>CM077667.1:98689641-99927641 GCA_039707655.1 Elymus sibiricus | reverse complement strand
CGATAACCCGAGCCACGGCCTCCTCCTGTCCCTCAGCACACCTGTAGAAGGTCTGCAATCAAACAAGAAAACACGGATTAGTACAATCACTAGGGTTGCCAATCAAAGAAGAAAACACAACGTAGACGGCAAAGGAGAAATTACCCAAAACGTCTGGATCACAATGTCGGCGACCATGTGGCACTCGACATCGCCGATCCTATGCCCCGGCGGGGCCGGGGCAGCCAAGTAGTGCTCCCAGGTCATTCCTAGCTCTGGAACCCGGCCCTCACCGGGCAACGTGACCCATCCCGGGAAGCTCTGGCGACAAATCACGCCAAGGACACTGTTGGGCTTGCGGCAACCAGGCCCGTGTGTCCAAGACCTGCAGTATGACAAGGCCAACGCATTAGATATTCGAAGAAACGTGAAGACAAAAGGTTAAAAAAGAGTAAATGCACTTACTTCTCCCCCTGCGGCGCAATCAACCACCTCTGGTCGGGGGTCGCCGGGGTGGGCGGGAGCTTTGTACCACCACGCTGGTAGACTTTGCGCCCCTCAACCCACTCACTCTCGCTATAGCTATCAGAACTATAGCCACCCTCAGCACGGCCACTCGACGAGCCCGCACCTGGGTTCTGCTGCGACTCAGCGTGATCCCCAGTCTCGTGGGACGAAGGCTCGGCGGCCCGACGCTCGTCGGCCGTAGGCGCGTCTGTCGTAGCCTCGTCTGTCGTAGGCTCGTCGGCCTGAGGCTCGTGGACCGGAGTCCGAGACGGCTGCACCTCAGGCTGCTCCATCTCAGACGGAGCACTCCTGTGGTCGGGTGAATCAGCTGGGGGTGGCGGCGAGGAAGGCGTAGTAGCAGCCTTCCTACCTCTCCCGCCGCCACGTCCACCTCTACCAACCTTCTTCCCCCCCGACCTCTCCCGGTCGAAGAAGAAGCGCCCGCCGGTGTCTGCATACTGAGATCCAGCGCTCTCCGGAGGTGGTGGGGTGGGATGGAAGTACCCCTCCCACCACGCGCCGAGGAAGGAGCCTCGGAGCGCTCTCGACCAGCGCCCACCATCTGTCAACACCTGCAATGACAAAGAGTAAACAAAGTTAGTACAATAAATGCATCACAAATATATGACCCCATCGGCCTCTGGAAGGCCGAATAGCACCTTTTCGGTCAACAGGAGGCCGAAGAGGTGTCGGGGGTCGGGGGTGTCGTGTCTGGGTGGCGTGGTGTCGGGGTGTCGTGGTGTCGGGGTGTCGGGGTGTCGTGTCGGGGTCGGGGTGTCGGGGGGTGTCGTGTCTGGGTGTCGTGGTGTCGGGGTGTCAGGGGTGTCGGGGTGTCGGGGTCGGGGTCGGGGTCGGGGTGTTGGGGGGTGTTGTGTCTGGGTGTCGTGGTGTCGCGGTGTCAGGGGTGTCGGGGTGTCGGGGTCGGGGTTGTTGGGGAACGTTGCATGGGAAACAAAAATTTTCCTACGCACACACAAGATCTATCCATGGTGATGAGCATCTACGAGAGGGAGAGTGAATCTACATACCCTTGTAGATCGCTAAGCGGAAGCGTTTAATAAACGCGGTTGATGTAGTCGAACGTCTCCGCGATCCAAATCGCAAGTCGTCCCTCGATCCGATCACGAACTAGCGCCGAACGGACGGCACCTCCGCGTTCAACACACGTACGGCTTGATGACGCCTTCACCTCCTCGATCCAGCGAGCGATGGTGAAGTAGTGGTTGAGTTCCAGCAGCACGCCGGCGTGGTGATGGTGGTGAGGAACAATCTCTGCAGGGCTTCGCCAAGCGCTACGGAGATTATGACGGAGGAACTAGAGGGTTAGGGTTGCCGCACACGGCTTGGGGAAATCTTGATGTATCCCGTGTGCTAGCCCTGCCCCTCTATTTATATGTTGAGCCTTGGGGTCTAAACTTGGAGTAAAAGCCTCCTCCAGGTCGGTTTTGCCCGCACAAGGTCGGTTTGGCCCGCAGGTAGTACCGCTTGGGCGGTAGTACCGCTTCACACAAGCGGTAGTACCGCTCGGGCGGTAGTACCGCTTACGCGGCAGCAAAACTACTTTTGCACTTTCCAATACCTCGTGGGCTTTTATCCCTTGGCCCATATAAAGTGTTCTTGCACCCGAACACTTCGGTAAACATCCGGAACCCCTTCCGGTGAACTCCGGAACTTTTCCGGAGATCAAAACACTATTATGACATATCAATCTTTACCTCCGGATTATTCCGGAGATCCTCGTCATGTCCGGGATCTTATCCGGGACTCCGAACAACTTTCGGTCACCAACATAATAACTCAATTATACTAATCGTCACCAAACGTTAAGTGTGTAGACCCTGCGGGTTCGAGAACTATGTAGACATGACCGAGACACCTCTACGGCCAATAACCAATAGCGGGACCTGGATGCCCATATTGGCTCCTACATATTCTACGAAGATCTTTTATCGGTCGAACCTCTATGTCAAGGATTCAGTTAATCCCGTATGCTGTTCCCTTTGTTCTTCGGTATGTTACTTGCCCGAGATTCGATCGTCGGTATCACTATACCTAGTTCAATCTCGTTACCGGCAAGTCTCTTTACTCGTTCCGTAATACAAGATCCTGTGGCTAACTCTTTAGTCACTTTGCTTGCAAGGCTCAATGTGATGTTGTATTACCGAGTGGGCCCTGAGATACCTCTCCGTCATACGGAGTAACAAATCCCAGTCTTGATCCATGCCAACCCAACAGACACCCTCGGAGATACTTGTAGAGCACCTTTATAGTCGCCCAGTTACGTTGCGACGTTTGATACACACAAGGTATTCCTCCGGTGTCAGTGAGTTGCATGATCTCATGGTCAAAGGAACAGATACTTGACATGCAGAAAACAATAGCAATAAACTGACACGATCATATGCTACGTTCGTAGTTTGGGTCTTGTCCATCACATCATTCTCCTAATGATGTGATCCCGTTATCAAATGACATCTCATGTCAATGGCTAGGAAACCTTAACCATCTTTGATCAACGAGCTAGTCAACTAGAGGCTTACTAGGGACACAGTGTTGTCTATGTATCCACACATGTATTTGAGTTTCCAATCAATACAATTATAGCATGGATAATAAACGATTATCATGAACAAGGAAATATAATAATAACCAATTTATCATTGCCTCTAGGGCATATTTCCAACAGGGGTGCCGTGTCGGGGTCGGGGTGTCGGGTCGGGGTCGGGGTGCCGTGTCGGTGTCGGGGTGTCGGGTCGGGGTCGGGGTGCCGTGCCGGGGTCGGGGTCGGGGTCGGGGTGTCGGGGTCGGGGTGTCGGGTCGGGGTCGGGTTGTCGGGTCGGGGTCGGGGTGCCGTGTCGGGGTCGGGATCGAGGTCGGGGTGTCGGGGTCGGGGTGTCGGGTCGGGGTCGGGGTCGAGGTGTCGTGTCGGGGTCGGGGTTTTTTCTCTTTTTTTCTTTTCTTCTTCTTCCTCTTCTTTCTTTTCTTCCTTTTCTTCCTTTTTTTTCCTTCTTCTTCTTCTTCTTCTTCCTCCTTTCCTTTTTCCTCTTCTTCTTCTCCTCCTCTCCTCTTTTTTCTTCTTCTTCTTCCTCTTCTTCTTTTTTCTTCTCCTCCTCCTCCTCTTCTTCTTCTTCCTTTCCTTTTTTCCTCTTCTTCTTCTCCTGCTCTCCTCTTTTCTTCTTCTTCTTCTTCTTCTTCTTTTTTCTTCTCCTCCTCCTCTTCTTCTGTTTCTTCTTCTTCTTATTATTTTTTGTTCTTTTTCTTTTTTATTTTTCCTTTTTTTCATCTTCTTTTCTTCTTTTTTTTCTTCTAGGATTTTTCTTTTCTTCTTTTCTATCTAAGTTTTTTCTACCTAATAAAAACTAACTAATATGAACTAATAACTAACTAATATAAACTAACTAAATGAACTAATAAAAACAGAAAAAAAAACAGGAAAAAAACAAAAAAGGGGGGGAATGGTGGAGCTCACCGGAGGGTGGTCGAGGCGGCGGCGCTGGGGAGGAGGGGGGCGGCGGCGGTCGGCGGGGAGGAGGGTGGTGGCGGCGGCGGTCGGCGGGGAGGAGGGGGTCGGCGGGGAGGAGGGGGTCGGCGGGGAGGGGGTGGCGGCGGCGCTGTGGAGGAGGGAAGGGGGCGGCGGCGACACTGTGAAGGAGGGGAGGGGGCGGCGGCGGCGCTGTGGAGGAGGGGAGGGGGCGGCGGCGGCGCGCAGAGACAGAGAGAGAGAGATGTGAGAGAGAGAGAGGGGGTTTGGGCGCGGGGGGCGAAAATTAAGCCCCCCTCTTTGCCGTCTGCTGGCAGACGGCAAAGAATTCTTTGCCGTCTGCCAGCAGACGGCAAAGACGGTGACCGTTAGCCCGTCCCCGCCGTTACACTGTGGGGCCCCCCCTCACCTCTTTGCCGTCTGCTGGCAGACGACAAAGAGTTCTTTGCCGTCTGCCAGCAGATGGCAAAGAAGTGGCCCGTGTGACCTAGCCAACGCAGTACCCCGTGGGCCCCACTTTGGTCTTTGCCGTCTGCTGGCAGACGGCAAAGAACTCTTTGCCGTCTGCCATCAGACGGCAAAGAAGTGCAGATGGCAAAGAGCCTCTTTGCCATCAGCATTTTCTTTGCCGTCTGCTTTGTAAAAGCAGACGGCAAATATGCTCTTTGCCATCTGCCAGCAGACGGCAAAGAGCTGGCAGATGGCAAAGTCCCTGATTCCAGTAGTGAAAATCATTTCAAGGTATGTGCTTTGTGAAAGTCCTATGAGGCGTCTCGATCTATCTCCATAGATCTTGATGCCTAATATGTAAGCAACTTTTACCCAGGTCTTTAAGTCTTACTCCACTTCACACCTTGCCATGCAGGCAAGAACTCCTTCTTTGACTAACCCATTTTGAACTCCTTCAAAATCTCGTCAAGGTGTGCGAAGGTCTTATTAGGCGTCTTGATCTATCTCTATAGATCTTGATGCCTAATCCGTGGACAACTCTACCCAGGTTTCATTGAAAACTCCTTTCAATTAATTATTTATGCTTTCCAAAAAATTTACATCATTTCCAATCAACAATATGTCATCCACATATACTTATTAGAAATGCTATAAAGCTCCCACTCACTTTGTTGTAAATACAAGTTTCTCCATAAACTTGCATAAACCCAAAGGCTTTGATCATCTTATCAAAGCGTATATTCCAACTCTGAGATGCTCGCACCAGTCCATAGATGGATCGCTGGAGCTTGCATACCTAGTTAGCAACCATATGATCGACAAAACTTCCGGTTGCATCACATACAACACTTCCTCAAGGAAACCATTAAGGAACTCCGTTTTGACATCCATTTGCCAGATTTCATAAAACGCGGCAATTGCTAACATAATTATAACAGACATTAGCATCGCTACGGGCGAGAAAGTCTCATCATAGTCAACTCCTTGAACTTGTCGAAAACCCTCTGCGACAAGTCGAGCTTCATAGATGGTGAAATTACCATCAGCGTCTGCCTTTTCTTAAGGACCCATTTATTCTCAATGGCTTGCCGATCATCGGGAAAGTCCACCAAAGTCCATACTTTGTTCTCATATATGGATCCTATCTCGGATTTCATGGCTTCATGCCATTTGTCGGAATCCAGGCCCACCATCGCTTCTTCATAGTTCGTAGGTTCGCCGTTGTCCAACAACATGACTTCCAGGACAGGATTGCCGCACCACTCTGGCGCAGAACGTGTCCTGGTCGACCTACGAAGTTTAGTAGTAACTTGATCCGAAGTTTCATGATCATCATCATTAACTTCCTCTCCGGTCGGTGTAGGTATCACAAGAACTTCTTTCTGTGATGTGCTATTCTACAGTTCGAGAGGAGGTACAATTACCTCATCAAGTTGTACCTTCCTCCCACTCACTTCTTTCGAGAGAAACTCCTTCTCTTGATAGGACCCATTCTTGGCAACAAAGATCTTGCCTTCGGATCTGTGGTAGAAGGTATACCCAATGTTTTAGGGTATCCTATGAAGACGCACTTCTCCGCTTTGGGTTCGAGCTTATCAGACATAAGTGTCGCATCCCCAAACTTTAAGAAACGACAGGTTAGGTTTCTAGCCAAACCATAATTCATACGGTGTCGTCTCAACGGATTTAGACGGTGCCCTATTTAAAGTGAGTGCGCTGTCTCTAATGCATAACCCCAAAACGATTGCGGCAAATTAGTAAGAGACATCATAGAGTGCACCATATCGAATAGAGTGTGATTACGACGTTCGGACACACCATTATGCCGTGGTGTTCCAGGTGGCGTGAGTTGTGAAACAATTTCACATTTTCTTAAATGTGTGCCAAACTCGCAACTCAAATATTTTCCTCCACGATCAGATCGCAAGAACTTTATTTCCTTGTTACGATGATTCTCGACTTCACTCTGAAACTCCTTGAACTTTTCAAATGTTTCAGATTTATGTTTCATTAAGTAGATATACCCATATCTACTCAAGTCATCCGTGAAGGTGAGAACATAACGATATCCACCGCACACCTCAACACTCATTGGACCGCATACATCGGCATGTATTACTTCCAATAAGTCACTTGCCCGCTCCATCGTGCCCGAAAACGGGGTTTCAGTCATCTTGCCAATGAGGCATGGTCTGCACGTATCAAATGATTCAAAGTCAAGTGATTCCAAGAGTCCATCGGTATGGAGCTTCTTCACGTGCTTTACACCAACATGACCTAAGCGGCAGTGCCACAAGTATGTGGTACTATCATCATTCAGTTTGCACCTTTGGCATCTCTATTACGAACATGTGTACTACTACGATCAAGATTTGATTAACCATCCATTGGGTGCATGATCATCGCAGATTTTATCCAAATAAACAGAACAACCATTGTTCTCCGATGACCAATCGTCTTGCAATGAACACGATCAGATATGATGTTCATGCTCAACGCATGCACCAAATAACACATATTTAGGTTTGTAATCCCGAGGGTAGAGGGAGCGTGCCGATGGTGATCACATCAACCTTGGACACACTTCCAACGCACATCGTCACCTCGTCCTTAGCTAGTCCTCGAAGCTCCTGTTTCGAGTTGCAAATGACAGCAACTGAACCGGTATCAAATACCCAGGTGCTATCACGAGTACTAGTAAGTTACACATCAATAGTATGTATATCAAATATACCCTAGTTAACGTCGCTAGCCTTCTTTATTTGCCAAGTGTCCTGGGGTAATTCCGCTTTCAGTGCCCATTCCCTTGCAACAGAAACACTAAGTCTCGGGTTTGGGTTCAGCCTTGGGTTTCTTCACTGGAGCGGCAACTGACTTGCCATTCTTGAAGTTTCCCTTCTTTCCCTCGCCAATCTTGAAACTAGTGGTCTTATTAACCATCAACGTTTGATGCTCCTTATAGATTTCTAAATCCGCGACCTAAAGCATCGCGAATAGCTCAGGGATCATCTCCATCCCTTGCATGTTATAGTTCATCACGAAGATCTAGTAGCTTGGTGATCGAGACTAGAGAACTTTATCAATCACCATCCTTTCGGAAGTCCAACTCCCACTTGATTCAAGTGATTGTTGTACCCAGACATTCTGAATAATTGCTCACTAACAAAGCGGTTCTCATCCATCTTGCAGCTATAGAACTTGTCGAAGGTGTTGTACCTCTCGACCCGGGCATGAGCCTAAAAAACAACTTCAGCTCTTGGAACATCTCGTATGTTCCGTGGTGCTCGAAATGTTTTGGAGCCCCGGTTCTAAACTGTGAAGCATGGCGCACTGAACTATCGAGTAGTCATCTTTCTTGTCTGCCAGACATTCATAACATCCTCAGACCAAGCCTTAGGGGTAGTGCACTGAGCGGTGCATCAAAGACATAAGCCTTCTGTGCAGCAATGAGGACAATCCTCAAATTACAGACCCAGTCCGCATAGTTGCTTCTATCGACTTTCAACTTTTTCTTTCTCTAGGAACGTATATTACTTCAGGGGAGCTACAGCGCGGGTCATTGATCTACGACATGAATTTGCTAAGACACTTAGACTATGTTCATGATAATTAAGTTCACTTAATCAAATTAATAATCAACTCCCACTTAGATTGGCATCCCTCAAGTTATCTAAGTGATACATGATCCAAATTGACTAGGCCGTGTCCGATCATCACCTGAGACGGACTAGTCATCAATGCTGAACATCTCCATGTTGATCATATCTACTATATGACTCATGTTCGACCTTTCGGTCTCTTGTGTTCCAAGGCCATGTCTGTACATGCTAGGCTCGTCAAGTTTAACCTAAGTGTTCTGCGTGTGTAAATATGGCTTACACCCGTTGTATGCGAACGTAGAGTCTATCACACCCGATCATCACAAGGTGTCTCGAAACGACGATCCTTAGCAACGGTGCACAATTAGGGAGAACACATTTTCTTGAAATCAAGTGGAGGGATCATCTTATTTATGCTACCGTCGTTCTAAGAAAAATAAGATGCTTAAACATGATAAACATCACATACAATCATAAAGTGACATGATATGTCCAATATCATCTTGCGCCTTTGATCTTCATCTCCAAGGCGCCGGCATGATCACCATCATCACCGGCATGACACCATGATCTCCATCATCATGATCTCCATCATTGTGTCGTCATGAAGTTGTCTTGCCAACTATTACTTCTACTACTATTGCTAACGTTTAGCGATAAAGTAAAGTAATTACATGGCGTTTATGATTGACACGCAGGTCATACAATAAAATAAGACAACCCTATGGCTCCTGCCGGTTGCCGTACTCATCGACATGCAAGTCGTGAATCCTATTACAAGAACATGATCATCTCACACATCACATATATCACATCATATTCTTTTGGCCATATCACATCACATAGCATACCCTGCAAAAACAAGTTAGACGTCCTCTAATTTGTTGTTGCATGTTTTACGTGGCTGCTATGTGTTTCTAGTAAGAACGTTTCTTACCTACGCAAGAACCACAACGGTGATTTGCCAATTGCTATTTACCCTTCATAAGGACCCTTTTCGTCGAATCCGATCTGACTAAAGTGGGAGAGATAGACACCCGCCAGCCACTTTTATGCAACAAGTTGCATGTCAGTCGGTGGAACCGGTCTCATGTACGCGGACATGTAAAGTTGGTCCGGGCCGCTTCATCCCACAATACCGCCGAATCAAGAAAAGACTAGTAACGGCAAGCATAATTGACAACCAACGCCCACAAAAATTTGTGTTCTACTCGTGCAAAGAATCTATGCATAGACTTAGCTCTGATACCACTGTTGGGGACGTAGCAAGAATTTCAAAAAAATTCTACGCTTCAACCAAGGTCAATCTATGCATATACATGCTACGAGAGAGGAGATCATCTTCATACCCTTGAAGATCGCTAAGCGGAAGCGTTACTAGAACGCGGTTGAAGTAGTCGTACACGTGGCGATCCAAATCGCGGATGATCCGATGAAGTACCGAACGGACGGCACCTCCGCGTTCAGCACACGTACAGCCCGGGGACATCTCCTCCTTCTTGATCTAGCAAGGAAGAGAGGAGAAGTAGAGGGAAGCTCCGGCGGCACGACGGCGTGGTGTTGATGGAGCTCGTGGTGTTCCGGCAGGGCTTCGCCAAGCACTGCGGGGAGGAGGAGGAGTTGTGAGGGGGGAGGGCTGCGCCAACAATGGGGTGCTGCTGCCCTCCCACCTCCCCTCTATATATAGGCCAAGGGGGGAGGGGCGCCGGCCCCCTCAGATCCAATCTGAGGAGGGGTGGCGGCCAAGGGGGGGGGAAACTTGCCCCCCAAGCAAGGTGGGGGCGCCCCCCTTAGGGTTTCCCCCCAAACCCTAGGCGCATGGGCCCTAGGGGTGGCACCCAGCCCACCTAGGGGATGGTTCCCCTCCATATTCAGCCCATAAGGCCCTCCGGGGCAGGTGGACCCTCCCGGTGGACCCCCGGAACCCTTTCGGTGGTCCCGGTACAATACCGATAACCCCCGGAACACTTCCGGTGACTGAATAAGGACTTCCCATATATAATTCTTTACCTCCGGACCATTCCGGAACTCCTCGTGATGTCCGGGATCTCATCCGGGACTCCGAACAACCTTCGGTCACCAACGTGTATTTCCCATTACTACTCTAGCGTCACCGAACGTTAAGTGTGCAGACCCCGCGGGTTCGGGAATCATGCAGACATGACCGAGACACCTCTCCGGTCAATAACCAATAGCGGGATCTGGATACCCATATTGGTTCCCACATATTCCATGATGATCTTATCGGATGAACCACGATGTCGAGGATTCAGTCAATCCCGTATACAATTCCCTTTGTCTGTCGGTATGTTACTTGCCCGAGATTCGATCGTCGGTATCTCCATACCTAGTTCAATCTCGTTATCGGCAAGTCTCTTTACTCGTTCCGTAATACAAGATCACGTGACTAACTCCTTAGTCACAATGCTTGCAAGCTCATTACGATGTGGTATTACCGAGTGGGCCCAGAGATACCTCTCCGTCATACGGAGTGACAAATCCCAGTCTCGATTCATGCCAACCCAACAGTCACTTTTGGAGATACTTGTAGAGCACCTTTATGATCACCCAGTTACGAAGTGACGTTTGGATACACACTAAGTATTCCTCCGGTGTCCGGGAGTTGCACAATCTCATGGTCTAAGGAACAGATACTTGACATGAAGAAAGCTATAGCAGACGAACTAGACGATCTTGTGCTAAGCTTACGGTTGGGTCTTGTCCATCACATCATTCTCCTATTGATGTGATCTCGTTATCAAACGACATCTCATGTCCATGGTCAGGAAACCATAACCATCTTTTGATCAACGAGCTAGTCTGGTAGAGGCTCACTAGGGACATGTTGTGGTCTATGTATTCACACATGTATTATGGTTTCCGGTTAATACAATTATAGCGTGAACAATAGACATTTATCATGAACAAAGAAATATGATAATAACCATTTTATTATTGCCTCTAGGGCATATTTCCAACAGTCTCCCACTTGCACTAGAGTCAACAATCTAGTTTACATCTCCATGTAATTAACATCCAATCAGTTCTATGGCTGATCATGTTTTGCTTGTGAGAGAGGTTTTAGTCAACGGGTCTGCAACATTCAGATCCGTGTGTACTTCGCAAATCTCTAATGTCATATGTAGATGTGGCCACCACACTCTGCTTGGAGCTACTCCAAAATAACTGTCCCTCTATACGTATCCAGTCTAAGACTCAGAGTTATCCGGATAGGTGTTAAAGCTTGCATCGACGTAACCTTTTACGACGAACTCTTTATCACCTCCATTATCGAGAAATACTTCCTTAGTCACACTAAGGATATTTCGATCGCTGTCTAGTGATCTACTCCTGGATCACTTTAGTACCTTTTTGCCAGATACATGGCAAGGCACACAGCATGGCATACTTTAGAGAACCTATGGCTGAGACATAGGGGATGACCTTCATCCTTTCTCTTTCTTCTGCTATGGTCGAGTTTTGAGTCTCACTCAACTTCATACCTTGCACCATAGGCAGGAACTCCTTCTTTGACTGATCCATTTTGAACTTCTTCAAAATCTTGTCAAGGTATGTGCTTGGTGAAAGTTCTATGAGGCGTCTCGATCTATCTTCATAGATCTTGATGTTTAATATGTAAGCAGCTTTTACCCTGGTCTTTATGTCTTACTCCACTTCACACCTTGCCATGCAGGCAAGAACTCCTTCTTTGACTGACCCATTTTGAACTCCTTCAAAATCTCGTCAAGGTGTGCGAAGGTCTTATTAAGCGTATTGATCTATCTCTATAGATCTTGATGCCTAATCCGTGGACAACTCTACCCAGGTTTCATTGAAAACAACTTTCAATTAATTATTTATGCTTTCTAGAAATTCTACATCATTTCCAATCAACAATATGTCATCCACATATACTTATTAGAAATGCTATAGAGCTCCCACTCACTTTGTTGTAAATACAAGTTTCTCCATAAACTTGCATAAACCCAAAGGCTTTGATCATCTTATCAAAGCATATATTCCAACTCCGAGATGCTCGCACCAGTCCATAGATGGATCGCTGGAGCTTGCATACCTAGTTAGTAACCATAGGATCGACAAAACCTTTCGGTTGCATGACATACAACACTTCCTCAAGGAAACCATTAAGGAACTCCGTTTTGACATCCATTTGCCAGATTTCATAAAACGCGGCAATTGCTAACATAATTATAACAGACTTTAGCATTGCTACGGGTGAGAAAGTCTCATCGTAGTCAACTCCTTGAACTTGTCGAAAACCCTCTGCGACAAGTCAAGCTTCATAGATGGTGAAATTGCCATCAGTGTCTGCCTTTTCTTAAGGACCCATTTATTCTCAATGGCTTGCCGATCATCGGGCAAGTCCACCAAAGTCCATACTTTGTTCTCATATATGGATCCTATCTTGGATTTCATGGCTTCAAGCCATTTGTCGGAATTCAGGCCCACCATCGCTTCTTCATAGTTCGTAGGTTTGCCGTTGTCCAACAACATGACTTCCAGGACAGGATTGCCGCACCACTCTGGCGCAGAACATGTCCTGGTCGACCTACGAAGTTTAGTAGTAACTTGATCCGAAGTTTCATGATCATCATCATTAACTTCCTCTCCGGTCGTTGTAGGTATCACAGGAACTTCTTTCTGTGATGTGCTACTTTCCAGTTCGAGAGGAGGTACAATTACCTCATCAAGTTGTACCTTCCTCCCACTCACTTCTTACGAGAGAAACTCCTTCTCCTGAAAGGACCCATTCTTGGCAACAAAGATCTTGCCTTCGGATCTGTGGTAGAAGGTATACCCAATGTTTTAGGGTATCCTATGAAGACGCACTTCTCCGCTTTTGGTTCGAGCTTATGAGACATAAGCGTCGCATCCTCAAAATTTAAGAAACGATAGCTTAGGTTTCTAGCCAAACCATAATTCATACGGTGTCATCTCAACGGATTTAGACGGTGCCCTATTTAAAGAGAGTGCACTGTCTCTAATGCATAACCCCAAAACGATAGCGGCAAATCAGTAAGAGACATCATAGAGTGCACCATATCGAATAGAGTGCGATTACGACGTTCGGACACACCATTATGCCGTGGTGTTCCAGGTGGCGTGATTTGTGAAACAATTTCACATTTTCTTAAATGTGTGCCAAACTCGCAACTCAAATATTTTCTTCCACGATCAGATCGCAAGAACTTTATTTTCTTGTTACGATGATTCTCGACTTCACTCTGAAACTCCTTGAACTTTTCAAATGTTTCAGATTTATGTTTCACTAAGTAGATATACCCATATCCACTCAAGTCATCCGTGAAGGTGAGAAAATAACGATATCCACCGCACGCCTCAACACTCATTGGACCGCATACATCGGCATGTATTACTTCCAATAAGTCACTTGCCCGCTCCATCGTGCCGGAAAACGGGGTTTCAGTCATCTTGCCCATGAGGCATGGTCTGCACGTATCAAATGATTCAAAGTCAAGTGATTCCAAGAGTCCATCGGTATGGAGCTTCTTCACGTGCTTTACACCAACATGACCTAAGCGGAAGTGCCACAAGTATGTGGTACTATCATCATTCACTTTGCACCTTTGGCATCTCTATTACGAACATGTATACTACTACGATCGAGATTCAATAAACCATCCATTGGGTGCATGATCATCGCAGATTTTATCCAAATAAACAGAACAACCATTGTTCTCCGATGACCAATCGTCTTGCAATGAACACGATCAGATATGATGTTCATGCTCAACGCATGCACCAAATAACACTTATTTAGGTTTGTAATCCCGAAGGTAGAGTGAGCGTGCCGATGGTGATCACATCAACCCTGGAGACACTTCCAACGCACATCATCACCTCATCCTTAGCTAGTCCTCGAAGCTCCTGTTTCGAGTTGCAAATGACAGCAACTGAACCAGTATCAAATACCCAGGTGCTATCACGAGTACTAGTAAGTTACACATCAATAGTATGTATATCAAATATACCCTAGTTAACGTCGCCAGCCTTATTTATTTGCCAAGTGTCCTGGTGTAATTCCGCTTTCAGTGCCCATTCCCTTGCAACAGAAACACCAAGTCTCGGGTTTGGGTTCAGCCTTGGGTTTCTTCACTGGAGCGGCAACTGACTTGCCATTCTTGAAGTTTCCCTTCTTTCCCTCGCCCATCTTGAAACTAGTGGTCTTATTAACAATCAACGTTTGATGCCCCTTCTAGATTTCTACATCCGCGGCCTAAAGCATCGCGAATAGCTCAGGGATCATCTCCATCCCTTGCATGTTATAGTTCATCACGAAGATCTAGTAGCTTAGTGATCGTGAGTAGAGAACTTTATCAATCACCATCCTTTCGGAAGTCCAACTCCCACTTGATTCAAGTGATTGTAGTACCCAGACATTCTGAATACATGCTCACTAACGGAGCAGTTCTCATCCATCTTGCAGCTATAGAACTTGTCGAAGGTGTTGTACCTCTCGACCCGGGCATGAGCCTGAAAAACAACTTTAGCTCTTGGAACATCTCGTATGTTCCATGGTGCTCGAAATGTTTTGGAACCTCGGTTCTAAACTGTGAAGCATGGTGCACTGAACTATCGAGTAGTCATCTTTTCTTGTCTGCCAGACGTTCATAACGTCCTCAGACCAAGCCTTAGGGGTAGTGCACTGAGCGGTGCATCAAAGACATAAGCCTTCTGTGCAGCAATGAGGACAATCCTCAAATTACGGACCCAGTCCGCATAGTTGCTTCTATCGACTTTCAACTTTTTCTTTCTCTAGGAACGTATATTACTTCAGGGGAGCTACAGCGCGGGTCATTGATCTACGACATGAATTTGCTAAGACACTTAGACTATGTTCATGCTAGGCTCGTCAAGTTTAACCTAAGTGTTCTGCGTGTGTAAATCTGGCTTACACCCGTTGTATGCGAACGTAGAGTCTATCACACCCAATCATCACGAGGTGTCTCGAAACGACGATCCTTAGCAACGGTGCACACTTAGGGAGAACACATTTTCTTGAAATCAAGTGGAGGGATCATCTTATTTATGTTACCGTCGTTCTAAGCAAAATAAGATGCATAAACATGATAAACATCACATGCAATCATAAAGTGACATGGTATGTCCAATATCATCTTGCACCTTTGATCTTCATCTCCAAGGCGCCGGCATGATCACCGTCGTCACCGGCATGACACCATGATCTCCATCATCATGATCTCCATCATTGTGTCGTCATGAAGTTGTCTCGCCAACTATTACTTCTACTACTATTGCTAACGTTTAGCGATTAAGTAAAGTAATTCCATGGCGTTTATGATTGACACGCAGGTCATACAATAAAATAAGACAACCCTATGGCTCCCGCCGGTTGCCGTACTCATCGACATGCAAGTCGTGAATCCAAAGAACATGATCATCTCATACATCACATATATCACATCACATTCTTTTGGCCATATCACATCACATAGCATACCCTGCAAAAACATGTTAGACGTCCTCTAATTTGTTGTTGCATGTTTTACGTGGCTGCTATGGGTTTCTAGTAAGAACGTTTCTTACCTACGCAAGAACCACAACGGTGATATGCCAATTGCTATTTACCCTTCATAAGGACCCTTTTCGTCGAATCCGATCGGACTAAAGTGGGAGAGACAGACACCTGCCAGCCACCTTTATGCAACAAGTTGCATGTCAGTCGGTGGAACCGGTCTCATGTACGCGGACATGTAAAGTTGGTCCGGGCCGCTTCATCCCACAATACCGCCGAATCAAGAAAAGACTAGTAACGGCAAGCATAATTGACAAGCAACGCCCACAACAATTTGTGTTCTACTCGTGCAAAGAATCTACGCATAGACCTAGCTCTGATACCACTGTTGGGGACGTAGCAAGAATTTCAAAAAAATTCTACGCTTCAACCAAGGTCAATCTATTGAGATACATGCTACGAGAGGGGAGATCATCTTCATACCCTTGAATATCGCTAAGAGGAAGCTTTACTAGAACACGGTTGAAGTAGTCGTACACGCGGCGATCCAAATCACGGATGATCCGACGAAGTACCGAACGGACGGCACCTCCGCGTTCAGCACACGTACAACCCGAGGACGTCTCCTCGTTCTTGATCCAGCAAGGAACAGAGGAGAAGTAGAGGGAAGCTCCGGCAGCACGACGGCGTGGTGTTCTGGCAGGGCTTCGCCAAGCACTGCGGGGAGGAGGAGGAGTTGTGAGGGGGGAGGGCTACGCCAACAATGGGGTGCTTCTGCCCTCCCACTGTTGGAAATATGTCCTAGAGGCAATTAATAAAGTGTTTATTATCATATTTCTCCGTTCATGATAATGGTTTATTATTCATGCTAGAATTGTATTGACCGGAAACTAAATACATGTGTGGATAGATAAACAAATACTGTGTCCCTAGTATGCCTCTACTATACTAGCTCATTGATCAAAATATGGTTAAGTTTTCCTGACCAGAGACATGAGTTGTCATTTGATAACGGGATCACATCATTAGGAGAATGATGTGATGGACATGACCTAACCGTTAGCATAGCATATGATCGTTCAGTTTATTGCTACTGCTTTCACAATGTCAAATACATGTTCCTCCGACCATGAGATCATGCAACTCCCGGATACCGTAGGAATACTTTGGGTGTATCAAACGTCACAACGTAATTGGGTGATCATAAAGGTGCACTACAGGTATCTCCGAAAGTGTTTGTTGAGTTGGCATGGATCAAGATTGGGATTTGTCATTCCGTCTATCGGAAAGGTATCTCTGGGCCCTCTCGGTAATACAGCATCATAGAAGCCTTGCAAGCAACGTGACTAAAGAGTTAGTTACAAGATGATTTATTATGGAACGAGTAAAGAGACTTGCCAGTAACGAAATTGAACTAGGTATTAAGATATCGACGATCGAATCTCGGGCAAGTAACATACCGCCGGACAAAGGGAACAACGTATGTTGTCATAAAAGGTTCGACCGATAAAGATCTTCGTGGAATATGTAGGAACCAATATGAGCATCCAGGTTCCGCTATTGGTTATTGACCGGAGAGTCATCTCGGTCATGTCTACATCATTCCCGAACCCGTAGGGTCCGCACGCTTAACGTTCGATGACGATTTAGTATTATATGAGTTATGTGATTTGGTGACCGAATGTTGTTCGGAGTCCTGGATGAGATCACGGACATGACGAGGAGTCTCTATATGGTCGAGAGGTAAATATTGATATATAGGATGATAGTATTCGGACACCGGAAGTGTTCCGGACTAAATCGGGTATTTATCGGAGTACCGGGGGGTTTACCGGAAACCCCGGGGGGAAGATATGGGCCATATGGGCCATGAGAGGGAGGCACACCAGCCCACAAGGGGTGGCGCCCCCCCTTGGCAGGTGGCCGAATTGGAGAAGGAACAAGGGGGGAGGGGCGCCGGCCCCATCAGATCCAATCTGAGGAGGGGTGGCAGCCAAGGGGGGAAACTTGCGCCCCAAGCAAGGTGGGGACGACCCCTTAGGGTTTCCCCCCAAACCCTAGGCACATGGACCCTAGGGGGGTGGCGCCCAGCCCACCTAGGGGCTGGTTCCCCTCCATATTCAGCCCATAAGGCCCTCCGGGGCAGGTGGACCCTCCCGGTGGACCCCCGGAACCCTTTCAGTGGTCCCGGTACAATACCGATAACCCCCGAAACACTTCCGGTGACTGAATAAGGACTTCCCATATATAATTCTTTACCTCCGGACCATTCCAGAACTCCTCATGACGTCTGGGATCACATCCGGGACTCCGAACAACCTTCGGTCACCAACGTGTATTTCCCATTACTACTCTAGCGTCACCGAACGTTAAGTGTGCAGACCCCGCGGGTTCGGGAATCATGCAGACATGACCGAGACACCTCTCCGGTCAATAACCAATAGTGGGATCTGGATACCCATATTGGTTCCCACATATTCCACGATGATCTCATCGGATGAACCACGATGTCGAGGATTCAGTCAATCCCGTATACAATTCCCTTTGTCTATCGGTATGTTACTTGCCCGAGATTCGATCGTCCGTATCTCCATACCTAGTTCAATCTCGTTACCGGCAAGTCTCTTTACTCATTCCGTAATACAAGATCATGTGACTAACTCCTTAGTCACAATGCTTGCAAGCTCATTACGATGTTGTATTACCGAGTGGGCCCAGAGATACCTCTCCGTCATACGGAGTGACAAATCCCAGTCTCGATTCGTGCCAACCCAACAAACACTTTCGGAGATACCTGTAGAGCACCTTTATGATCACCCAGTTACGAAGTGACATTTGGATACACACTAAGTATTCCTCCCGTGTCCGGGAGTTGCACAATCTCAGGGTCTAAGGAACAGATACTTGACATGAAGAAAGCTGTAGGAGACAAACTAGACGATCTTGTGCTAAGCTTACGGTTGGGTCTTGTCCATCACATCATTCTCCTAATGATGTGATCCCGTTATCAAATGACATCTCATGTCCATGGTCAGGAAACCATAACCATCTTTTGATCAACGAGCTAGTCTGGTAGAGGCTCACTAGGGACATGTTGTGGTCTATGTATTCACACATGTATTATGGTTTCCGGTTAATACAATTATAGCATGAACAATAGACATTTATCATGAACAAAGAAATATGATAATAATCATTTTATTATTGCCTCTAGGGCATATTTCCAACAAAACTAAGCCATGACTTCAACTGTCTTGAGCAGCGATCCCATCACCATCCTTGACTTGCATCATGTCTTCACTTCTTCTCAACTTGTGAGCTTTCTGCAGTTCCTGTATCATTTTGCAAATGGGAGCAAACGATCAGTATCAAATACTTGCAACATACAGAAACAAGTAATATAACATTAACTTTGTATAACTTTTATACCTTTACCGAAAGAACCGTTCTTCTTATTTTCTCACATACAGAAACACTCAGTCTCTTTAGTGGCTTTGCCCTTGTTATTCTTCTGAGGAACGGTCTTACCGGCACCGGCAGATTTCTTCTTGGACTTGTCCTTCTTGTAACTGACAGTCTTGTTGACCATCAAAACTTCTTTGTTCTTATGCATCCCAGCTTCCGCAGTTTTGAGCATAGCGAACAACTTGTTTGCACTTTTCTCCATCCCGTTCATGTTGTAATTCATGATAAAACCATTATAAGATGGGGGGAGTGAAGCAAGCACAATGTATGTACCGAGTGTTGGTGGAATTCCAAATTCCAGTGAAGCAAGTCTATCAACATAGCCTGCAAGCTTCACTATATGCTCACTTATTGAGGAACCCTCTTTCATCTTGCACTCAATCAAGGCCTTGGTTAATTCAAACCGTTCAGTCCTTGCATGTTTCTTGTACAGAACTTCTAGTGACGCAATTATAAATTGTGTGTTAGATCATTCAAAACGCTTCTGTAGTTCAGGATCCATGCAAGTTAACATGAGGCACTGGACTGCTTCATAGTCATCACTACGAGCAGTATAAGCAGCAATATCTTCTGGTGATGCATCTTTTGCAGGATCATCACCTAGGGGCTGATCAAGCACACACTCCTTCTTAGCACTCCTGAGAACAAATCTCAGGTTCCGGATCCAATCCGCATAGTTTCCACCACTTGCAGCCAACTTTTCTTTCTCTAGCATAGGTGCTAAGTTGAACATATTGCGAGTCATTTAATCTACAACAATAAATACACAAATAATTTTAGACACAATTTCATAATTAATGTGGCACTAGAATCAAATCAGTTTTAATATTAAAGTGCACTCCCACTCAAATTAATATCTCTCATAATCGATAGTGAGTGATTCAAGATCCAAGTCTAGTTCTCAGCCATTGATGTGGACATCACTGATGATGAATTTTGGCCGGTGGGCAATCTTTTGCCGATCATATCTCCATATGACTCTTGTTCATCTTTCGATGCTTTGTGCTCCGAGCTCAGAACGATTATGCCAGAACTTCAAGTTAACCAAGTGCTATCTGCGAAAATGGTCTTACCATCCCTTATCCTACACTTACAGACCGTTTGTGCTCATGTGGACATGACCCACTCCGGAGTGTTATGTGTTATGGATAGTCGCAACACTGGAAGAGCACCTTTTTACTTGATATTTAAGTGTGAGAGATCACCCTAATAATCGACTAAAGCGCAATCAAAAGGGTGCAAACAACGAAGGGATAAACATCTCAGGCAGTTCATAAAAGCATGATATGGTATAGCCCTGGGCGCTGGGGACACTCCATGTTCGTCTTCAATCTCCAGTTGAAGCAACGTGACGGACAATATTTCGTTGCCGTGGCAACCGTTTCAAAAATGTTGCCGTGGTAGCAATTTCAGAAAACATTACCGTGGCGATCGTTTCACAAAACGTTGTCGTGGCACCAAAATCTGAAATTCCACCGTGGCACAAAATTATATCTCCTCGTCCCGCGCCGGTACACCTTCTCCTCGTCGGGGTCCTCCGTGTACGTCTTTCCACCGTCACCTGTAACCTATCTCTATGGTAATTACAATAAGGTGGCAATCTCGTGGCTCTAGCCATCATGTCGTGACGCGCAGGCCACTTAACATTACAACATATAACCATCTCATACATAAACTCATTATCATGACGAAGGCTATACCACATCATATGCAAACCCTGCAAAATCGACGTCCTCTAATCGGTTTGGCAAATTTTAATTACGTGGCTTCTAGGGTTTACGGAAAAACCTAGCTACCTATGTGCACACCATTAAGTGATAATCCTTGTTGCTATATTAACTTTCGGGGTGTGTGAAAAAAGAGACTTAATTAAAAGTCTCGTTCCCCACACTAAACTTCGTCTAATACGCGTGACCCCCTAGAAGATCAACCATCTTCATTGCCCTCTTGCGTACGTGACGATTCACTATTCTTGACTATGGTGAAACCCAAGGAACTGTATAGCGAAACGTCGACAACCAGAGCTGATCATTCGTCAGAACCTTGTAAAAGTGACACCATACCGTCAATGAACTGAATCGAAGCAACACTCGTGGGAAGCATAGCAAGAACATCACCCTCACAATCACATGTGATCTAGATCAAAACCTGCATCTACTCATAGAACCGCTCTGATACCACTGTTGGGAAACGTAGTAGAAAACAACAAAAATTGCCCTACGCAACACCCAAGATCACTATGAAGTTGCATAGAGGTTTGGATCAACGATCGTTACCAACTCCGGAGTGCAGCGGAAGAAGATGAGTCGGTGTAGATCGAACTTGGATTTCTACGAACGTAGTGGTACTTGAAGTCCCTAGTTTGTAGTGGTACTTGACGTCCCTCGTTCGTTGATGATGATCCCATGAACGATCCCTCGAACTAAGGCCGAACGTACGGCCTCTCTACTTGATTCGCAAGCGTTCGGTCTTCATGATCCGGCAGCGCTTCGCCGTCCAGAACTTGTCGCCACCAAAGAATTAGAGGGAGGAGATTAGAGCCACACGGGGCTTCTAATTATGAGGATTAGAGGTGTCTAGGGTTTGCTCTAATTAGTCTAATTAGACCAACTAGAACTAGCACTAGATGAACTAGAGGAGGCTCTAAAACTTATGTTCCAATAGGGTGGAAAACCTCTAGTATATATAGGATTGGGGGGGGGGAAGAGGGGCTGCCACCAAGGGGGAAAGTCCCCCTTGGTGCGCCGGCCTAGGGGGTGGGAGTAGGACTCCCACCCCAAGTAGGATTTGGCCCCCCTATAGGAAAGGGGGGCGCCACCCTTGTTGGGCCCTTGTGGCCCAACTCCTTCTCCACCTCTTGGCCTTATTTGGCCCGTTGATATTAAATTAAATATATTATTGTTCTAAACATTTTTAGACCATTATATATATAATTTAACATCTCCGGAAACATTTTCCACCTATATATATTTTATCGTTAATACCCGGTATTACCCGATATTCACCGAAACCCTTCCGGTGACCCCGAAACGCTTCCGGAACCTCTCGGAACTATTCCGAATATTAATGAAACTATTTCATAAATATATTCTCATCACTCCCGTCCTACTAACATTCAGCAGATCGTAATTACCTTAAGCTTGTGACCCCGTAGGTTCGGTAAATCATAAGTATGAACAAAACCCCTTTGTTCAATGACCGATAACGGAACCGTGGACATCCATATCAGTCCCTATGATTACACGAATGATATTCGAGCGAACCTTGGTTATCATGTGATGTCCCCTTTGCTTCGCGATACTTTACAAAACCCGGTGTGCATCAGTATCCTCCTAAGTCATCACCATGCTTACTTATACCGTTGCTCAGGTTACCGGTTTTGTTCTCTTTTCTCGTTGATGCGTTCCGACATCCCCGTGACGTAGTCACCTGTGTCTGGCCAGACGATGATGGATGTCGTCACACCGAGAGGGCCCTAGAAATATCTCTCCATCGTCGGAGGAGCAAATCCACTCTTGAGCTGTTCGGTTACTTGTCAAACTTTTAGGTGTGCCTGTAAGCTATCGTTATGATCATCTAGTTACAAATGATGTTTGAGCAGCCCCAAAGCTCACCTTCCGGTAAGAAGTGACCGAGACACTCTCATGGTCAAAGGAACTAAGAACACATGCTAACACTCCGTGTTATAACAGATGATATAATACGATATGATCATACAGATAACAAACAAGAATTGGGTCTGTTCAATATGATCGTTGTTCTAACATCATACCCTCAAAGTTGTTTTAGGACTATCGTTACTCCTAACGATATCCTAAGATCCGGAAAATTTGATCACCAACAACACTTGAGCCAGTCTTAGAGTCTAGACCGGGAACACTTCATTTACTGTTTATCGTTCCACACGTGCATATGAGTTTTCCAATGAATCGCATATTCCAGGATCATAGCAGTTATAGGATGAAACATAAACTCTTAATTATGAATAACAAAAATATAATAGTACAATATTATTGCCTCTAGGGCATATTTCCAACAAGATCATGCAACTCCCGGATACCGTAGGAATACTTTGGGTGTATCAAACGTCACAACGTAACTGGGTGATCATAAAGGTGCACTACAGGTATCTCCGAAAGTGTTTATTGAGTTGGCATAGATCAAGATTGGGATTTGGCATTCCGTCTATCGGAAAGGTATCTCTGGGCCCTCTCGGTAATACAACATCATAGAAGCCTTGCAAGCAACGTGACTAAGGAGTTAGTTACAAGACGACGTATTACGGAACGAGTAAAGAGACTTGCCGATAACGAGATTGAACTAGGTATAGAGATACCGATGATCCAATCTCGGGCAAGTAACATACCGCCGGACAAAGGGAACTACGTATGTTGTCATAAAGGTTCGATCGATAAAGATCTTCGTGGAATATGTAGGAACCAATATGGGCATCCAGGTTCCGCTATTGGTTATTGACCTGAGAGTCGTCTCGGTAATGTATACATCATTCTCGAACCCGTAGGGTCCACACGCTTAACGTTCGATGTCGATTTGGTATTATATGTGACCGAATGTTGTTCAGAGTCCCGGATGAGATCACAGACATGACAAGGAGCTCCGGAGTGGTCTGAAGGTAAAGATTGATATATAGGACGATGCTATTTGGTCTCCGCAATGGTTTCGGAATGCACCGGAAAGTTATCGGATTACCGGAAGGGGTTCCGGAGGCACTGGGAGAGTATTGGGCCTTATTGGGCCATGTAGAGGGGAACACACCAACCCACATGGGCTGGTGCGCCCCCCTAAGGCAGCCGCACCCAATTAGATGGAAGGGGGGAGGCGCCACCTCCTCCTACCATATCTCCGGAAGGGAGAAAGGAAGGAGAAGGGGCGCCTCCCCCCTTTCCTTCTCCCTTGTGCATTATATGGAAGGGGGGCGCACCACTAGGAAATCCCTAGGGTGGCCGCCGGCCCTATTGGAGGCGCCCTAGGGATGCCTCCTCCCCTCCCACACCTATATATATGTGGGGAGGGGTGCCACACAATACACAGCTTATTCCACGCCGTGTGTCGGCACCCCTCCGCCTCTAGTTTACTCCTCCGCTCTAGATCGTCGCAGTGCTTAGGCGAAGCCCTGCGGGATTGCTTCATCACCACCGTCACCACGCCGTTGTGCTGACGGAACTCATCTACTACCTCGCCCCTGATGTCTCGTGGATCTACTTGCGTTGTGGTTCCTCGAAGCGGAGAGGATGATGCAGCAAGTGGCGAAGTATTTCCCTCAGTTAAGAACCAAGGTATCGAACCAGAAGGAGGTCCTTGCACCACCACGTATTCAGCCCCTACACACAAGAAAACAAATCTCCACACCCAACACGATCAAGGTGTAAGTGAAGCAAGAGAGATTTTCTACAAAATGTCCAGCAACTCTCAAACAAATATAAGTAAAGCATGAAAGCTTTTCTTCAAAAATAACTAAGCACGCCGTGCTCAAAAAGATATAAGTGAGGCATATGAGCAAATTCCTAGGCTCAAAAAATTTAAGTGAAGCATATGAGCTATTCTAATAAACTAGAACCACTTTGACTCTCTCAAGGCAAGTGTGTACAGCAAGGATACAAGACTTTGATCTAACAGCAAGGAAAGTAAAAATTCAAAGCAAACTAGACGCTCCAAGCAAGACACATATCATGTGACGAATAAAAATATAGTTTCAAGTAAGATACCGATAGTTGTTGGAATAAAGAGGGGATGCCACTCGGGGGCATCCCCAAGCTTAGATGCTTGAGTATTCTTAAAATTTACCTTGGGGTGCCATGGGCATCCCCAAGCTTAGGCTCTTGCCACTCCGTATTCCATCATCCATAAAGATCTCACCCAAAACTTGAAAACTTCAGTCACACAAAACTTAACAAAACCCGTGAGATCCGTTAGTATAAGAAAGCAAATCACTACTTTTAGGTACTGTTGCAAACCCATTCATATTTTATCTTGCATAATATCTACTGTATTCCAACTTTTCTATGGCTCATACCCCCCGGAAAAGACCATAGAATCATCAAAACAAGCAAACAATGCAAAGAAAACAGAATCTGTTTCAGACAGAACAGTCTGTAGTAATCTGGAAATTTCAGATACTTCTGTAACTCAAAAAATTCTGAAAAATTAGGACAATTTCGAAAACTCATATAGCAATACTATGTAAAAATTTCAGAATTTTCTTACGCTCCAGTAAAGAAAAATAATTCCTGCACTGGACGCAAAAGTTTCTGTTTTGAAAACAGCATCAATTATACTTTCTTCTAGATCACCCCAAAGGTATTGCTTGGCACAAAAACTAAATAAAACACCAAAAACACAATATATCCAGAGAGATATTTGTGCAAACACTCAAGAACAGAAAGCAAAAAGCAAAAAATAATTTTATTCGTTGGGTTGCCTCCCAACAAGCTCTTTCTTTATAGCCATTAAGATAGGCTTGAGATTTCAATGATGCTCACAAGAAAGATAACAATTGAAACACAAAGAGAGCATCATCAAACATGCAACAAACTCATTTAAGTCTAACATACTTCCTATGCATAGGCATTTTATAAGTGAACAAGTTATCAAGGCAAGCAAAACCTAGCATAAGCAAGGAAGAAGAAAGAAGCAATAGCAATCTCAACAAGACGAGAGGTAAAATTGTAACATGGAAATTTCTACAACCATATTTTCCTCTCTCATAATAATTACATGTAGGATCATACTTAAATTCAACAATATAGCTATCACATAAAATTTTCTCATCATGATCTACATGCATAAAAAGTTGACGCTCATCCAAAATAGTGGGATTATCATTAACTAAAGTCATGACCTCTCCAAACCCACTTTCATAAAAAATTTCATGAGATTGAAAACTCTCCAAATTAGTGGGATCTAGAGTTGAAACTCTTCCAAACCCACTTTCAAAATCATATTCATCATGAGGCATAAATAAATTTTCAAGATCATAGGAAACATTATCACCCCAATCATGATCATTGCAATAAGTAGTGGCCATGGCAAAATCATCAAACATAGCATCCCCAAGCTCGTGGGTTTGCATATCATTAGCACAACTGGCAATAATAGAATTTATAATAACATAATTGCAATCATGCTTTTCATTCAAGGAGCTATCAAGTGTAGAAGCAATAGCAAACAATTTATTTTCAACATAGGGAACTATAGCAAGTTCATCTCCATAAGCATCATAAATATTGGCATCGTGGCCACAAGAATAGAAAGCATCACGTTCATCAAGAGGGGATATTTCAATCAAATCAATGGAATCATTATCCATAGATTCATCCACATCATCTTTTTCTTCCAAAGTAGCAAACACACTCTTGATGTACTCACTAACATAGGCATTAGGAGCATAGTTTTCAAAGCAGTATTTGAGTGTGGCAAAAATTTCAGATCCAAAATTTTCATGCAAAACTTCATAAGTGCAATCTAGTGCACTCAATTCACTAGGAATTGGATCCTCATAAGTGGGTTTCTTGAAAATACCAGCGAGTGGATGAGGATCCATATCCAAGACATGAAGGCAAACAAGCAAACAAGAGTGCACGCAAAACAGATCTAGCGAGAAAAACGGCGAACGAAAAAGAGGGCGAATAAAAACGGCAAATTGGTGAAGGGGGGAGAGAGTAAAACGAGAGGCAAATGGCAAATAATGGAAGTGCGGAGAGATGAGATTTGTGAATTGGGACCTGGTGGATGATGAAGAAGCCTCCCCGGCAACGGCGCCAGAAATACTTCTTGATGTCTCGTGGATCTACTTGCGTTGTGGTTCCTCGAAGCGGAGACGATGATGCAGCAAGTGGCGAAGTATTTCCCTCAGTTAAGAACCAAGGTATCAAACCAGAAGGAGGTCCTTGAACCACCACGTATTCAGCCCCTACACACAAGAAAACAAATCTCCACACCCAACGCGATCAAGGGGTTGTCAAGCCCTTGCCGGTAAAGTGAAAGATGAAACATGGATGGAAAATTGATGCAAAGTGAAAGACGGTTCAGATCTGAAAAGTTTAGATCAAAAGCGAAAGAAAGCAAGATTGAAAGCAATATGATGGAATCAAGACCCCGGGGGCCGTAGGATTCACTAGTGGCTTCTCTCAAATAAAATAGCAACGGTGGAAAACTTTTACTGTTGGGCAATTGATAGAACTTCGAATAATCATGACGATATCCAGGCAATGATCTATATATAGGCATCACGTCCAAGATTAGTAGACCGACTCCTGCCTGCATCTACTACTATTACTCCACACATCGACCGCTATCCAGCATGCATCTAGTGTGTTAAGTTCACGGAAAAACGGAGTAATGCAATAAGAACGATGACATGATGTAGATCAAATCTATTCATGTAGGAATAGACACGATCTTTTTCTCCTTAGTAGCAACGATCAACGCGTGTCTTGCTGCCCCTTCTGTCACTGGGAAAGAACACCGCGAGATTGAACCCACTATCGAGCACGTCTTCCCATGGCAAGAAAAATCAATCTAGTTGGCCTAATTAAACCAAAGTTTCAAATAAGAAATACAAGACTATAAGAAATCATGCAAATAAGAGATCAAAGAACTCAAATCACTTTCATGGATATAAAAAAAGGCAAATCTGATCATAAACTCAAAGTTCATCGGATCCCAACAAACACACCGCCAAAGGTGTTACATCATATGGATCTCCAAGAGACCATTGTATTGAGGATCAAAGAGAGAGAGAGAGAGAGCCATCTAGCTACTGCCTACGGACCCGAAGGTCTACAATGGACTACTCACGCATCATCGGAGAGGCACCAATGGACATGGTGAAACCCCCCGAGATGGTGTCTAGATTGGATCTGGTGGTTCTGGAACTTGCGGCGGCTGGAATTGATTTTCGTCGACTCGCCCGAGGGTTTCTGGATTTTAGCGGATTTATAGGGCGAAGAGGCGGTGGAGGAGGTCTCCGAGTGGGCCACAACCCACAGGGGCGCGCCAGGGCCTCCTGGCGCGCCCTGGTGGGTTGTGCCCACCCAGGGCCGCCTCTCCGTCTCATCTTCGGTCCATACGGTGTCTTCTGGCCCAGAAAATTTCCACAAAAAGTTTCGCTCCGTTTGGACTCCGTTTGATATGGATTTTCTATAAATCAAAAACAGGGCAGAAAACAGCAACTGGCACTTGGCACTATGTCAATAGGTTAGTTCCAAAAATTGATATAAACTTGATAGGAATTCATTCTAAAACATCCAAGATTGATCACAAAACAGCACGGAACAATCAAAAATTATAGATACGTTGGAGACGTATCAGCCCCGCTTGCTGGATCAAGACGGCGAGGATGACACCGAGCTGAACGTGTGCAGAACGCGGAGGTGCCGTGCGTTCGGTACTTGATCGGGCGGATCACGAAGGTGTACGACTACATCAACCGCATTGAATAAACGCTTTCGCTAACGGTCTACAAGGGTACGTAGACACACTCTCCCCTCTCGTAGCGATGCATCTCCATGGATAGATCTTGCGTGAGCGTAGAAAATTATTGAATTTCATGCTTCGTTCCCCAACAATAATGGCCTCATCCAATTAGTATATTATAGCAAAAAATAAAAGGTAAACTAGAACTGAAGTTTTTTTTTCATGCTTCATATGAGTTGTTTACCCTACTTTATGTATATAGGTTTATGAACGCAGGAAAATGCCGAAGTTGATATCTTCAAAAAAGATATCAAACCATTTTCTTCGGTGATTATAGGGCTAAATGGTCAAGAAGTTTTTGCAATCCTACAATAATAGTTGATATATAGCTAGAAATTTACACTTTACAGTAGATGCCATCCCCAGTTTACAGAGTTCTCTTTAGTTCTGGTCCTTTTGATGTGGGTGATCTAACTTTCCATTGCTTGTATCTTGTCAAGCATTGCCTGTGATGCTCCTGTATTTTCTGATAAACTTGTAACCCCAGTAATATGTTATGTTTAGCTTTAATGACAAAAATGGCTCGATGGCTTGTTTGTCTAAAATTTACAGTTAACACTAATCTAGAGCAGCTTGCGGCGACCCATTGCTGCAGGAGTTGCCTCCCCATCCAGCAAGATGTGGAATCGCCTCGCCTGCGGTCTGTGTGAAGCCTCTCTGTTCGGGGGGTGGCATCGTTGATGGCTTGGTGGCTGGCGCGCAGTGCATCCGCCTCTCTGTTTGGCACAAACTGACTAACCAACAGAATCGATGTATGGTTGTTAACCAATTGGTTCGGTTCGGTACAACCACATAAACAAGATAAGGCAGGAATTGCAAACTTGCCACAGGGGCAATATAGTCTTTTCGCATAGCAAAAATAGGGCTAAAAATTCAAAAATGATTATAGTAATTAAAAAGGGTATATTATCAAAATGAAAAAAGAAAAGCAGGGCAAATCATCTAATCATATGTAAAGAGGGGCGAATCATCAACTGCCCAAATAAAATGGGGCAAATGATCCAATCTCCCACTTTCCCATGAAGGTTACGTGACCCCTCTAATTTCTTCTGCTTGCATGATTATTTGTTTGATTGTTGAAATGGAGGAAATAAAATGACTATATTTTTGCTATTTTAGATCATTGAATTATTTGATGATGATCCGCGGCCGATATCTGAAATGGACAATTTAATAATGTGCCATCTTTGTGTGGTCTGCTTATTGGTTCATCCTCTCGCCCACCAGGAGGCCGTGCACTCACTTCCCACATTCACGGTTGCCAAATCCAATGCAAGGGCAACAACTCAGAAACTCATCAAGTGGGTTGGGCGGTTGGCACTTTGGGTCAGTAGCAGATAAGGATGCAACACATTACACATAGCTTTCTAACCATTCTATCTAGAAACAATGCCATTTTTCTCACTTCATTGCTCTGTTCACATCATGCTCTAAGTTGGTCGAAATTTGCTGTTCTTATTGTTTGTTGTTGAGGTCTGTCAATGAAAGTGGTTAGTTTATTGAGTTTGTACCATGGCTTGTACGATCTGTTCAAAGTTCAAACTAGCAAAGAACAGCATATGTTATCTTGTCTTACTTGCATTCTTATTGTCTAATCTAATATGAGAATCAATGTTTAATCCGTTAGATTTATATTTTGTTTTATGTGTCATGCATTATGTGTATTCTGTGAGGATGCATAATTACAAAATCCAGGGTGGTGAAATTGGCATATCCTTCTATCTCTTTGCAGATTATTTTGCATCTTATCTGATAACCCTCATCTTTCATGGGGACATTGCAAACATAGAAAGATGCCCCCGCCTGACATTCTACTGCGAAACTCCCAAGATAATAACTATTCTCATTGAGGATGGTGGCCAGCTAAGGAAGTGAATTGATTAGCCGTATTAGAAAATACCAAGACAATAGTGTTTTTTGGCACTATGCATATGATGCTACATAAAATGTTTTCTTGATTTTTAATACTTTTTAGTGCAACCAAATATCTTTCTATGTATGTTAATTCTCAAATATATTTATAATACTAGTCGAGACGTGCATTTGCACGCGCACGCTTACTAGTGGGCACAAGTTTTAATAAGTGCTCATGAATTAAAATGTGAAAAACTGAAAAACGTATTTAATGAATCTGAAAAAAGGGAATTAAAAATGTTTTGCTTCTTAATATGCACAAATTTTAATAAACGCTCATGAATTAAAATGTGGAAAAAAGTATTTAATAAATTTTTATGAATCTGAAAAAGTGTTTTTTTAATAAACGCTCATGAATTAAAATGTGAAAAAACTAAAAAAGGAAGAAATAAAACTAAACAACAAAGAACCACAATCCCCGAAGCAAGAGAACTCTTTGAATCAGGGGAGCTTAGGGCATCTCCAAGGCTAGCCCGCAAACCCCCCGCATTCGTCCGGACCGCGTTGTCCGGACCGCGAAAGCCATCCAATACAGACATATATCGGTCCGCGGAGCGGTCCGGACGCGATTTCTCCCGCAAATTGGAGACAAAAGTGGGGGAGCTTTGCGGGAGTTCGAACACGAGAAACGTCGCTTTCAGACACCCCCGGCCCACCCAACCCCCCTCCCGGTCCCATTTCCTTCCGCTCTGCCTCTTCTCCCCCTTGCTCTGCATCCACAACCTCTAGCTTCACCGCCGCTGTTGTTCGTCTCCGGACACCACAAAGCCACTGCCGGACGTCCGGAACCAGCACCGACGTGCCCGCTCGCCCTCAGTCCACCCTGGAGCCGTTTGTACCCAGGTACAGTGCGCCCCCTGTCGACGACCTCCATGCCGGATTGCATGCTCCGCAGGTGTTCGGTGAAATGCCAGTGAGCTTAATTTTGAATGCCATGTCGATTTCATAGTGCACGAAGGATGGCGAGCTACTCGACCATGGAGGATGAGTTTTTGTGCGATGCGTGGCTGGCCGTATCCACGGATTTCGCAGGCAGGAGCAGAGGGGAGCCCTACTGGCGGCAAGTGCATGATTCGTTTCACGCACGAAAGCAAAATGCGTCCTATGACATGCACATCATTCAAGCACGCAAACATGAGATCGTTGAAGCATCGCTGTTACGCTATACAAACTAGCGTCACCAAGTTCTGCGGCGTGCTTGCTGAACTCGAGCAGAGTTGTCCATTTGATGTGGCACAACAGGAGATCCTAAGTTTTGCTTTGACTTGCTCAACTTGTTGCTTCATTCATTCACTTATTGTTTGTCTACACATTCTATGTAGCCGACACGCGCTGCTATGGCATACCGGAGGATAGTGGGACGACCATTTTTGTGCATGCACTTGTTGGATCAAGCTCAAGGGGGGGCATATGTGGGCGGAGTGCATGAGCTGGTGATGAAAACTTTGGGGGACATCCGAAATATAGTTGAATTTGGGGCATTGATGGCTTGTGGATCTTCCCTAGCAACGGCGCCTGAAATCCTTCTTTGGCGCGTGCTCGCGTTGGTGGCTTCCCCGAAGAGGAAGGGATGATGCAGCACAGCGGAGAAGTACTTCCCTCGATTATGAAACCAAGGTTATCGAACCAGAAGGAGAATCACCCAACACCCAATAAACAACACCTGCACACAAACAACAAATCCTCGCACCCCAACGCGAACAAGGGGTTGTCAATCCCTTGTCGGTAATATGAAAGATTGAAACGGCGATGGAAATTGCAGCAAAGTATTTTTGGGGTTTTTGGTTTAATAGATCTTAAAACAAAAGCGTATAAAAATAGATCTCGAAAGCAAATATGATGAAGAAGACCCCGGGGGCCGTAGATTTCACTAGTGGCTTCTCTCAAGAAAATAGCAATGCGATGGGTAAACAAATTACTGTTGGGCAATTGATAGAACTTCAAATAATCATGACGATATCCAGGCAATGATCCATTATATAGGCATCACGTCCAAGATTAGTAGACCGACTCCTGCTTGCATCTACTACTATTACTCCACACATCGACCGCCATCCAGCATGCATCTAGTGTATTAAGTTCATGGAGAAGCGGAGTGATGCAATAAGAACGATGACATGATGTAGACAAGATATATTTATGTAGGAATAGACCCCATCTTGTTATCCATAGTAGCAACGATACATATGTGTCTTGCTGCCCCTTCTGTCACTGGGAAAGAACACCGTAAGATCGAACCCACTTCAAAGCACCTCTTCCCATGGCAAGAAAAATCAATCTAGTTGGCTTAACTAAACCGAAGATTCGAAGAAGAAATACGAGGCTATAAGAAATCATGCATATAAGAGATCAAAGAAACTCAAATAACTTTCATGGATAAAAAGATAGATCTGATCATAAACTCAAAGTTCATCGGATCCCAACAAACACACCGCAAAAAGAGTTACATCAAATAGAACTCCAAGAGACCATTGTATTGAGAATCAAGAGAGAGAGAGAGAGAGAGAGAGAGAGAGAAAGCCATCTAGCTACTACCTACGGACCCGAAGGTCTACAATGAACTACTCACGCATCAACGGAGAGGCACCAATGAGAATGATGAACCCCTCCGTGATGGTGTCTAGATTGGATCTGGTGGTTCTGGAACTTGCGGTGGCTGGAATTGATTTTCGTCGACTCCCCTAGGGTGGAATATTGGGGTATTTATAGAGCAAAGAGGTGGTGCGGGAGGCCACCGAGATGGGCAGAAGCCACCACGGCGTGCCTGGGCCTCCTGGCGCGCCGTGGTGTCTTGTGCCCCCCTCGGGGCTCCTCTCCGGTACTTCTTTGGCCCACTGGATGTCTTCTGGCCCAAAAAAAATCTCCAAAAAGTTTCGCTGCGTTTGGACTCCATTTGATATGGATTTTCTGTGAAACAAAAATAGGGCAGAAAACAACAACTGGCACTTGGCACTATGTCAATAGGTTAGTCCCAAAAAATGATGTAAAGTTGCTATAAAATCATTGTAAAACATCCAAGATTGATAATATATCAGCATGGAACAATAAAAAATTATAGATACGTTGGAGACGTATCAGCATGCCCAAGCTTAATTCCTACTCGTCCTCGAGTAGGTAAATGATAAAAACAGAATTTTTGATGTGGAATGCTGCCTATCATGTTCATCACATTCTTTTCTTTCTTTTGTAGCATGGACATATGGACTTTTATATGGTTCAAAGCAATAGTCTAGTTTTGACATGAAGATTTCAATACTCAAGCATATCAACAAGCAACCATGCCTTTCAAAATATCAACGCTAAAGCAAGTAATCCCTAGCCCATTATGCTCAATCATTGATCCATTCATGAAACATACTCGAATATTAGCTTACTCAAAGCACAAACATGACCATAGTGTTCCCCGATTGGTGCCTTTATAAGAGAAGATGGAGACTCAAGAAAAATAAATATTGCATAAAAGTAAATAGATAGGCCCTTCGCAGAGGGAATCATTGATTTGCTTTATGTGCCAGAGCTCTTCGTTAGAAAAATTGAGAGATAAAAATATTTTGAGAGGCATGCTTTTCTTGTCAACGAAAACGGCCAAGAATGTTTCATCATCTCCCATGCTAAGCACACCATAGGTGGTTCCCAACAGAAAAATAAATTTATACGCCCCTTCATTAAGATATTGTTTCTTTCCGATAGAGTTTTATTATTACTTTCCACCATTACAAACACAAGCCATGGCTAGCCGAATTCACGGGTGCCTTCCATACCATCACTTTCCAAGGATTTTTTTTATTTTTTTTCATTATAACAATTTGGGACGGGCATCCCTATTACCAACCATTCTCTCGTGCAATGACAAGCAATAAAGACTCATCGTGAGAATGACACTTAGCATGGAAGATAACGAGCACCCCCTGCCGCCTCATGAGCGGTACGGGCACACAAAATAGAATTATTTTGAAATTTAGAGATGGCACACGCAAATTTACTTGGAACGGTTTAGAAATACTGCATATAGGTAGGTATGGTGGACTCATATGGCAAAACTGGGTTTAAGGATTTTGGATGCACAAGCAGTATTCCCGCTTAGTACAAGTGAAGGCTAGCTATAAGATTGAGAAGGCAACCAACCAAAAAGCGAAAATATCACACCGACGCTTCAAACAAAACTAACATCGAAACATGCACACAAGGAGGATGTAATTTCATTGCATAACTATTGACTTTATGTGCTTGCATAGGGAATCACAAACCTTAACACGAATATTCTTACTAAGCCATAATTACTCATTAACATGACTCCCATATCATTATCAATATATCTCAAAACCATTACAAAGAACCAAGTTTATTTTTTCCAATGATCTTCATGAAAGTTTTATCTATATCCTTCTTGGATATCTATCACTTTGGGACTAGTTTAATATGTTGCTTTTGATAGCTCAAACAAATCTAAGTGAAGAACATGAGCATAAAATTTCTATCTCCCAAAATAATAGAAGTGAAGCATGAGAGAATTTCTTCAAAAATACTAAAGCACACCATGCTCAAAAAGATATAAGTGAAGCACTAGAGCAATTCCATAGCTTAAAAATTTTAAGTGAAGCATACGAGCCATTCTAACAAACCATAGCATAATTTTAGCTCTCTCAAATAGGTGTGTACAGCTGATACGTCCATTTTGCATCATGTCTTCCCTACTGTTATTTATAATGTTTTTATGTATAAGGCTTTTGGGAGTAATTCTAATGCATTTTCTCTCATAATTTGCATGGTATGCACAAGGAGGGAGAAATCCGGCAGCTGGAATTCTGGACCTGAAAAAGCATCGTCAGGATACCTATTCTGCACAACTCCAAATGACCTGAAATTTCACGGAGAATTATTTTGGAATATATTAAAATTATTGGAAGGAATAACTACCGAAGGGGAGCCAGGGGGTGGACACCACCCACCAGGGCGCGCCAGGCCCCCCTGGCGCGGCCTGATGGGTGGTGGGCAGCCTAGCCCAGCTCCGGGGCCCCCCTTCTGGTATATGAGTCTCTCTGACATAGAAAAAATTAGGAGAGGACTTTCGGGACGAAGCGCCGCCGTCTCGAGGCGGAACTTGGGTAGGAGCACTTTTGCCCTCCGGCGGAGCGATTCCGCCGGGGGAACTTCCCTCCCGGAGGGGGAAACCATCGTCATCATCATCACCAGCAGCTCTCCCATCTTGGGGGGAGTAATCTTCATCAACCTCTTCACCAGCACCATCTCCTCTCAAACCCTAGTTCATCTCTTGTGTTCAATCTGTTGGGGAACGTTGCATGGGAAACAAAAATTTTCCTACGCACACACAAGATCTATCCATGGTGATGAGCATCTACGAGAGGGAGAGTGAATCTACATACCCTTGTAGATCGCTAAGCGGAAGCGTTAAGAAACGCGGTTGATGTAGTCGAACGTCTCCGCGATCCAAATCGCAAGTCGTCCCTCGAACCGATCACGAACTAGTGCCGAACGGACGGCACCTCCGCGTTCAACACACGTACGGCTTGATGACGCCTTCACCTCCTCGATCCAGCGAGCGACGGTGAAGTAGTAGATGAGTTCCAGCAGCACGACGGCGTGGTGATGGTGGTGAGGAACAATCTCAGCAGGGCTTCGCCAAGCGCTACGGAGATTATGACGGAGGAACTAGAGGGTTAGGGTTGCCGCACACGGCTTGGGGAAATCTTGATGTATCCCGTGTGCTAGCCCTGCCCCTCTATTTATATGTTGAGCCTTGGGGTCTAAACTTGGAGTAAAAGCCTCCTCCAGGTCGGTTTTGCCCGCACAAGGTCGGTTTGGCCCGCAGGAAAAGAGTCCAACTCGGATCCCTGCAATACCGCGCACAAGCGGTAGTACCGCTCACAAGCGGTAGTACCGCCTGAGGCGGTAGTACCGCTTCACACAAGCGGTAGTACCGCTTGGGCGGTAGTACCGCTTCCAACAAGCGGTAGTACCGCTTACGCGGTAGTACTGCCCTTACCAGCGGTAGTACCGCTTAAGGCAGCAGCAAAACTTCCTTTTGCACTTTCCAATACCTCGTGGGCTTTACCCCTTTGGCTCATATAAAGTGTTGCTGCACCCGAACACTTCGGTAAACATCCGGAACCCCTTCCGATGAATTCCGGAACCTTTCCGGAGATCAAAACACTATTATCACATATATTAATCTTTACCTCCGGACTCTTCCGGAGACCCTCGTCATGTCCTGGATCTTATCCGGGACTCCGAACAACCTTCGGTCACCAACACAATAACTCAACTATACTAATCGTCACCAAACGTTAAGTGTCTAGACCCTGCGGGTTCGAGAACTATGTAGACATGACCGAGACACCTCTACGATCAATAACCAATAGCGGGACCTGGATGCCCATATTGGCTCCTACATATTCTACGAAGATCTTTATCGGTCGAACCTCTATGTCAAGGATTCAGTTAATCCCGTATGCTGTTCCCTTTGTTCTTCGGTATGTTACTTGCCCGAGATTCGATCGTCGGTATCTCTATACCTAGTTCAATCTCGTTACCGGCAAGTCTCTTTACTCGTTCCGTAATACAAGATCTTGTGGCTAACACTTTAGTCACATTGCTTGCAAGGCTCATTGTGATGTTGTATTACCGAGTGGGCCCTGAGATACCTCTCCGTCATACGGAGTAACAAATCCCAGTCTTGATCCATGCCAACCCAACAGACACCCTCGGAGATACCTGTAGAGCACCTTTATAGTCACCCAGTTACGTTGCGACCTTTGATACACACAAGGTACTCCTCCGATGTCAGGGAGTTGCATGATCTCATGGTCAAAGGAACAGATACTTGACATGCAGAAAACAATAGCAATAAACTGACACGATCATATGCTACGTTTATAGTTTGGGTCTTGTCCATCACATCATTCTCCTAATGATGTGATCCCGTTATCAAATGACATCTCGTGTCAATGGCTAGGAAACCTTAACCATCTTTGATCAACGAGCTAGTCAACTAGAGGCTTACTAGGGACACAGTGTTGTCTATGTACCCACACATGTATTTGAGTTTCCAATCAATACAATTATAGCATGGATAATAAACGATTATCATGAACAAGGAAATATAATAATAACCAATTTATTATTGCCTCTAGGGCATATTTCCAACACAATCTTGGTACCGGAACTCCGGATTGGTACTTGTGGGTGACTAGTAGTGTTGATTACATCTTGTAGTTGATTACTATATGGTTTACTTGGTGGAAGAGATTATGTTCAGATCCGTTATGCTATTCATTACTCCTCTGATCATGAACATGTTTGCCATGTGTGAGTAGTTCCTTTGGTTCTTGAGGTCACGGGAGAAATCATGTTGCAAGTAATCATGTGAAATTGACATGTGTTCGGTATTTTGATATTATGTATGTTGTGATTCCCTTAGTGGTGTCATGTGAACGTCGACTACATGGCATTTCACCATACTTGGGCCTAAGGGAATGCATTGTGGAGTAGTTATTGGATGATGGGTAGCTAGAGTGACAGAAGCTTAAACCCTAGTCTATGCGTTACTTCGTAAGGGGCTGATTTGGACACCCAAAGTTCAATGCTATGGTTAGATGTATATCTTAATTCTTTCTCGTAGTTGCGGATGCTTGCGAGGGGGTTAATCATAAGTAGGTTATTTGTTTAAGTAAGAACAGTACCTAAGCACCGGTTAATCATAAGTAGGTTATTTGTTTAAGTAAGAATCGTAAGGGGCTGATTTGGAAACTATCCTCTACAATGTTGACTCTGTTGTTCCTACAGCTTATATTGAAAAACCACCTTTCCCTATTAGGATAAAGGAACACGCGAAGGTACCAACTACCGTTTGCAAGAGTCAAATTAGAGCACCAAAGCCTGCTGAACAAATCAAAGTAGAACCTAGTGTTGCTATGGTTAAAGATCTCTTGGTAGAAAATGTTGATGGGCATGTTATTTACTTCTGTGATGAAGCTGCTAGAATTGCTAGACCTGAAAAAAGGGACAAACTTAGACCCGTTGTTGGCATGCCTGTTATCTCAGTTAAGATAGGAGATCATTGTTATCATGGCTTATGTGATATTGGTGCTAGTGTGAGTGCTATTCCTATTTCCTTGTACCAAGAAATTGTGGATGATATAGCACCCGCTGAAATAGAAGATATAGATGTTACTATTAAACTAGCAAATAGAGACACCATCCAACCACTTGGGATCGTTAGAGATGTTGAAGTCCTGTGTGGGAAAGTCAAATACCCTACTGATTTTCTTGTTCTTGGTTCCCCACAAGATAACTTTTGTCCCATTATCTTTGGTAGACGTTTCTTGAACACCGTTAATGCTAAGATAGATTGCGAAAAACAAACCGTCGGTGTTAGTTTTGGTGGTGAGTCTCATGAGTTCAATTTCTCTAAGTTTAATAGGAAACCACATAAGGAGGAACCACCAAGTTAATGAAGGCATTGTCTTGGGTCATAAAATTTCTGAGCGGGGTAATGAAGTGGACAAAGCTAAGGTAGATGCAATTGAGAAGATGCCATGTCCTCGTGACATTAAAGGTATTCGTAGTTTTCTCGGTCATGCTGGTTTCTATAGGAGATTTATTAAGGACTTTTCTAAAATTTCTAGGCCTCTTACAAATCTTTTGCAAAAGGATGTTCCCTTTGTTTTTGATGATGATTGTGTAGAAGCCTTTCAAACCCTTAAGAATGCCTTAGTTTCTGCACCTATTGTTCAGCCACCTGATTGGAACCTACCCTTTGAAATTATGTGTGATGCTAGTGATTATGCTGTTGGGGCTGTTCTTGGGCAAAGAGTAGACATGAAGTTGAATGTCATTCATTATGCTAGCAAAACTTTAGATAGTGCCCAGAGGAACTATGCCACCACTGAGAAAGAATTCTTAGTAGTTGTGTTTGCTTGTGACAAATTTAGATCCTACATAGTTGATTCCAAAGTAACAGTTCACACCGATCACGCTGCTATCAAGTACCTTATGGAAAAGAAAGATGCTAAGCCTAGGATTATTAGATGGGTTCTCTTACTTCAGGAGTTTGATTTGCATATTATTGATAGGAAGGGAGCTGAGAACCCCGTAGCTGACAACTTGTCTAGGTTAGAGAACATTCTTGATGACCCGCTACCTATTAATGATAGTTTTCCTGATGAGCAATTTGCAGTCGTTAATGTTTCTCGTAGTACACCTTGGTATGCTGATTATGCTAATTTCATCGTTGCCAAGTATTTGCCTCCTAGTTTCAGATACCAACAGAAGAAGAAATTCTTCTATGATTTGAGGCACTACTTTTGGGATGATCCTCATCTCTATAAAGGAGTAGATGGTATTATTAGACGTTGCGTACCTGAGCATGAGCAAGAAGAAATCTTGCGGAAGTGTCACTCCGAAGCCTATGGAGGGCATCATGCCGGAGATAGAACCGCTCATAAGGTATTACAATCCGGTTTTTATTGGCCTACTCTCTTCAAGGATGCCCGTAAGTTTGTTTCATCTTGTGATGAATGCCAGCGTATAGGTAATATTGGTAAGCGTCAAGAAATGCCAATGAATTATTCTCTTGCAGTAGAACCTTTTGATGTTTGGGGTTTCGATTACATGGGACCTTTTCCTTCCTCTAATGGGTACACGCACATTTTGGTTGCTGTTGATTATGTCACTAAGTGGGTGGAAGCTACTCCAACTAGTAGTGGTGATCATAACACCTCCATTAAGATGCTTAAGGAAGTTATATTCCCGAGGTTTGGTGTCCCTAGATACCTTATGACTGATGGTGGTTCACACTTTATTCACGGTGCTTTCCGTAAGATGCTTGCTAAGTATGATGTTAACCATAGAATTGCGTCACCTTATCACCCCCAGTCTAGCGGTCAAGTAGAACTTAGCAATAGGGAAATAAAGTTGATCCTACAAAAAACCGTCAATAGGTCTCGTAAGACTTAGTCTAAGAAATTAGATGATGCACTTTGGGCCTATAGGACAGCGTATAAAAATCCCATGGGTATGTCTCCATACAAAATGGTCTATGGCAAAGCTTGTCATTTGCCTCTTGAGTTAGAACACGAAGCGTATTGGGAAATCAAGGAGCTCAACTATGACTTTAAGCTAGCCGGAGAGAAGAGGTTATTTGATATTAGTTCGCTAGATGAGTGGAGGACCCAAGCGTATGAAAATGCCAAGCTATTTAAAGAGAAAGTCAAGAGATGGCATGATAGGAAAATCCAAAAGCGGGAGTTCAAGGTAGGAGAATATGTTTTATTGTACAACTCTCATTTCAGTTTTTTTGCAGGTAAGCTTCTCTCAAAATGGGAAGGACCTTATGTTATCGAAGAGGTCTATCGGTCTGGAGCGATCAAAATAAATAATCCTGAAGGCACTAACCCGAAGGTGGTCAATGGTGAGAGAATTAAGCATTATATTTTAGGTACACCAATTAATGTTGAAAGCAATGTTATTCAAACCATGACACCTGAAGAACACATAAAGGAGTTCTTCCGAAACACTCCAGAATAGCTGAAATAAAGGAGGTACGTGATACGGTAAGTAAAAGGACTCCGAAAAATTTACAAAAATACTTTTTGTAAGTTTTGGTATTTATAAAAAATTAGGAAAATAAGAAATAGCTAGGTGGGCTCCCGAGGGGAGCACCTCCCATCAGGGCGCGCTAGGCCCCCCTGGCGCGGCCTGGTGGGTGGTGCCCACCTCGGGCACCATCCGGATCCGTTTTTCTCTCGTTTTGCTTGTCTCCCACGAAAAAAATTCTTTATATACTCCCCGAACCTGTTAACCTCCGTATCGCGGAGAAATCTTCTTTCTTGCTGTTTTCCTGACAGATCTAGGTCGCCATGGCTTCACCAAGCTCCCCCAAGGACACGTTCTTCAAGAGGGTCGTCAACCCCTACCTCCCGGGGGTGATGAAACACCCTCAGGCCATTGAGATGCGTGAGGGGGTGCTTCACATCCGGGATGTTCAAGGACCCAAGAAGACCGGGAGCGTGGAGTCCAGGCTCGAGGCGGTGGAGCAGGAGGTGTTCCTTTGCAAGGGGATGGTAGAGCGTGGACTCGACGCCAACCACCTCATGTTCAAGGATTTCTCCCGCAGCCGCAAGGAGGAGGACGAATTGATGTGGGACGCCGTCTCCAAACGGATTGACTACCTCCAAGGCCAAATCTATGATCTTCAATGCCAAAATCTTGAGTATGAAGCAAGATTCAAAGGTATGAGTTTGGCTGCCAGTTGCAGGATTCCGGAGACCTTCTCTTATTCCAATGATGGTGAACCGCTGCCATGGAAATTGGAGGATAAGATCCCAGCTACTACACCACCACCAACTCCTTCATCACCGAAGAAGGAGACTTGATCATATGGTATGGGCACTCCCCTTGGCGAAGGCCAAGCTTGGGGGAGCTGCCCCGGTATCGTATCACCCACACTATCCTTGCTTTTATCTTTCCTAGTTCGATCTTGAGTTTGCTTTTGCTTAGCTGAATAAGAGTTTAGTTCGATCCTTTTGCTTCGGGTGTTTGCTTAGTGATCTATCTTTGTAATCGAGTTCGAAATATATAATAAAGATTAGTTCAGTTTTTGCTCTCTTGACTTTAGTGTTGCTTGAAAAGAAAAGGAAATAGTTGTGTCAGAAAATCATATGCTAATCTTATGGTGAGTAATGACACCACATAGAGAAAAATATAAGTGGTAAAATTTATTGGAGAGTGACAAACATAGCATTGGTCAATGATGCAATTCATAAAAAAGTAATAAGGGGAGAGAAGATTTGCATGCAAATACACTATCATGGACACCTTTTATGATTGTGAGCTCCCATCAATATTTTGTGTCAAAATAGTTAACGCTGGGCAAGGAAGAAAACTTGATGCTTTATGTTTGTCCATATTTACATAGTAGTTATATTGTCATGGATCCTTTAACATGTGGTGCTTGCCCAACACCTTTTCTAGCCAAAAATTCCGCACCAAGTAGAGATACTACTTGTGCATCCAAAAACACTCAACCCAAATCCTATCTTTGAGAGTCCACCATACCTACCTATGGATTGAGTAAGTTCCTTCAAGTAAGTTGTCATCGGTGCAATAAGGCAATAAAAATTGCTTCTAAAAGTGTTGGACCAGTTAGTGTAAGAGAAAATTGAACGTTGTACGAACTTGTGATGGCAAAGATAAAGGCGACGGACTGCATAATAAGGTTGTCATCATAAGAGGCAATACAACGCGGCTTTCTCTTGCATTAAAGGGTGTGGCATACAAACAAATAAGCGCATGACAACCTCTGCTTCCCTCTGCGAAGGGCCTATCTTTTATTTTTATGCATTTACTTTCTTGTTGAGTCAAAGTATTCCTACCATCTCTCTATCTTGGCAAGCATCATGTGATGAAGAAAGATCTAGGCACATATATCCAGTTGAATATGAATGGACATGAATTATTATTGTTGACCTCACCCTTGAGGTGAATATGTTGGGTGGCAAATAAAGGCCCCTATCTTCCTATGTGTCCGGGTGAAACTTTTTGTTCATGGGTAAGCTATGAGTGTTAGCAATCATAAAAGATTAAATGATGGTTGAGTATGTAGACTTGCTTAAGAGCTCTAATATATGACTCTTCCTGAAAGAATGATGAATTGTAGTTGCAAAGTTGACTGAGAACATAGTTTGTTGTCTTCCAATAAAGTTTATGCTTCCTACTTCAATGTTGTGATGAATTGTTACTTGTTCATGAGAAGTATATGATGAAAGAGTTATGAAAAAGAGTTTTATGTTAGAGTTCCTTGCTGTTGTAATAATGAGCATGATGCTTTTATGTCCGTATCTTGTTTTTATCGACACCTCCCTCTCTCAAAGCATGTGGACATGTTTGTTCGATTTCGGTTTTCGCTTGAGGACAAGCGAGGTCTAAGCTTGGGGGAGCTGATACGTCCATTTTGCATCATGTTTTCCTACTGTTATTTATAATGTTTTTATGTATAATAATGCTTTTGGGAGTAATTCTAATGCCTTTTCTCTCATAATTTGCAAGGTATGCACAAGGAGGGAGAAATCCGGCAGCTGGAATTCTGGACCTGAAAAAGCATCGTCAGGATACCTATTCTGCACAACTCTAAATGACCTGAAATTTCACGGAGAATTATTTTGGAATATATTAAAATTATTGGAAGGAATAACTACTGGAGGGGAGCAAGGGGGTGGCCACCACCCACCAGGGCGCGCCAGGCCCCCCTGGCGCGGCCTGATGGGTGGTGGGCAGCCCAGCCCAGCTCCGGGGCCCCCCTTCTGGTATATGAGTCTCTCTGACCTAGAAAAAATTAGGGGAGGACTTTCGGGACGAAGCACCGCCGTCTCGAGGCGGAACTTGGGCAGGAGCACTTTTGCCCTCCGGCAGAGCGATTCCGCCGAGGGAACTTCCCTCCCGAAGGGGGAAACCATCGTCATCATCATCACCAGCAGCTCTCCCATCCTGGGGGGAGTAATCTTCATCAACCTCTTCACCAGCACCATCTCCTCTCAAACCCTAGTTCATCTCTTGTGTTCAATCTTGGTACCGGAACTCCGGATTGGTACTTGTGGGTGACAAGTAGTGTTGATTACATCTTGTAGTTGTTTACTATATGGTTTACTTGGTGGAAGTGATTATGTTCAGATCCATTATGCTATTCATTACTCCTCTGATCATGAACATGTTTGCCATGTGTGAGTAGTTCCTTTCATTCTTGAGGTCACGGGAGAAATCATGTTGCAAGTAATCATGTGAAATTGACATGTGTTCGGTATTTTGATATTATGTATGTTGTGATTCCCTTAGTGGTGTCATGTGAACGTCGACTACATTACACTTCACCATACTTGGGCCTAAGGGAATGCATTGTGGAGTAGTTATTGGATGATGGGTTGCTAGAGTGACAAAAGCTTATACCCTAGTCTATGCGTTACTTCGTAAGGGGCTGATTTGGACACCCAAAGGTTAATGCTATGGTTAGATGTATATCTTAATTCTTTCTCGTAGTTGCGGATGCTTGCGAGGGGGTTAATCATAAGTAGGTTATTTGTTCAAGTAAGAACAGTACCTAAGCACCGGTCCACCCACATATCAAACTATCAAAGTAGCGAACACCGAACAACTATGCATGACGAAAGTGACTAGATGAATTCCTGTGTGCCCTCAAGAACACTTTGCTCTCTATTAGAAACCGTTCTGGCCTGTCCTTTGCCACAAAAGGATTGAGCTACCTTGCTGCATACTTGTTACCGTTACCGTTACTCGCTCGTTACTAAACACTTTGCGACTAAACAATCTGTTACCGACTATTTCAGTGCCTGCAGAAATTACCTTGGTGAAATCCGCTTGTCATTTCCTTCTGCTCCTCGTTGGGATTGACATTCTTACTTATCGAAAGGATTACAATTGAACCCCGTGCGCTTGCGGGTCATCAAGGGTCTTTTCTGGCGCCGTTGTCGGGGAGTGAAGCGCTCTTTGTAAGTGGAAATTGGTAAGGGAAAATTATTTTGTGTGCTGAAATTTACTGTTGCTTGTTACTATGGAATCTAATCCTTTGAAGGTTTTGTTCGGGGTATCTTCACCTCGATCGGAACACAATTTGTAGCCCCTCAACCTACTGCACCTACTGAAAATATTGGCTATGAAATTCATTCGGGTATGGTAGAACAACTGCTAGCTAATCCTTATGCAGGAGATGGAACTAAGCATCCTGATTTTCACTTGATACATGTGGATGAAATTTGTGGATTGTTTAAGCTTGCAGGTTTGCCCGGAGATGAGGTTAAGAAGAAGGTTTTCCCTTTATATTTGGAGGGAAAAGCATTGACATGGTATAGGCTATGCGATGATATTGGATCTTGGAGTTGGAATCGATTGAAAATGGAATTTCACCAGAAATTTTATCCTATGCATCTAGTTCATCGTGATTGTAACTTCATATATAATTTTTGGCCTCGTCAAGGAGAAAGCATCGCTCTAGCTTGGGGGAGGCTTAAGTCAATGTTATATTCATGCCCCAATCATGAGCTCTCAAGAGAAATGATTATCCAGAATTTTTATGCTCGGCTTTCTCATAATGATCAAACCATGCTCGACACTTCTTGTACCGGTTCTTTCATGAAGAAGACTATTGAATTCAGGTGGGATCTTTTGGAAAGAATTAAACGCAACTCTGAAGATTGGGAACTCGACGAAGGTAAAGAGTCAGGTATAAAGCTTGAGTACGATTGTGTTTAATCTTTTATGCTTACCGATACTTTTCAAAAGTTTAGCACTAAATATGGCCTTGACTCTGAGATAGTAGCTTCTTTATGTGAATACTTTGCTACTCACGTTGATCTCCCCAAGGAGGAGTGGTTCAAATATCACCCACCTATTAGAGAAGTAGTCAAAGAACCCGACATAGCTAGAGAGGAAACTATCCTCTACAATGTTGACTCTGTTGTTCCTACAGCTTATATCGAAAAACCACCTTTCCTGTTAGGATAAAGGAACACGCGAAGGTACCAACTACCGTTCGCAAGAGTCAAATTAGAGCACCAAAGCCTGCTGAACAAATCAAAGTAGAACCTAGTGTTTCTATGGTTAAAGATCTCTTGGTAGAAAATGTTGATGGGCCTGTTATTTACTTCTGTGATGAAGCTGCTAGAATTGCTAGACCTGAAAAAAGGGACAAACTTAGACCCATTGTTGGCATGCCTGTTATCTCAGTTAAGATAGGAGATCATTGTTATCATGGCTTATGTGATATTGGTGCTAGCGTGAGTGCTATCCCTATTTCCTTGTACCAAGAAATTGTGGATGATATAGCACCCGATGAAATAGAAGATATGGATGTTACTATTAAACTAGCAATTAGAGACACCATCCAACCACTTGGGATCGTTAGAGATGTTGAAGTCTTGTGTGCGAAAGTAAAATACCCTACTGATTTTCTTGTTCTTGGTTCCCTACAAGATGACTTTTGTCCCATTATCTTTGGTAGACCGTTCTTGAACACCGTTAATGCTAAGATAGATTGTGAAAAACAAACTGTCGGTGTTAGTTTTGGTGGTGAGTCTCATGAGTTCAATTTCTCTAAGTTTAATAGGAAACCACATAGGGAGGAACCACCAAGCAAAGCCGAAATCATTGGTCTTGCTTCTATTGCCGTACCTCCTACAGATCCGTTAGAACAATACTTACTAGAACACGAAAATGACATGCATATGCATGAGAGGAATGAAATAGATAAAGTGTTCTTTGATCAGCCTCCTTTGCTTAAAGACAACTTGCCTGTTGAAACTCTGGGAGGTCCTCCTCCACCTAAAGGCGATCCCGTGTTTGAATTAAAGCAATTGCCTGATACTTTGTAATATGCTTATCTTGATGAGAAAAAGATATATCCTGTTATTATTAGTGCTAACCTTCCAGAAGATGAAGAAGAAAGATTATTGAAAGTTCCGAGGAAGCACCGTGCTGCTATTGGATATACTCTTGATGATCTTAAGGGCATTAGTCCCACTCTCTGTCAGCACAAGATTAATATGGAGCCTGATGCTAAACCGGTTGTTGATCATCAACGTCGGTTGAATCCAAAAATGAAAGAAGTGGTAAGAACTGAAATATTAAAGCTTCTTGAAGTAGGTATAATCTATCACATAGCTGATAGTAGATGGGTAAGTCCTGTTCATTGTGTCCCTAAGAAGGGAGGTATTACTGTTGTGCCTGATGATAAGAATGAGCTTATTCCTCAAAGAGTAGTTACTGGCTATAGGATGGTAATTGATTTTAGGAAATTCAATAAAGCTACTAGGAAAGATCATTACCCCTTGCCGTTTATTGATCAAATGCTAGAGAGGTTATCGAAGCACACTCACTTTTGCTTTTTAGATGGTTATTCTGGTTTTTCTCAAATACCTGTGTCACAACCCGATCAAGAGAAAACCACTTTCAGTTGTCCTTTCGGAACTTATGCTTATAGACGTATGCCTTTTGGTTTATGTAATGCACCTGCTACCTTTCAACGATGCATGACTGCTATATTCTCTGATTTCTGTGAAAAGATTGTTGAGGTTTTCATGGATGATTTTTCTGTTTATGGAACTTCTTTTGATGATTGCTTGAGCAACCTTGATCGAGTTTTGCAGAGATGTGAGCAAACTAACCTTGTCTTGAATTGGGAGAAGTGCCACTTTATGGTTAATGAAGGCATTGTCTTGGGTCATAAAATTTCTGAGCGGGGTATTGAAGTGGACAAAGCTAAGGTAGATGCAATTGAGAAGATGCCATGTCCTCGTGACATTAAAGGTATTCGTAGTTTTCTCAGTCATGCTGGTTTCTATAGGAGATTTATTAAGGACTTTTCTAAAATTTATAGGCCTCTTACAAATCTTTTGCAAAAGGATGTTCCCTTTGTTTTTGATGATGATTGTGTAGAAGCCTTTCAAACCCTTAAGAATGCCTTAGTTTCTGCACCTATTGTTCAGCCACCTGATTGGAACCTACCCTTTGAAATTATGTGTGATGCTAGTGATTATGCTGTTGGGGCTGTTCTTGGGTAAAGAGTAGACAAGAAGTTGAATGTCATTCATTATGCTAGCAAAACTTTAGATAGTGCCCAGAGGAACTATGCCACCACTGAGAAAGAATTCTTAGCAGTTGCGTTTGCTTGTGACAAATTTAGATCCTACATAGTTGATTCCAAAGTAACAGTTCACACCGATCACGCTGCTATCAAGTACCTTATGGAAAATAAAGACGCTAAGCCTAGGCTTATTAGATGGATTCTCTTACTTCAGGAGTTTGATTTGCATATTATTGATAGGAAGGGAGCTGAGAACCCCGTAGCAACCAACTTGTCTAGGTTAGAGAACATTCTTGATGACCCGCTACCTATTAATGATAGTTTTCCCGATGAGCAATTAGCGGTCGTTAATGTTTCTCGTAGTACACCTTGGTATGTTGATTATGATAATTTCATCGTTGCCAAGTATTTGCCTCCTAGTTTCACATACCAACAGAAGAAGAAATTCTTCTATGATTTGAGGCACTACTTTTGGGATGATCCTCATCTCTATAAAGAAGGAGTAGATGGTATTATTAGATGTTGTGTACCTGAGCATGAGCAAGAAAAAATCTTGCGGAAGTGTCACTCCGAAGCCTATGGAGGGCATCATGCCGGAGATAGAATCGCTCATAAGGTATTACAATCCGGTTTTTATTGGCCTACTCTCTTCAGGGATGCCCGTAAGTTTGTTTCATCTTGTGATGAATGTCAGCGTATAGGTAATATTGGTAAGCGTGAGGAAATGCCAATGAATTATTCTCTTGCAGTAGAACCTTTTGATGTTTGGGGTTTCAATTACATGGGACCTTTTCCTTCCTCTAACGGGTACACGCACATTTTGGTTGCTGTTGATTATGTCACTAAGTTGGTGGAAGCTATTCCAACTAGTAGTGCTGATCATAACACCTCCATTAAGATGCTTAAGGAAGTTATATTCCCGAGGTTTGGTGTCCCTAGATACCTTATGAAAGGACATTTGCTCCCTTGGTGGTTTTGGTAATTAATGACAACATACTTTGTGGTTGGACTAATGCTTTCATCAAGTATGTTTCAGGAAGTTCAAACATCTAGGAATGGCAAAGGGAATGAAGAAGTGGAATCCCCAAGTGCTAAGGCAAGCATTGGCAGAAGCTCAAGACTCCATTTTTGGTTTAGTGATCCAAGATCACATTGAGTCCATAGGAAAAGCCAATACTATTAAAAGGGGATGAGGTTTTGATGATGATCTGGTTCCTCAAATGCTTAGTGGTATATATCCAAATCCCTCAGCAACTCTCACTGTCATAAACCCCAAAAAGTCATCTCGGTCCCACCGAAAACACAAACTTAGACTCACCGAGATGAACCACTTCAAGCCATATCCAAACCCTAGCAAATCGGATTTTCCGACACTGAAAATCGGTTTCACCGAGATGGTATTGCCAAGTTTCTGTTGCCTTCTGTCGTCAAATCGGTGTCACCGAGATGACAAAATCGGTCAGACCGAAACTGGTAAACCCTAGTCATTGCACGAGTCGGACAAACCGAAATGCTCCCCTCGGTCCCACCGAGATTCCTAACGTTCATATATTTGAACATATCGGTCTGTCCGAGTTGTCAACTTCGGTCTGTCCGATATTGGTCAAATGTGTGTAACGGTTGGATTTTGTGTGGAGGCTATTTATACCCCTCCACCCCCTCTTCATTCGTTGAGAGAGCACTCAGAAAGAACCACTACTTCCACCATACATTTCTGAGAAGAGAACCACCTACCCTTGTGTTGAGATCAAGTTGCTCCACTCCCACCATATGAAACTTGATCTCTAACCTTCCCAAGTTGCTTTCCACTCAATCCTTTCTTCCACCAAAGCCAAATCAGTGAGGAGAGTTGAGTGTTGGGGAGATTATCATTTGAAGCACAAGAGCAAGGAGTTCATCATCAACAACAACATCTATTACCTTTTGGAGGGTGGTGCCTCCTAGATTGGTTAGGTGTCGCTTGGGAGCCTCCGTCGAGATGTGGAGTTGAACCAAGAAGTTTGTAAGGGTAAGGAGATCGCCTACTTCGTGAAGATCTACCCCGAGTAAGGCTAGCCCTGCATGGGCATAGGCCATGATGGAATAGACAAGGTTGCTTCTTCGTGGACCCTTCGTGGGTGGAGCCCTCCGTGGACTCGCGCAGCCGTTACCCTTCGTGGGTTGAAGTCTCCGTCAACGTGGATGTACGATAGCACCACCTATCGAAACCACGGGAAAAATCTTCGTGTCTCCAACTGCGTTTGCATCTCCTTATCCCTCTCCATTTACATTCTCACACTCGCATGCATTACTATTCCGCTGCCCCATACTCTTGCTATGCTTGTGTTGAATGTATGCTTTGAGCTTTACATGTGCAAAACTCTGCCTCAACTTGGAGAAAATTAAAAACTGCATCTTTGCCTTGTTGAGTGTCTAATCCCCCCCCTCTAGACACACTCTTCTTCGATCCTACAATTGGTATCAGAGCGTTGGTCTCCATTGCTTTGGTTTACACACCATTGGAGGAAGATGGATGTGTCTACGTTTGGGAGTATTAGCCATAGAGTGCCTATTCTTGATGGAATTTCCTATAACTCGTGGAGGATAGAAATGCTTAGTATATTTAGGTCGTACAATTTGTGCAAATATGTTAAAACCGCTTATGTGCCTCCTATTGATCCCTTGCACCCCACCATGGATGAAGAGCTTGATTTGCTTCGTAACCTTAGGACCGTAAATCTTATCATTAGAGGGTTACCCGATAACTTGCTTGAGCTTGTGACCAACTTTGAGTGTGCACATTCTTTGTGGGAGTTCTTGGAAGAACTTTATCCGGACTACTCTTTGAGAGGTCTTGATGAAATTCTTCATAAGACTATTGAGTTTGATAAGTTGCGCCCCAATGATCCCAACTTTGATAAATGCTTCTTTGAGCTTCGTGATCTCATGAGAAAGAAGGGTGATCCCGGTCTTATTAATGTCTTAATTAGAAATGCTATTGTGTTGCATTCCAATGAACATTGTTACTTTAACAAAGCTAATGCACGCAATGATCAAATTGACCTAGGTATTGATGATGAACAATCTATGGGTCAATATGATGATGATGATGAGTACTCTGATTCGGACACCGAGCTCGACAAAATCATGAAGAGTCACAATCTTATGGCAAATCTGCGTGACTACATGTCCCGCGGAAAAGAGTGGATTCTTGATAATGGATGCACCGACCACATGACCGGAGACAAAGACATGTTTCGAGAGCTTGCTAAGAACGATGGTCCACACAAGTATGTGACTTTTGGAGACAACTCCAAGGGTAAGATACTTGGCCTTGGTAAGGTGGCCATATCCCATGATAGCTCTATTCAAAATGTCATGCTTGTAGAATCTCTTGGATACAATTTACTTTCCGTGTCTAGACTAGCTGATTTTGGATTCAATGTGCTATTCACCGAAGTAGATTGCCAAGTCTTTCGTCATGATAATCATAACATGGCTTTTACCAGTATTCGTAGAGGTGATCTATATATTGTTGATTTCACTAAGAAAGCCCAACCTAGAGCTTGTTTCATTGCTAAATCTTCTAAGGGTTGGTTATGGCATAGAAGGCTTGGACATGTTGGTATGCGTAATCTAGATAAGCTAATCAAAGGTGATCATATTCTTGGTGTTAAAGATGTTTTCTTTGACAAAGATAGACTTTGTAGTGCTTGTCAAGCAGGAAAACAAGTAGGTGGAAATCATCCCGTGAAGAACATCATGACCACAAGGAGACCTCTTGAACTTCTTCATATGGATCTCTTCGGTCCCAATGCTTACAAAAGCCTTGCTGGTAACTCCTTTGGTCTAGTCATAGTTGATGATTATTCCAGATTTACGTGGGTATTTTTCCTTGATGACAAATCACAGGTTCAGAAAATCTTCAAGACCTTTGCCAAAAAGGCCCAAAATCAATTTGAGGTGAAGATCAAGAAGGTTCGGAGTGACAATGGAACGGAGTTCAAGAACGCCAATGTAGACTCCTTTCTTGACGAAGAGGGGATTCTACATGAGTTCTCGGCTACGTACACTCCTCAACAAAATGGTGTTGTTGAGAGGAAGAACCGAACGCTCATTGAGATGGCGAGAACGATGCTTGATGAGTACAAGACACCAAAACATTTTTGGGCGGAAGCGGTTGAGATAGCTTGTCATGCTATCAACAGGCTTTATCTTCATAAGCTTCTTGGCAAGACATCATACGAGCTTCTCACCGGTAACAAACCCCAAGTGGGATATTTCCGTGTCTTCGGCTCAAAATGCTATATCCTTGATAAGCATCGTCGCTCTAAATTTGCTCCTAAATCTCATGATGGCTTTTTACTTGGTTATGGATCGAACTCTCACACCTACCGTGTCTACAACAATTTCACCCGAAAGGTTGAAGAGACGGTAGACGTGAAGTTTGATGAATCTAATGGCTCGCAAGTCGAGCAAATGCCTCTTGATGTAGGAGACAAGGATCCATCGGAAGCAATCCAAGATTTGTCGATTGGAAAGATTCATCCCATGGAAGTGAAGGAGAGCACCTCATCTACATATGTGGAGCCCCTACCTCAGAGCTAGGTGAACCTCAAGGCAATATGGAGGCTTCCACAATTGGAACTCATCAAGATGAGGAAGTGTAACAAGAAGATCAACCACAACCTCCCTCACCACCGCCTCAAGATAACACCAACAACAATGAAGAAGAAGAAGAGGAAGATGAAGATGATGAGGAAGCTCAACCTCAACCTACACAAAAGCTACCCCGAGTCCGAGCAAGAGTCAAGAAGAATCATCCCGTCGAACAAATGATGAACGACATCAACTCCGGGAGAATTACTCGCTCTAAAACTCGTTTAGCTAACTTTTGTGAGCATTACTCATTCATCTCTAGTATTGAACCTATGAAGGTTGAAGAAGCACTTGAAGACCCGGATTGGGTGAACGCTATGCACGAAGAGCTACACAACTTCGAGAGGAACAAAGTATGGACTTTGGTAGAGAAGCCCAAGGGAGATCAAAACGTCATTGGAACCAAATGGGTGTTTCGGAACAAGCAAGATGAAGATGGACAAGTAATCCGCAACAAGGCATGTCTCGTAGCTCAAGGTTACACACAAGTCGAAGGTATGGACTATGGTGAGACCTATGCCCCCGTTGCTAGACTTGAGTCCATTCGCATTCTTCTTGCTTATGCCAATCACCATGATATTACTCTCTATCAAATGGACATCAAAAGTGCTTTTCTAAACGGTGAAATTGAGGAGGAAGTGTTTGTGAAACAAACCCCTGGATTTGTGAATCCCAAGAAGCCTAATCATGTTTACAAGCTACACAAAGCTCTTTATGGTCTTAAACAAGCCCCTAGAGCTTGGTACAAATGCTTGACTAGTTTTCTTCTTGAGAAGGGTTTTGAGATTGGAAAAATAGACTCAACGCTTTTCACAAAAAGGGTTAATGGTGAACTATTTGTGTGCCAAATTTATGTTGATGATATTATATTTGGTTCAACTAACCCTCATTTTAGTGAGAAGTTTGGAAAGCTTATGTCGGAGAAGTATGAAATGTCTATGATGTGTGAACTAAAATTCTTCCTTGGGCTGCAAATCAAGCAATCTAAGGAAGGTACTTTTGTCTCACAAACAAAGTACACCAAGGATCTCTTCAAGAAGTTCAACATGCAAGAAAGCAAAGGTATGAATACCCCCATGCCTACTAGTGGACATAATGACTTGACAAAAGATGGAGCACCAGTTGACCAAAAGGTTTACCAATCTATGATTGGTTCCCTATTATATCTTTGTGCTTCCCGTCCCGACATCATGTTGAGTGTGTGCATGTGTGCACGATATCAAGCAGCCCCTAAAGAATGTCATCTTAAAGCCGTTAAGAGGATTGTGAGATATTTGATACATACACCAAATTTTGGAATTTGGTATCCTAAGAGGGCCTCTTTTGACCTTGTTGGCTATTCCGACTCGGACTATGCCGGCGACAAGGTTGATAGAAAGTCCACTTCGGGTACTTGTCAATTCCTTGGTCGATCCCTTGTGTCTTGGGCTTCCAAGAAACAAAACTCGATATCATTATCCACCGCCGAAGCGGAATATATTGCTGCGGGTTCATGTTGTGCTCAATTGCTTTGGATGACAGAAACGCTTAAGGATTATGGGATACATGTGAGACGTGTTCCCTTGCTTTGTGACAATGAGAGTGCCATTAATATTGGACATAATCCCATGCAACACTCTCGAACAAAGCATATTGAAGTTCGTCACCATTTCATTCGTGATCATATTGCTAAGGGTGACATCAATCTTAAGCATGTTCGTACCGAAAAACAACTTGCCGATATCTTTACAAAACCTCTTAATGAGAAGGTGTTTTGTCGCTTGAGGAGTGAGTTGAACATCATTGATGCTTCAAACTTGGAGTGAAAACTCCATTGATGCATGCAAGGCATGAGCCTACTTGACTAATCCTTGATATTTCTCTTATGATGGTAATCATATGTCTTGGATACATTTGCACCCTTGTATTGCATCTAACTCCTTGTAGGTACTTGGATGAGCCACATTCCACAAGATTGCAATAAACTCAAATCATGAGTGATCTTGTCATTGACCAAGTATCTAGCCCTTTGGGATGTTGAGTTCAAGGATCAAATACTACACATATCCTTTTTGACAATATATACAGTTGGTATTTCACTCTTGTCATTTTGGACACTCTTGAGTATTTCCTTGCTTGGCTAACCCATGTAGGAAGATGAACTACACAAGTAGAAGTGATGCTCCAACTTCATATTCTATGAGCATTTACACCAAGTTCTACCACATGAGCAAGTCAACAACAAGCCCAAGGTATGCCCTTCACATCTTCAAGAAGCTTTGCTCAAAGTCATGAGCACAAGCAGCTCCACAAGATGTGATCACATCAAATGCTTAATTGAAAAATGGCAACCCCATTTTGAGCTTAAACGATGAGTATGACCTATGATCAAATGTTCTCATTTGACTCCTAAGTCAATATACTCAAACATAGGTGACTTTGTCGCCGACCCCTATCTAGATGAAGTGCATTTGCTTTGATGTTTTTCTGCTTTCTCTTTTGTCACCATTTGCAGAGTTTATTTAAAATAAAAACTTCATCGAGCTATCTTTTTTCATTTCTATTTCTTTCTTTGAGAATATCTCTTTGACTCTGATCAATTCATTGAAGACCATTTCCAAATTCATTGCAAATCTCTTAGAAAATTCCTTGCAAAAGTGAGCAGAATTACTCTAGGTCACTGACTTTCGGACTCACCGATCTACCACGTCTCGGTGCCACCGAATTACCTATTCCAGGACATTATTTTCTGTAGCTCCACTCAATGATTCTTTATCCTCTGTTGCATGGTCTATAATTTTTGCCTTACTGTGATTCTCAAGGATCCCATTTATGCTTTTCCACCTTACCTGCCCTTCTTGGTTTGCTGCCCTTTTCGGCACTTGATGTCAAAGGGGGAGAAGATTAAGGGGGAGACGATTAAAGGGGGAGAAATATGTAAGTGTAAGCAAGCTTACCTTAAGGGGGAGTAAATCACATCAAAGCTCTCCTTTATCACCTCTATACTCAAAAAAGAAATCCTACCTTCTAGGGGGAATCATACTGAGAGAGGATGACATGCAAATTCAAAGAGGAGAGAATTTCTTGTTGTGTTTCTTAGAGGGGAGAAACACTTTATATCTTACATTTCCAATTGGCATATGATCTTTCAATTGATCTATTTCTTTTGGTGTTACATTTAGTATTATCCTTTACAATTGGTATTGTTCATTTGATCTTTGTTTTTGCTTTCCCATCCATATCCCATGATCTGAAAGTATATCTCATTCAGGGGGAGAGGAATTAAATATCTTATGGAAAGCAAATCCTTCAGGTTTTATTGAAAATCTTTTAGTTTTGGGGACATGTTTGCTACTTCAAGCTAGTGCTCACTATGAGACACTCATTATACATGTCATCCCAGTCTTGGTATTCTTGATGTTCTTGCTTTTGGCTGAAGAAATACTCTTGTGTTATCAAACCTTGTTTTCTCAAGTTTGTCTCTTCAGGTACAATGCTAAGGAAGCTCAAGGTAAGTATGTGCATCTTGCAAAGTGTGCATGATGGTGACTTGCTTGTAAATACTTGTTTGCAAGAAATCACCATGCACATATATGCAATACCTCTCTCATTCTTTTTCTGCTCTGATGCATATAGCCAAGATACATGTAACACATCTTGCTTATCTCTCCTGTGTGCTTGTGGTAGTCCAAAATCATAATTTATGAAAAACTTGCACACATGTAGGGGGAGCTTGTGTATTACATGTTTGTCAAAGCTTCCATATCAATTCTGTTAATCCTTCAGCGAGATTTGATGTTTCTTTTTGTGTGTTGCCATCAATTACCAAAAAGGGGGAGATTGAAAGCACATTTGCTCCCTTGGTGGTTTTGGTAATTACTGACAACATACTTTGTGGTTGGACTAAAGCTTTCATCAAGTATGTTTCAGGAAGTTCAAACATCTAGGAATGGCAAAGGGAATGAAGAAGTGGAATCCCCAAGTGCTAAGGCAAGCATTGGAAGAAGCTCAAGACTCCATTTTTGGTTTAGAGATCCAAGATCACATTGAGTCCATAGGAAAAGCCAATACTATTAAAAGGGGATGAGGTTTCGATGATGATCTGGTTGCTCAAATGCTTAGTGGTATATCTCCAAATCCCTCAGCAACTCTCACTGTCATAAACCCCCAAAAGTCATCTCGGTCCCACGGAAAACACAAACTCAGACTCACCGAGATGAACCACTTCAAGCCATATCCAAACCCTAGCAAATCGGATTTTCCGACTCTGAAAATCGGTTTCACCGAGATGGTATTGCCAAGTTTCTGTTGCCTTCGGTCGTCAAATCGGTGTCACCGAGATGACAAAGTCAGTCAGACCAAAACTGGTAAACCCTAGTCATTGCACGAGTCGGACAAACCGAAATGCTCCCCTTGGTCCCACCGAGATTCCTAACATTCATATATTTGAACATATCGGTCTGTCCGAGTTGTCAACTTCGGTCTGTCCGATATTGGTCAAATGTGTGTAATGGTTGGATTTTGTGTGGAGGCTATTTATACCCCTCCACCCCCTCTTCATTCGTTGAGAGAGCACTCAGAAAGAACCACTACTTCCACCATACATTTCTGAGAAGAGAACCACCTACCCTTGTGTTGAGATCAAGTTGCTCCACTCCCACCATATGAAACTTGATCTCTAACCTTCCCAAGTTGCTTTCCACTCAATCCTTTCTTCCACCAAAGCCAAATCAGTGAGGAGGGTTGAGTGTTGGGGAGATTATCATTTGAAGCACAAGAGCAAGGAGTTCATCATCAACAACAACATCTATTACCTTTTGGAGGGTGGTGCCTCCAAGATTGGTTAGGTGTCGCTTGGGAGCCTCCGTCGAGATGTGGAGTTGAACCAAGAAGTTTGTAAGGGCAAGGAGATCGCCTACTTCGTGAAGATCTACCCCGAGTAAGGCTAGCCCTGCATGGGCGTAGGCCATGATGGAATAGACAAGGTTGCTTCTTCGTGGACCCTTCGTGGGTGGAGCCCTCCGTGGACTCGCGCAGCCGTTACCCTTCGTGGGTGGAAGTCTCCATCAACGTGGATGTACGATAGCACCACCTATCGGAACCACAGGAAAAATCTTCGTGTCTCCAACTGCGTTTGCATCTCCTTATCCCTCTCCATTTACATTCTCGCACTCGCATGCATTACTATTCCGCTGCCCCATACTCTTGCTATGCTTGTGTTGAATGTATGCTTTGAGCTTTACATGTGCAAAACTCTGCCTCAACTTGGAGAAAATTAAAAACTGCATCTTTGCCTTGTTGAGTGTCTAATCCCCCCCTCTAGACACACTCTTCTTCGATCCTACACCTTATGACTGATGGTGGTTGAGGGAGTCCTGGACTAGGGGGTCCCACATATGGCCGTTACTGGGCCATGGTCCCTCCCTGAAGGATCCTGTGATGATCCAAAAGACCGAAGAGACGTATCCAGAAGGGACTCCCGAAGACTTACTGCGCACTCCATGACAGCTTAGCCGGACCCGTCTGTATCTGCTCTATACCCTAGGGTTTGGAGGTGTCTATATAAACCTCCTAACCCGGCCATAGCGCATATACAATCTCGTCTACATCTTAGGGTTTAGACATAGATCTCGAGGTAGACATACTCTGCAATCTATACTACTCCATCATAATAAACAAGAGTAGGACGTAGGGTATTGCCTCCTAGGAGGGCCCGAACCTGGGTAAAACACTGTGTTCTTCGTCCTTGTTACGCCATAGGCTTACGATCCACAGATCGGGACCCCCTACCCGAGATCTGCCGGATTTATCTCCGACATTGGTGCTTTCATTGAGAGCCCTCTGTGGATCAATCTAAGTCCATGGCCCGTTTGATCATCAAGAGCGAGGCATGCCGCCGGGGCATCTTGGCCCTAGGTCAGCTCATCGCCTCTGGACGCGTCTCGTTATGCGCAAACCCTTCAAGGGACTCTGATCGGATCGAGGGGCTCGCCCCCGATCAATCTATCCGATTCGGAGATTTCGAGTTCACTGCCGATCACGGCGGGAACCTTCTCTTAACTGGGGCTTCGGTCTCACCCGGAGAGTTCGCCTCTTCGTCAGAACCAGCCACCGTTCCGCTCCTCGGCTCTTTGAGAGAGCTTGATCTTGATGCGGATCTAGTCTCAGAGGACGATCCGAGCCCCCTCTCTGAACGCTTTAGTTCGGTTACATCTGCCACCGCCAAGGCGGCACAGCCCCGTGATCTGAATCTAACTTCAGTCCGGGCATATCCCGAGATCATCCGGGAGATCGGTTTGCCGGACATGGATCTGGCCGATCTACTACAGTACGCGGAACTCGCAGATCGGACGGACGATTTGGATCTAACCATCCGCGGTTCCGAAGCTAGGGAATTTCGCTTCCCACCCACCACCCATCTCGTCGCCACGATCGACAATCTCACCGACACGCTGGACTTCGACTCCGATGGTATCGATGGCATGCTCGAGGAGGCAGAGGAATCGTTATTTCCATCCTCCCCTGCAGCGCCAACTAACACCGGTAAGTGGGCTGCCACGTCGACTTACGACGTGTACATGGTTGATACCCCTCGCGACGACGGTGAACAGCCAAAGAGGGACAACTCCAGGCGCAAAAGCTCTCGAAAAAAATCTAAACAACGCGGTAGAGAAGCAAACGCCGAAGACGGCGGTGGCGCCATCGGAGACCCGAACGCACCGGAACAGCCGGTTATCGGCGAAGAGGGAGCAAATCCCGAACAGAACCAGGCCGAAGGGGATCAACCCCGAGAGCTAGACGACTCCGATCCCGACACTTGCGGAGGTGGTAACCGCATGGACGACGACGACTATCCTGTGGAGGAGGTCGACAGCTTTGAGGCCGATAACCTCGTCGTCCCGGAAAACCTGCGAGATCTGGAGGAATTCCGGGACCGGCTTCTAGCCACGGCCCGGAGCTTAAAAGAAAAGGAGCGTCAGATCAAAGAAGAGCAAGACGCTATAAATAAACAGATGGACGTCGGTGATAGCAGTTGAGCTGCAACAAGAAGACCGGCCTCACGAGCCGAAGAGCTATCCGCGTCAAAAATTGTTCCCGTCGTCAGACGAGGAGGAACACAGCCCTCAACGACCGGATCCTTACAGGCCCGATCGGCCCCCCAGAGGGCGTGATCGGCCATTCACTCAAACCGAGTATCCACCCATACGGCGCCGTAAAGGCAAGGAACCCATGGACCCAAAGGACCTGCGCAATACATTAAATGCCAAGACGCAGACGAGGTCCATTTACGGGCCTAGAACTCGCACACCTGCTAGAAGAGATGAACATCCCGCTCGGCCGGATAGGCTGGACCGAGATTGGGATGGTCGCCGCCGCCTACCATCCGAACACCGCAACGACGCGGATCGGCCACGAGGCGCGGCACACCCCATGTGTTTCACCGATGAAGTTATGGAACACAAATTCCCCAAGGACTTCAAGCCCATCAACATTGCACAATATGATGGCACAACTGACCCAGCAGTATGGATTGAGGATTTCCTCCTCCACATTCACATGGCTAATGCAGACGATCTCCACGCTGTCAAATTCCTACCACTCAAACTAAAGGGACCAGCTCGACATTGGTTGACCAGTTTGCCCCAGAACTCTATCGGAAGCTGGGAGGAGCTCGAGGACGCGTTCCGATCTAATTTTCAGGGAACCTATCTTCGACCACCAGATGCCGATGACCTGAGCCACGTCACCCAACAGCCCGGCGAGTCAGCTCGGAAGTTCTGGAACCGTTTCCTGACAAAGAAAAATCAAATTGTCGACTGTCCAGACGCCGAAGCCATGGCCTCTTTCAAACATAGCATCAGCGACAAATGGCTCGCGAGAAGCTTCGGCCAGGAAAAGCCGAAGACCATGGCCACCTTGACCTCCCTCATGACACGATTTTGTGCAGGAGAGGACAGTTGGCTGGCCCGAAAACGTACTAACCCCGACGAGCCCGGCACATCCGAAGTCCGTGATGGAAACGGAAAGCCGCAGCGTAATAAAAATAAACGTCGGGGCAAGCAAAACGGGAGTGACCCCGATGATACAACAGTTAACGCTGGATTTAGAAATTCCAAGTCCGGACCCCGTAAGCGACCCTTTAGGGGAAGCCGGGACAACGGTGCCCAACCAGGGAAAATATTGGACAAACCCTGTCAAATCCATGGGACTCGAGACAAACCCGCCACTCACACTAACAGAAATTGCTGGATAATTAAACAGGCAAGCAAGGCTCTCATAGAAGAACAGGCGAAGGGCGGCAGCAGCGACGACGAGGACGATCCGCGCCCTCCCAACAACGGAGGCCAGAAGCAGTTCCCTTCAGAGGTAAAGAACGTCAATACGATCTACGTCACCCATCTCCCGAAGAAGGAGCGCAAGCGCGCGTTACGGGACGTCTATGCCCTCGAGCCCGTCGCCCCGAAGTTCAATCCATGGTCGGTTCACCGGATCACCTTTGACAAGCGAGACCACCCAACCAGCATTAGGCATGGTGGAACCGCTGCCTTAGTACTGGATCCCATCGTGGAAGGTTTCCACCTCACCCGAGTCCTAATGGACGGCGGCAGCAGCCTTAATCTGCTATACGCCGATACGGTAAGAAAAATGGGTATAGATCCGTCAAGGATCGAGCCCAGCAAAACCACCTTTAAAGGTGTCATTCCAGGCGTCGAAGCACGCTGTTCGGGAACTGTGACTCTGGAAGTAGTCTTCGGGTCACCCGAAAACTTCCGAAGCGAAGAGTTAATCTTGGACATCGTCCCTTTCCGCAGCGGCTATCATGCGCTGCTAGGACGAACCGCGTTCGCAAAATTCAATGCCGTGCCGCATTATGCTTATCTCAAGCTTAAGATGCCCGGACCACGTGGCGTCATCACCATCAACGGCAATACTGACCGCTCACTTCGGACGGAGGAACACACAACTGCGTTAGCAGCAGAAGCACAAGCCGCCGAAGAAGCAGCCAAAGCCCGAGCCAAGTCTCGGAAGGCTAGCACAGGTAAGCGAGTTCGGTCTATCAAGGCAACTACAAGCGAACAGACTGGCGAGCCGAAATAGGGATTCGCGCCCCACAGCCCCGTCCTCCTAATTGCACTATTCGTGCCACGGGTCCATCATTTTGCCCTCAAAATTCCCTGGGGCTGTGGGGAAAAACATAAGAGTATCATCTCGGCTAGCTGACGGTGTGTATGACGGAGTCTTCGGGACACCTCATTCGGCGTCATGCCGAACACACCATCTAACCTTTTTTTTGCAGGTCTTCACCGAATAATCAAACTACGGACGTCAGGTTCGAGAACCCGGATATATTGTCCGACGACTCATCAGAAGAAGGCACAGACGTGCGGCAGGGCAAAGTATGACTGTATAGCTACTTGTTTCCCCCCTGTAAAACTTCTTCTACTTATAGGTGCATCTTTAAATGCCCTAGCTCGGTTATCGGGATTGTACGGTTCAACCACACTAAATGAAAACAGCTTCATTTTGTACGGCATCTATTTTAAATTTTTTGTCCTATAGTTTTCCATGTGAGTTGCAAAATCGTCCCGAACCGAATTGATCGGGCGAAGGCTTTATCCTTTTCTGCCCAAGGGTGCGGTCGACCAATATAGCTGGGGCTCCGTCCTTCAGCTCGGTCTTCAATTATTTTCGCATCACCCGATAACTCATCTATCGGAAGTCTCGGATATTTGTGTATATGCATCAGCTCCGAACTACGTCTTTGGTCAATAGTTGGATTGCCCGGCTCCTGTGCTTACCTCTCTATGTTTTCCGCTCGTTCGGCTAGAGAGGTAAAAGGGAGAACCACTGCGATTGTATTTTTGGACTAGTCCGGTCAAGTACCTCAGTGGAGAAAGCCGAAAACTGACTGTCGTAGTGTGGCGTGATCTGGTCAAGCTGTCCGATGAAGTGGCGTTTCGCCGAATAGACTGTCGGAGGTCTCCGCTTAATGCGAAGGGTATCTTTTTCTATAAAGAACCATGTGGACGATCTCTTCGGAGCGCCGAACAGGCCCACACTGGGGCTATCTATTAGTTCCCACTTTAATTTTTGTTATTTCTTCCTTACTGGCTAAGTGGAAGCATAGCCCTTATAAGTCTGATTGCCTGGTTTCCCGAACACCGCCGCCTACAGGCCCGCGACGTCGGATAAAGTGCAGGTTTGTTCGGTTGAAACACCTTCTGTATACTCTACCGAAGGGCAGAAGCCGACGACTGGTTGCTTTCAGGTTTCAACGGCCATATACAAGGATAAAATTTCAACTTTAATAAACAACATAATCTTTCCATTTCTTGGCGCTTGCCAAACAAAAGTTTATACATACAAATCCGGAAAGCTACTGATAAAGAACAGCCTACGAGAATATTCTATCCTTTGAACAGATCTTTTCTATCTGTTTCGCTCCTTGGAGCGACTCCTCCAGGTAGTTCTCGGGCTTCCGATGCGGCTTCGACTCCGGCGGCCCTCCGGTTGCCACTCGCTCAATGCCCAGCCCGGGAACATGCATCTTGACCCGAGCAAAGGCGCGTGTGGCACCTTCTATGCAGGCCGACGTCTTCCACACGTCGACCTGAGCCGGGGCGTCGACGAGTCGGCGAAGCAAGCCAAAGTAACTGGTTGACAGGGCACCGGTCGGCCAGAGCTTCGCGCTCAGGTCTTGAAGAGCAGGGACCGCCATCCTGTGCAGCTCCATTAGCTGTTTCATCTTATCGGCAAGGAGGGGAGTTCGGTTACTGTCTCCAAACTGATCCCAGAACTCCTTCCGAAAGGAGTTGTCGCCTGGCACCGACACAAAGGCCTGTGCGTCGCCCAGGCTCTTCGGCAAATCCAAAAAGGCATCTGCGGTTCGTCAAAATTGCGTCAGTTTCCGTTTTCCACTAAACGCCGAACACGCATTAACCGACATAAGGGCGTACCGGCGGCAATCTCCTCCACTATTTCGATCTCCTGCTGGCACCGGCGCGCATTACTGCGGTCCTCCTCGGAGGCCTTGGTCAGCCTGGTCACCAGCAGGTCTTGCTCTTTCTTCTCCGTCTCCAGGGCCTCAAACTTCGTCGAGGCTTCCTGAAGGAGGTTCTCGACCTCGGTTACCCAAGACTGGAGTCCCTTGTTCGTCTTTTGCACGGCCTCAAGGTTGGTATTGGCCTTCTCGGCTGCCGCCTTCCCTTCCTCGGCCGCTTTCCGAGCTAATTCCAGCTCGGACTCGAGCGTTTTAGCTGCCTCCGCAGCGGCTGCACATGGTAAAAGTATTACAGCTTAGCATATGGGGACAGGAGTTTCTCATGAAAAACATGAATGCGCAAGCTTTACAGTTAATGTACCTAGCACCTTCTCCGCCATTGAGCGAAGCTCGGCACAAGCAGCCTCAGACTCTTGGAGTCTCCGGCGTAATCCCTCCAGCTCTTGCTCCATAGTAGAGCGGGCTTGGGAGATCCCCTGCAAGATGTTTAAACATCCGTGATTCCTCTTCATAGGCTCCATATATATATGGGAGGAGAGAAAAAATTTCTCTTGCCGAACTCTATGGCCATCGGTTGCCCGATAACCATAGAATTCGGGGGGCTATCATACTACTGAATAATACTTCGGACAAATGGAAATTACCTTCATCCCAGACAACATTCCAAAGAATGCCGCCTCGCCTCGGATTTCCAAAGAGCGGAGGCCTTCCAGAAATGCGCCTGCAAGGACGCGCTGGCCTTCCGACAAGGAGGACTCGGCAAGAGCCTCTTCCATCTTCGGTGCCTGCCCCTCCATCGTTTCTTCGGAGGCAGGTGTGCGTGGCACCTGACTTCCTGCCCCTTCTATAGAGACAGGGACTGCAGTATCCCGCTGCTCATTATCGGCAGCAGGCAAGGGATCGGCTCCTCCGATCTCCTCTGGCCTCGGGGGTAGGCTCGGCTCCCCCAAGGCCCGAGAAACCGAGGCATGAGCTTCGGTCATCTCGGTAACCGCGCCCGATGCCTTGTTCGGTGAGGAAGGCGGTGCTTTTGATGATACCTCCCCCGCGTCCGGCTGAGGGGGGATGTGGGGCGGGCAGCACTCCCGCTTTCCGCCATGCAAGGCGGAATTTCGCCGTCCGAATCCACCACCATCTCGGTGGTATTGAAGCCCTGTTGCTTCGGTGATCTTCTCACCGAACTGACAAGTTAGAAACATATATCAAACTGTAAGGGTTGTATTTAAAGTAAAGGATCGGCGAACTCACGAGTTTGGAGCCGGCTTTGCCCTTTTCGGGCTTGGAAAGATGTTGACTTCGGTGGCGGAGTCGTCGGACGATCGGGCCCCGGCTGGTTGGCCGAATCGCTTCCGTGTTCGTGGAGATGAAGTGGATGCTTGTCCATCTGGCGCTTCCAGCCTCACCTTATCGGAGGAAGATTCCTTTTCCTCCTCTTCTTCCTCCACGTCTCCGGCCGCCTTATTAATCTCCTCCTTTCCGGAGGAGGCGTGGGAAGCCCCTTGAGACTGGGGCTCGTAGATCTTGATGTCGCGGCTCGATTTCCTCTGCGTCTGCCCCTTGAAAGGGGCAGCACCCACGGGCTTCGGCTCCAAGAGGCTGATCAGCCTTGTTGATTTCTCCTCTTCAGGGAGAGGGGCAGGACAGCTGTATTCGGCCACTCGGTCGGCCCAGTCCTGTTCAAGCACATTCACAATAACGTGAACCATAAAGATGCCGAAGACTAAAACAATGAAAGTTTTCGGATAACCACTTTACCTGTTCGCCGACCGCCGCTGCGGAAAGGCCTCGGTCGGTGCCCTCCTCGGGAAAAGGCCACGCGTCGCCGTTTTCATCCTTCTCCACCATAAAAAGGGCCTTCCACATCTTCTCCCGAGGATGGATCAGTGGGCTAAGCACCGTTTTCGGATCCGCCGAGGAGTACTCCCACAACGCCTTTTCGCGCTTTTGCAGGGGAAGGACCCCGCGTTCCAGCATCACCTGGGCCACATCCCACAGGTGGAGATCGGCCAGGCTCTCCAGCTTCTTGGCAAGTGCGGTGACTTCGGACGTCTTTCCCCAAGGGATTCCTTTCTCCGCCCACGACTGGAGAGGGGTCGGTCCTTCAGGTCGGAAGGCTGGCGCCTTCGCCCAATCCTTCCCGCGGGGCTCGGTCAGGTAAAACCAGTTGCTTTGCCAGCCCCTGACGGTGTCAAGAAAGGTACCGGGCAGCCACCTGCGTTTTTCTAGAACGCAGAGGGAAGCGCCGCCGCACTCCGGCGTGCCGCCCCCATCCTTGGCCGTCCTCTTCTTCATACCGAAGGGGTGCAGCCATAACCCGAAGTGGGGCTGCACCTTGAGGAAGGCCTCGCAGACGATGATGAAGGTGGTGATGTGGAAGATAGAGTTGGGGGCTAGATCATGAAAATCTAGCCCATAGAAAAAGAGAATGCCCCGAAGAAAGTGGTGAAGGGGGAACCCGAGTCCGCGCAAGAAGTGCGAGACGAATACAACCTGCTCCCCAGGTTTCGGGGTAGGGATTACCTGCCCTGCAGGGGGAGCGCGGCATGCTACTTCGGCAGGGATGTACCCGGAGCTCCGCAGCTCCGTGATCTTGGCGGTGGTGACCTTAGAGGCCAACCACTTGCCTCCGGTAGCTTTGCTCATCCTGGCGAAGGAATAAGTTGAGAAAGGAGAAGGATGCGCGAGAAAGGGGGCTAATGGCGGATGCGGAAGTGAACGTAAGATTCGACCTTGTCGTCTGAGCCTTTATAGGCCTGATTTAATTGGGTTTTGCCTGCGCTGCCGCCCGTCTCGCCACCTTCCCCATAGCACCCATAATGTGGACGTGGGATATCCAAACGGCGGAGTAAAATCCCGCATATTAGGGGAGCACTATCTCCCTTCGATGGAACGGCCCAATCAATGGCCCCTCGAAACGGCCTTCGAGGCACTTGAGTGCCTTTTCTGGCATTACGTCATCAAGGAGATGACGTTTCAGGAGGAGACGGGTCATCAGGACCCCAGGCCGGTCCGTTTCCTTCGCGTTGACCAGTCTTGCCTCTCCGGAGAGTAATTAAGAAAACATACGCCGAACTGATGGTCCGATGACTGTCAACCTTCTCGGTACAAGACTGGAGTGCTATGATGATTCCAAAGACTGTGCAAACTCACCTTACAAGCCGAACACCTCCAGAAGACGACGCATCCGAAGATCTCCGGCGTTGAAGGCAAGTTCGGGGGCTACTGAGGGAGTCCTGGACTAGGGGGTCCCACATATGGCCATTACTGGGCCATGGGCCCTCCCTGAAGGATCCTGTGATGATCCAGAAGACCGAAGAGATGTATCCAGAAGGGACTCCCGAAGACTTGCAGCGCACTCCATGATAGCTTAGTCGGACCCGTCTGTATCTCCTCTGTACCCTAGGGTTTGGAGGTGTCTATATAAACCTCCTAACCCGGCCATAGCGCATATACAATCTCGTCTACATCTTAGGGTTTAGACATAGATCTCGAGGTATACATACTCTATAATCTGTACTACTCCATCATAATAAACAAGAGCAGGACATAGGGTATTACCTCCTAGGAGGGCCCGAACCTAGGTAAAACACCGTGTTCTTCGTCCTTGTTACGCCATAGGCTTACGATCCACAGATCGGGACCCCCTACCCGAGATCTGCCGGATTTATCTCCGACAGTGGTTCACACTTTATTCACGGTGCTTTCCGAAAGATGCTTGCTAAGTATGATGTTAACCATAGAATTGCGTCACCTTATCACCCCCAGTCTAGGGGTTGATACGTCTCCAACGTATCTATAATTTTTGATTGTTCCATGCTGATGTATGATCAATCTTGGATGTTTTGCAATGATTTCCTATCAACTTTATATCATTTTTTTGGTACTAACCTATTGACATAGTGCCCAGTGCCAGTTCCTGTTTTCTGCCCTGTTTTTGTTTTATAGAAAATCCATATCAAATGGAGTCCAAATGCAGCGAAACTTTTTGTGGATTTTTTCTGGACCAGAAGGAACCGTGTAGGCCAAGACACTACCGGAGACGAGGCCCGAGGGAGGCAACACCCACATGGCCGCGCCCTAGGCCCCTGGCGCGGCCAGGGGGTGTTACCCCCCTCGTGGCCCCGTTCCACCGCCTCTTCGTCCTATAAATTGCCAAATATTCCGAAACTCTTCGGGGTAGACCTAGATCGGGAGTTCCGCCGCCGCAAGCCTCTGTATCCACCAGAAACCAATCGGGACCCTTTTCCGGTAATCTACCGGAGGGGGGAATCATCACCGGAGGCCATCATCATCATCCCGGAGGTCTCCATGACGAGGAGGGAGTAGTTCTCCCTCGGGGCTGAGGGTATGTACCAGTAGCTATGTGTTGTATCTCTCTCTCTCGTGTTCTTGAGATGGAACGATCTTGATGTAAACACGGGCTTTGTTGCAATAGATGAATCATATGGAGTTTTCCCCCTCTCTATCTTCTTGATGAATTGAGTTTTCCCTTTGAGTTTTTGCTGTCGGATTGAGTCTTTAATGATTTGAGAACACTTGATATGTGTTTTGCATGAGGATGTCTGTAGTGACATTGGGATATCCAATTGAGTTACTTGATGCATGTTATTGTGATCAACTTGCGGGTTTCGTGACTTTGGGATCTATGCATAGGGGTTGGCACACGTTCTTGTCTTGACTCTCCGATAGAAACTTTGGGGTACTCTTTGAGGTTATTTTGGTTGGATTGAGTAGATGAATCTGAAGTTGTGTGATGCACATCGCATAACCAAATCCACGGATATTCGCGGTGACATTGGAATATCTAGGTGACATTAGGATCTTGGTTGATTTGCATCTTAAGGTGTTATTCTAGTACGAACTCTAGTTCATAGATTGATCAGAAAGGTTTCTAGTACGAACTCTAGTTCATAAGATTGATCGGAAAGAATAACTTTGTGGTGGTTTCGTACCCAACAACAATTTCTTCGTTTGTTCTCCGCTATTAGTGACTTTGGAGTGAATTCTTCGTCACACATGAGGGATTTCCATATGATTCAACTATGTCAACATTGTTGAGAGATCACACTAGTGAAAGTACGGACCCTAGGCCTTGTTTTTAAGCATTGCAACACCGTTTTCGTGCCCGTTTACTACTTGCTACCTTGCTGTTTTTATAATTTCAGATTACAAAAACCAATATCTACCATCCATACTACACTTGTTTTACCATCTCTTCGCCGAACTAGTGCACCTATACAACTTACCATTGTATTGGGTGTGTTGGGGACACAAGAGATTTCTTGATTTTGATTGCAGGGTTGCTTGAGAGATACCATCTTCAACCTTAGGTCATCCACTTGAGGGAAAATTTGCTACTATCCTACAAAACCCTGCGCTTGGGGGCCCAACAAAGGTCTACAAGAAGAAGGTTGAGTAGTAGACATCAGCGGTCAAGTAGAACTTAGCAATAGGGAAATAAAATTGATCCTACAAAAAAACGTCAATAGGTCTCGTAAGAATTGGCCTAAGAAATTAGATGATGCACTTTGGGCCTATAGGACAGCGTATAAAAATCCCATGGGTATGTCTCCATACAAAATGGTCTATGGCAAAGCTTGTCATTTGCCTCTTGAGTTAGAACACAAAGCGTATTGGGCAATCAAGGAGCTCAACTATGACTTTAAGCTAGCCAGAGAGAAGAGGTTATTCGATATTAGCTCGCTAGATGAGTGGAGGACCCAAGCGTATGAAAATGCCAAGCTCTTTAAAGAGAAAGTCAAGAGATGGCATGATAGGAAAATCCAAAAGCGGGAGTTCAAAGTAGGAGAATATGTTTTATTGTACAACTCTCGTTTCAGATTTTTTGCAGGTAAGCTTCTCTCAAAATGGGAAGGACCTTATGTTATCGAAGAGGTCTATCGGTCTGGAGCGATCAAAATAAATAATCCTGAAGGCACTAACCCGAAGGTGGTCAACGGTCAGAGAATTAATCATTATATTTTAGGTACGCCAATTAATGTTGAAAGCAATGTTATTCAAACCATGACACCTGAAGAACACATAAAGGAGTCCTTCCGGAACACTCCAGAATAGCTAAAATAAAGGAGGTACGTGATACAGTAAGTAAACGGACTCCGAAAAATTTACAAAAATACTTTTTGTCAGTTTTGGTGTTTATAAAAAATTAGGAAAATAAGAAACAGCCAGGTGGGCTCCCGAGGGGAGAACCACCCATCAGGGCGTGCCAGGCACCCCTGGCGCAGCCTGGTGGGTGGTGCCCACCTCGGGCACCATCCGAACTCCGTTTTTCTCTCGTTTTGCTTGTCTCCCACGAAAAAAATTCTTTATATACTCCCCGAACCTGTTAACCTCCGTATCGCGGAGAAATCTTCTGTTCTTCTTTCTTGTTGTTTGTCTGACAGATCTGAAATTATGTCTTCACAAGAGTCAGTCGGGGAGAGTCGTGTCTCTTACCCGGCACAGGAACTAAGGGCCTTCAGCCAAGCTGAACCCTTTGGAAGGTCAACAGAGGAAGAGATGCAGGCTGATCTGAAAAGAGTAGATGCCATGGAGGTGGACCAAGAAGCTACATCCCGCCTTCAACCTGGAGCTCTGCTTGAGGAGCTTCAAAGCTCATCAATACCGGATTTTGTCATACCTCCTAATGCTCGCTTTCTTTCTTACGATAACTTGAAAAAGAGTGCTGCCTTTTTCCCCGCAGCTAGGAAGCATCCTTGGGTGATCGGAGCTTCGGCCGTCACGGGCAAACTCCGTAAAGAAATAATAAGTCTCAAACAACAAGTCAATAAGCTAGAGGAAGAAAATCACATTATGAAGGGCAGCATCGTCAAGAATATTGGATCGTCATCACCAAAGAAGGAGACTTGATCATATGGTATGGGCACTCCCCTTGGCAAAGGCCAAGCTTGGGGGAGCTGCCCTGGTATCGTATCACCCACACTATCCTTGCTTTTATCTTTCCTAGTTCGATCTTGAGTTTGCTTTTGTTTAGCTGAATAAGAGTTTAGTTCGATCCTTTTGCTTCGAGTGTTTGCTTAGTGATCTATCTATGTAATCGAGTTCAAAATATATAATAAAGATTAGTTCAATTTTTGCTCTCTTTACTTTAGTGTTGCTTGAAAAGAAAAGGAAATAGTTGTGTGAGAAAATCATATGCTAATCTTATGGTGAGTAATGACACCACATAGAGAAAAGTATAAGTGGTAAAATTTATTGGAAGGTGAGAAACATAGCATTGGCCAATGATGCAACTCATAAAAAAGTAATAAGGGGAGAGAAGATTTGCATGCAAATACACTATCATGGACACCTTTTATGATTGTGAGCTCCCATCAATATTTTGTGTCAAAATAGTTGACGCTGGACAAGGAAGACAACTTGATGCTTTATGTTTGTCCATATTCACATAGTAGTTATATTGTCATGGATCCTTTAACATGTGGTGCTTGCCCAATACCTTTTCTAGCCAAAAATTACGCACCAAGTAGAAATACTACTTGTGCATCCAAAAACACTCAACCCAAAATCCTATCTTTGAGAGTCCACCATACCTACCTATGGATTGAGTAAGATCCTTCAAGTAAGTTGTCATCGGTGCAATACGGCAATAAAAATTGCTTCTAAGAGTGTTGGACCAATTAGTGTAAGAGAAAATTGAACGTTGTACGAACTTATGATGGCAAAGATAAAGGCGACGGACTGCATAATAAGATTGTCATCATAAGAGGCAATACAACGTGGCTTTCTCTTGCATTAAAGGGTGTGGCATACAAACAAATAAGCGCATGACAACCTCTGCTTCCCTCTGCGAAGGGCCTATCTTTTATTTTTATGCATTTACTTTCTTGTTGAGTCAAAGTATTCCTACCTTCTCTCTATCTTGGCAAGCATCATGTGATGAAGAAAGATCTAGGCACATATATCCAGTTGAATATGAATGGACATGAATTATTATTGTTGACCTCACCCTTGAGGTGAATATGTTGGGTGGCAAATATAGTCCCCTACCTTTCTATGTGTTCGGGTGAAACTTTTTGTTCATGGGTAAGCTATGAGTGTTAGCAATCATAAAAGATTAAATGATGGTTGAGTATGTAGACTTGCTTAAGAGCTCTAATATATGACTCTTCCTGAGATTATGATGAATTGTAGTTGCAAAGTTGACTGAGAACATAGTTTGTTGGCTTCCAATAAAGTTTATGCTTCCTACTTCAATGTTGTGATGAATTGTTACTTGTTCATGAGAAGTATATGATGAAAGTGTTATGAAAAAGAGTTTTCTGTTAGAGTTCCTTGCTGTTGTAATAATGAGCATGATGCTTCTATGTCCGTATCTTGTTTTTATCGACACCTCCCTCTCTCAAAGCATGTGGACATGTTTGTTCGATTTCGGTTTTCGCTTGAGGACAAGCGAGGTCTAAGCTTGGGGGAGCTGATACGTCCATTTTGCATCATGTTTTCCTACTGTTATTTATAATGTTTTTATGTATAATAAGGGTTTTGGGAGTAATTCTAATGCCTTTTCTCTCATAATTTGCAAGGTATGCACAAGGATGGAGAAATCCGGTAGCTGGAATTCTGGACCTGAAAAACCATCGTCAAGATACCTATTCTGCGCAACTCCAAATGACCTGAAATTTCACGGAGAATTATTTTGGAATATATTAAAATTATTGAAAGGAATAACTACCGGAGGGGAGCCAGCGGGTGGCCACCACCCACCAGGGCGCTAGGCCCCCCTGGCGCGGCCTGATGGGTGGTGGGCAGCCCAGCACAGCTCCGGGACCCCCCTTCTGGTATATGAGTCTCTCTAACCTAAAAAAAATTAGGAGAGGACTTTCAGGACGAAGCGCCGCCGTCTCGAGGCGGAACTTGGGCAGGAGCACTTTTGCCCTCCGGTAGAGCGATTCCGCCTCGGGAACTTCCCTCCCGGAGGGGGAAACCACCGTCATCATCATCACCAGCAGCTCTCCCATCTTGGGGGGAGTAATCTTCATCAACCTCTTCACCAGCACCATCTCCTCTCAAACCCTAGTTTATCTCTTGTGCTCAATCTTGGTACCGGAATTCCGGATTGGTACTTGTGGGTGACTAGTAGTGTTGATTACATCTTGTAGTTGATTACTATATGGTTTACTTGGTGGAAGAGATTATGTTCAGATCCATTATGCTATTCATTACTCCTCTGATCATGAACATGTTTGCCATGTGTGAGTAGTACCTTTCGTTCTTGAGGTCACGGGAGAAATCATGTTGCAAGTAATCATGTGAAATTGACATGTGTTCGGTATTTTGATATTATGTATGTTGTGATTCCCTTAGTGGTGTCATGTGAACGTCGACTACATGGCACTTCACCATACTTGGGCCTAAGGGAATGCATTGTGGAGTAGTTATTGGATGATGGGTTGCTAGAGTGACAGAAGCTTAAACCCTAGTCTATGCGTTACTTCGTAAGGGGCTGATTTGGACACCCAAAGTTCAATGCTATGGTTAGATGTATATCTTAATTCTTTCTCGTAGTTGCGGATGCTTGCGAGGGGGTTAATCATAAGTAGGTTATTTGTTTAAGTAAGAACAGTACCTAAGCACCGGTCCACCCACATATCAAACTATCAAAGTAGCGAACACCGAACAACTATGCATGATGAAAGTGACTAGATGAATTCCCGTGTGCCCTCAAGAACACTTTGCTCTCTATTAGAAACCGTTCCGGCCTATCGTTTGCCACAAAAGGATTGGGCTACCTTGCTGCATACTTGTTACTGTTACCGTTACTCGCTCGTTACAAAACACTTTGCTACTAAACAATCTGTTACCGACTATTTCAATGCCTGCAGAAATTACCTTGCTGAAATCCGCTTGTCATTTCCTTCTGCTCCTCGTTGGGATCGACATTCTTACTTATCGAAAGGACTACAATTGAACCCCGTGCGCTTGCGGGTCATCAAGGGTCTTTTCTGGCGCCGTTGCCGGGGAGTGAAGCGCTCTTGGTAAGTGGAAATTGGTAAGGGAAAATTATTTTGTGTGCTGAAATTTACTGCTGCTTGTTACTATGAAATCTAATCCTTTGAGGGGTTTGTTCGGGGTATCTTCACCTCGATTGGAACCACAATTTGTAGCCCCTCAACCTACTGCACCTACTGAAAATATTGGCTATGAAATTCCTTCGGGTATGGTAGAACAACTGCTAGCTAATCCTTATGCAGGAGATGGAACTAAGCATCCTGATTTTCACTTGATACATGTGGATGAAATTTGTGGATTATTTAAGCTTGCAGGTTTGCCCAGAGATGAGGTTAACAAGAAGGTTTTCCCTTTATCTTTGGAGGGAAAAGCATTGACATGGTATAGGCTATGTGATGATATTGGATCTTGGAGTTGGAATCGATTGAAAATGGAATTTCACCAGAAATTTTATCCTATACATCTAGTTCATCGTGATCGTAATTTCATATATAATTTTTGGCATCGTCAAGGAGAAATCATCGCTCTAGCTTGGGGGAGGCTTAAGTCAATGTTATATTCATGCCCCAATCATGAGCTCTCAAGAGAAATGATTATCCAGAATTTTTATGCTCGGCTTTCTCATAATGATCAAACCATGCTCGATACTTCTTGTACCGGTTCTTTCATGAAGAAGACTATTGAATTCAGGTGGGATCTTTTAGAAAGAATTAAACGCAACTCTGAAGATTGGGAACTCGACGAAGGTAAAGAGTCAGGTATAAAGCTTGAGTACGATTGTGTTAAATCTTTTATGCTTACCCATACTTTTCAAAAGTTTAGCACTAAATATGGCCTTGACTCTGAGATAGTAGCTTCTTTATGTGAATCCTTTGCTACTCATGTTGATCTCCCCAAGGAGAAGTGGTTCAAATATCACCCAACTATTAGAGAAGTAGTCAAAGAACCCGACATAGCTAGAGAGGAAACTATCCTCTACAATGTTGACTCTATTGTTCCTACAGCTTATATCGAAAAACCACCTTTCCCTGTTAGGATAAAGGAACACGCGAAGGTACCAACTACCGTTCGCAAGAGTCAAATTAGAGCACCAAAGCCTGCTGAACAAATCAAAGTAGAACCTAGTGTTGCTATGGTTCAAGATCTCTTGGTAGAAAATGTTGATGGGCATGTTATTTACTTCTGTGATGAAGCTACTAGAATTGCTAGACCTGAAAAAAGGGACAAACTTAGACCCATTGTTGGCATGCGTGTTATCTCAGTTAAGATAGGAGATCATTTTTATCATGGCTTATGTGATATTGGTGCTAGTGTGAGTGCTATTCCTATTTCCTTGTACCAAGAAATTGTGGATGATATAGCACCCGCTGAAATAGAAGATATAGATGTTACTATTAAACTAGCAAATAGAGACACCATCCAACCACTTGGGATCGTTAGAGATGTTGACGTCTTGTGTGGGAAAGTCAAATACCCTACTGATTTTCTAGTTCTTGGTTCCCCACAAGATGACTTTTGTCCCATTATCTTTGGTAGACCATTCTTGAACACCGTTAGTGCTAAGATAGATTGCAAAAAACAAACTGTCGGTGTTAGTTTTGGTGGTGAGTCTCATGAGTTCAATTTCTCTAAGTTTAATAGGAAACCACATAGGGAGGAACCACCAAGAAAAGACGAAATCATTGGTCTTGCTTCTATTGCCGTACCTCGTACTGATCCGTTAGAACAATACTTACTAGAACACGAAAATGACATGCATATGCATGAGAGGAATGAAATAGATAAAGTGTTCTTTGACCAGCCTCCTTTGCTTAAACACAACTTGCCTGTTGAAACTCTGGGAGGTCCTCCTCCACCTAAAGGCGATCCCATGTTTGAATTAAAGCAATTGCCTGATACTTTGAAATATGCATATCTTGATGAGAAAAGATATATCCTGTTATTATTAGTGCTAACCTTTCAGAACATGAAGAAGAAAGATTATTGAAAGTTCTGAGGAAGCACCGTGCTGCTATTAGATATACTCTTGATGATCTTAAGGGCATTAGTCCCATTCTCTGTCAGCACAGGATTAATATGGAGCCTGATGCTAAACCGTTTGTTGATCATCAACGTCGGTTGAATCCAAAAATAAAAGAAGTGGTAAGAACTGAAATATTAAAGCTTCTTGAAGCAGGTATAATCTATCCCATAGCTAATAGTAGATGGGTAAGTCCTGTTCATTGTGTCCCTAGGAAGGGAGGTATTACTGTTGCGCCTAATGATAAGAATGAGCTTATTCCTCAAAGAGTAGTTACTGGCTATAGGATGGTATTTGATTTTAGGAAATTGAATAAAGGTACTAGGAAAGATCATTACCCCTTGCCGTTTATTGATCAAATGGTAGAGAGGTTATCGAAGCACACACACTTTTGCTTTTTAGATGGTTATTCTGGTTTCTCTCAAATACCTGTGTCACAACCCGATCAAGAGAAAATCATTTTTACATGTCCTTTCGGAACTTATGCTTATAGACGTATGCCTTTCGGTTTATGTAATGCACCTGCTACCTTTCAACGATGCATGACTGCTATATTCTCTGATTTCTGTGAAAAGATTGTTGAGGTTTTCATGGATGATTTTTCTATTTATGGAACTTCTTTTGATGATTGCTTGAGCAACCTTGATCGAGTTTTGCAGAGATGTGAGCAAACTAACCTTGTGTTGAATTGGGAAAAGTGCCATTTTATGGTTAATGAAGGCATTGTCTTGGGTCATAAAATTTCTAAGCGGGGTATTGAAGTGGACAAAGCTAAGGTAGATGCAATTGAGAAGATGCCATGTCCTCGTGACATTAAAGGTATTCGTAGTTTTCTTGGTCATGCTAGTTTCTATAGGAGATTTATTAAGGACTTTTCTAAAATTTCTAGGCCTCTTACAAATCTTTTGCAAAAGGATGTTCCCTTTGTTTTTGATGATGATTGTATAGAAGCCTTTCAAACCCTTAAGAATGCCTTGGTTTCTGCACCTATTGTTCAGCCACCTGATTGGAACCTACCCTTTCAAATTATGTGTGATGCTAGTGATTATGCTGTTGGGGCTGTTCTTGGGAAAAGAGTAGACAAGAAGTTGAATGTCATTCATTACGCTACCAAAACTTTAGATAGTGCCCAGAGGAACTATGCCACCACTGAGAAAGAATTCTTAGCAGTTGTGTTTGCTTGTGACAAATTTAGATCCTATATAGTTGATTCCAAAGTAACAGTTCACACCGATCACGCTGCTATCAAGTACCTTATAGGAAAAGAAAGACGCTAAGCCTAGGCTTATTAGATGGGTTCTCTTACTTCAGGAGTTTGATTTGCATATTATTGATATGAAGGGAGCTGAGAACCCCGTAGTTGACAACTTGTCTAGGTTAGAGAACGTTCTTGATGACCCGCTACCTATTAATGATAGTTTTCCCGATGAGCAATTAGCGGTCATTAATGTTTCTCGTAGTACACCTTGGTATGCTGATTACGCTAATTTCATCGTTGCCAAGTATTTGCCTCCTAGTTTCATATACCAATAGAAGAAGAAATTCTTCTATGATTTGAGGCACTACTTTTGGGATGATCCTGATCTCTATAAAGGAGTAGATGGTATTATTAGACGTTGCGTACCTGAGCATGAGCAAGAAGAAATCTTGCGGAAGTGTCACTCCGAAGCCTGTGGAGGTGATACCCCACAAGTGTAGGGGGTCGTTTGTAGCCCTTTTCGATAAGTAAGAGTGTCGAACCCAACGAGGAGCTAAAGGTAGGACAAATATTCCCTCAAGTTCTATCGACCACCGATACAACTCTACGCACGCTTAACATTCGCTTTACCTAGAACAAGTATGAAACTAGAAGTACTTGTAGGAGTCGTAGGATAGGTTTGCAAGAAAGTAAAGACCGTGAAAATAAAAGTTAGGTGCTGCTTAAATAAAAGAGCAAGAAATAAATAAAGCGAGTGTGGAAAAGTGGTGGTAGGATTTGCGGAATTGTCCCTTGGCAATTGATAGCAAGTACCGGTAATCATCTTGCAATTCTATATTGAGGGAGAGGCATGAGCTAACACACTTTCCGTACTTGGATCATATGCACTTATGATTGGAACTCTAGCAAGCATACGCAACTACTAAAGATCATTAAGGTCATAAAACCCAACCATAGCATTAAGTATCAAGTCCTCTTTATCCCATACGTCATACCCCCCTTACTCGGGTTTAAGCTTCTGTCACTCTAGCAACCCACTATAAGCGAACCATGAACATATTGCAACACCCTACAACAGGGACCCCTCACGTTTGGGCGAGAACGGAGGGCACGGTAGGACAGCCCCAAAAATAGAATATGCAATCATACCACCAAGATCACGATTAACCCATATGACAATAAAAATCTACTCAAGCATCATAGGATGGCAACACATCATTGGATAATAATATGAAGCATAAAGCACCATGTTCAAGTGGAGGGTATAGCGGGTTGCGGGAGAGTGGACCGCTGAATATAGATGGGGGAAGGTGATGGAGGTGTTTGTGAAGATGACGGAGTTGTTGGAGTAGATCGCCGTCACACGATGATTGCCCCGGCGGTGTTCCGGCGCCACCGGGAGAGAGGGGGAGAGAGCCCCCCTCCTTCTTCTTCTTCCTTGACCTCCTCCCTAGATGGGAGGAGGGTTTCCCCTCTGGTCCATGGCTACCATGGCGGCGGAGGGGCAGGAGCCCCTCCGAGATTGGATCTCCCTCTCTGTTCTCTTCTGTTTCGCGAACTCCAGATCTGGCCAAAAACCGTTTCTTAAATATCCAGAGATCCGTAACTCCGATTGCGCTCAGATTTTAACACGATTTTTTTCCGGATATAAGCTTCCTTGCGCCCGAAGTAGAGCTCCAACCGAAGTTCGAGGAGAGCACAACCCACAAGCCCACGCCAGGCCTGCCAGGCGCGCCCTGGTGGGTGGTGGGCAGCGTGGGCCCCCGTTTGCGTTGATTCCAACTCCCAAAAATCACATATATTCCAAAATAATTCTCCGTAAATTTTTATCGCGTTTGGACTTCGTTTGATATGGATTTTCTGCGAATCAAAAACAGGGCAAAAAACAGGAACTGACACTGGGCACTGGATTAGTAGGTTAGTCCCAAAAATAATATAAAATGTTGCCAAAAGTATGTGGAAATTGTAGGATATTGGCATGAAACAATCAAAAATTATAGATAGGACGGAGACGTATCAGCATCCCCAAGCTTAATTCCTGCTCGTCCTCGAGTAGGTAAATGATAAAAAGATAATTTTTGATGTGGAATGCCACCTAGCATAAACTTGATCATATATCCAATCATGGCATGAATATTAAGACACGAGTGATTCAAAGCAATAGTCTATCATTTGACATTAAGACAATAATACTTCAAGCATACTAATAAAGCAATCATGTCTTTCTCAAAATAACATGGCCAAAGAGAGTTATCCCTACAAAATCATATAGTCTGGCTATGCTCCATCTTCATCACACAAAGTATTAAATCATGCACAACCCCGGTTTCAGCCAAGCAATTGTTTCATACTTATAGTATTCTCAAACTTTTTCAACTTTCACGCAATACATGAGCGTGAGCCATGGACATAGCACTATGGGTGGAATAGAAGGTGGTAATAGACAAAAGTAGGGAGAAAGTCTCACATCAACTAGGCGTATCAACGGGCTATGGAGATGCCCATCAATAGATATCAATGTGAGTGAGTAGGGATTGCCATGCAACGGATGCACTAGAGCTATAAGTGTATGAAAGCTCAAAATGAAAACTAAGTGGGTGTGCATCCAACTTGCTTGCTCATGAAGACCTAGGGCATTTGAGGAAGCCCATCATTGGAATATACAAGCCAAGTTCTATAATGAAAATTCCCACTAGTATATGAAAGTGACAATATAGGAGACTCTCTAGAATGAAGATCATGGTGCTACTTTGAAGCACAAGTGTGGAAAAAGGATAGTAGCATTGCCCCTTCTCTCTTTTCTCTCATTTTTTTCTTTCTTTTCTCTTTTTGGTGGGATTCTTTGGCCTCTTTTATTTTTCATAAAGTCCGGAGACTCATCCCAACTTGTGAGGGAATCATACCTTCCAACAACCTTTCCTCACATGGGACAATGCTCTAATAATGATGATCATCACACTTTTATTTACTTACAACTTGATACTGGAACAAAATATGACTCTATATGAATGCCTCCGGCGGTGTACCGGGATGTGCAATGATCTAGCGTAGCAATGACATCAAAAAATGGACAAGCCATGAAAACATCATGCTAGCTATCTTACGATCATGCAAAGCAATATGACAATGAACGCTCAAGTCATGTATGATGATGATGGAGGTTGCATGGCAATATATCTCAGAATGGCTATGGAAATGCCATGATAGGTAGGTATGGTGGCTGTTTTGAGGAAAGGAATAAGGTGGGTTTAATGCACCGGCGAGAGTTGCGCGGTACTAGAGTGGCTAGCAAAGGTGGAAGGGTGAGAGTGCGTATAATCCATGGACTCAACATTAGTCATAAAGAACTCACATACTTATTGCAAAAGTCTATTAGTTATCGAAACAAAGTACTACACGCATGCTCCTAGGGGAAGGGTTGGTAGGAGTTAACCATCGCGCGATCCCGACCTCCACACAAAGGAAGACATTCAATAAATAAATCATGCTCCGACTTCTTTACATAACGGTTCACCATACGTGCATGCTACGGGAATCACAAGCTTTAACACAAGTATTTCTACCAATACACAATTACTCACTAGCATGACTCTAATATCACCATCTTTATATCGCAAAACTATTGCAAGGAATCAAACATATCATATTCAATGATCTAGAAGTTTTATGTAGGATTTTATGACTAACCATGCAAATGACCAATTCATGTTGACTCTCTAAATAGATAAAAGTGAAGCAAGAGAGTTTAATTCTTTCTACAAAATACCATGCTCTAATAAATATAAGTGAAGCAAAAGAGCATTCTACAAATAACGGTTTTCTATGTGAAGAGAAACAGGCAATCCAAACTTCAAAAGATATAAGTGAAGCACATGAAGCATTCTATAAAGCTATACTCAAAAGATATAAGTGAAGTGCAAAGAGCATTCTATAAATCAACCATGGACTATACCATACCAGCATGGTGCATAAAACAAAAATGAAAACTAAACATAAAAGACGCTCCAAGATTTACACATATCATGTGACGAATAAAAATATAGCTCCGAGTAAGGTTACCGATGGTTGGTAAAAGAAAGAGGGGATGCCTAACGGGGGCATCCCCAAGCTTGGATGCTTGAGTCTTCTTGAATATTATCTTGGGATGCCTCGGGAATCCCCAAGCTTAGGCTTTTGACAGTCCTTGTTCCTTCATCCATCGTCATCTCACCCAAAACTTGAAAACTTCAATCACACAAAACTTAACCGAACTTTTAGCGGGGTTAGTGCATATGATAAATGAAATCCCATCATGTACTGCTCTAACATTAGTGTATAATTATAATCAAACATTACCCACTGTATGCTATCACAATTCTATGGCCCCAAGTCAAGGAGGCTTCAACAAGAATTCAAACATACGCAAATAATGAAGCTATAACAGCAATCTATGAAAACAGGACAGTCTGTAAAGATCTGAACATTTACCATACTTCTGTAACTCTAAAAATTCTGAAAAATTAGGAAAAAAATCAACAATTTGTATAGAAGTACTGTGCAAAAAAGCTTCAGAAGTTTTTGACGTTCCAGTAAAAAATGTAAAATCACGTACTACAGCCAAAGTTTCTGTTTCTGCACTGCACATACCAACAAGCAATCTTATCATCCTAACGGTAAATCTTGGCACGTTATTTTTATAATACAATGGATTTGTACCAGGGGATAATTATTTTTGTGAGAACTTTCATGAAATATTCTACATTGTTTCCATGAGCATGAACACAAGTGTTCAAGGTCGACCCTCACTTCTCCAATGCATAACTTTCAATCGCTTCTCTTTTTGAAAAAAGTTTTAAGTTCCCCTCTATATTTTTTTGTTTTTAAACTTTTTGAAAGCACTCAACAGAAATAAATGACTCTCTAAAACTTCCGGGTTGTCTCCCTGGCAGCGCTTTCTTTAAAGGCATTAAGCTAGGCATATAGTGCTCATGTCATGGATCCACCCGGATCCCAAGGTATATCAAAGCCAATTTTCATTAACAATGATTTGGCATTTAGTAGTGAGCACAAAGCAACATATATCATGCAATGACGAAGTCTAACTCTCTTCCTATGCATCGGCATGTCATACAAGAACAATTCATGCACATCAAGTAAAGGCCAATACATAGCATAAGCAGTTTCTTGCAATTTTATCGTATCGGAAACATAGAGAGATGGAGATGTAGTTCCTCTCTCATAATAATTGCAAGAAGGAGCAGCAAGCACATGCATATTATATTCACCAAAATCATCATGTGCAACGGTAAAAGGCAACCCATCAATGTAATCCTTAATAAGTGCAAACTTCTCCAATATAGTGTAGTTTGGAGAATTCAAAAAGATAATAGGACAATCATGTGTGGGTGCAATTGCAACAATCTCTTTCTTAACATAAGGAACTATAGCAAGTTCATCTCCATAGGCATCATTCAAATTGGCATCTTGGCCACAAGCATGGCAAGCATCATCAAAAAGGGATATTTCAAACGAATCTAAGGGATCATAGCAATTATCATAGCATTCGTCATTCGGTATGCACGAAGAGAAATTAAACAATGTATGAGTTGAAGAGTTACTCTCATTAGAAGGTGGGCACGGGTGATCAATCCATTCTCCTCCATTTGTTCTTCACTCTCCTCGTCATTTTTTTCATCCAATGAGCTCACAGTTTCATCAATTCCTTCTTCCATAGACTCCTGCAAAATATTAGTCTCTTCTTGGACAGCGGAGACTTTCTCAATAAATTCATCAATAAAGGCATTGCATTCATAATTCTCATAGCAATATTTAAGTATAGCAAAATTTTCAGGCCTATAAACTGAATCATCAAAATTTTCATACTTTTCAAACAAAGATTCAATTTCATAGGCACCCTTGAAAGCAACAAATTCTTCTATTTGCTCCACATCATAGTAGTCATATATACCATTAGCATAAGAAGCCAAGGTTCTATGATCATTAAATTCGCATGAAACGGGAAGGTGTGGAGTATTCATCCTAGAGCAACAAGTAAAATCATATCTCCCGCATAAAGTCCAAGCATACCAATGCAACATATGAATTTGATCCCATAAGAGTTTCCCTTTTTGTGTCAAGCGATAATCCCTAAAATATTCACGTTGATCCAACGTGTCTCCTATTATCAAGTTAAATGGGATTTTCTCAGGATTATCAAAGTAGTGCATAATATATTCCACATAACAAGCATCGAGGGTTTTAGGAGGTTCCCCATCTCCATGAGCAGCAAGTACACCTAAATTTTTTTCTATTTCGTGTTCCATATCCATAACTAAAGATAGAGAACAACTTAGAACAGCAAATAAAATCTACTTAGTGGCAAAGCAAACAAGCACACACGAGAATATTCACCCCACGCTATTGCTCCCCGGCAACGGCCCCAGAAAAAGGTCTTGATAACCCACAAGTGTAGGGGATCGTTTGTAGCCCTTTTCGATAAGTAAGAGTGTCGAACCCAACGAGGAGCTAAAGGTAGGACAAATATTCCCTCAAGTTCTATCGACCACCGATACAACTCAATGCACGCTTAATGTTCGCTTTACCTAGAACAAGTATGAAACTAGAAGTACTTGTAGGAGTTGTAGGATAGGTTTTCAAGAAAGTAAAGAACGTGAAAATAAAAGTTAGGTGCTGCTTAAATAAAAGAGCAAGAAATAAATAAAGCGAGTGTGGAAAAGTGGTGGTAGGATTTGCGGAATTGTCCCTAGGCAATCGATAGCAAGTACCGGTAATCATCTTGCAATTCTATATTGAGGGAGAGGCATGAGCTAACACACTTTCCGTACTTAGATCATATGCACTTATGATTGGAACTCTAGCAAGCATCCGCAACTACTAAAGATCATTAAGGTCATAAAACCCAACCATAGCATTAAGTATCAAGTCCTCTTTATCCCATACGTCATACCCCCCTTACTCGGGTTTAAGATTCTGTCACTCTAGCAACCCACTATAAGCGAACCATGAACATATTGCAACACCCTACAGCGGGGACCCCTCACGTTTGCGCGAGAACGGAGGGCATGGTAGGACAGCACCAAAAATAGAATATGCAATCATACCACCAAGATCACGATTAACCCATAGGACAATAAAAATCTACTCAAGCATCATAGGATGGCAACACATCATTGGATAATAATATGAAGCATAAAGCACCATGTTCAAATAGAGAGTACAGCGGGTTGCGGGAGAGTGGACCGCTGAATATAGATGGGGGAAGGTGATGGAGGTGTTGGTGAAGATGACGGAGTAGTTGGAGTAGATCGCCGTCACACGATGATTGCCCCGGCGGCGTTTCGGTGCCACCGGGAGAGAGGGGGAGAGAGCCCCCTCCTTCTTCTTCTTCCTTGACCTCCTCCCTAGATGGGAGGAGGGTTTCCCCTCTAGTCCATGGCTCCCATGGCGGCGGAGGGGCAGGAGCCCCTCCGAGATTGGATCTCCCTCTCTGTTCTCTTCTGTTTCACGAACTCCAGATCTGGCCGAAAACCGTTTCTTAAATATCCGGAGATCCGTAACTCCGATTGCGCTCAGATTTTAACATGATTTTTTTCCGGATATAAGCTTCCTTGCGCCCGAAGTAGAGCTCCAACCGACGGTCGAGGAGAGCACAACCCACAAGCCCACGCCAGGCCTGCCAAGCGCGCCCTGGTGGGTGGTGGGCAGCGTGGGCCCCCGTTTGCGTTGATTCCAACTCCCAAAAATCACATATATTCCAAAATAATTCTCCGTAAATTTTTATCGCGTTTGGACTTCGTTTGATATGGATTTTCTGCGAATCAAAAACAGGGCAAAAAACAGGAACTGGCACTGGGCACTGGATTAGTAGGTTAGTCCCAAAAATAATATAAAATGTTGCCAAAAGTATGTGGAAATTGTAGGATATTGGCATGAAACAATCAAAAATTATAGATACGACGGAGACGTATCAGGAGGGCATCATGCCGGAGATTGAACCGCTCATAAGGTATTACAATCCGGTTTTTATTGGCCTACTCTCTTCAAGGATGCCTGTAAGTTTCTTTCATCTTGTGGTGAATGTTAGCGTATAGGTAATATTGGTAAGCGTCAGGAAATGCCAATGAATTATTCTCTTGCGGTAGAACCTTTTGATGTTTGGGGTTTCGATTACATGGGACCTTTTCCTTCCTCTAACGGGTACACGCACATTTTCGTTGCTGTTGATTATGTCACTAAGTGGGTGGAAGCTATTCCAACTATTAGTGCTGATCATAACACCTCCATTAAGATGCTTAAGGAAGTTATATTCCCGAGGTTTGGTGTGCCTAGATACCTTATGACTGATGGTGGTTCACACTTTATTCATGGTGCTTTCCGTAAGATGCTTGCTAAGTATGATGTTAACCATAGAATTGCGTCACCTTATCACCCCCAGTCTAGCGGTCAAGTAGAACTTAGCAATAGGGAAATAAAGTTGATCCTACAAAAAACTGTCAATAGGTCTCGTAAGAATTGGTCTAAGAAATTAGATGATGCACTTTGGGCCTATAGGACAGCGTATAAAAATCCCATGGGTATGTCTCCATACAAAATGGTCTATGGCAAAGCTTGTCATTTGCCTCTTGAGTTAGAACACAAAGCGTATTGGGCAATCAAGGAGCTCAACTATGACTTTAAGCTAGCCGGAGAGAAGAGGTTATTTGATATTAGCTCGCTAGATAAGTGGAGGACCCAAGCGTATGAAAATGCCAAGCTCTTTAAAGAGAAAGTCAAAAGATGGCATGATAGGAAAATCCAAAAGCGGGAGTTCAACGTTGGAGAATATGTTTTATTGTACAACTCTCGTTTCAGATTTTTTGCAGGTAAGCTTCTCTCAAAATGGGAAGGACCTTATGTTATCGAAGAGGTCTATCGGTCTGGAGCGCTCAAAATAAACAATCCTGAAGGCACTAACCCGAAGGTAGTCAATGGTCAGAGAATTAAGCATTATATTTCAGGTACGCCAATTAATGTTGAAAGCAATGTTATTCAAACCATGACACCTGAAGAACACATAAAGGAGTTCTTCCGGAACACTCCAGAATAGCTGAAATAAAGGAGGTACGTGATACGGTAAGTAAACGGACTCCGAAAAATTTACAAAAATATTTTTTGTCAGTTTTGGTATTTATAAAAAATTAGGAAAATAAGAAACAGCCAGGTGGGCTCCTGAGGGGAGCACCACCCATCAGGGTGTGCCGGGCCCCCCTGGCGCGGCCTGGTGGGTGGTGCCCACCTCGGGCACCATCCGGACTCCGTTTTTCTCTCGTTTTGCTTGTCTCCCACGAAAAAAAATCTTTATATACTCCCCAAACCTGTTAACCTCCGTATCGCGGAGAAATCTTCTGTTCTTCTTTCTTGCTGTTTTCCTGACAGATCTAGGTCGCCATGGCTTCACCAAGCTCCCCCAAGGACAAGTTCTTCAAGACGGTCATCAAACCCTACCTTCCGGGGGTGATGAAACACCCTAAGGCCATTGAGATGCGTGAGGGGGTGCTTCACATCCGGGATGTTCAAGGGCCCAAGAAGACCGGGAGCGTGGAGTCCAGGCTCGAGGCGGTGGAGCAGGAGGTGTTCCTTTGCAAGGGGATGGTAGAGCGTGGACTCGACGCCAAGCACCTCATGTTCAAGGATTTCTCCCGCAGCCGCAATGAGGAGGACGAATCGATGTGGGACGCCGTCTCCAAATGGATTGACTACCTCCAAGGCCAAATCTATGATCTTCAATGCCAAAATCTTGAGTATGAAGCAAGATTCAAAGGTATGCGTTTGGCTGCCAGTTGCAGGATTCCGGAGACCTTCTCTTCTTCCAATGATGGTGAACCGCTGCCATGGAAATTGGAGGATAAGATCCCAGCTACTACACCACCAGCTCCTTCATCACCGAAGAAAGAGACTTGATCATATAGTATGGGCACTCCCCTTGGCGAAGGCCAAGCTTGGGGGAGCTGCCCCGGTATCGTATCACCCACACTATCCTTGCTTTTATCTTTCCTAGTTCGATCTTGAGTTTGCTTTTGCTTAGCTGAATAAGAGTTTAGTTCGATCCTTTTGCTTTGAGTGTTTGCTTAGTGATCTATCTTTGTAATCGAGTTCGAAATATATAATAAAGATTAGTTCAGTTTTTGCTCTCTTTACTTTAGTGTTGCTTGAAAAGAAAAGGAAATAGTTGTGTGAGAAAATCATATGCTAATCTTATGGTGAGTAATGACACCACATAGAGAAAAGTATAAGTGGTAAAATTTATTGGAGAGTGACAAACATAGCATTGGTCAATGAAGCAATTCATAAAAAAGTAATAAGGGGAGAGAAGATTTGCATGCAAATACACTATCATGGACACCTTTTATGATTGTGAGCTCCCATCAAAATTTTGTGTCAAAATAGTTGACGCTGGACAAGGAAGACAACTTGATGCTTTATGTTTGTCCATATTCACATAGTAGTTATATTGTCATGGATCCTTTAACATGTGGTGCTTGCCCAACACCTTTTCTAGCCAAAAATTCCGCACCAAGTAGAGATACTACTTGTGCATCCAAAAACACTCAACACAAATCCTATCTTTGAGAGTCCACCATACCTACCTATAGATTGAGTAAGATCCTTCAAGTAAGTTGTGATCGGTGCAATAAGGCAATAAAAATTGCTTCTAAAAGTGTTGGACTAGTTAGTGTAAGAGAAAATTGAACGTTGTACGAACTTGTGATGGCAAAGATAAAGGCGAAGGACTGCATAATAAGGTTGTCATCATAAGAGGCAATACAATGCGGCTTTCTCTTGCATTAAAGGGTCTGACATACAAACAAATAAGCGCATGACAACCTCTGCTTCCCTCTGCGAAGGGCCTATCTTTTATTTTTATGCATTTACTTTCTTGTTGAGTCAAAGTATTCCTACCTTCTCTCTATCTTGGCAAGCATCATGTGATGAAGAAAGATCTAGGCACATATATCCATTTGAATATGAATGGACATGAATTATTATTGTTGACCTCACCCTTGAGGTGAATATGTTGGGTGGCAAATATAGGCCCCTATCTTCCTATGTGTCCGGGTGAAACTTTTTGTTCATGGGTAAGTTATGAGTGTTAGCAATCATAAAAGATTAAATGATGGTTGAGTATGTAGACTTGCTTAAGAGCTCTAATATATGACTCTTCCTGAAATTATGATGAATTGTAGTTGCAAAGTTGACTGAGCAGATAGTTTGTTGGCTTCCAATAAAGTTTATGCTTCCTACTTCAATGTTGTGATGAATTGTTACTTGTTCATGACAAGTATATGATGAAAGAGTTATGAAAAAGAGTTTTATGTTAGAGTTCCTTGCTGTTGTAATAATGAGCATGATGCTTCTATGTCCGTATCTTGTTTTTATCGACACCTCCCTCTCTCAAAGCATGTGGACATGTTTGTTCGATTTCGGTTTTCGCTTGAGGACAAGCGAGGTCTAAGCTTGGGGGAGCTGATACGTCCATTTTGCATCATGTGTTCGGTATTTTGATATTATGTATGTTGAGATTCCCTTAGTGGTGTCATGTGAACGTCGACTACATGGCACTTCACCATACTTGGGCCTAAGGGAATGCATTGTGGAGTAGTTATTGGATGATGGGTTGCTAGAGTGACAGAAGCTTAAACCCTAGTCTATGCGTTACTTCGTAAGGGGCTGATTTGGACACCCAAAGTTTAATGCTGTGGTTAGATGTATATCTTAATTCTTTCTCGTAGTTGCGGATGCTTGCGAGGGGGTTAATCATAAGTAGGTTATTTGTTCAAGTAAGAACAGTACCTAAGCACCGGTCCACCCACATATCAAACTATCAAAGTAGCGAATACCGAAAAACTATGCATGATGAAAGTGACTAGATGAATTCCCGTGTGCCCTCAAGAACACTTTGCTCTCTATTAGAAACCGTTCCGGCCTGTCCTTTCCCACAAAAGGATTGGGCTACCTTGCTGCATACTTGTTACCGTTACCGTTACTCGCTCGTTACAAAACACTTTGCTACTAAACAATCTGTTACCGACTATTTCAGTGCCTGCAGAAATTACCTTCTGAAATCCGCTTGTCATTTCCTTCTGCTCCTCGTTGGGATCGACATTCTTACGTATCGAAAGGACTACAATTGAACCCCGTGCGCTTGCGGGTCATCAAGGGTCTTTTCTAGCGCCGTTGCCAGGGAGTGAAGCGCTCTTGGTAAGTGGAAATTGGTAAGGGAAAATTATTTTGTGTGCTGAAATTTACTGCTGCTTGTTATATGGAATCTAATCCTTTGAGGGGTTTGTTGGGGGTATCTTCACCTCGATCGGAACCACAATTTGTATCCCCTCAACCTACTGCACCTACTGAAAATATTGGCTATGAAATTCCTTCGGGTATGGTAGAACAACTGCTAGCTAATCCTTATGCAGGAGATGGAACTAAGCATCCTGATTTTCACTGGATACATGTGGATGAAATTTGTGGATTATTTAAGCTTGCAAGTTTGCCCGGAGATGAGGTTAACAAGAAGGTTTTCCCTTTATCTTTGGAGGGAAAAGCATTGACATGGTATAGGCTATGCGATGATATTGGATCTTGGAGTTGGAATCGATTGAAAATGGAATTTCACCAGAAATTTTATCCTATGCATCTAGTTCATCGTGATCGTAACTTCATATATAATTTTTGGCCTCGTCAAGGAGAAAGCATCGCTCTAGCTTGGGGGAGGCTTAAGTCAATGTTATATTCATGCCCCAATCATGAGCTCTCAAGAGAAATGATTATCCAGAATTTTAAGCTCGGCTTTCTCATAATGATCAAACCATGCTCGACACTGTTGGAAATATGCCCTAGAGGAAGTAATAAATTAGTTATTATTATATTTACTTGTTCATGATAATCATTTATTATCCATGCTATAATTGTATTGATTGGAAACTCAAATACATGTGTGGGTACATAGACAACACTATGTCCCTAGTAAGCCTCTAGTTGACTAGCTCGTTGATCAAAGATGGTTAAGGTTTCCTAGCCATTGACATGAGATGTCATTTGATAACAGGATCACATCATTAGGAGAATGATGTGATGGACAAGACCCAAACTATAAACGTAGCATATGATCGTGTCAGTTTATTGCTATTGTTTCCTGTATGTCAAGTATCTGTTCCTATGACCATGAGATCATGCAACTCCCTGACATCGGAGGAGTACCTTGTGTGTATCAAATGTCGCAACATAACTGGGTGACTATAAAGGTGCTCTACAGGTATCTCCGAGGGTGTCTGTTGGGTTGGCATGGATCAAGACTGGGATTTGTTACTCCGTGTGACGGAGAGGTATCTCAGGCCCCACTCGGTAATACAACATCACAATAAGCCTTGCAAGCAATGTGACTCAAGTGTTAGCCACGAGATCTTGTATTACGGAACGAGTAAAGAGACTTGCCGGTAACGAGATTGAACTAGGTATAGAGATACCGACGATCGAATCTCGGGCAAGTAACATACCGAAGAACAAAGGGAACAGTATACGGGATTAACTGAATCCTTGACATAGAGGTTCGACCGATAAAGATTTTCGTAGAATATGTAGGAGCCAATATGGGCATCCAGGTCCCACTATTGGTTATTGATCGTAGAGGTGCCTCGGTCATGTCGACATAGTTCTCGAACCCGCAGGGTCTACACACTTAACGTTTGGTGACGATTAGTATAGTTGAGTTATTTTGTTGGTGACCGAAGGTTGTTCGGAGTCCCGGATAAGATCCCGGACATGACGAGGGTCTCCGAAAGAGTCCGGAGGTAAAGATTGATATATGTGATAATAGTGTTTTGATCTCCGGAAGGGGTTCCGGATGTTTACCGAAGTGTTCGGGTGCAGCAACACTTTATATGAGCCAAAGGGGTAAAGCCCACGAGGTTTTGGAAGTGCAAAAGGAAGTTTTGCTACTGCCTTAAGCTGGTAAGGCAGTACTACCGCTACTGTAGCAGAGGTACTACCGCCCAAGCGGTATTACCGCTACTGTAGTAGCGGTACTACCGCTCAAGCGGTACTACCGCTCGTGAGCGGTACTACCGCTTGTGCGCGGTACTGCAGGGATCCGAGTTGGACTCTTTCCCTGCGGGCCAAACCGACCTTGTGCGGGCAAAACCGACCTGGAGTAGGCTTTTACTCCAAGTTTAGACCCCAAAGCTCAACATATAAATAGAGGGGCAGGGCTAGCACACGGGACATATCAAGATTTCCCAAGCCGTGTGTCGGCAACCCTAACCCTCTAGTTCTCCCGTCATAATCACTGTAGTGCTTGGCGAAGCCCTGCAGAGATTGTTCCTCGCCACCATCACCAAGCCGTCGTGCTGCCGGAACTCATCAACTACTTCACCATCGCTCGCTGGATCGAGGAGGTGAAGGCGTCATCAAGCCGTACGTGTGTTGAACGCGGAGGTGCCGTCCGTTCGGCACTAGATCGTGATTGGATCGAGGGACGACTTGCGATTTGGATCGCGGAGACATTCGACTACATCAACTGCGTTTCTTAACGCTTCCGCTTAGCGATCTACAAGGGTATGTAGATTCACTCTCCCTCTCGTAGATGCTCATCACCATGGATAGATCTTGTGTGTGCGTAGGAAAAATTTTGTTTCCCATGCAACGTTCCCCAACAGTGGTATCAGAGCTAGGTCTATGCGTAGATGAGATCTCGAGTAGAACACAAACGAGTTGTGGGCGTGGGTGTATACATATTGCTTGCCGTTACTAGTTGATACTTGATTCGGCGGTATTGTGAGATGAAGCGGCCCGGACCAACATTACTCGTACGCTTACGAGAGACCGGTTCCTTCAACTGACATGTAACTTCGTTGCATAAAGATGGCTAGCGGGTGTCTGTCTCTCTCACTTTAGTTGAATCGATTTCAATGAAGAGGGTTCTTTTAGAAGATCAAAAAGCAATCACTACACCACGTTGTGGTTTTGCGTAGGTAAGAACGGTTCTTGCAAACCCGTAGCAGCCACGTAAAATATGCAACAACAATTAGAGGACGTCTAACTTGTTTTGCAGGGTATGTTGTGATGTGATATGGCCAAGTACATGATGAGATATATGTGATGTATGAGATGATCATGTGTTGTATAGAATATCACAACTTGCATGTCGATGAGTACGGCAACTGGCAGGAGCCATAGAGTTGTCTTTAATTATTTTCGCCGTTTTGCTTTACTTTATCGCTATGAGTTAGCAACAGTCGTGGAAGCAACAGTCGGCGCGACAACCTCATGGTGACACGTTGATGGAGATCAAGATGATGGAGATCATGGTGTCATGCCGGTGACGATGGAGATCATGCCGGTGCTTTGGAGATGGAGATCAAAAGCACAAGTTCATGGCCATATCATGTCACTTATGATTTGCATGTGATGTTAAACCTTTTATGCATCTTATTTTGCTTAGGACGACGGTAGCATTATAAGGTGATCCCTCACTTAAATTTCAAGATAAAATTGTGTTCTCCCCGAGTGTGCACCGTTGCGAAAGTTCGTCGTTTCGAGACACGCCGTGATGATCGGGTGTGATAGACTCTACGTTCACATACAATGGGTGTAAGCCATGTTGCACGTGCGGAACACTCGGGTTAAACTTGACGAGCCTAGCATGTACAGACATGGCCTCGGAACACAAGAGACCGAAAGGTCGAACATGAGTCATATAGTAGATATGATCAACATGAAGATGTTCACCATTGAAACCACCTCAACTCACGTGATTATCGGACTTGAGTTGGTGGATTTGGATCATATGACACTCGAATGACCGGAGGGATGTCTATTTGAGTGGGTGTTTTTTAACTAATATGATTAACTAAACTCATTATCTTGAACAATATTCTAAGTTGTCTTTGCAATATTTATGTTGTAGATCATGGCTCGCGCAGTAGCACCCCTGAATTTTAATGCGTTCCTAGAGAAAGCTAAATTGAAAGATGATGGAAGTAACTTTGTTGACTGGGCCCGTAATCTAAGGATTATCCTTACGGCTTCCCAGAAGGCTTATGTCCTTGATGCACCGCTTGGTGATCCACCCGCTCCAGTTGAGTCTCTAGACGTTGTGAACGCCTGGCAGGCTCGTTCTGAAGATTACTCAATAGTTCAATGTGCAATATTGTATGGCTTAGAACCGGGACTTCAAAGACGTTTTGAACGTCATGGAGCATATGAGATGTTCCAGGAGTTGAAGTTTATCTTTCAGAAGAATGCCCGGATCGAGAGATATGAGATCTCCGATAAGTTCTATGCTTGCAAGATGGAGGAGAACGGGTCTATCAGTGATCACGTACTCAGAATGTCTGGGTACTCCACCCGTCTGGCTGAATTGGGGATGCCCCTTCCGCCAGAGGCTATCACTGACAGAGTTCTTCAATCATTGCCACCTAGCTACAAGAGCTTCGTGTTGAACTATAACATGCACGGATGAACAAGTCAGTCGCCGAGCTGTTTGCGATGCTGAAAGCCGCTGAGTCTGAAATTCAGAAGGAGCATCAAGTGTTGATGGTCAATAAAACCACTACTTTCAAGAAAAATGGCAAGGGTAAGAAGGGTAACTCCAAGAAGAGTGGCAAAGCAGTTGCTCCTCTCGTGAAGAAACCCAAGGCTGGACCCAAACCAGAAACTGTGTGCTTTCATTGCAAGGGAACTGGACACTGGAAGCGGAACTGCCCCAAGTATTTGGCTGACAAGAAGGCGGCCAACAACAAACAAGGTACATATGATATACATGTTATTGATGTGTACCTTACCAACTCTCGTTGTAGTGCCTGGGTATTTGATACCGGTGCGGTTGCTCATATTTGCAACTCAAAACAGGAACTGCGGAATAGACGGAGGCTGGCAAAGGACAAAGTGACGATGCGCGTGGGAAATGGTTCCAAGGTTGATGTGATCGCCGTCGGCACGCTCGCTCTTCGATTACCATCGGGATTAGTGATGAACCTGAATAAATGTTATTTGGTGCCTGCGTTAAGCATGAACATTATATCTGGATCTTGTTTATTGCGAGACGGTTACTCATTTAAATCAGAGAATAATGGTTGTTCTATTTATATGAGTAATATCTTTTATGGTCATGCACCCGATGTGAGGGGTTTATTCTTATTGAATCTCGATAGTAATAATACACATGTTCATAACATTGATGCCAAAAGATGTAGAATTGATAATGATAATACCACTTTCTTGTGGCACTGCCGTTTAGGTCATATTGGCGTAAAACACATGAGGAAGCTACATGCTGATGGACTTTTGGAGTCACTTGATTTTGAATCACTTGACACATGTGAGCCATGCCTCTTGGGCAAGATGACTAAAACGCCGTTCTCTGGAACAATGGAACGGGCAAGTGACTTATTGGAAATCATACATACTAATGTGTGCGGTCCGATGAGCATTGAGGCGCGCGGTGGTTATCGTTACTTTCTCACCTTCACTGATGACTTAAGTAGATATGGGTATATTTACTTAATGAAACACAAGTCTAAAACGTTTGAAAAGTTCAAGCAATTTCAGAGTGAAGTTGAGAATCATCGTAACAAGAAGATTAAATTCTTACGATCTGATCGAGGAGGAGAATATCTGAGTTATGAGTTTGGCAGTCACTTAAGACAATATGGAATTGTTTCACAACTAACACCGCCTGGAACACCACAGCGTAATGGTGTGTCTGAACGTCGTAATCGAACCTTATTGGATATGCTGCGATCTATAATGTCTCTTGCCGATTTGCCACTATCGTTTTGGGGTTATGCATTAGAGACAGCTGCATTCACTTTAAATAGGGCACCATTGAAATCCATTGAGACGACGCCATATGAACTTTGGTTTGGCAAGAAGCCAAAGCTGTCGTTTCTTAAAGTTTGGGGATGTGATGCTTATGTCAAAAAGCTTCAGCCTGAAAAGCTGGAACCCAAAGCGGAGAAATGCGTCTTCATAGGATACCCAAAAGAGACAGTTGGGTATACCTTCTACCTCAGATCCGAAGGCAAAGTGTTTGTCACTAAAAACGGAACATTTCTTGAGAAAGAGTTTCTCTCGAAAGAATTGAGTGGGAGGAAGATAGAACTTGATGAGGTTGTTGAACCTTTACTTCAACCTGAAAGTAGCGCAGCGCAGAAAGATGTTTCTGTAGAACCTACAACAGTTGAAGAGGAAGTTAATGATGATGATCATGAAGCTTTGGATCAAGTTGCTATCGAACCTCGTAGGTCGACAAGGACGCGTACTTCTCCTGAGTGGTACGGCAACCCTGTCTTAGAGGTCATGTTGTTAGACAACGATGAACCTATGAGCTATGGAGAAGCGATGATGGGCCCGGATTCCGAGAAGTGGTTAGAGGCCATGAAATCCGAGATGGGATCCATGTATGAAAACAAAGTATGGACTTTGGAAGTATTACCTGAAGGGCGTAAGGCCATTCAGAACAAATGGATCTTTAAGAGGAAGACGGACGCAGACGGTAATATCACCGTCTATAAAGCTCGACTTGTGGCAAAGGGTTTTTCACAAGTTCAAGGAGTTGACTACGATGAGACCTTCTCACCCGTAGCGATGCTTAAGTCCGTCAGAATCATGTTAGCAATAGCTGCCTTTTTCGATTATGAAATTTGGCAGATGGATGTCAAAACAGCGTTCCTTAACGGTTTCCTTAAGGAAGAGTTGTATATGATGCAACCAGAAGGTTTTGTCGATCCAGAGAATGCTGACAAAGTTTGCAAACTCCAGCGATCCATTTATGGACTGGTGCAAGCATCTCGGAGTTGGAATCTTCGCTTTGATGAGGTGATCAAAGCGTTCGAGTTTATACAAGTTTATGGAGAAGCTTGTATTTACAAGAAAGTGAGTGGGAGCTCTATAGCGTTTCTAATATTATATGTGGATGACATATTACTGATTGGAAACAATATAGAAATGTTGGAAGGCATGAAGGAATATTTGAACAAGAGTTTTTCAATGAAGGACCTAGGAGAAGCTGCTTTCATATTAGGCATCAAGATCTATAGAGATAGATCGAGACGCTTAATAGGACTTTCACAAAGCACATACCTTGACAAAGTTTTGAAGAAGTTCAAAATGGATCAGTCCAAGAAGGGGTTCTTGCCTGTTTTGCAAGGTGTGAAGTTGAGTAAGACTCAATGCCCAGTGACTGCAGAAGATAGAGAAAAGATGAGTGTCATCCCCTATGCTTCAGCCATAGGCTCTATCATGTATGCAATGTTGTGCACAAGACCCGATGTCAGCCTTGCCATAAGTATGGTCGGAAGGTTTCAAAGTGATCCGGGAATGGAACACTGGACGGCGGTCAAGAATATCCTGAAGTACCTGAAAATGACCAAGGACATGTTTCTCGTTTATGGAGGTGATCAAGCGCTCATCGTAAAGGGTTACATCGATGCAAGCTTTGACACTGATCCGGATGACTCTAAATCACAAACCGGATACGTATTTATTCTTAATGGGGGTGCGGTTAGCTGGTGCAGTTCCAAGCAAAGCGTGGTAGCTGATTCTACATGCGAAGCGGAGTACATCGCTGCCTCGGAGGCGGCGAAGGAAGGTGTCTGGATGAAGGAGTTCATGACAGATCATGGAGTAGTGCCTAGTGCGCTTAACCCAATGACTCTGTTTTGTGATAATACTGGTGCCATTGCTCTAGCCAAGGAACCAAGATTTCACAAGAGGACCAGACACATAAAGCGACGTTTCAATTCCATCCGCGATTACATCAAGGAGGACGACATAAATATTTGCAAAGTACACACGGATCTGAATGTTGCAGATCCGATGACTAAACCTCTTCCAAGGGCTAAACATGAACAACACCAGAACTGCATGGGTGTTCGATTCATTACAATGTAAATCACATAGTGATGTGAACTAGATTATTGACTCTAGTGCAAGTGGGAGACTGTTGGAAATATGCCCTAGAGGCAATAATAAATTAGTTATTATTATATTTCCTTGTTCATGATAATCGTTTATTATCCATGCTATAATTGTATTGATTGGAAACTCAAATACATGTGTGGGTACATAGACAACACTATGTCGCTAGTAAGCCTCTAGTTGACTAGCTCGTTGATCAAAGATGGTTAAGGTTTCCTAGCCATTGACATGAGATGTCATTTGATAACAGGATCACATCATTAGGAGAATGATGTGATGGACAAGACCCAAACTATAAACATAGCATATGATCGTATCAGTTTATTGCTATTGTTTTCTGCATGTCAAGTATCTGTTCCTATGACCATGAGATCATGCAACTCCCTGACATCGGAGGAGTACCTTGTGTGTATCAAACGTCGCAACGTAACTGGGTGACTATAAAGGTGCTCTACAGGTATCTCCGAGGGTGTCTGTTGGGTTGGCATGGATCAAGACTGGGATTTGTTACTCCGTGTGACGGAGAGGTATCTCAGGGCCCACTCGGTAATACAACATCACAATAAGCCTTGCAAGCAATGTGACTAAAGTGTTAGCCACGAGATCTTGTATTACGGAACGAGTAAAGAGACTTGCCGGTAACGATATTGAACTAGGTATAGAGATACCGATGATCGAATCTCGGGCAAGTAACATACCGAAGAACAAAGGGAACAGTATACGGGATTAACTGAATCCTTGACATAGAGGTTCGACCGATAAAGATTTTCGTAGAATATGTAGGAGCCAATATGGGCATCCAGGTCCCGCTATTGGTTATTGATCGTAGAGGTGTCTCGGTCATGTCTACATAGTTCTCGAACCCGCAGGGTCTACACACTTAACGTTTGGTGACGATTAGTATAGTTGAGTTATTTTGTTGGTGACCGAAGGTTGTTCGGAGTCCCGGATAAGATCCCGGACATGACGAGGGTCTCCGGAAGAGTCCGTAGGTAAAGATTGATATATGTGATAATAGTGTTTTGATCTCCGGAAGGGTTCCGGAATTCACCGGAAGGGGTTCCGGATGTTTACCGAAGTGTTCGGGTGCAGCAACACTTTATATGAGCCAAAGGGGTAAAGCCCACGAGGTTTTGGAAGTGCAAAAGGAAGTTTTGCTACTGCCTTAAGCTGGTAAGGCAGTACTACCGCTATTGTAGCAGAGGTACTACCGCCCAAGCGGTACTACCGCTCAAGCGGTACTACCGCTCGTGAGCGGTACTACCGCTTGTGCGCGGTACTGCAGGGATCCGAGTTGGACTCTTTCCCTGCGGGCCAAACCGACCTTGTGCGGGAAAAACCGACCTGGAGGAGGCTTTTACTCCAAGTTTAGACCCCAAGGCTTAACATATAAATAGAGGGGCAGGGCTAGCACACGGGACATATCAAGATTTCCCAAGCCGTGTGTCGGCAACCCTAACCCTCTAGTTCTCCCGTCATAATCTCCGTAGTGCTTGGGGAAGCCCTGCAGAGATTGTTCCTCGCCACCATCACCACGCCGTCATGCTGCCGGAACTCATCCACTACTTCACCATCGCTCGCTGGATCGAGGAGGTGAAGGCGTCATCAAGCCGTACGTGTGTTGAACGCGGAGGTGCCGTCCGTTCGGCACTAGATCGTGATTGGATCGAGGGACGACTTGCGATTTGGATCGCAGAGACGTTCGACTACATCAACCGCGTTTCTTAACGCTTCCGCTTAGCGATCTACAAGGGTTTGTAGATTCACTCTCCCTCTCGTAGATGCTCATCACCATGGATAGATCTTGTGTGTGCGTAGGAAAATTTTTGTTTCCCATGCAACGTTCCCCAACAGACACTTCTTGTACCGGTTCTTTCATGAAGAAGACTATTGAATTGAGGTGGGATCTTTTGGAAAGAATTAAACGCAGCTCTGAAGATTGGGAACTCGATGAAGGTAAAGAGTCAGGTATAAAGCTTGAGTATGATTGTGTTAAATCTTTTACGCTTACCGATACTTTTCAAAAGTTTAGCACTAAATATGGCCTTGACTCTGAGATAGTAACTTCTTTATGTGAATCCTTTGCTACTCACGTTGATCTCCCCAAGGAGAAGTGGTTCAAATATCACCCACCTATAAGAGAAGTAGCCAAAGAACCCGACATAGCTAGAGAGGAAACTATCCTCTACAATGTTGACTCTGTTGTTCCTGCAGCTTATATTGAAAAACCACCTTTCCCTGTTAGGATAAAGGAACACGCAAAGGTACCAACTACCGTTCGCAAGAGTCAAATTAGAGCACCAAAGCCAGCTGAACAAATCAAAGTAGAACCTAGTGTTGCTATGGTCAAAGATCTCTTGGTAGAAACTGTTGATGGGCATGTTATTTACTTCTGTGATGAAGCTGCTAGAATTGCTAGACCTGAAAAAAGGGACAAACTTAGACCCGTTGTTGGCATGCCTATTATCTCAGTTAAGATAGGAGATCATTGTTATCATGGTTTATACGATATTGGTGCTAGTGTGAGTGCTATTCCTATTTCCTTGTACCAAGAAATTGTGGATGATATAGCACCCGCTGAAATAGAAGATAGATATAGATGTTACTATTAAACTAGCAAATAGAGACACCATCCAACCACTTGGGATCGTTAGAGATGTTCAAGTATTGTGTGGGAAAGTCAAATACCCTACTGATTTTCTTGTTCTTGGTTCCCCACAAGATGAATTTTGTCCCATTATCTTTGGTAGACCGTTCTTGAACACCGTTAATGCTAAGATAGATTGCGAAAAACAAACTGTCGGTGTTAGTTTTGGTGGTGAGTCTCATGAGTTCAATTTCTCTAAGTTTAATAGGAAACCACATAGGGAGGAACCACCAAGCAAAGATGAAATCATTGGTCTTGCTTCTATTGCCGTACCTCCTACTGATCCGTTAGAACAACACTTACTAGAACACAAAAATGACATGCATATGCATGAGAGGAATGAAATAGATAAAGTGTTCTTTGATCAGCCTCCTTTGCTTAAACACAACTTGCCTGTTGAAACTCTGGGAGGTCCTCCTCCACCTAAAGGCGATCTCGTGTTTGAATTAAAGCAATTGCCTGATACTTTGAAATATGCATATCTTGATGAGAAAAAGATATATCCTGTTATTATTAGTGCTAACCTTTCAGAACATGAAGAAGAAAGATTATTTAAAGTTCTGAGGAAGCACCGTGCTGCTATTGGATATACTCTTGATGATCTTAAGGGCATTAGTCCCACTCTCTGTCAGCACAAGATTAATATGGAGCCTGATGCTAAACCGGTTGTTGATCATAAACGTCGGTTGAATCCAAAAATGAAAGAAGTGGTAAGAACTGAAATATTAAAGCTACTTGAAGCAGGTATAATCTATCCCATAGCTGATAGTAGATGGGTAAGTCCGGTTCATTGTGTCCCTAAGAAGGGAGGTATTACTGTTGTGCCTAATGATAAGAATGAGCTTATTCCTCAAAGAGTAGTTATTGGCTATAGGATGGTAATTGATTTTAAGAAATTGAATAAAGCTACTTGGAAATATCATTACCCCTTGCCGTTTATTTTAAGAAATTGAATAAGGCTATCGAAGCACACACACTTTTGCTTTTTAGATGGTTATTCTGGTTTCTCTCAAATACCTGTGTCACAACCCGATCAAGAGAAAACCAATTTTACATGTCCTTTCGGAACTTATGCTTATAGACGTATGCCTTTCGGTTTATGTAATGCACCTGCTACCTTTCAACGATGCATGACTGCTATATTCTCTGATTTCTGTGAAAAGATTGTTGAGGTTTTCATGGATGATTTTTCTGTTTATGGAACTTCTTTTGATGATTGCTTGAGCAACCTTGATCGAGTTTTGCAGAGATGTGAGCAAACTAACCTTGTCTTGAATTGGGAGAAGTACCACTTTATGGTTAATGAAGGCATTGTCTTGGGTCATAAAATTTCTGAGCGGGGTATTGAAGTGGACAAAGATAAGGTAGATGCAATTGAGAAGATGCCATGTCCTCGTGACATTAAAGGTATTCATAGTTTTCTCGGTCATGCTGGTTTCTATAGGAGATTTATTAAGGACTTTTCTAAAATTTCTAGGCCTCTTACAAATCTTTTGCAAAAGGATGTTCCCTTTGTTTTTGATGATGATTGTGTAGAAGCCTTTCAAACCCTTAAGAATGCCTTAGTTTCTGCACCTATTGTTCAGCCACCTGATTGGAACCTACCCTTTGAAATTATGTGTGATGCTAGTGATTATGCTGTTGGGGCTGTTCTTGGGCAAAGAGTAGACAAGAAGTTGAATGTCATTCATTACGCTAGCTAAACTTTAGATAGTGCCCAGAGGAACTATGCCACCACCGAGAAAGAATTCTTAGCAGTTGTGTTTGCTTGTGACAAATTTAGATCCTACATAGTTGATTCCAAAGTAACAGTTCACACCGATCACGCTGCTATCAAGTACCTTATGGAAAAGAAAGACGCTAAGCCTAGGCTTATTAGATGGGTTCTCTTACTTCAGGAGTTTGATTTGCATATTATTGAGAGGAAGGGAGCTGAGAACCCCGTAGCTGACAATTTGTCTAGGTTAGAGAACGTTCTTGATGACCCGCTACCTATTAATGATAGTTTTCCCGATGAGCAATTAGCGGTTGTTAATGTTTCTCGTAGTACACCTTGGTATGCTGATTATGCTAATTTCATCGTTGCCAAGTATTTGCCTCCTAGTTTCACATACCAACAGAAGAAGAAATTCTTCTATGATTTGAGGCACTACTTTTGGGATGATCCTCATCTCTATAAAGAAGGAGTAGATGGTATTATTAGACATTGCGTACCTGAGCATGAGCAAGAAGAAATCTTGCGGAAGTGTCACTCCGAAGCCTATGGAGGGCATCATGCCGGAGATAGAACCGCTCATAAGGCATTACAATCGGGTTTTTATTGGCCTACTCTCTTCAAGGATGCCCGTAAGTTTGTTTCATCTTGTGATGAATGTCAGCGTATAGGTAATATTGGTAAGCGGCTGGAAATGCCAATGAATTATTCTCTTGCGGTAGAACCTTTTGATGTTTGGGGTTTCGATTACATGGGACGTTTTCCTTCCTCTAACGGGTACACGCACATTTTGGTTGCTGTTGATTATGTCACTAAGTGGGTGGAAGCTATTCCAACTAGTAGTGCTAATCATAACACCTCCATTAAGATGCTTAAGGAAGTTATATTCCCGAGGTTTGGTGTCCCTAGATACCTTATGACTGATGGTGGTTCACACTTTATTCACGGTGCTTGCTAAGTATGATGTTAACCATAGAATTGTGTCACCTTATCACCCCCAGTCTAGCGGTCAAGTAGAACTTAGCAATAGGGAAATAAAGTTGATCCTACAAAAAACCGTCAATAGGTCTCGTAAGAATTGGTCTAAGAAATTAGATGATGCACTTTGGGCCTATAGAACAACGTATAAAAATCCCATGAGTATGTCTCCATACAAAATGGTCTATGGCAAAGCTTGTCATTTGCCTCTTGAGTTAGAACACAAAGCGTATTGGGCAATCAAGGAACTCAACTATGACTTTAAGCTAGCCGGAGAGAAGAGGTTATTTGATATTAGCTCGCTAGATGAGTGGAGGACCCAAGCGTATGAAAATGCCAAGCTCTTTAAAGAGAAAGTCAAGAGATGGCATGATATGAAAATCCAAAAGCGGGAGTTCAAGGTAGGAGAATATGTTTTATTGTACAACTCTCGTTTCAGATTTTTTGTAGGTAAGCTTCTCTCAAAATGGGAAGGACCTTATGTTATCTAAGAGGTCTTTCAGTCTGGAGCGATAAAAATAAATAATCCTGAAAGCACTAACCCGAATGTGGTCTATGGTCAGAGAATTCAGAATTATATTTCAGGTATGCCAATTAATGTTGAAAGCAATGTTATTCAAACCATGACACCTGAAGAACACATAAAGGAGTTCTTCCGGAACACTCCAGAATAGCTGAAATAAAGGAGGTACGTGATACGGTAAGTAAACGGACTCCGAAAAATTTACAAAAATACTTTTTGTCAGTTTTGGTATTTATAAAAAATTAGGAAAATAAGAAACAGCCAGGTGGGCTCCCGAGGGGAGCACCACCCATCAGGGCGCGCCAGGCCCCCCTGGCGCGGCCTGGTGGGTGGTGCCCACCTCGGGCACCATCCGGACTCCGTTTTTCTCTCGTTTTGCTTGTCTCCCACGAAAAAAATTCTTTATATACTCCCTGAACCTGTTAACCTCCGTATCGCGGAGAAATCTTCTGTTCTTCTTTCTTGCTGTTTTCCTGACAGATCTAGGTCGCCATGGCTTCACCAAGCTCCCCCAAGGACAAGTTCTTCAAGAGGGTCGTCAACCCCTACCTTCCGGGGGTGATGAAACACCCTCAGGCCATTGAGATGCGTGAGGGGGTGCTTCACATCCGGGATGTTTAATGGCCCAAGAAGACCGGGAGCGTGGAGTCCAGGCTCGAGGCGGTGGAGCAGGAGGTGTTCCTTTGCAAGGGGATGGTAGAGCGTGGACTCGACGCCAACCACCTCATGTTCAAGGATTTCTCCTGCAACCGCAAGGAGGAGGACGAATCGATGTGGGACGCCGTCTCCAAATGGATTGACTACCTCTAAGGCCACAACTATGATCTTCAATGCCAAAATCTTGAGTATGAAGCAAGATTCAAAGGTATGACTTTGGCTGCCAGTTGCAGCATTCCGGAGACCTTCTCTTCTTCCAATGATGGTGAACCGCTGCCATGGAAATTGGAGGATAAGATCCCAACTACTACACCACCACCAACTCCTTCATCACCGAAGAAGGAGACTTCATCATATGGTATGGGCACTCCCCTTGGCGAAGGCCAAGCTTGGGGGAGCTGCCCCGGTATCGTATCACCCACACTATCCTTGCTTTTATCTTTCCTAGTTCAATCTTGAGTTTGCTATTGCTTAGCTGAATAAGAGTTTAGTTCGATCCTTTTGCTTCGAGTGTTTGCTTAGTGATCTATCTTTGTAATCGAGTTCGAAATATATAATAAAGATTAGTTCAGTTTTTGCTCTCTTTACTTTAGTGTTGCTTGAAAAGAAAAGGAAATAGTTGTGTGAGAAAATCATATGCTAATCTTATGGTGAGTAATGACACCACATAGAGAAAAGTATAAGTGGTAAAATTTATTGGAGAGTGACAAACATAGCATTGGTCAATGATGCAATTCATAAAAAAGTAATAACGGGAGAGAAGATTTGCATGCAAATACACTATCATGGACACCATTTATGATTGTGAGCTCCCATCAATATTTTGTGTCAAAATAGTTGACGCTGGACAAGGAAGACAACTTGATGCTTTATGTTTGTCCATATTCACATAGTAGTTATATTGTCATGGATCCTTTAACATGTGGTACTTGCCCAACACCTTTTCTAGCCAAAAATTCCGCACCAAGTGGAGATACTACTTGTGCATCCAAAAACACTCAACGCAAATCCTATCTTTGAGAGTCCACCATACCTACCTATGGATTGAGTAAGATCCTTCAAGTAAGTTGTCATCGGTGCAATAAGGCAATAAAAATTACTTCTAAAAGTGTTGGACCAGTTAGTGTAAGTGAAAATTGAACGTTGTACGAACTTGTGATGGCAAAGATAAAGGCGACGGACTGCATAATAAGGTTGTCATCATAAGAGGCAATACAACGCGGCTTTCTCTTGCATTAAAGGGTGTGGCATACAAACAAATAAGCGCATGACAACCTCTGCTTCCCTCTGCGAAGGGCCTATCTTTTATTTTTATGCATTTACTTTCTTGTTGAGTCAAAGTATTCCTACCTTCTCTATATCTTGGCAAGCATCATGTGATGAAGAAAGATCTAGGCACATATATCCAGTTGAATATGAATGGACATGAATTATTATTGTTGACCTCACCCTTCAGGTGAATATGTTGGGTGAAAAATATAGGCCCTATCTTCCTATGTGTCCGGGTGAAACTTTTTCTTCATGGGTAAGCTATGAGTGTTAGCAATCATAAAAGATTAAATGATGGTTGAGTATGTAGACTTGCTTAAGAGCTCTAATATATGACTCTTCCTAAAATTATGATGAATTGTAGTTGCAAAGTTGACTGAGAACATAGTTTGTTGGCTTTCAATAAAGTTTATGCTTCCTACTTCAATGTTGTGATGAATTGTTACTTGTTCATGAGAAGTATATGGTGAAAGATATATGAAAAAGAGTTTTATGTTAGAGTTCCTTGCTGTTGTAATAATGAGAATGATGCTTCTATGTCCGTATCTTGTTTTTATCGACACCTCCCTCTCTCAAAGCATGTGGACATGTTTGTTCGATTTCGGTTTTCGCTTGAGGACAAGCGAGGTTTAAGCTTGGGGGAGCTGATACGTCCATTTTGCATCATGTTTTCCTACTGTTATTTATAATGTTTTTATGTATAATAATGCTTTTGGGAGTAATTCTAATGCCTTTTCTCTCATAATTTGCAAGGTATGCACAAGGAGGGAGAAATCCGGCAGCTGGAATTCTGGACCTGAAAATGCATCGTCAGGATACCTATTCTACACAACTCCAAATGACCTGAAATTTCACGGAGAATTATTTTGGAATATATTAAAATTATTGGAAGGAATAACTACCGGAGGGGAGCCAGGGGGTGGCCACCACCCACCAGGGCGTGCCAGGCCCCCCTGGCGCGGCCTGATTGGTGGTGGGCAGCCCAGCCCAGCTCCGGGGCCCCCCTTCTGGTATATGAGTCTCTCTGATGTAGAAAAAATTACGAGAGGACTTTCGGGACGAAGCGCCGCCGTCTCGAGGCGGAACTTGGGCAGGAGCACTTTTGCCCTCCGGTGGAGCGATTCCGCCGGGGGAACTTCCCTCCTGGAGGGGGAAACCATCGTCATCATCATCACCAGCAGCTCTCCCATCTTGGGGGCAGTAATCTTCATCAACCTCTTCACCAGCACCATCTCCTCTCAAACCCTAGTTCATCTCTTGTGTTCAATCTTGGTACCGGAACTCCGGATTGGTACTTGTGGGTGACTAGTGTTGATTACATCTTGTAGTTGATTACTATATGGTTTACTTGGTGGAAGAGATTATGTTCAGATCCATTATGCTATTCATTACTCCTCTGATCATGAAAATGTTTGCCATGTGTGAGTAGTTCCTTTCGTTCTTGAGGTCACGGGAGAAATCATGTAGCAAGTAATCATGTGAAATTGACATGTGTTCGGTATTTTGATATTATGTATGTTGTGATTCCCTTAGTGGTGTCATGTGAACGTCGACTACATGGCACTTCACCATAATTGGGCCTAAGGGAATGCATTTTGGAGTAGTTATTGGATGATGGGTTGCTAGAGTGACAGAAGCTTAAACCCTAGTCTATGCGTTACTTCGTAAGGGGCTGATTTGGACACCCAAAGTTTAATGCTATGGTTAGATGTATATCTTAATTCTTTCTCGTAGTTGCGGATGCTTGCGAGGGGGTTAATCATAAGTAGGTTATTTGTTCAAGTAAGAACAGTACCTAAGCACCGGTCCACCCACATATCAAACTATCAAAGTAGCGAACACCGAACAACTATGCATGATGAAAGTGACTAGAAGAATTCCCGTGTGCCCTCAAGAACACTTTGCTCTCTTTTATAAACCGTTTCGGCCTGTCCTTTGCCACAAAAGGATTGGGCTACCTTGTTGCATACTTGTTACCATTACCGTTACTCGCTCGTTACAAAACACTTTGCTACTAAACAATCTGTTACCGACTATTTCAGTGCCTGTAGAAATTACCTTACTGAAATCCGCTTGTCATTTCCTTCTGCTCCTCGTTGGGATCGACATTCTTACTTATCGAAAGGACTACAATTGAACCCCGTGCGCTTGCGGGTCATCAAGGGTCTTTTCTAGCGCCGTTGCCGGGGAGTGAAGCGCTCTTGGTAAGTGGAAATTGGTAAGGGAAAATTATTTTGTGTGCTGAAATTTACTGCTGCTTGTTACTATGGAATCTAATCCTTTGAGGGGTTTGTTCGGGGTATCTTCACCTTGATCGGAACCACAATTTGTAGCCCCTCAACCTACTGCACCTACTGAAAATATTTTCTATGAAATTCCTTCGGGTATGGTAGAACAATTGCTAGCTAATCCTTATGCAGGAGATGGAACTAAGCATCCTGATTTTCACTTGATACATGTGGATGAAATTTGTGGATTATTTAAGCTTGCAGGTTTGCCCGGAGATGAGGTTAAGAAGAAGGTTTTCCCTTTATCTTTGGAGGGAAAAGCATTGACATGGTATAGGCTATGCGATGATATTGGATCTTGGAGTTGGAATCGATTGGAAATGGAATTTCACCAGAAATTTTATCCTATGCATCTAGTTCATCGTGATCGTAACTTCATATATAATTTTTGGCCTCGTCAAGGAGAAAGCATCGCTCTAGCTTGGGGGAGGCTTAAGTCAATGTTATATTCATGCCCCAATCATGAGCTCTCAAGAGAAATGATTATCCAGAATTTTTATGCTCGGCTTCCTCCTAATGATCAAACCATGCTCAACACTTCTTGTATCGGTTCTTTCATGAAGAAGACTATTGAATTCAGGTGGGATCTTTTGGTAAGAATTAAACGCAACTCTGAAGATTGGGAACTCGACGAAGGTAAAGAGTCAGGTATAAAGCTTGAGTATGATTGTGTTAAATCTTTTATGCTTACCAATACTTTTCAAAAGATTAGCACTAAATATGGCCTTGACTCTGAGATAGTAGCTTCTTTATGTGAATCCTTTGCTACTCACGTTGATCTCCCCAAGGAGAAGTGGTTCAAATATCACCCACCTATTAGAGAAGTGGTCAATGAACCCGACATAGCTAGAGAGGAAACTATCCTCTACAATGTTGAGTCTGTTGTTCCTACTGCTTATATCGAAAAACCACCTTTCCTTGTTAGGATAAAGGAACACGCGAAGGTACCAACTACCGTTCGCAAGAGTCAAATTAGAGCACCAAAGCCTGCTGAACAAATCAAAGTAGAACCTAGTGTTTCTATGGTTAAAGATCTCTTGGTAGCAAATGTTGATGGACATGTTATTTACTTCTGTGATGAAGCTGCTAGAATTGCTAGACCTAAAAAAAGGGACAAACTTAGACCCGTTGTTGGCATGCCTATTATCTCAGTTAAGATAGGAGATCATTGTTATCATAGCTTATGTGATATTGGTGCTAGCGTGAGTGCTATCCCTATTTCCTTGTACCAAGAAATTGTGGATGATATAGCACCAGCTGAAATAGAAGATATAGATGTTACTATTAAACTAGCTAATAGAGACACCATCCAACCACTTGGGATCGTTAGAGATGTTGAAATCTTGTGTGGGAAAGTCAAATACCCTACTGATTTTCTTGTTCTTGGTTCCCCACAAGATGACTTTTGTCCCATTATCTTTGGTAGACCGTTCTTGAACATCGTTAATGCTAAGATAGATTGCGAAAAACAAACCGTCGGTGTTAGTTTTGGTGGTGAGTCTCATGAGTTCAATTTCTCTAAGTTTAATAGGAAACCACATAGGGAGGAACCACCAAGCAAAGATGAAATCATTGGTCTTGCTTCTATTGTCGTACCTCTTACTGATCCGTTAGAACAATACTTACTAGAACACGAAAATGACATGCATATGCATGAGAGGAATGAAATAGATAAAGTGTTCTTTGATCAGCCTCCTTTGCTTAAACACAACTTGCCTATCGAAACTCTGGGAGGTCCTCCTCCACCTAAAAGCGATCCCGTGTTTGAATTAAAGCAATTGCCTGATACTTTCAAATATGCATATCTTGATGAGAAAAAGATATATCCTGTTATTATTAGTGCTAACCTTTCAGAACATGAAGAAGAAAGATTATTGAAAGTTCTGAGGAAGCACCGTGCTGCTATTGGATATACTCTTGATGATCTTAAGGGCATTAGTCCCACTCTTTGTCAGCACAAGATTAATATGGAGCCTGATGCTAAACCGGTTGTTGATCATCAACGTCGGTTGAATCCAAAAATGAAAGAAGTGGTAAGAACTGAAATATTAAAGCTTCTTGAAGCAGGTATAATCTATCCCATAGTTGATAGTTGATGGGTAAGTCCTGTTCATTGTGTCCCTAAGAAGGGAGGTATTACTGTTGTGCCTAATGATAAGAATGAGCTTATTCCTCAAAGAGTAGTTACTGGCTATAGGATGGTAATTGATTTTAGGAAATTGAATAAAGCTACTAGGAAAGATCATTACCCCTTGCCTTTTATTGATCAAATGCTAGAGAGGTTATCGAAGCACACACACTTTTGCTTTTTAGATGGTTATTCTGGTTTCTCTCAAATACCTGTGTCACAACCCGATCAAGAGAAAACCACTTTCACTTGTCCTTTCGGAACCTATGCTTATAGACGTATGCCTTTTGGTTTATGTAATGCACCTGCTACCTTTCAACGATGCATGACTGCTATATTCTCTGATTTCTATGAAAAGATTGTTGAGGTTTTCATTGATAATTGTTTTGTTTATGGAACTTCTTTTGATGATTGCTTGAGCAACCTTGATCGAGTTTTGCAGAGATGTGAGCAAACTAACCTTGTCTTGAATTGGGAAAAGTGCCACTTTATGGTTAATGAAGGCATTGTCTTGGGTCATAAAATTTCTGAGCGTGGTATTGAAGTGGACAGAGCTAAGGTAGATGCAATTGAGAAGATGCCATGTCCTCGTGACATTAAAGGTATTCGTAGTTTTCTCGGTCATGCTGGTTTCTATAGGAGATTTATTAAGGACTTTTCTAAAATTTCTAGGCCTCTTACAAATCTTTGGCAAAAGGATGTTCCCTTTGTTTTTGATGATGATTGTGTAGAAGCCTTTCAAACCCTTAAGAATGCCTTAGTTTCTGCACCTTTTGTTCAGCCACCTGATTGGAACCTACCCTTTGAAATTATGTGTGATGCTAGTGATTATGCTGTTGGGGCTGTTCTTGGGCAAAGAGTAGACAAGAAGTTGAATGTCATTCATTATGCTAGCAAAACTTTAGATAGTGCCCAGAGGAACTATGCCACCACTTAGAAAGAATTCTTAGCGGTCGTGTTTGCTTGTGACAAATTTAGATCCTATATAGTTGATTCCAAAGTAATAGTTCACACCGATCACGCTGCTATCAACTACCTTATGGAAAAGAAAGACGCTAAGCCTAGGCTTATTAGATGGGTTCTCTTACTTCAGGAGTTTGATTTGCATATTATTGATAGGAAGGGAGCTGAGAACCCCGTAGCTGACAACTTGTCTAGGTTAGAGAACATTCTTGATGACCCGCTACCTATTAATGATAGTTTTCCTGATGAGCAATTAGCGGTCGTTAATGTTTCAAATAGTACACCTTGGTATGCTGATTATGCTAATTTCATCATTGCCAAGTATTTGCCTCCTAGTTTCACATACCAACAGAAGAAGAAATTCTTCTATGAGTTGAGGCACTACTTTTTGGATGATCCTCATCTCTATAAAGAAGGAGTAGATGGTATTATTAGACGTTGCGTACCTGAGCATGAGCAAGAAGAAATCTTGTGGAAGTGTCACTCTGAAGCCTATGGAGGGCATCATGCCGGAGATAAAACCGCTCATAAGGTATTACAATCCGGTTTTTATTGGCCTACTCTCTTCAAGGATGCCCGTAAGTTTGTTTCATCTTGTGATGAATGTCAGCGTATAGGTAATATTGGTAAGCGTCAGGAAATGCCAATGAATTATTCTCTTGCGGTAGAACCTTTTGATGTTTGGGGTTTCGATTACATGGGACCTTTTGCTTCCTCTAACGGGTACACGCACATTTTGGTTGCTGTTGATTTTGTCACTATGTGGGTGGAGCTATTCCAACTAGTAGTGCTGATCATAACACCTCCATTAAGATGCTTAAGGAAGTTATATTCCCGAGGTTTGGTGTCCCTAGATACCTTATGACTAATGGTGGTTCACACTTTATTCACGGTGCTTTCCGTAAGATGCTTGCTAAGTATGATGTTAACCATAGAATTGCGTCACCTTATCACCCTCAGTCTAGCGGTCAAGTAGAACTTAGCAATAGGGAAATAAAACTAATCCTACAAAAAACCGTCAATAGGTCTCGTAAGAATTGGTCTAAGAAATTAGATGATGCACTTTGGGCCTATAGGACAGCGTATAAAAATCCCATGGGTATGTCTCCATACAAAATGGTCTATGGCAAAGCTTGTCATTTGCCTCTTGAGTTAGAACACAAAGCGTATTGGGCAATCAAGGAGCTCAACTATGACTTTAAGCTAGCCGGAGAGAAGAGGTTATTTGATATTAGCTCGCTAGATGAGTGGAGGACCCAAGCGTATGAAAATGCCAAGCTCTTTAAAGAGAAAGTCAAGAGATGGCATGATAGGAAAATCCAAAAGCGGGAGTTCAAGGTAGGAGAATATGTTTTATTGTACAACTCTCGTTTCAGATTTTTTGCAGGTAAGCTTCTCTCAAAATGGGAAGGACCTTATGTTATCGAAGAGGTCTATCGGTCTGGAGCGATCAAAATAAATAATCCTGAAGGAACTAACCCGAAGGTGGTCAATGGTCAGGGAATGAAGCATTATATTTCAGGTACGCTAATTAATGTTGAAAGCAATGTTATTCAAACCATGACACCTGAAGAACACATAAAGGAGTCCTTCCGGAACACTCCCGAATAGCTGAAATAAAGGAGGTACGTGATACGGTAAGTAAACGGACTCCGAAAAATTTACAAAAATACTTTTTGTTAGTTTTGGTATTTATAAAAAATTAGGAAAATAAGAAACAGCCAGATGGGCTCCCGAGGGGAGCACCACCCATCAGGGCGCGCCAGGCCCCCCTGGCGCGGCCTGGTGGGTGGTGCCCACCTCGGGCACCATCCGGACTCCGTTTTTCTCTCGTTTTGCTTGTCTCCCACGAAAAAAATTCTTTATATACCCCCCGAACCTGTTAACCTCCGTATCGCGGAGAAGTCTTCTGTTCTTTTTTCTTGCTGTTTTCCTGACAGATATAGGTCGCCATGGCTTCACCAAGCTTCCCAAAGGACAAGTTCTTCGAGAGGGTCATCAACCCCTACCTTCCGGGGGTGATGAAACACCCTCAGGCCATCGAGATGCGTGAGGGGGTGCTTCACATCCGGGATGTTCAAGGACCCAAGAAGACCGGGAGCGTGGAGTCCAGGCTCGAGGCGGTGGAGCAGGAGGTGTTCCTTTGCAAGGGGATGGTAGAGCGTGGACTCGACGCCAACCACCTCATGTTCAAGGATTTCTCCCGCAGCCGCAAAGAGGAGGACGAATCGATGTGGGACGCTGTCTCCAAATGGATTGACTACCTCCAAGGCCAAATCTATGATCTTCAATGCCAAAATCTTGAGTATGTAGCAAGATTCAAAGGTATGAGTTTGGCTACCAGTTGCAGGATTCCGGAGACCTTCTCTTCTTCCAATGATGGTGAACCGCTGCCATGGAAATTGGAGGATAAGATCACAGCCACTACACCACCACCAACTCCTTCATCACCGAAGAAGGAGACTTGATCATATGGTATGGGCACTCCCCTTGGCGAAGGCGAAGCTTGGGGGAGCTGCCCCGGTATCGTATCACCCACACTATCCTCGCTTTTATCTTTTCTAGTTCGATCTTGAGTTTTCTTTTGCTTAGCTGAATAAGAGTTTAGTTCGATCCTTTTGCTTCGAGTGTTTGCTTAGTGATCTATCTATGTAATCGAGTTCGTGATATATAATAAAGTTTAGTTTAGTTTTTGCTCTCTTTACTTTAGTGTTGCTGTCGGTGTACTAGAATAGGGGCCCACTAGTACCCCTTACTTTTGCACGGGCAGTGGCAGCCACACCCACGGCAAGGCTTGCCGGGGGACAGCCAAACACAGTCATCACGATATTAAGAAGCCATTCAAGAACAAAGTATACAAGATAAGAGACAAGGCCCCGGCAAGAGGAGCTTGCCGGGACGACCAACCAAGGCCCCGGCAAGAGGAGCTTGCCGGGATGGCTAATCAAGGCCTCGCTGGATACTTGCCGCGGCAAGGTACTTGCCCCGGCAAGGTACTGAGCGCGGCAAGGTAGCGGGTGCGGCAAGGCGCTGTGCGCGGCAAGATATTGGGCGCGGCAAGGTGCTTGCCGCGGCAAGGCTGTGCTACTGTGCTGTCGCTCCAGTGTAACTGCCAGCATGGCACTCTGGGTCCTTCCAGGCGTGCGTGGCAGGCCACTGTGCAGACGGCGGCGCACTGTGGCTAGCGGTGCAAGTGGGATAGCCTTTTCCCACGTCCAAGACGCCCAGATTCACTTAACGGGACAGCAAAGGCATGGCATTTAATGCCCTTGTCCCCTGCTGTCAGAGGTAGGTATGGCTAGTCGCCATACTAATGATGGCTCTACTGTAGCAACTTTACACCTCTACACTCACTGTTTTGCCACTGTTGGTGACCCCTTCTAAACTATAAAAGGAGGCCCATGGGCAACTGTGAGGGGGGTTCGAAACCTGATATTCTGGCCTAGTGCTATCTGTAGCTGCTGTATACTGTTCATCAGCGCTCCTGGAGCTAGAACACACACACATAATACACAAAGCAGGAGTAGGGTTTTTACGCATCCGTGCGGCCCGAACCTGGGTAAAAATCCCTTGCGTGCTTTTCGTTGGATCTGCTCTTTGTGCAATACTTCCCCCTGCCGAACCGTAAAGGGATCTCCTCGATCCCATAGGTGTTCGTGGATTTGTCCCCGACATCTTTGGCGCTCCAGGTAGGGGGTTGAAGGTTGTGCGAACCTGATCTAGCGATCAGCGCGCCAGTTTCTTCATCATCTTCGTCATGCCTCCCAAGAAGAAGACTTCTGCAGCAGCCGGACCGTCTGCGTCTAACCCGCCTGCGCCTGTGCAAACAGGTGGTGGTGTAGATGCGGGCGTGGGAGGAAGTGTGGCCCCTGGGCCTCCTCGGCCTCTTGGCGATCAAAGCCAAGTGGCCGGTGCAGTTCATGGTACTGCCAGACCCACGGAGGGAGTTGTGCAACCTACGGGTGGTGCAACAAACTCCCAAAACGACGCGGTGGCGTCTAAGTCACCCACACCGGCGCACACGCCGCGGCCTTCCCAGGTCGCACGTGACGAGCAGCGCCGCGGCGCTCATGGTGCAACGCGTTCACTGGAAAATGCTCTTGCGCGTCCATCTCGGGATGTGCAAGATCAGCATGCACGCCAACACGCTGGTGGGGCCAGAGCACGTGTGCAGGAACGAGATGTCGCTCCTTCTAACGTAGTTAGAAGTCAGAGCGTATCACGTTCCTCACACCGTTCGCCACCTACCACACCGGCCGAGGCGTTGGCACGAGCCCAACTGCTCCTGGACTTCCCTCCAGCGGCAGACAGGCTCGAAGACAGGAGAGCTACGATCCAGAGCCTCATCAGCTTCGCCAACGGTGACGCGCCGCGGCAACCAAGCTCCTCGCATTTGCCGCGTGCTAACCCGACGTGGGCTGATGGCGAGAAGACTGGTGGGGGTGCGACAACCGTCCACTCTCCACCTCAACGGCAACGGTCGCCGGCTCGCCGGATCGATATTGACGGCGACTCCACCGCCTCGTCCGATCTGCGAGCTCGCCGCGATCAGCGCCACGTTCTCCGAGATCGGAGGAAAGAAGACGCTCGTACCACGATTGAGCGGAGAAGAGAAGCGCACTGTCAGTCCGACAGGCGCGCAGGGCCCACTGTTGACGTTCCCGCGCCAGGGTATCCTGGCGACTTGCCATACGCGATAAGTTGCCCAGCGTTTACTCGTGAGCTGCGAGACGTCCAGTGGCCCAACACTAAGACCTTCAAGCCTGAAGTACCGGAGAAGTACGACGGCAAGACGCATCCGTCGGAGTTCCTCAGCATCTACACCATTGTGGTGCAGGCTGCCGGGGGACGAGACGACAAGATCCTTGCCAACTATTTCCCGTTGGTACTGAAACATAACGTTAGATCTTGGCTCATGCACTTTCCGGAGAACTCCATTTCTTCATGGACGGACCTGTGCCACCAGTTTGTTGGCGCCTTTACGGGCAGCCATCAACCTCCTGGCCAGGAGAGTGACTTGCACCTCATCCCCCAAAAGGAAGGAGAGTCCCTTCGCAAGTACATCCAGCGCTTCAGCAGAGTGCAGCACAACATCCCTGACGTCCACCCTGCCGCGGTTATTAGCGCGTTCCATCAGAACGTGCGTAACCGCAAGATGCGGGAGGAGTTGGCGATGAACAAGATTCGAGACATCGGCGAGCTTTATGCTCTTGCCGACAAGTGCGCTCGCGCTGAAGAGGGAAGGAAGCTGCCCGGCGAGGACGTTGCCGCCGGGGCAGATTCTAAAAGTGATGGTGCCGCCCCGGCAAAGAAAGGCCGGCGGCGGAACAACAGAAAGAGAAAGGGCAAGGCCGTGCTTGCCGTCGAGCAGTCCAGCAACGCCGACAGCGCCAAGAAGGCCAAAGTTGACCACCCCGGCAAGGAGGTTGCCGCGTGCGCCAACTGCCAGGCCTTGGCAGCTGCCGACAAGTCAGGCAGCTCCGACAAGCAGTACTGCAAGATCCACCGCACTAAGGGGCATGACCTCCAAAACTGCCGGCGAGTTGAGCAACTTGTCGAGCAGCAGAAAGCCAAGTACGAACGACGCGACAAGGAGAAGGCCCCAGATGGTGCTGGAGGGTCCAGCAAGAAACGCAGCGGCCGTGGAGGTCGTCGCGGCAAGGCCAAGCAGCAAATGAAGGACCGCCCCCCTCGAGGCCGTGACAAGGACGAGGCGGACGATGACGATGTTGATGACGACAGTTCTAGCGAGCAGGAATTTCAGAAAGCCACAGAGGTCCTGTGTGTTGATGGTGGCGCCTCACTCCATTCTTCTCACCGCCAACTCAAGCAGTGGGCGCGTGAGATCAATGCGACAGAGCCATCTGTTGACTCGCAGAAACATCTGAAATGGTCCAGCACGCCTATCGTCTTTGACGTTGAGGATCACCCTGATCGCGTAACTGCGGTCGGGTGTTTGCCGTTGTTGGTTTCACCAACAATCCGCAACCTCAAGGTAACAAAGATGCTAGTTGATGGCGGGGCTGGCTTGAATCTGATTTCACCTGCTGTGCTCCACAAGCTTCAAATTCCTAACAGCGAGCTTGAGGAGACTGGTACATTCCAGGGAATCAATCCGGGAAGAAGCAAGCCGAAGGGAAAGATTACACTGCTAGTGACGTTTGGCGGCGAGCTGAACTACAGGACCGAGAAGGTCACCTTTGACGTTGCCGATATTCCATTGCCCTATAATGGAATACTTGGCCGTCCAGCTCTCGCCAAGTTCATGGCAGCGTCGCACTACGCCTACAACGTGCTGAAGATGCCAGGCCCGATAAGTGTCATTACTGTTCCCTGCGACAAGAAGGATGCCCTTATCTGCGCCGACAAGCTCTACCGGGAAGCTGTTGCCGCATCTGCTGGTAAGGCACTTGCCGCTGAAGCTCCCGGGGGGAAGAAGAAGAAGTCCGGCAAGAGCTCCTGCGCTCACTCCGGCAAGCGCACCTCTTCGGAGTGCTGCGCTGCCGTCGAGGACGTACCAGAGAGCTCCACCGGCAAGTGCAAGAAGAACAAGGTTGCTCCACCAGCGACAAAGAAGGTGCCCGCCAAGGAGGACGGCACGGGGGGTTTCTTCACCATAAGTTCCACCCTCGATGCTAAATAGGAAAGCGCGCTCGTTGCTTTCCTGCGGGCGAATATCGATGTGTTTGCATGGCAACCATCTGATATCCCCGGTGTTCCCAGGAAAGTAATTGAGCACCACCTTGCCGTTTGTCCCCACGCGAGGCCCGCCAAGCAGAGAGTCAGGAAACAAGCTGTGGAGCGGCAAGAATTCATTGCCGAAGAGATCAAGAAGTTGGAAGCAGCAGGCCTAGTCAGAGGTGTGCTCCATCCTACGTGGTTGGCCAATCCAGTTGTCGTGCGTAAAGCAAATGGAAAATGGAGGCTTTGTATTGATTTCACTGATGTCAATAAAGCTTGTCCCAAAGACCCATTTCCCTTGTCGCGCATTGACCAGATTGTTGACTCCACGGCAGGATGTGATTTGCTTTCATTTCTTGACGCATACTCTGGATATCACCAGATCTTCATGGCAGAAGAAGATGAGGAGAAGACCGCATTTATCACTCCATGTGGCACATACTGTTTCATACGTATGCCGTTTGGTTTGAAGAATGCCGGTTCAACTTTTGCAAGGGCCGTCCAAATTGCTTTTGAGCCTCAATTCCACAGAAATGTGGAAGCCTATATGGATGATATAGTGGTCAAAAGCAAGGACAAATCAACATTGATACAAGATCTGGAAGAAACTTTTGCAAATATGCGCAAGATCAACTTGAAGCTCAACCCCGAGAAGTGCGTGTTTGGAGTTCCCTCCGGCAAGCTTCTCGGGTTCTTTGTATATCAACGTGGCATTGAAGCAAATCCCGACAAGATCAAAGCCATTGAGCAAATTGAAGCACCGAAGCGCGTCAAGGATGTACGTCGACTTGCCGGCTGTGTGGCTGCTCTTAGTAGGTTTATCTCCAAGTCTGCTGAGCGCGCCCTGCCATTTTTCAAAATCTTGAAAAAGGCAGGTCCAATGAAATGGACTCCGGAAGCGGAGGCAGCGCTGCAAGACTTGAAGAGATACCTGTCCTCTCCTCCAATACTTGTCGCACCTAGGCCACAAGAGAAGTTGCTGCTATACTTAGCGGCAACCAATCAAGTGGTTAGTGCTGCGTTAGTAGCGGAGAGAGAGGTAGATGAGGAGGCAGTAGCCGCGGCAAGCACGTCCAGCGACAAGCCGGGGGCTCCCCGGCAGATTCTGGTGCCGACAAGGAGAGATCTGCGCAGTCAAGCGAAGTGGTACAGAAGAAGAAAATGGTGCAGCGCCCAGTTTATTTTGTCAGCTCTCTTCTCCAGGGAGCTAGATCAAGATATTCTGGTGTGCAGAAACTGCTTTTCGGCCTTCTCATGGCCTCGAGAAAGCTGCGCCATTACTTTCAAGCTCATGAAGTTACCGTCGTCACTCGCTTCCCACTGCAACGGATTTTGCAAAATCCAGAGGCAACTGGCAGGATTGTCGAGTGGGCGTTGGAGTTGTCGAGCTTTGGTCTCAAGTTTGAGAGCACATCAACTATACAGAGCAGAGCTTTGGCAGAATTTGTCGTTGAATGGACACCAACGCCAGACGAAGAAGTTCCAGAGACGAGCCTACCCGGCAAGGAGGCATGCAAAGAGTGGCTTATGTACTTTGATGGAGCTTTTTCGCTGCATGACGCCGGTGCTGGCGTGCTGCTTGTCGCACCCACCGGAGAGCACCTCAAGTACATAGTCCAAATGCACTTTCCCAAGGAGCAGTTGACAAACAATACTGTAGAATATGAAGGATTGCTTGCCGGTCTCAGGATCGCGGCAGACCTTGGGATCAAGAAGCTCATTGTCAGGGGGGACTCGCAGCTTGTCGTCAGGCAAGTGAACAAGAATTACCAGTGCCCATTGATGGAAGCATATGTCGATGAGGTGAGGAAGTTGGAAGAGCGTTTTGCAGGCCTACAAATGGAGCACATTCCACGAGCTGAGAATGACATTGCTGATGGCCTCTCGAAGCGCGCCGCACTTAAGTTGCCTGTGGAACCAGGTACTTTCATTCTCCAACTGACTCAGCCGTCCGTAACACCATCAGCTGGGCAGAGCAAGAAGAGGAAGTTGACTTCCCGCAAGTACTTGCCGGCCGACCTCCCGGAGGCCGTCGGCAAGAAGGTTGCCGGGGACAACGCCAAGCCTGCTGAGGAACAACCTGCTCCGACAAGGCCCCAGGCCCTTGTCGTAGAAGCAGGCGCTCCCGACAAGCTTGTTATGGAGGAACATGCTCCGGCAAGGTCCCAGACTCTTGCCGCAGAAGCAGGTGATCCCGACAAGCTTGCCGGGGAGCGACAGACTCAGGCAGAGCGGCAAGCTCTTGCCGCAGAGGCAGACGTTCCCGCAGCAGAGGAAGTGCCTTTGGTCCTTGTTGTCGAGCCTCAGGCTCCAACATGGGCACAGCAGATAGTCCGTTTCCTTCAGACAGGAGAGCTTCCCGAACAGCAGGAAGAAGCTGAAAAAGTAGCCCGTCAGTCTAGTATGTATCAGTTTGTCGATGACATGCTATGCAGAAAAAGACCAAACGGTGTGAAATTGAAGTGTATTCCCCGAGAAGATGGACAGAAGCTGTTGGCAGAGATACATGGAGGCATATGTGGCCACCACATAGGGTCAAGAGCTCTTGTCGGTAAGGCATTCCGGCAAGGTTTCTTTTGGCCCATAGCCCTCCAGGATGCAGCTGCACTAGTAACCAAGTGTGAAGCGTGCCAGTTTCATTCCAAGAAGATACACCAGCCAGCTCAAGCTCTCCAGACGATACCTCTCTCCTGGCCATTTTCGGTCTGGGGGCTCGACATACTGGGTCCCTTTCCCCGTGCTACCGGGGGCTTTGAGTACTTGTACGTCGCTATCGACAAGTTCACAAAGTGGCCGGAAGTGGAAGTAGTGAGGAAGGTGACAGCACAGTCAGCCATCAAGTTCTTCAAGGGGATTGTTTGCCGTTTTGGTGTTCCTAACAGGATCATCACCGACAACGGTACGCAATTCATGAGCCACGCCTTCATGCAGTATGTCGAAGACCTTGGCGCCAAGGTCTGCTTCGCTTCTGTTGCTCATCCGAGAAGCAACGGTCAAGCGGAGAGGGCAAATGTTGAAGTGTTGCATGGGCTCAGGACAAGAACTTTCGACAGGTTGCACAAGTGCGGCAAGCGCTGGATAGATGAGTTGCTGGTGGTTCTTTGGTCGATCAGGACGACGCCAAATCGAGCCTCTGGCCAGACACCCTTCTCTCTGGTCTACGGAGCGGAGGCAGTTCTCCCCACAGAACTCATATACGGGTTACCTCGAGTGCTCGCTTACAATGAGCTTGAGCAAGAGCAGCTGCGGCAAGATGACGCGGTGCTCCTTGAGGAAGATCGTCTTCGGGCTGCTGTGCGAGCTGCACGCTACCAGCAAGCTTTGCGCCGTTACCATAGCCGCAAAGTTAACGCCCGGAGCCTTGAGGAAGGCGACCTTGTTCTTTGGCGCGTTCAGTCGGCCAAGCATTCAAACAAGTTGACGCCGAAGTGGGAAGGCCCTTATCGGGTGAAACGAGTCACCAGGCCTGGCGCTGTCCGCCTGGAGACCGAGGATGGCATCCCAGTGAGCAACTCCTGGAACATCGAACATCTTCGCAAGTTTTACCCATAAGGCGCGGTTGTCGGGTCCTTCCCCGGCAACCACCTTTTGTACAAGTATTGCCGCAGTTGCATGTGAACCTTTGTACAAAGCCAGGCGCAGACCCTGTGCATAAATAAAGCTTAGTGTTTTACAGTTCTTGTCGTTTGCATGATTTCTTTGCATGTTTACTTGACGCACTATATTACACTTGTCCCCGGTAAGCACTAACGAACCGTCAAGGTTCCTTGTCTTTATTTTCTCTTCTTTCTTTTTCTCAAGAGACAGAAGGTTCCCTCGCGCACAAGTTTGCCGAGGGGGGTGGAATGATGACATGGACCAGGCGTCGCTGTCGTTCAAGGAAATCTTGCCGGGAAGAAAGCAGCGGCAAGATCTTGCCGGAAAGAATCCAACGACAAAAAGCTAAGTTGCCAAAGTTTGAGCAGTCAAATTTTCTAAATTTCTAGGCTATTTTCCTTGAACAACTCCGAGCTTTGTATGGAAAACCTGCACGCGATGGAACCTAAGCGTAATTAGCTGCGCCCTTATTTTGTTTCGAGTCCGCTCAACAATCTAAGTGGCTGCGCTGAGCGCGACAAGGTTGCTTGCCGGTAGCGACACCGCCAGCAGGCTACTGAAGTCCCGCACCCAGCGCTCGCGGCAAAGGTGCACGCACCGGCAAGTTCCCTGTAAGTGTAGGGCAAGTACATACAAAGAAAGAAATTTCACAAGGGGAATAGCACGCATAAACTTCAAAGATTCAGCAAGTTATATTACATGCAAAGGTTGCCGCAGTTCTAACAGACTGTTTCTAATATGAATAGCGGCGAGAAAGAGGGAGAGGAGCAGACTGGCTAGTCCCTATGCTGGCCTTCGACTCTCCGGACTTGGCTCACCTTGTCCACAATGGGTGCGACAAGGTCTTCGAGCGCCTTCAGATCTGCATCTTGCGGCAAGCTTCTGAGGACGTTGGTGAGGTTGAGGCCCGGATTCCTGTATGCCACCTTCACCAGCACCTTCCGGAGAACTCCTTGGCAGAGCTTGCGCGATTCATTGGTCAGTTGAGTTTTCTGATCAACTTGGAGCTGTTTGAGTGCTTCTGCAACGCCTTCGAAGAACAAGCCTAGCTTGACGCTGGGTTGCATGTTCTCGTCGGTGGAGTATCCGAAGTCTTGCAGCCCCATGGTGGTCAGCTCCTTGTCAATGTCCTCGGCGGCGTCAACGAGCCTCTCCGTCCAGAGCATTACATTGTCCCTGAAGGTATTCTGGGCATTGGCAGCGCTCTGGAGCAAGTTCTTTTCGTCCTGGAGCTCTTTCGCCAGAGCCTCCTCGCGATTTCTGGCGCTTTCAAGTGTCCCCGTCAGCGTGGTCAGCTTCAGCGTCAGATCTTCAATGGAGTCGTTGGCGGCGGTGAGCTGTTCGCCCTTCTTGGCTATGGTGACCTGCATCTCCGACAAGTCGTGGGCTACTTTCTCTCTCTCGCTTTCGAGCGCTGAGAGCTTTTCACCATTCGCCTTGAGGTCGGCCTCCAGCTTCACCACTTTCTCCTCCAACTCCTTCCTGGCAATCTCAGCAGCCCCGGCAGCATCTGTGGCTTGTTTGAGCTTGTCGGTGTAGTCTTTCGCCAAAGCCTCAATTTCATCCCTGTGCTTCTGCTCTTGCTCTTGAGTTCGCTCCGTGACAAGCCTCGCCACTTCTTCATCCTTGCGGCGGAGCGTGTCGGCAAGCGCCTGCTCACGTGCAGCAAGATCTTCCTCATGGGCGTCAAGGTCAACTTTCCGTTGCCTCAGTTCGCCGTCTTGAGCAGAAGCCTTTTGAGCGGCCTCCTCTTGCATGTGCTCAATGTCAGACCTCATCAAGAGAAGAGCCTTCCGCTCCTCGGCCAGCTGTGCTCGATCTGCTGCTATAGATTGGAGGGCCTGTGCATGAAAGCCCTGCAGCTCATCCACCGGTTGCTGAATGGCAGCCTTTCCTGCCGCGACAAGCGCTTCCCGGGAGTCCAACTTGTCCTTGCGGGCACGGTAAAGTGCTTGGAACTCCTGGTAGTTCTTGTTCATGGCCAGCAGGAGTTGCTCCTCCCGAGTCTTGCCGCCACTGGTGCTTGGTTCGTCCACGATCTTCAGCCCGGCGGCAGCGAGCACTTCGTCAATGACATCACCCTCAGTAGGCACCCTGGAGCCTGCTGCCCAGGGGAGGTTGACGTAGACGTCGTCGCCAACCTTAAGATATTTGCCTGAGGGGGGCGCAGTAGAAGTTGTTGCTTTATCAGGAGCGGAGGGATCCGTGGCCGGGGCAGCGCCTGGCGCTCCGGCGGCCTCTGGGCCGTCAGTATGGCCACTGGACCCCTTGCCGGCCTCCTCGGCAGATGTCTTGGCGGCCTCTTCCTCTGTGGCCTTGCCGGCCTCCTCGGCAGATGCCTTGGCGGCTTCCTCCTCTGTGGCCTTGCCGGCCTCCTCGGCAGCCTTGGCAGCCTCGTCAGCGGCAAGCTTGTCGGCGGCAAGCTTGTCGGCTTCGTCGGCGGCAGCCTTGGCGGCCTCGTTGGCGGCAGCCTCTGTTGTGGTCTCTTCGGCGGCAGAGTCAACGTTCATTGGCTCCATCGTAGAAGGATCTGACAGCCCAAGGTATAAAACAAATGAGATTCGAGCTTCAAGGTGAAGTTCAAGAAGACAAAAAAAAAGTAAAAGGAAAGCGAGAAGAAAATTATGCGGCAAGCGGTTTACCTGTGTTGAGCTCTGGGCGGTGGTTTCTTCTTCCCCGGCAATGTTCGTTGACGGGGTAGGGCCGCCAGTGTCAGCGCTTGTCGCCTCGGCGCTTGCCGACGCCTCCTCATGGCTTGGCTCGCCAGTGGGAGCCCTTGCCGGAGAATCTCTCCTTGGCGGTGTAGTCGAGGGGGGCAGCATGTCTGGAGCAGCTCCGGATGGCTCCTCATGTTGCTGCTCCTCTCCTGCACACCCGACAATGTCAGCGACAAAGATATTCACCCCAGCGCCTGCCAGCGGAAAATAATTAAAGTACTTATGCTGGGGGCTGCGTTGTGGGCTGCGGCGAGGACTGGACTCCGAGCTGGGCATTGTGGTCTCAGATGTGCCCCCGGTTGTTGCCGCGGGCTCATCTTCGATGACTATAACTGGCTCATTGCTCGTCGAGCTCTTGGCCCTTTTTGCCATCCTCTGCGCCAAAGTTTCCCCCCTGCGGAAACAGGCCAGAGCGCGACAAGTGAGAAAAATACAAACAAAAGTTCTGAAGAGATTAAAGATGCGATAAGGGATCTTACTCTTCTTCTTCCTCTTCTTCGCTGAGGGCGGAGAGGTCAAAGTCCGCTTGCATGCGAGGAGGGGGAGGAGGAGGAGGGTCTCTTGGTCGTTTGGCAGGGGCAGCAGCAGCGGTCTTTGATGACCCTGCTCCAGTTGCCGGCGCGGTACGGGATGCTCCCGCGGCACCAGCCTTTGCCGCGGTAGAGCGTGTCGAACGACGTGTCGGAGGCTGTCGGACCCCCTGCCGCTCCGCCATGTCGCCAAGCCTGCGGAGGCGTTTCCTGTGCTGAGGGGATGGAGCTCTCTCTGGCGGTGGGTTCTCGATGTCTTCCTCTGAGGAGGAGTTGTCGGTGTCCGAGCTGTTTGTCTCGATGTCCTCCTCGGCGAGCTCGTCCTGCGCGGCAAGACTTGCCGCTCGCGCCTCTTCTGCCTCCTCCACAGTGAAGCCGTACTCCCTGGCCTCCGCGGCAGCCCTTGCTTCCTCGATCCTGGTGGTGATGTACGCCATTTCCGCTTCGGTGGTGTCACGGATGAGACCCTTCTCTTCTCGGACAGGCCTCTCCACCAGCGTGTCAAAGAATTCCCACACCTCCACCTCCGTGGGCTCTTTCCAGGTTGCGTCAAGGCCGTGTGCGTTGAGCGATGGCATCATCGCAATAATGGAGCTCAGTGCAGAATTGTTGCACAACGGAACGATGGTCGGCGGCAACCGGAACCACTCAGGGTGCTCTGGATCATATTTGAACAGTTCCCGGAGCAAAGCGTCATGCTCCAGGACTGTGAAGTTGTAGTTCAGTCCGGGACGCAGTCTCATGATGTCCGCCGCGTTTTTTGAACTCCCAAGCCGGCCTTTTCCTGTCCTGCAAGGGAGCAATGCGGCGGCGGAGAAAATCTGCGCCAACTATTCCCATGGTGAGCCCGGCAACCTTGAGGCGTTGGATCCTGGTGATGGCGATTCCAAGCTTCTTGTCCTGGGGATCCGGATTGCTCCAATCCTTGCCGCGCTTCACTGGGGTTTTGCAGAGCGCGCAAAATGACGGCGGCTCCTCCTCCACAATCCAACACCACTCAGATCTCCAGTCATCCCATCTCCCGTGGAGCTCTCCATCCAGGTACATCTCCTTCATGCCTGTCTTGGAGACCCAGGCAATGCCGCCGGAGAGGGGTTCCCCCCTTTCAACACGGGGAGTGAAGTAATGACGGAACAGTGCAGTGCTGGGGATGACTCCGGCGAAATTTTCGCAAAGGTGGGCGAAAATTGCCATGGTCATCACCGCATTTGGCGTGAAATCCAGCAGATGGAAGCCATAGGTGTACATCATATCACTGAAGAAATCCGAAAAGGGCGGGCAGAGCCCGCAATAGAAGTAAGCAGCAAAGAATGGATACTTGTTTGGGCCGCCTTCTTCAGTAGGCGGATGCACGCGCGTGGCCGGATGCGCGTTCCTCCTCGCCGCCCAGAAAAGTTGATACCGGTTCTTCAGTTCCCGCGGCGTGAGCGTCGGGGGGAAGACGACATGCTTCCTTCGCAGCGCCGCCAGTCTCTCCGCCTCGACCGACTTCGCCGTCTCCCCTTTGTCTGCTTTGGGAGGCATGGTGGCAGCAGTGATGGAGTTCGAAGGCGTTGAGGGCGCTGGTGGCGGCGAAGGATTGGAGGGCTGCTCTGCTTCGACTTTGGGGTAGAAGGGGAGCGGCGGCGTTTCTGAGATTGGAAATGGCGAAGGACGGGTGCGTATGCCTCTGCAAATCCTCTTTTTATGGGGGGAGATGCGGAACCGCCTCTTCGTCAATCGAGATAACTGAGCACGCACCCCACGCTCCGCATTCAACGCGCGACGTGTGGGAGAATGTGCGGCGAAACAGGAAGGAGACATTACGGCTTACCCTAGCCACGTGTGCCCGTGCACTGTTTGGGCCTAGCCCAACAACGCTCGGCACCGTGTGTGGCCCAGGCCCGGGGGCTCCTGTCGGTGTACAAGAATAGGGGCCCACTAGTACCCCTTACTTGTGCACGGGCAGTGGCAGCCACTTCCCGCGGCAAGGCTTGCCGGGGGACAGCCAAACACAGTCATCAAGATATTAAGAAGCCATTCAAGAACAAAGTATACAAGATAAGAGACAAGGCCCCGGCAAAAGGAGCTTGCCGGGACGACCAACCAAGGCCCCGGCAAGAGGAGCTTGCCGGGATGGCTAATCAAGGCCTCGCTGGATACTTGCCGCGGCAAGGTACTTGCCCCGGCAAGGTACTGAGCGCGGCAAGGTAGCGGGTGCGGCAAGGCGCTGTGCGCGGCAAGGTGCTGTGCGCGGCAAGATATTGGGCGCGGCAAGGTGCTTGCCACGGCAAGGCTGTGCTACTGTGCTGTCGCTCCAGTGTAACTGCCAGCATGGCACTCTGGGTCCTTCCAGGCGTGCGTGGCAGGCCACTGTGCAGACGGCGGCGCACTGTGGCTAGCGGTGCAAGTGGGATAGCCTTTTCCCACGTCCAAGACGCCCAGATTCACTTAACGGGACAGCTAAAGCATGGCATTTAATGCCCTTGTCCCCTGCCGTCAGAGGTAGGTATGGCTAGTCGCCATACTAATGATGGCTCTACTGTAGCAACTTTACACCTCTACACTCACTGTTTTGCCACTGTTGGTGACCCCTTCTAAACTATAAAAGGAGGCCCATGGGCAACTGTGAGGGGGGTTCGAAACCTGATATTCTGGCCCAGTGCTGTCTGTAGCTGCTGTATACTGTTCATCAGCGCTCCTGGAGCTAGAACACACACACATAATACACAAAGCAGGAGTAGGGTTTTTACGCATCCGTGCGGCCCGAACCTGGGTAAAAATCCCTTGCGTGCTTTTCGTTGGATCTGCTCTTTGTGCAATACTTCCCCCTGCCGAACCGTAAAGGGATCTCCTCGATCCCATAGGTGTTCGTGGATTCGTCCCCGGCAGTTGCTTGAAAAGAAAAGGAAATAGTTGTTAGCAATCATAAAAGATTAAATCATGGTTGAGTATGTAGACTTGCTTAAGTTTATGCTGAATTGTTGTTGCAAAGTTCACTGAGAACATAGTTTGTTGGCTTTCAATAAAGTTTATGCTGCCTACTTCAATGTTGTGATGAATTGTTACTTGTTCATGAGAAGTATGTGATGGAAGAGTTATGAAAAGTATCGGTAAGCATAAAAGATTTAACACAATCGTACTCAAGCTTTATACCTTACTCCTGACCTTCGTCGAGTTCCCAATCTTCAGAGTTGCGTTTAATTCTTTCTAAAAGATCCCACCTGAATTCAATAGTCTTCTTCATGAAAGAACCGGTACAAGAAGTATCGAGCATGGTTTGATCATTATGAGAAAGCCGAGCATAAAAATTCTGGATAATCATTTCTCTTGAGAGCTCATGATTGGGGCATGAATATAACATTGACTTAAGCCTCCCCCAAGCTAGAGCGATGCTTTCTCCTTGACGAGGCCAAAAATTATATATGAAATTACGATCACGATGAACTAGATGCATAGGATAAAATTTCTGGTGAAATTCCATTTTCAATCGATTCCAACTCCAAGATCCAATATCATCGCATAGCCTATACCATGTCAATGATTTTCCCTCCAAAGATAAAGGGAAAACCTTCTTCTTAACCTCATCTCCGGGAAAACCTGCAAGCTTAAATAATCCACAAATTTCATCCACATGTATCAAGTGAAAATCAGGATGCTTAGTTCCATCTCCTGCATAAGGATTAGCTACAAGTTGTTCTACCATACCCGAAGGAATTTCATAGCCAATATTTTCAGTAGGTGTAGTAGGTTGAGGGGCTACAAATTGTGGTTCCGATCGAGGTGAAGATACCCCAAACAAACCCCTCAAAGGATTAGATTCCATAGTAACAAGCAGCAGTAAATTTCAGCACACAAAATAATTTTCCCTTACCAATTTCCACTTACCAAGAGCGCTTCACTCCCCGGCAACGGTGCCAGAAAAGACCCTTGATGACCCGCAAGCGCACGGGGTTCAATTGTAGTCCTTTCGATAAGTAAGAATGTCGATCCCAACGAGGAGCAGAAGGAAATGACAAGCGGATTTCAGCAAGGTAATTTCGAGCGAGTAACGGTAACGGTAAGAAGTATGCAGCAAGGTTGCCCAATCCTTTTGTGGCAAAGGACAGGCCGGAACGGTTTCTAATAGAGAGCAAAGTGTTCTTGAGGGCACACGGGAATTCATCCAGTCACCTTCATCATGCATAGTTGTTCGGTGTTCGCTACTTTGATAGTTTGATATGTGGGTGGAACGGTGCTTAGGTACTGTTCTTACTTGAACAAATAACCTACTTATGATTAACCCCCTCGCAAGCATCCGCAACTACGAGAAAGAATTAAGATATACATCTAACCATAGCATTAAACTTTGGGTGTCCAAATCAGCCCCTTACGAAGTAACGCATAGACTAGGGTTTAACTTTTGTCACTCTAGCAACCCATCATCCAATAACTACTCCACAATGCATTCCCTTAGGCCCAAGTATGGTGAAGTGCCATGTAGTCGACGTTCACATGACACCACTAAGGGAATCACAACATACATAATATCAAAATGCCGAACACATGTCAATTTCACATGATTACTTGCAACATGATTTCTCCCGTGACCTCAAGAACGAAAGGAACTACTCACACATGGCAAACATGTTCATGATCAGAGGAGTAATGAATAGCATAATGGATCTGAACATAATCTCTTCCACCAAGTAAACCATATAGTAATCAACTACATGATATAATCAACACTACTAGTCACCCACAAGTACCAATCCAGAGTTTCGGTACCAATATTGAACACAAGAGATGAACTAGGGTTTGAGAGGAGATGGTGCTGGTGAAGAGGTTGATGAAGATTACTCCCCCCAAGATGGGAGAGCTGCTGGTGATGATGATGATGATGGTTTCCCCCTCCGGGAGGGAAGTTCCCCCGGCGGAATCGCTCCGCCGGAGGGCAAAAGTGCTCCTGCCCAAGTTCTGCCTCAAGACGGCGGCGCTTCGTCCCGAAAGTCCTCTCCTAATTTTTTCTAGGTCAGAGAGACTCATATACCAGAACGGGGGCCCCGGAGCTGGGCTGGGCTGCCCACCACCCATCAGGCCACGCCAGGGGGGCCTGGCGTGCCCTGGTGGGTGGTGGCCACCCCCTGGCTCCCCTCCGGTAGTTATTCCTTCCAATAATTTTAATATATTCCAAAATAATTCTCCGTGAAATTTCAGGTCATTTGGAGTTGTGCAGAATAGGTATCCTGACGATGCTTTTTCAGGTCCAGAATTCCAGCTGCCGGATTTCTCCCTCCTTGTGCATACCTTGCAAATTATGAGAGAAAAGGCATTAGAATTACTCCCAAAAGCATTATTATACATAAAAACATTATAAATAACAGAAGGAAAACATGATGCAAAATGGACGTATCAGCTCCCCCAAGCTTAGACCTCGCTTGTCCTCAAGTGAAAACCGAAATCAAACAAACATGTCCACATGCTTTGAGAGAGGGAGGTGTCGATAAAAACAAGATACGGACATAGAAGCATCATGCTCATTATTACAACAGCAAGGAACTCTAACATAAAACTCTTTTTCATAACTCTTTCATCATATACTTCTCATGAACAAGTAACAATTCATCACAACATTGAAGTAGGAAGCATAAACTTTATTGGAAGCCAACAAACTATGTTCTCAGTCAACTTTGCAACTACAATTCATCATAATCTCAGGAAGAGTCATATATTAGAGCTCTTAAGCAAGTCTACATACTCAACCATCATTTAATCTTTTATGATTGCTAACACTCATAGCTTACCCATGAACAAAAAGTTTCACCCGGACACATAGAAAGATAGGGGCCTATATTTGCCACCCAACATATTCACCTCAAGGGTGAGGTCAACAATAATAATTCATGTCCATTCATATTCAACTGGATATATGTGCCTAGATCTTTCTTCATCACATGATGCTTGCCAAGATAGAGAGTAGGAATACTTTGACTCAACAAGAAAGTAAATGCATAAAAATAAAAGATAGGCCCTTCGCAGAGGGAAGCAGAGGTTGTAATGCGCTTGTTTGTTTGTATGCCACACCCTTTAATGCAAGAGAAAGCCGCATTGTATTGTCTCTTATGATGACAACCTTATTATGCAGTCCGTCGCCTTTATCTTTGAAATCATAAGTTCGTACAACGTTCAATTTTCTCTTACACTAATTGGTCCAACACTTTTAGAAGCAATTTTTATTGCCTTATTGCACCGATGACAACTTACTTGAAGGATCTTACTCAATCCATAGGTTGGTATGGTGGACTCTCAAAGATAGGATTTTGGGTTGAGTGTTTTTGGATGCACAAGTAGTATTTCTACTTGGTGCGTAATTTTTGGCTAGAAAAGGTATTGGGAAAGCACCACATGTTAAAGGATCCATGACAATATAACTACTATGTGAATATGGACAAACATAAAGCATCAAGTTGTCTTCCTTGTCCAGCGTCAACTATTTTGACACAAAATATTGATGGGAGCTCACAATCATAAAAGGTGTCCATGATAGTGTATTTGCATGCAAATCTTCTCTCCCCTTATTACTTTTTTATGAATTGCATCATTGACCAATGCTATGTTTGTCACTCTCCAATTAATTTTACCACTTATACTTTTCTCTGTGGTGTCATTACTCACCATAAGATTAACGTATGATTTTCTCACACAACTATTGCCTTTTCTTTTCAAGCAACACTAAAGTAAAGAGAGCAAAAACTGAACTAAACTTTATTATATATCATGAACTCGATTACATAGATATATCACTAAGCAAACACTCGAAGCAAAAGGATCGAACTAAACTCTTATTCAGCTAAGCAAAAGCAAACTCAAGATCGAACTAGGAAAGATAAAAGCAAGGATAGTGTGGGTGATACGATACCGGGGCAGCTCCCCCAAGCTTGGCCTTCGCCAAGGGGAGTGCCCATACCATATGATCAAGTCTCCTTCTTCGGTGATGAAGGAGTTGGTGGTGGTGTAGTAGCTGGGATCTTATCCTCCAATTTCCATGGCAGTGGTTCACCATCATTGGAAGAAGAGAAGGTCTCCGGAATCCTGCAACTGGCAGCCAAACTCATACCTTTGAATCTTGATTCATACTCAAGATTTTGGCATTGAAGATCATAGATTTGGCCTTGGAGGTAGTCAATCCATTTGGAGACGGCGTCCCACATCGATTCATCCTCCTCCTTGCGGCTGCGGGAGAAATCCTTGAACATGAGGTGGTTGGCATCGAGCCCACGCTCTACCATCCCCTTGCAAAGGAACACCTCCTGCTCCACCGCCTCGAGCCTGGACTCCACTCTCCCGGTCTTCTTGGGTCCTTGAACATCCCGGATGTGAAGCACCCCCTCACGTATCTCAATGGCCTGAGGGTGTTTCATCACCCCCGGAAGGTAGGGGTTGACGACCCTCTCGAAGAACTTGTCCTTGGGGGAGCTTGGTGAAGCCATGGCGACCTAGATCTGTCAGGAAAACAGCAAGAAAGAAGAACAGAAGATTTCTCCGCGATACAGAGGTTAACAGGTTCGGGGGGTATATAAAGAATTTTTTCATGGGAGACAAGCAAAACGAGAGAAAAACAGAGTCCGGATGGTGCCCGAGGTGGGCACCACCCACCAGGCCGCGCCAGGGGGGCCTGGCGCGCCCTGATGGGTGGTGCTCCCCTCGGGAGCCCACCTGGTTGTTTCTTATTTTCCTAATTTTTTATAAATACCAAAACTGACAAAAAGTATTTTTGTAAATTTTTCGGAGTCCGTTTACTTACCCTATCACGTACCTCCTTTATTTCAGCTATTCTGGAGTGTTCCGGAAGAACTCCTTTATGTGTTCTTCAGGTGTCATGGTTTGAATAACATTGCTTTCAACATTAATTGGCGTACCTGAAATATAATGCTTAATTCTCTGACCATTGACCACCTTCGGGTTAGTGCCTTCAGGATTATTTATTTTGATTGCTCCAGACCGATAGACCTCTTCGATAACATAAGGTCCTTCCCATTTTGAGAGAAGCTTACCTGCAAAAAATCTGAAACGAGAGTTGTACAATAAAACATATTCTCCTACCTTGAACTCCCGCTTTTGGATTTTCCTATCATGGCATCTCTTGACTTTCTCTTTAAAGAGCTTGGCATTTTCATACGCTTGGGTCCTCCACGCATCTAGCAAGCTAATATCAAATAACCTCTTCTCTCCGGCTAGCTTAAAGTCATAGTTGAGCTCCTTGATTGCCCAATACGCTTTGTGTTCTAACTCAAGAGGCAAATGACAATCTTTGCCATAGACCATTTTGTATGGAGACATACCAATGGGATTTTTATACGCTGTCCTATAGGCCCAAAGTGCATCATCTAATTTCTTAGACCAATTCTTACGAGACCTATTGACCGTTTTTTGTAGGATCAGTTTTATTTCCCTATTGCTAAGTTCTACTTGACCGCTAGACTGAGGGTGACAAGGTGACGCAATTCTATGGTTAACATCATACTTAGCAAGCATCTTACGGAAAGCACCGTGAATAAAGTGTGAACCACCATCAGTCATAAGGTATCTAGGGACACCAAACCTCGGGAATATAACTTCCTTAAGCATCTTAATGGAGGTGTTATGATCAGCACTACTAGTTGGAATAGCTTCCACCCACTTAGTGACATAATCAACAGCAACCAAAATGTGTGTGTACCCGTTAGAGGAAGGAAAAGGTCCCATGTAATCGAAACACCAAACATCAAAAGGTTCTACCGCAAGAGAATAATTCATTGGCATTTCCTGACGCTTACTAATATTACCTATACACTGACATTCATCACAAGATGAAAAACAACTTACGGGCATCCTTGAAGAGAGTAGGCTAATAAAAACCAGATTGTAATACCTTATGAGCGGTTCTATCTCCGGCATGATGCCCTCCATAGGCTTCGGAGTGACACTTCTGCAAGATTTCTTCTTGCTCATGCTCAGGTACGCAACGTCTAGTAATACCATCTACTCCTTCTTTATAGAGATGAGGATCATCCCAAAAGTAGTGCCTCAAATCATAGAAGAATTTCTTCTTCTGTTGGTATGTGAAACTAGGAGGCAAATACTTGGCAACGATGAAATTAGCATAATCAGCATACCAAGGTGTATTACAAGAAACATTAACGACCGCTAATTGCTCATCGGGAAAACTATCATTAATAGGTAGCGGGTCATCAAGAATGTTCTCTAACCTAGACAAGTTGTCAGCTACGGGGTTCTCAGCTCCCTTCCTATCAATAATATGCAAATCAAACTCCGGAAGTAAGAGAACCCATCTAATAAGCCTAGGCTTAGCGTCTTTCTTTTCCATAAGGTACTTGATAGCAGCGTGATCGGTGTGAACTGTTACTTTGGAATCAACTATGTAGGATCTAAATTTGTCACAAGCAAACACAACTCTTAAGAATTCTTTCTCAGTGGTGGCATAGTTCCTCTGGGCACTATCTAAAGTTTTGCTAGCATAATGAATGACATTCAACTTCTTGTCTACTCTTTGCCCAAGAACAGCCCCAACAGCATAATCACTAGCATCACACATAATTTCAAATGGTAGGCACCAATCAGGTGGCTGAACAATAGGTGCAGAAACTATGGCATTCTTAAGGGTTTGAAAGGCTTCTACACAATCATCATCAAAAACAAAGGGAACATCCTTTTGCAAAAGATTTGTAAGAGGCCTAGAAATTTTAGAAAAGTCCTTAATAAATCTCCTATAGAAACCAGCATGACCGAGAAAACTACGAATACCTTTAATGTCACGAGGACATGGCATCTTCTCAATTGCATCTACCTTAGCTTTGTCCACTTCAATACCCCGCTCAGAAATTTTATGACCCAAGACAATGCCGTCATTAACCATAAAGTGGCACTTTTCCCAATTCAAGACAAGGTTAGTTTGCTCACATCTCTGCAAAACTCGATCAAGGTTGCTCAAGCAATCATCAAAAGAAGTTCCATAAACAGAAAAATCATCCTTGAAAACCTCAACAATCTTTTCACAGAAATCAAAGAATATAGCAGTCATGCATCGTTGAAAGGTAGCAGGTGCATTACATAAACCAAAAGGCATACGTCTATAAGCATAAGTTCCGAAAGGACATGTAAAAGTGGTTTTCTCTTGATCGGGTTGTGACACGGGTATTTGAGAGAAACCAGAATAACCATCTAAAAAGCAAAAGTGTGTGTGCTTCGATAACCTCTCTAGCATTTGATCAATAAACGCCAAGGGGTAATGATCTTTCCTAGTAGCTTTATTCAATTTCCTAAAATCAATTACCATTCTATAGCCAGTAACTACTCTTTGAGGAATAAGCTCATTCTTATCATTAGGCACAACAGTAATACCTCCCTTCTTAGGGACACAATGAACAGGACTTACCCATCTACTATCAGCTATGGGATAGATTATACCTGCTTCAAGAAGCTTTAATATTTCAGTTCTTACCACTTCTTTCATTTTTGGATTCAACCGACGTTGATGATCAACAACCGGTTTAGCATCAGGCTCCAAATTAATCTTGTACTGACAGAGAGTGGGACTAATGCCCTTAAGATCATCAAGAGTATATCCAATAGCAGCATGGTGCTTCCTCAGAACTTTCAATAATCTTTCTTCTTCATGTTCTGAAAGCTTAGCACTAATAATAACAGGATATATCTTTTTCTCATCAAGATATGCATATTTCAAAGTATCAGGCAATTGCTTTAATTCAAACACGGGATCGCCTTTAGGTGGAGGAGGACCTCCCAGAGTTTCAACAGGCAAGTTGTGTTTAAGCAAAGGAGGCTGATCAAAGAACACTTTATCTATTTCATTCCTCTCATGCATATGCATGTCATTTTTGTGTTCTAGTAAGTATTGTTCTAACGGATTAGTAGGAGGTACGGCAATAGAAGCAAGACCAATGATTTCGTCTTTGCTTGGTGGTTCCTCCCTATGTGGTTTCCTATTAAACTTAGAGAAATTGAACTCATGAGACTCACCACCAAAACTAACACCGACAGTTTGTTTTTCGCAATCTATCTTAGCACTAACGGTATTCAAGAACGGTCTACCAAAGATAATGGGACAAAAGTCATCTTGTGGGGAACCAAGAACTAGAAAATCAGTAGGGTATTTGACTTTCCCACACAAGACTTCAACATCTCTAACGATCCCAAGTGGTTGGATGGTGTCTCTATTTGCTAGTTTAATAGTAACATCTATATCTTCTATTTCAGCGGGTACTATATCATCCACAATTTCTTGGTACAAGGAAATAGGAATAGCACTCACACTAGCACCAATATCGTATAAACCATGATAACAATGATCTCCTATCTTAACTGAGATAATAGGACAGGACCTTGCTGCATACTTGTTACCGTTACCGTTACTCGCTCGTTACAAAACACTTTGCTACTAAACAATCTGTTACCGACTATTTCAGTGCCTGCAGAAATTACCTTGCTGAAATCCGCTTGTCATTTCCTTCTGCTCCTCGTTGGGATCGACATTCTTACTTATCGAAAGGAGTACAATTGAAACCCGTGCGCTTGCGGGTCATCAAGGGTCTTTTCTGGCGCCGTTGCCGGGGAGTGAAGCGCTCTTGGTAAGTGGAAATTGGTAAGGGAAAATTAGTTTGTGTGCCGAAATTTACTGCTGCTTGTTACTATGGAATCTAATCCTTTGAGGGGTTTGTTCGGGGTATCTTCACCTCGATCGGAACCACAATTAGTAGCCCCTCAACCTACTGCACCTACTGAAAATATTGGCCATAAAATTCCTTCGGGTATGGTAGAACAACTGCTAGCTAATCCTTATGCAGGAGATGGAACTAAGTATCCTGATATGCACTTGATATATGTGGATGAAATTTGTGGATTATTTAAGCTTGCAGGTTTGCCCAGAGATGAAGCTAAAAAGAAGGTTTTCCCTTTATCTTTGGAGGGAAAAGCATTGACATGGTATAGGCTATGCGATGATATTGGATCTTGGAGTTGGAATCGATTGAAAATGGAATTTCACCAGAAATTTTATCCTATGCATCTAGTTCATCGTGATCGTAATTTCATATATAATTTTTGGCCTCGTCAAGGAGAAAGCATCGCTCTAGCTTGGGGGAGGCTTAAGTCAATGTTATATTCATGCCCCAATCATGAGCTCTCGAGAGAAATGATTATCCAGAATTTTTATGCTCGGCTTTCTCATAATGATCAAACCATGCTCGATACTTCTTGTACCGGTTCTTTCATGAAGAAGACTATTGAATTCAGGTGGGATCTTTTAAAAAGAATTAAACGCAACTCTGAAGATTGGGAACTCGATGAAGGTAAAGAGTCAGGTATAAAGCTTGAGTATGATTGTGTTAAATCTTTTATGCTTACCGATACTTTTCAAAAGTTTAGCACTAAATATGGCCTTGACTCTGAGATAGTACCTTCTTTATGTGAATCCTTTGCTACTCACGTTGATCTCACCAAGGAGAAGTGGTTCAAATATCACCCACCTATTAGAGAAGTAGTTAAAGAACCCGATATAGCTAGAGAGGAAACTATCCTCTACAATGTGGACTCTGTTGTTCCTACAGCTTATATCGAAAAACCACCTTTCCCTGTTAGGATAAAGGAACATGCGAAGGTACCAACTACCGTTCGCAAGAGTCAAATTAGAGCACCAAAGCCTGCTGAACAAATCAAGTAGAGCCTAGTGTTGCTATGGTTAAAGATCTCTTGGTAGAAAATGTTGATGGGCATGTTATTTACTTCTGTGATGAAGCTGCTAGAATTGCTAGACCTGAAAAAAGAGACAAACTTAGACCCGTTGTTGGCATGCCTGTTATCTCAGTTAAGATAGGAGATCATTGTTATCATGGCTTATGTGATATTGGTGCTAGCATAAGTGCTATTCCTATTTCCTTGTACCAAGAAATCATGGATGACATAGCACCCGCCGAAATAGAAGATATAGATGTTACTATTAAACTAGCAAATAGAGACACCATCCAATCACTTGAGATTGTTAGAGATGTTGAAGTCTTGTGTGGGAAAATCAAATACCCTACTGATTTTCTAGTTCTTGGTTCCCCACATGATGACTTTTGTCCCATTATCTTTGGTAGACCTTTCTTGAACACCGTTAATGCTAAGATAGATTGTGAGAAACAAATCGTCGGTGTTAGTTTTGGTGGTGAGTCTCATGATTTCAATTTCTCTAAGTTTAATAGGAAACCACATAGGGAGGAACCGTCAAGCATAGACGAGATCATTGGTCTTGCTTCCATTGCCGTACCTTCTACTGATCCGTTAGAACAATACTTACTAGAACACGAAAATGACATGCATATGCATGAGAGGAATGAAATAGATAAAGTGTTCTTTGATCAGCCTCCTTTGCTTAAACACAACTTGCCTGTTGAAACTCTTGGAGGTCCTCCTCCACCTAAGTGCGATCCCGTGTTTGAATTAAAACAATTGCCTGACACTTTGAAATATGCATATCTTGATGAGAAAAAGATATATCCTGTTATTATTAGTGCTAACCTTTCAAAATATGAAGAAGAAAGATTATTGAAAGTTCTGAGGAAGCATCGTGCTGCTATTGGATATACTCTTGATGATCTTAAGGGCATTAGTCCCACTCTCTGTCAGCACAAGATTAATATGGAGCCTGATGCTAAACCGGTTGTTGATCATCAACGTCGGTTGAATCCAAAAATGAAGGAAGTGGTAAGAACTGAAATATTAAAGCTTCTGGAAGCAGGTATAATCTATCCCATAGCTGATAGTAGATGGGTAAGTCCTGTTCATTGTGTCCCTAAGAAGGGAGGTATTACTGTTGTGCCTAATGATAAGAATGAGCTTATTCCTAAAAGAGTAGTTACTGGCTATAGGATGGTAATTGATTTTAGGAAGTTGAATAAGGCTACTAGGAAAGATCATTACCCGTTGCCATTTATTGATCAAATGCTAGAGAGGTTATCGAAGCACACACACTTTTGCTTTTTAGATGGTTATTCTGGTTTCTCTCAAATACCTGTGTCACAACCCGATCAAGAGAAAACCACTTTCACTTGTCCTTTTGGAACTTGTGCTAATAAACGTATGCCTTTTGGTTTATGTAATGCACCTGCTACCTTTCAACGATGTATGACTGCTATATTCTCTAATTTCTGTGAAAAGATTGTTGAGGTTTTCATGGATGATTTTTCTGTTTATGGAACTTCTTTTGATTATTGTTTGAGCAACCTTGATCGAGTTTTGCAGAGATGTGAGCAAACTAACCTTGTCCTGAATTGGGAGAAGTGCCACTTTATGGTCAATGAAGGCATTGTCTTGGGTCATAAGATTTCTGAGCGTGGTATTGAAGTGGACAATGCTAAGGTAGATGCAATTGAGAAGATGCCATGCCCTCGTGACATTAAAGGTATTCGTAGTTTTCTCGGTCATGCTGGTTTCTATAGGAGATTTATTAAGGACTTTTCTAAAATTTCTAGGCCTCTTACAAATCTTTTGCAAAAGGATGTTCCCTTTGTTTTTGATGATGATTGTGTAGAAGCCTTTCACACCCTTAAGAATGCCTTAGTTTCTGCACCTATTGTTCAGCCACCTGATTGGAACCTACCCTTTGAAATTATGTGTGATGCTAGTGATTATGCTGTTGGGGCTGTTCTTGGGCAAAGAGTAGACAAGAAGTTGAATGTCATTCATTATGCTAGCAAAAATTTAGATAGTGCCTAGAGGAACTATGCACAATCATCATCAAAAACAAATGGAACATCCTTTTGCAAAAGATTTGTAAGAGGCCTAGAAATTTTAGAAAAGTCCTTAATAAATCTCCTATAGAAACCAGCATGACCGAGAAAACTACGAATACCTTTAATGTCACGAGGACATGGCATCTTCTCAATTGCATCTACCTTAGCTTTGTCCACTTCAATACCCCGCTCAGAAATTTTTTGACCCAAGACAATGCCTTCATTAACCATAAAGTGGCCCTTTTCCCAATTCAAGACAAGGTTTCCGACTAAGAAGAAAAGACATACTTGTTACCGACAATTTTTTATTTAAAGCAAGGATACTTGACTCAAAGCAAAACAAGAAAAGACTAATATCATACAAGACGCTCCAAGCAAAACACATATCATGTGACGAATAAAAATATAGCCTTAAGTAAAATTACCGATGGTTGGTAAAATAAAGAGGGGATGCCTTCCGGGGCATCCCCAAGCTTAGACGCTTGAGTCTTCTTTGAATATTACCTTGGGGTGCCTTGGTCATCCCCAAGCTTAGGCTCTTGCTACTCCGTATTCCTTCATCCATCCTGATCTCACCCAAAACTTGAAGACTTCAATCACACAAAACTTAACAAAACCTCGTGAGATCCGTTAGTATAAGAAAGCAAATCACTACTATAGGTACTGTTGCAAACCAATTCTTATTTTATTTTTGCATTATATCTACTGTATTCCAACTTTGCTATGGCTTATACCCCTCGATAAAGTCCATAGAATCATCAAAATAAGCAAACAACACAAAGAAAACAGAATCTATCAAAAACAGAACAGTCTGTAGTAATCTGAAAACTTCGAATACTTCTGTAACTCAAAAAATTCTAAAACATTAGGACAACGTGGCCAATTCATATACCAATACTGTGTAAAAAATTCAGAATTTTTTTATGCTCCAGTACAGAACCAAAATCCCTGCACTGGACGCAAAACTTTCTATTTTCCAAACAGCATCAATTATACTATCTTCCAAATTATCCCAAAGGTCTTACTTGGCACAACACTAATTAAAAACATAAAAACACCATCATACCAGTAGCATGACTGCAAAAACACACTAAAACAGAAACTTTAACAAGAAATTTATTTTATTCATTGTTTTATGCCCCTAGCTAGGCATAAGATTTCAATGATGCTCGCATAAAAGACAAGAATTGAAGCACAAAGAGAGCATCATAAAACATGTGACAAACACATTTAAGTCTAACATACTTCCTATGCATAGGCATTTTATAAGCAAACAAATTATCATGGCAAGAAAAACCTAGCATATGCAAGGAAAAAGGAAACAATAGCAATCTCAACATGAAGAGAGGTAATTTGTTAACATGAAAATTCCTACAACCATATTTTACTCTCTCATAATAATTACATGTAGGATCATACTCAAAATCAACAATATAACTATCATATAAAATTTTCTCTTCATGATCCACATGCATGCAAAGTTGACACTCTTCCAAAATAGTGGGATTATCATTACCTAAAGTCATGACCTCTCCAAACCCACTTTCATCAAAAATTTCATAGGATTGAACACTCTCCAAAATAGTGGGATCAATAATGCCTAAAGTTGACACTCTTCCAAACCCACTTTCAATATCATATTCATCATGAGGATTAAATAAATTATCAAAATCATAATAAGCGTTATCACCCCAATCATGATCATTGCAATAAGTAGTGGTCATGGAAAACTCATCAAACATAGCATCCCCAAGCTTGTGGGTTTGCATATTATTAGCACAATTGACATTAATAGAATTTATAAAAATATCATTGCAATCATGCTTTTCATTCAAGGAAACATCGTGAATCACTTCCTCAATTTCTTCTTTTAACACTTCATCACAATTTTCAGATTCACGAATCTCAAGCAAAACTTCATAGAGATAATCAAGTGCACTCAACTCACTAGCAATTGGTTCATCATAATTGGATCTCTTGAAAAGATTAGCAAGTGGATGAGGATCCATATCAATAGATTTTTAGCAAGAAAAGATGCAAGAAAATAGAAGGCACATGGTAACACAAGTAGAGATAGCAAACAAGAGATCTGACGAGAAAAAGGCGAACGAAAAAGGAGGCAAAAAACGGCAAATTGGTGAAGTGGGGGAGATGAAAACGAGAGGCAAATGGCAAATAATGTAAATGCGAAGAGATGAGATTTGTGATTAGGAACCTGGTGGATGTCGATGATGTCTCCCCGGCAACGGCGCCAGAAATTCTTCTTGATGGCTTGTGGATCTTCCCTAGCAACGGCGCCTGAAATCCTTCTTTGGCGCGTGCTCGCGTTGGTGGCTTCCCCGAAGAGGAAGGGATGATGCAGCACAGCGGAGAAGTACTTCCCTCGATTATGAAACCAAGGTTATCGAACCAGAAGGAGAATCACCCAACACCCAATAAACAGCACCTGCACACAAACAACAAATCCTCACACCCCAACGCGAACAAGGGGTTGTCAATCCCTTGTCGGTAAGATGAAAGATTGAAACGGTGATGGAAAATTGCAGCAAAGTATTTTTGGGTTTTTGGTTTAATAGATCTGAAAACAAAAGCGAATAAAAATAGATCTCGAAAGCAAATATGATGAAGAAGACCCCGGGGGCCGTAGATTTCACTAGTGGCTTCTCTCAAGAAAATAGCAATGCGATGGGTAAACAAATTACTGTTGGGCAATTGATGGAACTTCAAATAATCATGACGATATCCAGGCAATGATCCATTATATAGGCATCACATCCAAGATTAGTAGACCGACTCCTGCCTGCATCTACTACTATTACTCCACACATCGACCGCTATCCAGCATGCATCTAGTGTATTAAGTTCATGGAGAAACTAAGTAATGCAATAAGAACGATGACATGATGTATACAAGATCTATTCATGTAGGAAAAGACCCCATCTTGTTATCATTAGTAGCAACGATACATACGTGTCTTGCTGCCCCTTCTGTCACTGGGAAAGAACACCGTAAGATCGAACCCACTACAAAGCACCACTTCCCATGGCAAGAAAAATCAATCTAGTTGGCCTAACTAAACCGAAGATTCGAAGAAGAAATACGAGGCTATAAGAAATCATGCATATAAGAGATCAAAGAAACTCAAATAACTTTCACGGATAAAAAGATAGATCTGATCATAAACTCAAAGTTCATCGGATCCCAATAAACACACCGCAAAAAGAGTTACATCAAATAGATCTCCAAGAGACCATTGTATTGAGAATCAAGAGAGAGAGAGAGAGAGAGAGAGAGAGAAAGCCATCTAGCTACTGCCTACAAACCCGAAGGTCTACAATGAACTACTCACGCATCATCGGAGAGGCACCAATGAGGATGATGAACCCCTCCGTGATGGTGTCTAGATTGGATCTGGTGGTTCTGGAACTTGCGGCGGCTGGAATTGATTTTAGTCGACTCCCCTAGGGTTTTTGGAATATTGGGGTATTTATAGAGCAAAGAGGCAGTGCGGGAGGTCACCGAGGTGGGCACAACCCACCACGGCACGCCTGGGCCTCCTGGCGCGCCGTGGTGTCTTGTGCCTGTTGGGGACGTAGCAAGAATTTCAAAAAATTCCTACGCTTCACCAAGATCAATCTATGGAGAGACTATCAACGAGAGAGAGGGGAGTAGATCTTCATACCCTTGAAGATCGCTAAGCGGAAGCGTTACTAGAACGCGGTTGATGGAGTCGTACTCGCGGCGATTCAAATCGCGGAAGATCCGATCCAAGTGCCGAACGGACGGCACCTCCGCGTTCAACACACGTACAGCCCGGGGACGTCTCCTCCTTCTTGATCCAGCAAGGGGGAGGAGAAGTAGAGGGAGAGCTCCGGCAGCGCGGCGGCGTGGTGTCGATGGAGCTCGTGGTTCTCCGGCAGGGCTTCGCCAAGCACCAAGGGAGGAGGAGGAATTTCACCAGAGCTTCGCTAAGCACTATGTGGTGGAGAAGAATCACGAGGGAGAGGAGGAGCAGCGCCACGGCATGTAGGGGTGCGGCTGCCCTCTCTCTACCCCTCTATATATAGGGGGAAGGGAGGAGGAGGGGGCGCCCTAGGGTTTCCCCTAGGGGGGGGGCGGCCACCATAGATGGGATCTCCCCTAGGGTGACTTGCCCCCCAAGCCAGGTGGAGGGAACCCTAGGGGGGCGCCCCCAACCCTCCTGGTTACGTGAGATGGGGTGAGAGGGGCCCTCAGCCCCTTAGTGGGCTGGTTTGCCCCCTCCCCTTGGCCCATGAGGCCCCTCAACACTTGCCGGGGCCTCCCGAAACCCCTTTCGGTCTTCCAACGAACCCCCGGTGCTCTCCGGAACAATTCCGGACTCCAATACCCTTCGTCCAATATATCAATCTTCACCTCCGGACCATTCCGGAGTTCCTCGTCATGTCCAGGATCTCATCCGGGACTCCGAACAACCTTCAGTAACCACATACGTTTCCCATTACTACTCTAGCATCACTGAACCTTAAGTGTGTAGACCCTACGGGTTCGGGAATCATGCAGACATGACCGAGACACCTCTCCGGCCAATAACCAATAGCGGGATCTGGATACCCATATTGGCTCCCATATATTCCACGATGATTATATCAGATGAACCACGATGTCGGGGATTCAATCAATCCCGTATACAATTCCCTTTGTCTGTCGGTATGTTACTTGCCCGAGATTCGATCGTCGGTATCTCCATACCTAGTTCAATCTCATTACCGGCAAGTCTCTTTACTCGTTCCGTAACACATGATCCCATGACTAACTCCTTAGCCACAATGCTTGCATGCTCATTACGATGATGTATTACCGAGTGGGCCCAGAGATACCTCTCCGTCATACGGAGTGACAAATCCCAGTCTCGATTCGTGCCAACCCAACAGACACTTTCGGAGATACCTGTAGTGCACATTTATAATCACCCAGTTACGTTGTGACGTTTGATACACCCAAAGCATTCCTACGGTATCCGGGAGTTGCACAATCTCATGGTCTAAGGAAAAGATACTTGACATTAGAAAAGTTGTAGCAGACGAACTAGACGATCGGGTGCTATGCTTAGGATTGGGTCTTGTCCATCCCATCATTCTCCTAATGATGTGATCCTGTTATCAATGACATCTCATGTCCATGGTCAGCAAACCATAACCATCAATTGATCAACGAGCTAGTCAACTAGAGGCTCACTAGGGACATGGTGTGGTCTATGTATTCACACATGTATCACGGTTTCCGGTTAATACAATTATAGCATGAACAATAGACAATTATCATGAACAAGGAAATATAATAATAACCATTTTATTATTGCCTCTAGGGCATATTTCCAACAGTGCCCCCCTTGGGGCTCCTCTCTGGTACTTATTTGGCCCACTGGATGTCTTCTGGCCCAAAAAAATCTCCAAAAAGTTTCGCTGCGTTTGGACTCCGTTTGATATGGATTTTCTGTGAAACAAAAACAGGGCAGAAAACAGCAACTAGCACTTGGCACTATGTCAATAGGTTAGTCCCAAAAGATGATGTAAAGTTGCTATAAAATCATTGTAAAACATCCAAGATTGATAATATATCAGCATGGAACAATCAAAAATTATAGATACGTTGGAGACGTATCAGGCATTTGTTGGAAATATGCCCCAGAGGTAATAATAAAATGGTTATTATCATATTTCCTTGTTCATGATAAATGTCTATTGTTCATGCTATAATTGTATTAACCGGAAACCGTAATACATGTGTGAATACATAGACCACACCATATCCCTAGTGAGCCTCTACTAGACTAGCTCGTTGATCAAAAGATGGTTATGGTTTCCTGACCATGGACATGAGATGTCGTCTGATAACGGGATCACATCATTAGGAGAATGATGTGATGGACAAAACCCAACCGTAAGCTTAGCACAAGATCGTCTAGTTCGTCTGCTACAGCTTTCTTCATGTCAAGTATCTGTTCCTTAGACCATGAGATTGTGCAACTCCCGGACACCGAAGGAATACTTAGTGTGTATCCAAACGTCACTTCGTAACTGGGTGATCATAAAGGTGCTCTACAGGTATCTCCGAAAGTGTCTGTTGGGTTGGCACAAATCGAGACTGGGATTTGTCACTCCGTATGACGGAGAGGTATCTCTGGGCCCTCTCGCTAATGAGCTTGCAAGCATTCTGACTAAGGAGTTAGTCACGGGATCTTGTATTACGGAACGAGTAAAGAGACTTGCCAGTAACGAGATTGAACTAGGTATGGAGATACCGACGATCGAATCTCGGGCAAGTAACATACCGACAGACAAAGGGAATTGCATACGGGGTTAACTGAATCCTCGACATAGTGGTTCATCCGATAAGATCATCGTGGAATATGTGGGAACCAATATGGGTATCCAGATCCCGCTATTGGTTATTGACCGGAGAGGTGTCTCGGTCATGTCTGCATGATTCCCGAACCCGCAGGGTCTGCACAGTTAACGTTCGGTGACGCTAGAGTAGTAATGGGGTATACACATTGGTGACCGAAGGTTGTTCGGAGTCCCGGATGAGATCCCGGACGTCACGAGGAGTTCCGGAATGGTCCGGAGGTAAAGAATTATATATGGGAAGTCCTATTTCAGTCGCCGAAAGTGTTCGGGGGGTTATCGGTATTGTACCGGGACCACCGAAGGGGTTCCGGGGGTCCACCGGGAGGGTCCACCTGCCCCAGAGGGCCTCATGGGCTGAAAGTGGAAGGGAACCAGCCCCTAGGTGGGCTGGGCACCTCCCCCCTAGGGCCCATGCGTCTAGGGTTTTGGGGGAACCCTAAGGGGGGGCGCCCCACCAATCTTGGGGGCAAGTTCCCCCTAGGGCTGCCGCCCCCCTAGATGGGATCTAGGGGGCCGGCGCCCCCTTCCCCCTGGCCTACAAATAGAGGGGAGGTGGAGGGCAGCCGCACCACATCCAAGGCGCAGCCCTCCCCCTCTCCCATATCCTGCTCCTTTCGGTAGAGCCTGGCGAAGCCCTGCCGGAGTGCCGTGTGCTCCATCGACACCACGTCGTCGTGCTGCCGGAGTTCCCCTCTACTTCTCCTCCCTTCCTTGCTGGATCAAGAAGGAGAAGACGTCCCCGGGCTGTACGTGTGCTGAACGCGGAGGTGCCGTCCGTTCGGTGCTTCGTCGGATCGACCGCGATTTGAATCGCAGCGTGTACGACTACATCAACCGCGTTCTAGTAACGGTTCCGCTTAGCGATCTACAAGGGTATGTAGACGACCTCCCCTCTCGTAGCATACATCTCCATAGATGGATCTTGGGTGAAACGTAGAATTTTTTTGAAATTCATGCTTCGTTCCCAACAGCATTGTTGTGCTAGACTTATTTTGCATGCTCTGTATGGATGATTTGTGCTATCTTCTATCCAAATTTTGATGAATATCGGCCGGTTTGCATGAATTTCGTCCGGTTTATTTAAATGCGGGTTGAAATGTATGCGGCTAGGGTTGGATGACTGCCTCCCACATCCGTGTCCGTGGACTGCCCCCCCCCCCCCCTGTCCGCGGACGGATGCGGGAGAAAATATGTAGGTTGCCGTTGCAGATGCCTTTAGCATCTCTGAGAGCAACTCCAACGCGCCGACCCAAACGGACGCGACTTTTGTCCGGTTTTTGTCCGTTTGGGTCGGCTAAGCGGACAGCCTTGTCCGGATTCCGAAATGGGTCGGCGCGTGCATCCAACACCGGCCCGACGCAAATTAAAAGAGGCACATATTTAACATTAAAAAGGCCGATAAAAGACTGGCCAAAGTCTGCGGCAACATTAAAAACAAACATAAATGAACTGAAAAGGTAGGCGGCGGCGTCGTCGTCCTCTGGGCCGGTGAGGTCGACGAACGGCGGGGCAGGGGCGAAGGAGCCGAAGGCGGCATTCCATGCGGCCCTCGCTGCCTCCTTTGGCATCAGCTGATGTGCCGGCTGCTGCTGGGCTGCGTGGGCGCGCTCCTCCTCCTCCCTCTCGCGCTTCTCAGCCTCCGCCTCCGCTTCGAGCTGCATCTGCCACTCGCCGTCCTCGCGCTCCTCCACCAGCCTCCTCGAGCACCACATGGCGAGGTACGCTGTCTCCTGCGCCGGCGTCGCCCCGAGCCAGACGGGGGGCGCGCTGACCCACTCGCGGACCTGCCCCGTCCACTCGTAGGCATGGGGACTCAGCTGCGCCTCGGACTCGGGCTCCGGCGGCGGCGGCAGCAGCCTATGCGGGGACGGTGGGACGACGCAGTCCCCGGAGGCCGACAGGGCGATGGCCACGGGCAGCTGCTGCTCGTAGAGCCGGTCCTCCTCCTCCTTCTTGGCGCGCTCCTCCTCCTCCGAGAGCTGCATGGCGGCAGCCAACGCGGACTGGTACTCCTCCTCCGGTTTGACGACGAGGGGCGGCGGTGGGTTGGCCCGGTGGTGCGGCACGCCGCGCCTACGATGTACCTCGTGCTCGAGGGCGAACCACATCTCCCAGTTGGGAGAGTCGGCAGCGTAGGCCGGCTGCGAGCGCTGCTTCGGCGTCAGCGCTGCACGGCGATGTCTTACCTCATCGTCGTGCACCCGCCGTGACCTGGGCACCGCTGGCACCGGGATCCGCTGCGGATCAAGGTGCCTGTCGTGCGGCAGGGTGACGTCGGGGTACGGGAGCGGCACTTGATTGGCGTGGTGCCAGCGGGCCTGGTGCATCGGGATGGGGATGCGCTCGCGCTGAGGGCGTGCTGGCGCCGCCGACGGTGGAGGGAGGGAGCGGGAGGAGGAGGTGTCGGGGGTCGGCTTGCGGAAGATGCCCATGGCTACGGTGGCTAGGGTTTGGGCTAGCTCGGTCGCCGGCGAGGGAGCAGAGATGGGGACGGGGGAGACGAACTGGATATGGCTGGGGCCCTCCTGCACGAGTGGATTAAAAAAGGACGCCCCCTCCCCCCCCCCCCCTCCCCCCCGCGCAGCTTCCGGTCGCTGACTGGTGGGCCAGCGCGGTTGGTCAGCTCTGCCGGTCGCATTGAATACGACCGCGTGGGCGGTGCGCCAGCTGACGGGTGGGGCCGCGGCGGACACCGAGGGGACGCGCGGTGCGTCCGCGCCGATGCAAATCCGGCCCAAATTTAGGTCTGAAATGGGTCGGCGCGGACGCGAGGCGGACGCGATTTGGGATTGGGTCGGCACGTTAGGCACCCACTTTCGTCCGCGACGACCCAAACGAACGCGGCAGACGAAATGGGTCGGCGTGTTGGAGTTGCTCTAAGATTTCTGTTCCAAGCAGGGTATTTCTGTTCCAATAGAGCGTTCTTTCCGGTGTGACTTGCGCACGTATGCTCTCCACATGGCGTGGCAGACTAGTATAACCATCATCCTCCGTCATGCCCCGTTCTGGCGTTTTGTCAAGCATGTTTGGCACGTAGTATGCCGGATGAAGTAAGTACTCCCTTCGTAAAGAAATATAAGATCGTTTAGATCACTAAACTAGTGATCCAAACGCTCTTATATTTGTTAGAGAGGGAGTATTTTTCAAGGCGAGGCGTGTGCGCGTGGACAGGTAAAAGCGCAGCACACCTCACAAGTGAATCCGACCGAACCGTTGAACCCCCGAAAAGGAAAAGGTAAAACAGGCGAACTTTTCAAGCCGGGAGCTGCCATTTGATTAGGCTTAAGTACAAAACCACCCACTCGCCTCGCCTCGCCTCGCCTCGCCTCGCAGTGGTTAAAATGCAACAACACGTTACGCGCTCCCGTTTAATTAGGAGCGCCCTAATAATTCTACTAATTAAACAGGTTAACCCACCCATAAATCCCCTTTTGACGATAAGGAATCGGCCAAACCGTGTGTGCAGCGCGGTGTCGTCACTTGTCGCCGTCGCCGGTGGTCGATGGACGCGTGGTGCGTTGAATGAATGGATAGACAACAGTTCCCTTAGAAACAAAAAAGAATGGATAGAAGACAAGAGCGCGGTGAAACAGACCCGGCTCGCGTTTGCTTAGCATGCAGCGCAACCGTCCTATAGCAGCACTACGCGGCGGAGCAGACGCATTTGTACTGCGCGACGCAGCTTCGGGCGTCGGCGTCGACGTCGTGACGACGCAGCCGTCGCGCTCCCCTGCCCGGAATGAGTCAACAGGTCGACACCCAGGCGCGGGCAAAGAGACCCGGCGCGACCCGCCAGCGCCAGGTCAATGAAAGGAACCAGTGAACCCAGACGAGCGCGCGCCTGAAACAGACCACCGGTGGCCAGGATGGACGTCGACTTTCAGCACCTTGAGGACAAGGTGGCGGCCAGATTGCCTCCCTGGCAGGGGAGAAACATTACAACGATTGGGCGAGCGGCTTTGGTGAAATCGGTCCTCACCTCCCAAGTTATCTACCACATCACTCCGCTCCCGATACCTCCAGGTGTGCTGCAGAGCATAAACAGGATTGAGCGGGCGTTCCTTTGGGCTGCTAGTGACACAGCTTCAGGAGCAAAATGCAAGGTTAATTGGGGGACCGTCTGCCGCCTCACTCAGCTCGGTGGGCTTGGAGTTCTTCACTTGGGGAAATTTGCGAGGGCCCTTAGGCTCAGATGGCCTTGGGTGGCGTGGAAGGACCCGTCCAAGCTTTGGGTTGGTCTGGGTAACCCTTGCTCCGAGGTGGACATGAATCTCTTCTACGCATCCACTGTCATCACCTTGGGAAACGGAGAGAAGACGCCGTTCTGGGACGCACCATGGTTGGGAGGAAAAAGGCCTAAGGACATCACCCCACTCATCTTCGAGGCCTGCAAGCGCAAAACTTGGTGCGTAAAGGAAGCCATGCGAGACATGGCTTGGGTGCGCAAGATTAACCCTTCCACCATTCTCACGGTCGACCACATTGTGGAGTACGTGGAGCTCTGGGTGCGGCTGGAAGGCATCCAACTGCAAATTGATGTGGAGGACGACATTACCTGGAAATTTGAGGCAAATGGACAGTACTCGGTGAGCTCTGCCTATAGAGCTCAATTCTTGGGCTCGATGTCCACTACCATGAACAAGACCATCTGGAAGATTTGGGCACCTCCCAAGGTCAAATTCTTCTCGTGGTTGGCTATTCAAAACAGGATTTGGACCGCGGATAGGCTATAGAAGAGGGGTTGGGAGAACTGTGGCCTATGCACCCTTTGCAGAAGGGCCAACGAGATGGCAAGCCACCTCTTCTTTAAGTGTCGATTCACACTGGAGAATGGTCAAAACTTGGTTAGGATTGGGAGCACTTGATATGAGCACATGGAGGACGGGGCGCAACATCAAGGGGTGGTGGACTAGCTTGTCGAAGCCAAATACAGCAAACAGAAAGGCCATCGCCTCGCTCACAATGCTTGTCTGCTGGGTCATCTGGAATGAGAGAAATGCTAGAGTCTTCCGGAAGAAATCAACGCCACCGCATTACATTCTTAAACTCATCCAGGAGGAGGCCGAGACTTGGGTCACCGCGGGGGCTAGACACCTGAGTATCATCATGCCGCGAGAGTAGTGTGGTTGTTCATTGTATTGACGGGCTATGATGTAAAGCCGATCCTCATGTACTCTAAACTCTCCTTCTTAATTAATGAATGAGGCAAATCTTTTGCCTCTCTTTCAGAAGAAAAAAAGGTTCGTAGGTGTAGCATTTTTTAGCTTATTATCCCTATCCCATCCGTTGGGGAAACGGTCGACCGGTGGACGGCATGCCGCGCTACCACTCGCCTCAACTCCTCTACAATACTATCAGTACAACTTGCCGCCACGGACAGCTCACTCCGCCGCAGGCAAAATCCCACATAAAATCTGCAATTTCCTTCACCCAAGACTGCAAATTATACTAGCAACATTACTATGGATATCCATATATTTTTTTCGAAACGGGGGCAAAAGATTTGCCTCATCTCATTAATTAAGAAGAGTTTGAATTACATGACCGACCGACTGTAGATGGCCCCCAACCGATAAGCCTACTCCCGCGATGGCATAAGAAAACTCAAACGCTTCGCCCCTGCCAAACCCCAAAGTCTGGCCTCCGCCTTGATTCTAGACGTGATTACATTTGGCATAGAGGACACCTTCCTATTTTTTTTGAAAAGGGCAAAAGAGTTGCCGCATTTATTAATTAAGAGAGAGAGAGTTTAGAACAAGTTTGGCCGCCCGAGGGCGACAATCGGTACTACAAAAGCCTACTCTCCCGGCATGAGATTACACAAATGAGTTGCACCCGCCAACCCCCAATTCTTTGCCTCGCACCGGATTTTTGCCATGATCACAGTCGACGTAGCGAACTTGTTGTTGAAGACCCTTGTGTTGTGCTCCTTCCACAACTCCCAAGAAACAAGCATTGTAACAGAAGCCATAGCCTTGCGACGGCCAAAGCCATCATGTACCATGGCGAACCACCATGATTTCACGTCGTCAAAACCGTGCCATGCATTCGGGTATAGCCCTTCGAGTTGCAGCCAGTCGCGCACCAAGCACCACACCCGAACGGAGAATCTGCATTGGAAGAGGAGATGAGGTGCCGATTCCGGAACTTGGTTGCACAACGGACAGTTGCCACAGTTTGGCCAACCACGCTTCGCCAAGCGGTCGGCCGTCCAAACTCGATTTTGAGTGATCAACCATGCAAAAAACTTGCATTTTGGCGGCGCCTAATTCTTCCAGATCATGCTCTTGGAGCTAGTTGCAATGATGCCACAAAACTGCGCCTTGTATGCTGATGCCGCCGAATATTGCCCTGAGTTGGTGAGCTTCCAAGTGATGGTGTCATGTTGATTGTTCTGAAGATGCACTTGTGTCACCATGGCCCACAGCTTGATGAATTCCTGAATATGCTCCACTGATAGGCCATTAGAGAATCTAATTTGATCCACCCAAGCACCTTTCTGGATCGCCTTTCTTACACTCCACTTCTTGCCTCTTGAAATGTCAAAAATTAATGGTGCAATTTGCTTAGGCCTAAGCCCATCAAGCCAGGAGGACTCCCAAAAGCTCGCCTTGTTCCCATCTCCTATCGTGACCTTCGTGAGGGCGTGGAAAAGATTCATGTCCTCCTCGTCGCATGGGTTTCCGGTGCCCACCCAAGGCCGCTCTGGCGAGGTCCACTCAAGCCATGGCCATCGTAGGCGGAGGGCACGAGCAAACTTTTCCAGGTGAAGGATACCAAGGCCTCCAAGGAGCATGGGGCGGCAGACGGACGTCCAGTTAACTTTGCATTTGCCCCCGGAGACCTTGTCGGATCACGCCCAAAGGAAAGCTCTCCGGATCTTGTCAATGGCTTGGAGAACCTCAACCGGAATGACTAGCGCCATGATGTGGTAAATCGCTATGGCGGTGAGGACTGACTTGACCAATGCGCTCCTACCCGCAGTCGTGCAGTGCTTTCCCTTCAAGGGTGGTAGTTTGCCGGCGACTTGGTCCTCAAGGTGTTGGAAGTGGATCCGCTTTAAGCGCCTAACTGACAAGGGGAGCCCGAGGTAACGCAAGGGAAATGCTGATCGCACTGCCGGCAGGCTTTGCATGATATCATCAAGGTCCAATCCATCACACCGGATGGGAGCCACAACCGTCTTTTGGAAATTGGTAACTAGCCCGGTGACCTCTCCAAAGTTCTCCAGGATGTTGGAGATGGCCTGCACGTCCTCCTTGATCGGCGCAACAAAAATTGCAGCATCGTCCGCATAAAGTGATGTCCGGAATTGTCCTCCCCGGCCACCCAAGTCGTGAAGGAGGCCCTGCTCGGTGGCCACACGGAGCAACCGTTGTAGGGGGGCGATGGCAAGGACGAAGAGAAGCGGGGAGAGCGGGTCTCCCTGTCGGAGGCCGCGACCATGCCTAATGGGATCCCCGGGGATGCCATTAAGGAGGACTCGGGAGGTGGAAGTCGAGAGGAGGGTAGCAATCCAATTACGAAACCTCGGGGGAAATCCGCGCTTTTGGAGGAGGTCGAAGATGTAATCCCATCGCACGCTGTCGAACGCCTTTTTGATATCTAGCTTGAGGAGCAAGGACGGCTTCCGCCGTCGGTGGAGCCAACGTGCATAATTTCTCACGAACATGAAGTTATCTTGTATACTTCTGGATTTAATGAAGGCACTCTGCGCACTCGATACCAAGTCGTTCATGTGTGGAGTAAGCCTCGAGGCCAAATTTTTTGCAATAATCTTTGCAACGGCATGAATCAGGCTAATCGGCCTAAAGTCAAGAATGCTCTCGGCGCCCTCCTTCTTTGGTAAAATCACAATGTTCGCCGAGTTGAGCCATTGAAGGTGGGCCGTGTGAAGGTTTGAGAAATTATTGATGACCGCCATAACATCATCTTTAACAACCTCCCAACAACTCTTGAAGAACTCGGCAGTGAACCCGTCTGGCCCCAGTGCCTTGTGGGACGGGATGCCTTTAATGGCGGCCTTGACCTCCTCTTCCGAGAAAGGGTCGTCAATCCCATGGAGATCAGCCACTGGAAGGTTTAAGGCCTGCCAGTTGAAATCTTTGCACCGTCGACCTGCCTTTCCCATCGTATTCGAAAAATGCTCCTTCACAATGTTTTCCTTCTCCTCGTGTGAAGTGACCCAACCTCCATTGTGATGCAATCTATGAATGAAGTTTCTCCGGCGTTTCGCGTTAACCCGAAGGTGGAAGAATCTCATGTTTGCGTCTCCCTCGCGCAAATTATTAATGCAAGCGCATTGCTTCTTTCGAGTTCTCTCTAGCACCGTGAGGGCAATGACGCGACGTTTCAACCTCCTTCTGATGTCCCCATCAGCAGTCGAAAGTTGTCGTTGTTCCATGGCGATATCGAAGCGAAGGATGACCTCGAGGGCCATGTGCAGCTCAATCTTGTGGTTGGAGAAAATGTTGCGACCCCATGATCTTAGACGGCGGCCCGTGCATTGCAACTTGTGGAACAGCCGCTGACAAGGCTCGGTGTGAGTGGAAGGCTCGTTCCAAGCGTTCTGAACCACCTCGGAGAAACCCGGCATGCGGAGCCAGAAGCTCTCAAATCTGAATGGTCGTGGCCTCCGCGGGCCACGGTTGCTAGCAAGAAGCAACGGGCAGTGGTCTGAGAGGGAGGAATCGCTTAAACCGGCCGACGGTGAGAGGTGGCTCGCCTTGGGTGACTTTAATCAAATCCGGCGAGCTCGAGACAAGAACAACAACAATATCAACCGTGCTTTATTAACCAAATTCCGTGACGTTCTTCATGACTGTGAGCTAAAGGAGATCCACTTGCAAAATCGTCGTTTCACATGGAGTAATGAGAGGGAGTCCCCAACGCTGACCAAAATCGACCACGTCTTCTGCAACGAAGATTGGGATACCTCCTTTGATGGACACCTTCCTAAACACTCTTGCATTCCGCTCATTTCAAATCTCCCATGAAACCACCATGATGAGAGATGTGATGCCCTTTCTCACATTGGCGTTGACGCCCACCATGTGGTGCCACCAATCCTTTACGTTGTCGAAGCTACTCTAGTCGGTGATGTCCACACCGATCAAACCCATCCAAGTCTTGATCTCCGTCCAAATGCGTGTCGTGTACCGACACCGAAAGATGATGTGTGCCGCTGTCTCCGGCTCCCTCTTGCATAATTGGCATAGGCCACAATTTGGCCATCCTCTTCGTTGAAGCATGTCCGACCGTCCAAACACGGTCTTGAATGATAAGCCAAGCAAAAAAATTATGCTTTGGCGGCACCCAATTGTTCCACACAGCCGGCTTCATTTTCGATGCAGTGGAGTCGTCGAGTGATATCCATATTCACAAGTACTACTACTAAGCTCATAAACCCAGAAACCATTGATTACTGAATTTTGTCGAGGAACTTGGTTTTTCTTCCTGGAGCACGTCAGGTATCTCACGCTCGCTGCAACGGAACAAAGTCGCGTAGACAGAGGAAGGTTGGCGGGGGTGCTGCTAACAGCCAATGTGCAGCATGTTTTGTCAATCTGTCTGGCCGAGGTGGACAACCCACGCCCACGCGGACAGCCTGTTCCCACCCACATCGCAGCACAGCACAGGTCGCTTAACAACTTGCAGCTGCCAGCGATGCAAAACAGAGTATGGATTACCCAAATCAACCTGCAGAAAACCTACCCTTACCAAGGAAACCTGTGACTGTCAGGTTGCCGTTGGCAAAAGATGACAGATGCAATCAATTGCACACTCCAGTGTTTTCAGTACGACAGCAACGGAATCACATGTTAAGAGGATTAAGACACTTGACCAGAAAAACGGATGGCCACTGACAGCACTTAGGCCGGCAGGCAGGACATGAACTCACTGAGTGCATATTTAGTACTCCCTCCGGTTCTTTTCACTACCCGTATTAGATTTGTGACCAAATTTATATTAAAAAATATCAGCATCATATATATACTATGAAACTACAGTCCATAATGAATCTAATATTAATTTGGCATTGTGAATATTGGTACTTTTTTCTATAAGCTTGGTCAAAGTAGAGAAACTTTAACTTCGGACAAAACTTATATGCAGAGTAAAAAAGACCAGAGAGAGTTACTATAGTAAATCATAAGCGAGTATGAATGATAATAATCATAATAATCTACAATATATTTCTGAGTTCATAAATCAATCATGGAAGCAATGAATCAACAAGAGACTCAGGTGATACACACACTGCTAAGCTCCTCTTCCAAAATTAAAACAAGCACGCAGCCACCGAGCATGCGCTATGCTATCAGGCAGGCCTCCTTCCATTGTTTGAATGAATTACATGGTACAAAATCATGAACTCACCCCAACCGCCACTCCAACTAAGTCAGCCAGCCAGTGGTATCAAATACAACCGCTAAGGCACGCTCGCTCTTCTCCTCACATCTTGATGCAAACACCAGAGGCTACCCCCTCTCTCTCGGGCAGATAGGCGGGAAGATGAACGGCAGAATACGTGCTCGGAATCGGCCCAAGCTTGGCGATGATCTCTTGGAACGTGTACTCCTCTGGAAGCATATCAAAGAGGTCAGCCCCTTGGCATATCACATGCTGAATTCTTTTGGGGTTCAAGAAGTAGCTGAATCTGATCCGGTCCACATGGCTATAGGCTTTCATTTTGAAGACAAAATCATTTATGTACCGAAAGCAAAAGCTGCAGTGCCACCCTGAGTCCGCCAGAAGGTCGTCAGTTTGCCGGTAATGTGCATACCTCGTCTTCCCCGCTCGGTATCTGTGTATAGAAGCCCTCCAACTCTTGTCATCAAGCATAAATTGAAACGAGTAGAGATAGTTCCTCAGCTGAAGGTGAAGTATCTCAGGCGTATCATCGCACCATCTCAACAGGTTGATTGTATGACCACTTGGGATCTCATCCACATCAGACATAATCAACAGGTCATCATCGCTGATTCCGGCGATCTTTAGAAGCTGGTCAAGCGCGACCCGCTGATACGATTCCTCCACAAATGGGTTCTCCCCCTTCACAAACCTTCCCCCTATCATACCATAGGTCAACCGCGATTCAGCAAACTCAAACTTTTGGCGGTTTTCCTTGAAGTGGAGCTTCTTTTCCAGGCCAGTAAAGGTTGAATTGGACTCAAGCAGCACAAATTCTGACACATACGGGCTAAGCTCGTGCCAACGGATATCAAGAATGTCGAGCTCGTTGCTGAAAAGCACCGCGTCAAAGACACGCCGTGGAGCCTCCCGGACCTTCCATCCATGCAACTTGCAGAGGTTCGTCATCGAAACATTTTCATGATAGTAGTGAGGAAGTACTGTGAAAGGCTTCGGGGGGTTCTCCCAGATTGGTCTGAGGAAATAAGTGACCTTCTGGCCATGAACATATATGACAAAGATTATAATCGGCACACCAATCAGCAGGAACAAAAGGGCCTTTAAATCAAATCCCCGAAGTGCACACTTCAGCCTTGACATGCTCAGAACAGACTTTGAACCATGCTGCAAATGAGTACAGAAACCATGTGAGAAATCACTCAGGCAATGAAAGTCACAAGAAGCATGAAACTGAGCTAAAAATAATACTAATATGCAAGTACACCCATCTTCTTCACACAACTATTTGAGCAACAAAATACTGTACAAACTGCAGGGATATGCAACAACATTGATTTACCGAACATAGGACACCAGTTCTATTGTAAATGAATTAGTAAAGCTTACGGTGTATTGCATAACCGAATTTTTTTGTTCAGCGTAAACTGGATGGCTCTAGATGAAAACAGGGAAAACTTTAAAACTCACTCAACATGGGAAGCACAAAATCAATGTTATGTCATTACTCATGGAAGATCAACCATGGCAGGAACAAGTAGTCAAGTCGATATGTGTTTATTTTTGTTATACAAAAAAAGAATCAGTGACAGCCTAATTCAGATCGACCGATAAGAGCAAGCTGCAAGCTTATCTCTTTACGAATTCTTCTGTAGCCTATTTTCGCAGCATGAATGCTCAGAGTGCACAAGAATCAATCTGTACTTTTTTAATAAAAGGTGGATCGTTTTCACGGCCGCACCTCAACCGGTTAAAGAAAAGATTCCAAGATTAGGCGGAACCCAAATTCGGCCAGCTCGCGAGATTCCGCCAGCACCAGAAGCATCAAAACTTGGAATTACACCTAATCCCCCCATGTGTAGGACCGGAACAGATCAAAGATTCTTCCTTCTTGTAAAACAACTAAGCAAGTATCTCGGACCGCCCGCTCGGCAAATCTCATCGACAATCAACCCAAAACGAAACTTCCCGACACACAACAATACAACCCAACATGATATCGGTGGAATCGAAGCGCGAACAAGAGCAATTGGAGCAACCGAAGCATGAAGCGAGCAGTTTCCAGACCAAACAAAAATAAATAAATAAGATAAAAATAAAAAGGAAAGCCCTGGCCAGAAGGGGCCTTCTCGTGGACCAGGTAATCAATCCACCGAGAAAGCCACGGGGTGTGAGAAAGGGACAGATCTGGGGGTTGGGCGAAGGAACGGGAGCGAGGTCCTCACCTCGCCGTCGCAGATGCCCTCGCAGATTCCGTCGGTCTTCTTGCAGTTGGTGTAGTAGCCGGCGGCGTCCATCGCGGCAGCACGCCGGCCGCGCTGCGACGGGGCGGACGAACGGGTTAGCAGGTGGCCTCGGCCGGGCCTCCCAGACGCGCGGAGCAGACGGAGGGGCGCGCGCGGTTCCAATGGTGCTCCGATCGGCCGCCGGAGGTCTCCTGGCCGCCCCGGTGCCGGGCGGTCTTTTTGCGCTCGTGTCCTCGAGGTTTGGGCTAATTGTTTGTCAACACGGCACGGCTCGTGTCTCCGCTGTCGGAGTTTGTACAGGGTGTTGTGTGGAAATAACAATACTACTACTAGGAGGGTTGTGTTTGCGCGTGGGGTGGGAGCGGAAAGGATGAGCGAGATGAGGAGGATGGAGGAGGCAGGGGGGGTTATGGGAACCGTGTCTCCAATTATAGCCGTTTGGGTGGTGGCCTGCTTGCGCGTGGTTTCGGCTGTGGGTGGGCTGGCGGAAGGGAAAGAGAGCTGGTCTTTGTTTGTCCTCGTGCTGTGCTACTATGGAGGCTAGGGGCATCTCATCTCGCAGATTTAAAGGCCGAAATTTGTGTCAGTCTCGTGTCTTTTTCTAATCGGTTTTGACGATTTCCTCCTTTTTTTTTTCCTTTTTCTTGCAAAAGGTAATACTAGTACTACTACATCCTCATCCGTGTTTCTTTACTTGAACGTGTCATATTCTACTAGAGGCTAACGCGCGCTTTGCCGCGCCGTTCTTCACTCAGAGCATCTCCAACAGAGCGTAAAAATATCTCGCGCTAAAATAGTTTTACAGCGTCACTGTAGCACTTTTAGCGCGCCGCGGCCAACATTGGTTTTTCATATGCACAAAAACGCGCGTCCAAAAAAACACGCAGTGCAAATTATGAAGCGCGCACAATCCGGCGCCCCAAATTTGCAACCCGGAGGAGCGCGTGCGGCATCTTTTGGGCGTCTGTTTTGTGCGCGATCTATTTTAGAGCGTTTGTTGGAGCGCTGTTTTTTTGTCTCCGGCGCACAAAACTGACGATTTTTATATCCACTACTAGAAAAATGGCTATCCCCAATATCCCTACTAGTGGCGCACTGTGACTCTGGTGCGCCACTGCTATATAGCAGTGGCGCACCAGTATATGGTGCGCCACTACTAGGTAAGTTACTAGTGGCGCACTGTCATTCTGGTGCGCCACTGGTAAGCCTGGGGAGGGGTGGCCACAGCCCAAAATTATAGCAGTGGCGCACTCCACTCCCGGTGCGCCACTGGTAAGCCTGGCTTACCAGTGGCGCACCGTGAAGGGGTGCGCCACTGGTAACCCTAGGAGGGGTGGTCCCAGCCCCAAATAAATAGCAGTGGCGCACGCCTCTACCGGTGCGCCACTGGTAAGCCAGGCTTACCAGTGGCGCACCGTGAAGTGGTGCGCCACTGGTAACCCTAGGAGGGGTGTCCCCAGCCAAAAAAAATAGCAGTGGCGCACTCCACTCCCGGTGCGCCACTGGTAAGCCTGGCTATTAGTGGCGCATTTACTATTGGTGCGCCACTGGTAATCTGGGAGCACTATATGGGCAGCCACCACACACACTCACTCCCCCCCCCCATCACTCACCACCTCCCACCAAATCTGGTCGTGTTGCTCCTCCTCCTCACCTCATTTCCACCCTTGATTCACCCAATTTGAGTTGTTAAACTTACTTTTATTGATAGGTAAGCAAGGGGAAGCTCTCTTAATCCTAGATCTACTTTCTTTTCTACCTCCAACACTCTCTCTCGGTCTCGCGATCGTATCGGTAACTTTATGTGAAGCTAGCACGTGTGTTGTATGTGAAGCTTGCACGTGTGTTGATTTTATGCGAAGCTTGCACGTGTACGTGTACGTTAATTGTATGCATGCGAAGCTTGCACACATGTTATATGTTATGCGAAGCTTGCACGTGTGTTGTGTGCGAAGCTTGCACATGTTTTATGTGATCAAGGTGTTGCATGTGTTTTTGTTTGCAGGGATTTGAAATGCGAGTTACCAATATTTTGCCGAAATGTTGATTGATTTCCGTTTCGGCGAAAATCGGGCACTACGCATAGGTCCTATTTTTAGGCAAAGTCATGCCAAATTTTTTTTGGTTCTAAAATATCGTTTTGCTCTACCCCGCAGGCGACCATGGTCCGCACGATGACCGAAGGCATCGTGAATAGGTTTTTGAGATCCGCGAAGGCCGAGATGCTTCAAAAGAACGAGACGGAGATAAGATGTCCGTGTCGAAGATGCAAGCTGACGGGCCTTATGGACCCGGATTCCAGACAGGTGCGGGACCACCTGCTCGTGCGTGGTTTCATGGATGGCTATCGGTGGCAAGGTGATGAAGATGATTATGAAGTCGTCCATGGGGGCCGGGCAAGAAATAAGGAAGGGCAGCAAGACAACAGCGGCGAGGGCGGGCGAGAAGACGAAGAATCTTCAGGACATGATCATGAAGTAGATGCAGGGCACAGTCATCATGTAGAAGATGCCGGACATGATGATGAGGAAGATCAAGACGAAGGGCATGATCATGAAGATGAAGATGCCGGAGCAGACGACGATGGACCATCGATGGGCTGGGTGCAGGACCCTCATATTCAAGAGCTGCTTCTCAAGCAGACGGGTAACGCAAGAGCTGCCGCCCGAGAGAAAGCCAAGCTGGATCAACTGGAGATAGACGCGGTTACTCCATTGTATGAAGGATGCAGGCCCGAGGATACCCGCCTGAAAGTAACGCTCATGGCTCTGGAGATGAAGGTAAAACACAAAATGACCGACGCATGCTTCGACGAGAACATGTCATTCTGGCACGAACGTCTTCCCAAGGGGAACAAGTGCCCGACCAGTTTCGAGGAGGCGAAGAAAATCGTGTGTCCTCTGGATTTACCGCACGTGAAATACCATGTGTGCATGAACGATTGCATCATTTATCGGGACGAGCACGCGAAGTCTACCATATGTCCGGTGTGCGGCGTCACTCGATACAAGAAGAGGAAGAAAGCTCCTCGAAAAGTGGTGTGGTACTTTCCGATCACTCCTCGTCTGCAGAGGTATTTCGCGGACCCTAAGCTAGCAGAGCTCCTGCGTTGGCACGCGGATAGGGAGAAGAAGAAGCGAGAAGATGACGGAAATGATCCGGAGATAAATAAAAAAGACAAGATGCTGAGTCACCCTAAGGATGCGAGCCAGTGGCAAGCGTTGAACTTCGAACACCCAGAATTTGGGGACGATCCAAGGAACATCATGCTGGGCACGAGCACCGATGGAGTCAATCCGTTTGGCAGCCAGAGAAGCACACATAGCACCTGGCCTGTGTTTGTGTGGATGTACAACCTTCCCCCCTGGATGTGCATGAAGAGGAAGTACATTCACATGAGTATGCTAATTGAAGGGCCGAAACAACCAGGGAACGACATCAATCTGTATCTGGGGCTGCTGAAAGAGGAGCTAGACACGCTGTGGAAAACGCCAGCCAATACGTGGGACGCCGCAGCGAAAGAATATTTCCCTATGAGAGCCGCACTGCTCACGACGGTGCACGACTATCTCGGTTACGGATATGTCGCGGGGCAGGTGGTCCACGGATTTTGTGCATGCGTCAGGTGCATGGATGACACAACGTATCGCCAGCTAGATAGAGAACCCGGGTCTTCGAAAACCGTGTTCATGGGACATCGAAGGTGGCTTCGCGACGATGACGCATGGAGAAAACGCAAGGATCTGTTCGATGGTGAAACCGAACCCCGAAGACCCCCACGTACGAGGAGCGGCGAGGAAATAGATGAGCTGTTGGAAAATTGGAAAGAGTGCCCACCGCCGGGAAAGAAGCGAAAGGCGCCAGAGCCGCTGCTGAAGGTATGGAAAACGAGGTCCGTTTTCTGGGACTTGCCGTACTGGAAGATCCTCCGTGTGCCTCACAGCCTTGATGTCATGCATATCACGAAGAACGTGTGCGAGAGTCTGCTTGGTACCCTGCTCAACATGCCAGAGAGGACCAAAGATGGGCCGAAAGCAAGGGCAGACTTGCAATCAATGGGCATCAGGGAGGAGCTTCACGCAAAACGCCCTAATGATGATGATGATGATGATGATGATGATGAGGCGAAGGACACGGAAAGTCGTCGCAAAGGCAAAAAGGCCAAGAAGATCGAATATGACTGCCCTCCCGCGTGCTTCACTCTAAGTCAGAAGGAGATCGAGCAGTTTTTCGCCTGCCTCGTAGGAGTAAAACTTCCTTACGGTTACGCGGGGAAGATAAGCAGATACCTAGACTCAGCGAAGCAGAAGTTCAGCGGGATGAAGTCTCACGACTGTCACGTGCTGATGACGCAGATACTTCCAGTTGCAATCCGTTGGATCATGGACGCGCACGTCCGTGAAACGCTATTTGGCCTATGCAACTTTTTCGACGTCATCTCTCGGAAGTCGGTTGGCATGAGGCAACTCAGAAGGCTACAGGAAGTGATCGTGGTGATACTATGCGAGCTTGAGATGTACTTCCCGCCCGCATTCTTCGACGTTATGGTGCATCTGCTGGTCCATATCGTGGAGGATATCATCCAACTCGGGCCGACGTTCCTGCACAGCATGATGCCGTTCGAAAGGATGAATGGTGTCATCAAAGGATACGTTCGCAACAGGGCACGTCCAGATGGAAGCATAGCCAAGGGCTTTCTGACCGAAGAGTGCATCTCCTTCTGCACGAATTATCTAGGCATCGAGAACCCCGTTGGTCTGCCCGTCAACAGGCACCTCGGCAGGCTCGCTGGATGTGGTCACCGCGAGGGTCGCCGCGAAATGCATGTAGACTTCAAGGGTCGACTCGCCGACTTTGAAAGAGCAAACCTAGTCGCGCTGCAACACATTGACGTGGTCGATCCTTGGGTGGTAGAGCACAAAACCTCTATTGAGAAGACATACAATGACCGAGGTCAACAGTGGACGGACGGAGATGTACTCAAAGAGCACAACTCATGTTTCACGCGTTGGTTCAAGGACAAGCTTCTGTCGTACCCTTTACATGAGGATTCTTCCGCGGAAGAAAAACTCATATTCGCCTTGTCACAGGGCGCCGAGCACAACCTGATGACCTATGAGGCGTACGATATCAACGGCTACACATTCTACACCGAGGAAAAGGACATGAAGAGCGATTATCAGAACTCCGGGGTAACGATGGAATCCTACACCGGTAACGACAAGGACAGATACTACGGAAGGATCGAGGAGATCTGGGAGCTGAGCTACGCTGGAGAGAAGGTCCCGATGTTCCGTGTCAGATGGGCCAAGAGCGTCCTAAAAGAAGACCGGTATTTCACCACCATGGTTATACCCGAAGCCAAATCCAAGACCGCGGGCGCAAACGTCACCGCGAAAAATGAGCCATGGGTACTGGCGTGCCAAGTGGACCAATGCTTCTTCATTACCGACCCGTCAAAGCCCAGTCGTGTTGTCGTGAGGAGAGGCAAAAGGAACATCATCGGAATGGATGGAGTCGCCAATGAGCAAGACTTCGACAAGTACGGCGACCCGAAGATGGAAGATGACGACGACGATGAAGTACCACACACCACAAGAAGAAGCCGGACCACCCTACCTAAAGGACGTCCGTTCAAGAGAAGAAATCAAGGGGTTCCAGGGCTAAATTATTCAACCGCGAGAAAGAAGGGCAAGAAGATTGTGAAAAAATGTTAGTAGTAGAATTGATGTTATGCTAGAATTGATGTTATGCTAGTGCACTATACTGCTCCAGAATTGTAGGCTATTTTGCCCAAAAATTAAAACAACAGCAAGAAAAAAAAGGTTGGGGGAAACGGGGCTCGAACCCACGACCCCCTTGTTCATTTCTGTGGACGAGTTCTAGTGAGTTATAGGCTATTGACCAATCTGGTCATCTTTGTTTTATTGCATGACATTGCTACAAAGGTGGGCACATCTAGTGAATATTTGTACTATGTATATTTATGAACTTTCTCAAAAAAATTCAAAAAAAAAGTTATTTTTACTATGTATATTCATGTACTATGTATATTTGTACTACTGTTGCAAAAATTAAAACAACAGCAAGAAAAAAAAGGTTGGGGGAAACGGGGCTCGAACCCACGACCCCCTGGTTGCGCGCCCGCACTGCTACCACTACGCCACTGCACGAGTACATGAACAGAAGGGGGAAACAACAGAGAAAAACACACACAGAAACTGGCCTTAGTAATGGCGCACCCCTAAGAGGTGCGCCATTGCTATGAGGATACTTATGGCGCACCCCTAAGAGGTGCGCCATTGCTATGCGAGGATACATAGCCAAAATTGCAATTTGCCCGCGCCGCAGTTTGCCAGCAGTTTGCCCGCGCCGCCCCCACCCTCCAGTGCCGCCGCCGCCGCCGCTCCCCGCGCCCCCACCGTCCAGTGCCGCCGCCGCTCCCCGCGCCCCCAGCCCCCCACCCACCCTCCAGTGCCGCCGCCCCCAGCCCCCCACCCACCCTCCAGTGCCGCCGCCCCCAGCCCCTCACCCCTTTTCCCCACTCGACGCAGAGGAGGAGGTCGGCGGCGACGCAGGTGAGCTCCCTCCCCCCTCCCCCTCTCTCTCCCCGCCGGTACGCCGCGTCCCCAGCCCCAATACCTTCCGTGCGCCGTCACCTCCCTCTCTCTCTCTCTCTCCCTCCCCCCTCCCCCTCTCTCTCCCTCCGACGCAGTGTTCTGATTTGCTGGTGCTCCAGATCTGAAGGAGATCGCCGTGGTGATCGAGGCGGGGTCGCTCTCCAAGGAGGTCTACGCCGGCTCGCCGCTCGGGACGTCTCGGCCTAGGTTTCGTGATCTGTCCCCTGTATGTAGGCATTTTTTCCTAACATTTTAATGAATTAGTTGTTGGAGGGGAGACTGAAAGTAGTGTTTGGGAGGGTTTCTGAGCATCGACCTTACTCTGTTTGTATAGTAGTAGATCCATCCTGCCTGCAGAAATCTCCTACTTTATTAATAATTTTCTGAATTAAACTTTGATTGCTAGCTGAATTTGAAGGTCAAAAGCATGCGGAGACTGCAGTTTGCGCAAGCTGCAGACCTAGAGATTTTTTTGTAGGGCTTGAAACTTCTCTTATTTAATAGACATTTGATTAAAAGAGATGTTTTCTTCCATGTACTATCGTGCTCTTTGCTAATAGATAATGATGTAGGCATCTTTTCCTAACATGTACTGAATTAGTTGTTGGAGGGAGACTGGATATTAATGTTTGGGTGGGTCTTTTTTGGTTTAACAATCCTATATAAATACTTATGAATGTTTACTATTTTAAATCAGTTTTCACAGCACAGCACAGTATGACGAACCTGTCGAGGCCATATCCAGCAAAAATGGTCTAGCTGCTACTTATGGCATTATTAAGTAACCTAGGATTATTTCAAAAGCTTCATCCCTTTTCTCTTTTGGCATTCGATAATTGTATTTTGTTTGTTGGTTCCAGGGAGCTAGAGCTGCATCTGCACGTCAAGGAGCTGGAGCTGCATCTGTTGTAGGCTGCCCATCTACTGCCCATTTCCTCTGGTACTGGAGTTGGAGTTTAGTGTACTGGACACTTTCATAAATTGCTAGGGTACTTCCTCTCCTTTCTCTGCTGTACTACTTGTGATGCTGCTGCTACTTGTGATTTTGCTGCTGCTGTACTACTTGTGATGCTGCTGCTACTTGTGATTTTGCTGCTACTTGTGATGATGCTGCTGTACTACTTGTGATGATGCTGCTGTACTACTTGTGATGCTGCTGCTGATGTACTACTTGTGATGCTGCTGCTACTTGTGATTTTGTCAACTTGTGATGCTGCTGCTACTTGTGATCTTCTGAAATGACCCCTTTCTCCTGAAATGTTGATTAATTTCTGTTTCGGTTGAGAATGGGGCACTCCTAGGTCAAGAAAATTAGCAAAGGTCATGCCCAATTTTCTTGACCTAGAAGGTGCCCGATTCTCAACCGAAACAAAAATTGAACTGAAGCGGAAAATTAAGCCGCGACCGTCAAGGAGGAATTTACTGAAGTGTCCTCCACTGGGCATCCAACGGCGCCCAAAAAATTAGTCGGTGGGTACGCGGCACAACTCGGGTGCATTCTCCGGAGCACCGTCTCGATCAACACCGAGAACCTAAGGCATCGTGACCGAGGGAATTTGCGCAACCTCCTCTTCACGAAGCTGCACGAACGATACAAGTTCCCCGGTGACTTCGCAAACACACGCCTCTCAGGGAATAAAGTGAACAGTGCCGCCCTCACGAAGATGAGCACGGCCCTGGCTACTTGGAGAGCCGCGGTGAAGAAAATGATTCTAAGAGGTGATAGTTATGAGAAGATCAAGGAGAAAAATCCTTCGATCAGCGAAGCTGACTACCTGGAGTTCAAGATCAAGTGCGAGAGCACCGCATCCGCGGAATCAAGTCAGTGGGGGAAAGATATGCGGGACTTGAACTTAGGGGTCCACAAACTCGGTCCCGGCGGTTACAGAGTGGCGGAACCTAAATGGGACAAGGAGGACGCGGAGCGTGCCGCGCAAGGCCTACCGCCCCTCTTCGATAAATACCATGAAAAGCAGACCAGGAACTATGTCAGGGCCCGGTACAAGGAGGACCCGGTAACAAAGGAGCTTACCACGGATCCGAAGGTGAAGGATCTTGAGCGTGTTCTGGTAAGGAATACACCCCCGCGTAATTAGCTCCATATGGTTGCATTCTAATTAATGGTTCACGTTCCTTCCGCAGGAAACTGAAAGCAGTAGCGCGGGGTCTCAGAGCTCCCCGTCTGCCCCTTGGGACAGCACTTTAAATAGGGCGTTGAACGTAATGAAACACAAGGATAAGTTCAGTAAGCCATCGTCAGCTGGTCGTGTGGCCGGCGAAGGCTTGTCCATGAAATGGTCGGAATACTATAAGGCTGGGCGAAAGGAGAAAAAGACCAGCTCGGAAAGCCAGGAGCGCGAGGTTAAAGAACTCAAGGCACAAGTGGCGCGGATTCCGGAGATGGTCCAAGAGCAAGTGCGAGACCAACTGGGAGCGACGATCACCGCCATTATGCCTACCTTGCTTGCCGGGCTGCGGGGGTGGATTGCGGGCGGCCAACAGGGGCCGCCCCCGATTCCCAGCTTCACGGGCAGCAACTCGCACAACGCGCCGGCATTGGTGTCTCCGGCGGAGGCGGCGTTGGTGACTCCGGGGCCGGCGCCAGTATTGGAGCTTAATGCACCCGGGTGTGGGAAGAATACGCCGGCCGGCACCTCGGCAACAAGCGGCCCCTCCGTCACTTGCACGCCCGCCGTTGGCGGTGCCTCGACATTAGCCGAGCTCGACGCCATCACGGTAACTAAGCCTCGGCCGATGACTTCATCTCCTTGCCTTTGACTGGGCATCCCTGACGCCCTACATGTTTTCGCAGGGCGCCGCCAACGTTCCATGCACTCTCCTGCACTTCGTGAACGGCGAGTTGATCGATGTCGCCAAGGCCAAAATCGTTGAACCGGGCAACCGCTTGTTCCACGGTAATCCGATGCCACCCGCCGTGTATAGGGTTCAACTGGTTCGGGTGCTGCGGGGCTGTGACGACGTGTTACCTCCGTATCGACCCCCTGGGGCCGACGATGATGATGTGATGACCCTCAGCGCCTCCTACAACTGGTCCTTGCTTTGGCCGAAGAGCCAGATTCGTTTGGGGGCGGGGGACACCACCCCACAGACAACACCGCCAGTCGTGCCGTCGCCAAGCCATGGCAAGACCGCCGCAACGCTACCGCCGTCAGCTGATCCGGACATGCATATGGCACAGGATCCGGACGGCGACGACGATACAATTTCCAACGTCGATAAGTACTTTAACGAACATGGGTACGATGACGACTTCTTGGCGGGGCCTCCTTCTCAAGAACCCAACCCTGCAAAAGACGATCGCGATCTAGCTGGTACCGCGGAGAAACCCAATTGCAACAGGCGTCGTCTGTTCAGTTCTCAGGAGACGCCTCCAGCTGACGCCTTCACTGAGACTCAAACAGCCGAGGTGCGAAACATTATCAGCCCCAACACACTCAAGAAGGTGGTCTCTGAGCAGAACTCGATCCCATTACAGCAGAAGAAGAAGGAGAAGGGACGGAAAAGAAAAAGTGGCAAGGGTGCGAGCCAGCCGGCACCGACTACGATCCGTGCTCAGGACGGGCCACCAATATCCAAGGATATCTCGAGGAGGGTGCATGTGGCGGGTAGGCCGATGCTACCGACTAATCTGCTCAATGCTGCAACCCCTGCTATGCGGAATCTGCATGACGGTGTTCTTACTATGGAGAAGCGGCGTCTCTCCGAGAAAGATGTGGCATACCCGGTTTTCGTGGCCAAGGTGCCAGAGGGCAGGGGCTTTGTCGATAGCACCATGGGGCGTATGATCGTCCTGCGGTTTGATGACATCTTCGCTATGTTTAACCTTTATCCGCTGCACTACACCTTCATTCGGCTATTTTCGCTCAGTATGGAGATGCGGATCATTAGAGACAAGACCCCGGACATCGTGATAGTCGACCCCTTCTACATGCGTGCCAAGATCTTGGGCAGCGCTGGGGACCGGCAAGTCGCGAGTTCATACCTCGAAGGCGTCATCCTGGCGAACCAGGATAAGGATAACTTCCTCGTGCCTTACTTTTCCGAGTAAGTCATCCCCTTACCGCCCCGTAACATATGATTTCTTAGATTTCGATCGTTCTTTTTTTTTTCTAACATTCCGTGTTTTGTGCAGTGACACACATTGCACACTCATCCTCTTAAGCCCGAAATATTCCACGGCCACGTATTTCGACTCGGACCGTCAGTCGAAGAAAGACTACACAAATATTAAGAAAGTTCTTGATGATGTTCTCCCCGTCTACGCCAAATTTGGAGGCACCTTCAAGAGGCCAATTTGTAGGTACGGCAAGCACGTGTTCACCCACACAACGACGTTCCCCTGCGTCAAGCAGCCGCCTGGCAGCCAGAAGGATGCCTACTACACCCTCCATCACATGCGGGCGATCGTACGGAACCATCATCAGCGTATGCTACCAAATGAGCTCAAAGAATGGGCCGCACGCTTGTCGGCAATCCAGGACGAGGACATCAGACAAGAATTCTTTCGCATCCAGTCGGAGTTGGCGGAAATCATCTATGAAGATGTCCTTCGTACCTCGGGGCAGTTCTACCTCAACTATCAACCGTCCAACAGTGACATAGAAACAACGCTACAAATGCAGGCTGACAACGACCGCACATTCATGACCATCACGAAAGACGGCGGCTTCATCCATGCTCCGGTCCCTGAGTCGAGTCGAAAGTATTGATGCTATGTAGTTCTGAAATATCGATTAGCTCATGTTGTAATTAAACTTTAATGAACTTGTATGTCTCTTCAGTTTGGACATTCGTTCAACTTATATGTAATCGATGCTATTTATTAGTAGGACCATGAACCGTGCTATTAATGTGTTGCTTTTCTCTTTCGATCCTTTTGTTGCATGCTTATATATTGCTTATATATTATCTGTGAATTGCTACTAACGTTTTGTTTGTCTAGTGCATAGAGATGCCGTCGTATGTCGTGTACAAGGGTGAGGTTCCCGGAGTCTACGACGACTGGGAGGAGTGTCGGAGACAGGTTCACCGTTTCAGCGGGAACAGTTACAAAGGGTACCCCACTAGGGCGGAGGCGGAATCTAGATACGCGCGCTATCTAGCGGGAGAGAGGAGGGAGCGGAGGAGGAACCGGATGAAGACCAGTTTCATCGCGATGATGCTCATCGTGACCGCATCTCTCTTCTATGTGATGGTAGTTTAGATGATCGATATCGACTTTGTAATATGACGACAAACTCGCTACTCGCGGTCTCGAGACCTAAACTTCGCTAATGTTTGAACTTTGTTCGCTATTTCGAATTCGGAGACTAATGTGATGAATTGTATATATTATGTGATGTTTATACTTGACTAATTGTAGTTTATACTGTATTGCAAACTGTATATTCTGTGCTGTATTATTGTATTCTGTAATCTGTGCAAATACTAGAAAAGCAGAAAAAAAAATCCTTGAATTAATAGTAGTGGCGCACCACCTTTCACATTAGTGGCGCACCCTGCTACCTTACCAGTGGCGCACCCATAGGGTTACCAGTGGCGCACCAGTAGGGGCCCTGCTACATTACCAGTGGCGCACCAGTACGGTTAGCAGTGGCGCACCAGTAGGGTTAGCAGCGGCGCACCAGTAGTGTTACCAGTGGCGCACAAGTAGTGTTAGCAGTGGCACACCAGCAGTGTTACCAGTGGCGCACCAGTAGGTGCGCCACTGGTATTTGGGTTACCAGTGGCGCACCAGAGGTGCGCCATTGCTAACCATTACCAGTGGCGTGTTAGTAGTGGCGCACCCATAGTGCGCCACTAATAGCAATATATGGTGCGCCACTAATAGCCTTTTTTCTAGTAGTGATCTAGTGGATTATTGTGTTTCGGTTGTTTTGTTTGAATTTTATCCATGTTGGCTTGTGTTTTAATTAGGTTTTGGCAGTGTGTTTTTCTTGACCGTTTATCTTGTTGGGTTGCTATTGGAGACAATATTTGTTTCGAGTGGAGATTGGAGTTGTTTGGTGCGTAGTTGTGGTGCCTTGCGCTCTCCGCCTCGGTACCAGATGTTGGCGGTTGTTTTGAGCTTCTTGCGAGCACCTATGCCACGCTGAAACCGTGGAATTGCTGCTATAATGGTCACATGGGCCGGCCCACGAAGCTCTCGCTCGGTCAACTTGGCTCCCGGCTCCTCTCGCTCGCTTAGCTTTCTTTTCCGTCCTCCGACTGCTAGCTTAAAAAAATTGGCTATGTTTTTTTATTTGAGAAGGTTAGTTTTTTTAAAAAAAAATTATGATTTTTTAAAAACAATGAATTTTAGGGAAAAAATCACGAATTTAAAATATTTCATAAATAAATTCTAAAATTTCGAAAATGTTCACAAACCTTAAAAATGATATTAAAATTTAAAAACTGCATGAGTTTAATGAATATTAATGATCTAAAAATCATTTTAAAAAAATGTTTTGGTTTAATGTGCACAAATTAAAATGCGAGGAAAAAGCAAAGAAGAAATAAACTAAACAACACACAGCCTTACCTGTGGGGGCTCTCAGTGAGCCCGCAATCCCCATAGCACCACAACGCTTCAAATCGTGGGAGCTTAGCCTCTATAGATTCCGAGGGGGTAAATAAAGGGCTTTACAAAACACGAGCTAAGAAAAAGCAAAATTTACCTTGGTATACATGATATATTTTGCCATGTGCAAAAAAAAACAACCTAAAAGCAGAATTTGACATCATCTTATAACCACTTGTTTAGGATTTAGAAAATGGATAAAACAATAGGAAGTTCTCGTCGTTCACTCTCAAGGGAGTCTGCAACGAAGCATTTCGCCGTTCGCTCAGGCGGAGAGGGAGCCAATGATTATTGGTTGTTGTTGTTGTTGTTGTGCGATGAACAACTATACATTTTTCGGGCAAATTTGAAAGCTTTATTCAACAAAAACAGCCCCAGAACAGTCAGCCAAAAGGCTATGGACTTTTCGCTTTGGCAAATCTCTGTCACATTCAAAGTGCAAGCATGGCACAAAGGTGAGCCGGGAAAGTAGCGTTACGGTTTACATGTTGAAACGAAAAGGAAATAAACTGAGGAATAAGAGCATCTATAGCCAGACTTGGTAAATCCGGCCCCTCAAACGCTCGCGGACGCGCCCGGACGCGTCCGCGAGCACTGACCGGGCACGCCTCAAATTTCTCACTTTGCATCCGGACATCTCATACTCGATTCTTATATCCATACAAAGCCATGCAAAAGAAAATACAACCTACGTACTACGTCGATCCTAGCTACTCCTCGTCGGAGATCACGAGGATCTCCGTGCCCGGTGGCGGCAGCATGGGCGGCTGCAGCTCCGGCTCCTCCGGCTGCTCCGCTCCGGCCTCCTCCGCCTCTATCTCCGCGTCGAGCTCGGCGAAGAGCGCGTCATACTCCGCCTGCTCCCGCCGGAGGAACGCCCGGTTGGCCTCCACATAGGCCTCATCCTGGATGGACTCCAGGATGGCCTGTTGCTCGGCCATCTCGTCGGATTGGGCGACGGCGAACTCCGCCTCCGCCTGCTCCATGGTGAAGGCCGACACCTGCTGGTCCGGCTCCTGCTGGTCCGCCTCCTCCACCTCCATCGGCTGTTGCTCCTCCTCATCTTCCCCCGGCTGCTCCTCCTCCTTCTCCGGCTCTGGCGAGTTCGTAGGCAGCCCGGCAGCGATGCGGGCGGCGCGCCGGGCGGCGCGCTCGGCTTCCCTCGCCCGGATCTGCTGCTGGATCTTGTAGCGGCGCTCCGGCGTCAGCATTGCGTAGTACATAATCTTGCTCCGGACCATGGCGGAGTGCCAGAGCTACAGCAGAGCGCCGGAGCGGGAGAGGGAGGAGGTGGATGGGCTCGGACTGGCGGCGGGGAGAGGGGGGGATGGGTTAGGGTTGCGGGACGCCGACCGGCTTAAATAGCCGGATTTTGTCTTGGGCGGCGAGCCAGAGCGGCGCCACGCGGCGTCGCACTGCGGCGACGGACGCGACGTCCCTCGGACCACCGGGTTTCCGGGCGTTTCCGGCTGAGGCCCCTTCGCCAGTCCGACGTGGCGGGCGTGCCCGGGCATGCCCGGGCGCCTCCATATCCGCCCCATATTTGGGCTGGATATGAGGGGTGCCGGTCAGCCCGGGCGTTTGAGGGCCGTTTGAGAGGCCCGTCTGGGTCAAAAAAACGTGACCGGGCAGTGACCGGGCGGCCCGCCCGGGCATTTGAGGCGGGTTTGAGAGGTCCGGTTGTAGATGCTCTAAGGTCTCCTATTTCATCTAAAAGAGGCGCTATCACCGATCGTGATAGAAGCCTAGTGTGCCAGAGATTAACTAACTCCAGGCAGTCGGAGTCCATGATCACATGTGTGAATCCTCGGATGCTTGCAAGATGAAGTCCATCACGGAAAAAGAATGTCTCCATGATCAGGGGGGTCTGTGACACCCGGGTACGGCTTGCTCCAAGAAGCGACGAACGAGGAAGCAGATCGGATAACACCACCCGCCCCTGCCTTTCGCATTTCAGAACTAATGGCCCCATCTGTGTTGATTTTTATGATACCATCATCAGGCGGACGCCGACCAAAACTAGGTAGGAATTTTGCATGATCGCGCGGTAGTTCAAGCAGGGCAAGGGATTTCCTCGTCCGCTTTACACAAAGGACCTGATTGATCTCCTTTCTGTCATCTGTCCACCGGTTCCGAAAGTGCCAGATCGACCACATCATCGTAATGATCTTTGGCCGGTCAGCATGCAGAATGATAGGGGCACACAAAATATCACGAGCCCATGTAGCCGGGTGAAGTTGCAGCAGCCTGAAGTCCAGCAAAGACTGCACTTCATCCCAAAATTTCCTTGCATGCGAGCAATGAATTAGAGCATCCATAAGATCCTCCTCAATAGCATGGCAAACATTGCATATACTTTGCCTTTAGTATGTCGATATTTGAGAGTCACTTCATCAGGAAGAATGCCCCTGAGAACGCACCACCAAAAAACACGAACCTTTGGCACTACGTTTAATTTCCACATAGAAGTCCACATCTGTTTATCAGTCAATGAGGTGCCCGCAGCCATCCCTTCATCTAGAGCAGATCGCTCTTTATGAATCACAAGAGAACGTTACGATGATTTCACATAGTAGACCCCAGATTTCTCAAAAGCCCAAGCCATAAAATCATCTCCACCTCGGCTGCGTAAAGGAATATTGAGAATCGCATCCCCATCAGGTGGAATGAAAGTATCTCTAATAAGATTAGCATGCCAGGTGGAGCTATAAGTATCAATGAGCTCGCTAACCAACTGTAACTATGTGCCTTTCGGTTTCAACAGAGGCTTCATCGACAAAGTGCTCGGAATCCACTTGCCGTCCCAGATAGATATGGTAGATCCATCACCTACTCGCTTGTTCAAACCATTATTTAGAGCATCACGCCCGGCCACAATTGCACGTCATGTAGCTGAAGAGGATTTGGGTACAGTAGCATGCATAAAATCTGTGTCTGGAAAATACCTTGCCTTTCAAACTCTTTCACAAAGGGAGTTTGGGTTATTCATGAGTCTCCATCCATGCTTTCCCAATAGTGCGAGATTGAACGGATGCAAGTCATGGAATCCCATTCCGCCCTTGATCATTGGCGTAGCTAATTTGTCCCAAGAAATCCAATGCATTGTATTTCGATCTAGGGAACTACTCAACCAATATTTTGCCATGCAGGAGGTGAAACCCTTGCATGCTTTTTTTGTGAGAAGGAAACAACTCATGTTAAAGGTGGGAATAACTTGTACCACTGATTTCAAATGAGTGTCCCTTCCAACACACGCTAACTTCCTTTCAGACCATACTTGGATTTTACTTCTAGTTCTTTCTCCTAGGTGATCGAAAGTACTACTTGTGATTCTTCCCACCGCCGTGGGAAGACCCAAATAACGCTCAGTAAATGCCTCAACATGAATACTGAGATTATTCTTCACTTGCAGCCGAGAATTCTGAGAAGTATTGGGGCTGAAGTAAATGTCACTTTTTCCCTTATTAACTCGTTGTCCTGAAGCTTCAGCATAAATTTGAATAATTTCATTCAGACGGTCAGCACTTTGGGTATTCGCCTTGATGAAAATCAAGCTATCATCCGCGAATAGGAGATGACTGATCCAAGGAGCTCTAAAGTTTACCCGGATGCCACGATCAAGCCCTTGGCCAACATAATTATTGAGCAATGAAGAGAAACCCTCGGCACGGAGTAGGAAAAGATACGGCGATACTGGATCACCTTGCCGAAGTCCTTTTGATGGGGAAAAGAATGGCAACGATTCTCCACTCATTCTTATAGAAAATCTCACTCATGACACACACTTCATAACCAACCTAACAAACTGTGAGTGAAACCCCAGCCTCAGAAGGATTGCCTCCAAAAAATATCACTCCACATGGTCACAGGCCTTCATCATATCTAACTTCACAGCACATGCCATATTTTTCCTTTTTTCCCGCGTTTCATAGCATGCATACACTCATACGCCACTAGAACGTTGTTCGTAATCAAACGACCGGGAACAAAAGCTCTTTGTTCTTACTTATGATCCCCTCCATATCTTCCATCATTCTATTTGTAACCGCCTTAGCGGCTATCTTATAGAGGACTCGGCAGAGAGATATAGTTCAATATTGAGAGATTTTCTCAGGATTGCGTACCTTGGGTATAAGAGTAATGGACGTGTCATTAAGACTCATTGGAAGCTCACCCCCATTGAGAAAATCTAATACTGCCTGCACCACGTCGTCCTTGATGACCGACCAGTGTCTCTGACAGAAATCCGTCATGAATCCATCAACTCCTAGTGCCTTGGACGGGGCCATCTGGAACAGAGCACGCTTGACCTTCACCTCAACAAAGTGTTTTGTCAACGCGTTATCCATATCAGGTGTAACACGTACAGGGACATAACACAACAAATTTCCCATGTCATTAGGACAACTCCAATGCACGACCCCAAATGGTCCGGCCGCGTCTGTTTGGTGTAGACGGACACAAATCTCGGCCCAACGCGCAGGAGAAAACAGACAAATGTCCAGTTTTTGTCTGCTGCCGACCCATTCCCAACCCAAATTTGGGCTGCGTTTGCGTCGAAACATAAACGCGCGGATGAGCGAGGACACACGCCCTTGTCCTCCCCTGGCCCGCCCATCGGGGACACAAAACACGTCCACTTTCCCAAAACCCTCCCGCGCTCCATGGCCGGCACCCCGAAGAACCCTGGCGACTAGGCCGCCACCACCGCCCACCCCATGGCGAAGAAGAGGAAGAAAGCATGGTCGGAGCTCACGCCGATGGAGCTTGGGAGGGGGTGGGCAGGAGATTGATGAGCAGCCATGCCTTCCACCCGGACACGGATCCGATAAGCCATTGTATCAGGGAAAATATCCACAAAGCCATTAACCCTGGACAGCTCCAAGCACCAAATCTTGACCCTAGTCGGACCGAGGCGATCCAGAGATGAAGCGTCAACCTCAATCGGCTTGCCAATAAGCTCAACAAAGGCCATGAGGAAACGAGTAGACCACAGACCAGACGGAACATCATCGCACATGACCCAGACATTAGACAAGGAGCCAACAGATCTATCACCGGCAACCGCCGCCTTCACAGACACCACCACTTGATTCAAAGGCAAGGTAAAACTCGAACACGAGGCCATCATATTTAGGGACTCCTTTGAGGGGAACACAACGGCGAACTCGGCGTCAGAGAGCTGCTGGACCTGCCAATCCCAGCCCTCCAGCCCCCATTCCTTCAGTTCATTAGCAATCATCTGAGCAGATACAACCTGGGATTGGACGGTGATCATCGCCGCATTGGACAGCACCGGAGCCACGACAGGGGTGTCCAACACACTATCTAGAGAGTAGAAAGAGCACCCAGGGAGACCAAGGTCGAACTGTTTGAAGGAGGGAGCTTTGAACCGATCTTGACAATCAACAGTCAGGTGCCCTTCGGAACGACAGATCAACTAGAAAGGAGGAGATTTGCAACGGGATTGGAAATGACCACCCTGGTGACAAGCAAAACACGTGAGCGTAGGGGAGGTGCCGGAGGTGGGTGGAGGAGGGGGGGCGTGCCCTGCGGCAGATGGGGAGGGGGAGGGAGGATACCATCCCCAACCACCACAGAGGAGGAGCCCAGGTCGGTAGGCCCAAAGCGTCGGGCTTGTAGGGGTAAGAAGATGGACCGAAGCTGCTGCGAGACAACTGACGGGATCCATCGTTGAAACCGCCACCGTACTGCCTGTCGAGTCACCGCCGTACGACCGGCCACCACCAAGATGGCCAGAAGCACCGGAGTGGCCGACCAGACACAGCGGCGGCCCAGATCCACGGGGAGGGTCAGATTTGGGCGCCACCGGCGTCGCAGCCGAGCCCGACGCCGCCTTCTCCCACGGGTCAGCCACAACTGTGTCCCAAGCACCAGCCGCCACCACCGGCGTAGATCCAGAGCCAGTAGCTGCACTCGTAGCCAGATCCGCCTTGGCTGCCGCCGACCACTCACGCTCGTCACGCTGGAGCCAGGCCGGCCCAGCAGCCCACACCTTCCGCTCTTTCTGGACCTGCTCACGCGTGTCCCTCACCGCCTCCAACTTGGCATGGAGTTCCGGCTCATACGCGAGATCTGAGGCCGCCTCCGCCGACCCCTCACGCCGCCGCTTGTTGCCGGAGGCCGCCTCAGAGGAGGAACCCCGAGACTTGTCCATGGAGAGGGCCTCAGCAAAAGAGAGGAGAAGGTGGAAGGAGGGCTAGATCTACGGAGGAGATGAATGGGGAAGGGTAGCGATGCACTTCTGAAGTGGAGGCAGGAAACCCTAGAAGGGGGTTGACGCAACCCTTCCTTATCCATAGATACCCCACGGGAAGCGGGCCAACGAGCTTAGCCACCGGGGGGATGTGGGCCCAGGAAGAGGGTGGGACCAACATAGGCCGCAGAGAGGAACCGTCTACCAGCGGAGGGAAATCCGAGACAGAAAAGAGACCAGACCCAGGCCCATTACCCAAGCCCAACTCAAGCCCACATGGTTGCAGGCCCAGAAACACCCTAGCATGGTGCCTGCCGCCAGCCCCCGAAGACGGGGGGAGACACCGACGGGAGGCCAGAGGACGGGGATGAAGCCACAGGCGAAGGCGGCGGTCCCAAGAGACCACGGTCTGGAGAAGAGAGCTTAAACTTACCAAAGCGACGACCCCGATGACTGTCATGGTCACGAACCTGATAGTGAATATAGGGGGTACAAATAGAGGGCTTATCCTAGCTACGACACAGGTGTAGCACTCGGGAGTTTACGAGTTCGGGCCTCTCGCTATGGAGATAAAAACCCTACGTCTCGAGAACGGATGCTGATGTATAGATTGAAGATTACAAAGAGTCTGAACCCCCCTCCTGCTGTAGGGGGACGCTTATATAGAGTGCGCCATGACCCCGTGTTAATGAGGCAGTTACAAGGGGCATTTAATGAGAGGGAGAGTGAAGTCGGGCGTTACTGGTAACGCCCGTGCTTAACTACACTTGATGTCGCACGTTATGCGCCAGCTCCTCCACGACCCCTAACAGTCCTTCTACCTTCTAAGCCGAGTGATGCCTCACTAGCTGAGTGACAGCTCCGCGGTAGCTCCGAGTGGCTTCGGGAGTTCGAGTGACGTGAAGCGTATCCGAGTGGATGGCTGTCTGTTGATATTTAAGTGCATTAATGGTCCTTGGGACGCTTTAATGACGGCGTGGGGTACTAGGTGGGCCCTAGATGTCGGGTGCATGACCCTATCCCTAGTGGGTGACCCCATCATTAGCCCCCGAATCGGTTGAGGTTTCTAGGTGCCGAGTAGTTGAGTTGTTGGGTGTGGTCGAGTGCTCCCGTTGTACTCCGAGTCTCGAGTTTTGACTACATGCACTTGGGCGGAACCACAACGGATTCTGGAACCCTGACTTTGCCGAACGGATCGGAAGTTATGACCATCAGGTAGGGCTTGATGGGATTCAGTCGTGCCGCGTTGATTCAAACGACCACGTTTCCGAGTGAATTGACCTTCTGGGGAAGTATCACTTGGAATCTCTTGGGGGTGTTGGTTCAATCCGTATTCGAACTTGAGTTTGTGAGTATCGTGCCTTGGAGTCTACTGAGGTGACCCAAACAAGTTCCCAGGGAAGCACTGTACTCAATGCACTCAGGCCAATGAGACCCATCCGAGTGGTCGGATTCCGGATACGGATCGTTCGGTGGGCCGAAAGGGTCTCTTCGGAAAGAGTGTCTGACGGATCAGACGGGTGGATCCACTCCGCGATTCTTGGGATTTGAAAACGCGCGCGCATGGGAGCGGTTACGTCGCAGTTAGTGGGAAAGTGGGGGCGCAGATGCCTCGATTTCCACCACGACCGACACTACGTGTCCCGCTTTCCCTGCGCAGATCTCTGGCGGATCTCTCTAGATCGGGAATTGATGGCACAGATCACGCGCGGGGGTTTCACCCCGCGGTACTTAGCTGGAACGGGGCGGGGGTGAAAACAGATCTGGCATTCACCTAACCCCTCTCTGCCAGTTCGAGGTCTGCTTCCTCCTCCTCGTCAACCTAGCCATTACCCAGTTTCGCCGGAGCGTCCAAGGGGGATGGGGCGGTCGGCGTCCACGGCAAAGTTGGAGCACGCGAAGAAGAAGAAGGTCGCCACAGCTTCAAGCAAGTCTGCCGGCGGGTCGAGCAAAGCCACGGCGCCGGCGAGTTCGGGCCCTCAGCCGCCACGGGTCCAGGGTGAATGGCTTCCGTCGCGCGTGACAGAGACCCAGGTGCAGAGCCTCATCGACGATGGGCTCGTGCAAGACGGCGCGTGGCGGCTCCCAGAGGGCAAACCGGAGCCCATGCCCCATCCGGACGAGCGGGTGCTACTAGTCATGCACATCCGGCGAGGTTTCTCTCTGCCCCCCTCTGACTTCTTCAGAGGGTTCTTAGATCATTTTGGAGCGCAACTGCATCATCTGTCGCCGAATGCCATTATGTACATTTCTGCTTATGTGTCGTTCTGTGAAAACTTCATCGATTGCTACCCGCACTGGGGGCTGTTCAAACATCTTTTCATTTGCCGCTCCATGTCCGTGAAGAGCACGGATCCGAGTGGGGACAAAACGGGTGTCATTCAGCTGTGCGGAGGCCTGGCCATCCAGATCCGTGGGAAAGGCTCTTTCCCCACCTTGAAGTTTCCCGAATCAGTCAAGAGCTGGCAGAAAACATGGTTTTACTGCAAGGACATTCCGCGAGCTGGGTCGACGATCGGCCTTCCGGTGTACTCGCCCGAGAGGGTCAAGGCGCCTCCCCCCTCCGAGTGACCAAGGAGGAGAAGCTTGACACGGAGATCCTGCGCACTGCCTTGACCAGCCTTGTGAACTCTGGAGTCAACGGGATGGACCTGATTGAGACCTTCATCATCCGGCGGATCTAGCCGCTCCAGCAGCGGTCACATCCGATGTGGATGTATGAGGGGACGAATGATCCCACTCGGGTGCATCCAGAGGAGTACTCGGAAGATGATGTGAGGGAGAGGATAATGTGGATCTCTTCAGCACCTGATAACCCGCGGGGAGCCAGGTTGGTGCAGCCCTGCAGCAAGGAGCGCCCCCCCATAGAGGTTCGTACCCTTTTGTATCTGTCTGAATGCTTTCCTTGACTAATGAATTGGTGTGCTGTGAATGCAAATGACGTCCATGAATCTAGCCGTGTAGATGCTTGACTTTGTTGGTGTTGTGAATGCAGACATTTCCCCAGTTCACCTCGGTAATCCCCGTCTACGACTGTCTGCCCAGAGATGACGCGAGTGACATGGAACAGCACGAGGGTGATGAGACCGATGACGACGACGATGGCGATGCTACCGGTGAGGAGGAGAGTGACGAGGAGGGCAATGAAGCCACTTCTTCTCCGTCAGAGGTGGACCCCGAGGGACGCCCTCACGAGCGTAGGTCCAAGATGGCCCAGGACCCGAGTACTCGAGCTGGTCCCAGCACACGGTCGACTGCGGTCCCGAGTGCTTCGGTTCCGAGTGATCGGAATCCGAAGCATGGCCGAGCGGACCCATTCGGATCAGTGGAGAAGGCGCCCAAGTTGTCCAAGAAGACCTCAGCGAAACCTCAGAAGGCCGCGCCGGTTCCTCAGTTCAAGGCTTCGATCCCGCTTGTCTCCGGGTGAGAGTCATTGCAAGCTTTCCGAGTGAGATGATGTGTTTAATTCTGTGTTCGCTAAGAGACTTCGAATCATGCAGGGTTGATACCTCCACCACGTCAGGAGCCCAGAAGGACGTCGATATGGGCGACGTGGCCACCTCCAAATTTATGGAATACACCATGTGTATCGTATACAACTTCTCTGCTTCTTCGAGTGATTTTGATCCGAATGAGAGTAACTGTTTCATGTACTCACAGACGACTGAAGTAGTCCAGCTTGACCCTGAAGATGATGAGACGCTACATCAGGCGACACCGCCTGATCAACCGCCGACTCCCCCAGAGCCAGCTCAAGCGGAACTCACGCGGGCCCGAGTGAACCCGAGCGTGGAGGTCGGTGGGCCGAGTGCCGGGACCGTCGAGTCGAGTGGTGATTCTATATCCGTAGCGCCAACTCCTCCACCGTCATCAGCACCTATGACCCACTTTAGCCTGTATCGCATCCTGGAGGACCAGGTTGGAGCCAACAAGGAGGCGATGATTCAAGTGTCCTTGATGAACAAGCGCTTGAAGGAGGCCTATGATGCCAGTTCAGCGGTTGAAGCCAACGTCCGAGTAAGTGCCATCGTAAGTATTTTCGGGTTGAAGTTTTTGCTTGCATTCGGGATGCTAAGCTTGCACTCGGGAAATTTCTGAAATTCTGGACCGAGTCCCGGTGGGTTTGTACTGAATACACCCACTGGGTGTGTGTTTGCTTTAGTGGGGGCACGCTGAGTGCACCCACTGGGTGTAGTCCCCGAGGCTACCGTCGATCGTTTGCGATTGGCGGTAGTCTTAAGAACTGGGACGCAGAGTCCTTTTTTTAGAATTCCTTCTCATTCGGAAATCAATGATTGGAGTAGAATTCTTCTAGTGGGGACATGCTGAGTGCACCCACTGGGTGTAGTCCCCGAGGATACCGTCGATCGTTTGCGATCGGCAGTAGTCTTAAGAACTGGGACACAGAGTCCTTTTGTACTCGGAATACTATCACCACTCGGTCGACCGAGTGGGTTTCTCAGACTTGGACAGCTTGTACTTAGTGCCCTCGTCCCTGACAGAGTGTAGGTGGAAACCCTTGGTTTGATAAAGAAGCCTATAGTTATCTCCTTCCAAGGGAAGGGGCTGGTCGAACTCGGCAGACCTGACCTTGCACAGCTCGTGCACGGCATCCCACTCAGAGTGGGGACCCTCACTCGGCTGACCGAGTGTGTTTATTTAACTTTACCGAATGTAAGTTCACTGTTTGTGTTCTCTTTGCAGAAGTCGTGTGAGCTCGGAACTCACAATGCCGCCATGGAAAAGGAGTTGAGAGAACTTCGGTTGGAACTAGAGATGGAGAAAAACAAGAGTGCACGCCTTGAGCAGGAGAAATGCATCATGGGAGGTAAGCTCTATTTCCCAAGTCCATTGCCTCATAGTTTTCCTTTGAACCAAGTGAATTTACTCTGGCAGATGTTCGTGCTGAGAATACTCGGCTTTCCAATCGGCTGAAGACTTGTATTTCTTTAGAAACTCATAAGCAGACAATCGAGAAGAAGGACACCGATCTGGCGGAGGCTTGGAAGAGTTGTAAGGCCAAAGAGAAGAAAGCAGACGAGTCTCTGAAGACTATCCAAAGTCTGAAGGACCAGACGACCAATCTTGAAAGAAAGAAGGAGGATCTGCGTGGAAAACGGGACAAGCTGGAGCAGTTCATCAGAGAGGTCGCCAATGACGTGAACAAGAAACTTGCCGGTAAGTGTTTTCGGTCTTCCGTTCACTTGGATTTTCTCTCTTAATGATGTATGTTGGCCGCTGACCCCTCTCTGTCTGAGTGACCAGGATTCTGTTATGGTTCTGAGGAGGAGGAGACTGAACGGGCTGAAAAGCAGCTTGACCCCAAGGAGGTTGGAGACATCATGAGTGACGAACTCATATGTCTTTGCTCCGAATGGACCTCCGCGCAGACAACGTCGAGACCTACTTCACTCAGTGTAGGATCGAAAGTATGTCTAGAGGGGGGTGATTAGACTACTTGACAAGATAAAAACCTAGCCTTTTCCCAATTACAGATTTTGGCAGGTTTTGCAATTCAAGCAAGTCAAGTGACACCCACCACATGCAACTCTAGAGTATATGAAGCGGAATGTAAAACATTGCATATGTAGTAAAGAGAGGTGGAGAAGATCAAACACAATTTGAAGACACGAAGATTTTTCCCGTGGTTCCGATAGGTGGTGCTATCGTACATCCACGTTGATGGAGACTTCAACCCACGAAGGGTAACGGCTGCGCGAGTCCACGGAGCGCTCCACCCACGAAGGGTCCACGAAGAAGCAACCTTGTCTATTCCATCATGGCTTATGCCCACGGAGGGCTAGCCTTACTCGGGGTAGATCTTCACGAAGTAGGTGATCTCCTTGCCCTTACAAACTTCTTGGTTCAACTCCACATCTCGACGGAGGCTCCCAAGCGACACCTAACCAATCTAGGAGGCACCACCCTCCAAAAGGTAATAGATGTTGTTGTTGATGATGAACTCCTTGCTCTTGTGCTTCAAATGATAATCTCCCCAACACTCAACTCTCCTCACTGATTTGGCTGTGGTGGAAGAAAGGATTGAGTGGAAAGCAACTTGGGAAGGCTAGAGATCAAGTTTCATATGGTAGGAGTGGAGCAACTTGATCTCAACACAAGGGTAGGTGGTTCTCTTCTCAGAAATGTATGGTGGAAGTAGTGGTTCTTTCTGAGTGCTCTCTCCACGAATGAAGAGGGGGTGGAGGGGTATAAATAGCCTCCACACAAAATCCAACCGTTACACACATTTGACCAAAATTGGACAGACCGAAGTTGACAACTCAGACAGACCGATATGTTCAAATATATGAACGTTAGGAATCTCGGTGGGACCGAGGGAAGCATTTCGGTTGACCGACTTGTGCAGTGACTAGGGTTAACCAGTTTCGGTGAGACCGACTTTGTCATCTCGGTGACACCGATTTGACAATAGAAGGCAACAGAAACTTGGCAACACCATCTCGGTGAGACCGAGTGTCAAAGTCGGAAAATCTGATTTGCTAGGGTTTGGATATGGCTAGGAGTTGCTCATCTCGGTGAGTCCGGGTAGATCTTTTCGGTGGGACCGAGATGGCTTTTAGGGTTTTGGACAGTGAGAGTTGCTGAGAGTTTTGGAGATATACCACTAAGCACTTGAGCAACCAGATCATCATCAAAACCTCATCCCCTTTTAATAGTATTGGCTTTCCTATGGACTCAATGTGATCTTGGATCACTAAACCAAAAATAGAGTCTTGAGCTTTGCCAATGCTTGCCTTAGCATTTTGAGGGGTCCACATTCCTTAGTCCTTGCCATGTCCACATCACTGAACTCTCTGAAATATTTCTCAAGTAATTATTAGTTCAATGATATATATGTTGTTATTAATTACCAAAACCACCCGGGGATTAGTTGCACTTTCAATCTCCCCCTTTTTGGTAATTGATGACAACATATAGATCAAAGCTTCGACAAAGGATATAATCAATGAATAATATCGTCGCTTTGAGAAGTATGTGATAAGCAAGAGCTCCCCTTAAATTTGTGCATTATTTAAAATTTACGTTTGAATGCAAATGCACAATCGATTAGGATCATGAGTCACTCTTCCATGTCACATACATCTTGGTGGAGCGCACAAAATGATAAGAATGAAAAACATGCACCCATCACCAAGACATGAGTAAATGGTCATACAAGATAAGAATAGCATATGACAAGCAATAAGCACACATTAAGCATAGTACGACCAAGCACTCATTAAGGTAGCATAAACGTAGTATCAACCACACGTATCTGATACGTCTCCAACGTATCTATAATTTTTTATTGTTTCGTGCTGTTTTGTGATCAATCTTGGATGTTTTGGAATGATTTCCTATCAAGTTTATATCAATTTTTGGAACTAACCTATTGACATAGTGCCAAGTGCCAGTTGCTGTTTTCTGCCCTGTTTTTGATTTACAGAAAATCCATATCAAACGGAGTCCAAACGCAGCGAAACTTTTTGTGGAATTTTTCTGGGCCAGAAGACACCCGATGGACCGAAGATGAGACGGAGAGGCGGCCCTGGGTGGGCACAACCCACCAGGGCGCGCCAGGAGGCTCTGGCGCGCCCCTGTGGGTTGTGGCCCACTCGGAGACCCCCTCCACCGCCTCTTTGCTCTATAAATACCCAAATATTCCAGAAACCCTAGGGGAGTCGACGAAAATCAATTCCAGTCGCCGCAAGTTCCAGAACCACCAGATCCAATCTAGACACCATCTCGGGGGGTTTCACCATGTCCATTGGTGCCTCTCCGATGATGCGTGAGTAGTCCATTGTAGACCTTCGGGTCCGTAGGCAGTAGCTAGATGGCTTTCTCTCTCTCTTTGATCTTCAATACAATGGTCTCATGGAGATCCATATGATGTAATGCTCTTTCGCGGTGTGTTTGTTGGGATCCGATGAACTTTGAGTTTATGATCAGATCTATCTTTTTATATCCATGAAAGTGATTTGAGTTCTTTGATCTCTTATTTGCATGATTTCATATAGTCTTGTATTTCTTCTTCGAAACTTTGGTTCAGTTAGGCCAACTAGATTGATTTTTCTTGCCATGGGAAGAGGTGCTCGATAGTGGGTTCAATCTCGCGGTGTTCTTTCCCAGTGACAGAAGGGGCAGCAAGACACACGTTGATCGTAGCTACTAAGGAGAAAAAGGTCGTGTCTATTCCTACATGAATAGATCTGATCTACATCATGTCATCGTTCTTATTGCATTACTCCGTTTTCCATGAACTTAATACACTAGATGCATGCTGGATAGCGGTCGATGTGTGGAGTAATAGTAGTAGATGCAGGCAGGAGTCGGTCTACTAATCTTGGACGTGATGCCTATATATAGATCATTGCCTGGATATCGTCATGATTATTTGAAGTTCTATCAATTGCCCAACAGTAAAAGTTCTTCCACCGTTTGCTATTTTATTTGAGAGAAGCCACTAGTGAATCCTACGGCCCCCGGGGTCTCTTTTCCATCATATTGCTTTCAATCTTGCTCTCTTTTGCTTTTGTTCCAAATGGTTCAGATCTGAACCAAATTTTACTTTGCTATAAAAAACCCATCTACGTTTGATCTTTCATCTTACCGTCAAGGGCTTGACAACCCCTTGGTCGCGTTGGGTGTGGAGATTTGTTTTCTTGTGTGCAGGGGCTGAACACGTGGTGTTGCAAGGACTTCCTTCTGGTTCGATTACCTTGGTTCTTAACTGAGGGAAATACTTCACCGCTTGCTACATCATCCTCTCCGCTTCGAGGAACCACAACGCGAGACGAGCCTTCACGCCATCATCAAGAAGTATTTCTGGCGCCGTTGCCGGGGAGGCTTCTTCAACATCCACCAGGTTCCTACTCACAAATCTCATCTCTCCGCACTTACATTATTTGCCATTTGCCTCTCGTTTTCCTCTCCCCTACTTCACCAATTTGCCTCTCGTTTTCATCTCGCCCACTTCACCAATTTGCCGTTTTATTCGCCTCTCTTTCCTTTTTTTGCTCGCCGTTTTCCTCTCTAGATCTGTTTTTGTTTGCACTCTTGTTTTGCGTGGTCATCATGGCTCAAGAGAACACTAAACTATGTGATTTCTCAAACACCAATAATGATGATTTCATTAGCACACCGATTGCTCCTCCCGCCGCTAGTGCGGAATCGTGTGAAATAAACGCCGCTTTATTGAATCTTGTGATGAAAGAGCAATTTTCTGGCACTCCTAATGAGGATGCCGCGTCCCATCTCAACACCTTTGTTGAATTATGTGATATGCAAAAGAAGAAAGATGTGGACAATGATATTGCTAAGTTGAAATTATTCCCTTTTTCTTTGCGTGATCGTGCTAAAATTTGGTTTAACTCTTTGCCTCGCAATAGCATTGATTCTTGGGATAAATGCAAAGATGCTTTTATTATGAAATATTTTCCTCCCGCAAAAATCATCTCTCTTAGAACGCAAATCATGAACTTCAAGCAACTTGAGCATGAGCATGTTTCATAAGCATGGGAAAGGATGAAATCGATCCTAAAGAATCACCCAACTCATGGGATGAAACTTTGGGCGATTATGCAAAACTTCTATATGGGTTTGAATTTTTCCTCTCGAAATCTTTTGGATTCATCCGAGGGGGGGGCCGTTCATTGAACTCACCTTGGATGAAGCTACCCAATTGCTAGATAACATCTCGATGTTGGAAAAAGCGTTTTCTTGCGATTTTGTGCCTGAAAAAGATGAGGATCTTAAGATGATTGGTACTACTCCTATTGATTCTTTGTTTTCCAAGATTGAAATTGTTGATAAAGGAACTGGACAAGATCCAACTTCCATTGGAAGGTGCCCCGAAATTTTTGAGAACAAAGATCTTGTTGAAAAATTTGTAAAAAGTGGGCATGAAGAGATTAAAACTCTTTCTAGTGATGCCCCTACTATTCCTTTAGATCTCAAGGATTTTAATTATGACAATTGTTCTTTGATTGAATGTATTTCCTTGCTGCAATCTATGGTTAGTTCTTCTCATGCTTATGAACAAAACAAGGCGTTCACTAAACATATAGTGGATGCCTTAATGAAAGCATATGAGGACAAGTTGAATCTAGAGATCTCAATCCCTAGAAAATTGCATGATGAGTCGGAACCTACTATCAAAGTTAAAATTAGAAATTATGAGTGCTTTGCCTTGTGTGATTTGGGTGCAAGTGTTTCCACCATACCGAAGTCTTTATGTGACGTTCTTGGTTTTACCGATTTTGAGGAGTGTTCTTTGAATCTTCACTTGGCGGATTCCACCATTAAAAAGCCTATGGGACGGATCAATAATGTTCTTATCCTTGCTAATAGGAATTTTGTTCCCATAGATTTGATTGTTCTTGATATTGATTGCAATCCGTCTTGTGCAATTATTCTCGGTAGACCGTTTTTGCGCACTATTGGTGCCGTGATTGACATGAAAGAAGGGAACATAAAATTCCAATTCCCCTTGAGGAAGGGGATGGAACACTTCCCTAGGACCAGAATAAGGCCACCATATGAATCTATCATGAGGGCCTCTTATGGATCCAAAAACCAATATGACAAAACTTAGATCCAATCTTATGCCTAGCTAGGGGCGTAAAACGATAGCGCTTGTTGGGAGGCAACCCAATGAATAAATTTATTTTTGCTTTTTGCTTTCTGTTATTGAGTGTTTGCACAATTATCTCTCTGGATATATTGTGTTTTTGGTGTTTTAATTAGTGTTTGTGCCAAGCAATACCTTTGGGATGATCTAGAAGAAAGTATAATTGATGCTGTTTTCAAAACAGAAACTTTTGCGTCCAGTCCAGGAATTATTTTTATTTACTGGAACGTAAGAAAATTCTGAAATTTTTACAAAGTGTTTCTATATGAGTTTTAGAAATTTTCCTAATTTTTCAGAATTTTTTGAGTTACAGAAGTATCTGAAACTTCGAGGTTACTACAGACTGTTCTGTCTGAAACAGATTCTGTTTTCTTTGCATTGTTTGCTTGTTTTGATGATTCTATGGTCTTTTCCGGAGGGTATAAGCCATAGAAAAGTTGTAATAGAGTAGATATTATGCAAGATTAAAATATGAATGGGTTTGCAACAGTACCTAAAGTGGTGATTTGTTTTCTTATACTAACGGATCTCACGGAGTTTTGTTAAGTTTTCTGTGATTGAAGTTTTCAAGTTTTGGGTGAGATCTTTATGGATGACGGAATACGGAGTGGCAAGAGCCTAAGCTTGGGGATGCCCATGGCACCCCAAGGTAAATTTTAAGGAGACTCAAGCGTCTAAGCTTGGGGATGCCCCCGAGTGGCATCCCCTCTTTGTTCCAACAACCATCGGTATATTACTTGAAACTATATTTTTATTCGTCACATGATATGTGTCTTGCTTGGAGCGTCTTGTTTGCTTTGAATTTTTGCTTTCCTTGCTGTTAGATCAAAGTCATGAATCCTTGATGTACACACCTATCTTGAGAGAGCCAAGGTGGTTTTAGTTTATTAGAATGGCTCATGTGCTTCGCTTATATCTTTTTGTGCTAGGAATTTGCTCATATGCTTCACTTATATCTTTTTGAGCACGGCGTGCTATGTTAGTTTTGAAGAAAATCTCTCTTGCTTCACTTATACTTTTTTGAGAGATAGAAATTTTATGCTCATGATCTTCACTTATATTTGTTGGAGCATATAAAAGCAACACACTTGCATAGTTCCAAAGTGATAGATATTCAATATTGGTCTAGATAAAAACCTTCATAAAGAGCATTGAATATATGTGAAGTGTGATTCCTCATAATTGTTTTGAGATATTGGGATAGTAATATTAGAGTCATGCTAGTAGGAATTTGTGAGATTGATGAAATACTTGTGTTGAAAGAATGGTGATTCCCGTAGCATTCACGTATGTTCTTCTAGTTATGTGATGAAGTTGGAGCGCAATTTATTCTTGATTGTCTTCCTTTGTGTGGAGGTCGGGATCGCGCGATGGTTAACTCCTACCAACCCTTCCCCTAGGAGCATGCGTAGTAGTACTTTGCTTCGAAAACTAATAAACTTTTTGCAATAAGTATGTGAGTTCTTTATGACTAATGTTGAGTCCATGGATTATACGCACTCTCACCCTTCCACCTTTGCTAGCCACTCTAGTACCGCGCAACTTTCGCCGGTGCATTAAACCACTCCTATTCCTTTCCTCAAAACAGCCACCATACCTACCTATTATGGCATTTCCATAGCCATTCCGAGATATATTGCCATGTAGCTCCACCACTCCATTCATTATGACACGCACCATCATTGTCATCCATTTATATAGAGTCATATCTTGTTGTAATCTTGAGTTGTAAATAAATAAAAGTGTGATGATCATCATTATTAGAGCATTGTCCCATGTGAGGAAATAAATAAAAGAGGCCAAAGAAGCCCATATCAAATAAAAGAGGCCAAAGAAGCACACAAATAGAAAAAAGAAAAAAAAGGGAGAAAAAAAAGAAAAAAAGAAAAAAAATGAGAGAAAAAGAGAGAAGGGACAATGTTACTATCCTTTTTCCACACTTGTGCTCCAAAGTAGCACCATGATCTTCATGATAGAGAGTCTCATATTTTGTCACCTTCATATACTAGTGGGAATTTTCATTATTAAACTTGGCTTGTATATTCCAATGATAGGCTTCCTCAAATGCCTTAGGTCTTCATGAGCAAGCAAGTTGGATGCACACCCACTTAGTTTCTTTTTGAGCTTTCATACACTTATAGCTCTAGTGCATCCGTTACATGGCAATCCCTACTCATTCACATTGATATCAATTGATGGACATCTCCATAGTCTGTTAATTTGCCTAGTTAATGTGAACCTTCTCCCTCTTTTTGTCTACTACCACCTTCTATTCCACCCAAAGTGCTATGTCCATGGCTCACGCTCATATATTGCGTGAAGAGTGAAAAAGTTTGGGAATGTATAAGTATGAATACAATTGCTTGACTAACACCAGGGTGGGCATGATTTATACTTTGTGCTAAGAAGAGGGAGCATAACAAGACTATATGATTTTGTAGGGATAACTTTCTTTTGCCATGTTATTTTTGATGTTTCATGATTTTCTTTCTATGTATGCTTGAAGTATTATTGTTCTTGATGTCAATAAACTTTTGTCTTGAATCATATGGATCTGAACATTCATGCCAAATAGAAGAAATTACATTATATTGGGCAGCACTCCACATCAAAATTTCTGTTTTTATCACTTTCCTACTCGAGGACGAGCAGGAGTTAAGCTTGGGGATGCTGATACGTCTGCAACGTATCTATAATTTTTGATTGTTCCGTGCTGTTTTGTGATCAATCTTGGATGTTTTGGAATGATTTCCTATCAAGTTTATATCAATTTTTGGAACTAACCTATTGACATAGTGCCAAGTGCCAGTTGTTGTTTTATGCCCTGTTTTTGATTTACAGAAAATCCATATCAAACGGAGTCCAAACGCAGCGAAACTTTTTGTGGAATTTTTCTGGGCCAGAAGACACCCGATGGACCGAAGATGAGACGGAGAGGCGGCCCTGGGTGGGCACAACCCACCAGGGCGAGCCAGGAGGCCCTGGCGCGCCCCTGTGGGTTGTGGCCCACTCGGAGACCACCTCCACCGCCTCTTTGCTCTATAAATACCCAAATATTCCAGAAACCCTAGGTGAGTCGACGAAAATCAATTCCAGTCGCCGCAAGTTCTAGAACCACCAGATCCAATCTAGACACCATCTCGGGGGGTTTCACCATGTCCATTGGTGCCTCTCCAATGATGCGTGAGTAGTCCATTGTAGACCTTCGGGTCCGTAGGCAGTAGCTAGATGGCTTTCTATCTCTCATATGATGTAATGCTCTTTTGCGGTGTGTTTGTTGGGATCCGATGAACTTTGGGATTATGATCAGATCTATCTTTTTATATCCATGAAAGTGATTTGAGTTCTTTGATCTCTTATTTGCATGATTTCATATAGTCTTGTATTTCTTCTTCGAAACTTTGGTTTAGTTAGGCCAACTAGATTGATTTTCCTTGCCATGGGAAGAGGTGCTCGATAGTGTGTTCGATCTCGCGGTGTTCTTTCCCAGTGACAGAAGGGGCAGCAAGACACGCGTTGATCGTAGCTACTAAGGAGAAAAAGGTCGTGTTTATTCCTACATGAATAGATCTGATCTACATCATGTCATCGTTCTTATTGCATTACTCCGTTTTTCCATGAACTTAATACACTAGATGCATGCTGGATAGCGGTCGATGTGTGGAGTAATAGTAGTAGATGCAGGCAGGAGTCGGTCTACTAATCTTGGACGTGATGCCTATATATAGATCATTGCCTGGATATCGTCATGATTATTTGAAGTTCTATCAATTGCCCAACAGTAAAAGTTCTTCCACCGTTTGCTATTTTATTTGAGAGAAGCCACTAGTGAATCCTACGGCCCCCGGGGTCTCTTTTCCATCATATTGCTTTCGATCTTGCTCTCTTTTGCTTTTGTTCCAAACGGTTCAGATCTGAACCAAATTTTACTTTGCTATAAAAAAACCATCTACGTTTGATCTTTCATCTTACCGTCAAGGGATTGACAACCCCTTGGTCGTGTTGGGTGTGGAGATTTGTTTTCTTGTGTGCAGGGGCTGAACACGTGGTGTTGCAAGGACTTACTTCTGGTTCGATTACCTTGGTTCTTAACTGAGGGAAATACTTCACCGCTTGCTACATCATCCTCTCCGCTTCGAGGAACCACAACGCGAGACGAGCCTTCACGCCGTCATCAGTATCACACAAAAGTATCTCAAACAATCAAAAGCATCGAGAAAAACCGCAGAGAAACAAAAGAGCAAAAGCGCAAAAGCAAAAGCACTCTCTCTCTCGAAGCCCTATGATCTATACAATTTCTCCCCCTTTGGCAACAAGTTACCAAAAATTTCGAAAATGCATAGAGCTAAACGTCACTGTGGTCTCTGCTGGCGGCTTCTGTCTGAGTTGAAGCTGGAGTGGTGAGAACTGCATCTGCGAAGATCTCTGCTGAAGTCTGAGCTGGAGGAGTGGACACTGGAGGTGGAACTGAGGCAACTGCAGGTGCTGTAGGAGGTGCAGAGACTGTAGTCCTGATGTCCTGAACTGGAATAGGAGCTGTTCTGGATCCCCTGGGAACCTGAGCAGACTATCGTGAAGTGTCCTGGACCAAGTTATCCTACTCATCACTATCACGCAGAATAGATTCCTTCTCCTGCTTGGCTACCTCAATGTCAGCCTCAAGCTTGTTGACAGTGGTCTGCACTTCAGTGATCTTCACATCCAAGGCATGGATCTTCTCATCAAAGATTCTCTCAAGGCTCTCCTGAGATTGCACAATGCTGGCCAGGCATTGCTCAATCCTCTGAGTGGCTTCAAGTATCTCCTCAGCCTTGCTCTTGGGTGCAGCTGAAGCTTCTGCAGCTTTCTCGGTAGCCATAGCAGCCTTGGCAACATCAATCTTCTCTTGTCCTTGAACAGAAGTGGGAGCATTCTCAGCCATCACCACCACATTATCTTCATGCTCAGGATGCAAAGGCAGGTGCTCTCTGTCCAACTGGAATTTACCCATGCCAAACTTGGCATTAATGAGCATCTGAATGTGTGGGGCAAATCCACAAGACCTCTTCTGGTCAGCAGCAGTCCTCTTGATCGTTTCCACGATCAAGTCCATCACCTTGAAAGGTGCCTTCTCATCAATCAAGTGAGGTATGTTGATGGAGTATCCTCTGATCATCCTATGATCTCCAGACTTGGGCATCAAAGTATGCCTCAGAATAGTGTTTGTAGTAGTCAGGCCTGCCTGGAGATGATAAACTGAACCAAGCTTCCAAATCTCTAGATCATCTTCTGGAATTTCCTTGTACATGTTAGCCATTGATTCATGATTGTTCTTTGGCGCTCCATACACATCAACATCATCTTCCTTTGGCACTGGAGCATTCAGGATAGTAGCCCATTCTTCAACAGTTGAAGAAAATCTCTGGCCTTCAGTCATCCATACAATTTTTCCATCTGGATAGAAGTGGGTTGTGGCATAAAATTGCATGATCATCTCATCATTCCAATTGGTAAGCTTCTGACCAATAAACTCTGCAACACCACAAGCAGTAAAGTTCTCATGCACATGAGGAAAGAAATCCTTGTGCTCTTCATCATCTATATACTTCCAGTCCACATTTCTCATGTCAGCAACAACAGGCTTCTTGTCCATCAAGACTGTCTCATAGAAGTCCTGCTGCTCTCTAGTGTGAAATCTGTTATCCACATCAGTCCTTCTTCTTGTGGCATATGGATCAATTTGTCTCCATAGCCTAAGACCTCTATCCTTTCTCAGCTTCATATCCTCAGCTTGAGGATGAGCATCATTGTGAGCTGGCAACCTGGGTCTTAACTTGAGCAAAACTGGACCTTCTTCATCTGATTCAGCTGGAGGCGCATCTGCCTTGTTCTTCTCAGAAGCTGGAATGTTCCTGATGGTCCTCTTGGGCTTTGCTGCTGCAGGCTTCTTGGGCCTTGAAGTATTCCTAGACTTGATTGCATCACCCATGAGCTTCTGCTTCTGCTGAACTGGCTCAGGTGCTTCTTCCTCATCCTCTTCTGCTGCATCAGCATGAGGATCGATGAACATGTCAGCCCTTCTGACCTGGACATACACTTTTCTCTTCCTCTTGGAAGTTTTCTTCACTTTGCTTGCATTATCTCCCAAACTGAGTTTTCTAGCTGCAGTTGATTCCTTGACCTTGCTGGTGCCCTTCTTGCTTTGCTGCCCTTGCTGCTCTTTGGCAATGTAAGTGCATGAAATGCCACCCCTTGTTGGTTTTGGAGTATTGATGACAAACATGCTTGAGGGACTAATGTGTTTGTGAGAATCACAGGATAACACAGGTTGAAGTCCCATGGGATTCGGTTTAACTGTCGAAGACGACCCCTAAAAATATATGAAGTCACTGAAGACTTTGGTGGTCCTTTGAAGATAATGAGCGAAGACAATGAAGCGCGAAGACTTAGCTTTTTCATAGGCTTCATTTTCTTTTTATTGAGTCATAGGAACCACCGCACTGTTAAGTGGGGTCGAAGTGAACGAAGACAGTTATCCACGTGCTTGCTCAATCCAAATCCTAGTTCTTCCTTGTGAAGACATTGAGAGAAAAACTCCCTTCTATGTTGAAGGAGTCAGCTTGACTTGTAGCCCAAGTTAAGTTGCCGCGTGTGTTTGAAATCCGACCGTTAGACACGTGTCGGTCAGCCACTGACCCAAGGTCATTTCCGACATTCCATGTCAGGCTGCCCCTAGGCTATAAATAGCCACCCCCATCCACCATAACTTGGTGGCTGCCTCATGAGAAGATACGGCTTTTGTCGTGAGAGCTTTGCGGCTTTTGTCGTATGAGAGTAACCCTCCTCTGAAGACATTGTGAGACACTACTTCCTGAGAGGAAAACCCAAAATCCCAAAGAGAGAGTGATTGAGCATCACTGAAGATATTCTGTTCAAGTGAGCAGAAGCCTATTACACTTGAAGACTATGATCTTCCAGTCGGTTAGGCGTCGCGTTCTGAGCATCCAAGAGTCATTGTGGATTGCCGGTGAACGAAGTCTGTGAAGGTCTTGGGAGTCTACCTTGAAGACTTACCGGAGTGATTGGGCGTGACTTGCGGGTCTAGGCTCAAGGGGAATAAGGTGAAGACACAGTGACTTGCGGGTCTGTGGTCTTCTGAGTTGAATCTCAGCCTCCCCAACCAGACGTACAACTGTCACAGCAGTTGGAACTGGTCTACCAAATCATTGTCTTCACCGAGTCTCCTAGTTCTATCACTTTACTCTCTCTCTTTACTTTGAAGCTATTGCCTACTGTGTGAAGACTTTGCATGTTCCTGATCACATCATAGTCTTCACTACTTACTTGATCCTGTTTTCTCTGCTTGCTGTCTGTCTCTTCATATCATATATCTGTTTAGACCTGATTGCATGCCTAGAGTCCTATATATTCCGCTGTGCTACTGATAGCTTCTGTTTATCTTCGCTCACTCTGAAGACTTTGTTGGTCGCGAAGATATTGATTTTTAAATCGCCTATTCACCCCCCCTCTAGTCGATATCTAGCACTTTCAGGCAACAACATTCCTTTTGGGCTCTGAGGTCACCTCCTCAAGAACACAATCCTCATCTTCAGACGATGAGTTCCTGTACTTCCTGGCTCTGGTGGCTGCAGGAGGCATTCCACTGGTTGTGCTCCTCTCACCATCATCTGAAGAGTTGCTCACATCAGGACTAGTGCCTGCATCTGGAATCTCAACATCTGGTACTTCTGACCTGTTCTGACTGTCACTGGAATCTGACATGGCTGAAACCCTGTGAATAGATAAGGTATAGGCAGAGAAGAAGAGTCATCACAAAATGCAGAAGTTTTCATAAAAATGTGAGTTCAATTCATAGTTCTAAGTTTTCACAGAAGACATTTCGGAAGGACCGAGTTTAAATTTCGGTGAAACCGAAGTGCTAAGCAGAAACTTGACACACCACTTTTCGGTTAGACCGAAGTGGGTTTCGGTCTTGCCGAACCTCTAGGGTTTCACAGAAACTCACTTTCGGTCACACCGATCTGCACAACTCAGTCAGACCGAGACGTGCAAGTGCAATGGTCAGAGACCAAATCGGTGGCACCGAAATGCAAAAATCGGTCGCACCGAGATGCATTCGGCGGAAACTTAAACCTAGAAATTTTGCTCGACTATCATCTATGGAGATTTCTCGTGGATAGAATGTTTCATACTGTGGCAAGAAATATACTAGATCCATCCGTGCATTGAATCGGAAAATAGGAACACGAGCGGGGTCGAATCGTACCCTAACTTGGTGACAATCCGCTACGGCGGCAACGGCGGGCGAGAATGCCGTTGACGGCGATGGAGACCTGTGGTGAAGACGCATAGGCGACGACGGAGACGATCCGGAGACCAAGGCGATGGCAGCAGTGGGGTGCAGGAGCGAAACGTTTGAAGAAATAATCAAAGACTCGGCCCGCGGATATATATACCCCTTTGCTGTCGGTGTGACTGAGTTGGAAAACTCGGTGGCATCGAGATGGATAACTGTTGTGCAGTTATGCACTTCGGTGACTCCGAAATTTACAACTTGGTTGCACCTAGATCAATCTGTTTGTTTCGGTTGGACCGAATGTGAATTTGTTGGTCTCACCAAAAAACAAAACAGAAGGTTTTGGAAGTCAGACTTTTTTAGATCGGTGGCTCCGAGTGCTCCTCACTCGGAGGGTCCGAAAATGACTTGTTCAAATTTTGTGATGTAAGCATGAATAGAATTTGAGACAAGAAAGCATAGATAGCTAGGGGAGGTACTTAAGCATTCTTGTCCATCCATTTGGCCAGAAAAATCAACTCAATCAAAACAACAAATGGATGTCCTTGAATGGATAAAATTATGCATTCAACATGCTCACACAACAAGATAGCAAATGAAATATGTGTCAAACATGCACAACCAACACTAGCAAATAATAGCACACAATTTGTCGATGACTAGGTCATCTTTATATGAGTATATTGACTTAGGAGCCAAATGAGAACATTTGATCATAGGTCATACTCATCGTTTAAGCACAAGTGGGGTTACCACTTTTACATAAAGCATTGATGTGTTCACATCATTTGGAGTTGCTTTAGCTCAAGTCTTAGAGCAAAGCTCCCCCTAGATGTGAGAACCCCCTAAAGGGTCAAACTAACCTTGGGTTGTCGTAGAAGACTTCATGTAGATGTTGAAGATGTGGATGCTCAATGTTGATGAAGATCATCAAGAGTTGGGAGCTATCCTTTGGATTCGGGCACTTTCAATACCTACATGGGTTAGTCCCACAAGGAACAAACAAGGATATCCATGGACATAGAGTGAAGCACACAATAGATGATGTCGATGAAAGCAATGATTACCTTGTCCCTGGACTTACCAACAAGAGGGTTCGTGACTCCATGAACTAGTGCAAGATGTGGAAGTTGATTGCACAAGTCCTTGCCAAAATGAATATGAGTGAAATTTGTTGGCGGAGTCACCCTCAAGAACTCTCTAGTTCTTCTTCTTCGGGATCCACATCAACTTGATGGGAATCCTTGGGGTTGAAGTTGAGCTTGTCGAAGTAGAACTTGACGATGTCTTGAGGACCCACTTGACCATAGCTTGAGGTGCTTCCACAAATGCATCAATCTCCTCTTGAAGCTTGTCCTTGCCCTTTAGCTTGTGGTCTTGTGGTGGAAGGTCATCTTGTGCTTGTTCCACATTGAAAGAAGTAGGATCATACTTCTCCTTTTGAGGAACAAACTTTGGTGTAGGATATTGACCTTCTTCCCACTCAACTCCTTCGGCATTGAACTTTCGTTCAAAACCAATTCCTTGATTCTTCCGGTGCCTTCCTTGCTTGCGAACAATTTCCTCAAAGTTCTTACTCCTGGCAAGGCTCTTGTAGACACATTTCTCTATAATCCCTTTCAATAAACTATTTTCTTGCTCAAGTGTAACTTGGCTTGAAACATTGTTAGTGGAATCAAGAGAACTACTAGAAGCAACAACATTGGATTTAACATTGTTATTGTTACTACTAGATGAAGAGCCTTTCTTATGCATGTCATGCTTAGTCTTAATTGGTGGCAAGAAATTAGACAAGAGAAGTCGCTTGGCAAGATATGAAGAACTCTTCTTTCGAAGATCGTCATTGATAGCTTTTAGAAACTCATGTTCTTGCTCTAGGGTGAGCTTCTCGAAGCGTAGCTTCTCATGAGATCTTAGGAGCTCTCTATGATCTTCTTGAGTTGTTTCATCAGCTAACTTAAGAGTGTTTAGTTCTTTAGTTAGACGCTCAATCTCCTTCATAGCATTGTCATTCGACTCTTCTTGACTATAAAGACTACTAGCATGTTCATTGTGACTAAGCTCACTAGATTTATCATTTAAGAGCTCGTCCTCACCAAGTAAATCATCCTCATCGCTATCAAAGTCAATGAATTCGGGGTGTCATACCTTGGGGCCTTTTGCCATGAAGCATCTTCCAATTCCCTCATTTGGTGAATCAAATATGTCATAGAAGTTGGAGTTGGAGGATACGAGAGCAAGACCGGCAACACCTTCATCTTGACTATATTCGGAGTCGGAGTGATAGCTTCCTTCGGATTGATTGTCGTAGTCGGAGCCGGAGACCCATTCACCTACATGAGCTAGATGTCTTCTTCTTGTGTAGCTCCTTGATGACTTGTATTTCCTCTCCGAATCCTTGCTTCTCCGAGAGGGTCTTCGTTCATAACGATCATCTCTACTCCTTCTCTCCTTCCGAGGTGATTCATCCCTTGAGCTTCTTCTCCTTGGTGATTCTTCTCTTCTCTTGTGGGGTGTCGTACACTCATTTGAATAGTGTCCGGGTCTTCCACAATTGTAGCAATTTCGATCATGGCTAGAAGATCTCTTTTCATCATATGATCTTGACTTTGAGCTTCTTTCTTTGCCTCTATTCTTGTAGAATTTGTTGAAGTTCTTGACCATTAGGCTTATCTCTTCATTGGAAACCAATTTGTCACTTGAGGTAGTGGGAGCATCACTTGTAGCCTTGTAAGCACAACTTTACTTGTTGTGAAGCTCTTCCTTATCCTTAAGTGTCATCTCATGAGCAACGATTCTTCCAATGACTTCGGTAGGCTTGAGAGTCTTGTAATTTGGCATCATTTGGATCAAAGTGCACATGGTGTCATACTTTCCATCCAAAGCTCTAAGAATCTTCTTGATGATGAATTTGTCGGTCATCTCTTCTCTTCCTAAGCCAGCAATCTCATTTGTGATGAGAGCAAGCCTAGAGTACATTTCAGCGACTCCTTCACCATCCTTCATCTTGAACTTGTCAAGCTGACCTTGAAGAACATCTAGCTTTGATTCCTTCACGGACTCGGTACCTTCGTGCATTTCAACCAAAGTATCCCAAATCTCTTTTGCATTCTCAAGACGGCTGATTTTGTTGAACTCATCGGGACACAAAGCATTGAAGAGAATGTCACAAGCTTGAGCATTGTTTTGCAACATCCTCAACTCTTCCGGTGTGGCTTCACGATCCGGAACCTTTCCTTCCTCGAAGAATTCACCTTGCATACCAACACAAATAATGCCCCATGCGGCTGGGTTATGACCAAGGATATGCATTTTCATCTTATGCTTCCAACTAGCAAAATTAGTACCATCAAAGTAAGGACCTCTCTGAAAATTACCCTCACTAGACGCCATACTCTCCTAGGTTGTGAAACCAAGCTTATGGAGTCCAATGCAATGGAAACCAAAACAATGGAGACCAAAGCTCTGATACCACTTGTAGGATCGAAAGTATGTCTAGAGGGGGTGATTAGACTACTTGACAAGATAAAAACCTAGCCTTTCCCCAATTACAGATTTTGGCAGGTTTTGTAATTCAAGCAAGTCAAGCGACACCCTACACATGCAATTCTAGAGTATATGCAGCGGAATGTAAAACATTGCATATGTAGTACAGAGGTGGAGAAGATCAAACGCAATTTGAAGACACGAAGATTTTTCCCGTGGTTCCGATAGGTGGTGCTATCGTACATCCACGTTGATGGAGACTTCAACCCATGAAGGGTAACGACTGCACGAGTCCACGAAGGGCTCCACCCACGAAGGGTCCACGAAGAAGCAACCTTGTCTATTCCATCATGGCTTACGCCCACGGAGGGTTAGCCTTACTCGGGGTAGATCTTCACGAAGTAGGCGATCTCCTTGCCCTTACAAACTTCTTGGTTCAACTCCACATCTCGACGGAGGCTCCCAAGAGACACCTAACCAATCTAGGAGGCACCACCCTCCAAAAGGTAATAGGTGTTGTTGTTGATGACGAACTCCTTGCTCTTGTGCTTCAAATGATAATCTCCCCAACACTCAACTCTCCTCACTGATTTGGCTGTGGTGGAAGAAAGGATTGAGTGGAAAGCAACTTGGGAAGGCTAGAGATCAAGTTTCATATGGTAGGAGTGGAGCAACTTGATCTCAACACAAGGGTAGGTGGTTCTCTTCTCAGAAATGTATGTTGGAAGTAGTGGTTCTTTCTGAGTGCTCTCTCCACGAATGAAGAGGGGGTGGAGGGGTATAAATAGCCTCCACACAAAATCCAATCGTTACACACATTTGACCAAAATCGGACAGACCGAAGTTGACAACTCGGACAGACCGATATGTTCAAATATATGAACGTTAGGAATCTCGGTGGGACCGAGGGAAGCATTTCGGTGTGACCGACTTGCGCAGTGACTAGGGTTAACCAGTTTCGGTGAGACCAACTTTGTCATCTCGGTGACACCGATTTGACAACAGAAGGCAACAGAAACTTGGCAACACCATCTCGGTGAGGCCGAGTGTCAAAGTCGGAAAATCCGATTTGCTAGGGTTTGGATATGGCTAGGAGTTGCTCATCTCGGTGAGTCTGGGTAGATCTTTTCGGTGGGACCGAGATGGCTTTTAGGGTTTTGGACAGTGAGAGTTGCTGAGAGTTTTGGAGATATACCACTAAGCACTTGAGCAACCAGATCATCATCAAAACCTCATCCCCTTTTAATAGTATTGGCTTTCCTATGGACTCAATGTGATCTTGGATCACTAAACCAAAAATAGAGTCTTGAGCTTTTGCTAATGCTTGCCTTAGCATTTTGAGGGGTCCACATTCCTTAGTCCTTGCCATGTCCACATCACTGAACTCTCTGAAATATTTCTCAAGTAATTATTAGTTCAATGATATATATGTTGTTATTAATTACCAAAACCACCCGGGGATTAGTTGCACTTTCACTCGGTTGCACCTTGCGATGAAGGAGATCGAGAGCAAGCTTTGTTGGAAATATGCCCTAGAGGCAATAATATTGTATTATTATATTTCCATTATTCATAATTAAGAGTTTTTGTTTCATGCTATAACTGCTTTGATCCTGGAATATGCGATTCAGTGGAAAACTCATATGCACGTGTGGAACAATAAACGGTAAATAAAGTGTTCCCGGTCTAGCCTCTAAGACTGTCTCAAGTGTTGTTGGTGATCACATTTTCCGGATCTTAGGATATCGTTAAGAGTAACGATAGTCCTAAAACAACTTTGAGGGTATGACGGTAGAAGAACGATCATATTGAACCGACCCAATTCTTGTTTGTTATCTGAATGATTATATCGTCTAATATCATCTGTTATAACACGGAGTGTTAGCATGTGTTTTAGTTCCTTAGACCATGAGAGTGTCTCGGTCATTTCCTACCGGACGGTGGGCTTTGGGGTTGCTCAAACGTCATCTGTAACTAGATGATCATAACGACAACTTACAGGCACATCGGAAAGTTTGAGAAGTGACCGAATAGCTCAAGAGTGGGATTTACTCCTCCGACGATGGAGAGAAATTCTTAGGGCCCTCTCGGTGTGACGGCATCCATCATCGTCTGGCCACACACAAGTGACTACGTCACAGGGATGCGAAACACATCAACGAGAAAAGAGAACAAAACCGGTAATGGGAGCAACGGTATAAGTAAGCATGGTGATGACTTAGGAAGATACCGATGCACATCGGGTTTTGTAAAGTATCATGAAGCAAAGGGAACATCACATGATAGCCAAGGTTCGCTCGAATATCATTCGTGTAATCATAGGGACCGATATGGATGTGCACGGTTCCGCTGTCGGTCATTGAACGAAGGGGTATCGTTCATGTCTATGATTTACCGAACCTACAGGGTCACAAGCTTAAGGTAATCATGATATGTTGAGTGTTAGTAGGATGGGAGTGATGAGAATATATTTGTGGAATTGTTTCATTAATATCCGGAATAGTTCTGAGAGGTTCCGGAAGCGTTTCGGGGTCACCGGAAGGGTTTCGGTGAATATCGGGTAATATAGGGTATTACCGATTAATATATATAGGTGGAAAATGTTTCCGGAGATGTTAAATTATATATATAATGCTCTGAAAATGTTTAGAACAAAAATATATTTAATTTAATATCAACGGGCCTAATAAGGCCAAGAGGTGGAGAAGAAGTTGGGCCACAAGGGCCCAACATGGGAGGCGCCCCCCTTTCCTATAGGGGGGCGAATCCTACAAGGAGGAGGAGTCCAACTCCCCCTCCTTTGTGTGGCGCCCCAATGGGGCTCTTTCCCCCTTGGTGGCAGCCCCTCTCCCCTCCCAATCCTACATATACTAGAGGATTTCCACCCTATTGTAATACAAGTTTTGGAGCCTCCTCTAGTTCATCTAGTGCTAGTTCTAGTTGGTCTATTTAGACTAATTAGAGCAAACCCTAGACACCTCTAATCCTCATAATTAGAAGCCCCATGTGGCTCTAATCTCCTCCCTCTAATTCTTCGGTGGCGACTAGTTCTGGACGGCGAAGCGCCGCCGGATCGTGAAGACCGAACGCTTGTGAATCAAGTAGAGAGGCCGTGCTTTCGATCTTTGTTCGAGGGATCGTTCGTGGGATCATCATCGACGAACGAGGGACTTCAAGTTCCACTACGAATGAGGGACTTCAAGTACCACTACGAACGAGGGACTTCAAGTACCACTACGTTCGAGGGACTCCAAGTTCGATCTACACCGACTCATCTTCTTTCGCTGCACTCCGGAGTCGGTAACGATCGATGATCCAAACCTCCTTGCTTCTTCATAGTGTTCCTGGGTGTTGCGTAGGGCAAATTTTTTTGTTTTCTACTACATTTCCCAACAGTGGCATCAAGAGCGGTTCTATGAGTAGATGCAGGTTTCGATCTAGATCACATGTGATTGTGAGGGTGATGTTCTTGCTATGCTTCCCATGAGTGTTGCTTCGATTCAGTTCATTGACAGTATGGTGTCACTTGTACAAGGTTCTGACGAACGATCGGCTCTGGCTGTCGACGTTTCGCTATACAGTTCCTTGGGTTTCATCATAGTCAAGAATAGTGAATCGTCGCGTACGCAAGAGGGCAATGAAGATGGTTGATCTTCTAGGGGCCACGCGTATTAGACGAAGTTTAGTGTGGGGAACGAGACTTTTAATTAAGTCTCTTTTTCACACACCCCAAAAGTTAATCTAGCAACAAGGATTATCACTTGAAGCTGTGCACATAGGTAGCTAGGTTTTTCTGTAAACCCTAGAAGCCACGTAATTAAAATTTGCCAAGCCGATTAGAGGACGTCTAACTTGGTTTTGCAGGGTTTTCATTTGATGTGGTATAGCCTTCGTCATGATAATGAGTTTATGTATGAGATGGTTATATGTTGTAATGTTAAGTGGCCTGCGCGTCACGGCATGATGGCTGGAGCCACGAGATTGCCACCTTAATGTAATTGTCGTAGAGATAGGTTACAGGTGACGGTGGCAAAACGTACACGGAGGACCCCGACGAGGAGAAGGTGTATCGGCGCGGGACGAGGAGCTATAATTTTGTGCCACGGCAGAATTTCAGATTTTGGTGCCACGACAACGTTTTGTGAAACGACCGCCATGGCAACGTTTTCTGAAATTGCTACCACGGCAATGTTTTTGAAACGGTTGCCACGACAACAAAATATTGGCCGTCATGTTGCTTCAACTGGAGATTGAAGACGAACATGGAGTGTTCCTGGCGCCCAGGGCTATACCATATCATGCTTTTATGAATTGCCTGAGATGTTTATCCCTTTATTGTTTGCACCCTTTTTTTGATTGCGCATTAGTCAATTATTAGGGTGATCTCTCACACTAAATATCAAGTAAAAGGTGCTCTTCCAGTGTTGCGACTGTCTATAACACGTAACATTCCGTAGTGGGTCATGTCCACATGAGCACAAACGGTTCGTGAAGTGAAAGATAGGGATGGTTAGACCATTTACGCAGAGAGCACTTGGTTAACTTGAAGTTCTGGCAGAATAGTTATGAGCTCGGAGCACAAAGCATCGAAAGATGAACAAGAGTCATATGGAGATATGATCGGCAAAAGATTGCCCACCGGTCAAAATTCTCGTCATCAGTGATGTCCACATCAATGGCTGAGAACTAGATCTGGATCTTGAATCACTCACTATCAATTATGAGAGATATTGATTTGAGTGGAAGCACAATTATGTATTAATTAAGTTTAATCACTAGTGCAAAATTAATTATGTATTTACCTGTGTAGTTTGCATCATAGTTGTAGAATTATGGCTCACAGTTCCACCTTTGTTGTTGAAATTGTTTGACTGCTATTATCTGGTTGGAACTTTATGTTTGAGAGGATCGTCCTCTAAAAGGTGCCAAGAAGGATTTTGTCCTACTTTATGTTTACAGTGCTCTCTTGCTAGTGCTATGGATGAAGAGGCTCACGTCCTTTGATTCAAAACGTAGAATTGCATTATGGTCTACTTGCTTCCGAGAAACTCGAACTTCAAAGTTATTGGGATAGTTATGTAATGTTCTTGGAACTAAAAATTGTTTTTAGAAACAAACAAAGGCTAAAAGATATGCGATATCTAAAGAAGTGTTTTGTTTGCAAGATCTAGTGAAGCGTTCAACTATGTTTAAGACTAAAGTGCATAAGATCTGGAAGAACGCCAGTCATGTATTGATGGTGAGAACTTATAGAGAAAGAACAAAACAATAGGATGTAATGAGACTTACACGCCTAGCGAAGTTCGGGGCTCACGCCACTCTTAAAGTTGCTGTTTCTTCTGAGAGTGAGAGATTATTGACGTAAAACTACAAGAAGTAAAAGGTGGAAAGAAAAGAAGACTGGAATGTCTAGCGCAGGTATGAACATCATACAAGTTATGAGATGTAGAAGTTGTTGCAATGGTGTAGCGACGTCCTACACAAACGGGTTTTAACCCCTTTCCGCGATAGACTTTTAAACCGTCGCCTGGACAGTGTGTGCGATAGGGGGGTCCATCCCACACGACCGAGAAACCGTAACCGATAGGCAGTAGGAATGCATACGTTTTGCATAACTAAGCGTATGTGATGACCGCATCTATCCCAGACGCTAGTTGTCAGATAACTGTTTCCGATATATCATCTATCGCAAACGCTTCATCCTTGTTGTTCGTGTCGGTTGTCAGTACCATCGCATGCGCTATTCTGTCGTGCAACGTTTGCGATATGCGCCCCATCACGAACAGTTCACGATTGTAAAGCATGTATGATAGGTAGACTATCACACACGTTTATCTTTACAGTACCGTATGCGATTGTATGTAAGAGTGCATACAGTTGTCCCCATGAAACTGTATGCGAAGCTAGATTATATCCCACACGTTTCTCTGTCATTAATCATTTCTAATATATAAAATGTCCCAAATGATTCGTCCGTAGTACCCGTGTCGGATGAAATCCTATCGCACGCGTTCTTCTGTGAGCAACGTTTACGATACTCACGACATCATAAACAGTTCATGATTTCAAAGCGCGTGCGATCGGGAAACTATCACAAACATTTAATGAGAAAGAACTGTGTGCGATGCTGTAGTTAACCTCAAACGTTTTTTCTTTGTTGATCGTGTGTGCAGTACAGATACATCACACACGTAGTGATCAGAGAAACGTCTTTGATCATGTCGTTTATCACACACGTTTTGCTTTCAGAAACTGTGTGCTTTCTACTGGCGTGCAGAGCATTATTTATCCCTAATTTAATCCCTACATTTAAAATTCGTAGAATTTGAATTTGAAACATATTTTGAATTTGAAAGTAGGCAATCATTTATTTCATATCGAATCATGTTTATTACAGAGGTTGAGGAACGAATGAATAATTGGATGCACAGGTACATATATACTGAAGAACTACAGGAGCATCATGTACAGAATGATGAACCACAGTTGTACTAAAGACGGTAAAGAGAGAGGCGAAAGACATTATGGCTGCTGGAGAAGGTGAAGCGGAATGCCCATATTGTGCCCTCCTCCATGCCTAACGCGCGCACAACTCTAGGCCAACCCCTTGTGATGGCCGCCCGCCCATTCTTCACTCTCTTCATTATGACTTCTCGATGCTCATGGTAGTCTCGATGAAATACTTTAACCTTCATTTCATGCCCACCAATCATGTACTTTGCGAGGTAATCTTGAGTAAACTGCTTTGGGAACCACTGCAAACGAATAAGATTCAGACATTGTTGACTAACAACTCATTACGGGCAGTAAAAAGACAAGGCTACAGAGTTCGTAGTTACCATCCTACAGCTCACTGTTGCGTTGGATAGAGCTTAAACAAATAGCTTAATTGGCATTGTTCGTATCTTTTTGCTAACAATCCTTATCAGTTTCCTCACTTGATGCTGGTTCATGAATATCTCGTTGCCCCAAACGCAGAAGGGGGCGAGGCGTGGATCTTTGCCGAGGACATATGTACCTAGCTACAAGCAACAAGTCAATATTAGAAGATAAAAAGTGTCCAGGCGTGGATCTATATGGACTACATTATGGAACGGAGGGAGTATAAGCCGAGGGATGAAACTAACCTCGATGAAAGACGTCAGCCACTCCCGTTGTTGTCCTGTGTGAGTACATGGAAAGGCATGGTAAGTACAGCGGGCTTAACATCAACCAAATATAGACATGGTAAACAACATAATGTCCAAATGGTAGGTTGAATGTGTTTGTTTCAGCATGCTATTAAAGCAGATAAAAATGGAAGGGGATGTTAACTACAACATGCTTAACAGTGACAAAATACTGTAATTTAAACTGGTACTATTGTTGAATAGGACGTAGCTCGTGCTTAAACATCACACTGGATAAATGTGTAAAACTGAAATAAAGGGCATGTGCTAACTACACCAGGCACAACAAGAACCAAGCATAGCCGTTCAAGCTGGTGTTGATGAAAATTGAACTGCACAGTTCATGCTTGCACATAATGAACATCACATTGTGAATAACTGAAATAAACAAGGCCTATATGTTCACTAATTTAAACAACCAAATATAGCCATTGAAAACTGGACAGCTGCTTACTGCAACAAACCTAACAAATAATAACTGAAATAAACAAGGCCTATATTCACATTACATTTTTGCATAACTGAAATAATTAAAAACGACATAGTTAAAACATAGGATGGCAAAAGCTAGTACAACTATGGGTACGAGTTGGGTAGCTAGAAAAGGTAAGATTTGCTGATAGGATATTGCCTCACTTGTGATGGATGGGATCCTCCCACTTGGAAGAGCACCTACCCAGGGTGCGTTCCGTGATGTCGCAGATGGGATGTTTCACCTTGTAAGAGCCGTAGTGGGTGCCCTTCTCGTGGTCATGCTCGATGAGATCTGACTTGGCAGCGGAGGGTCTAAAGCCACCGGCGTAGAACTCGTGCTTCAGAAATGACAGAACGGGCTCGAGGGCGTCCAAGGATCGCAAATCATTGACCACAAGGCGGAGGAGATAAGCGGTGGGGCGTTTGAAGAGATCGACGACGGACGAACCAGAGGCGTTGGGGATGGGGCACTTAACCTGTGACATAGCCCGCGTCAGGCCGTCGCTGTCGACGAGCTTGGTGTCATAGCGACTCTCGTGAGATACCGAAATACGATAACCCGCTGCCTTGAAGCATTGGGCATGTCAACGAAGTCAATGTCCTTGCCAGCTTCCACGGCGAGGTGTTCCTCCGGGACCGACTGGACTGCACGAACGGCGGCCATGTTGCCATCGTCCGACGGAGGGGCCGCGATAGACCTCTTTTTGGCCGTACGCTCCTCGGGCTCACCGGGATAAGTGGTCGGCCTTAGGCTGCGACTCTCTGGAGTAGGGGATGCGGATCTGGGGGGTGGGACACCGCAGGCCTCATCTAAAAACTCAGGGCGGCGAGGTACGGGGATCGGAGGGTAACCTGAAATTGTCTAAGCTAGGAGGCACGGGCAGACCGGTGGATGTTGGTGGTGGGCAGCGGCGGCGGCGGCGGCGAGCTAGGGTTCGAGGGGGGGCGGGGGTGTTTGAGGGTATGCCGTGGCTACAGAAAATTGTAGTAATGGCGGCTAGAGATATGGTGGTGGACGAGGGAGGGCGACGGTTGAAATGCATCGGCTACAGAAATTGAGAGGGAGGGCGACTTTTGAAATACCGCTGCTACATACTAAAATTTGGGTAAAGGAATTGAAGCGCGGCGGGAGCAACAAATATCACACAGTGTACCACGAAATTTTGCATCGCTCAAGGCGGGTAATTTTCTTTTGAGATTACATGTAGCTGGTTCATCGCACACGGTTCATCATAAATTTCAGCCGCAGACGTGTAATTCATCCTAGATTTCCGCGCGCCCATAAACATTTGGCTAATTTTCACAACAGAATGCCTAATTTAGTAGCGGAAAAGTTGACATTACTAGTTCATACGCTCGCTAATTTACAAACAGTTCACCAATTTACATCAAGATGAACTGCACAAAATATTCACTATGCCATGGATGCAAACAAACGTTGCGCCGCCGTCATGACGTTCCTCGGCTCAGAAGGAGTTTTCAGAGGAGCTCGTCAAGTCGATGATCTCCACTGGTTTCGCGGCGGCAACCGGCGGGGCTACCTCGGCCGCAGCTGTAGTGGCGACCGCATGGGCCATCCGGTCACAGACGGGCACCACTCTTGCCAGGGCTGCGTCCGTGGTCGCCGTGGCCACCGAGGCGGCCACTATTGCCATGGCCGCCGCCGCAGCTACAATGCCTGTACTAGCCTCAAACGCGGCTGAGAGGCATGATCCAGTCTGTTCCGCCGCCTTCTGGTCATGCTCCCGCCTCTTCTTGCTGCGGGCATTGGTGCTATTTTCCATGTCTCCGCCCGCTGCTTTGGCATCTGCCTTCCTCAGCCGCTTCCTCTTCGCAATCTCCCTCCATTTCTGCCACCGCAGATCCCTAGCCGCGTTGCAGATGGCATCCGCACAAGCGATGGCTTGTTCCACACCGACACTGAGACGGCGCTCATCCTTGTCGCACAGGAACACATCGAAGCGCGATTCCTGGACGGACAGAGCAATGGCCTTCTGCAACCGACGATGATACTCCGGGTCGTCGTCGTCGGCCGAGGCAGCTGGCGGTTGGCTGTTGACCGCCATGGCGGCCAGCGCGTTGGAATCCTCTATCCCGTCGTTGTCGTCGATCAGGACGGTGCCATACACATCCCCATGGTTGTGCACCGATTCCATTGGGTGGGTTGGTGTGAGGTGGTGGCGAGCTATCGACGGGAAGAATAAGCTAAGAGCCGCCGTCGCCCGTCGGGGGGGGGGGGTGGGATTTTTATAACTCGCTGTCGAATTTGGGTTTTCCTGTACAAATTACCCCCTTTGCCCTAACTGGCGCATGCGAGGTCGTGGGCTCGTTGGCATCGCACACAGTTCTCACTATCCACCCGTGTCTGTATTTTTTACAATCGTAGACGATTGTTCATTCCAATCGTCTCCTGTATTATATACCAGCATATGGCAAAAAACGCGAGAGGGTCGGAACACAACCACAACAGCATGTGGCCCAGCTATATATATGTATGTATGAAAAGTGTGGTGTGATGGTACAAATTCCCAATGCACAACTTTGATGTGGCACATGATGCATTATGCATGCATAAAAGTGGTTAGTGCCACAGAAAAAGGTTCATGACATAAACATAGGGTGTTTGGCCCCTCCACTTCATGCCGACGGATGGAATCATATGAACACATGCCCTTGCTTAAAATATGCATCGCATTTAGCCATGACATGTCGTAACACAACCAAGAGAATCTATCTTTGGTCAAACCCCTCTCGATGTAGGTCAAGAGAGGGAAGCGCGAGCCCATGGATGGGCGTGCCGTCAAAGATCGGGTGATAGGGGGCAAAATACCACCGTCACCTGCACGTGGCCAAATATATGTCGGCAAAGAGGTGGTCCGATGTTTAAATACACAATGCACAACAACTTTGATGTGGCACCTGCATCACAAAATCGAACACCGTACCCCCTTCGATGTGTATACAGATTAACTAGGTCGTAGGGTTCGTGTCCCTCCCCCACTTTGTGTCGGCGGGAGACATGCACTCATATACTTTGGTTGGACATGTCACCATTATTGCGCCTAGCTACCACAACACGCACAAGGAAAATCTATCTTCCTCGAACGACCACTATTGTTGTTGGTCAAGAAGGGATAGACCCACAACGGCCACAGATGGGCATGTCATCGAAAACCGCACGAGAAGTCTAGATGACCAACACCACATGCATGTGGCCCAAATGTACGTATGAAGGGGTGGCGTGTGATGTGTATTAATTAAATACCCAATGTACAACTGTGATGTGGCGCCTACCTCGCGAACCGGACAAAAACCCCCGTGAAAAGCTAGGTAATTAATTAAGGATGACGTACGTAGGGTGTCGGTCCACCCATTACTTCAAGCACATCTAAGGGAGTCGTAAGAACATGTGAGCTCGAACTTTAATTGCTCGGACATGTCACCGCGACACACCGTAACATGAACCAAAAGAAATCCATTCATGGTCAGACCCCTCTCGTTGTCGGTGAAAGGGATGGTAGAGACACGGGCCCGCAGATAGGCGTGTCGTCAAAAACCGCACACGGGAGATGGGGACGATCAGAAGACCACCACTTGCATGCGGCCCAAATATATGTATGGGTGTCGTGGCGTGTTCAAATCCCCAATGCATAGCATGGATGTGGCACCAGTTGCCTAGCAAACCGAACCCCCCCAGAAAAGCCAGGTTCACGAAGGCTGTCGAATCCCCCACTTCGTGCCAGCAGGGGGGTGGGGTTGACAGACGCATGTGCTCAAACTTTAGTCTGCCATGCCACCATGACCTATCGTAACAAAAACCGAGAGGAATCCATCATGGTCAAACCCTTCTCGATGTTGGTCAAAGGGATAGACCGTGCGGGCCCACATGTCGTGTGTCATCAAAAGCAGCACGATGGGAAGGATCAGAAGAGCATACTACCACCACACGCATGCGTGTGACCAAAATATATGTAAGCATATGGAAGGGTGATATGATCGATGCTTAAAAACCCAATGCAACTTTGATGTGGCACCTACCTCGCACCCCCTCCCCGGAAAGCTATACATGGTTAAGAACTAGGGTGTCTCGTTCCTGATCAAAGGGATACACCGCAATTGTCACTTCCAGATAAATTTGACGCGTGCCTCCAAAAGTTTGTAAAGAATGCAACAAACCTTTTTTTGCATAAAATACATGCACATTAATTGTATGTTAATATGAAAAAAATCTCATAATCAACAAAAAAATCATTCTCGAAATTTACAAAACAAGGACCTCAATGTTTATTTAACTGCCATGACAAGATCAATACATACATTTATAATTAAATATATGTATTGATCCTATCACGTAGTTAATTAAATATGAGATATAGCAACTTCCCATCCGGTCACCCATCCTTAGACTACTCCAACCAGAGCACGCTTAACTTGTGCGTTCCATTCGAATGGGCTAGCGAAAGGGAAGCTACACCTTGCTAATAATCGTTGCCTCCTCGCATTTATAATGGGTATCCCTATGGTCACCGTGTGGGACCAGCTCCGCACCACTGACGTCCGTGGTTTCAGAAACCATGTGCAAAATCCTTACATAGTTGCCACTCGCCGCATAGCTTATTATCCGCGCTGACGCTGGTGGCGGGAGACCAATTTGAGGGAGTGGCGGGAAACGGCAGCGTGTTTGGATATGACGCAAGTAATATAATATTGAAAACTTAGGAAAGAAGGAACCACGAGCTAGCACGACGCGTGCGCACACAGTGCTCCACGGGTGCCAAAGACAGCTGTCCTGAACTGCTTTAAAATTGCATGGACATCATATTTTTGACAGATGAAACAGTAGGAGAGACCCCGCAAAAAAAATAGTAGAGGCTACTACTGCAATTAAAATGAATAATGGAAATTGTTACATTTACCAAGGGGCATAATTCCTAATGTGGAAGGTGGAAATGATTTTTCAGAAATTATAGGACCAAACTAGAGCAGACTTACAGTTCAAATTTGAATTACTTGATGTAAATCCCTAGAAACTCAATAAATCAATGAAATATATCAGTATCGCTTTGAAAATCATGAAAAAATTTCTGTTGGAATCCCATGCGGCCTACTTTAGGTGAAACTTGAAATCACACAATTTGCAATATTATTTTTGGTAGTTGCCACACCAACAATTCACATATATGGCAATAGAAAAATGAAAACAACCTTTTTAAAACGAAATCTTCATTTTTCTGGAATTATTGATCAAAATGATGGTAACACCCTTGTTAGTTCCTAAAAGGTTCATGTCATCATGTACTATGCCATGAAAATGCCCATGGACAGCCATCTTGTGGTTGGAATTGTACTCATTGATCTTCATATGAGATATGTCAGTTTGTGAAGGTTTTTTTTCAAGTTTGTGATGTTGTTAGTTTATCATTTTTCCCATAAGACATTGCACATAAGAGGCGTACATGCAAAAGGATTTCCAATTTTCAGCATGTTTTCATTTTTTGCATAATTTCTTACAAAGTGTTGTCAGAATTGCATGCACGACTAATCATATAAAATGTGCAGGAACGTGACCTTTCTTTGTGGACACTGCCTACATTCCTAATGTGGAAGGTGGAAATGATTTTTCAGAAATTATAGGACCAAACTAGAGCACACTTGCAGTTCAAATTTGAATTACTTGATGTAGATCACCAAAAACTCAATAAATCAATGAAATATAGCAGTATCGCTCTGAAAATCATGAAAATTTGTCAGTTGGAATTCCATGCGGCCTACTTTAGGTGAAAATTGAAATGGCACAATTTGCAATATTATTTTTGGTAGTTGCCACACCAACAATTCACATATATGACAATAGAAAAATGGAAATAACCTTTTTAAAACAAAATCTTCATTTTTCTGGAATTATTGATCAAAATGATGGTAACACCCTTGTTAGTTCCTAAAAGGGTCATGTCATCATGTACTATGCCATGAAAATGCCCATGGGCATCCATCTTGTGGTTGGAATTGTACTCATTTATCTTCATATGAGATATGTCAGTTTGTGAAGTTTTTTTTCAAGTTTGTGATGTTGTTAGTTTATCATTTTCCCCATAAGACATTGCACATAAGAGGCGTCCATGCAAAAGGATTTCAATTTTTCAGCCTGTTTTTATTTTTTCATAATTTCTTACAAAGTATTGTCAAAATTGCATGCACGACTAATCATGTAAAATGTGTGGGAATGATGTCTACTACGCAACCTTTCTTCTTGTAGACCTTTGTTGGGCCCCCAAGCGCAAGGTTTTGTAGGACAGTAGCAAATTTTCCCTCAAGTGGATGACCTAAGGTTTATCAATCCGTGGGAGGCGTAGGTTGAAGATGGTCTCTCTCAAGCAACCCTGCAATCAAAAACAAGAAATCTCTTGTGTCCCCAATACACACAATACAATGGTAAGTTGTATCGGTGCACTAGTTCGGCGAAGAGATGGTAAAACAAGTGTAGTATGGATAGTAGATATAGGTTTTTATAATCTGAAATTATAAAAACAGCAAGGTAACCAATAGTAAACGGGCACAAAAACGGTATTGCAATGCTTAAAAACAAGGCCTAGGGTTTGTACTTTCACTAGTGCGATCTCCCAACAATGTTGACATAGCTGAATCATATATAAATCCCTCATGTGCGACGAAGAGTTCACTCTCAAGTAACTAATAGCGGAGAACAAACGAATAAATTGTTGTAGGGTATGAAACCACCTCAAAGTTATCCTTTCCGATCAATATTATGAGCTATCCCTATAAGTGTCATGAACAGCCCTAGAGTTCGTACTAAAATAACACCTCAAGAAACACATCAACCAAAACCCTAATGTCACCTAGATACCCCAATGTCACCTCGAGTACCCATGGGTTTGATTATACGATATGCATCACACAATCTCAGATTCATCTATTCAATCCAACACAAAGAACTTTAAAGAGTGCCCCAAAGTTTCTACCGGAAAGTCAAGACGAAAACGTGTGCCAACCCTTATGCATAAATCCCCAAGGTCACGGAACCCGCAAGTTGATCACGACAACATACATCCAGTGACTCAAGTGAATATCCCATTGCCACCACAAATATCCATATGCAAGACATACATCAAGTGTTCTCAAATCCTTAAAGACTCAATCCGATAAGAAAACTTCAAAGGGAAAACTCAATTCATCACAAGAAGATAGAGAGGGGAAAACTCCATATGATTAATCTATATCAACAAAGCTCGTGATACATCAAGATCGTGCCATCTCGAGAACACGAGAGAGAGAGAGAGATCAAACACATAGCTACTGGTACAAGCCCTCAGCCCCGAGGGTGAACTACTCCCTCCTCATCATGGAGACCTCCGGGATGTTGATGATGGCCTCCGGTGATGATTCCCCCCTCCGGCAGAGTACCGGAAAAGGATCCCGATTGGTTTCTCGTGGATACAGAGGCTTGCGGCGGCGAAACTTCTCATCTAGGTTAACTTTTGGGGGTTTGAGTATTTATAGGATTTTTCAGCGTTGGAATCACGCGAAGAAGGGCCACGTGGGCCCCACGAGGTACCAGGGCGCGCCTGGGGGGGGGGGGTGGCGCGCCCTGGTGCCTCGTGGGCACTGGGCGGTCCCCCTCTAGTGGGTCTTGGTTCCAATATTGCTTATTTATCCAATAAAAAATCGTCAAAAAGTTTCAGCTCATTTGGAGAACTTTGATTTTCTGCACAAAAACAACACCACGGTAGTTCTGCTGAAAACAGCGTCAGTCCGGGTTAGTTCTAATCAAATCATATCAAAACCATATAGAATTGTTATAAATATGGCATGAATACTTCATAAATTATAGATACATTGGAGACGTATCAGGGAACATGACCTTTCTTTGTGTATACCGCCTACATTCCTAATGTGGAACGTGGAAATGATTTTTCAGAAATTATAGGACCAAACTAGAGCACACTTGCAGTTCAAATTTGAATTACTTGATGTAAATCAACAGAAACTCAATAAATCAATGAAAAATGGAAGTATCACTCTGCAATTCATGAAAATTTGGCAGTTGGAATCCCATGCGGCTTACTTTAGGTGAAAATTGAAGTGATACATACATTATTACTTATGCTATTTTTTTGCGGGTGATTACTTATGCTAGTTGGCACACAAAAATGGTCACCTACGGCAAACGGTTGTATATGCTGAACCGTGGGCGTTGTACTAACCATTTATGTGCTCCAGGCTTCCCATTTTTTATTGGAAAAAAGGAGGTGCCATGCGGGAAGCTGTTTGATTAGACGGGACGCGCGCGAGAAGTCCGCCACGCAGGCTCGACGGGACGCGTGCGAGCAGTCTGCCGCGCAGGCTCGATTGGACGCGTGCGAGCAGTCTGCCGCACAGGCCCTACGGGACGCGTGCGAGCAGTCCGCCGTGCAGGCTCTGCGTGACGTGTGCTCAGGCTCACCGGGAAGCGAGCCCTTTGACCTGCACCCACCGCCCGCCTCGCTCTCAACTTTTCCATTAATGATGGCCAAGCCGCTGTTTAACACAAGGTTAATGCACTTGGACGGAGGGAGTGGTTGGCTAGTGATCCCATTGGCCCCGATCAACGTTAGTACTGTTTTGTTCGTGCCTCGCGTAGAACGTGATTTTTAGCCTGTTTTCGACTCGTATACGGTATACATTTACCTACGAACGAAATGATACGACGAAAAATTGACAATGACAGGGGATTATAATTGTCTTACATATTCAGGATAACTTAAATGACAATGCCACATGCGGCAATGCCCGAAAAAGACACTTGGGCATGCAAAAAGATGACGATGATGGAGTCGATGCTCTCTACTTCATCATGGGTGTTGCTGGGCGCCGGTGCGGAGTTGCTCCAGCGTCTCCTTCATCGCCTCCGCTGCCTTCTCCTCCTCTCGCCTCTCCTCCGTCATCTTCTTCATCGCCTCAATGGCGTGGTTTTTCTGGCGGTGAGCTTCAACGCTCTCATTTACATCCGCCAGGGCTTGCATGCGAGCAGCATCGGCTTTATCCTCGAGCTCGAGGTTCTTGATGCGGAGATTCGCCACCTCATCCATAAGTTCCTCGGCGAGGGCTTGCAGCTCCTTCCCCGAGGCACGGCTCTTCTCATGAAGGTTCTTCCAGCCCGCGGCTTCCTCTCTCAGCTCGTCGCACACGTCGCGGAGCCCCGCCTTGTCATTAAATAGTCGCTCGACGAGGCTGGTCGCCTTGTCAGCCCTGGCTTTGCTCTTCTCCACCAGCTTCAGCAAATCGGCGATCATCTCCTTCTGCTTACGTACCTCATAGAGCAGGCCATCGTAGGCAAAGGAGTTCAGTTCGCCTCCGAGGCGAAGGCGCTTGCGAGAGATCTCGCTTGCCCGTGCGAGATAGTTCTTGGCCTCTGCGGTGCAGCAGGATCTCTCTGCTGCGGCTACCACGACTCGGCGGGAGCTCTCTGCTGCGGCTACCACGGCGCGGCGGGACATCTCTCCTACTGCGGCTGTCGCGGGGCGGCGGGACATCTCTTCTGTTGCTTCTGCGGCTGCCGCTGCGTGGCGGGACCTCTCTTTCGCTTGCGCGTACTTGGTCTTTAACCCTTGGTTATATTGCCACCCATAACTCTCCTTCTCACCATCCATGGCAGGCGCAATGAACGACTAACAAGAAAGACCTGTGATTTTGGTGACGAGGAGAGGGGTGTTCAGTGATTATCGGGTGGGTGATTTATATAGCCTGGTAAACAGCGGCTAAGCTAGTGGGAACACGGTGAGGTTTTGACCCGTGTGAACAGATTTGCAATTAATTATAGCATGGCAATTTGGAATTTGATTGGAAACATGCTCAAAATTTATTGACGATTTTGGTTTTGAAGCGACACGCGCCCCTTCGCGCGCTATGCTCGCGCCCCTTCGCGCGCCCTGTGCCAGCGGTTGTGGCCGGCGCACGATCACGTTGGGGGCCCGCCCCATATGCATGCGGTTGCGTCGCCCTCAAATGCCACGATGCAGTTACGTGCGGCACGATGGAGTGGGGAGTTACGCGCTGCAAAAACTGCCATCCGGGCGTGCCCATATTACAGGCCGTCGGCTTCTTCTCCATTTATTCCTGCGGCCATTATAACCTCATTAGTCTCTTCAACCTTTCGACGCTCTCCGCAACACAACAAGCACACACACGATGACGCATAGAGAGGATATCTAGCAGCGCTCTGAAATGGCTCCAATGGAGTTCGGCGAGCATCGTGTGGACACCCACGTGAGGGGCAAGGATCTCACGGTGGTGTACATCGACGACCCGGTCGTGGTGGAGAAATCCATCGACACCATGGAGCAGTTGCTTGCCAGTGCCAAGTACAAAGTGGTCGGCTTCGCCCTCCAGTTCACCCAAGGTCATCCCGGGTATGATCAGAAGGTTGCCGTTGTCCAGTTGTGTGTGGGCGATCAATTCCTCCTCTACCACTACTCCCTGGCCAGAAGGCCTTGCGCGCATCTCGAAAGGTTTGTCAACAGCACCCAGTACAGTTTCGCTACGGTGGACACCACCAACTATCGACAGGTGCTCGGGACTACGGGCTTGGCCTGCCAAAACCTTGTCGACATTCAAGGCCACTACAGGATGGGCGTTGAGAAGGCCAAGTTCTCCCTGGTTAAACTCGCCGTGGCCATCATCGACCCCTACTACAGTAACATGAGGGATGCCTGCAAGAATGCCGGTCCAGCCTGGCACAAGGCATGGGTGAGGAAACTAGATGAAGATCACTTCATGCTCGTGGCCAAGATGGTGTACACATGCTACGATATGTACAGGAGGATCATTGACATGAAGAGTTGCATCATTCAAGTCGGCGAGGGATCGAGCCAGAAGCAGAGCAGCGGCAAGCGTCACAAGAACTAGATGATTTGCTGATCGTTTCTGCTAGTTTATTATGCATGTAATTGTTCATTGATGTGTGCTAATGTTATGTGTGTAGTCACTTATGTAATGGGATGTTTAATTTGCTTATGCAATCATGTTCTTCTAAATATATATGTTGTTGTTCTGTAGAAAGAGCGAAGAGATGTTGTGCAGTGTGAGCAAATCGTATCGCATACGGACTAACATACGTAAGCCGTCGGTGATGATTTCATCAATCGCTGACAATTGTTTACCAGCAAGCGTTTGCCCACAACACACACAAATTATTAGAAGGAATCGTGTGTGATCTTATCGGTCTTCTCACACAATTCTGATTACTCGCCTGTTTGCCGGGCATCACACACACCTTGTTAGGCCCATGTGTTTGTGTTATTTTGGCTCATCACAAACAATTCATCTCACTGAACTGTATGCCGTATATCGCACACATCTGTATCTGGCTAGCCATTTTTGTTCTTCATCATCATCGCAAACGGGTCATCCAAGTGAACTGTATGCCGTATATCGCACACAACTGCATTTGGCTAGCCGTTTCTGTTCTTCATCATCATCGCAAATGGGTCATCCGAGTGAACTGTATGCCGTCTATCGCACACAACTGCGTTTGGCTAGCCGTTTCTGTTCTTCTGCCTCATCGCCAACAGTTTTTACGAATCAACTGTATACCACGTATCGCACACGCACCTGTTTTCTGAATCGTATTTTATGGACCCGGTATTGCACACAGTTCATTTCATTGGTGACGGTTTTGTTTCCATGCCGTTTGCAATTTATGTTTCGCTCACAGTTTTCTCGATTGGTCTCTGATACATGTGTCGCGTTAGGACCATCCTGCAGTAGTGTTGGTCAAGTAAAGTGAAGTTCTTGAGAAATATGATCAATCTGTTGATCACTGATTCTTCGGTATTGTGATTGATCACAAGGATATCGACTTGATTGCATATTATTGCAAATCATTGCAAGAAACTTCGAACGGCCTAAATGACTACAAATAATGAGGTTAAAATACTTGATGGATTGTAAGATGTTACAGTATTTCCATCAGTGTATTTCCTCTGTGTTTATTATCATATTACATTTAGAGTTTTATACACTCTAGCCTATTGCATAGAAGTTGCAAAGAGGTTGTTCATGAGAGAACAATAGTTGTTTGATATTTTGAACAAAAGGCCATACTTTTATTATGAATAAGATATATGTTGTGAATAATGATAATAAAATTGAACACTCATAACACTGACGCTAAATGTCGCAAGACTAAAAGAATATCACATCTGCACTGCATTTAGTCACATTGGAGAAACCAGCATGGAGAAATTTCATAGTGATGAATCTTGAAGTCATCTGATTGAGAATCATCTGACACTTGCAAATTTTTTCCAATTAGTGAAGTGAACTAAAATACCGTTCACAGGCCATAGAGAATGAGCAACAAAGTAATTGGCAATATGCATGTCGATGTGTATAGTCCAAGAAGTGTTGTTGCAAGCAGTGGATTTATCTATCTTCAAAGATGACTCAAGTAGATATTTATATTTACTTATTGAGACATAAAACTGAATCTTTTGAAATGTTTCAGAACGTTTTCAGAATGAAGTAGAATTTATTGTAACAAGAAAATTAGGTTTCTTCAATTAGATTGCAGAAAGAGATATTTGAGTTACAAGTTTAGCGAATGTCTGATGAGCTATGAAAAGTTCTTTGTAGCTTGCAACTCCTAGAACACTGCTAAGAGTAGAGTGTTTTTGAGTAGATGCATCAAGCTATGTAAGACATGGTGAGATCAAAGATGACATTAAAAGTTTCACCAATATACTTTAAATGTGATGCTTCGAGACTTTGGCTTTTACACTTAAAAGAGGGCAATCGAAGGGCGGTGCGGATGGATCCGTCGTGGAGGGGGATGAGCTTGCCGATGTCGTCGATGGATCCATCCGTTTCTCGGGGAGTTGCTTGGATCGACCTGGCGCACAACGACCCGGAGGACGCAGGGCGAGGGACCCTTTACCCCTGCGCGCTTAGGTTTAGACCGGCGGGGACCTCTCTGATGAGCCTAGGTAGGGCTGCGTCGTGTCGGATAGCCTCGGTGGGGCATTCCCTAACCAGGTGTGCGCCACCCTGGAGATCCGAGCGTGTAGGGTAACAGTAGTGCACCCCTGCAGGGAAGATACTCTATTCGAATAGCCATGTCCACGGTAACAGGACGCTCTATGCTATATCCGGATCCTATACAACTAGAAACTATTACAATATTAAACTGTTGTTTCCGGGATGTCTTCCTCGCAGGGGAGTCGAGGAAGGGATCTCGGAGGCATTGTAATTATTACAACTTATTATTATTCAATTCTGTATCAACTTATACTGCATTGTTATTACATTCATGCTATATAAACTGTTGGCCGCTCTCTTCTTGTGCTGCCAATGGAGAATGGAAGCGGGATGCGAAGATGGAGTAACTTCTCCCTGTGGGACGCGGTTAAATATCCTCTGTTCGCCAAGGGCTATCTCGCTCCCTCACAACGGTTACTTCCAGTGGGCCCATCACCTATCTCATCGGGTTACAGTAAAACCACAACGGCACAAAACGCAGGCGACCTTTCAGCAACATCTAAGGCCCGGCCAAGGCCGCCGTGGCATTGCGGAGCCCTCACCCAGGCCCGGGGGCTACTGTCGGAGGCATGGCCCCGGGGGTAACCTCCTAAAAGTATATCCGAGGAGGAATGCGGAAGGGCAGCAACCAAAGCAAGCCGAAGACATCGCTCTCGGAAGAGCAGCCCCAACCTCTCGGAAGGGCACCACGCCAAAGCACCACCCGTGGGGTCCCAGCTGGCTCCCACCGCCCGACCGGGCGGTCAGGGCATTTAATGCAGAGAAGGACAATGGCCACCGCGCGGCAGGAGGGCCGCGACACCTGGCGCAAGCCTCCACGGCGACTCAGCGCGCGCATGACCCAGCTGTCACCGCGCCGCCTCTGGAGCCTTTCCGGAAGGCTTCAAGACTCTCCACGCAAGCACGAAGATCGATATTGTACTTGTAAAGCGCCGTAGACGTTGGAGGCACCTGTGACGATCCCCTTGAGCTATAAAAGGGAGACGTCGGCCACCAGAGAGGGGGGTGGTCTCTCGACCCCCGATAGTTAGAAAAAGGGAAAAGAAGAGCTCAAGGCGTAGTGTAGGGAATCCTTCCTGGAGGATCATCTTGTACTATGTTCTGCTCCACCACCAGAAAGAAAGATCGGACATGCAGGAGTAGGGTATTACATCTCCGGACGGCCCGAACCTGGGTAAACCCCTGTGTTTACTCGTTCCATCTTACCAGTATCCATGCCCTTTCAAACGTCAACAGAAACCTCCAAGAACAAAGGGCAGGCATGGCCCTGGCTACGCTTCCCGGCAAAGAGAACAAGAAGAGAGGGGCGGTCTCCGGATTCGCCGCCAACCACGTGCGACTCTCCAATGAGGGCACCGCGACACCGACTCCCTGCCCCAGGGCAAAAAGGCTGAGGCGCGGCTGTCCAAGGGTCAGTCGTCGAAGACCCAGACCGGCCGGGGGAAGAAAGTGTCCAAGCAGGAGCCGCCCCCTTCTTTACAAGAGGCGCCACTGGACATTCCTCCCCTGGCCATCCGGATGCCTCTCTTTGGCAGCCGAGTGCCCAGGCAACGGGGTAATCCTCTTTCCTTGTTATGCTTAGCCTGCTTGCCTTGACAATGTCTTAATCTTTTCTGCTTCTTGGATTCCGCGGGGAGGCGTGGGATGCTCGTACGACCGGAGTTGGCTCTGTCCCTGTCGAGCGCACCACTGCTCTGGCTGCGCCGTCCAAGGCCGAAGCCAGCAAGAAACGACCGTCTGCACTCGGCGAGACTGCCAAGGCTGAGCGCCGCAAGAAGTCCTGCGCCGATCCGTCACGCCACTCGGAGTCGGCTGGCGCGACTGCAGATTCTTCAGCTACAGCCGGCGGGTCAGGTCCCACGCAGCAGAAAACTACAACTGCTGTCGTGCCTTCTTCGGCGAAGGGTCCCGCTGGAGCCGCTCCTGCTCCGGCGGGCGGTGTTGATGAGGCGCCGACTGAAGCCGGCTTAGTCGACGGTGGTGACCGTGCTGCCGAAAGGCCCGACGTCTCTCCGATTGCGCCGAGCGCGCCTCCTCCGACGGCCCAGGCGCACACCCAGCCGGCTTCTTCCAACGATCCCCCGCCATCTGACAGCCCTGCGCCAGACCAAAACCTGGTGCTGCGCCAGACCACGACCTGGTGCTGCACCAGCCGGCTCGGGCTCACAGCCTCTCGTCTGCTGAGCGATTCCGGCGAGACTTTGCGGGTGAAGCCGCTGATGCGACCTCTAGCACCATTCTTGCCGAAGATGGGATGGCGGACACGACACCGGCTGCTACGCAAGCCCGCGTGACCGCCGTGCGTGATCTGGTCAAGGACTTCACGCAGAACGCCTTGAATGGGCTCCTCAACGAAGAGCGCTCCGTTGTGGTAAGTATCTTTTTCTTGTGGGGGCGTGCCAGCGCACTCACTGGGTGTAGTCCCCGAGATTCGGGCAGTCGGGCCGGATCTTCCTTAGCTTGATCTTGAATTCTTGCTTTTAGTTGTCTGGCCAGCGAATCTTTCTTTAATGGGGGCGTGCTAGCGCACCCATTAGGTGTAGTCCCTGAGATTCGAACCGACTGCTTGCAGTCGGGCCGGATCTTCTCGAAATTGATCTTGATGCTGATCCACTAGCCTTTTCCTTTTTTAGGCCACCTCACAACGGCGGAAGGCAGTCTTCGACCGGCTGCTGGCAAGCTATACAGCCGGTCAGAGAAATTACATGAACCTGAAGTTGTTGTCCGATTCTCAGGTTGCTGAGCTCGCTCAACTCAAAGGTAAGCTTTAACCGCCTACTATTTTCCTCCGGCTGCGACCGTCATGATATTGATCCTTTTCATGTCTTGCTTTCAGCCACTGCTGCCAAACTGCCTAAGGTGGACGCTCTGAAGAGCCGGCTGGCCGATCTCGAGGGCCAGCTCGGCGAGCGGACCACCTAGCGGGACGAGGCCATCAAAGAGCGCGACCGGCTGCATCTTGTTGAGATCGAGCTCAAGGGCAGCATGGAGAAGCTAACCGGCGAGGCGTCAGGCTTGACGGTGGCTCATCAGAAATAGCTGGACACGCTGCTCCAAGCTCAAGCGGATGTGGAGGAGGAGCTGCAGAAAGAGCGGGATGCTGCAGTGCGGAAGCTCGATACCGCCACCGAAAATCATCAACGGGAGCTAGCCGCCGCAAAGAAGCAAGCCGAGGTGGTGCTTGCCGGAACACACGAGTTGGATGATCTGATTGCTGGTAAGCATCTCGGTTCCCTCCGACTGCTTCTTTGCAGTCGGCCACTTGACCCTTGCTTTTGTGACTGGCTATCTGATCCACACTTCTTGCTCCTTGCACCAGACTCTTGGCCTGGCACCCAGGAAGCTGCCGACCAAGCTGTCGTGGATTATCACCAGCTGCGTCGGGCAGAGGGCGAGACCATCGACGAAGTGGCCCCCTGGAGCACAGAGGAACTTGTTCTTGCCACTCACACACGCATGCCCATATTGAAACGCATCGTGTGCACGTTTAAGGAGGGAGTTCTGAAGCTCAACCGGCTACTCTGGCCAGTCGACAAGAAACCAGCCGAGCCCAATACCGTCGCTAGGGTCGTCACCATGCTGACTGTTGCCCCCAGACGCATCCGTGCTCTGCTGGATTCAGCTGCCCGAGCCGGCACCCAGACCGCACTAGACACGGTCGTCAGCTGGTACCCCGCTCTGGATCTCAGCCTGTTGGCTGCTGTTCGCACCGGCTCCGACGACGATCTGGCTGCTGCATGGGATGAAATCAGCCGGAGAGTAGCTGCCATGGGTTCCTGGGTTGACCCTCTCCAATACATCCCTCTTCGGGGCGAGAATGGGGAGGAGCTTCCTGCAGCTACGATGAGCGAGCTCCAAGACAGCTTGTACTCGGAGCCCGATGATGGCAGCAGCAAGTCAGGGCGACGCCTGTCCGAGGGGAACGACTCCTCTTCCGGAGAGGCGTACCGAAACTCCGATTATGACGCCCACTCTTCGGCAAGCCCGGTCCAGCAGTCGGAGCCGCCCGCCGTCGATCAGCCGGCGCATGCTGTCCAACAGCTAGAGGCCTCCGTTCAGCAGACGGAGCCAGCCGTCGTGCAACCGGAGGGAGCACCTGTCGCCCCGCAGCTGGAAACGACCACCCAGCCGTCAAGGAAGGAGCCGACGCGAGACGCTCCAGCCGCCTGAGAGACGCCTGCTTTTCATGTTACTGTAGCTTTTATTCCGCAAATTTGTTATGAAACAGTCTGTGCACCCACTGGGTGTCTTATTTTGTGTGCGAAATGACATTCGGCCGTTGGCCATTTATGGTATTTAAAATGAATGCTATCGTTTGCATTGTCTGTCGGCTTGTCTTTATACTTTTATCCCTTTGCCCTTTTTCATTGCTTTCTTTCCCTGCCATCACATGCTCTCGTCAGCCTGACAGTCGGTCTACGGTCTGTGGCTGGATCAAAGAGTGGATTTTAAGAAAATAGGAGCAAGTACTTTAGGCCTTAGGCATTCGTAGTACGAGGACAAGAAACAGAATGCCGGCTGCTCCTTGCCGGCTGTTGGCCAGCCGACTTTGTAGCAGTCGGATGCTTCCTTTGTCGGCTGCACGCGACACCGGTTCGTTCCGTAGTGGTTTTTCAAGTGGTGATTTTGATAGATTCTGCTCTCGCCAGCATTACAGCCGGCTTGCGGTCTGCAGCTGGATCAAAGAACAGACCGACCTTGTCACCACCTTACTTTTTCACACTCGAAACAGACTTTTGCGGATCATCCGGCCAGTCCTCGAGTCGGCGATTGCACCTCCCGGGGCTGAGACTTTGTACTAATTTTTCTTGGATGAAAAGATTCTTAAAGACAATCGAAGGTTACCCTCATGGGGACCTGATGACTTTACTGATAATACAAAAGGATGGTTGTACACTTATACCGCTCAACTGTAAAATGGGCGTAGAAGCTCAGCATTCCACGGGCGCTCGGTTTCAACTCCTGAAGTATCCTTGTGCCGAGTGGGCTGCTAGCAGTCGATGAGGTAGTAAGCATTGTTCTTCAGCGCCCGGTTGACGATGAATGGGCCCTCCCAAGGGGAGGACAGCTTGTGCTGGCCCGCCGACTGCTGGACGCGGCGGAGGACCAAGTCGCCCACACGGAAAGCGAGAGGTCGGATCTTCTTGCTATGATAATGATGCAGCTTCTGTTGGTATATTGCCAACCTGGACAATGCCAGCAGGCAGGCCTCCTCCTTCAAATCGACTCCATCCTCTCGAGCTTCCTTTGCTTCCGCCTCCGTGTAAAGGGTACAACGTGGTGAGTCAAAGTCGATATCCGAGGGAATGATTGCTTCTGCACCGTATACAAGGAGAAGGGAGTGAATCCAGTTGATCGGTTGGTTGTGGTCTGCAGACTCCAAAGCACAGCCGTCGGGTGCCCGCTGAAGTGGCTCGACCAGTCGCGGCTTGATGCCCTCCAGGATGAGTCTATTTGCTCGCTCTCCTTGGCCATTCGACTGCGGATGCGCGACGGATGCTACGTCCAGCCGGTTGCCCTGCTAGGATGCATACCATGCCAAAGCTCCTTTTGCAAAGTTTGTGCCGTTGTCGGTGATGATGTTGTGTGGCAGACCATATCGGCAAGCAATATTAGCAATGAAATTTACAGCAGTCGGCCCATCCAGCTTTTTGATTGGCCGAGCTTCAATCCACTTGGTAAACTTGTCGACTGCCACCAGAAGATGAGCCATGCCGCCTCTGGCTGTCTTGAATGGTCCCACCACGTCCAGTCCCCAAACCGCAAATGGCCAGGTGATGGGAATGGTTTTGAGTGCGGATGCCGGCTGGTGACTCTTGGACTTGAAACATTGACAACCATTGCACTTCTTGACCAGGTCTTGCGCTGCTGCCAGGGCAGTCGGCCAGTAGAAACCATGGCGGAAAGCCTTGGCTACGATTGCTTTTGCCTATGCGTGATGACCACATTCTCCTTGGTGGATGTCTTCTAGTAGTCGGAGCCCCTTGTCCGGCTCAATGCAACGCTCAAAAACTCCTGTGGCACTGTGCTTGACCAGTTCGTTGTTGATGATGGTGTATGCTCCCGACCGCCTCTGGATCTGACGTGCTTCAACTTCATCCGGGGGAGATCACCATTCTCCAAGAATGCCAGGATAGGCTGCCCCAGGATGGTGCCGTCACCATAGTCAAAACCGTTGCCACCACTGGTCCGACTACTTCTGGTCCGGCTGGTGCTGCGGACTCGGAGCCGGCAGCCTCTTCCATGATGATGTCAGTCCCCGGGTTGACGACAGCAGCCCCTGGAGAAGAGTCGGCAATGCCTGGTGGTGGTCCATCAGCCCTTGGTGTTGATTTTGCAGCCCCTGGTTTTGCCGAGTCCTTCTGCTTGACAGGTGCCTTGACTTGATCTGCCGACTTCGCAGTCAGAGGTTCTGGATCAGCAGGAATGAAAATTGACTCTGACTCCAGGGAAGGCTTGATGGATGGCTTCTTGATGTGCTCGAGTGAGATACCAGCCGGTATGGACTTCCTGGTTGAACCGAGCTTGGAGAGTGCGTCGTCTGCATCATTTTCTGCTCGAGGTATATGATGGAACTCGGAGCCCTCGAAAGCTCCACACAGCTGCTGGACTAAGAATCTGTAGCTAGCCATGTTTACATCCTTGGTGTCCCAGTTGCCAGTGCATTGCTGCACTACCAAATCGGAGTCTCCATAACATAAGATCCTCCGATTGCCAATCTCCTTTGCTAGCCGAATGCCATGGACGAGTGCTTCATACTCGGCAAAATTGTTGGATGCAGTGAAATGGATCTGCAACACATAGTTGAGTTGGTCGCCCTTTGGAGAGGTGAGCACAATGCCGGCTCCCAAACCAGTCCTCATCTTGGAGCCGTCAAAATGCATCTTCCAGTGGTCGGAGTCGGGGCAGGGAGGCATATACTGGGACTTGGCCCAATTCACCAGGAAATCAGCCAATGCCTGTGACTTGACTGCAATGCGAGGCTTATACTTGATGCCGTGAGAAGCGATCTCAATTGCCCACTTCGCCACTCGGCCTGTCGCATCCCGATTGCCAATGATGTCTGTGAGTGGTGCCGAGCTGACGACAGTGACCGGGTGCGCCTGAAAATATGGCTTCAATTTCTTTGCCACCATGAATACATCGTAGCACATCTTCTGGTAGTGGGGATAGTTTTGCTTGGAGGTGGATAGCACTTCACTGATGTAATAGACTGGCCTCTGGACCGGCAACGCTTTATCCTTTTCAGGATGCTCTACCACCATCACAATGATGACCACGCGAGTGGTGGCTACGATGTACAACAACATTGGTTCTTTCTCAGCCGGCGCTGCCAGCACTGGCGCTGTGGAGAGCATGCACTTGAGTTCTTTGAAACTTCATCCGCCTGTGGAGTCCAAGTGAATTTCTCTGTCTTCTTCATCAGCCGGTTGAGGCGAAGAATCCGTTGTGGACGAACAGAGACAAAGCCCGTGTCTTCGCCCTTCTGCGCGAGCGTGTCACTCGAGCTCCCCAAGCTATTGAATACTGTCGTCGGCTGCTCCATAATGTTTATGCTGAGATGTATCCTTTGGATGAGGTTCCCGAGACGCTTGATCGGATCTGCACGAAATTTGAACGCCCCGGGGAGGTTCGTCGTATGGTGAAGATGCAGATGCATGCGGGTGCACGTTGCGCTTTTGCGTTTGTGCGCTCACATTGGCCTGGGGCGGATCTTATGCAGGTGGCGAGGGGTCCGCCGCGTGGCAGGGATGAGCCTATGTCCGAGCATTATGATGCGGCGACTGCTCCCTCGGAGATTGTTGCAGATAAAATTTTGGAGGAGACTGACCGCGTGCTGAGGTCCCGCTTCAAAGTGAAGGAGGAGCCGGACTTGTAGATTTACTTCTGAAATATTTGTAGGAACTGTGTAGTTGTTTTTCTTCTAGTATGAGGCGTAGCCCCCGAGTCCTCGGGTGCGGCCTGTTTTTTTACGGGCCCTCCTGCTGAAGCATGTGTAAATTCTTGAAGTTGCCAAGTGACGCCGCAGGCGATCGTGTCCCTCTTGCCGTAATTTCGATTAACGCCTCGAGGTGTTGAGTGCGATGCAGTGCTCTGGCCCTGAGTGCCCGTAATGCTTTGATGAGCAACACTCCGGGGGTGGCGAGTGCGATGGTGCGTACGAGCCCCCGAGTGCCGATTAAGTTTTATAAGGTCACGAGTGCGAGTGACGCCTCGGGGTTTAGTGCTGCGTCGTGCGCAATCCTCCGAGTGCCAGTTAAATTTTATAAGGTCGCGAGTGCGAGTAACGCCTCGCGGTCGAGTGCTGCTTCCTGCGCAAGCCCACGAGTGCCAATTAAGTTTCATAATGTCGCAAGTGCGAGTAACGCCTCGGGGTTGAGTGCTGCTTTGCGCGCAAGCCCCGAGTGCCGATTAATGTTTCATAAGGTCACGAGTGCGAGTAACGCCTCGGGGTTGAGTGCTGCTTCGCGCGCAAGCCCCCAATGCCGATTAATGTTTCATAAGGTCGCGAGTGCGAGTAACGCCTCGGGGTTGAGTGCTGCTTCGTGCGCAAGCCCCCGAGTGCCAAAGTTATTTTGGTAAGTTTTTTGGAAAGAGCTTCTCTTTTATTACTTCCCAAAGTGCTTACACTAATGGCCGAGTGGCCTTATTTGGATCGATGGCTTAGTAGCCCTAGGAATGTAAAAGTGTGACTAAGATAGGAGTAGAAAGATAGGCGTGAAGCGCCAAGTTCTACTTTGTTGTTGCTGTCCTTGCGGGTCTTCGGGTTCCTCAGATCCTGCTGGTTCCGGGATCCTGTGTAGCTGTGAGTGCCACTTCTGCGGGCTCTTGGTGCACTCCGAAGGTTTCAGAGATCTTATGGAATTCCCTGTCGCATCGATCTGATCTGATGAAGCTTCTGTTGACTGTGATGACCCCCCTTGGTCCAGGCATCTTGAGCTTGAGGTAAGCGTAGTGTGGGATAGCCATAAACCTGGCAAAGGCTGGTCGTCCCAGTATAGCATGGTATTGTGACCTCCAATCTACTACCTCAAAGTCGAGTTTCTCCTTCCTGAAGTTGCTTTCGTTTCCGAAGACGACGTCCAGGCTGATCTTGCCAAGCGGGAGGACTGCTTTGCCGGGTACGATGCCGTGGAAGGTGGTCCCGGATGGCTTTAGTATGGATGTTGGGATGAACATCTCTTCGAGTGTCTTGGTAAATATGATGTTGATGCCGCTGCCTCCGTCCATGAACACTCGCGACATGTCGTAGTTGCCGATTCGAGCTTCAAGGACCAGATCAGCGTGTCCCGGCCTGGGGACGGCTGGAGGGTGATCCTCTTGCGAGAACGTAATGTCAATCTCCGAGCCTCAGAGGTAATCTGGTATTGCGGGGGTGTGAGGTTGCTGCCAGGTAGACCTGTCGGGTGACTTGCTTCTGTTGCCTGTTGGAGGGGCGTCCTTCTTGGATCATACAAATCCGTCCGTGGGCTAGTGGGTATTCTTTTTCGTCATTGAGTGTTTGAAGATGTTGCTGCACTGAGGCCACCTGGCAAGGTTGCATAGGTGGAGCTGGTGGTGCGTCGTGGGCAATCTGCCTGGGAATAATGTTGGCGAGTGGCTGTGGTGCCGGCTGCGCGTCTCTACCATGTGCTTCAGAGAGCTGGTTGAAGCGTCTGCAGTTTCTCAGTGTATGTCCTGATCTGAGTTCACCCTGTTCGTCCTTGAAGCAATGGAATTGGCATGGTCCGTCGAGCTGATCTTTCAGTGAACGAGGTGTTCGAGTGTCGTCACGGGGTTGGCGGGGCCACCATTCCCGCTTCTGGTTGTGTGGGGAATCATCGTGATTGTCGTGCCTTGGCGGGCGGTTGTCATCACGGCGTCTTCCCTCTCTGTCGCCTGGGAAACCTGCTGCGACCAGCTCGGTTCCTCTGTCATCATAGAAGTTGCGCCTGGGCTACTTTCTTCTTCTATCGAAGTTTCTGTCTTCGGCGTAATAACCGTCGTAGTCGCGGTCGTCGCCGATTGGTGGGATATCTGATTCGTTGCGTATCGAGTCCTTACTTTGAGATGTCCCAATTGTTGGCATGTTCCAGTAATTGGCTGAGGGTCCTTACTTTGAGTTGTCCCAGTTGCTCACGAAAAGTTATGCGTTGGAGGCCTTGTCTGAAAGCGTCATTAGAGCTCTCGTCTGATATCTCTTCGGCGGAGTTCTTCAAGATGGTCCATCGTTGTATATAGCTTCGGAGTGATTCGCGCGATCCTTGCTTGCAGGCTCGTAGTTCTTCAAGTGAGGCTGGGTGCTTGTATGTCGACTTGAAGTTTTCGATGAAGGATGTTCGGAACTGCCTCCATGAGTTGATTGAGCCTCGCCGTAGGCTTTTCAGCAATGTCGAGCTGCTCCGGTGAGCATGAGCTGTACGTACTGCATGGCGGTAGTCTGGGAGCCTCTCTGGAATTTTACCGTTGTCAAGTAATCGTCGAGCTAGCCTTTTGGTTCTTCGAGTCCGTCGTATTTGGGGTTTGCTGAGGTTAACTTGAATCCTTCGGGCATCCGAGCTTCTCTTATTTCTCGCGTGAAACAGAGCGCTCCACAAGGTCCGGAGTTTTGGTCTGATTCTGAGTTTTCTGAGTTATCCTCTCGGGCTGCTCGCCTGCGTCGCCCTCGGTTCACTTTATTTTGCGTGATGTCGTCTCTGGCATCGCGTCGGCTGTCCTTGCGACGTCGGTCCTTGTCACAATCGTTGCGGCCGCGGTCATTGTCGCGATCCCTGCGGCCGTTGTTGCGGCGGTGGTCGTCGTCGTCGTCGTCGGGTGAGCTTGGGTCTCCTCCTGGTGACGGCCTGCGAGTCTTTCGTCTTGCGGGTGCCTTCTTGGGTGCGGACATGGCGAGTGCCTCGCTCATTAGTTTGAGTGCTCTTGTTGTGTTGCGGTGCGCCTCCTCTTGTTCGCCAGTCTGTGCACACTGGAGATATGTTTTGGCGGCGAGTAGTGCTTCGGCTGGAAAGTGGTTCGTCGTCTTCGCGGTCATCTTCTTCCAGCTGGAACGTGTCGTCCAGATTGCGGGTGACTGCATCCTTGTCCGTTCGCTTCATGCCGTTGAGTCTTGATCTGTGCTGATAAGGTGACTTGAAACCAGAGGATTCTTCCGAGAGTGCCTAGCGCCTGGCACTTGATTCATCTGCGACTCGCCGGCGCTCCTCGAGCTCGACCCTTAATCTGCGGTTGTCTTCAGCGATGTCTCTTGACATCCTGTTGTAAGCCATGAGCTCGTCTCTCGGGGCGTCGTGTGGTAGAGTCTTGGCATTGACGACTGATGGGTGTAGATAACACCTCCTCGTTGGCTACCCCAAGTGGAAGGTTATGACGTAGATAGCAGCAAATTTCCCTCGGTGAAGATACCAACACTACTAGAAAATAGACTATAGATAATATGGACACTAATGGCGCACTGCACATACGGTGCGCCATTGCTATATAGCAATGGTGCACCACCCGTACGTGCGCCATTAGTGTCCATGTTACTAATGGCGCATGTACCCACAAGTGCGCCACTACTGAATTGCTCCTGGACCAGCCCCCCTCCCCTGACTTAGCAATGGCGCACTTCAGCGTGGTGCGCCATTGCTAAGTCAGGGGAGGGGTGGGCCCAGGCCAGAGACATAGCAATGGCGCACTTCTGTAATATGCGCCATTACCAACCCAGTGATGCTAATGGCGCATATTTGAAAGGTGCGCCATTACTAAGTCTCTGGCCTGGCCCCCCCTCCCCTCTCTGGCATGGTCCCACCCCTCCCAGAGTTAGTAATGGCGCACCCTGGCAAGGTGCGCCATTAGCATCCAGGGTACTAATGGTGCATATTTGAGAAGGTGCGCCATTACTAACTCTGGGAGTAGCTAGATATTTTGGCAGCCCACCTACCACACTCACTTTCCCCACCTCCACCTCCAACAAGCTTCTCCCGGCTCCTTCCTTCTCCTCACCTTATTTGCACCATAGATCTACCCAAAATAAGTAGTTGTATCTCCTTTTTTTGATTGGTAAGTAAGGGATCTCTCTTTATTGTTGTGTAGATCTAGTTTGTTCTCTCTCAAACACACTTTTTGTCGATCGGTGTATATGTGTGGTGTGATGTGATGATCATGGGGTATGTATGTGTTGTGATAATGGGTGTGATGATCATGGGATATGTATGTGTTTGCAGGTACCTCACATGCGATAGTTGCCAATATTTTGCCGGAATGTTGATTCATTTCCGTTTCGGCGAAAATTTGGCACACTTTGCATTCCTTTTTGTCCTAATAATTAGGCAAGGTCATGCCAAATTTTTTTTTGGTTCTAAAATATCGTTTTGCTCTATGCCCCGCAGGCGACCATGGTCCGCAAGATGACCGAAGGCATCGTGGATAGGTTTTTGAGCTCCGCGAAGGCCGAGATGATTCAAAAGAATGAGACGGAGATAAGATGTACGTGTCGAAGATGCAAGCTGAAGAGCCTTATGGACCCGGATTCGGAAACCATAAAGGGGCACCTGCTCACGCGTGGTTTCATCGATAGCTATCGGTGGCAAGGTGATGAAGATGATTATGAATTCGTCCACGGTGGCCGGGCAACAGTAAGCAGAAATAACGCCGAGGGCGGGCGAGAAGACGAAGAATCTCCCGGACATGATCACGATGCCTCAGGACACAATCATCATGTAGAAGATGTCGGACATGATGATGAGTAACATCAAGATCATGAAGATGCTGGAGAAGACGACGATGGACCATCGTCGATGGACTGGGTGCAGGACCCTCATCTTCAAGAGTTGCTTCTGAAGCAGGCGAGTAATAACGCAAGAGCTGCCGCCCGAGAGAAAGCCAAGCTGAATCAACTTGAGATAGACGCGATTACTCCATTGTATGAAGGTTGCAGGCCCGAGGATACCCGCCTGAAAGTAGCGCTCATGGCTCTGGAGATGAAAGTAAAACACAAAATGACCGACACATGCTTCGACGAAAACATGTCATTCTGGCAAGAACGTCTTCCCAAGGGGAACACGTGCCCGACCAGTTTCAATGAGGCAAAGAAAATCGTGTGTCCTCTGGATTTACCACACGTTAGATACCATGTGTGCATTAACGATTGCATCATTTATCGGCATGAGTACGCGGAGTCTACCGTATGTCCGAAGTGCGGCGTCAGTCGATACAAAAAGAAGAAGAAAGCTCCTCAAAAAGTGGTGTGGGTACTTTCCGATCATACCTCGTCTGCAACGTTATTTCGCGGACCCTAAGCAAGCTAAGCTCATGCGCTGGCATGTGGAAAGGAAGCAGCAAAAGGAAGAAGCTGAAAAAATGATCCAGAAAAAGACAGGATGTTGAGTCACCCTTCTGATGGGACCCAGTGGGAGGCGTTGAACTTCGAAGAGGACTTTGGGAAGGATCCAAGGAACGTCGTGTTGGTCGCGAGCACCGATGGAGTCAATCCTTTTGGCAACCAGAGCAGCACACATAGCACCTGGCCAGTGTTTGTGTGCATGTACAACATCCCCCCCTGGGAGTGCATGAAGAGGAAGTACATGCACATGAGTGTGCTAATTGAAGGGCCGAAACAACCAGGAAACGACCTCAATCTGTATCTGGGGCTCCTGAAAGAGGAGCTAGATACGCTATGGAGAACGCCAGTCAATACGTGGGACGCCCTAGAGGGAGCATATTTCCCTATGAAAGCCGCACTGCTCACGACGGTGCACGACTATCTCGGTTTAGGATATGTCGCGGGGCAGGTGGTCCACGGATTCTGTGGATGCGCCAGGTGCATGGATGACACAACGTATCGCCAGCTAGATAGGGATCCCGGGTCTTCAAAAACCATGTTCATGGGACATCGAAGATGGCTTCCTCACAATGACCCATGGAGAAAACGCAAGGATCTGTTCGATGGAACAGCCGAACCCCGAAAGGCCCCACGTAGGAGGAGCGTCACCGAAATAGACATGCTATTGAAAAATTGGAAAGAGTGCCCACCGCCAGGAAAGATCAATTCTAAGCGAAAGGCGCCAGAGCCGCTGCTGAAGGTATGGAAAACGAGGTCTGTTTTCTGGGACTTGCCGTACTGGAACATCCTCGGTGTGCCAAACAGCCTTGATGTCATGCATATCACGAAGAACGTGTGCGAGAGTGTGCTTGCTACCCTGCTCAACATGCCAGAAAAGACCAAAGATGGGCCGAAAGCAAGGGCAGACTTGCTATCAATGGGCATCAGGGAGGAGCTTCACGCAAACCGCCCTAATGATGATGATGATGATGATGATGATGATGATGAGCCACCGGAGGACACGGAAAGTCGTCGCAAAAGCAAAAAGGCCAAGAAGCAGAGCGAACATTACTGCCCCCTTGCATGCTTCACTCTAAGTCAGAAGGAGATCCAGCAGTTTATCAACTGCCTCCTAGGAATAAAACTTCCTTACGGTTTCGCGGGGAAGATCAGTAGATACCTAGACTCAGCGAAGCAGAGGTTCAGCGGGATGAAGTCTCACGACTGTCACGTGCTGATGACGCAGCTACTTACGGATCATACTTGGCTAAAGCTTTTCTAAAAGCACCATGTGTAAAATGTGATCGTCCATCGGTCATGAGGTACCTTGGTACACCAAACCTAGGGAAGATTACATCTTTAAGCATCTTCAAAGATGTCTTGTGATCAGCACTATCAGTGGGGATTGCTTCAACCCACTTGGTTACATAATCAACCGCTACTAAAATGTGAGTGTACTTGTGTGAAGGAGGAAAAGGGCCCATAAAATCAAATCCCCAGCAATCAAAAGGCTCAATGACTAGAGAGTAATTCATAGGCATCTCATTTCTTCTACTAATGTTACCAACTCTTTGACACTTATCACAAGACAAAACAAACTTTCTAGCATCTTTAAAGAGAGTTGGACAATAAAAACCTGATTGAAGAACCTTATGCGCGATTCTGTCACCGGCATGATGTCCTCCGTAAGGACTGTCATGACATTTACTCAAGACAGCCTTCTGCTCAAGCTCTGGTATGCATCTTCTCACAATCCCATCCGCACCTTCTTTATAAAGATGTGGGTCATCCCAAAAGTAATGCCTCAAATCGTGGAAGAATTTCTTCCTGTGCTGAAATGTTAAACCTGGAGGCAAAAACTTTGCAACAATAAAATTAGCATAATCTGCATACCACGGATCGGAAAGAGATTGTACCCTTAAAACAGCTAGTTGTTCATCAGGAAAGCTATCGTTGACTGGAATGGGATCATGTGGTATGTTTTCGATCATAGAGAGGTTGTCCGCCACAGGATTGTCTGCTCCCTTTCTGTCAACAATCTGCAAGTCAAATTCTTGAAGAAGAAGTACCCATCTGATAAGCCTTGGTTTGGCATCCTTCTTCTCCATAAGATACTTAATAGCAGCATGGTCAGTGTGAATAATAACTTTGGAATCAATAATATATTGTCTAAACTTATCACAAGCAAACACAACTGCTAAAAACTCTTTCTCAGTAGTAGCATAATTCTTTTGAGCACTATCAAGAGTTTTGCTAGCATAGTAAATAACATTCAACTTCTTATCAACTCTTTGTCCTAAAACAGCTCCAACAGCAAAATCACTAGCATCACACATGATTTCAATGGGTAAACTCCAATCAGGTGGTTGGACTATAGGAGCGGTTATTAAGGCTTTCTTAAGAACTTTGAAGGCTTCCTTACAATCTTCATAAAAAACAAAAGGAACATCCTTCTGGAGAAGATTAGTTAGGGGTCTCGAAGTCTTAGAAAAGTCCTTAATAAATCTTCTATAGAAACCAGCATGACCGAGGAAACTACGAATACCTTTAATGTCCCTTGGGTAGGGCATCCTCTCGATTACTTCAATTTTCGCCTTGTCCACTTCGATTCCCTTTTCTGAAATCTTGTGACCAAGAACGATCCCTTCGTTAACCATGAAGTGGCACTTCTCCCAATTGAGTACCAAATTCGTCTCTTCACATCTCTGCAAAACTTTATTAAGATTGTGGAGACAGTTGTCAAAAGAGGTTCCATAGACAGAGAAATCGTCCATGAAAACCTCCACAATCTCCTCACAGAAACCATGAAAAATAGCAGACATACACCTCTGAAAAGTGATCCTTCCTTGTTGCCTTGTTCAATTTCCTGTAATCAATACACATTCTATATCCAACAATAATTCTCTGAGGGATTAGTTCATTTTTATCATTAGGAACTACGGTCATCCCTCCTTTCTTAGGAACACAATGAACAGGACTTACCCACCTACTATCAGCTATGGGATAGATGATACCTGCTGCGAGTAGCTTTAAAACTTCAGTTCTAACCACATCCTTCATCTTCGGATTCAATCGTCGTTGATGATCAACAACCGGCTTAGCATCGGGCTCAAGATTAATAGTATGTTGACAAATTGATGGGCTTATTCCTTTAAGATCATCAAGTGTGTATCCCAGAGCGCCGCGATGTTTGCGAAGGGTTTCCAATAATCACTCTTCTTCGTATCCTGAAAGGTTAGCATTGATAATAACAGGATATACTTTCTTTTCATCTAAATAAGCATACTTGAGCGTATCGGGAAGAGGTTTTAGATCAAACACATGATCCTCCTTTGGTTGTGACAAGATTCCTAAAGGTTCCACCGGTAGGTTGTGCTTCAGGATAGCAGGTTGTCTCAAGACGATGTCATCTAGTTCGTACCTTTCCTGCATATGAATGTCATTCTCGTGGTCCTCCATAAATTGCTGCAAAGGATCATTAGGAGGAATAGCAATAGAGGCAATCTCTTCAATAATTTTATCATTACTAGGCAAATCAGTACCACGAGGCTGCTTCGAAAATTTAGAAAAGTTAAATTCATAAGGCTCACCATTGAATTCAACAAATACTTTTCCTTTCCTGCAATCTATAATAGCTCCACAGGTTTTGAGAAAAGGTCTACCAAAAATGATAGGACAGAAATTATCTTGTACTGACCCAAGTACTAGAAAGTCGGTAGGATATTTTACCTTTCCACATAAGACTTCAACATCTCGCACAATTCCAATAGGAGAGATAGTTTCTTTATTTGCAATATGAATAGTAACATCAATATCCTCAATTTCACATGGTAAAATCTCATTCAAGATCTCTTGATAAAGTGTGAAAGGAATAGCACTTGCACTGGATCCCAAATCACATAGCCCATAATAATTATGATCTCCTATTTTAATAGATACAACTGGAGTACCTGAAATTGGGCCTTTATTCTTGGCTGTAACAAGGTTAGTGGAAAGAACACAAAATTTATAGTGGAATCCTCAACATTACTAGTAACAAGGTCCTTGACTAATGCGACTTGAGGATCAACCTTAATTAAATCCTCATGCTCACCAGTCGTTCTTTTACTTTTATTCACCACTCTTGTGACAAAAGAATGCTCCCTTACCCTTGTGGGAAAAGGGGGCTTCTCATAAAAAACTGCAGGCAAAATAGGATCAGCAACATTAATATCAACAGGTAATTCTTTAAAGGGCTTATGATGTTGACCCTCCTACTTTTTGGAAACATCAACATAAGAGGCAAAGTCTTTGCAAAAATCAATTAGAAGCTGGGAATCAAGACCAATCTTAGCACAAAAGGTATTGAAGTAATCAGTTTTCACATAGCTCTCAATATAATCATGCTCATAGTTTATAGCGGATTCATTACCTTTATCAATCTCCCAATCTTCAGTATTTTTTTGGATCCTTTCAATTAGATCCCATCTAGCTTCAATGCTTTTGTTTGAGAATGCCCCGCTAGAAGAGGCATCAAGCATCTCTTTATCTTGACGAGAAAGTCTTGCATAAAAATTTGTAAGAATAATGTCCTTGGGGAGCTCATGATTGGGACATTTGAGCATTAGGGATTTCAATCTCCCCCAAGCATTGGCGATGCTTTCTCCGTCACGAGACCAAAAGTTATAAATATAGTTCCTGTCTCGATGTATTTCATGAAGAGGGTAAAACTTTGTATAAAAGAGAGACATAAGCTCTTGCCAATTTAATAGATGAGAGTTATCGAGAAGCTTATACCAATCCCAAGATTTATCTTTCAATGATAGAGAGAATAATTTCCTCATGACAAAATCCCTGGATACACCTGCAAGCTTAAATAAGGCACATAATTCTGAAAGATAGAGCAAGTGATCAGTGGGATGCCCATCTCCTGCATAACGGTTAGTCATGACATGATTGATAATACCAGTTGGTATTTTAAAAGGGACAATTTCAGTAGGTGGAGGAGCGTTATCCACCACAAATGTGGTGGGACGGTTCCCCACAAGCAAGGAACCAAGAGCAGAATTATCCATAAGGATAAAAAGTTGTAATAGCAAAATAAAAATAGCACATACAGTGTGAGGGTTTCCTTACCAATAGCGCTACACTCCCCGGCAATGGCGCCAGAAAATGGTCGTGATGACCCACAAGTTTTCGTAATAGTTGGCAGGTAAATAAAAGACAAGTAAAGTAAATGATAAAGAGGTGCAGCAAGTGGCCCGATCCTTTTGAACACAAAGGATAAGCCGAAAGATTCTACTTATAAAGGCTAAAGCGTTCCTGAGGACACACGGGAGAGGTAGTCAAGTTACTTTTGCCATACTCCGTCTAATACTATCTATTGTTTGGATAAGTGTTGTGTGGGTGAACCTATGCTAGCACACCGTCTAGACTAAGACAAGTGCACTCTTAAGATTAAACCTCTTGCAAGCATCCGCAAATACAGGAGAGAAATTAAGGTAAACCTAACCGTAGCAATAAACTCTAGGATCCTACACTCCCTTGTGCAAAAGTACCCAAACTGGGGTTCAGGTTTCTATCACTCCGGCAACCCACCATAAGCATTCTTTATACACAATGCCTTCCCCTAGGTCCTTAAAAAGGCGAAGTGCTATGTAGCCGACGTTCACATAGCACCACTAGAAGAAGAACACCACAACTTAAATATCAAACCAACACATATTACTTCAACATCATATGACTACTAACAACAAGACTTCTCCCATGTCCTCAAGAACAAAAGTAACTAATCACAAGACATAAAAGAGATCATGATCAGAGGTGATAAATATATGGTGAACAATCTGATCATAACAATAATTCTCCAACAAAACTCAATAGCATCAACCACAAGGTAGTAATCAACACCGATAAAGTAGAGGGGATGAATAGTGCAAGGTACAACACGGATTGCAATGGTAAAGTGAGATGGGGTGAAGGTGGAGATGGTGCCGGTGATGGAGAGGGTGATGATGATGATCTCGACGATGCTCGTGACGATGGTGATGACGATGAGGACGATCTCCCCCTCTGGGAGGAGTTCTCCCCGACGGAATCTGCCCACCGGAAAGGTCTTTTCTTCTCTGGTGGTTTTCCACCTCGCTGCGGCGGCGGAACTTCTGATCTAAGCTGCCCCCGTGAAGTTTTAGGTCTCCAAGGATATGTATGCCAAAGGAGGGGCCACCCACCCAGGCGGCCACAGGGCGCGGCCAAGGGGGGGGGGGGGCGCCACCAGGTCGCCTGGGTGCCTGGTGGCCCCCCTCCGGGGCTCCTTCTGCGTGTCTTCATTATTTCTTCTGAAAACCAATCTCTGAAATTTTTAGGTCATTTGGAGTTGTGCAGATATGTCCACCACACGTGCACTTTTCCCGCTGATTCCTGGTCCTGCTGTTTCGGCACCGGAAAGTTGTAAACTGTGTAAAACAAGCCAAAACACCATAAGAGAGGCATCATAATATGAAATATATCGATGAATAGTGGTAAATTATGATACAAAATAGTGATGCATTTTGGACGTATCACTTACTTGACCTGGACCTGCACATGAAACACAAATAACTTTGCTCCCAACGAGTACAGAGAGGTTGTCAATCTCTCTGGCCTTGTCGTTTACAAAGGGTCAAACACAAAGGGTAGTAGTGATAATGCAACTAAGGAACATAAAGCAGTAAATGAAAGTGGTGTAAATATATGATGAGAATATGGACCGGGGTACCATGATGATCACTAGTAGTGTCTCTCTCCCAAAAGACAGTAAATAGTTATGCTGGGTGAACAAATTACAGCTAGGCAATTGACAAAATTATAAACGAACCGCAATGCTAATTATGCTACAAGAGAGTAAAAGGCTCAATCGTATGGGCATTACACCAAGTCAAGTAGATCATTTATTCATCAACATCTACTCACTAATCATCCACCTTGAGATATCTATCCAGAACATCTCGCTGGTATTAAGTTGCGAGCCACAACCAATGTTGTGAACTCAAAGCAACAGACAATTGCATTAACACTCTATGCGTAATGTAAGCAATCCTTATGACACGCAGTCATAAGCACCGTTGTTTTATCCCTAATGGCAACAACACATTCCCTAGTCTCGATCATGTTTCTGTCACTCAAGCTAGACATCAAGAGGCATGAACCCATCATCTATCATAACGCTCCCTCTTGGAGTTACAATCTACTATTTTGCCAAAATAATAAACGTAACAGAGAACATGCAAGAATACTCAAGTACATAAATATAAAGGTAAACCAAATATATTACTTTCACAATCTGAACATAATCTCATAATCCATCGGATCCCAGGAAACACAACATAACAGTAGGAATTATAACAAAAGTGCCTTGATCATGACAGGCAGCTCACAAGGTCTAAACATTGAAGAACAAGATTGGAGAGAAGACATCTTCTAGCTTGCTGTCATGGACTCATGGTCTAAGGTGGGACTACTCACAGAGCATCCCGGAGGCGATCATGGTGATGGAGGGGCCTCCGGAGATCAATCCTCCCTCCGGCAGGGTGCCGGGACAGGAACTTCTACTGATCCCGATCTTGGAATCGCGGCGGCGGCGGAACAGTAGGGTATTTCACGAAAAGGAGTCCTCCCCGAGGGTTTTCGAAAACGGGGGTAAATATAGGCCAAAGGGGGGCACCGGGGGTGGCCCCACCTAGCCAGGCGGCCAGGGGGCGCAGCCAGGGGCTGGCCGCGCCCGGGGCCCCTGGCCGCCTGGCCAGGGGGTGGCCCCCCTCTGGCTGCCCTTCGGGCTTCTAGAGTCTTCCATAGAATTGGAAATTTGGGAATTTTTCTAGATTTTTCCGAGCACTATGATTTTTCAGTTTTTTCTGCATTGCACGGACAAAAACAGACAGAAACTGGCACTGGGCACTAGGTTAATAGGTTAGTCCCAAATATGTTGTAAATGATATGAAAGTGCATAAAAACATATAGCAATATCACCAAAAGAGGCATGGAGCAAGCAAAAATTATGGATACGTTTGGGACGTATCAGGTGCCCCCTATCATACGGCCCCTGCAAAGTTCTGGCACGTCTGTCATATCCTGTACACACATTTCATGAAATTGTAAAACCAAAGATTATATTGCAACACAAAGGAATACATAATAAGTACAAATAATATAGAATACACAACATGTACAAAAAATATATTATAATAAACTTGAAGTACAAATAAAATATTACAATACACTACGAGTACAATTTATTGGAGCATGATACAAATGGAGGTGCAACTTACCAGCGCACCATGCAACGCTGTGTACGATCTCAGCTAGGCCGAAACATACATGTGTATGTTGACGACCTAGTGGTAAAGTCTGTCAAGCGGCAGACACTGCTGGAAGACCTCAAAGAAACATTCGCTAACTTGCGCACCTATCAGATCAAGCTCAACCCAGAGAAGTGTGTTTTCGGCGTGCCAGCCGACAAGCTATTGGGATTCCTCGTATCTGAGCGAGGGATCGAGTGCAACCTAGAGAAGATCGCATCCATCGAGAGGATGAGTCGACCGACAAACCTCAAAGATGTCCAGAATTTCACTGGCTGCTTGGCATCCCTCAATCGATTCCTCAGCCGGCTAGGAGAAAAGGCCATACCTCTGTATCAGCTGATGAAGAAGACGGAGAAATTCACATGGACCCCATAGGCGGATGAGGATTTCAAAGAACTCAAACGGATGCTATCCACAGCACCAGTACTGGCAGCGCCGATTGAGAAGGAACCAATGATGTTGTACATTGCATCCACCACTCGCGTGGTCAGCATTGTGATGGTGGTAGAGCGCCCCGAGAAGGACAAAGCGCAGCCGGTGCAGAGGCCAGTCTACTATATTAGTGAGCTACTGTCTACCTCCAAGCAAAATTACCCTCATTACCAAAAGATGTGCTATGGTGTGTTCATGGCGGCGAGAAAGTTGAAGCAGTATTTCCAGGCACAGTCGTCAGCTCTGCACCACTTGCGGACATCATTGGCAATCGGGATGCAACCGGCCGAATGGCAAAATGGGCCATTGATATTGCTTCTCATGGCATCAAGTACGAGCCCCGCATTGCGATCAAGTGTGACGCCCCGCCTGAATACCACTGTACACAGACGGCCGTCACCCACACACCAAGCCCAGGAATCACTCTGGTGTGCGCGCTTACAACAGGTATCAAGAACACAGGAACATCTATAAAAGGATTCATAGGCCAGGGTGGCTTGAATCAATATATTATAACCATATACGGTTCTTTACAGAGATGGGGGCAGCGGAATATACTATCTATGGCAGCACGGACTTGGAGCGGCTCCAATCCACAGGGATTTGACTGGGTTACTCTTCTAGCTCACGAACGCTCCGGTTCTGCTAGGGGAAGACGGATCCTTAGGTAAACCTGTAAATCTGGCTACGCGAATAGCCAGGGACAAAGCCATATGAGTACGTTTGAATGTACTCGCAAGCAAACCAAACCAAGTAACATATACACCAAGCAAAGCAATCCATGGCATCCAAGCATGCATTAGTTATTAGAGCGGTTTTATATAACATGGCATATCATAAGTATTCAGCAAGATTTCTGAGAAAGTAAATACTGAAGGTAAAGCATGTTAAGCAGATAATCCATATCTTAGTTATTCTTACGATACAACCAAATCCAAACCTCACGGTCCTTCGACCGTCTTTCACATAGCCATACCTGGTTCTGGTTTAATATTAGCATTTAACATATCATAGTTCATTCCTCCAGACTCGACACAGACCAAATAGTGTGACTTAGTACGAACTGTCCATGACCGAGGACGCGGATATTCGAATAGATTTTGACTCTGCAGAGTTTGCGTACTTTACCCACACTATGGAGTTCATCCCTCATCCAGTACCTGGGAACTTATCCCACAGGAACCGTGGAATTCGTCCCACAGGAGTGGACTAGGACTTCTCCAACAAGACTCCTCTACCCTATGCCACCATTATCATATCACCGACATAACTTACGGGTCATGTCCTGGGTATCCACCGTGTCTTACCGACACCTCCACCGTCGTGGCTAAATAAACTTGTCCCTCGTGGGGAATCAGGGAATCCCTGGTACCATATAACTCCGGGGCACAAGGTTACCACCACCTACCGGGCCAAGGTAGCGTGCGTGCGTAACCTTCCCTCTTTGGTGATACCGATAACGGAGCATCCCGGCAGACCAAGCCAGGGCCTTACCATACAGGCAAGTGTGGCTGCACTGGTAAGTTCGGTTCAGTGGCACTATGACTCGATCCAGCCGATGGAGTAGGTTGTTGTTATTACATTCCATTCATTAACATGGCAACAGTAACAGTGGTTCATAAGGAAAGCAAACAGAAAGCATAACAGTAACAACCTATCTCCATACTACAGCATATATGAGTCATTAGTGCAACAAAAATAACGATAATTAGCAAGTGTAGCATAACATGGTTCACTGATTTAATACTAATAGCATAACATGATCACAATATTAACACACAAGAATAACACATAGCAATGCTTTAGGGCATATATCAGATGGTTGGCTTGCCTGGGGGGGTCGATGAATATGCCGGGCAGACGTGCGACGGTCTCGTGAAAAGGTTCGGTGGAAAGGTTCTCCTCCGGAAAGGCCTAACGATAGCCGAGGGCAAAATGGTCATTTTCACAATGTGAAAACATCATGAAAGTGCTACCATCGGAATGGGCTCGGAAAACGATGAACGTGGGCTTTGGAATCACCTCGATCGGAGTTACGGTCGCGAAGATACGAGGGAGAAGGAATCAGGGGCTGATCTGTAAGTACAGAATTGCCTCTGGGTCCTCAGCCCTTTATTTTCTTCTGCGAAAAAGGAAAAAGAGGCGCGCTGGGCCGAATGCTGCCGCGCGCTGCGCTGCTGGGCTGTGCTGCAGCTAGGCCGGCCCATCTGGCGCTGCGGGGGGGGGGGGGGGGCTGACGTCGAAGGCGTATTACGAAAATACGCTTCCACTTACTGACGCATGGGACCCAGACGGCGGCGACTCACGCCTCGCTGTTGCCACTGACAGGTGGGCCCCGCTTGTCAGGTTCGTCCTCACCACCGCGTCGGAGACAGGAGGGTGATGACCCACAAGTGTAGGGGATCTATCGTAGCCTTTTCGATAAGTAAGAGTGTCGAACCCAACGAGGAGCAGAAGGTAGTGACAAGTGATCTTGAGCAAGGAATAACTGCAAGTACTGAAAGGTAACTTTTTATGGGTTTTCTGGTATAAGCAACAAAGAAATAAAAGCAAGGAAAGTAAATGGTGCTGAGGTGCAGCAAGTGGCCCAATCCTTTTGAACTCAAAGGATAAGCCGAGGGATTAAACTTATAAAGGCTAAAGCGTTCCTGAGGACACACGGGAGAGTTGTCAAGTTGTTTTCACCATACTCTGTTTTGGTACTACCGTTGTTTTGATAAGTGTTGTGTGGGTGGACCTAAGCTAGCATACCGCCTAGACTAAGACAAGTGCACTCTTACGATTAAACCTCTTGCAAGCATCCGCAAATACAAGAGAGAAATTAAGGCAAAGCCTAACCATAGTAATAAACTCTAGGATCCAATACTCCCTCGTGCAAAAGTCCGCGAACTGGGGTTCAGGTTTCTGTCACTCCGGCAACCCACCATAAGCATCCTTTATACACAATGCCTTCCCCCAGGTCCTTAAAAGGCGAAGTGCTATGTAGTCGACGTTCACATAGCACCACTAGAAGAAGAACACCACAACTTAAATAACAAACCAACAAATATTACTTCAACATCATATGACTACTAGCAACAAGACTTCTCCCATGTCCTCAAGTACTAAAGTAACTACTCACAAGACATAAAAGAGATCATGATCAGAGGTGATAAATAGATGACGAACAATCTGGTCATAACACAAATCCTCCAACAAAACTTAATAGCATTCACCACAAAGGAGTAATCAACACCGGTAAAGTAGAGGGGATGAATAGTGCAAGTTACAACCCGGATTGCAATGGTGAGATGAGATGGGATGGTGATGGAGATGGTGCTGATGATGAGGATGATGGTGATGATGATCTCGATGATGCTTGTGATGATGGTGATGACGATGAGGACGATGCCCCCCCCCCCCTCCGGGAGGAGTTCTCCCCGGCGGAATCTGCCCGTCGGAAAGGTCTTTTCTTCTCTGGTGGTTTCCGCCTTGGAGCGTCAGCAGAACTCCCGATCCAACTTCTGTTCTGGGGTTTTTAAGTCACGGAGAACATATAGGCCAAAGGAGGGCCCCAGAGGTGGGACCCCCCTCCCAGGCGGCCACCCGGCGCGGCCTAGGAGGAGGCCGCGCCCACAGGCCGCCTGGGAGCCTGGTGGGCCCCCTCCGGCTCCACTTTGGCGTGCCTTCGTTATTTCTTTAGAAAATCCTTCCCCGAAAGTTTCAGGTCATTTGGAGATGTGCTGATATGCCCACTCTATGTGCACTTTTCCCTGCTGATTCCTGCGTCTGCTGTTTCGGCACCGGAAAGTTGTAAACTGTGTAAAACAAGCCAAAACATCATAAGAACAGCATCATAATCATGAAATATATCAATGAATAGAGGTAAATTATGATACAAAATAGTGATGCATTTTGGACGTATCAACTCCCCCAAGCTTAGACCTCGCTTGTCCCCAAGCGAATACTGAGCTCGGTAAACCTGTCCACAAGTTTAGAGAGTGAAGTGTCGATAAATAAGAATACGGACAAGAAGCATCATAATTTCTCTACTAAGCTCGAACATCCTCAACAGCAACCACAACTCATAAGGCCATTATGAAAGAGTTATATCAATTACAATCAAAAGTAGGGCTAAGGAAACTCATTAAACCATGGCAAACATGTTCTTGGTCAAAGAACAACTAATAACTTTTAGACTTGCTCTTCCACTTATATTTATGATGAGATCAATTAAAGCTTTTGAAAGAACATGTTATTAGTCAAGAAGTGAAAATGCTAACACAAAGGAAGATGTTTGATGCAGCAAAGCTCAACAAACAACTCATTTATCTTGATGATAATGACAACGAAGATGTAGTATGGCAATTCTCAACGAGACAATATAAATGAATGCATCTTTGTCAACACAAGGTGTCTGCTCTTTTATGGGATAGAAGGAAGTAGGTTTACTGACTCAACATAAAAGTAAAGGCTAGGCCCTTCGCAGAGGGAAGTAGGGAAAACTCATGTGCTAGAGATTTTAGCTTTGAAAATAGTAAGAGTAGGAACATAAGCTTTTGAGAGGTGCTTAATTTGTCAACGAATGCTAGCAGATAGCCCAATACTTCTCAAACTCGACAAGTTTCGAGGAACGGCTCCCAAGGTGGGGACGATCACATCCCCTTAGTCTCCTGTGTTCATCACTACCAAAGTTTTCTGATTTCTCATGAACAAAGTGTGAAGGAGGTTTGTTTGTTGCTATTATCTTTTACGAGCTGGGCGCACTCATGCCAGTCCCTCCTCGTGTTAGGGGTTCGCAGATTAGACATGCAAACCCAAGATAAAACTTGTCCAGTATGAGAAGATCATGAATTATCTACTACTTCCTCATGAGCTTAAAACAGAGGCACAAAACAAGGAGCAATACTATTTTGAAGGTTTAAACATAGCACATGAGTAATATACTTTAGGAGTGGCGGTGAAATACCACAAATAGGAAAGGTATGGTGGACTCTTTGGAAGGTTGAGGTTTCAAGGTATGGGTGCACAAGCAGTATTCCCGCTTAGTACAGGGTTTGGCTAGCAAAGGCTTTTGAGAGCAGACAAATGATGTTGACTTGGATGCAGAACAATATAAAGCCTAGCATTGAGAATTGGAATGAAACATCAAGTTGTCTTCCTTGTCAGCATACACTTCAAGCATAAGAACATAAAGGTTTTGGCTAAGTCGCTACTAGAAAAACTCATGCTTGTTGTTATGACCAATGCTATGTTTGCCAAGATTAAATAAAGTTTTCAGAGCCATACCTGATATATAAGATCAATACTCCCATAAGAATCAGCATATAAGGTCGATTGCGTGGAGAGAATACCAAGTGCAGCGAACAAACCAATAGACTTCTCATTAATATTCCATCATAGACAACTGCACACCCACGGATACAAGACTCTCCATAAAGGAGTGATAGACCTCAATGCAAACACCTATTTCATAAGATAACTTCCCTAGACATGATACGACACTAAACTTTGACTCTAAAAAGCAAAAAGATAAAGATAAAGATACCGGGCACTCCCCCAAGCTTGGAACAAGCTAAGGGGATGCCATTACCCATGAAGATTTCAATCTTGATTCTGCTTGGTACTCTTCATGTCTACTATTATGCGCCGAAGGGTTTGGTTTTCAGCCTCCAATATGGCCACCTGTACCTTCAACACACGGAAGTCTTTACAAAACTGGTCTACGATCCGGTGGGCTTCAGATATGGTAGATGACACACGCAGAGCTTCACGTGGAGGGGCTGTTCCTGAAAGGTTAAGAGAAAGATCATGTTGAGGGTTAATGAACCCCACCAAGATGGGGTTGTTGGAGTTTGCTCCTCTTGTTGACGGATCTCCTTCTTGTTGGATGGTGACCATCTTGACTTCTTCTCTCACGGAGCGCTCCATCTCAGCTTGTCCGGCTGCAATTTCTTCCTCAGTGGCCCATCCAACGACCTTCCCTTGGTTGACATCTTGCTGGACACGACGAAGACGACGACCCATTTAGTCCTCCCCGCTCGAATCACAAGAAGACATCTCGAACAAGAGGCTCTAAATCCTGGCAGAAACAGCTGGAAAACAAAACACCACGGAATCACGAGATACAGAACCGGGACAATCTGGGAAAATATATAGCAAAAATTTCTGCACCGGAAGGAAACTAAAGAGCCAAAGGGGAGTCGGAGGCGGACTTCTGGTGGTCCAGGCGGCCACCTGGCGCGGCCAGGAGGTGGCCCACGCCATCAGGCTGCCTGGGCCACCGGGAGCTCCTCTCCGGCTCCACTTCGGCTTGGAATTTTCCTAATTTTTCAAAAACACATAATACGGAACTTTTATGGATGTTCGTGAAGTTTTATTACCGTATTACATACCTATTCTTATTCTGCTTCTGCTGGTGTCTGAAACAGTGCTGCAACATGTTCTTCGTGAGTGGCTATTTGTATCACATCCACATCAACATTGACAGGGTCTCCTGCCATGTAATGCTTGAGTCTTTGCCCATTCACAACTTGTGGTTTGGTGCCTTCAAAATTGTTAATCTTGATTGCACCGGAGCGGTAAACTTCTTCGATGTGGTACGGTCCTTCCCACTTGGAAAGTAGTTTACCTGGAGAAAACCTGAAACGAGATCTATACAACAAACTTTATCACCAACATTAAATTAACGTTTCAGAATTCTCTTGTCATGCCACTTCTTTACCTTTTCCTTGAACATTTTTGCGCTCTCATAAGCTTCACTTCTCCACTCATCTAGAGAAGTCAAGTTCATGAGACGCTTTTCACCAGCGAGTTTAGGGTCAGCATTAAGCTCTCTGACAGCCCAGAAAGCTTTATGCTCTAACTCTAAAGGTAGATGGCAAGCCTTGCCATAAACCATCTTATAAGGAGACGTGCCCATGGGGTTTTTGTAAGCAGTCCTATATGCCCACAAAGCATCTCCTAACTTTTTGGACCAGTCCTTTCTAGAACTGTTCACTGTCTTTTGCAAGATCAACTTGATCTCTCTATTGGTGAGCTCAACTTGCCCACTTGTTTGAGGGTGGTAGGGTGAACCAATCCTATGGTTGACATCATACTTGGCTAAAGCTTTTCTAAAAGCACCATGTGTAAAATGTGATCCTCTGTCAGTCATGAGGTACCTAGGTACACCAAACCTAGGAAAGATTACATCTTTGAGCATTTTCAAAGATGTCTTGTGATCAGCACTTTTAGTGGGGATTGCTTCAACCCACTTGGTTACATAATCAACCGCTACTAAAATGTGAGTGTACTTGTGTGAAGGGGGAAAAGGACCCATAAAATCAAAACCCCAGCAATCAAAAGGCTCAATAACTAGAGAGTAATTCACAGGCATCTCATTCCTTCTACTAATATTACCAACTCTTTGACATTTATCACAAGCCAAAACAAAATTTCTAGCATCTTTAAAGAGAGTTGGCCAATAAAAACCTGATTGAAGAACCTTGTGCGCGGTCCTGTCACCGGCATGATGTCCTCCATAGGGACTGTCATGACACTTGCTCAAGACAGCCTTCTGCTCATGTTCTGGTATGCATCTTCTCACGATCCCATCCGCACCTTCTTTGTAAAGGTGTGGATCATCCCAAAAGTAATGCCTCAAATCATGGAAGAATTTCTTCCTTTGCTGAAATATTAAACCTGGAGGCTAAAACTTTGCAACAATAAAATTAGCGTAATCTGCATACCAAGGATCGGAAAGAGATTGTACTATCAAAACAGCTAGCTGTTCATCAGGAAAACTGTCATTGACTGGAATGGGATCATGTGGTATGTTCTCAATCCTGGAGAGGTTGTCCGCCACGGGATTGTCTGCTCCCTTCCTATCAACAATCTGCAAGTCAAATTCTTGGAGAAGAAGTACCCATCTGATAAGCCTTGGTTTGGCATCCTTCTTCTCCATAAGATACTTTATAGCAGCATGGTCAGTGTGAATAATAACTTTAGAATCAACAATATAAGGCCTAAACTTATCACAAGCAAACACAACTGCTAAAAACTCTTTCTCAGTAGTAGCATAATTCTTTTGAGCACTATCAAGGGTCTTGCTAGCATAATGTATAACATTCAATTTCTTATCAACCCTTTGTCCTAAAACAGCTCCAACAGCAAAATCACTAGCATCACACATAATTTCAAAAGGTAAACTCCAATCAGGTGGTTGGACTATAGGAGCGGTTGTTAAGGCTTTCTTAAGAACTTCAAAGGCTTCCTTACAATCGTCATCAAAAACAAAAGGAATATCCTTCTGGAGAAGATTAGTTAGGGGTCTTGAAGTCTTAGAAAAGTCCTTAATAAATCTTCTATAGAAACCAGCATGACCGAGGAAACTACGAATACCTTTGATGTCCCTTGGGTAGGGCATCCTCTCAATTGCTTCAATCTTCGCCTTGTCCACTTCGATTCCCCTTTCCGAAATCTTGTGTCCAAGAACAATTCCCTCATTGACCATGAAGTGGCACTTCTCCCAATTGAGTACCAAGTTCGTCTCCACACATCTCTGCAAAACTTTATTAAGATTGTGGAGACAGTTGTCAAAGGAGGTTCCATAGACGGAGAAATTTTCCATGAAAACCTCCACAATTTCCTCACAGAAACCATGAAAGATAGCAGACATACACCTTTGAAAAGTAGCGGGAGCATTGCATAAACCAAAAGGCATACGTCTATAAGCATAAGTACCATAAGGACAAGTGAAAGTAGTCTTCTCTTGATCAGCAGTGTTAACATGAATTTGAGAGAAGCCAGAATATCCATCAAGATAACAAAAGTGGGTGTTTTTGGATAACCTTTCAAGCAGTTGGTCGATGAAAGGCAGCGGGTAGTGGTCCTTCCTGGTTGCCTTGTTCAACTTCCTGTAGTCAATACACATTCTATATCCAATAACAATTCTTTGAGGTATTAGTTCATTCTTATCATTAGGAACCACAGTCATACCTCCTTTCTTAGGAACACAATGTACTGGACTTACCCACCTACTATCAGCTATAGGATAGATGATACCTGCGGCTAGAAGCTTGAGGACCTCGGTCCTAACCACGTCCTTCATCTTTGGGTTCAACCGTCGTTGATGAGCAACAACCGGCTTAGCATCGGGCTCAAGATTAATAGGGTGTTGACAGATTGATGGACTAATCCCCTTAAGATCATCAAGGGTATAGCCAATAGCGCCGCGGTGTTTATGAAGGGTCTCCAATAGCCACTCTTCTTCATATCCTGGAAGGTTAGCATTGATAATAACAGGATATACTTTCTTTTCATCTAAATAAGCATACTTGAGCGTATCAGGAAGAGGTTTTAGATCAAACACCGGGTCTTCTTTTAGTTGTGATAGAATTCCTAAAGGTTCAACCGGTAGGTTGTGCTTCAGGATGGCAGGTTGTCTCAGAAAGATGTCATCTAGTTCGTTCCTTTCCTGCATATGAATGTCATTCTCGTGGTCCTCCATAAATTGCTGCAAAGGATCGTTAGGAGGAATAGCAATAGAAGCAATCTCTTCAATAATTTTATCATTACTAGGCAAATCAGTACCATGAGTTTGCTTCGAAAATTTAGAAAAGTTAAATTCATAGGGCTCACCATTGAATTCAACAGATACTTTTCCTTTCCTGCAATCTATAATAGCTCCACAAGTTTTGAGAAAAGGTCTACCAAAAATAATAGGGCAAAAACTATCTTGCACTGAACCAAGTACTAGAAAGTCGGTAGGATACTTTACCTTTCCACATAAGACTTCAACATCTCGCACAATGCCAATAGGAGAGATAGTTTCTTTGTTTGCAAGATGAATGGTAACATCAACGTCTTCAATTTCACATGGTAAAATCTCATTCATGATCTCTTGATAAAGTGAAAAAGGAATAGCACTAGAACTGGATCCCAAATCACATAGCCCATAATAATTATGATATCCTATTTTAACAGATACAACTGGTGTACCTAAAATTGGGCCTTTATTCTTGGCTGTAACAAGGTTAGTAGAAATAGCACAAAAATTTATAATGGAATCCTCAACATTACTAGTAACAAGATCTTTGACTAATGCAACTTGAGGATCGACCTTAATCAGGTCCTCATGTTCACCAGCCGTTCTTTCACTTTTATTTAATATACCTGTGACAAAAGAATGCTCCCTCATCCTTGTAGGAAAAGGGGGCTTTTCATATAAAACTGCAGGTAAGATAGGGTCAGCAACATGAATATTAACAGGTAATTCCTTAAAAGGCTTATGATGTTGCTCCTCCTGCTACTTAGAAGAATCAATATGAGAGGCAAAGTCTTTGCAAAAATCAATTAGAAGCTGGGAATCAAGACCAATCTTAGCACAAAAGGTATTGAAGTAATCAGTTTTCACATAGCTCTCAATGTAATCATGCTCATAATTTATAATGGGTTCAATACCTTTATCAATCTCCCAATCTTCAGTGTTCTTCTGGATCCTTTCAATAAGATCCCACCTATCTTCAACGCTTCTGTTTGGAAATACCCCACCAGAAGAGGCATCAAGCATCTCTCTATCCTGACGAGAAAGTCTTGCATAAAAATTTGTAAGAATAATTTCCTTGGGGAGCTCATGATTGGGGCATTTGAGCATTAGGGACTTCAATCTCCCCCAAGCTTGGGCGATGCTTTCTCCATTACGAGACCAAAATTTATAAATATAGTTCCTGTCTCAATGTATTTCATGAAGAGGATGAAACTTTGCATAAAAGAGAGGCATAAGCTCTTGCCAATTTAGTAAATGAGAGTTATCAAGGAGCCTATACCAATCAAAAGCCTTATCTTTCAATGATAGAGAGAATAGTTTTCTCATGACAAAATCCATGGATACACCTGCAAGCTTAAATAAGGAACATAGTTGTGAAAGATAGAGCAAGTGATCGCCTGGGTGTCTGTCTCCTGCATATCGATTAGCCAAGACATAATCAACAATACCAGTTGGTATTTTGAAAGGCACAATTTCAATAGGTGGGGGAGCCTTCTCCACCACAACAGTGGTGGGACGGTGCCCCACAAGCAAAGGACCAAGAGCAGAGTTATCCATACGGACGAAAAGTAGCAACAGCAAAATAAAAACAGCACGTACAGTGTAAAGGTTTCCTTACCAATTTCACTTACCAATAGCGCTACACTCCCCGGCAACGGCGCCAGAAAATGGTCTTGATGACCCACAAGTGTAGGGGATCTATCGTAGCCTTTTCGATAAGTAAGAGTGTCGAAGCCAACGAGGAGCAGAAGGTAGTGACAAGTGATCTTGAGCAAGGAATAACTGCAAGTACTGAAAGGTAACTTTTTATGGGTTTTCTGGTATAAGCAACAAAGAAATAAAAGCAAGGAAAGTAAATGGTGCTGAGGTGCAGCAAGTGGCCCAATCCTTTTGAACTCAAAGGATAAGCCGAGGGATTAAACTTATAAAGGCTAAAGCGTTCCTGAGGACACACGGGAGAGTTGTCAAGTTGTTTTCACCATACTCTGTTTTGGTACTACCGTTGTTTTGGTAAGTGTTGTGCGGGTGGACCTAAGCTAGCATACCGCCTAGATTAAGACAAGTGCACTCTTATGATTAAACCTTTTGCAAGCATCCGCAAATACAAGAGAGAAATTAAGGCAAAGCCTAACCGTAGCAATAAACTCTAGGATCCAATACTCCCTCGTGCAAAAGTCCGCGAACTGGGGTTCAGGTTTCTGTCACTCCGGCAACCCACCGTAAGCATCCTTTATACACAATGCCTTCCCCTAGGTCCTTAAAAGGCGAAGTGCTATGTAGTCGACGTTCACATAGCACCACTAGAAGAAGAACACCACAACTTAAATAACAAACCAACAAATATTACTTCAACATCATATGACTACTAGCAACAAGACTTCTCCCATGTCCTCAAGAACTAAAGTAACTACTCACAAGACATAAAAGAGATCATGATCAGAGGTGATAAATAGATGACGAACAATCTGGTCATAACACAAATCCTCCAACAAAACTTAATAGCATTCACCACAAAGGAGTAATCAACACCGGTAAAGTAGAGGGGATGAATAGTGCAAGTTACAACTCGGATTGCAATGGTGAGATGAGATGGGACGGTGATGGAGATGGTGCTGATGATGAGGATGATGGTGATGATGATCTCGATGATGCTCGTGACAATGGTGATGACAATCACCCCCTCTGGGAGGAGTTCTCCCCGGCGGAATCTGCCCGCCGGAAAGGTCTTTTCTTCTCTGGTGGTTTCCGCCTCGGAGCGGCGGCGGAACTCCCAATCCAACTTCTGTTCTGGGGTTTATAGGTCACGGGGAACATATAGGCCAAAGGAGAGCCCCGGAGGTGGGACCCCCCTCCCAGGCGGCCACCCGACGCAGCCTAGGAGGTGGCCGCGCCCACAGGCCGCCTGGGAGCCTGGTGGGCCCCCTCCGGCTTCACTTTTGCGTGCCTTCGTTATTTCTTCAGAAAATCCTTCCCCGAAAGTTTCAGGTCATTTGGAGATGTGCTGATATGCCCACTCTATGTGCACTTTTCCCCGCTGATTCCTGCGTCTGCTGTTTCGGCACCGGAAAGTTGTAAACTGTGTAAAAGAAGCCAAAACATCATAAGAACAGCATCATAATCATGAAATATATCAATGAATAGAGGTAAATTATGATACAAAATAGTGATGCATTTTGGACGTATCAGAGGGTGACGGCGACGACGATTGCTGGCGACTCCGGCCACCATTTGCGGCGCCCGGCATACGTGCGTGCTCAGGGGGACACGTAGAACACGCCGGTGTATGCCACGGTCATCGGGGAGGGCCGTGGTGAGGGCGGCTTCAACTCTCGCGGCGGTGGTCGTCGGCCGTCGTGGGAGAGGTGGCTACGGCGACGCCCGGGACAAAATGAGGGCACGGGGGTGAGCTACGTGGTCTTGGGAGGTGTACTGACTGCTCAATTGAGCCAGAGGGCGGCGGTAGAGGTCGGGCAAGGAGAGGGCCGTGGCGGCGGCGCCATGGCCATGGGGGCGAGGTCGAGCCAGGGGGCTCGATTCCTTCGAGCTGGGGGCCAATGTGAGGGCGAGGGTGGCAGTGCAGCACCCTACGGGGCTCGGGGTGTCTTAAATAGGCGAGCGGCGAGGGCGTGCCGTGTGGGCAAAGCAAGGGCAGGCGGCCGGGGCACAGCGGCTGCCGGCCAGCTCGAGAGGCTTCGGACGGGACGGGTGCGTGGACTCGGCCGCGGGGTAGGCGAGCTACCACTCGGGCGCCATTACTCTGAGGCGGGTCAGCGCTGCAGTGGCCGTGGCCGTGGGCGGTGGCGTGCAGTGGCCGCCACGCCGGCGAGGGGGCTTCTGGAAGGGGCAGGGTGGACGGCGGGATGGCGTGCTACGTAGGGGACACGAAGATGGAGACGAGGGCGAGCGGGGTGGCACGACCAGCATGTGGACGCGTCCGGAGCACGCGTATGGCATGCCAGCCCGAGGGGTCACCGCGTGCACCAGTGCACCCGAGGCGATTGGGCGTGGCCAACCGTGTCCAAAGTGGCGTGCACACTTCCAGCAACAGGAATGTGCAATGAATTGCCCAAGGGGGTGGTTGAGCTACTCATGCTCATCCAAAATGGGTCTGGGCAGCAAGGTGTTTGTGCTGAATTCTGGGATCTGGGCTTGGCAAATTGGACTGAGTCCTTGGGTAGGGTCATGGGGTGCTGTGATGACCATCTGTGCAAAGTTTCAGCTCAAAGAGAGCAAGGAAACTAGCACCTCCTTTGCAAGTGTCCATTTGGACCAGAAATGCAAAGTTGACACTGGCCTCACAATGGCTTGGTGGATATGGCTCAAACTTGGTGTACAAGGGTTATTGGGGTGTGGGAGCATGTGTGCAAAGTTTCAAGTCATTTGGGTACTCCTAGCTTGCACTTCCTTCACAAAGATTGCTGCTGAACAGAAATTTTGTGATTTTGGTGAGGAAGATTGGCTAAGCAAATGAGGTTGAAACTTGGCACAACATGGTGATATTGGTGGGAGAGATAGCACAAAATTTTTGAGGAGCAATGGGAAAATATAAATAACACTTCCTTCACAAAGTGCCATTCTGCCCTAAACTTACAAGTGGAAGCTATGCTCAAAACTTGAACTAGGGAACTCCATGTTTTGATGGAAGTGGTCATAGGTTGGGGTGTAGGAGCTTCCTCAATTCATTTGAGCTCTAAGGGAGCAACCTAAATAGTAGCTCCTTTAGAAAGGGCCTAAAAAGGGAATATTGGCTTTATAAAGGAAAAGGCAATTTCCTTTATTTATTTGCAGCCAATATCTTTGGGACATGTCAATAGGATCACAAAGATCATCTCCACAAGTTTTCATAACCTTTAGAGATGTCTAAGTATTTTCCTGGATTTAATTCCATTAACTGGCAGAAAATGGAATTAACTTTAAATGAAAAACATTGCACATGACTTGGCAATATTTTTGCATATCCAGGGGTCAAAGGGATAGGAGAGGGTCTAGGGGAAATTGGGGAGGCAATGGATCAAAGGAAATTGGGGTTCCTTTGCAACTGCAGGGATCAGGGTTTCCGCGCCGGCAACTCTGAAGGTGGGGTTTTAGTGGGAAGATCCCGGAAGAATGCTCCTAGGGCAAGGCTGGGTTGAGAGCAACCTATGGCCTGAGGGGAAAGGCATTGCCATAAACCACCGTTATGTACCCAAGATCCAAATAAAATCCAATAACATCGAAAGAAAAAGATGGGAGTCCAATCCCGCGAAAGAAAAATCGGGGAGCGAAAACCTGGGTGTCACAAACCTACCCCCCTTAGAAAAATCTCGTCCTCGAGATTTCCGGGCTTACCTCCCGGCTAAGGGAACATACCTGTGTGTGGCTCCTCGGATCCATCCATTGTCTTGTCTTCATTGGTTTGCTGGCCTTTTGACTGTCTCGTCTTCTGGCTTGATGTTGTCTTTTCAAATGGTTGCATTGAATCCTTCTCTTTCTTGTCAGGTGTACCTTTTGTCCAGTGATTTGCTGCTTGGGGTTGGGGAATAGTGGGTAGTATCGCCAACCATCTCGGTTTCCAAGGCCTTGAGCTAGCTGTATCGGGCTTTGTTGCGATACTCCGTATCCTGACCGTCATGGGTGGGGGTTCCTTTCTTAGTGTAGGGTATCATGTGCACCGGTATCCATCACTGCTATGGATAGCTGCCTTGTATTCTGGCTGCTATGGGTGACGCATCACTTTTCAGTGCATGACATTACACGTGCGTATATGCTGTTGATAACCGTCTTTCTGTCTCACTCTGGAAAGACCCTTAGTCTGACTGTGAGCTCTGTACGGTGCATCCGTCATGTTTGTGCTTTCAGCCTTTGTGCTCATGTGCTGTGGCTCCCTTGCTCAGGTAGCAATCATTACTGACTGTCAACCGGGTTTTCAGAACTTCCCCTTACTGGGGTACCATGTACCTTTGTCTGGCATCGTTTGGCTGACGCATTACTTCTTCGAATATCTTGATCGGGGAGATCCATAGGAAACAACTAGTTTCCGGGTGGGAATCATGAAAAACAATCAGACCATGCTGGTGCTTTCTTATGACATTTGTCCAGGATGGTGGGGGAACTATCATATCCTTCATGTGCGCTCATTGCTGAACTTTCTCATCCGAAGACTTATATAGTTTCTGACCAAGTCTGGGGCGAGCTTTGGGGAGTGTCAAGTGGTTTATTCCTTCATGCTACCATCACGGGCAGGTAAGGGTTGGATCAAATCACTGCCAATCTTCACGGAGAAGGCTTTGTCTGACATATCATACCGATGGACTTATGCTTCTGTAATTGATTCAACAGCCTTTCGTGTTGAGTCTTATCCTCGTGGGGTCAACATTTCAATGCCTTACTTGGCCGGTTCTGACCACCTTTCATGTTTCCAGTTGGACTTAGTGGTGTCGAGGTATAGGCTGATGCTTCGTGCATTCCTTCCATCTTAGTATTTGGATCATACCCATCTTGGCATACATCTCTGTTGCAGGTTTCCCATAGAAGCTAAGAACTCTTTCTTATAGCTTTGGGGTCTTGAGGGGTTGAAAGGATCCCGTATCTTGGCGCTTGGCCCCCATGGGTTAGCAATGCAGACGTGCATTCCAGTTACTTCCTTCAAATGTCTGAGCCGACACGTGTTGTACCAAGGATTCATCCTGTCCTTCATAGTATCCTTTAATTTCCTTCTGGGCGGAGTGGCTAAAGTATAGATGCTTTTCTTCCTTTACCCAATTAATCAATTCTTTTGGTCGATTGCTGAGGTGGCTCTGCCATACATATCCTTCCTGACTTGTCGGTTGATGGCACTGAAGTAGTGATCCTCGTTGGCTACCCCAAGTGGAAGGTTGAGAAGTAGACAGCAGCAAGTTTCCCTCGGTGAAGATACCAAGGTTATCGACTAGTAGGACTCCAAGGGATTCAAGTAGGTGGCAACGGCGTCAGAAATCTGGTTCTGACTAGGGAGTTGTCGCGGACCTACACACAGCAACAAATAACTTTGCTCCCAGTGAGTTCAGGGTTGTCAATCCCTCCGGCCTTGTTGTTTACAAAGGATCAAACGCAAGGGGAAAAATAGTAATGGTGATTGCAACGGAAAGGAAACAAAAGCAGTAAATGACGGAGGTGAAAACAATGGTAGAAATATGGACCGAGGTCCCATGATGTTCACTAGTGATGTCTCTCTCCCAAAAGACGATAAAACAGCTATGCTGGGTGAACAAATTACAGCTGGGCAATTGACAGAATTATAAACGCACCGCAATGCTAATTATGCGCAAGAAAGCTAGAGGCTCAAAAGTATGGGCAGTACGCCAAGACAAGTAGACCGAAATCCATCTGCATATACTCACTAATCATCCACCTTGAGATATCTATCCAGAACATCTCGCTGGTATTAAGTTGCGAGCCCCACCCAAAGTGTAAACCCAAAGAAACAGACAACTGCATTAACAAACTTTGCGTAAGGTAAACAATCCTTGCAACCGCGGTTACAAGCACCGTTGTTTTCTCCCTGGTGGCAACAGCACATCCCCTAGTCTCATGTTTCTGTCACTCAAGCTAGACATCAGGGGGCATGAACCCACAATCATGCATAACGCTCTCTCTTGGAGTTACTATCTACTACTTGGCCAAAGCAATAAACGCAATGGAGAACGTGCAAGAATTACTCAAGAACAAAATATAAAAGGAGAATCAAATATATAACTCATCACAATCTGAACATAATCTCATAATCCATCGGATCCCAGCAAACACAGCATAGCAACAGCAGAAAGAATTACATAGATGCCTTGATCATGTAGGGTAGCTCACAAGGGCTAAGATTTGAATCACAAGATTGGAGAGAAGACATCACATAGCTACTGGTCATGGACCCATGGTCCAAGGGGGACTACTCACGGCTCATCCGGGAAGCGCTCATGGTGGTGGAGAGGCTCCCGGAGGTGATCCCTCCCTCCGGCAGGGTGCCGGGAAGAGGTCTTCTGATGCTCCCGATCTTGGAAGCGCTACGGCGGCGGAACAGAGGTGAAAATCGCGATGCGGGGTTCCTCTCGAGGGTTTCCCGGACGAAGAGGTAATATAGGATAAAGGGGGCAGCCAGGGGTGGCCCAGGGCTCCCAGGCGCCCTGGTGGCGCGGCCAGGGGTGGGGCCGCGCCACCTGGCCGCCTGGGTGCCAGGTGGGACCCCCTGGCCCTCCTTCGGGGTTCCGGAAGCTTCCGTTTCGCTGATTTTTATATGATTTTTCTGGAATTTTTGGGGCTCTGAAAATTGGGGTAAAATACCTGCAACTTAAAGACATCAGCAAACAGAAATTGGCACTGGGTGCACTGAGTTAGTAGGTTAGTCCAAATATGTGTAAAAAGGTATGAAAGTGTATCAAACTCATAGCAATATCACCCAAAACATGCATGGAGCAAGCAGAAATTATAGATACGTTTGGGACGTATCAACATCCCCAAGCTTAATTCCTGCTCGTCCTCGAGTAGGTAAATGATAACACAGATAATTTCTGTGGTGACATGCTAACACACATATAAGAACTTCAAAGTAAAGCAAGTGAGATATGCAATTCAAGTCAAGACAATAACAAGCAAGAGTCTATATCTAGTATTGAAACTAGCAACATAAGAACGTAAAGGTGCAAGAGCTCTCGCTATCCGTGACTCGAATGTCTCCAAATGGTGTTTGCGTTCAAGAAGTGGGAGATGGGTTTAGAGCATAAAAATACTATATAGTTTAATTGAGAACTCAATCTACTAAAACTTCACACTTGGTCTCCTTCGGAATCTTATTTTGACTCATCCCCAGACCACTAGTCAGGTACAAGTCAAACTGATCCTCTCCCTTTCGACTTTGAGCACTCATGCAATGGATGAGCGCGAGCAAGATATGTTGGCACTTAGGATGGCAAAGAGAAAAATGATGGGGAAGGAAGACAAAAAGGTGTGAAAGGCTCACATCAATGAGGACAACCATAGGCGAGAGAAAGCCAAATGATAGATATGATGTGAGGAGTAGGGATTGCCATGCAACAGATGCACATATGAGCTAAGGTAAGCTCTCCAATGGAACTAGTGGGGGTGCATCCAACTTGCTTGCTCATGAAGACCTAGAGCTCATTTGAGGAGGCTCATCATTGGAATATGCAAGCCAAGTTCTATAGTGTAAGGATCCCCACATAGTTATGCATGAATGATAATCTCTATGGAGTACAAATATGACAATGGAGTACGAGTGTGGATCTTTCAAAAGGAATAGTAGTGTTGCCCCCTTCTCTCTCTATTTTTTCTATTTTTTTGTATTTTTGTGGCCTCTTTGGCTCTTTCTATTTATCTCTCATTTGTCCTCTTTGGGATCTTTTCATTTGTCCTCTTTTGGGATCTTTTAATTTGTCCTCTTTGGGATCTTTTCCTCACTTAAGGGCAACACTCTATATTTTACAAGAATATAAAGAAGATCTTCACACTTTATAAGAAGTACTCAACATAAAGAAAGATGAAAACTATCATGATGTATGCAAATGTATGCCTCTGCCAGTGTAGCAGGATATGCAATGATACTAGCGCATCATGTAGCAATGATAAGGGCAAGGCCCAACTAGCATGCGGCTCCTCGATCAAGCAAAAGCATGTATGACATGAAGATCAAGTCATGAGATGGTGGATGTTGCATGGCAATGTATCTCGGAAAGGCTATGGAAATGCCTTGATAGGTAGGTATGGTGGCTGTTTTGAGGAAGATATGATGAGGTTTATGTATGATAGAGCGTATCATGCCAAGGGTTTGGATGCACCGGCGAAGTATGCGCCAACTCTCGAGGTGAGAAAGGGAAATGCACGGTACCGAAGAGGCTAGCAAAATATGGAAGGTGGAAGTGCCAACAATCGAATACTCGCATTAGTCCGAAGAACTCATGCACTTATTATCGGTAACTCTCTATCTAGTTGGGAGGTTCACAAAGAGACAAGTACCCCGAGGAGGAGTGTATGGGGGTTTGGTTATCCTTGCGCATCCTCGACCCATGATATCGTGAGGGTACTCTATATATTCCAACCCCTCCAGAGGTTAGCGATCCATCTAGTAGCTAGAGTTCTCAACTAATTTTTTTTCTAGTTTTCGAAAATAAACACGGATTGCCCAAAATACGACACCTATCACTAATAGGCTCAAGCTCTTGGCACCAAAAGTCCAAACATTACTCAAATCAATACCTCAAAACTATTGCAAGTTACTACTACACTTAGAATAGCAACCTCAATTACCTACTCATGCAAGACACACAACTCAGTGCAACAAGCCAACTCTCTAAACAAGATAAACATGATAACTCAAGAGAGTTCCAGAAGCAACCTAAATAAAAGCTCTTAAAAGAATAAGCATGAAAACAAGAGCTAAGCATGACAGCAGCTACGAAAGAGATAAAGAACACACAAAAGGATAAGCATGAAAACCTATGTTGTGTTCTAGGGTGGAGTGGAGCGTGTTTCTCTCCCAAACAATGAAGTCTAGGGTCCAACTTGTTATGAACAGCAAGCAAAACTAAAACAAACTAAAAAGTAAATGCAAGACGCTCCAAGCATAGCACATAACATATGAAGCGATAAAAATATAGCATGGAGAAGGACGAACTGATGATTGTTGATGGAGAAGGGGATGCACGGGGGCATCCCCAAGCTTAGACGCTTGAGTCTCCTTGGATATTTCTTGGGGGTGCATGGGGGCATCCCCAAGCTTGAGCTTTTGACACTCCCGGATCTTCTTTCATCATCTTCCTTCGCATACTTGAAAACTCCCTTCATACGAAACTCATCATAAGCTGATTAGAGAGGTTAGTGCCCATAAATAAATAATTTTTCTCCACTGGAAATAAAGATTTTCAGGAATATCTACTGTTTCTCAAGATCGCCAAAAAGTTTTTGCAAAGAAAAGCAAGCTTAAAATTTGCGAAATGAAGAAAACGCAAAACGTGGCAGAACCTGTGAAAAACAGACCAGCAGGTAGTAAATAATTTTTTTGGGGCACTTCTGCAACTCAAATCAAAAAACTCAGAACAGACGCCAGAAAGCTAATTGTATAGAGCATACTGTCAAAAAAATTCAGATCAAAAAGATGATATGGTGATTTATGGTGAATTTTTCCGTCAAGCAGACAGAATCTGTTTCTGGACAGCATGTCACAACTTTTGAACTTTCTTGCAATCGGAGGCTAAAACTTGGCACAAAGCTTGAAAATAAAGATACAATGATGTTGCTACAGTAGTAACAAGCATCAAGACCACTAAAACTGAAAGTAAAAACATTTTGGGTTGCCTCCCAATAAGCACTTTCTTTTATGCCTTTGAGCTAGGCATGATGCAAGAAGATCTTGTTTTATCAACTTCAAAAGAATAACTTGCCCGTGTAACGGACTCATAAGGTAACTTAATCTTCTTTCGAGGGAAGTGTTCCATTCCCTTTTTAAGGGGGAATTGGAATCTAATGGTCCCTTCTTTCATGTCAATGATAGCACCAACGGTGCGGAGAAAAGGACGTCCCAAAATAATTGGACATGAGGGATCACACTCAATGTCCATGACAAGAAAATCAACGGGAACATAATTATCATTGACAACAATAAGAACATCATCAATCCTCCCTAAAGGCTTCTTTACGGAAGAATCAACAAGACGAACACCAAAAGAACATGGATCAAAAGGTTTCAAATCAAGCATATCATACATTCTTTTGGGTAAAACGGAGGCACTAGCTCCAACATCACATAAAGCAAAGCAAGAGAAGTTATTCAATCTAATTTTGACCATAGGATCCCAACCATCTTCTAGTTTTCTAGGAATAGAAGTCTCTAACTTGAGCTTCTCCTCCCTAGCTTTGATAAGAGCATTGGTAATGTGCTCGGTGAAGGCAATATTGAGTGTACTAGTGTGGGGGTCTTTAGCCATTCTTTGCAGAAAAGTGATAACTTCAGAAAGACTACAATTATCAAAATCAAGTTCACTACCATTAATTAAAGTGGTGGTGATGTCATCTAAGCTCATTCTCTTGGTAGTCTCTAAGTTTATGGGACCTTCTTGTCCTAAAGTTGAGGTATTAGCATCACCATTAATAGGTCCATTGGGACTAGGGATGTGTTGGGTGCTAAAAGTTTTGAGATCCTCAACAACTTGTATGGTGGCTAGTGTGGTGTGTGTAGGAAGTCTCTTAATCCTATCTTCCTCTTCTTTCTCTCTAGCCCATCTATCCTTAAGCTTGGCTAGCACTCTAATGTTTTCATTGATTTGCACTTGGATAGCATTCATAGGTGTGGTTTTCCTCTCCTCAAGGGGAGAAGTTCTAATTTTGAGCATCTCTACATCATGAGCTATGTTGTCTACCTTCAAAGAGAGACTATCTAATTTTTCTAGTTTCTCTTCTACACTCTTGTTGAAGGCTTTTTGAGAAGTGATAAAGTCCTTAAGCATCCTCTCTAGTTCAGAAGTGGAGTTTTTGGTGCTAGGATAAGTGTTGTTGTTCCCATAAGAGTTAGAGGGGAACGGTCTAGGATTGTTGCTACCAAAATTACTCCTATAAGCATTATTGTTGAAGTTGTTCCTAGAGATAAAATTAACATCTACTTGCTCTTGAGCAACCAAAGAATTTAAAGGAACATCATAAGGATCAATAGGAGCTTGCTTAGTAAGTAAAGACATGATCAAGTCAACCTTATCATTAAGAGAGGAGATCTCCTCAACAGAGTTTACCTTCCTACCTGTTGGAGCTCTTTCGGTGTGCCATTGAGAATAGTTTGTCATCATCTCGTCCAATAGCTTCGTGGCAGCACCAAGTGTAGTTGACATAAAGGTTCCTCCCGCGGCCGAGTCCAACAGATTCCGCGAGGTAAAGTTGAGTCCTGCATAGAAAGTCTGGATAACCATCCAAGTAGTCAAACCATGTGTAGGGCAATTCTTAACAAGAGATTTCATGCGTTCCCAAGCTTGGGCAACGTGTTCATTATCCAGTTGTTTAAAATTCATAATGTTACTTCTCAACTGGATAATCTTAGCAGGTGGGTAGTACTTCCCAATAAAAGCATCCTTGCACTTATCCCAAGAATCTATGCTATTCCTAGGCAAGGATTGAAGCCACACTTTAGCTCCTCCTCTCTAGGAGAAAGGAAAAAAGCTTAAGTTTAACAATATCACCATCTACTTCTTTGTACTTTTGCATATCACAAAGCTCAACAAAATTATTCAAGTGCAAAGCAGCATCATCTCCAGCACCGGAGAATTGTTCTTTCATAACAAGATTCAGCAAAGCAGGTTTGATTTCATAAGAAGGTGCTGAAGTGGCAGGTGGAGCAATAGGAGTGCAAATAAAGTCATCGTTGTTGTGACTAGTGAAGTCACACAACTTGGTGTTTTTAGTGGAACCCATAGCAGCAGCAACAAGCAAGAACAAGGCAACTAATTTTTTTGTGGTTTTTGGTATAAGACTCTAAAGCAAAAACTAGAAAGTAAACTAACAAGACTAAAAAGCAAAGGTAAAAGATAGTGTGCAACTCCCCTATCTTGAAGATTGGAGTCCCCGGCAACGGCGCCGGAAATTTGCTTGATAGCACTGAAGTAGTGCTCCTCGTTGGCTACCCCAAGTGGAAGGTTGAGAAGTAGACAACAGCAAGTTTCCCTCGGTGAAGATACCAAGGTTATCGACCAGTAGGACTCCAAGTGATTCAAGTAGGTGGCAACGGCGTCAGAAATCTGGCTCTGACTAGGGAGTTGTCGCAGACCTGCACACAGCAACAAATAACTTTGCTCCCAACGAGTTCAGAGGGGTTGTCAATCCCTCCGGCCTTGTTGTTTACAAAGGATCAAACGCAAGGGGAAAAATAGTAATGGTAATTGCAACGGAAAGGAAACAAAAGCAGTAAATGACGGAGGTGAAAACAATGGTGGAAATATGGACAGAGGTCCCATGATGTTCACTAGTGATGTCTCTCTCCCAAAAGACGATAAAACAACTATGCTGGGTGAACAAATTACAGCTGGGCAATTGACAGAATTATAAACGCACCGCAATGCTAATTATGCACAAGAAAGCTAGAGGCTCAAAAGTATGGGCAGTACGCCAAGACAAGTAGACCGAAATCCATCTGCATCTACTCACTAATCATCCACCTTGAGATATTTATCCAGAACATCTCGCTGGTATTAAGTTGCGAGCCCCACCCAAAGTGTAAACCCAAAGCAACAGACAACTGCATTAACAAACTTTGCGTAACGTGAACAATCCTTGCAACCGCGGTTACAAGCACCGTTGTTTTCTCCCTGGTGGCCACAGCACATCCCCTAGTCTCATGTTTCTGTCACTCAAGCTAGACATCAGGGGGCATGAACCCACAATCATGCATAACGCTCTCTCTTGGAGTTACTATCTACTACTTGGCCAAAGCAATAAACGCAACGGAGAACATGCAAGAATTACTCAAGAACAAAATATAAAAGGAGAACCAAATATATAACTCATCACAATCTGAACATAATCTCATAATCCATCGGATCCCAGCAAACACAGCATAGCAACAGCAGAAAGAATTACATAGATGCCTTGATCATGTAGGGCAGCTCACAAGGGCTAAGAATTGAAGCACAAGATTGGAGAGAAGACATCACATAGCTACTGGTCATGGACCCATGGTCCAAGGGGGACTACTCACGGCTCATCCGGGAAGCGCTCATGGTGGTGGAGAGGCTCCCGGAGGTGATCCCTCCCTCCGGCAGGGTGCCGGGAAGAGGTCTTCTGATGCTCCCGATCTTGGAAGCGCTACGGCGGCAGAACAGAGGTGAAAATCGCGATGCGGGGTTCCTCTCGAGGGTTTCCTGGACGAAGAGGTAATATAGGCCAAAGGGGGCAGCCAGGGGTGGCCCAGGGCTACCAGGCGCCCTGGTGGCGCGGCCAGGGGTGGGGCCGCGCCACCTGGCCGCCTGGGTGCCAGGTGGGGCCCCCTGGCCCTTCGTCGGGATTCCGGAAGCTTCCGTTTCGCTGATTTTTTATATGATTTTTCTGGAATTTTTGGGGCTCTGAAAATTGGGGTAAAATACCTGCAACTGAAAGACATCAGCAGACAGAAACTGGCACTGGGTGCACTGAGTTAGTAGGTTAGTCCAAATATGTGTAAAAGAGTATGAAAGTGTATCAAACTCATAGCAATATCACCCAAAACATGCATGGAGCAAGCAGAAATTATAGATACGTTTGGGACGTATCATCGGTCTTGATACCAAGCTGGGATGTGTATCTGATTCTTCTGCTTGATTTTCTTGCAAGAGTTGCGACTCTTACTACCCTTCATGTGCATAGTACACTTGACTATGAGCACGGATGTACCCATATAGCTTGCATAAGTTGAGAAGGATGCCCATAGCATGTGCAGGTCCTTATGTTTCTGAGTATGCTGAGATTCCCGTTGATTCTGAATAGTTGGATCCCTGACAACACGGTCGTAGGCACGATGGCTTGTTGGAGAGGAGTGGGTAGCTTAGGCTCGAAACTTGGCCGGGGTAGCGTGCTGAAGAAGGTTGGGGCAGCGTCTCCCGGAAGCTTTCCTTCAGTGGCGTGGCACGGAAGGCTGGGTGTTGTACGCGGGAAGTTTCTCCCAATGGCTTGCTGAGGAAGACTGGGTAGCTTGCGTTGGAATTCTTCCATGTGTCATACCGAGCAAGATTGGGTGTCTTGCACCGTAAGCTTTAGTCGGTGGCTTGTGATGGAAGGCTGAATGTCTTGGCAGAGAGTGCTGGGGAAGGTTGAGGCATGTCTCGTCGGCCGGGGTCACAGTATTACCAAGGAAGACCTGGGGTTCCTTATGTCTGAAGTTTTCCCATGGTAGCGTGTTGGGAAAGACTGAGTACTGTGCATGAGAACTTACTGACTTACTGGCTGCTGAATGGTTAGGGGATAACATTGTCCCAATCATTTCTCGATGCAATCTGGGTGGATGCTTCTCCGACCATAGTCATTGTCATGAATGCGCGGTCCGCATGACCTGGGCGGCATGTTTACGACCTTTCAATCTTCCCTAGCTTACTTGGAACCGCCTTCTGTTAGCATGAGAGACTTTAATGAGGACGTGCGGAGGGAGGATAAGTGCCGTCCATTGAGATATATCCAGTTGTCTGTCAAGCTCTGAAGTCCGAAGTGATGCACTTGTGGAAACTTCTCGGATATTGAGGCATTATATCCGGGGCTGTGACTTCACTGTGGGAGGAATCCGTCATAGTATCCCTTCATTTATCTTGGAACAGTCTGAACGTGATAATATGTTCCCATGTCTTGCTCTTTGCATATAGGAACCATATAAATTCGGGCGACTGTGAGCTTATCCGAATATTTTCACAATCCTCTTTCATCATGCCCAGAATAATTTGTATGTGCACCGGTGTATTCCAAAATATGCATTGGAACTTATACCAACATACCGGGGTCTTATGGTTGATCTCGGCTCATTCTTGGGATATTCTTCCTTCGTGTCTGATAAATTATGAGGGAGTTGCCTGAAATTCCTTCGGTTATATCTTGGTTGTGTCTGTTGCCTGCAGACTCTGCTTCTGACTCATTCTTCATTCTGAAGGATCTGGTGTTGCTGTTCTGAATATCAAACGGTGGACTTGGTCTTTCTTGACTTGTTGGGTTATTGGGTATTATCCCAATGATGTTGCGGTCTTCTTGTGGATGGATCGAGTCAGAGCAGAAGAATGAGAATGACAAAATAGGCAAGAACGACGAACGAAAAATACCAAGAGGCAAATAAATCTCAAACTCTACAAACATAGATCCACTAGAAATACTAGCACATCGCACTCGATGTATCGCTAAGGATTTAGAAGCAAAACCACACAATGCTCCTGGTAGCAATTGTCGGCAAGCTTCTACTACTTCCTTAGGGAGAACATCAAACTCCACGCAAGACCATAGCCAAGGTGGCTTAGTCTACTAACCTCGGGGTGTTTGGGGAAAGATGGAATCGGTGTTTCACAAGGAAACTGGCTGTGAGGAAAGGAGTGCCATGGTTAGCAAGCAGGGTGAGGATATCTGGTTTACCTAGGGGGTTTAAAGGCTCACAGGTCATTGCCTAGTGCGAGAATTTCACACCAAAGGCGAATGCCATGAGAGTTGGGGTCTAGATGCGGGGGGAATCCTACGATATTGTCTTTTGATCAATAGTAGCCGTGCCGGTTTGGCAAAGATGGCTAAAATCCATCTTGGCTTTCTACTGAGCAAGAGACAATAAATCCAGCTAGGGTAACCTACAGTCAACCTGGCTGCTCTGATACCACTTGTTTGTGACGCCTCGCCTGAATACCACTGTACACAGACGACCGTCGCCCACACACCAAGCCCAGGAATCACTCTGGTGTGCGCGCTTACAACAGGTATCAAGAACATAGGCACATCTATAAAAGGATTCATAGGCCAGGGTGGCTTGAATCAATATATTATAACCATATACAGTTCTTTACAGAGATGGGGGTAGCGGAATATACTATCTATGGCAGCACGGACTTGGAGCGGCTCCAATCCACAGGGATTTGACTGGGTTACTCTTCTAGCTCACGAACGCTCCGGCTTCTGCTAGGGGAAGACGGATCCTTAGGTAAACCTGTAAATCTGGCTACGCGAATAGCCAGGGACAAAGCCATATGAGTACGTTTGAATGTACTCGCAAGCAAACCAAACCAAGTAACATATACACCAAGCAAAGCAATCCATGGCATCCAAGCATGCATTAGTTATTAGAGCGGTTTTATATAACATGGCATATCATAAGTATTCAGCAAGATTTCTGAGAAAGTAAATACTGAAGGTAAAGCATGTTAAGCAGATAATCCATATCTTAGTTATTCTTACGATACAACCAAATCCAAACCTCACGGTCCTTCGACCGTCTTTCACATAGCCATACCTGGTTCTGGTTTAATATTAGCATTTAACATATCATAGTTCATTCCTCCAGACTCGACACAGACCAAATACTGTGACTTAGTACGAACTGTCCATAACCGAGGACGCAGCTATTCGAATAGATTTTGACTCTGCAGAGTTTGCGCACTTACCCACACTATGGAGTTCATCCCTCATCCAGTACCTGGGAACTTATCCCACAGGAACCGCGGAATTCGTCCCACAGGAGTGGACTAGGACTTCTCCAACAAGACTCCTCTACCGTATGCCACCATTATCGTATCACCGACATAACTTACGGGTCATGTCCTGGGTATCCACCGTGTCTTACCGACACCTCCACCGTCGTGGCTAAATAAACTTGTCCCTCGTGGGGAATCCCTGGTACCATATAACTCCGGAGCACAAGGTTACCACCACCTACCGGGCCAAGGTAGCGTGCGTGCGTAACCTTCCCTCTTTGGTGATACCGATAACGGAGCATCCCGGCAGACCAAGCCAGGGCCTTCCCATACAGGCAAGTGTGGCTACACTGGTAAGTTCGGTTCAGTGGCACTATGACTCGATCCAGCCGATGGAGGAGGTTGTTGTTATTAGCTTCCATTCATTAACATGGCAACAGTAACAGTGGTTCATAAGGAAAGCAAACACAAAGCATAACAGTAACAACCTATCTCCATACTATAGCATATATGAGTCATTAGTGCAACAACAATAACGATAATTAGCAAGTGTAGCATAACATGGTTCACTGATTTAATACTAATAGCATAACATGATCACAATATTAACACACAAGAATAACACAGAGCAATGCTTTAGGGCATATATCAGATGGTTGGCTTGCCTAGGGGGGTCGGTGAATATGCCGGGCAGACGTGCGACGGTCTCGTGAAAAGGTTCGGCGGAAAGGTTCTCCTCCGGAAAGGCCTAACGATAGCCGAGGGCAAAATGGTCATTTTCACAATGTGAAAACATCATGAAAGTGCTACCATCGAAACAGGCTCGGAAAACGATGAACGTGGGCTTTGGAATCACCTCGATCGGAGTTACGGTCGCGAAGATACGAGGGAGAAGGAATCAGGGGCTGATCTGTAAGTACAGAATTGCCTCTCGGTCCTCAGCCCTTTTTTTTGCGAAAAAGGAAAAAGAGGCGCGCTGGGCCGACATGGGCCGAATGCTGCCGCGCGCTGCGCTGCTGGGCTGCGCTGCAGCTGGGCCGGCCCATCTGGCGCTGCGGGAGGGGGGGGGGCTGACGTCGAAGGTGTATTACGAAAATACGCTTCCACTTACTGAAGCACGGGACCCAGACGGCGGCGACTCACGCCTCGCTGCTGCCACCGACAGGTGGGCCCCGCTTGTCGGGTTCGTCCTCACCACCGCACCGGAGACAGGGGGGTCACGGCGACGACGATTGCCGGCGACTCCGGCCACCATTTGCGGAGCCCGGCATACGTACGTGCTCAGGGGGACACGTAGAACACGCCGGTGTATGCCACGGTCATCGGGGAGGGCCGTGGCGACGGCGGCTTCAACTCTCGCAATGGTGGTCGTCGGCCGTCGTGGGAGAGGTGGCTACGGCGACGCCCGGGACAAAATGAAGGCACGGGGGTGAGCTACGTGGTCTTGGGAGGTGTACTGACTGCTCAATTGAGCCAGAGGGCGGCGGTAGAGGTCGGGCAAGGAGAGGGCCGTGGTGGCGGCGCCATGGCCGTGGAGGCGAGGTCGAGCACGGGGGCTCGATTCCTTCGAGCTGGGGGCCAATGGGAGGGCAAGGGTGGCGGTGCAGCACCCTACAGGGCTCGGGGTGGCTTAAATAGGCGAGCGGCGAGGGCGTGCCGTGCGGGCGAAGCAAGGGGAGGCGGCCGGGGCAGGCGGCTTCCGGCCAGCTCGAGAGGCTTCGGACGGGACGTGTGCGTGGACTCGGCCGCGGGGTAGGCGAGCTACCACTCGGGCGCCATTACTCCGAGGCGGGTCAGCGCTGCAGTGTCCGTGGCCGCGGGCGGTGGCGTGCAGTGGCCGCCACGCCGGCGAGGGGGCTTCTGGAAGGGGCAGGGTGGACGGCGGGATGGCGTGCTACGCAGGGGACACGAAGATGGAGACGAGGGCGAGCGGGGTGGCACGGCCAGCATGTGGACGCGTCCGGAGCACGCGTATGGCATGCCAGCCCGAGGGGTCACCGCGTGCACCAGTGCACCCGAGGCGACTGGGCGTGGCCAACCGTGTCCAAAGTGGCGTGCACACTTCCAGCAACAGGAATGTGCAATGAATTGCCCAAGGGGGTGGTTGAGCTACTCATGCTCATCCAAAATGGGTCTGGGCAGCAAGGTGTTTGTGCTGAATTGTGGGATCTGGGCTTGGCAAATTGGACTGAGTCCTTGGGTAGGGTCATGGGGTGCTGTGATGACCATCTGTGCAAAGTTTCAGCTCAAAGAGAGCAAGGAAACTAGCACCTCCTTTGCAAGTGTCCATTTGGACCAGAAATGCAAAGTTGACACTGGCCTCACTATGGCTTGGTGGATATGGCTCAAACTTGGTGTACAAGGGTTATTGGGGTGTGGGAGCATGTGTGCAAAGTTTCAAGTCATTTGGGTACTCCTAGCTTGCACTTCCTTCACAAAGATTGCTGCTGAACAGAAATTTTGTGATTTTGGTGAGGAAGATTGGCTAAGCAAATGAGGTTGAAACTTGGCACAACATGGTGATATGGGTGGGAGAGATAGCACAAAAAGTTTGAGGAGCAATGGGCAAACATAAATAACACTTCCTTCACAAAGTTCCATTCTGCCCTAAACTTGCAAGTGGAAGCTATGCTCAAAACGTGAACTAGGGAACTCCATGTTTTGATGGAAATGGTCATAGGTTGGGGTGTAGGAGCTTCCTCAATTCATTTGAGCTCTAAGGGAGCAACCAAAATAGTAGCTCCTTTAGAAAGGGCCTAAAAAGGGAATATTGGCTTTATAAAGGAAAAGGCAATTTCCTTTATTTATTTGCAGCCAATATCTTTGGGACAGGTCAATAGGATCACAAAGATCATCTCCACAAGTTTTCATAACCTTTAGAGATGTCTAAGTATTTTCCTAGATTTAATTCCATTAACTGGCAGAAAATGGAATTAATTTAAATGAAAAACATTGCACATGACTTGGCAATATTTTTGCATATCCAGGGGTCAAAGGGATAGGAGAGGGTCTAGGGGAAATTGGGGAGGCAATGGATCAAAGGAAATTGGGGTTCCTTTGCAACTGCAGGGATCAGGGTTTCCACGCCGGCAACTCTGAAGGTGGGGTTCTAGTGGGAAGATCCCGGGAGAATGCTCCTGGGGCAAGGCTGGGTTGAGAGGAACCTATGGCTTGAGGGGAAAGGCATTGCCATAAACCATCGTTATGTACCCAAGATCCAAATAAAATCCAATAACATCGAAAGAAAAAGACGGGAGTCCAATCCCGCGAAAGAAAAATCGGGGAGCAAAAACCAGGGTGTCACATCAAGTCCCAGGTGCTAGCTAATTTCCTGGTGGACTAAGCCGAGACTCAACATGCGCCACCCTGCCCTGATTCTGATCACTGGAAGATGCATTTTGACGGCTCCAAGATGAGAATTGGCCTAGGAGCCGACATCGTCCTCACCCCTCCAAAAGGTGACCAGCTCAGCTATGTGCTCCAAATACACTTCACTGCATCCAATAACATCGCCAAGTACGAAGCCCTCGTCCACGGCATCCGGCTGGCAACGGAAATTGGCTTTCGGCGGATCTTATGTTACAGAAATCTTGATTGCATACTTCTTTATCGCCTGGTCAGTAGAGTCCTTCTTGCCTGGGAAACTCTGCCCAACCTCCAGAGTTTCCATTGCTAGGCCCGAAACAGAATGAAAATCATTGCTGATGGTCATAGTCTGTAAAAAATTTGAGGCCATTGGTGCAGCTATCGCCCTCTGAGAAAGACCAGCACCTTCTTCGTCCAATGATGAGGACCCCGCAGAGTGCCTATCATCTTCAGAATCTAGCGCCTCAGTCAATCCTTCCACATGTTCGTTGAGGTCAACGACCGTAGACCAATATCCTGGATGGACATCCATTGGCTCAGATTGGCCGGTGCGGGGGGCAGCGATGATGGTCAGATTGACATCGCCAACACCGCTACTACATCCGACATCATCAGTAGCTGACGAGAGGTTACCCCCACGACTCCTCACCGTGAGGGTACCTGGTGCGTGTCGTGGCTGGCGGCCCAAACCGACATGATGGAATAAGACGAGAAGCCCAAGACTTGAGGCGCAAGACAAGGACTCCTACTTGTAGTTGATTAGGACTCATGTAAACCCCTACCTGGCTATCTATATAAAGCGATGCAGGGGCACCCCTCTAGACAGATCTCTCTCCACCATAGCCCTCGCGGCACCTCTGTACATCATCATCAATACAAGATCAGACAAGCAGCATGTAGGGTTTTCCCTCCGGGGGCCTGAAGCTGGGTAAATCGTGCCCCATGTGTCGCTTGTCCACCGTCCGAATCCTACCAACGCGCGACCTCCTTCCCCTCTCAATCAATCTAGGGTATCTAACCTTGGGATTTGCCGAGATCTATCCTCGTCAATTGGCGCCGTCTGTGGGAAAGACACGCGTGTTGGAATCACGGATTCGGCGGCTCCAATCTACATCGACAATCGACGATCCATCGACTTCGGAAGGACCCGATCCAACTTGGGTTCATCGCAATCTCGGCTTATTCAACATCTACATCAAGATCTACATCAAGCTCATGGAGAAACAAGAAAAATTTCGAGCGCGCGACTCGACGCTCGACTTCATCAACAAACCCTCACTCGGGGGCTGCAGGACAGAAACACGTCCGTATTGCGGACGCTAAAGACGGCGACTCGGAACTCATCTCGAAGATCCCTTCGGTGGAAAGATTCGAAATTGAATTTGCGAAAATATGTGAAAATTTTAGCAAATTCCGACGGCTGGATCTCCCTCGGCGACTCCCGCACTGAAGCACTCTCGGAATCTGACGAAACTCCCCGCGACTCCAGCAAAAAAAAATCCTGACGTCGGCTCGTACATCAACTTGAAGATCCCCTCCGGTGAAAACGTGCGGGATTCAATCCCTCACGTCCACAAAAAAATTCAGAAAATTCCAACGGTGACCCGCAAGGCGTCTACTCCAACTCGACATGCCATGGATGACTCGCAAAGGCTTCTACATCGACTCACGCCTCTACATCCACGGATCCCACACGCAGCGGAAAATTCGCGAGTGCCTCGAAACACACTTGACGCTCGGGGGCTGGCGTTTTCGACATCAACAACGACTACAACTGCATCGACTCCTCCCGCCGTGTCAACTCCAACGCCTTCATCACATCGACTCCGCCACGCGACCCCGCTGGCTCAACACTCGGGGGCTGGCGCTTCAACAACACACAACAAGTTCATCATTGCACCCGATCAGCCGACTTTGGTGCATTTGTCGACTTCACTTCGCTTAGCCCACTCGCCAAGGTGGACTCGGGGCCGAACGTTGCAGTTGCCACTATGTCGACTCCATCTACTGCATCGCCTTCATCGAGTGCCACACCGCGCAAAACTCCGACGCGTTGATTCCGTCCGCCGCGTCGAGTCCGTCCGCCGCGTCGAGTCCATCATCCGCATCAAGATCGTCCGCTGCATCGACTCCGCTTCGCCACGTCGACTGCTCATCACCGACTGCTCGTCTTCGACTGCTCATCTTCGACTCCCTCCGCCGCGTCGATTCTACAGCTAAGTTTCTTTACACTCTTATATGCTATGATTTCAAAACCTATATGCATTCTCGATCAATCGCCAAAGCCGACTATGCAGTCGCACACAACCCTCTCGGGGCTACAAAACCATCTTTTGGATCATGCTCAGTTTTATATGCTGTTTATTCGCGTTCGTCGAAGTAGTGAGGCTGGGTACCAAAAGGCCGACCTTGTCTCCGGGTTCAACAAGTCTGGCATCGCGTCCCTGTTACCCGGCAAGAGTATGCTGCCGGAGGTCTGCCTACTCATGAAAAGACACGCATAAACCTTATATGCTGCTACATTATCCACTCAACAAAAGTGCAACATCTACAAATCACGCACCTCACAATTGTTCTGTATATCGCGCAAGTACACCTTAATGCAGTTGCACCTTTTTCTCCTTCTCAGCAGATGCATGGGGGCTGGGCGCCCTCGTGACACGGCAACGCCAACCTCCTCGTCCACGACCGGTCTCTACAACAACTCACGCCTACGGTGCAAGACCCGAGTCGAGCACTTCCTCGGATGACAGTTACTCGACAACGAAAAAGTCTTGAGCCTATGCTCGACTACAAGCAGTCGACCATAGCCTCGGGGGCTACTCCCATCGGGAGCGCTGACGCGCACCCGACGAACACTACTCGCGCATCCGACAAGAAAGACGGGGTTAGCTTGACAAACAACTTGAGCCTATGCCCGACTCTACGAGTCGCGCATAGCCTCGGGGGCTACTCCCATCTGGAGCGCTGACGCGCACCCGACGACCGCTGCTCGCACATCCTACAAGAAGACGAACTCGACTGCAATTTCGATGCTTCATCCAAATACTCCCATCGGGAGCATACTCGCGGCAACTTCGACTGCTCATCAGCAAATGATGCATCGATCACGTTACTTGTACAAGACCATTCACCCGACGAAGGCTCGAGTGTTCACTCGACGACGCCTCGAGTCCATACTTACAAAGTACATCTTACAGATATCATGCAGCTCATAAAAGTGACACGCACTACAGCAGTTAACACAGATTGGAGTCCCTGCGCGACTCTTCGAGTCCCCCAGGCACTCGGGGGCTACTGACGAGGGGTTACCCCCACGACTCCTCACCGTGAGGGTACCTGGTGCGTGTCGTGGCTGGCGGCCCACCGGAGGCCCACTTGGGCAAACCGACATGATGGAATAAGACGAGAAGCCCAAGACTTGAGGCGCAAGACAAGGACTCCTACTTGTAGTTGATTAGGACTCATGTAAACCCCTACCTGGCTATCTATATAAAGCGACGCAGGGGCACCCCTCTAGACAGATCTCTCTCCACCATAGCCCTCGCGGCACCCCTGTACATCATCATCAATACAAGATCAGACAAGCAGCATGTAGGGTTTTCCCTCCGGGGGCCTGAAGCTGGGTAAATCGTGCCCCATGTGTCGCTTGTCCACCGTCCGAATCCTACCAACGCGCGACCTCCTTCCCCTCTCAATCAATCTAGGGTATCTAACCTTGGGATTTGCCGAGATCTATCCTCGTCAGTAGCAGAAATAAATTGCACATACACCATCGGTTTCCATTGTTTTTCTGCTTTCACCTCCCGCAGACCCCAACGAGTAGGTGTCCCATCATCCCCTCCTTTGCAGATCAGGGCCTCCACGATCATTTTTTTCCATGCATCGCAGAACAAAAGTTCTCTTGGATGCGTCTTCTAACTTCCAAAAAACCTACAGTGACCATGTCTTTCACTACAACATTCACTGATTCGCATCTTGATAGATCAAGACCAGAAGGATCGTCACGTACGATGTCACCATAAAACACTAACAAATTTTTCATCGTACCTACTGAACAACAATATTTACAAGGAAAAAATTATTACCATTTTTTAATTAATTGTAATAATGCTTTAATATTGCCTTTCTTTTTTTAAAACATCATAAATGTTTGATTAAATATTTTTAACCACAATAATTCATTTAATAAAATACAATACTAACATATTATTAAATAACATCATCGCCATCCACACAAAATATACACATCATCTTCACAAATATTATGGAGCACGATTTATACCTTCACATGAAAATATTGTTCTTCCTGAAATAAATCACGCGTCACAATATTTTTAGAAAATACTCATAAGCATTAACATATCAAAACAATCCACCTATTATAACATGAATATTTATATTAGCCACGTAAATTATGTATGCTGGAAATTTAAGAATCATACAACTTCCATTTACATACAAATATTAAGCATGTTTTGCTTGTAAAAGATAAGGTAACGTCTTAGACAGATACAAAATGTACGTACACATATTTACCACTTTTCGCATATATATTTTATGTGAAAAATAATGGCCAAAAATAATACTTAATTTTAACCACAATGATTTCTCACAGTTGCATGACAACACAAATAACAACGTGCATGAAACATATCATGTTTTGCTACAAAATATTCCTAAACTTTAAGCACATAAATTTTACATAGCTAATTATGGGCTATGAAACCTATTAATTTAAACCGTGCATGAAAAATATCATTATGTTTCTAAATTTACTACATGCAGGAAATGCTATTCCAATAGCTTCATATAAAGTGATCAACTACTCCTTAAAATTATAAATAATACGGGTTTAAGAGCTAATCAAACATAATAAATTACCATGCATGTCAACGAAACAAACAAAAATGGACAAAACTTACCTTCATCTATCTTTTGTTCCACTGCAACATTCTCAAAATCAAACTCTAAACATATCAAACTCGCAACCAATGATCTCTATTTAATGCTTAAATTTCACAAAAATTTCAAACATTGCCTGAAACAACATAAGATTGATAATTTGAGGACTATTAAACTGTACAAAACCAATATGGATGTCAACGAAACGAACTAAAATAGATAGATCTTACGGTGATCTATTTTTCCTTCAAATACAACTTGTTCTAAAACAAACTGTAAACGGATCAAAATATGCCTCAAACTTGCTATCGGAGTGTTTTTCTTCACAAAGTAGAGAGGAGAGGCAGTGAAGAGGAGAGTCAGTGAAGAGGAGAGACAGTGAGGAGCTCGTCCATTTAGACTGCTCCTAGTGGGAGTAACATAGATGCCACATAAGCAAAAGATATGATGTGGCAAGCAATTAAAGAGGAGAGAGATGAATAGAGTAACATAATATGTTACCATCACATAGCGGTTCTCAATGCAAAATGAGTCTACAAGGTAATAAATGATTCTCTCTATGTTACTACTCACATAGTGTCATGTGAGTAGTAACATAGACTAGTAACATGTGCATGTTACTAGTCTAAGTTACTCCCCACTATGACCAGTCTTAAAGGAGCCAGCGCGGCTGCGCGCGTTGCCAGATTCCACAACACCTAGTAATTAGTGCAGATGCCTTCTCGAAATTAGCGCTGTGAGTGTCTCCGAAGGTTCGACAGACCACCGAAAGCAGGTGCCGCCGATCACGTTGGCGGCAGGCTCCACATGTGGCACACTACTTCTAGAGCATTTGAAATGAGCTAAACTAGCAGTGAGAGATGAAAGGATGAAGTTGCTAACCTTTTTAGAACACTTGGACAGTTGGTGCACCGCCAAACCTAGACAAATCTTGGGGAAAATGGAGCTTGGAGGAAGAACAGAGGAGAAAGCTTAAGTGTGGCTCCCGCATTTCATCGAACACCTCATGTGCATATATAGGCAAAAACAGAGTATCCCACACCTCCACCCTTACGCGGCCAAAAAACAGAGGAGATGGGGGGGCGTGGATATATATAGGCAAAACTTTAGTCCCGGTTTGTGTCTAAAACCGGAACTAATGACCTACCCTTTAGTCCCGGTTCCAGACACCAACCGGGACTAAAGGACAGCAACCCCTTTAGTCCCGGTTTGTGGCTGGAACCGGGACTAAAGGTCCCAGACAAACCGGGATTGATGCCTGCCGAGGCCCGGCCGGCGTCCTAGCCTCTCGAACCCGGACTGATGCTCCCATTAGTCCCGGTTCGTAACACGACCGGGACTAATGCTCTGATTTGGACAGGACCAAAGCCCTGTTTTCTACTAGTGACATCGGCACATGCCGCCATTGATAGGGGCAGCAGGGAGACACGTCACGTCGTGTCGCCGTTGTCTCCGGTGGCTGGGCCCACGGGCTTCATTTTCCGTTACAGAGTAACGTGCCGCCACATGCACGGGCGATATGTTCCACGTGTCACCTGGCGGACTTGCCGCCTGTGTATTTTTAGCAATGATTTTCGTAGGTGGCCCTTTTTGACAATGAAATCGGTAGGATGGTCTCTTTTGACAAAAAAATCCAGGTATGATATCATGGGCTTATTTTAATCCATGGATGCATTATAATTTCTCACATCATTATCGAATCACTACTCATTCGATTAGCTGAAATTTTATTATTAATCCAAATGGCTGATATAGGGTTATCGCCCTAAGCATAAATGGACGATGGAGTCTTGACATCGTCCTTAGAATAAATATAATACAAATTATTTTTTGGCATGCGGAAAAACAGGAGGCATGTGTTGACACCATGTTTTGGCATGACAAAAAGGGTATATAATATGGCCTCGAAAGAGGAAGTGATCTGCATAAAAAAGTTTCGTATTATCAACATGAACATCTTTTAAGTTTGGGTCATCATCATCCGATCTCATCTCGAGGGCCAAAGATGTGTTCGAGGTACTTAAATTTTGTAATCAGAGTATTGTTCCGCCTGTTACGCCTCCAAGATGGACTCATATGGAAAAGTTCTCTACATGGATTATCTTCGTCTCGTCGAGGATCGATTTTGATATTTGGAAAATCTAAATACGAGATCGTATGCAAAAGTTACAACCAAATTTGTATGCATCTGCAGAAGATGGCCGAATCATCCGGGTTGCAAACCGGACCATGAAAGTTGTTCGTCTCGTCGAGGCGCATAAATATGCTTTTGGATCATCTCCATCAGAGATCTTATAAGGATTCTACATCTTGAAAACTATGTTGCTATCAGAAAAACTGGGCATGGCTGGATCATCCGGGTTGCTAGCCGGTCGTTCGGCCCGGGGATCGTGAGGAGTCCGATTTTGGTTAAAATTTGATAATTAGGACGGAGATCTAAGCCCTTTTCTTATACGGAAGTCCAATTGCCTCATAAATAGTTGAGAGGTGACGACCAATTAAACAATACCAATCGAACAAACACATCTACATCTATTTCGTGTTCATCTATCCCTATCTTTGTATCTTTCCTCCTCGTTCTTCGTTCGTTCTTCTTGTTGCAGGGCGACGAACCTCGAGAACCTAGGGGAGATCAGGTCAACCTGAGGCAGCACATAACCGTTGCGCATCCAGACGGGGTCCCTCCCGGGCGTGCGGGGTTTTGGGTCTACAAAAGCGCCCGCCGAACTGCTTGCGTACCGCACTTCCAGACGGGTCTCCTTCGACGTGAACTGCGGTGCATCATCTCCGACGTCGAGGGGACACGGTGACGTGTTCGTGTGTCAACAACTCTCCCTGATGTAATGGAGGCCTTGTCCTCGGGTGACGATTTCAATATATTCAGGTGGGGAATCTCTCACCTGGTGACCGTTCAAAAGAACGATCTAAATTAAATCTAGGAAATTGCGAGCACCGGTGTCAAGTTTATGACTTGATTTTCTGGTGGGTGAGGATATCACTGTTCTCCTAACCAATTCAACCATAGGTTGGTTCACAAAAATTGAGTTTGTTGGAAGAGACGAGAAGATAAGGTTGGGTGTGGGTGGGCCCCACCAGAAAATGAGGGCGCACACAACAAGCGGTTTACGCTTCATCTGATTGAAAACAAACATTTTCTGTAAAATAAATGTGTGCTAATTAGATGGTATAATTAAGGTCATGTTTGGTTCACAGGGATTTGAGAAGGTTTGGCAGGGATTGGGGAGGATTAATTCCTCTATAAGTCAAAATCTCCTCAAATCCACTCTAATCCCCTAGTGGAATTGAACCACGTGGGTTAATCGAACAAAGCCTAAAGAAATGCCATTCCATATATGGTGGTTGTGTGGGCTAATAAAAATTAAAGATGATCTAATTAAATAGTATAATTAAAGGAATGCAATGAATTCATGTAGATGATGTTCTAATTAAACTCCTTCAGGGCTCATTTGGTAGGCCGGGGAATATTTCCCAGGGAAGCAAATCCCATCGGGGATAGGTGGAGAGATGGGGAAAATTCTCCTGGTGTGCTGAGATCGGGATTTTTACCTAGGGAAATTAAGGGGATCCCGGGTGGATCTCGACTTACCAAACGAGCCCTCAGTGTAGGAACAAACGTTCGCTGTAGGAATAGTTCGTGTGAGTCGTGAGTCGTGACATCATGTGACTATTGGAAGGGTGAGAAGGTATCGATAAGATAGCAATCCTAATCTTGCCTAACACAAACAAATAGGTTTTGCTTGATGCCGCTGTTAATTCAAGCAAATCTGCTTGACGTTGTTGTTACTTTAAATTTATTGATAGTACTATTTATTTTTGTTTATTTTTTAAAAAAGCACATACCATCAAGTCTAAAACTATTATAATTGTTTTTTCAATTTTACTTTGAAATCTAAGTACGAACTATTAATCGGAACTATAAGTTGACCAGAAAATTGCGAGCACAGGTGTTCAAGCTCAGAACTTGAACTTTTGTGGGTTGAGGATATCACTATCCTCCTAACCAATTCAACCATAGGTTGGTTCACAAATATCGAGTTTGTTAAAAGAGACGAGAAGATATAGGATTGGGTGTGGGTGGGCTCTATCGGGACTCGTGGCGCACAAAGTGAGCGGTTTACACTTCATTCGATTGAAAACAAATGTTTTCCATAAAATAAAGGTGGAGTAATTAGATGGCATAATTAAAGGAATGCCATTCCATATATGGTGGTTGTGTTGGCTAATGAAAATTAAGGATGAGCTAAGTAAATGACATAATTAAAGGAACACAATGCATGTGGATGATGTTCTAATTAAACACCTTGAGTGTGGGAACAAAAGGCCGCTAATGTGCAGTTGTAGGAATAGTTCGCGAGGGTATTTACATCATGCGGCCATTGGAAGGGGAGAAGGTCTCGACAAGATAACAATCCTAATTAATCTTACCTAACACAAACAAATAGAGGTGTCTTGATGCCACTGTTAATTCAGGTTAATCCGCTTGACGTTGTTGTTACTTTAAATTTATTGATAGTGTTATTTATTTTTCTTTTATTAAAAAAAACTCTTGCATTCAAGTCTAAAATTGTTATAATTATGTTTTTCAATTTTACTTTGAAATCTTAGTATGAACTAATAAGCGGAACTATAAGTTGACTCAGAACAATATCTCATATTTCAAACTCGCACCCGAAAAGAACCTACCCACAGCTGATCCATTGTTCATCATATTAAAATAAAGGGTGTGCATCTGTGGAGGATCTTGAGCATTATTTATCTTTGTTGCAACACATGGACATGTTTGCTAGTATTGCTCATGTGCGAAACAAGATGTCATGCAAGACAGCTTAAAACTGAATTAATTGCCATCAATCTAGATACATTATTAGAAACTACGAGACCAGCACCTGAACAAAGAGCTACAAGTAGATTCACAATATTTATCCAAGCCTCCTCTTCAAGCGTACCCAACTGGGGTGCAGCCAAATCCTTGCGGTGCTGTCCAGTTGGTGCTCCAGTACTAATTGCCAGGGGCCAAGACTCGGCACCGGTACTCTCCCAGAGCCCAAATTGGAAAGATATTCCTGTACTGGGAGTTACTGATGGTGCAGTTTTTGTTGAACACTCCTATTATCTCCTGTGTAATGCACACAAAAAGTTATTCAACATCTAGAACTTGATTATGAACTAAAGTGCAATGTAGATAATCATGAATTACAAGTTAGTATTGATGTAACTCGAACTTGGTTTAAAAGGAGTGCTTCATCTAAGAACTTGGTTTTAAAGGAGCGCTTCATCCAAAACCAGTTGAAAGAATTTTTTTATCGAAAAAGGGTTTCCCCCGCTTTATAGATAAAGCCATCACCGCATAACAACTTCGAAACTGATACAAACACACACCACCACCACACACAACACACACACCCAAGGCAAGATACACAGTGTCGGGTACCCCACGACGAAGCCAGGTCTCCAAGGCGGCGCCTCCAAGAAGGTAATGACCTCAGATGGCCGCCACCGCCCGACCCGTAGATCAAGTTTTCACCCGGAGCAAGACGGAGGGAGGGTGAACGCCGCGATGAAGCCTTCAAGAAGGTTACACCATCCGTGGATGCCGCCCCCGTCGGCCAGACCATGGCTGGCCAGGCGATGTACCCGGGTGCCCATGTTGATGACACCAATGTACCAACCTTGGCTTCACAAGACTAGGTGTGGATAGATCTCATCGGAGCTCCAGCGCCCACAAGGAGGCCACACGCATGAGATGCACTCATGCACATGCAAGGGCCCAACACAGTGAAATGGAGCTCACTAGGCTACATTTAGTGAGGTAGCTCTGTGGTGGATGATTCCACACAGTTAATTCTAGGATTTCACCTCGCAGGTCCCCCACGACCTCAGATCCGTGGCCTCTAAGAAGCAGTGGTGGGCAACGTGGATACGCTGCCGAGGCGTGCATAAGAGAAATACCTAGGGGCACTGGGCAGTGACAAACTGACAACAGGGTGGGACGTGCAACCGAGAAAGAGATCCAGAAAAAAAGTAGATTACAATCCATCAATCAGTACTAAGAGTCTAAGACTGATTTTTTCTTTCTCAGGAATATATAGTGTATGCCTGAATATTCATACATATATTTTGATTTCGTTTTAAGGGTAAACCTTAAAAAGAGATTTTTTTTTAGGAACTTAAAAGGAGAATATTGTATGGAAGAATGAACTAATTTTATTCTTTGGAAAAACTGCAACTTACTTGCTGAGGAAATTCTCCATCCACTGATTGCAAGTTGATCAAAACCTTGGCTGCTCGATGTAGAGGCGATGGATCTCTTGCAGCCTGTACCAACAAGATTTTAGTACATTATGAACGAGCACATTGTATCAAAGTGCCAGAGCCCATAAAGCAAATCATAGAAACAAAGGAGACCTGTCCAGCATCAATTAGGGCCAGCATGGCCCAACTAGTGTTCACTGCATGAGCACGTTTTCCTTCAAGATTGGTGTAAACCTGATTGAATATAAGCCAGAAGATGGTTAGTGCAGTGGTGCTCACAAATTAAGGTCGAGGACGAGCTATTTAAAAAGAAGGGGAGAGACGAGAGAGGTCATGCTGTGCATTCCATACAAAAGGCATCACCAGGTAGTACCAGGACAAAGCAGTGACACACGGCTGGCTTGCCTGATGCGCCACAGTAGTACCAGATAGGCCAAGAACCAGGAGAAAAGAGAGTTGGTTAGTTTATTTCCCTTCCAAAGATCTGGATTGATTAGCCTTTTTCCAGTGAGATTGGTTTGTCAGTGCCAGTTGGTTAGGCAACAAATAAACTTATCTTCCCTGCCACAATGGTATCCAGTGGGATTTGGTTTGTTAGGGAGTTGGTTAGACGGTTCTTACCAAATGTAATCTGCCTCCTATAAGAGGCAACGTCGATGAATAAAGGCAAGAAAAGAATTACCCTAATCTCTCTCTCTCTCTCTCTCTCTCTCTCTCTTTCTGTGTGTGTGTGTGTGCTATGCACTCGATCTCTCTACCATAGATAGCTCAGGGGAGGCGAGGGGTATAGATCTTGCCCTCCGTGTTGAGCATGCTTACAACCTCCGTACCAACCCTCAACCCCTCATAAGTCTAGAACATCATGATTACAAACTCGTCCTATGAGTTGCTGGGCGTGACACTACCCCTGGTTTAGCCACTAGCTGATCAACATTTCTGTCAGGTGAAAGCGGGGAAGAACGGACAGAGAACACTTAAGATAAATAATGTAACATTCTGGAATGTGCATGGACAGAATATAAAGAGTTCCTCCCTCAACTTAGTTTTCACTGTATCAGTACATAAATTAGGAACATCAAATCCCAATACAGATAATACTATGAAACCTTGACTGTAGCACACAATGCAGCAAAAAAGACCATAAATATAACCATGATACTGGTAGTGGGGAGGTGGCGGCTTTTTTGAAGAAACTTGTAAAAATTACCTGGTCTTGAGATGATAGATAGCTTTCTCCCCAACCACCGGAAGGAAGCTCTTTTGACAGCAGAAATTCACAAGCCTTTCTGATTGCAGGACTATTCTTGAATGTCCTACCAACAGCAGTTAATCCCTTCACTCCAAACCAAGTGCCGTAGGTGAAACAAACAGCCCAAGAACCATACCTGTTGGAGAAAAATAGAGAACATCAATGTTAATTATATGCATTTAGTAGTGGTATTCTTTTTTCAGAACAGTACAGGAGGACCAACTCAATATGTGAATAAGGATAAATAATATATAAGTCTTAAAACTGATACGACCAACTAATTAGACTGCAAAATCAGCAAAACCAACCAAGTCAAACGACAAGGTTGGAACGTTCCGTTGGCACTTTCCTTGAGCAGCTCCAAATCAGCTAAAGTAGACCTTTTTTTACCTGTAACTATCTGGATGCACCGTATTATAAAAAGCATGTTTAATGCCCAAATACTAACCATGAACCGTCACTTTTTTGAATAGACTCAATGAAATTAGCAGCTTTGCTGATACAGTTGTCCACCTCTTTCCTGAGGTGCCCAGGGTAGAACTTTCTGAATAATGTCAAAGCTTGGATTGCTGCTGATGTACATTCAACATACCTGCCAATTGAGTGTTGCATTATTCAGTTTGTTTCACACATGACAATTAGCGCTAAGGATTGATGATTGAAGAGATATTGTATCTTACGGGTAATCAGTCACAATGTCCCCAAAGGTCTCAGAGGGATTAATAATCTGGATGATTTCAATGAAGTGTCTCAGTATGGAAGTAACATATTCAACATTAGATAAATGAGTTGGAGCTTAAATGAATATTGTTTAGTTCTATTTTTGAACTTTGCAAGAATCTAACTGAAGTGACAAGGAAATTTGTATTCAATTCAACTTGAATAATTAAGAAGTTTACAAGCAACCTGATGGACTTGGCCTTCGGCATTCTACGGTACCAATTACTTCAAAAAGTACAAAAGAGAAGGGTAACTCCCCAGTTTTGATGCTAGCACATCAAAAATTGATTTACAGCACTGCCGCGCTTAGACATGACAAACAAGTAAACAAGGGTCCTGAAAAGAGTTCACTGCTCACCTCCAGCCAGGTATAAGCCCTTGTGAGTTCATATGATGCAAAACCGCCATTATCATTCTGTGAAGGTTAACAAAAAAATTTATAATGAATATGCATCAGATATTTCAAACATATATAAATAGAAGAAATGGTGAAATCAAACAGAAACTGCTGGCAACGAAAACTTGATTTCATCCATACCGAATATAAGTGTGTTGCTGCCATTTCAAGGAGACAACTACCATATTCGACATTCTGTGACCATTTCAATAATCAACAGAAGATGAACATACATAGCCGTCATTTTCCATGACATTTTGCTACGTTAGCAGCCCTTGTCTTAAAGGCATGAAGAAACTTAAAAACAGAGGTAACCTATTTGCATTTACCTAACTGCTGTTATGGAAAATATGAAAAGCTTTATTATCCCAGTACTATTATCTATAGGGCTCAGTGAATATTTCCATGATGTATGTGTTAGATGTGTATAGTCCCTTTTCGGTTTATCCCCATTGTATAAGGGGTTTCTTGCACTTTACCACATGTATATGTATTGGCCTTTGGCCCCCCTGTGAATGCAGTTGCTCATTCATCCAACATGGTATCAGTTGCCAGGCTACTCCTCCCGCCCATGGCGATTTCGTGCCTCCACCTCCACCGTCGCTGCCGCTAGCAACTCCGGCCGACGTCCTCTACCCCGCGCTGTCCGGTCGCCGGCCTCCTCTGCACCGCGCCGGCCGCCTCTGCCTCGCGCTTCGCCGGCCTCCTCTGCACCGCGCCGGCTGCTCCTCTCCGTCTCAGGCTGCCGCCCCTGACCGCGCCGGCTCAGGCAGCCCCTGTCCGCCCCCCCCCCCCCCCCTCGCCCGGGCTCGCCTCCGCGCCGTCCCGCGCCTGGCCTCCTCCTCCGGCCGGCCTCTGCCTGGACGCCTCCTCGCTCAGCCTCTGCCTCGATCCCGATCCAGATCCAGCGGCTCTGCGCGGTACTACCGCTAGGCAGAGCGGTACTACCGCTCTGAGCAAAGCGGTACTACCGCTGGCAAGAGCGGTACTACCGCCCGAAGCGGTACTACCGCCCTTTACTGCCGCTCTACTTCCGCTTGAAGGAAAGGCATACCAGAAGGCTCCGATAAGCGGAAGTGCCCACGGCACTGGAATCGCGGCAATACCGCGCAGGCGGTACTACCGCTAGGAAGAGCGGTACTACCGCTCTGAGCAAAGCGGTACTACCGCTGGCACGAGCGGTACTACCGCCCTGACGGTACTACCGCTGGTACTACCGCACTGCAGTGTGAGCTCGTCATGTCTTCCTCGGGCTATGTGGTTGTTCCTCGGTGCTCGGTGATCTTCGATGGCACCAACTATGCTGAGTTTGTGGGTTTCATGCGCATCCACATGCGCGGTCTTCTCCTATGGAGCGTTCTCTCTGGCGAGGTTCCCTGTCCGCCTTGCCCTGTTGCTCCTGTGGCTCCTACCCCGCCGGTGCTGCCTGTTCTTGCTGCTGATGCTTCTCAGGCTGATCGGGATACAGCCAAGGCCCTTGACGATGCTGCGGTTGATGCTTATGATCAGCAGGTATCCGCCTACTCAGATGCTCTTTCTGTTTACTGGGATGATCTGTCTGCTTACACTCAGTGGTGCAACGATGATGCTCGAGCTGCTGCTGTTCTCACTGCGAGTGTCTTACCTCAGTTTGCGTCTGAGTTCATGGGTCTCGGTCCTGTTGCTGCGATGTGGTCCTATCTTTGTCAGCGATATCAGCCATCTGGTGATGCTCTCTACTTATCTGTGGTGCGTCAGGAGCACGCTCTTCAGCAGGGTGACTCTTCTGTTGATGAGTTCTACTCACAAAGCTCTGCCATCTGGCGCCAGCTTGACTCTCTCAGGACAGTTGTTTGTGGCACTTGCCGTTGTTGCCAGACTGTGCGATCTGACTTGGAGTTTCATCGCCTCCATGAGTTCTTATCTCGCCTTCGTCCAGAGTTTGAGCCTCGGCGTGCTCACCTGCTTGCTCGTGGTCGTGTTCCTATTTCGGAGGTGCTTGCAGAGCTTCGTGCTGAGGAGACACGCCTCCGTTCTGCTGGTCTGCTTGTGGTTCCCACTGTTCTTGCTGCCCGAGCTCCTGTGTCGTCTGCTCGCCTCACCACTCCACCGCTCCTGCCCACACCTCCAGGGGGGGCGGGTCACCCTCCTTCTTTCGGAGAGGGTCGGCCGCGCTCGCACACCTTCTGTGGCTACTGCAACAGGCCAGGTCACCCAGAGTCTGATTGTCACAAGAAGCGGAAAGATCTGAAGCGCTCTTCTTCTAGTGGGACTCGGGCGTCTTCCTCGACTGTGTCGCTCACTGACCAGGATATTGTGCGGCTCAAGCGCATGTTGGCTTCCTCTGGTTCTTCCTCGACGGGTTCTGTTGCCGCTGTGACTGCCACCACCACTCCGCCCCTGCCGGAGCCTACTCAGTCAGGTACATCCTCGTGGGTTCTGGATTCTGGAGCTTCTTTTCATATGTCTTCTGATTCTGGAGCTTTATCTTCCCTTCGACCTCTTGATTTTCCTCTTAATGTTCTCACTGCCGATGGCACACCTCTTCCTGTTGCTAGTCGTGGCATCCTTTCCACTCCGTCTTTTTCGGTTCCTAGTGTTTCTCATGTTCCTCGTCTTACCATGAATCTCTTTTCCGCTGCCCAACTTACTGATTCTGGCTGTCGTGTCATTCTTGATGCCGACTCTTGTTCTGTTCAGGATCGTCGCACTCAGGCTCTGGTTGGCGGTGGCCCTCGGCGCCGTGAGTCTGAGGGCCTTTGGGAGGTTGACTGGCTTCGTGTTCCTTCCGCTGCTACCACATACGCCAGCTCTCATGCTCTTGCTGCCTCCTCTTCTGCGTCCTTCCAGCAGTGGCATCATCGACTTGGTCACATCTGTGGCTCTCGCTTGTCCTCATTAGTACACCAAGGCGTCTTAGGGTCTGTCTCCGGTGATGTTTCGTTGCATTGTGAAGGTTGTAGGCTTGGCAAACAGACTCAGTTACCTTATCCTACCAGTGAGTCTGTATCTCAGCGTCCTTTTGACTTAGTTCATTCTGATGTATGGGGTCCTGCTCCTTTTGACTCGAAAGGGGGTCATCGCTACTATGTTCTGTTTATTGATGATTTCTCTCGCTACACTTGGCTTTATTGTATGAAATCTCGCAGCGAGGTTCTCCCCATATACAAGCGTTTTGCTACCATGGTTCGCACTCAATTTTCCACGCCTGTCCGTATCTTCCGTGCTGACTCAGCTGGAGAGTATATCTCTCACATGTTGCGTGGTTTTCATGCGGAGCAGGGTACTCTTGCCCAATTCTCTTGCCCTGGTGCCCATGCTCAGAATGGCGTTGCTGAACGCAAACATCGCCATTTGCTTGAGACAGCTCGGACGATGATGATCGCCGCCTCTCTTCCACCCCATTTTTGGGCTGAGGCCGTTTCCGCATCCACCCACCTCATCAACATTCAGCCTTCGGCTGCCTTGAAGGGTGGTATTCCTATGGAGCGTCTCTCTGGTCGCTCTCCTGACTACTCCGCTCTTCGTATGTTTGGATGCGTGTGCTATGTTCTTCTTGCTCCGCGAGAACGAACCAAGTTGACTGCTCAGTCTGTTGAGTGTGTTTTCCTTGGCTACAGTGATGAGCACAAGGGCTATCGCTGTTGGGATCCTGTTGGTCGCCGACTGCGCATTTCACGTGATGTGACGTTTGATGAGTCTCGTTCTTACTATCCGCGTCCCTCCTCCTCGAGCTTTTCCGTGGAAGACATTTCCTTCCTTCTCCTTCCCGACACATCTCCCTCTGTGCCTCCTGTTCTTCCCTCTCCCCCGGTGAGTCCGCCTACACCACCGGTACCACCATCCCCTCCCTCCTCCTCTCCCTCGTCACCACCATCCCCTCCCTCTTCCTCTCCCTCGTCATCTCCCTCCCCACCCTCCTCCCCAGTCTTTCGACCTCACTCCCCGTTTCCTGTCCACTACACTCGTCGTCCTCGTGCTGTGGATGATCCTACTGATGTGCCCTCTACTTCCAGTGCACCTCCTCTCACGCCTACACCGGTCCATAACCTTCGTGTTAGGCCTTGTCCCCCACCTGATCGCTATTCTCCTGACCGGTATGGTCTTTCTGCCATTGCTGAGCCCACCACCTATCGGGCTGCCATGACTCACCCTGAATGGCAGCTTGCTATGGCCGAGGAGCTTGCGGCGCTTGAGCGCAATGGCACGTGGGATCTGGTTTCTCCTCCTTCTGGTGTTCGTCCCATCACGTGCAAGTGGATCTATAAGATTAAAACTCGCTCCGATGGTTCTCTTGAACGTTACAAAGCTCGTCTTGTGGCTCGTGGCTTTCAGCAGGAACAGGGGCGTGATTATGACGAGACCTTTGCTCCTGTGGCCCATATGACCACTATCCGCACTCTCCTTGCTGTGGCTTCTGTTCGTCATTGGCCTGTGTCTCAGCTTGACGTTCAGAACGCATTTCTCAACGGTGAGTTGCGTGAGGAAGTCTATATGCAGCCCCCTCCGGGGTATTCTGTTCCTGATGGCATGGTCTGCCGCCTTCGGCGCTCCCTCTATGGCCTTAAACAAGCCCCTCGCGCATGGTTCTCGCGGTTCGCCTCTGTGGTGACTGCCGCTGGCTTCTTGCCTAGTGATCATGATCTAGCATTGTTTGTCCACACCTCTCCTCGTGGTCGGACTCTTCTCCTTCTATATGTGGATGACATGATCATCACTGGTGACGATTCTGAGTATATTGCCTTTGTTAAGGCCCGCCTCCGGGAACAGTTCCTGATGTCTGATCTTGGTCCTCTTCGCTACTTTCTTGGGATTGAGATTTCTGAGACCTCTGAAGGCTTCTTCATCTCTCAAGAAAATTATATTCAGGATCTTCTCTCGCGGGCCGCTCTTAGTGATGATCGCACCGTTGTGACTCCTATGGAGCTCAACGTTCAGCTTCGTGCTACTGATGGTGATCCTCTGGCTGATCCCACGTGGTATCGCCACCTCGTTGGGAGCCTTGTCTATCTCGCTGTTACTCGTCCTGATATATCCTATCCTGTTCACATTCTCAGTCAGTTCGTTTCAGCTCCCACCTCTGTCCACTATGGTCACCTCCTACGTGTTCTACGCTATCTTCGTGGCACGATTTCACACCGTCTTTTCTTTCCCCGCTCCAGCTCTCTCCAGCTCCAGGCCTACTCTGATGCTACGTGGGCTAGTGATCCTACTGATCGCCGCTCGTTGTCTGCTTACTGTGTCTTTCTTGGAGGCTCTCTCATTGCCTGGAAGACGAAGAAACAGACAGCTGTTTCTCGCTCGAGTACGGAGGCTGAGTTGCGAGCGATGGCTATGTTGACGGCTGAGGTGATCTGGTTACGATGGTTACTCGAGGATTTTGGTGTTTCTGTTGTTGCACCGACTCCCCTCCTGTCAGATAGTACAGGTGCTATCAGCATTGCGCGTGACCCGGTCAAGCATGAGCTCACCAAGCACATCGGTGTGGATGCCTCCTTTGTCCGTGCGGCCGTGCAAGATCAAGTTCTTGCTCTTCATTATGTGCCTTCTGAGTCACAGTTAGCGGACTTCTTCACGAAGGCACAGACTCGAGCGCAGCACGGGTTCTTTCTCTCCAAACTCAGTGTGGTTGATCCACCATGAGTTTGAGGGGGGGTGTTAGATGTGTATAGTCCCTTTTCGGTTTATCCCCATTGTATAAGGGGTTTCTTGCACTTTACCACATGTATATGTATTGGCCTTTGGCCCCCCTGTGAATGCAGTTGCTCATTCATCCAACAGTATGTAACTGAAGTTTTTAATCTCACAGTTACCATTCTGCCGGGAAAAACTAATTCAGTAGCTACAAATCTACAATTGACAAAAAGTCCAAAGATGCATTACGTTGCTAGTAAGGAATGAAATCCGGGTCCTCTCTATAAAAAAGAAAGTCCAAAGATGCCTACCATATAAGACATCAAACAATTGAGAGCATCATAAAGCCTATTATCTTCCAGAGGATCTCCTACAACTTGTGGAGAAATCTTCGCTAACAATAATGAGGCCTGCAGGTAAAAGAAAAGGCAACAATGAAAATATATAAGCAAATAATCATTATGGTGTGCTTAGGCCTATATTCAAGCATACCAGCACATGAATGCCAAAGAACACACTTCAACCTGAGAGAGCTATGTTAGCATAAACCTTGTGTAAGCTTCCTAATAGCTTCCCCTTGTGATGTAAAAAGTTTCCTTAGGATGCAAGTCCCAAGTCTAAATCAAGTCTTTAGCTTAGCAAACAAGCCACTAGCGCTTCTGCCTTGTAATCCTTTCCTATAAATAGAGGAGTAGAACACCAGCAAGCTCCAGCTCAAGCAGCCCCAATATCCACCGTTTGTGCAGAGCGTCAAAAATAAGCCTGTGTGTTTTTCTAACATTTGGTATTCAGAGCATGTGCCAAAGCTCCTGGAGACATGCTTGTTCCACTAAGAGGTCCGTCTATGAGTCTCTAAGGCGCAACCGCCGTCGCTCCATATCACCGCATCCGCTCCGTGGTTTGCACCGAGACGTCGATGGCTGTGAGGTGCGAGTCAAGCGGGTGATCAAGTAGGTTGGTGGGTTGGCCAAGTACCCGGCGCTCACGCGGATGAACTATGGCGACATGAGCCTGCTCATGAAAGTCATGCTAAAGGCTCGTGGCCTATGGGACGCGGTGGAGCTCGGCAATGCGGACTTCCAAGAAGACTCGCATGGCACTGGAGGCCATCCTCCATGCTGTACATGTGGACATGATGCCAAAGCTTGCTATCAAGGCAAGTGCCAAGGAGGCTTGGGAGTTGGGACGCGATAAAGGTGATGGGCGCCAGTGGCGATTATGTCCAGAAGGCCGAGGCGCAGCAGCTGAAGGAGTTCAAGTCGATCTTGTTCTGCGACGAGAAACCATCGATGACTTCGCGCTGCGCCTCTCAGTCGCGCCTCTCACTCTCATCTCATCACCCTATCGCCTATCGACACGCTCGGAGAAACGATCGAGTCAAAAGTAGTAGGGAAATTTCTGCATGTTGTTCCTTCCAAATACACGCAGATTGCTATAGCTATCGAGACTCTTCTCAACCTCTCGACGCAGTCCATCGAAGAGGTGGTTGGAGGACTAAAGGTGACAAAGGATCGGTCTGCACTGAGGCATGGCATGTTGCGGCTCGCAGAGGAGCAGTGGCTTGCACGCTGCAAGGAGCATCAGGCCAAGGAAGGAGGTCCTAAGGCCACCAAGAGCGGTGGCTATGGCTATCAACCAAGGAATAAGGGAGGTGGTGGAGGCAACAATTTGAAGGATGGTGCCTAAATTGTGGCCACTATAGCAACTGGGCCAAGGACTGCCGCCAGCCCAAGCGTGAGTAGGTCAATCTGGCCAAGGAGAAAGACGACGTCCACAGTGCCTACTCTGCTCATGGCATAGGATTGTGTGCTCTCCATCACGCCCTACGCTGATCATGGCACAAGATTGTGCGCTCTCCATCACGCCAAAGCCTTCGCAAAGCCAAGTTCACCTCGACGACCGATGCTCGGGTGTTCCTTGGACCACCGATGATGCCCAACGCCTGGAGGGTTGGTACCTCAACATCGGCGCGACAAACCACATGATGGGCCGAGCAGACATCTTCTCTGAGCTTGACTTATCATGGGTCCGTCTGGTTTGGAGATGGATCAATTGTCAGCATCTAAGGGTGCGGGGCGAGGACGGTTGAACGGATTTCATTTGGGTTGGATTGAGCCCCGCTCCCTCCCGAGTCGTCCCCGCGGGCGACCGGGGGGAAACCCTAGCGCGCCGCCGGCGGGGTCCCCCTCCTCCTTCTCCCTCCCTCGCCGCCGCCCGTGCACACCGGCGGGCAAAGCCCGTTTGGTGCTGGCGGCGGCGGGGCTCCCTCTTCCCCTGCTCGGGTGGCGGCGGCGTGGGGCGTCGTGGCCGGGCGGCGGTGCTGTGCTGGCGGGGGGCGCGGCGGCGGAGCTTCTCGGTCCGGCGGCGGAGTTGCTGGTTCGTGGTGCTGCGTGGAGGGCTTCGTGGGGTGGCGTGCTTCTGGGGCGGCGGCGGTTCCCTCGGTGGATCTGGCGCGGCAAGAAGCAGGTGGTAGCGGGCTTGCTCGGCTCTGGCCAGATCCGGCTGGTGCTGTCGCCGGAGTTCCTGCAGGTGGCGCGGGGCGGTGGGTGGGGCTCGTCTGGGGCCCTGCTGGTGGCTGGCTTCCGGCCAGCGCGGGAGGTGCCCTGCGTGCCCCACGGCTTGGGCGGGCGGCGGCTGCGTGGTGCTGGTTCCGGCGGGGCAGCGCGTGGCCGTCGCGGTGGCGCGGCTCGGGGCTTCTCGGGCGGCGGTGGGGCGGGGCTGCTGCCTCGGTTGGCAGCGGTCGATCCGGGGCTGCGGTGGCAGCGCGGATCTGGACCGTGGCGGAGGATGGCGTTCAGCGGTGCACAGACAGAGGGCCGACCTAGTCCGCGTTGGTGCTTGCCGTCGCGTTTGTGCCTGTTTGCCCTGTTGCTTCGCTGTGGCGTCGGTCCGAGTTGGCGCCCATGTTGTTGTTGTGCCGTTGGTCGGAGCGACGCCGGTGGCACAGGTGTGGCGGCGTCTGAGCTCGCCTCGACTAAAGGTTGGGGCTTGCTTGGCGGTGGCCGTCGGCAGCTACTAGGCCGTGTCCCCCCCGGTCCACAGGGACTGGCTAGGGACGCAGGCGTGGACGCCTCCTACTGTGGAGGCGATCACCCAGGCCGGGTGGCTGATGCCGGGCTAGGAGCGGAAGGAGACATCTCCCGTTTCTCCCACCATGGTTGCGCGTTGTGAGGTCGACGGTTGGCGGTGACGGCGTGGGTGGTGGCTGGGGTCCGGCTTCGGGCTCTCGGCGGTTGCGGTTGGTCCCCTCCGTCGTCGGCGTGCGGCGGGGGTGCAGCTAGGCCAATGGCGGTCCGGCGCCTTGGTGGAGGTGGCCGGCGGTGAGCGTGGTGGTGGTGCTTCCACTTGGCGGCGGGGCAGACTGGTCGTGTTGCCGCGGCCATGATGCTCTCTGTGCGGAGGTGTGGAGGAGCGGCTTGGACAGGGGGCGGCGTCGCAGACGGCGTGCTTTCTGCAGCGCGAAGGCGGGAGCTTTACGGGCATCTGAAGCCCCGGCCGGGCCTGTGGCCACGGGCCTGGTTTGCTCCTGCTATCGCGTCCGGTCGGTTACCGTCCTTGACGGTGGAGGTTGTGCCCTCCCGCGTGCCGATGGTGATGCTGCCCCTAGTCCCGGCTCGTCTTCTTCGTCGTGCAGACCCCTCCTTGCGTTGCTGTGGTGAGACGGCGTGGAAGCTTCAAGTCCGTGTTGGCGCGGGGTGGTGGTCGGTTTGGTGGCGGGCTCCGATGCGCCTGAGGTGGAGGTTGGGATCGGGAGAAATCCCTGTCGGCCTGGTCGACACCGTCGCGGTGGCGCCTGCGGGTGCCGCCGGACCTTCCTGGAGGGCGTCGGGGCTACCCTTCCTTTCCCCTCGCCGCGTACCGGGGGAAACCGTTAGCAGCAGCGTCGTCATCGTCGCGTCCCTTCTTGGAGGTGTTGATTGGTACCGGCGTCTCGGAGTCTAGGAGTTTGGTGGGTGTTCTTCGGTGGGCGCAGCGGTCGCGAGGCTTCTCCGTTTTCGTTGATCCGCCGATGTCGGCATTTGTTTCTTTTACTCTTTCTTTGTTGTTTCTTTTGGGCGTGCCCGTGCTGTTTCCGCCCCAGCACCTATCTTTGGATGTACCGGAAGTGGTTGCTTTGTAATACAAAGCGGGGCGAAAGCCTGTTTCGAGAGTAAGGGTGCGGGGCGATGCAGGGAGAACACAAGGCGCTCACCGGGGTGTACTACATCCCGTGCTTGAAGAACTCTATCATCTCCGTCGAGCAACTGGACGAGAGCGGCTCCAAGGTGCTAATCGAGGATGGGCTGCTTTTCATCTAGGATCAACAGCGCTGCCTCATGGCTCGATCAGTCGAGGCGTCAATCGCCTGTACATGATGCACCTCCGCTTGGCTCGTTTAATCTACCTGCTCACCACAATGGCGATGCATGGCTTTGGCATGACCACTTCGGCCGCCTGAACTTCGAGGCGCTGCGCCGCAGGGCGCGCCAGGACACAGTCTATGGCTTGCTAGAGCTAGAGCACGTTGGATAGTTATATGACGTTTGCATCACTATTAAGCATCGTTGCTGTTTGTCCTTCCCCAAACAAGCGAACTTCCGTGCCAATGATCACGTCGACCTTGTCCACAATGACATTTGCAGCACTATCATGCCGGTGACACCAGGAGGGCAGCGCTTCTTTCTATTGTTGGTTAACAATACCACTAGCTTCCTGTGGGTGATTCTCCTAGCCACGAAGAGCGACACATTAGCTACCACCATGTAGATCAAGGCGGCCGTAGAAAACAGGTCTAGGCAATAGTTGCACGTCTTCCGCACAGACAATGATGACAAATTCACCTCGGCAGAGTTCGCACGCTACTGCGAAGAGAGTGGAGTCCAGCGGCACTTCTCCGTGCTATACTCACCCTAAAAAATGGGATTGTAAAGCTCCGAAACCATACGTGGTCGCCACTTCACGCTCAAGCAGAGTTGTCTTCCAGCTGAGTTATGGGGGGAGGAAGTAAACACGGTGGTGTACCTTCTCAACCGTGCACCCACAAAGAGTCCTACCGGGAAGACACCCTTTGAGGCTTGGCACGGCCGCAAGCCGGCGACTCACTACGTTTGCTCCTTCAGGTGTGGTGTACTTGAATGACGTGCGCCCTAACCTACAGAACCTCAATGACCACATCACTGCCATGGTCTTCATCGTCTATGACGACAACATCAAGGGTTACCATGCGTGCGTGTGCATTTGACCCGTGACGCCATCTTCGACGAGGGCGCCAACTGGGATTGGGCGGCAGAAGCCGGCAATTGCTGCTCCAACCTGCGAATTCATCATCACATAGGCAGTGAACGAAGAGGTACCTGCGGGGATCTCCACCTCCTATCGGTACGGTAGCATCCCCTACGCCCCAACCTTTGATACCTCTCAACGCCCCTTCACCTGCAGCAGCACCAGAGTTTGTGTAGGCACCGCTGAATGATGAAGACTATCTCGACGCGCACCGCGCCAACACGCTAGTCCGCTATCGTCAACAACATTCTAGGAGATGCAACTCGTACAGGCCATGCACCGCGAATGTTGGACGACAGCAAACTTCACTTGGCATGTGCTGGCGAGCTAATCTCTTACGCGAAGGAATCCTACGATGATGCTTGGTTGGCATCGAGTGAGGAGATGAACTCAATCGAGAAGAATCGCACTTGGGAGCTCGTTGACCAATCGGCTGATTGGGCTGAACTGGGTCTTCAAGCTGAAGAAGAAAGAGGTGGGCGCGGTGATCAAGCAAAAAGCATGCCACGTCGCCAAGGGATACATGCAGCAGGCTGGCATTGACTTTGACTAAGTGCTCGCGCCCGGCACGCATCTCGAACGAGATGCGTGCGACTGCTGCTCGCCTGGCTGCCTAGGAGGGGTGGTCCATCCATCACATGAACTTAAGCCAGCGTTCCTCAACGGCATGCTCAAGGATGTGGTATATGTGATTTAGGCTCCCAGATTCGTCGTCGCCGAAGAAGAAGGCAAGTTCTATGCCTCAAGAAGGTATTGTACAAGCATCAATGTTGACTTTTTCGGCACCAAGGACCAGGTCATAGACATCCTACAAAAGGAACTAGGGCGAGTTCCATTCCAGGAGCTTCGTGTAGGAATTGGAATGGTCCAAATCAACTCAAAGTTGTCACACAAGGTTTAGGGGGAGAATTGTCCTGGTTCTGAGATTGCGCTGTCTTTCTCCGGGGTGAAAACTCAAGATTGGGCGACGACGGCACTAGTGCACTGTTCTCTTCACGGAGGCATCATCTTTGGAGAACCTTTTCGAAGTCCAGGTGTTGCCATTGGTGGTGGATGTTCCTGCTACAAGGTGTTTTCTATCTCGACATGGCCTTTTTTCTTTCTTTTTTGTTTTTTTTTTGGCTGTGTGCATCCTTAATGTCTAGACTCAGCTCTTGACATTACATTATTGCAAAGGCTGGGTATAATTAGTATCTACTTGATATTAATATATTACCTTTATCGAAAAAAACAGCAAAAGTATTAAAACTACTTCAGGATTTTTTTTGAGTGACTTCAGGATTAACTCTTTTAGCATGATGCAAACAGCTATAAGGGACAAGCAGCTCTCGTTCTTCATGGAAGTCTTCATATTGCAGCATGGAAAATGTGGAAGCAAAGAAATATGTATTTTTGGAAATAGATAACCTAATTTTCAGGCATGGAAAAGAGGATTAGGTGATTATCTCCTCATGCAAACTAATAGAATCAAACAAAGTCTGAAACCTGTTTTTTGTTGTCTTCGCTCGATTCTCTTCTATACCTTTTCCTCCTCCCCTGTTTCGGTATAGCTTTCGTTTGAAGTTATTTTTTTTATTTTGCTTGTATACAGTTTTGGTTTTCCTCTCAGGCATGTTTGCGAGGTTTATGTATAACGCTCCGGCCATAGCCACCGGTCCCTGACCATTAGGCCTGGTGGAATCTAGACTGACCCCACAGACCAACACTAATTTTTTCTGCGCACTTTGTCCTCCCTCGTGCGCATCTGGGATCAACTTTCCAGTCGGTCACCCATCCTCAAAGTGCTCCAAGCCAAACATGCTTAACTTTGAAGTTCTTTGGAGATGGGCTTCCGGAAAAGAAGGTGCACCTTGTTGATATGAGTAGCCTATCATTCCTATTAAGCCAGGATGTCACATTATGATTCCAGTTTCTAGAGAGAAACCAAGAAATCACACCAATCAAAAACAATTTCTTAAGATAGAATTAGGAACATTTCTTGATTTCTAACCAGAGACCAGAAAAAGGGTTTCTTAGTTTTTCAAAAACTAGAAACTGTTTCCTTGAGAAACCGATTCACTACCAAACGGGAGCGAAATATTGAGTTAGAATAACCCTTATAAGTAATGTTTGGACAAAATTCACCTTTAGTCCTTCTGCAGTGCAGTCCGATATAGGCCAACCATGATCAGCCGTAGAGTATGACCATGCACCTTTAGATATGTGCCGGTACCAGTCTTTCTGCTCTCCAGGAGAGTCATCAAGAACCTTCCATACAAAAATTGCCATTTATAAGTACGGAAATTGGCCAAATATTCACCTATAGTTGATAAAAAAAGGAGCATGTACCTGTGAATTCTTAATGTATTCATGTGCTAGTTTAAGGGTGGGACCAAACTCTTCAATAAGATTGGTAGCTACAATGGCTTGAACAGTGAAAGCTGTGTCCCAAAGTTGGCTGCCATTATAACCCTACACGGACAGACGTTAAGTCTCTTGTTACCAAAGCAAAAGGTATGTTAGTTCTGCAAACTTCTCAAAACTTATGATATGCTAAATATTTTAAATAATTATTTTTCTCGACAACGTTAAGTTTTTCAAGGTAGGGATCGAAAAAACAAGTTTCTCAGGGAGGCATCCCAAAATGGTGAGGCCTGGAACCAAGCCCAGTTGGCCGTCCCCTTCACTGGAGATACTAACAAACCAACCTGCTGCTCGGTTATCATTCGGAAGACTGAATAAATAAAGCAAAAGTAAGGGGTAACCGAGCACAGGGAAACAGTTTGTCAGTTCCATAAATGATCACTCAAGTATATACATTAATAAGTTTGTTACTGGAAAATCCATAGAATGGTAAGCAAAAGATGCGAAAAGAAATGGCCCATAGAAGAAATAGTAGATACCTGCATCTTCATGCCATCTTCAGCAATCCACAAGTAATCATAGACTCGTGGAATATGGAGTTTGAATGCCTCTGAGTTCTGATCTTCAATCCAGCACGCAAGCATATTCATTACCTGCAAAGAATTTCTTTCAGCTATAAGTTGAATCATGTTTAAAGAACCAATTAACAAATATTGCATAAATATAGTAAGATAGATCTACAATTCTGATACCAGTTTGCAACCTACAAACATGAAATCAAATCAGCTAGAGATGGAAGCGGGTCAGGATGAGGGTACCCTTTACTCTTTTTAGTTCAACAAAATGAACTAACTTTTCCAATGACATCATCATTTTGAAAAAGTTAGTTCATTTTCTTGAACTAAAGAGAATAACTCCACAAATATACAGATCCTTTCTCCAGTAAAGCAACATGAAGTGGAGAAGAAGTAACTCCACAAAAAGTGACAAGCAGAAAGCCAGAAACACAATGTAGTTCAACATGACTGAGGAACTCAAGATATCAAGATGAAAGAAGATAAAATTTCGAGATTATTGGAGAAAAATGAAACTAAATAAAGGGCAATAGTTCGCATGTTCAGCACTGTTCAGCAGTCCTCATGGCACAGCAAAATGATTCTTTTACCAATTGGACGCTAGAGCTGACAATATGTAATTATGGTACAAGCAGTGATGGCAAAATTAACAAATCATGAAACATTCTGTTGCAACTTTAATTTAACCGAAAGCTATAGCGGAAATATTTTTAGTCCACAGAGCAAGTAAGGTGGAAAAAAGAAGGGCAGTGAAAACTGCATGCTACAAAGCACCGCAAACATGAGACATAAATAAATGTATATTGAAGTTGCAAGAGAATGGCCTTGTTGTGTAACAAAGTTTTTTATATTAGAAGCAAGGAACAGAGAAAAGAAAATGACTCCTTTCCTTTTGTCAAGATTGAACGTGTCACTCCCCAACGAACCTTGTTTACAGGACCAATGCAAATGTATCGAGTGTTCTCATCTTCATAGTGAATGTGCTTCATGGCAGTTTCCAAAGCTTTCTCCCTCAGTTTGCTCCCAGGCCAATGCATCATAAGTGGTTCAACAAATTTATGGAGAGTGGCCCATAAGATATCTTGAACGAATGGATGCGGATAGTACAAGTCTTCCTGCAGTGCAGTCATATAAGAACTCCAGACAGAACTAAATGGACATCTCACAAACAAAGCGAGATAAATATTATTGTATGAAAGCTTATATAAGCTTCAAGACTGACAACTTTTCAAATAGCATCTATCACCTGTTAATTAGAAGCTCATGTGAACAGAAGGACTTTGACACAAATTTGTGTCAAAGATGTCCCATGATGGTATTTGGCATTACAGATCTGGATCACTCGACCTCATCAATCTACTTACATTTTGACTGAACTAATATTTCCTGCACCAAGCTGTGCCCACGGAGACTTCTAAGCATGGGAATACATGCATGCTAGGAAACCTCTCCAAGATTCTTGGCAGTTTATATCTTCTGAGTATGAGTCAAAGCTATAACTGACCACAGATAATAAATAAGTAAACAATCCATCCCTAGATGTACTTCTGAAACTGTGTTTTTAACACAGACACGGTTAAAATGAGGCTATTTCAGCAACTCAGCATACTATTTTTGGCAGTGGGACTTCTCAAGAACTAGAAACGACGACCACCTTGGCCAAGATCAACTTGAAAACTAATGGAAAAAATCTGTGCTCTGTGGCACATCATGCAACGAACTTGTGCCACAGTTTATCCCATATACTAATACCAATAGGTAAGATTAAGCATAAAAGTTAACGAACCTTAGCACATTGATTGCGAGTCTTGTCCCAATCAATCTCATTATAGGGGCCTTTGTAAAGTTCCTTTCTCAATTCCAAAACAAGTGGCGTAACTTGTCCGACAAATCTCTTTCCATAAATGTAACACATTGGCAAATACACCATTCGACAGTGACACCACATTCGCCCTGCAAGGTGTTGTAAAGCGTAATAGCTATCAGCAAGGAACAACATAGCAACCTAGAAAAGAATGCAGATTAATATGCAGTAATTAAAGTTGATTGTTGGCCATTAAATGAAGTAAAATTGATATATGGATGAAGAATTTTATTGTGTGAGATTAATGGCAATTAGAACATACAAACAAGTCATGATACTAAAGATATAATCGAACTTTATGTGGTAAGTTAACATAGGACAAAATCATGCGCCGATGCTCACACCTGTAAGACAGAGGGTCGAAATATCTATTGTTTAATAAAAAAAACTGGGCCAGTAGGGGAAAGACTTCCCCCACGGTATTCTCAATAAGAAAAGCTCAAACGGAGCCCGACCTAGAAAGCTCATCAAAGCTGCCCACACCCAAATGGGGAGTCCGCCCCCTGTGGTTTGAGGCCTAGCCCCGTACATGAGGGCCCTCCCACCACACAGGTCGGTTCGACTAATGCCAACCAGGGGAGCCAGCAAGTGACCTTTTTAAGGAGACCTGAAATTCGCTCTTATGGGGAGGCGAACCCAGGGCCTGGAGGTCTAAAGCATCACAACCACTACTCTGAGCTTGTTTGCTATCTATTGTTTAATATTTAATGCAAATTCTATATGAACCCATAGCATATAAACTATGTCATTGTTTCATTAAAGTCAGCGGCCAGGGCAAACTTGTATCTCAAATATTTTATGCCCTGGACACTTGTAAAAGAGTACACACTTGGCAATGTTTGTCATCTGAGTGGTAGCATATACTCCTTCTGTCCCAAAATGAGTGTCGTAAATATGTTTAGATATGGATGTATATAGAAAAACTAAGTCTAGATACATCCATATCTAGACAAATCTGAGACACTTATTTTGGGACGGAGGAAGTATAACATTGTGTAAAGTTATGGATGATTAAAGAAAGAAACCAGAACCTGGATGAAATGGCAGGCAATATGGTAGCAACCATGCTTCTGGTGGCACTGGGTTGTTACCAGACCAATCAAATACACCAAGTACCTTAAATAGTTGGGGAGTTAGATTAATTCAATCCCACCAAAGAAGGAATCGACTAAGAAACAAACAAAGAAATGTTAATTCCCTACCGAGAGCCAAAATTTTCCCCATGATGTTACAAACGTTGCTCCTCCATGGTCTAGAATCCAATTTCGACCTTTCTCCATAGCTCCATATCCACTATCTGTTCCCTCTCCAAGCAATCTCAAACTGACATAGGTCAAGGCTGAACCAAACATGGTGCTTGGTCCCTCAATGTGCAAACCCCAGCCTCCATCTCCGTTCTATGCTTCCAGTAAAAAAAAAAAAAGTGTAATTTTTACCCAAATTATGGGTGACAAAATTTAGAACTGAAACCTTGCCTGATGATTATAGAGATACCGGCGGATCTCAATCTGATGTTCTGATGATAAGACAGTGTTCAGTGCTCCAGTCACATACAAGGTTATAATCTGAAGGGGAAAAGACAATGAGTAGCTTTCATTTAGGACAAGAAACGTGGAAAATATGTTTCCACATAATCCAAAGATGATATTCCTGTCACAGTTTCCATTTTAGAAAGAATCCATATTCGTGCTTACACACAAATACGAGACAAGTAAGACAATTTCCTATAAAGCATATGACAAGATTAGACACAGAATGCGGTTGAGCAATGTGTATCCAAATAAAGCAAGCAAGTTTGACATTTTAATGTTATGTTCAAGGAAGTACCAAGCCTGGCATAAGGAACATTGGACCACCATAATCCCCCGGCCAGTGTCCATCATGTGCCTGGAGAGTAGAAAGGCGACTGATGGCCCTTTTCAAAGTAGTTGATACAACTTCCTCAGTAACATCTTCATGCTCTTCCAGCTTGACAGCAGGAAGGTCCAGCTCAAGAGGATTTGCTTTAGCAAACTGCAGTATACAAGAGAATAAACATTTTAAGTGATTGGAGATAATATGCCATGGTAAAGAAGATTTCGATGCCATGTGTTTGGTCAGTAACAGTATGTATCATGCAAAAACCCCTCAGTGCTCAACTTTGTAACCATTTTTCAGGGGCTCAGTGAATTTGACATGGAAGTAGGATAAATTAGTAAAAGAAGAACACGTTGACATCAAGTCATCAAGCATTGCACGCTTGACAAACGTGTGCTGTGTGATGGACTGATGGTAAACTATGGTTTGAAAGATGGAATTGAAGCACTGCGCACGTTTTAACACACAACAGTAACGGAAGAAGAATAATGCCACAATTTTGCAGCCATCTGCTAATCTGACAGATGAAGGCTGAAGCTCTGCAACCAGTGAGAGCCTATCCCGGCTCACACACCGTACCGATCATTAAAATAAACTAGCCATAATCCCACAATATCACAAGTTCAGTTCACCCATCGCTAATTGAAAGCAATGGTGGTTAAGGGCTGGTTCACGGGAGACGGGACCCCCTCTAGAATCTGCCAAAGTGATGCTACTACCGCTTGTTCCAGTCGAACGCATGATGCCACATTGCCACTGATCGATGGATTGATCGACTAACACACAGCTCGCGCCAGCCAGGCAAGGCAAGGAGACGCATCAGGGCATCGGCGACGAACCAGGACAGCCGGGAACCATTACCTGGTTTCGCATGACGAGGTCGGCGCTGTGCTTGAGCTGGTGCCTCCGCGCGACGAACCCCTGGCGCGCGGCCTCAACGGCGGCGACCTCCTCGGGGTCGGGCTCCACGGCGGCGTCGAACTACCACACCTGGCGGCCCAAGTAGCCGTTGGTCGTGCGCAGCCACGGGTCGTCCCCGCCCTCCGCGATCCTCAGCCGCCACATCTCCTCCTCCGGTTCTCCTGCTCCTCCCTCGCAAGGATCCCACCACCACTGCGGAATCCGCAGGCGATGCAGCGACGGCGTCGAGATTCGGCTCGCGTCGCGCAGGTGGGCGTGGGCGTCTCGTTAGTACAGTATGAGCGAGATTGCGAGAGGGAATGACTGCCTGCAACTGCAACTCTATAGCAGGAGGGTTTGTTTTGAAATTGGAATTTGGGTTATCAAGACTGTCCGTGTGGGGTCGGGCTCTCCTGCTGGGTTCCCAGCACGCACTATCGTGCAGGGCGAACCAGCGCCCAGCACGTGTCCTGGTGGACCCCACCACTTAAACAACCCAGCGTATCTCTCTAATTGCAGTTAGGTTCCAGAAAATCAGCAAAACGACATGTTTCTCTCCCGCCTTACAACAGATTGCCGCCAAAATCTCTTTCGTGGCTTCATCCTTTCTCCTACCAATCTATTCCATTGCTAATTGTTGCCCCTGGATCACAGGAGAATAGATCAAGATTGATAGAAATTTATCCTCTGCGTGGATCAACATCTACGGTGTTCTTCAGCATGGACGGAGCTCCTCGCACTTCATCGTCCGGAGGCATGTTCTTGTGCCTGGAATGTACAGATTATCAACACTCTTGATCATACGAAGGTGATAAGATTAAAAGAAACAAACAAACAAAGAGTTGAATCTATGACATGCAAATTACTCCTTCAGAAATAGCTCCCCGTACTTCATGTTCCGTAGCCCCGTTTCTTTCAAACACATGCAAATTAATCCTTTGGAATTGCATTATAATTCTGTTAGTGATGATCACTCCTACGATGTTGCGCACATTATGCATCAGAGTACCACCTAAGTTTATTATAAATTTTACTGCATGAGATTTCTCCTTTGACATATTCTCCTTTTTGCTAACTCTAATGATAGAGATTACTGTATCAAAGAAAAAGATCAATATTTTGCTAATGCTCCTTGTGTGAATATCGTGTGATTTTCAGGTTTCACTAAAACCAGGACTGTGAATATCGTGTGATTTTTTACTCTCTGTGTCGTCCATGAACTAATTAGTATATGATAATTTTTATGTTGTGTAGATCATGAGACCACAAATGTGGGAGAGGCAGGTGGAAATACAAATGATTTTTACATCAAAAGGTTAAAACCAGAGATAGGAATGGAATTTGAGAATGACGATATAGCATATGAGTTTTAGAATACATATGCAGGACATGTAGGTTTCAGTGTCAGGAAATCTTGGCATGATAAATCCTCGACGACTAATGTTATTCGAACAAAGAAATTTGTATGCTCAAACGCAGGTTACAAGGACAAGAGCAAGGAACAATGTCAGAGGAAGCGAGCAGATACAAGAGTTGGTTGTCTGGCAGAGATAACCATCAAAATAAGTGCTAATGGAAAATATGTTGTAAGCAGCTTTGAGGATGCTCATAATCATGAACTCGTAATTCCAAGCAAAGCCCATCTACTGCGATCCCAGAGAAGAATTACAGAAGGTCAGAAGGCCCAAATTGACATATTGAATGATTCAGGTATTAGACCAAAATCTGGTCATGAAGTGATGAGTAGACAAGCAGGGGTCGACAGTGTCTTAGCTTCGGTCAAAAAGATTATAAAAATTATCTCCGATCAAAGCGTATGCAATCAATCCAAGGAGATACAGGTGCCATTCTTCAATACCTTCAGGACAAGCAGATGGAAAATCCTTCCTTTTTTTATGCTATACAAGTAGATGAAGATGAGATGATAACCAATATATTCTGGGCAGATGCAAGATCAATATTAGATTATCACTACAAGGCGAGCAAAATCAGGGCCATCACAGACAATTCAAAAGTGCTCTGATGATGAAGATGCAAGAGTTGTGCTAGCTAGACAGTATGGATCACTATGCCGCACTTACAATAACATTTTGAGCAAAGCAGCAGCAAACAAAGAGGCATATGCACTACTGCAAAGTATGTCAATTGAACTAATGGAAAAGGTGGACCAAATTTTACATGGAAATCAATCAAAAGATATATCACCAAATCATGAACAAGCAGAGAAGCAACCAGTTGAATGCAACATTGAGAATGTAGTCCAAGCACAGGGAATAAAGAGAAAAGAACAAGGAAGTAGCAACAAGAGGATTAAATCTGGACTGGAACTGAACAATAAGAATAAACGTAATACGAAAGGTATGGTATTGCACAAGAAATAGCTATATAAATATCTGGTCATGTTATTGAAATAGATCTAACAAATTCTTTTGCAAATAGGTCAAGGAGCAACATGCAAGAATAAGAGTGGTGATTGTGCTTCTGCATCATCTGGAGCAAATCCTAGCACTCAACCAAGTCAGGTATAATTTTATTAGTTAATCGCTAGAAATTAAATGAACATGCACATGTCATTCACTTGTATTGACTTTTGGATCAACATTGTATCTAGAGTTCCCAAATGTTATCGGACTCGGGATGGCCAACATCTAAAAAATGACCAGCTGCCAATTAAGGTATTGTTCACTTACATGTCATATTCCCAATTCAAGTTTATATCTCACAAGAAATCATTTCTTTGTTCTTCCAGGTCTTGGGTAGCCAATCAAGTCACATACAAGATAAACACTTCTAAATAGCTCTATATAAACTTTGTATCTCAGGATTGCTCTACAAAACAGTTACCTTGCGATGTAATAATTTATCTTACCATTCCTTTTGATGTTAGATGCACAATGGTTTTATGCTCAAATAAAGATATATACATGAATATGGATTAGTTGCTGGTTATTCCTTTTGATATGTTAGATGTGTAACTGTGGTTTAGTTTTCCAATTAAATGTGGTCTTGGGCACTACATTTACTAAAAAGCGCTTTCACCAATTTGTGATTTCCCCTGTACTGTGCTATTGAAAAGCAGAGAAGCAGAGAAGCAGAGAAAAATGGATAGCTCTCATAGTCTCATACTTCAAAGTTCAGTACGATAGCTAGTTACCTACCAGTACAGAGGTAGATACTAGTACAGAGGTAGATGAATTAATGAATCTTGACGCACCTTTGCCTGTTGAGTCTGCATCGAGCTCGCACCCTCTAGTGCGACTGCGCGGCATCTCGGCCACCGGCTGACCGCGCAGCAGTTCCACCATGGCACCATCTCCCAGGGAGCGGGCCGGGCAGAAACTTGGCCTGGCCTTGGGTGCGCCGGAGACGGGCAGCACTAGCCGCGACGGCTCCCATCTTGCCGCCGGCCAAGGACACGGCCGGGCGTGCCGCAGCGCGCCTGAGGCGAGCAGAGCTAGCCGCGACGGATCCCATCTTGCCTCCAGCCAAGACCACGGCCCCAGGCAGCGCAGCGTGCCGGAGGCGAGCGGCGCTAGCTAGCAGCGACGACTCCCGCCTCACCGCCTTTCAACCCTACGGCTCCGGACGGCGAAGCGCGCCGGAGACAGGCGCGCTAGCCGCGACAGCTCCAGTTCACTAAGCGCGTCGGAGACGGGCGGCGCTAGCAGCGACATCTCCGGTCTTGCCGCCGGCCATGGCCCGGACGGCGGATTTCACCTCGTCATAATCCTCCCTCGCAGTGGAATCAGTGGCTGTGGAATAGGGAGTGGCAGCAGTAGTGTGCTCGGGTAAGGCAAAGAAAAAAAATTATTTTCAGTAAAATAGGAAAAGGAAAACGTTTTATTGAGTGTTGGGGTCCATCGGGACACGTGCTGGGCGCTGGTTCGCCCTGCACGATAGTGCGTGCTGGGAACCCAGCAGGAGAGCCCGACCCGTCCGTGTGCATTAAGATTGTGATAGGGGGTTGGTGAGCTAGAAAAAAGACTGGGTAGGTGAGATAATTGTGGAGTAGGTGGGTAGTTAAATGTTACTATATCTCTACCACTATAAAGAGATAGATTTGGTATATACTAGCATTTAACAACTCACCTTCCTCTTCATACCCATTTATTGGGTTTTTTAGAGCTAGCTTTACGATCAAAGGCACGAATGAATTGTTCATGTGAAACAAACATTTATTCTCTCGTCCTGGAGGCGATTGACCTGACGATTTAGGTTGGTGCGTCGCCACCGCCCAGAACATATCCAGTGAAACGGGTCAACTCATGCACCAGGTGCACCACAAGGTTCTAGACCATTAGATTTAAAAGCTACGGACGAGATGCAGATATGAGAGAGGCTGATGGTAAATTTGCGAAACGGACCTTGAAGTGCACCTGAATTCTGTACCCATCATCTTCTCCTCCGTTCGCCGTCTTCTATCCTGTGCCGCCGCTCAAATCGCCCATGTGACTGCCGTATCTTTTCTTCTCCTCCCTCTCCTGTACGTAGGCAGGGATCCCCATCCCGCCCCTTTATTCTACCTGGGGTGGTTGTCCGCCATATAGAAGATTAAGGGCCTGTTCGGTAACGTCCCACGGCCACCAACTCCTCAAATCCTCAGCCAGCAGCCAGCTCCCAACCCTGCGTACAAATAACTGGAAGTTGCGTTTCGTTCGTCACGGCAGCTTCCAACTCTTGTGCGTTTTCTCCAGCTCAAAGCCCATTTATTGTTTTGTGGCCCAGTGGACAGCAGTTGTTGGGCTGCTAGCTGAAGGAATGGTAACGAGCTCAAGCGCAGAAAGGGACCGGGAGGGAATTAGATAGTGAACCGGTATGCTAGCCTTCACTTGGCGGTGGCAAGGGGCTTGTAATTTGTATGAACTCCAGCTTCTCTGATTTTGGAGAGATGGAAAAGGCCAGCTCCTCAACTCCCGCAAAATTACACGCAGGTGGGCTGCCAGCTTCTCCTTCTCAGCTTCTTGGAGTTGCCCCGTTTGGCTCGGCTCCAGCCACGGAGTTGGAGAAGCTGGCAGCTGGAGAGCTGCTGAACAGGCCCTAAGCGCCCCTCGTTCCTCTGAAGCTACTCTGCATATGGAGGTATTGGGAGTGATGGCTCGTCGACGTTGAATCTTTAGAGGAACATGAGTTGACAGTTTGATGCAGTTCAAGGATCAAAGGTATGGTTTCTCCAGTTCTCCTTCCCTTGACCATCAGTCATACTGTATTTTGTTCTTCCAAATTGCGCATAATTTTCACTAATTCATTTCAAATCAACTGTATTGGGATACGGAAATTATGTGAAACGAATTGATGTATGATCTGCAATTATAAGGGTTAAGTTTACCCACAGCTGGAGCGGTTAGATTTGAAAATAGACAAACGATGTCCTCACTTTTCTGACCTTTCATGATTATAAACACTTTCCATGTTTGCCAAGTGAAAAGAAGTTTCCACATGACTGCTACTACTTGATATGAAGAAATTAGTACATGGGAATTATGGTACAGGTCAGCAGTACATTATTTGGTACACATCTCTTGTGAGGTACCTTTTTTTATGTCCAACTGAGGAAGTCCTCACTAATTTTCATGTATCAGATTTTGCTCTGAAGACTCTGAAGGTATCATACTTGTTGTATACTGCTTGTGAGTCATCCAAACCTTAAATCGTTTTTTCATGGAAAGTTGGCTCAAAAAAATTATAAGATGGAAACACTACAAGAAACTTGCTTATCTGTGACGGATTTCTGATGACAGTCTGGGATTCTGTCACAGACTATGACGGCCCTTCGCACACTGTCATGGAAACCATCACCGGTTAACAAGCCGCGGATGGGCCTACGAAGGGCTACAACTCGATGACGGCCGTGCAGGAACTGTCACACAAATCGTCAAGGATTGAACAACAGGGCCGAATCGGGCTTAGTATTTATTTTATATAGAAATAGACATACCGTCATGGATTACCACTTGCGCTGATGTGGCGTGCCTCGCCTTGTTTGACCCACATGTCAGTTGGATTAATACAACACGACTTAAGAAAAAAAGATCTTATATTCTTCAAGCCGCCGAAACAAAAAAAAACACCCGCTCAATCGATCCCCTCGCTGGTCGCCGCCGCCGTCGATTTCCCGGGCGAGGGTGCTTAGATCCGGCGAGTTGGTAATTGTGGCGCCATCTTCTAGATCCTGTCGGAGTCGTCGCTGCCTGGGGTTCCGTGCCCAACTGTCGACGAGCCGGCCGCCGGCCCCCATTGCCGCGGCGACGAGCCGACGGCCGCCCACCATTGCTGTGCGTACGAGCCAGCCACCGCCCGCAATTTCTTCAGCAGTCACTCCCCGTTGTTCCCCGACTCAACGCCGGCCGGCAGCTAGGTACGTCTCAGGCAAAAAGAACTGAATCTGTTCTGTTTTTGAATGCTTGAGCATACAGATTTCTCATCCTTAGTATTGTTATTCCATTGTAGTTGAATTGGTTGAGCTGAATGTCTTTTTGGGTACTACAGATTCAAGTGGTGCCATTAAAAAACAATTTCCAGTGGTTCGGTGTGTTCCTGGTATTGGACCTCTGAACCTGTAGGTGATGCACCTGGTAGTAGACTCATAAACATGTCGATTTAGCTATACGTTTGTGTTGTGATTTTTCTATACGTTATGCAAGTGATGCACCTGGTAGTAGACTCATAAACATGTCAATTTTGCTATACGTTTGTGTTGTGATTTTGTACATTATGTAACAGTATAAGTGGACTTGCTTTTTCTGCTGTGTGCAAGTTGTTTTTGTAGGTCATGTATCTTGCAGGGAATTGATGTTTTGCACAGCATGTTTCCTGGGAAATGCTAGTAAACATGTTTCCTCAATGATTATTTACCTTTGATTAAGTTGGTCTTTTTTCTGCAATGCAGATGGATAGACGTTGGATTTGTGGCACACTGTTCTCTCGGGAGTACATCGATGGTGTCAAAGAGTTTATGAACTTCATTCAAGCAAAATTCAGCGAGGATGAAGAAATACTCTGCCCATGTAGACAATGCCTTAATCACAAATACTGGCATCAGGCCATTGTGAACAAGCACATATTGACGAATGGCATGGAAAGTACATATACCCGCTGGATATATCATGGAGAAGACTTCAATGCAGATGTTATTGAACATCCTGTTGATGTGCATGACTCCGAGGATGGTAACAATGGTGTTGATGACCGATTTGAAGAGATGTTTGGAGACCTACGCACAGCACTAGAACAAGATCAGAATGAAAATGAAAATGAAGATGGTAACAATGATGCAAACCCTTCTGAGAATGAGTCCTTTCTGGAGAATGTGAGGAAAGAGGCACCTTTATCATGGTTGTACCAAGTTTTCAAAGTTCTCATTTGTGGTAAAGCTTCTTCATTTGAAGTCATGCCATAGGATCACAAATAGTGCATTTACTGATATTTTGAAGCTGTTGGCTGAAGCATTCCCTCAACCCAATACACTCCCAAAATCGTATGCCGAAGCAAAGAATCTTCTAAAGGAATTAGGCCTTGGGTATGAGTCTATACATGTGTGCATCAATAATTGTGTTTTGTTTAGAAAGCAATATGCCAAGCATGACAATTGCCCAGTTTGTGGCATGTCAAGGTGGAAAGACCCTGCTAGAAAGAAGATACCACAGAAAGTTTTGAGACATTTTCCATTGGTGCCTAGGCTGAAGAGGATGTTTCTTTCCAAAAAATCATCAGAAGAAGCACAGTGGCTCAAGCTAAATAGGGAGCCCAGTGAGAAGGAAATGAGTCATCCAGCTGACGGTGATGCGTGGCAACACTTTGATAAAAAATATAAGAAATTTGCTAAGGATGCCAGAAACATCAGGCTTGGCATCGCCACCGATGGGTTCAATCCTTTCGGAAACTTTAACACAAACTATAGTATGTGGCCTGTATTTGTTGTGCCATACAACCTTCCACCTTGGGCATGCATGGATCAGTCAAATTTCATGGTGGCTCTATTAATTCCAGGTCCTAAATCACCAGGCAAGCACTTTGATGTCTTTCTACAGCCACTTGTAGAAGATTTAATTGAGCTTTGGAACGGTGTGCGTACATATGATGCTGGTGAAGGAAAAATGTTTGATCTTCATGCTGCAGTTCTATGGTGCATTCATGATTACCCAGCTCTGAGCGCACTTTCAGGGCGTACCACAAGAGGCTATGCTGCATGTATTCATTGTGACAAACACCCTCTTTCGTACAGCCTAAGGAACAAAATTGGTTATATTGGGCATTATCGTTTCCTTCCAAAGGGACATCGTTTGCGAAGAAACAATGAATTTGTTGGTCTTCATGAACGCAATGATGAGCCGGGTAAATTCTCCAAGGAAGAGCTGCAAGCAGAACTGGAGAAGGTTAGACCTGGGCGACAGAAAGAAAGCAGGAAAAGGAAGCGTTCTGACTTGGGCAGCAAGAAGGCTCGTGTACCAATTTGGAGTCGGAGGGTTTGTTTGTGGGATTTAGAGAGACATAATCTTGATGTCATGCACATCGAGAAAAAAATATGTGAAAATCTCATTGGGACAATTCTGAACATGGAGGGGAAGACGAAGGACACACTTAATGCAAGGCTTGATCTCCAAGATCTGAATATTAAAGAGGAGTTGCATTTGAGGAAGGATGGAAACTCATATATGATGCCTCCGGCCCGGTATACCTTGTCTAAAGAACAAGTGATTGCATTTTGTCAATTTTTACGAGAGTTAAAGTTTCCAGATGGGTTTGCTTCCAACGTATCAAGATGTACAAGTGTTGATGGAACCAAGATCCAAGGCCTAAAAACACATGATTGTCACATTCTTTTGCAAAGAATCTTACCTGCTGGCATGAGAGGATTTCTGGACAATGATATATATGAAGCAATAGCTGAGTTAGGCAAGTTTTTCAGGGAACTTTGCAGCAAAACTCTTAACAGGCAGTGGCGGAGCTTGAGCTGAAATCATGGGGGGGCCATGGGTTGGGGGGGCAAACATAATTTCTTTTGAATGATTTTTGGTGGATAAATAGGCCTAATACTAAGGTATATACAAAAAAAATCATATGAGCTGGGGGGGCCATGGCCCAGGTTGGCCCCCACCAAGCTCCGCCACTGTTAACAGGGATGTGTTGGCTGAAATGAAGAAAGAAATCCCTGTAATTTTGTGCAAGCTAGAGAAAAATTCCCCCTGCTTTCTTTGATGTGATGGTGCACCTTGCCGTACATTTACCCGAAGAGGCATTGCTCCGAGGTCCCGTACAATATTGGTGGATGTACCCAGTTGAAAGGAGGTTGTATACTTTGAAGCGATACGTGAGGAATAGGGCAAGACCAGAAGGTTCAATTGCTGAGGCATATATTGCCGATGAATGCCTGACATTTTGTTCCAAGTACATGGATGATTTCGAAACCATATCTAATCATACACCGAGAAATGTAGGTTATTCCGATGAAGAAGCCTATGGTGTTGATGTTTTTGGGCATGGAGTAAATTTTACTTCAGGATATGAATATAAATATGTAGATGAGAAAAAAGAATATGATCAAATGGTGTGGTATGTGTTGAACAATTGTGGCCAAGCTCAGAAATATATCGAGTATGTTCTCACTTCTGAACTTATGTATGTTGCATTTGTCTTGTACATATGTGATCTATTGACTAATATGTTTTATCTTATTTCACAGAATGTTCAGAGATGAGTTAAAGAGAAAACGGGTGCCAAACATTGAAAAAGAGCTTCAGAAAGAATTTCACACATGGTTCAAGAACTACGCTAGTACACGTCTTAACACTAAACCAGTAAAATTGGAGATCTCATGCTAATGAAAGGCTCAAATGGAAAGAAAAATGGTTAGACATCGAAGTTGCATACAATGCACTATCGATTAAATATACATTGATATAGAAGTATGTAGCTACTTCAGAAGTGGAAAATATGATAGTTTGGCTTAGGAAGTTCGACTTCTACCTGAGTGTGTTTCGGTTTACATGATTATGGGAAAGTCCACGTGACCAAAGAAAGTCTCACTCCACCGCCAAATATATACTTCAACATTATCTTGTGATAATGAAATAAATGTCAAACAATGTGACATTAACGATTTGCAAAAGAACACACGGTTCTGAGAAATAACACTTATATGATAAGAAGTTATGATGAGTAACAAATGCAACTAGATTATTTGTACTCTAGTGCAAGTGGGAGACTGTTGGAGATATGCTCTAGCGGCAAATAATAAAGCGTGTTTATTATCGTATCTCATTAGTTCATAATAAGTTTTATGTCGTGCTATAATTTTTTTTGAGTAACTCACCGGGGGGAGTTCCCCCACCTGAATATATTGCTCAAAGTGTAACGCGGCCGCAACCGATTACAAGGAGTTAGAATTACATGGGGGAAGGGGTTACATTGGGATACTGGCGCGTGAGAAAAGGAATGCCTGCCAAAGGAGGGCACAGTCCTTGTCGCCAGCCTTGCGAAGACGATGTATCCAGAGGTCTAGGTCGGCGATCATTAACCGGATTGTTGATGAAGAGTGGGTATGAATGTCGCGGAAGGTCATGGCATTTCTGACTGCCCAGATTTTCCAGAGAATCAGCAGGATGACAAGTGGTGTAGATGTTGCGGGAGCCCGGGTGTCTCCGTCTCCCAGACAGTGGCGATGGACAGCGGCGTGGGTAGTCCCAGCCGGTTCCAAACCCTGATCGCTAGGGGACAGTCCAGGAAGACGTGCCCCGTGTCTTCCAGGGGTGCATTGCATCTTGGGCAGGTGGAACTGTCGGAGATGTTCTTGTGGAAGAGGTTGGCCCTGCAGTTGAGTCTTCCCTTGAATAGGAGCCAAGCAAAGATCTTGACCTTGGTGGGGACGCGAGTTTCCAAGATGAGCTTGGCGTTGAGGTCCTCTTCGTCCTCGCATGCAAGGATGACATATGCATTCCTTGTTGAGAAGGCCTTCCCACCGTGGAGGAACCGGAGTTCTTGGTCGGCCGAGGGCATGAAATCCTGCAAAATCATCGATAGAGAAACCAACTCTTGCGAAGCCACGGAGGCAAGGCGATCCTGTAGGTTAGATTCTAAATCATCACATAGAATAGTTGCCACTCGCATGTGCTGTAGGGTGGAGTGTGAGTATAGGTTTGGGAATGCGGCTGTGAGGGAGTAGTGGAGAAGCCATGTATCAAGCCAAAAGTAGGTGTGTTGGCCATTTTAGGTTAGGACGAAGGAAATTTGGTGTAGTGTTGGTAGCTGCAGGCTAATTGTTTTACCTATGAAGGAGGTAGTGGAGTGAGGGTCGACTGGTGCATTTTGGTGTTGAAGCTTCATCCAGTCTAGCTAGGGAGTGGTTTGGGGGGGTCAAGAGCTTTAGAGGCAAATTTCATTAGCAAGCAGTTGTTTTGTAAGCGTAGATTTTTTAGCCCAAGACCACCATGAATTTTAGGTTTTCACACATTTTTCCAAGCAATTAGGCATTGAGCGCCTGAGCAGGTGTCTTCAGCAGCCCAGAAAAAAGCCCTTCGTAACGCGTCAATCTTTTTTAGGACTTTGCGGGGTATAGCGAAGACGGACATGAAGTAGGTGGCTAAGGAGTCTAGAACCGCAGAGATGAGAACCAGTCTGTCTCCTTTGTCTAGAAGCTTGGCTTTCCAGCCAGCAAGGTATGTGTGACAGTTCTATAGGATTGGATGGAAGGCATGCGTTGGCAGCCTAGAGGGGGCGAGCGAAAGGCCAAGGTAGATTTGTGGGAAGGCAGCAATGGGGCACTGCAGGATGGCAGATATAGACTCAGCTATGGTGGTTGGAACGTGCAGGTGTACAAAGGTGGTCTTCGCAAAGTTAATAGAGAGGTCTGTCGCGAGCGCAAAGTTAACAATAATAGACTTGAGGGCTATAGCGGCCGCTGGCGTGGCAGCCGCGAAAATCAAGGTGTCATCGACGTATTGAAGCGTCGTTGGAGGGAGGTGCGAGAATACGGGGTGGTGGAGAACCAGTGGTCAGTGTTTTGGCGAATGAGCTGTTGTAGTAGGTCAGCGACGATGATAAATAGGTAGGGAGAGAGAGGGTCGCCCTGGCGGAGGCCGTTTTTGTAGGTAATCCAGCTCCCCGGGATGCCATTTAGAAGGATGGTTGTCTTGTCAGTGGTTAGGATGTCAGCGATCCAGTCGCAGAAGGGCCCGGGTAGGCCACGCGTTCATAAGATGGTGTTGAGAGGAGATCAGGCAACTGAGTCGAAGGCTTTGCGGAAGTCCAATTTCAGGACCATGGTAGGCTTTTTGTTTAAGTGACAAACCTTAAGGATATCGGATGCGAGGACGAAGTTTCGGCTATGTTCCTCCCAGTAATGAAACCAGTTTGGTCTTCGTGAACGAGGAGAGGGATCAGTGGTTTTAACCTATTGGTTAAGACCTTCGCTACGGCTTTGATCGGGCAGTACAACAGAACCAACAACGCCTCCGCGCAGGTTTGTACAATACAGTGGCAGTAGTCGTACATCACTGTTTTGACCCTTTGCGCTAAAATTAGCACGATCTGACCCACCTCAGAAATAAGGACGTGGCTAGCTGGCGCACGCGCGCCCAGCAGTCTAGCCGAGCGGACCTTCCTAATATGGAAGGGACCACTGCGCGCGCTGTCCGACCGCTGGAAAAGGGAAGAACCGGTCCCCCACTCTGATGTCCCCCCGCGTGATTAGGAAGATGCTCTGCCACGTCAGTTCGCATGCATTAATTTGAATTTCAAAAAATTTAAAAAGCCGTAACTTTTGATTCGAGTATCGAAATTCAGATCCGTTTTCACCGTTGGGTTTCTTGCGACGAGTTCTTCAAAACTAGATCCCATATGGATAGGTTTCGATGAACTTTTTTTTGAGCAACTCTGTGTGGTATATAGGCAACTTTAGTGTTATCAGTAAGCAACTCTTCTTGTTTGTCTAATATGACTTCCTATCATCTTGGTTTGTGTAAAACCAAGCAACTGACCTAACAAACCAAGCAACTGTCCTAGTAAACCAAGCAACTGTCCTAGTAAACCAAGCAACTGTCATAACAAAACCAATCGATTGTCCTAATAAATCAAGCAACTGTCCTAACAAAACTAAGCAACTATCCTAACAAAACCAAGCAACTGTCCTGGCAAATCCATGCAACTACATTATCAAAACACACAATGCATAATGTCTAAGCAAACCAAGCAGCTGTCCTAACAAACCAAGCAACCATCTTAACAAAAAACAAACAACTTCAATAACAAAACCAAGCAACTGTCCTAACAAAACAGAGCAACTGTACTAACAAACCAAGCAACTGACCTAACAAACCAAGCAACTGTGCTAGTAAACCAAGCAACTGTCATAACAAAACCAATCGATTGTCCTAATAAATCAAGCAACTGTCCTAACAAAACTAAGCAACTATCCTAACAAAACCAAGCAACTGTCCTGGCAAATCCATGCAACTATCCTATCAAAATACGTTGTCATCACCAAAGTTGGCTACCGAAGATGCTTAGTTGCCCATATACGGTCAAAAATATTATTTGCCGTGATTTCTAAGTGGTCTATGACATACTTGCTTGATAAATTCATTAGTACATATAATTTAATAAAAGTTGCTTATGTTTAAAACTAAAGTTGCCTCGTTTAGCATCAAAGTTGCTTGTTTTTTAAAAATTATCAAAACGTGCTCATATGGGATCTAGTTTTGAAGATCTCGTCGTGAGAAACCTAACGGTGAAAACGGATCTTTGTTTCGACGCTCGGTTGAAAAGTTATTGCTTTTTAAAGAAAAATGAAACGGAATAAAGAGTGTGTCAGCACATGCATGCGCGTTAGTATCTCTTCCGTAATTATGGGACGCGGTCCCCTTAGCTGTCGCTATCATCAATAAATGTTGAATTGTCATTTAGTGCATGCGAGTAAATGTGCGCCCGGTCGCGGCAAACGAGCGCAGCTGCGCTGTTAAGTCTTTAGGCAGAACCGCAGAAATAATAGCACGATCTGACCTCTTTCAGTAACGCCAAGCTCTCTGGCGTTACATCTCTATATGAAAACGCCACAGCTATTGGGGTTGCAGCCTGGCGCGTACATCAACTTAGCTGTTTATGTGGCATGCAGAAAGCGCCAAAGATGCTGGCATGGAAACGCCCCAAAGTCTGACGTTGCATGTTGCATGCATGCATTAGACATTAATGCAATAATCTGTTGTATACATGCAAAAGTTTATCTAGTGCATTCATATATTAGTTTGTTGTATACATATATAAATTATGTATATCATGAAAAAATTACACAGATGATGTACTAGCTAAGCGCGTTATTAATAGATCTTATATTCGTAAAAAAAATTAGAGAACTTTTAAAATTTAGTTCCAATTTTTCTTAGTTTTATAAGACGTTGTCCTTCTCCTAACTTCTGATGGTAAAAAAATCATTATGAAACTTTCAGCCGCCTTTTCCCGGTGGTCGCCTCACCACGCTGCCTCGTTAGGGCACCCCTCACCATCCACTGCACTACCCTAGTAGAGAAAAACTCATCTATGACGTGCTAAAATTGATTTTGCTAGCGGCGGCGTAGTCGGAGAGTGCGTCGGCATCGTCGGAAAGCGCGTCGGCGTCGTCGGAGAGCGCGTCGGCGTCGTCGGAGAGTGCGTCGGCGTCGTAAGAGAGCGCGGCAACATCGTCGAAGAGCGCATCAGCGCCGTCGGAGAACTCGGCGGCGAGCTGCGGCGACAATGATGGCGGTGGGCGACGACGACGGCGACGACTAGATGCAGCAAATGACGACAGGGGCGAGCGACGACAGTGATGAGCGACGACAACGGCGAGTTACGGTGAGCGACGACAAAGGCGAGTTACGGTGAGCGACGGCGACGACAAGCTCCAGCAAGCGACGACGGCGGCTTAGCTACGGCGAGCAACGATGGCGGCTAGCTACGGCGATCAGGGACGACGACGACGACTAGCTACGACGAGCGATGATGGCGGCTAGCTACAACGAGCGACGACTACGGTGAGCGATGACGGCGGCGGCTAGCTGCAGCAAATGACGACAGCGACGAGCGACGACGGTGATGAGCGACGACAACGGCGAGTTGCGGCGAACGGCTAGCTACGTCGAGCGACGACGGCGGCTTAGCTACGGCGAGCGACGATGGCGGCTAGATACAACGAGCGACGACTACGGTGAGCGATGACGGTGGCGGCTAGCTGCAGCGAATGACGTCGGCGATGAGGGACGACAACGACGAGTTGGGGCGAGCAACAATGACGGCTAGCTACGGCGAGCAACGACAACAGCTAGCTACAACGAGCGACGACTACGGTGAGCGATGACGGCGGCAGCTAGTTGCAGCGAATGACGACAACAGCGAGCGACGACGGCAATGAGGGACGACAATAGCGAGTTGGGGTGAGCGACGACGTTCCTAGATCGTCAATTTAACCAACATAAGATGAGTTGTATAATCTAAAAATTATACCATTAGAAAATATACGATTTAAAGTTTCTAATGATATATTTTTTGTGATATATAATTTGCATTACATTGGTCTATTTGTTAACCTAGATATACGCGCAAGTCTTATAAATCGAAACGGAGGTAGTATCTACACTTATGCATCAATCAGATTATTAACTTTTTTAATAAATAAGTTTTAGCATCTATCCATTAAATGTCATACAAGTATATAATTTTTTGCGTTAGACTCAGCTACAATGAAAAAATGGAATCATACACTAACATCATACCGTTGGGCTTTGGAGCAAGTCTTAGAAACGCCAAGCTTTATGGCGTGTCCAGCCCCTTAGAAACGCCAAGCTTGATGGCGTGTCTTGCTCAGCCATGTCAACAGCTGGCAGGTTGGGGAAGGAAGAAACGCCAAAAACTATGGCGTGTCTATATAGATTAAAAACGCCATGATGCTTGGCGTTTATTAAAAGGGTTAGATTGTGAAATAAAATCCTGAAGCGGTCAGATTGTGCTAATCTCTGCCAAAAGGGTCAAAACAGTAAATTTGGCCCCAGGCTAGAACCTGAAGTGGCAAGAGCGGGGGATGGAGGTGTTGACATTTACGATTAGCGGTACATGGTCAGAAAGGAAGCGGGGTAAGGAGGAAAGTGTGGTGTTTGGGAAGGCGTCATTCCAAGTGATGTTGATAAAAGCCCAGTCAAGGCGTTCGAGCGTGGGGGTGGCTCTAGCGTTTGTCCACGTGAATTGTCGATCAAGTAGAGGTAGTTCAATGATGAACAAGGCGTCGATTGTGTTATTGGAGCAGTTCGCCTCGGTCTGCCGGAATGAGTTGTTTTTTTATGAGGAGAACCTTAGGAGGTTAAAGTCGCCAATGATGCCACGGTATATGGTTAGGTTGATGGGTATTTACGAGTTCGTTGAGGAATTCTTGTTTGAGGGACCGGTTAGATGGGGCATAACATTTGTGATAGCGAGAGGGGAGTGGTGGGCTGGTGTAGACAGTAGGAATGTTGTGCTATAATTGTATCAATCGGAAACATTGGTACACGTGTGGTATGTAAACAAACCAGAGTCCCTAGTAAGTTTCTAGACAAACTAGTTCATGTGTTAACCATTGATCAAGCTTTCCCGAGACATTAATGTCGATTGACAATGAGGTCATGTTATTAGGTGAATGATATGATGGACATAGCCAATATAAGTATTGCAACACTATCAAGTCACAAAAGTTCATCATTGCGATAATTATGAAATGTACTAACCTACTCCTTAGACCATGAGATCATATCTAATCACTATCTCTGGAGGCTGCTTTGATAGCATCAACAGTCACGCCGTAACAGGATGATCATAAATATGTCATTCAGGTATTCCAAAGGGATATATTGAGGCATATGTATCGAGATCGGGATTTGTCCATCCGCGTGACGGGTAGATACTCTAGGCCCACTCGGTGAGAATACATATGTAAAGTTGCACAACATGTGACTAGGTGATGGCTCGAGAGTTGACGGGTGTAGTTTTGTTTGCTTCCCAGGCAACGGCTTCTCGCCCCTCGTTGGTTACCCCAAGTGAAAGGTTAAGAAGTAGACAGCAGCAAGTTTCCCTTGGTGAAGATACCAAGGTTTATGTCTCTAGTAGGACTCCAAGTTCGACAAGTAGGTGGCAAGAAAACAATGGCGCCGTTTACAACCAAGGTTGCTTACTTGACCTGGACCTGCACGCAACAGCAAATAACTTTGCTCCCAACGAGTTCAGAGGGGTTGTCAATCCCTCCGGTCTTGTTGTTTACAAAGGATCAAACGCAAGGGGAAATAGTAATGGTGATTGCGACAGAAAGAAAACAAAAGCAGTAAATAACGGAGGTGTAAACAATGGTGGAAATATGGACCGGGATCCCATGATGTTCACTAGTGATGTCTCTCTCCCAAAAAGACGATAAAACAGCTAAGCTGGGTGAACAAATTACAGCTGGGCAATTGACAGAATTATAAACGCACCGCAATGCTAATTATGCGCAAGAAAGTTAGAGGCTTAAAAGTATGGGCAGTACGCCAAGACAAGTAGACCGTTTATTCATCAGCATCTACTCACTAATCATCCACCTTGAGATATCTATCCAGAACATCTCGCTGGTATTAAGTTGCGAGCCCCACCCAAAGTGTAAACCCAAAGCAACAGACAACTGCATTAACAAACTTTGCGTAAGGTAAACAATCCTTGCAACCGCAGTTAAAAGCACCGTTGTTTTCTCCCTGGTGGCAACAGCACATCCCCTAGTCTCATGTTTCTGTCACTCAAGCTAGACATCGGGGGGCATGAACCCACAATCAAGCATAACGCTCCCTCTTGGAGTCACTATCTACTACTTGGCCAAAGCAATAAAAAGCAACGGAGAACATGCAAGAATTACTCAAGAACAAAATATAAAAGGAGAACCAAATATATAACTCATCACGATCTGAACATAATCTCATAATCCATCGGATCCCAGCAAACACAGCATAGCAACAGCAGAAAGATTACATAAGTGCCTTGATCATGTAGGGCAGCTCACAAGGGCTAACAATTGAAGCACAAGATTGGAGAGAAGACATCACATAGCTACTGGTCATGGACCCATGGTCCAAGGTGGACTACTCACGGCACATCCGGGAAGCGCTCATGGTGGTGGAGAAGCTCCCGGAGATCAACCCTCCCTCCGGCAGGGTGCCGGGACGAGGTCTTCTGGCGATCCCGATCTTGGAATCGCTACGGCGGCGGAACAGTGGTGAAATTCGCGATGCGGGGTCCCTTTTCAGGGTTTCTGCCTCGGGAAGTAAATATAGGCCGAAGGGGGCACCAGGGGAGGGCCCCACCTCCCAGGCGGCCTGTGGGCACGGCCTCCCCCCTGGCCGCGCCAGGTGGCCGCCTGGGAGGGGGGTGGCCCCTCTCCGGCTGCCCTTCGGTGTTCTGGAAGATTCCGTTACGCTGATTTTTTATATATTTTTCTTGGAATTTTTTGGGCACTGTAAATATGGGTAAAAACCTGCAATTCACAAACATCAGCAGACAGAAACTGGCACTGGGTGCACTGAGTTAGTAGGTTAGTCCAAATATGTGTAAAAAGGTATGAAAGTGTAGCAAAACACATAGCAACGTCACCCAAATGAGCATGGAACAAGCAGAAATTATAGATACGTTTGGGACGTATCACTAGGTCACGAGGATGGAATATCACGGGAACGAGTTAAGTAGCACTTGTCGGTAACGAGATCGAACTAGGTATAATGATACCGACGATCAGGTCTCAGACAAGCCTAGTATCGAAGTGACAAAAGGAATAATACTCGTTCAACGACAGATACTCGTGGAATGCACAGGAGTCATTATGGGCATCCAGTCCCCGCTAATGATTATTGACCAGAGAGGTGTATCGGTCATGTCTGGAGTATTCCCGAACCGTAGGGTAATACACTTGAGGGTATGACATATCGGAGATGTTTTTGGAATTATCGGAATCACTGGAGAAACGAGAAAATGGAATCGGAAAAGTTTCGTGTGGATCCGAAAGAACTTTGGAAGGTTCCGGAAGGTGTTTTGGAGCTCGAGGGATTAAATAATATGTATTTAATATTAATTATATGAATTAATAATTAAATATATTTAATTTTAATTTATTAAAAGCAGCCCACCTGTCGGGGGAATGACCCCCGGGTAGGGTCACCCAGGCGAAACAATCGTTCAAGGCAAAGTGCAATCTCTCGAAGGCCATCAGCAGCGCCTCGGCCGAGCTGAGCAGGCCGATTGCCGATTGCCCAAGAGGGCGCAATCGGCTGCCGGATGCTCGCAGTCGGCCCAGGTGCAGTCAGCCCATTCCGAGCTGGCACCAAGTCCAAGATCCGACTCGGGGCCAGATCGGCGCATCCGGCCCGAGGTCATTAATAAGCAATCCCAAGAGATCCGCATGGCAGAGGAGACAGGTCCAATCGCCAACCTGTCAGACACGTGATGTCCCCTCCCACGCCGGTCTGACAGCACATCCGACAAGACCAAGCTCTGACCATGCCGCTTGTCTACCTATAGAGCCCTCAAGACCTACAAGCTAGAAGATTCCCGGGACAAACTAGGCGTGCCGCAAGTCTACGCCTAGGCAGCCGGCGGGCTGCAATCGGCGGGCCCCAGCAGATCTCCAGAGGCTTGCAGCTGGACCCCTCTCTACTGTGTAATTACTTTAGTACCCTGGGCTCACACTATAAGAACCCAGGGTACCCCTCCTGTGCGAAGGGACGACGGCATTTACTCCATTTCATCCACCATACAGAGATGCAGGACTGAGCGGAGCCTTAGGCCTTCTCCTCCTTCCTCTGAAACAGCTCAAGGAGCATTGATTGTAGCTCGAGTTATTACATTGGTGAAAGATCGTGGATGTCGCCTAGAGGGGGGGGGGTGAATAGGCGCTTTAAAATAATTACGGTTTAGGCTTGAACAAATGCGGAATAAAACTAGCGTTTAATTTGTCAAGCACAAAACCTAAATCGACTAGGCTCACCTATGTGCACCAACAACTTATGCTAAGCAAGATAAATAACTAAGTGATAGCAAGATATATAACAAGAAACAATATGGCTATCACAAAGTAAAGTGCATAAGTAAAGGGCTCGGGTAAGAGATAACCGAGGCACGCGGAGACGACGATGTATCCCGAAGTTCACACCCTTGCGGATGCTAATCTCCGTTAGAGCGGTGTGGAGGCACAATGCTCCCCAACAATGCCACTAGGGCCACCGTATTCTCCTCACGCCCTCGCACAATGCAAGGTGCCGTGATTCCACTAAGGGACCCTTGAGGGCGGTTACCGAACCCGTACAAATGGCAACCCTTGAGGGCGGTCACCGAACCCGTACACTTTGGCAACCCTTGGGGGCGGTCACCGGTACCCGTCAAATTGCTCGGGGCGATCTCCACAACCTAATTGGAGACCCCGACGCTTGCCCGGAGCTTTACACCACAATGATTGAGCTCCGAGGCACCACCAAGCCGTCTAGGGCGCCAAGGCACCCAAGAGGAACAAGCTCTAGGGTGCTCAAACACCCAAGAGTAATAAGCTTCTCAACTACTAACTTCCACGTATCACCGTGGAGAACTCAAACCGATGCAACTAATGCAATGGCAAGAACACACGAAGTGCTCAAGTCCCTCTCTCTCAAATCCCACCAAAGCAACAAAAGCTATGGAGGAAAGTGAGAGGAAGAACAAGGAGAACACCAAGAACTCCAAGATCTAGATCCAAGGGGTTCCCCTCACTTAGAGGAGAAAGTGATTGGTGGAAATGTGGATCTAGATCTCCTCTCTCTTTTCCCTCAAGAAGGAGCAAGAATCATTGGAGGGATTGAGAGATAGGCAAGCTCAAGAAGGTCAACAATGGGGGGAGAAATGAGCTCAAAGGATAAGATAACCGTTGGGGAAGAAGACCCCTTTTATAGGGCCACCCCAAATCCAACCGTTACCCATGCTGGACGCATACAAGCGGTACTACCGCTCTTGCGAGCGGTACTACCGCTTAAGCGGTAGTAATTCAAAAACAGCAGGCGAGAACACGGGACTGGAGCGGTAGTGCCGCACCAAGCGGTACTACCGTCCACCCAAGCGGTACTACCGCTAAACCGAAACGAGCAACAGAAACTTGCACACTCTGCGAAACACAAGCGGTAGAGCAGCGGTAGTGCAGGGCGGAAGTACCGCACCAAGCGGTACTACTGCCCAGCAGAGCGGTACTACCGCTCTGAGCGGTACTACCGCACTACAGCCGCACTACTACCGTTTAACAGAAAACGGCAACAGAGACGTGCACAGAAGGAAACCCCGCAAGCGGTAGTGGCGGTGGTAGTAAGGGCGGTAGTACCGCCAGAGCGGTACTACCGTGCTACTACCGCTCTACTACCGTGAATGGCAAACTGGCAACAGAGAGTTGCACGCTCGGGGAAACCCCAAGCGGTAGTGCCACGGAAGTACCAGCGGTACTACCGCATAAGCGGTACTACCGCTTGCAAGCTACTGAAAATCCACAGAAAACAGAGGATACAAATAAAACCAGAACTGCCATAACTTCTGCAAATGAGCTCCGAATTGAGCAAACTCAAGCTTGTTGGATAGAAGACAACGAGTACTATCCAAACAGCGACTGGTTATAATAAGAAGTGGCAGGGGAGATATGCCTAACATATAGAGATGAGAAACTTCTATGAATGAAGAACCGGCATAAACTCCAACATCGAAAACATCATAGAAGATGCATATATGAACTCCGTTTTCGATGAACTCGAGCTTGTCATGAAGATGACCAAAAGCTCAAAGACTCACAAAGAGAAACACCAAACACAAACCAAGAAAGATGATGCAAGGATGCAATGGTTTGAGCTCTCTACGAATGATACGATAAAGCTACTCACTTGAGAGCCCCCCTTGATAGTACGGCTATCGATCCTAAAACCCGGTCTCCCAACTACCACCATGAGACCGGTAAAATAGAAAACCTATCAAGGGCAAACCTTTGCCTTGCGCATAGTCCACTTGAGCTAGATGATGACGATCTTGACCTTCTCAAGTTGGACCACCTTTCTTGATTGCGCCGGCTCGATGAAGACTAGTTGATTGCTCCCCCATACTCCACTATGGGTGAGCCACTCTTTGGCACATCTTCACAAGTCCATTGTCACCACAATGGACGGCAAGCTTCAAGCATGTGATCTCTTCGTGATGCTCCACTTGAACTTGCACACCGCAATGTTGATGACGATCACCACTTGATGTCATCCTCCATGGGTTGAATGAGATCTTCCTCTTGACGCAAGCCCATGGAAACATACCTAACCCCACATAAAACTCTCGCATAGAACATGGGTTAGTACACAAAGCGTAATGGACAATGCTTACCATACCGTGAGATCACTTGATCCCACTCGGTACATCTTCTACGCTTTGTGTGTTCATCAACATGACCAATCTTTGGATAACTCCATGAATAACCTTGGTCAACACATATTCTTCTTCTAATAACCTTGAAACCAACAAATGGTCTTCAAGCAATGCCTATGGACAAACCCTTCAAATATAACTCAAGGCAACCATTAGTCCATAGAGATTGTCATCAATTACCAAAACCAAACATGGGGGCAGCACATGTTCTTTCAATTGGTATAGCTCGGCAGGAGTAGGGGTGTTATCTCTACGGAGAGCCCCGGACCTGGGTACATCGTGGTGTCTCACCGTGCTTGTGCCCAATCCCGATTCCGGCACCATCGACACTCTCCTCGGATCTTTCCCCCTCTCTTAGCCATCCCCATGGCATCTGCCGTCACAATACGACGACAGTTGGCGCCCACCGTGGGGCAGACCGGGGCGTCGACTGGAGTTTTGATCCGGACGGGACCATCTTCTTCATCGAGCGCGCGCTGCGCTTCCGGCCTGGTCTTCAGGCATGGATTCTTCGACTACGTCGTCGACTATGCTTCGCGGTTCGGGGCAGAACCCCTGCCGCCAGGCGTCATTCTGCCCGTGGGCAGTCATCGCATCTTCATCACCGACCTCCCCGACGTGTATCCAAGGGAGGTGCGTGTCTTCTCAGGCACAACAGATCCGTTTCCGACCAGGGGCTGCTCGGCAGCTCAGGGCGGACAAACCTCGCGCGTCTGCGCGGAGGTAATGATGGCAGGGACAACTGCGTCCAGCCACCACAGCACCTCCAGTTCGGCTCGCAAGGCCAAGGAGGCTGCGGATGCTGCAAAGGCGACTGCGGACCTCTCCAGTTTGCGGGATGTGTTATACACGCCCGTCAACCTCAACGCCGATCCAGCTCAGGCGCACGCCGATCTGGAGAAGTATCACTTGGTCTTAGCTGAGAAGGCCGAGCATGTGCTCGTAGAGGAAAGGTGACTGGGAGCAATCACCAGAGAGTATAATGCTGCGCACGGCACTCGGCCGCGCGCAGTCGAACTTGTTGTCTTGGAGAATCTCTGAGCTGCAGGCCGAGCAGTCGGCAAGGAAATAGCTCAAGCTGAGCAACCAGCAACGTCTGCATTTGTCCAGCGGCCGGCGTACACTTCACCGGACAAGAATCTGCGTGCAGCTGAGCAGATTGCGCACGAGTTGGATGACCTAGAGGGAGATGAGTTGCGTCAGTAGACGCGTCGGATGCGCGAGCTCCTGTCGGCTGCGAAGCAGCAGCAAGCGGCAACGGAACCACCACCCAGGACGGAGACGTCAAGAAGAACTGCTCGCGGGGGTCCGGATGCTAAACAGCAGCCGCCTGCCCCCCGTCAGCACAGGCAGCAGGGCTCGTCTCGCCATGAGAGTCGAGTTCGAAGTCACAGAGAACCACCGATGGCGAACGACTGAGCAGAGGAGCCAGCAGTGAACAACCGGTGAAATGATCGGCTGCCGCCTGCAAGGCCAGCAATGAGCAATCGGCTTGGAGCTCGTCAGATCGGAGAGAATGATGCTCGACATCGCATCGAGCAGCTGGAGAAGGATACCCAGACGGATGATGGGGCACCAGCCGAACCGGGATGTTTTGGACACCGCATCCGAGCTGAGCAGATCCCCAAGGGATTCACTTTGCCCAGAGACACCCCCAAGTACAACGGCACAGTCAAACCAGAGGATTGGCTGACAGATTACATGACCGCAGTCGGCATCGCCGGCGGCAATCGGCGTGTAGCTGTTCGCTATGCTCCTCTGATGCTTCAAGGATCAGCTCGGTCTTGGCTGAACAGTCTGCCTGGTAATAGCATAAACTGCTGGCTGGATTTCGAAGACGCATTTGTGCGCAACTTCAATGGCACCTATGAGCGGCTAGGTTTACCTCGGCAGCTTGCTCTCTGCGTGCAAGGCAAGGAGGAGCCCCTCCGCGATTATCTTCAGCGGTGGATCAAGCTCAGAAACACTTGTGAAGGGGTCCATGAGATTCAGGCTATCCAGTACTTCACTGACGGATGTTTGGACGGCTCGATGCTGAAGCACAAGCTGCTTCGCAAAGAGATCACGTCCTTGGCCGAGCTCATGAAGATTGCCAATTCATTTGCTGTCTCCGACTCAGCAATGCGTCCCATTCGGCTCAGTGCAGGCGGCGTCGTCCAAGATCAGCAAGCTGGGTAGTCGGCAGATCCAGCACACCAGGGGACCAGTCGGCGAGAGCGTCGTGAGAACAACCGCAACAACAACAACAACCCCAATAACCTCAACAGCAGCAACAACAACAACCAGTACAGTGGCCAGCTCGGCACTGGAAAGAGGAAGGATGAGCAACCGGATGCTCAGTATGGCAATCGGCAGGTGGCCGCAGTACAGGACCAAGAGGCACCAGGGGCTGCAGGAGGCAATCGGCAAGTGGCCGCAGTACAATCTGGTGAGAAGCCGCAGTGGCAAGCTCAGCCATCAGTCCGGCCCAAGTACACTTTTGAGGATATGCTGGATCAGCCATGCAAGATGCACAGTGGACCTGGCAAGCCTGCAATGCATACCACACGGCAATGCAACTGGACGAAGCGCATAGCTCAGGGTGACCAAGGACTCCCACCTCCACCCCCAGCTCCTCCTCAGAACCGTCCTCCACCCCCAGCTTCGAACCAGTTCCCGCGCCAGGACGCGGCGTACATGATTTTCACCTGTGAGTCGACTGACAAGGGCAGTCGGAGAGCCAGAGCTCAAGAGGTCAATGCCACCATGCCACCGATTCCGCAGTACATGCACTAGTCGGACAAGCCCATCAGTTGGGGCAGGGAGGATCACCCGAGCATAATGCCAGTGGTGGATGCTATTGTTGCATCCCCAAAGTTTTCATGTCTGTTTTCCCGAGTGCTCATCGATGGCGGCAGCACCATCAACATTCTGTACAGAGAAACACTGATCAAGTTGGGACTTAGTGAGCAAGATTTGCAGCCCAGTCGGACCACCTTCCACGGCATTGTTCCTGGCCTCGCATGCACCCCCATGGGTCGCATTCGGCTGGAAGTCGTCTTCGGCACAGAGAAAAATTTCCGCCGAGAGCCGATCTGGTTTGAGGTGGCCGACCTGAGCAGCCCATATCACGTGCTCTTGGGATTGCCCGCAATCGCCAAGTTTATGTTGAATGCTCACCAGCCTTTCCTGAAGATGAAGTTCCCAGGACCACATGGCATCATCACGGTGCTCAGTGACTACAAGAAATCTCTTGAGTGCTCTTCTGCCGGTTCCCATCTGGCTGATTCCCTTGTTATTGCCGAGGAGCGGCGTCAGCTCGACAAGGTGGTGGCCATGGCCCAAGCTCAAAGCAAAGCACCTCTTCCGGTTGGCAAGGCCAAGCGAGCTGATGACGAGAGTACATTCAAGGCTGCCCAAGACAGCAAGAAGATTGCCCTAGATCCCTCCGACCCAGCCAAGTGTGTGGTCGTCGGAGCCGGACTGAGCAGCAAATAGGAAAGCGAGCTCGTCGAGTTCCTCCATGAGAACCGGGACATCTTTGCATGGTCTCCACAGGACATGCCTGGAGTGCCGAGGGAACTTGCCGAGCACAAGCTTCACATCCGACCTGGCTCCAAGCCGGTCAAGCAGCCGCTCCGACAGTTTTCGGAGGACAAAAGAAGAGCAATCGGCGAGGAGATCGCCAAGCTGCTCGCAGCCGGCTTCATCATGGAAGTCTTCTACCCAGAGTGGTTAGCAAATCCAGTCCTTGTACTGAAGAAAAATGGGACTTGGCGCATGTGTATAGATTACACTTGCCTGAACAAGGCATGCCCCAAGGATTTGTTTGCTCTGCCCCGTATAGATCAAGTAATTGACTCTACGGCCGGCTGCGAGCTGTTGTCATTTCTGGATGCCACTGCTGGCTATCACCAGATCAAACTTGCTGTGGAGGATCAAATAAAGACTGCGTTCATAACCCCTTTCGGGGCTTATTGTTATATCACTATGCCTTTTGGTTTGAAGAATGATGGCGCAACATATCAGCGCACCATACAGCGTTGTGTGAAGTCTCATCTCGGCAAGAATATCCATGTGTATGTAGATGATCTAGTAGTCAGGTCGGTGCAAGCCACGACACTGCTAGACGATCTGAAAGAAACTTTCGCCAATTTGCGCACTTACCAGATTAAGCTCAATCCAGAGAAGTGCGTATTCGGCGTCCCGGCCGGCAAACTCTTAGGGTTTCTCATTTCTGAAAGAGGAATTGAATGCAACCCTGAGAAGATAGCCGCAATCGATAGAATGGATCGGCCAAAAAATCTCAAGCAAGTGCAGAAGTTCACCGGATGCTTGGCATCGCTCAGCCGATTTCTCAGTCGGCTGGGAGAGAAAGCAATCCCACTGTACCAACTGATGAAGAAAACAGAGAAGTTCACATGGACTCCGCAAGCGGATGAAGCCTTCAAGGAGCTCAAGCGTATGCTCTCCACTGCACCAATCCTGGCTGCACCGATTGAGAAGGAACCGATGATGTTATACATCGCGGCCACTACTCGGGTGATCAGCGTTGTGATGGTTGTGGAGCGCCCTGAGAAGGACAAAGCGCAATCGGTCCAGAGGCCAGTGTACTATGCCAGTGAAGTGCTGTCAACCTCCAAGCAAAATTACCCCCATTATTAGAAGATGTGCTATGGTGTGTACATGGCGGCAAAGAAGCTGAAACCTTATTTCCAGGCACATCCAATCACAGTCGTCAGTTCGGCACCACTAGGGGATATCATTGGCAGCAGAGATGCATCAGGCCGAGTGGCAAAATGGGCCATTGAAATTGCAAATCATGGCATCAAGTATGAGCTCCGCACTGCAATCAAATCCCAGGCACTGGCCGATTTCTTGGTGGATTGGGCTGAGACTCAGTACGAGCCGCCCTGCCCCGATTCGGATCACTGGCGGATGCATTTTGATGGGTCCAAGATGAAGAATGGTCTAGGGGCTGGAATTGTCCTCACATCTCCCAAAGGTGACCAATTGCACTATGTACTGCAAATCCATTTCGCAGCGTCCAACAATGTGACCGAGTACGAAGCCCTTGTGCATGGCATTCGGCTGGCCAAGGAGATCGGCATCCGGAACATCATATGCTTCAGCGACTCCGACCTGGTGGTACAGCAGTGCACAGGGAATTGGGATACAAAGGATGCAAATATGGCAAGCTATCGATTCCTAGTCCAGCAGATGAGTGGATTCTTCGAGGGCTGTGAATTTCATCATGTGCCCAGGGCAAATAATGAGGCAGCAGATGTGCTCTCCAAGCTGGGCTCCGCAAGAAAACCCATCCCTCCAGGCGTATCTCTGGAGCACATCAAGAAGCCATCCATCAAGCCTTCACCAGAATCAGAATCCATTTTCATACCAGAGGCCGACCTGGAGGCTATGAAGCAAGCAAAGATGGCACAGCCTGTGAAGATATCCGACCTGAAAGCGCAATCGACAGCACCAGGGGCTGCAGCCTCCTCCGAGCCAACGATACCAGGGGCTGCCGACTGCGGTCCAGGGGCTGCTGTCGTCAGCTCGGGGGCTGACATCGTAATACAAGAAGCATCCGGAGCCGATTCCGAAGAGGCAGAAGCAAATGCTCTAGTGGTAGCAGCCGTTCTAGTAGTGGTGACTGCCCCGTCTTGGGCGCAGCCATTCAGAGATTTCCTGGTAGACGGTACCTTACCCCCAGATGAAGTCGAAGCTCGACAGATACAGCGCCAATCTGGCGCATACACCATCATCAACAACGAGCTGATTCACCGCAGCGCAACCAGAGTCCTTCAGCATTGTGTGGAAGAGGACAAGGGGCTGGAGCTGCTGAGGGACATACATCAAGGTGAATGTGGTCACCACGCATCGGCTCCAGCAATAGTGGCCAAGGCTTTCCGCCACGGGTTCTACTGGCCGACTGCGCGAGCAGCGGCAGAGCGTCTGGTGAAGCATTGCAATGGTTGTCAGCGTTTCAAGGCCAAGAGCCACCAACCGGCATCAGCACTCAAGACCATCCCAATCACCTGGCCGTTTGCGGTTTGGGGATTGGACATTGGGACCATTCAAGACGGCCAGAGGTGGCATGACTCATCTGTTGGTCGCAGTCGACAAGTTCACCAAGTGGATCGAAGCTCGTCCGATCAAGAAGCTCGATGGGCCGACTGCGGTCAGGTTCATAGCAGACATTGCAAGCAGATATGGGCTTCCACATAGCATCATCACTGATAATGGCACAAACTTTGCGAAAGGGGCACTGGCACGATATGCATCTCAGGAGGGCATTCGGTTGGATGTAGCATCGGTTGCTCACCCGCAATCCAATGGCCAAGCAGAAAGAGCAAATGGTCTCATTTTATCAGGCATCAAGCCCCGATTGGTCGAACCACTTGAGAGAGCACCCGGAGCATGGATTGATGAGCTGCCGGCTGTGCTATGGAGTTTGCGCACTACACCCAACCGTTCAACTGGATTTACTCCATTCTTCCTCGTGTATGGCTCAGAGGCAATTATTCCTTCTGATATTGAGTTCGACTCACCTCGGCATGCCCTGTACACTGAGGCAGAAGCCAAGGAAGCTCGAGAGAACGGCGTCGATCTGAAGGAAGAAGCATGCCTGCTGGCTCTGTCCAGATCGGCGATATACCAGCAAAAGTTGCGTCATTACCACAGCAAGAAGATCCGCCCCCTCGCTTTTCGTGAGGGCGATTTGGTGCTCCGCCGAATTCAGCAATCGGCGGGCCAGCACAAGTTGTCCTCGCCTTGGGAAGGCCCATTCGTCGTCAGCCGAGCTCTGAAGAACAATGCATATTATCTTATCGATTGCACGAAGGGGACTCGACATCGGGACACTTCAGGAGTTGAAACGGAGCGTCATTGGAACGCCGAGCTATTATGCCCGTTTTACAGTTGAACGGTACAAATGTATCTTTACTACTTCAAAGTTTATCAGTAAAGCGGTCATGCATCCATGAGATCGCATTCGATTGCCTTGTACATGATCTAGTTGAACAAGTTTTATATTTCGGTCCCGCAGTCGGCAAAAGCGGGCTCGGGGACTGATCGGCCAAACCCACACAGATATGTTTCAAAAAAAAACCGCCAAGGGTGATAGTTCTTGGCCGAGCTCCTACCTAATCCGGATGCAGACCGCAGGTCGGTTGTAGCATCGGGGAGGGCAGGGCCGGTCAAAGCTGTTATCTGGAAGTTCATTTTTGAAATATGTTGAAGTTGGGGCATGGCCGAATGCAGTTTTTTCCGATTGCGGTTGGGTGGTTCACCAGCAACCGGCACAACGCAATCGGCTCGTTTGTTTTTATTTTAGACCTTTGTGTCCAGCACTCAAAGCTTGGAAGTATCTACCCTATTCTCTTAAGGCCCACTTTTCGATCCAACTACAGACCGCAGGTCGGCTGTCCGGTTGGCAAGAGCACACGGCCGTGAGAGAAAAAAGGCAGAGAAAAAAGCCGCAAGTCAAAAACACAAAGGCGAACAAGTATACGGGGCAAACGAATGCCATGAGTACTAGACCCGAGGTCGAATGTATTCATTACATAAATAAACACCCCCAGTGGGTGCACTCGGAATTTCATAAAGTTTGGTAAGTTGTGCAGCGATAACAGCAAAGGAGGCCACCTAGAGGATCAGAGCATCGTCCGCTGCTTCTTCCCCAGAAGATGGTTTGGTCGTCTCGGGCGGAGGAGCAATGGAGCTCGGTGGAGGAGCGGCTGGACCCGATTGCGTTGCAGCAGGGTCGGCTTGCGGCGCAATCGGCACAGTATGAGCAATCGGCTCCGGTTGCGGGTCAGAGGTAGCAGTCTGCTTGCCAGCAGGCGGCTCCACGTGACGAGACGAGCTTCCGGAGGATTCTTCATCGTCATCTTGGTACAGGCCGGAGGAAGATTCGATCCCTTCGTGCGGGCGAGCTTTCTCCGAGCTCTCATCATCGGTGCTGCACGCAAGTTCACTCAGCGTCATGTGCGGTTCCGGCACACCTTCACTGTTCAAGAAAGGGACATATTCTTCGGGACGGAGCCAGGAGGCGATCTCGGCGGAGCGATGGTTGATTTCAAGATAGGCCGCTTCGAGCAGCTCGCCCGTACCCTTGCGTATCGCCCCCAGCAGACTCAGATCCAACCGAGGATACCAGCTCAGGACAGTTGTAAGAGCCATCTGTGATCCAGCCCGAGCAGCTGAATTCAGCAAGACTTCGACTCTCCGGGGGGCAGCCCTCACCATCTGGATCACTTCAAAGTTGCTGGCATCCGGTAGCTCACCCTCTTCCTCCTGCTCGGCGGCGGCATCTCCTTGCTGCGGCGCGGCAGCCGACCAGAGCAATCGGTTAAGCTTCTGCACTCCGGTCTTGAGTGCGCAGAATGCGCCCTTGATCAGAGGCAAGCGTGCACGCGTTGCCAAGATCAGCTCGTCTGAGCTCCACGGGGCCTCGTCAGCAATCTCCACTCCCTGTTCCCGCCGACTCTGCCGGTCAGTGGCAACGGCTTTTTCAGCAGCCGGTTGAGAAGAAGGCCAGGAACCTAGGGAAGAAGAGCAAGAATTCAGGTCAAAATCAAGTCGGCAGACCAAAGGGAAGAGCAGTCGGCAGAAATAGGGCAATCGGAGTACGAAGCTTACCAGCAAGCAGGTAGTCCAGTTCGTGCATCCCAGTCATCAGCGCCTCAGCCCGCCGGCTGGCAGCATCTAGCTCCTCCCGATGGCGTTGGGTGTCAGCCTCCAACTTCTGCACGGCCGCATCGCGCTCCTTCTGCAGTCTCTCCTCTACACCCCGTTGAGCATCCACCAGCTTGTCCAGCTCGCTCTTATGAGAGGTTTTCAAGCTGGCTAAGTCAGCAGTTAACTTTTTGTTGACCTTAGTCAGCTCGGCCTCAGCAACTTGCAAGCGGTCACGCTCTTGGGTGGCAGCATCACGCTGAGCAACTCGCTCGTCAAGCCGGCCTTCAAGATCGGCCACGCGTTTCCTTAGTGTCTCCAGCTCAGGCAGATCAGCGTTGGCAGCTGAGGCAAGACACCACAAGAATCAGAGTCAGATCGGATCAAAAAAAAAAGCGGCGGAGCATACCTTTCAGATCGGCGATCTCAGTAGCTTGCGCGTCAGCTCGGCGCTTCAAACCAACAGCAGTCTTTTGGCTGGCAGCATAGGCTGCTAGCAATCGATCGAAGACATCCTGCTTATGCTGAAGAATAACCAAAGAACAAGTCGAAGCAATCAGTAAACATGGGAGAGAATTCCAGGAAGATCCGGTCCGATTGCAAGCAATCGGCCCGAATCTCGGAGACTACACCCAATGGGTGCGGCGCGCCCCCACAGGAGAAATAAAACTTACCGCAATCGAGCGCTCCGTCGCAATCAGCTCGGCTGTGGCACGCTCGGCGAAGCCTTTGACATGCTTGCGCAGATCGACGACGCGATTTGGCACCGCCGCGGGTGTCAGGTCGGACGGGCCGGTTGCAGCGGTAGCAGTGGCAGTAGCCGGGTCAACCTCAGCACCTATGTACTCACGGCGAAACCTTTCCACCGAAGAAATGGTGTGAGAAGGAGCAGGCGCTTTCGGCACCAAGGCTTGGCTGGGCGTGGGCTGGCTGCTCGATGGCGGAGGCGTGGTGGCGGCCGATTGCATGGTCGTCGCAGGCGCATCCAGATCGGCAGCACTAGCAGTGGTGTTAGCAGCGGGGGTTTCGGTTGGAGTTTTGTTGTGGGTATCGGCAGTCGGGGGTATGGTGTCGGCGGCCGGTGCCTCCGGTTGCACGTCGCCAGACCCACCGGTTGTGATGAGTGGAGGAGCAGGGGCAATCGTCGCGTCCGACTGCACGCGGGCAGAACCACGAGCGGCAGCAGCAGGGCCGGGGGGAGCAGCGGTCTTCACCGATTGTGTCGCCGCACCCTCGCGGGCTTTCTTGTTGCGTTCAGCTTTCTTGGTGTCGGCGGCCGCTGGAACCCGTTTCTGATCTGCCGCAACCTTGGAATGTGTGGTTGAGGCGACAGGTCGGGGAGGCAGAGGAGCCGCATCGGCAGCGGCAGCAGCATCAGCATCAACTGGGTCCCTAGCAAACCAAGAAGCACAGAATAAGATTCAAAGAAAGCAAGTTCAGATCAGAGTGTGGCGAGAGCGGTACCCGTCAACTTGAGGTGCACGGCCAAGCATCGCAGCCATCGAGTACCGCAAGGGACGAATGTTCAGGGGCACAGCCGGAGTGGTCTTGGCCTTCTTCTTCATCTGGACTTGGTAGACCCTCCGAAATACTTAATTCTAAAGTATATATAAATGGATCTATAATTGATTCGGATAAAATTGTTTTATCCATAAAGCTATCCTCGTTTGAAATATGTTTTCTAACAAGCTCAAAGGTTGACTACAGCGAAGTAGTCTCGACCGTAGAGATGCTTTAGTCAGTTCGGGTTATACTAGCAATTACTACATATGTCATTTATAAGATATGATAGAATGAAGGTCAAAACAAAGTTCCTACACGGAACTATAACAAAGGACGTATATGTGATACAGACGGAATGTTTTGTTTATTATAAGGTTGCTGGAATAGATGCAAGCCTCGGATATCCAGTAATGGACTGAAGCTAGCATAATGGAGTTGGAATTTTCGTTGTGATGAAATTGCCAAAAGAGTTTGTTTTTCATTAGGAATGACGAAGATGCTTGAATATTCAAGAAAGTAAGTGGGAGCTGAATAATATTTCTAAAACCTTATGTAGATGACATATTGTTGATTAGAAATGATATAAATTTCTTGACACGAATAAGGACTTCATTGGAAATAGTTTGCAGCTGAAGTACTTGGGCTAATATATCATTAGTAATGAGCACAGTGATCTATGAAGATAGTAAGTGTCTGATCATGTTAAAGCCAACATTACATATTGACATGATACTAAAGTAGTTTAGTATGAAAAACGCCAAGAAGGATGTTCTTGCCCAGGTCACGGTGAAAAGTTGTTTGCAGAAATCGGTGTTCATGAACACAAATAAGCAAAACACATGAATTGGATTCCACACACCTAAGTGTTTGGATTAATCATGTACACCATAATATGTAAAACAACCAGATATGTCCAGTGCTCCAAAAAGGTTGTGAGCAAGATACCAAACTGATCAAGATGTTGATCATTGGACAAATAGTAAAAAGTTAAACTTATGAAAGATAAGATATGTCTCTCGAAAATGGAGATAATGAAGAGCTCGTTGTAATGAGTTACACTAGCTGAATTTTGATGTAAACAGTTACACCAATTCAGTCTTCATACTTACTCCGACCGATTTTCGACTTTAATTGGGATTATGTGTTTCACACGTAAGGGTGGCACGGTATGGAGGAGCTGTGTCAAGTTAAATACTGTGGCGAATTCTATAACAGAGGCTAAGTATATTGTTGCTTAAAGAAGTAACAAGGGAGGGTATTTTGAATCATAAGTTCATTGTGAACGTGGTATGGTTTCTTAGATGCTTGAAGCTCATGGAACATTGATGAATGATTTAATGACTTATTCTAAGGAACCAAGGTCCTACCAAATGATTCAAACATATACAAAGCTAAACTGATAAATTAGTGAATTTTATGAAAGCGTATAACGCAAAGATATGCAAGATACACACGAGTCTGAAAGGTCAGATCCGTAGATGAAGTCTATACCACAAATGAAGCATGCATTACACTGGTATGCCATAGGTGTAAAATGCTCAAGCACTGACAATATTATTGACTCTAGTGCAAGTGGGAGACTGTTGGAAATATGCCCTAGAGGCAATAATAAAATGTTATTATATATATTTCCACGTTCGTAATTAATGTTTATATTTCTATGCTATAATTACAATGACCCTGACTGTGAGATTCAGAAGAAAACTCATTTGCATGTGTGAAAATGTAAACACCAAGAGTTCCTGGTTTAGCCTCTAAGACCAGGTCATGTGCTAACTGATGATTACGTTTTCTTAATTATGGACATTGTTCTTGTAACAAGGATGTCGGTAGCAATGAGAACATATTGTTAGTAGAACAGTGATGTTGAACCGACCCCAAGTTGAATGATATACTTAGAGATCACATCGTAACTGCGAAGTCATATCATGAAATGTTATCATATACGTAATTCCTTAGACCATGAGAGTATCGAGTTACTTCACGCAGGAAGATGTACTTTTGTTCTTAGATGAATCTTCCCGTCACTGGGTAAGATAAGTTCCAAGTACATCAGATAGTGTGTCTAGTAATTGCGATAGTTCAAGACTGAGATTTGCTCCTTCACGATAAAGAGATATTTACTTCGGGCCCACTCGGTATTACGGTATCCATTATAGTCTGGCCAGACGCAGTGCGACATAGTCACGGGGATACCGGAATACGATAACGAAAAAAGGGACAAACGAGCAAAGAGGATAACGAGTGCCTTGTGTTCAAGAAGTTGTTACACATGGGTGCCAAACTTCTCTCCTCTGACTTTGTCATATATCGCAAAGCAAAGGGAATGGTACATGACTAAACATAAAGGTTCACTCGAAGTTTCTTCGTCTATGTGCGGGAGTCAACATGGGTGTCCATGGCTCCGCTGTTGATTGTTGGCTATCGACAAAGGCTGTTGTCCTATGTCCGGAAGATGTTCTGAGTCATGTTCGCATAATACCGAACCTATTGGGTCACACACTTAATGAGCAGTAGTCTGTTATAATACTGGAATGGTAGAAGTTTTAGTGGAAGCAAAGCAGAATAGTTCATACGGGCACCAGAAATAGTTCAGGGTATTTATAGAATCGTTCATATGGGCACCAGAAGTAGTTCTGGGTATTTAAGGATATGTTTGTATCACTCTGGAGTAGTCCCAGGTGGTTCCGGAACATATGAGAATGGTGCTGGGGAAGTCCTGGATCAACCGGAATGGTTTCCGGATAATCGTTGGGCGTCCCGACAACTTACGCGGTCATCGGATTTCTTAGACTGTCACTCGGATGGTCCCAGAACCTATCCAGATAGTTCCGGAACATCCGAAAACGGTCCCGGAAGGTCCTAGAAGTCTTCCAAAAGGTTCCGGAATGTCCCGAAACCATCCGGAAGGTCCCGGAATGGCCGAAGATGGTCCCAAAGGGTCCTGGAAAGTTCCGGAAGCTTCTGGAAGGTTCCAAAAGTTTTCGGACAGTACCATATGCGCCCAACCACCCTTAGCCTTGAGGGGCAAGGCACCCCAAAGGGGCTGGCCGAAATCTGGGTGGGGAGGCGCCATAGGTGGGGAGGAGTCCTCCTTGGACTCCAACTCCCTGGTGGGAAGGACTCCCTTTGGGAGTAGGAGTCCCCCTAAACACCCCTTAGGTCAGCCAGGGGCCCTCCTGGTCACCTATATAATGAGGGGCAGGGGTGGGGGCGCAACACATCAAACCCTAGGCCCCCCTGCGCCACCCTCCCCTCTGTAAACCCCATTGCTCCACTTTTAGACCCCGTTTTAGACAATGTTCTAGATCAGAATCCGTTAGGATTTTCTCCCTATAGTTTTCTCGGTGGCATTCTTCTCTGGACGGCGGAGCGCTGCTGGATTGCTGCTACGGGATGTGTGGATAGTAATAGAGGGGTCGTGCCTTCGGCCCTTCTTCGAGGAACTTGTTCGTGGGACTAGATCGCGGGACGGTTCGAGGGATCGATATCCTCGTGGTTGGGAGGTCATTGAAATTCCTAGCTGCGGGGATCTGCACTGACGGTCTTCACCAACTCTACTCTTCCGCTGCAACGTTGGTGAGCATGACCTAAACCTTGTATGCAATCTTCATAGATGATCTTGGGTGATTGCTACGTAGGCCAATTTTTTTTGTTTTCTACTACGTTTCCCAACAGTACACCATGGGATTCTACAGGTTTCCGAATGCTTCTCATGCGGTTTTTGACAAAAACCATAGTAACTTCTACTAGAACTCGGCCGATAACAAGCGCAAATATCGGATGGTCCGCTGGCAAATCATGTGCCGGCCGAAGAACATGGGAGGGCTTGGTATCCTAGACACTTCAACTATGAACATTTGTCTGTTGGTCAAGTGGTGGTGGGAAAACTGTTAAAGCTAGCACTGGCTCTTTGTGGTTTGACATCTTACAAGCAAAGTACTTTCCCCTCTACTCCCCTCTCTCGGCTTCTGCCTCAGGTGACTCTCAATTTTGGCGCGATATCTGCAAAGTTAGAGACATCTTCCGTGTGAACGTTCGCTTCTCTGTTCGGAATGGTAGGTCGGTCTACTTCTGGTTGTTGGATCTCTGGTCGCCGACTGGTCGTATTGCTGATCTTTTCCCTATGTTCATCTCTAAGGTGGTTGCGGATGGGTGAGACCTTGGCTTTCGGCATACTCTCTCACCTGCAGAACTTGAAGAATGGCACAACCTCGTTGTCCTCTTCCCCCTGCTCTCAGAAGGAGAGGACGAGGTCTCTTGGGCCCTAACTCCATCTGGTTGTTTCTCTGCCAAATCCATATATGCTACCTTGATCCAGGGCAATCGCACAAACAAGTTCTCCTCGGTCTGGAAGGCCCGCATCCCCGCCAAAATTAAGATCTTCCTCTGGCAAGCCTTTTGAGGAAAGTTGTCGGCGTCTGATCAGATTAGGAAACGCAATGGAAATGCATCGCCTGAATGTGCGCGGTGTGGGGCTACGGAGTCTACTGTCCATATTTTTTCCATTGCCATCTGGCCCATTTCCTGTGGAGTTGTGTTCGATCGTGGTTGGGTAATTGTTGGTGCTATGTGTCCTTTGTGGAGGCGTGCAGTTTGGTTAAACCGTTGAGAGGCTCTGCAGTCTAGGGTTTTCTGGAGTTTTTTCACGGCTATGTGTTGGGTCCTTTGGACTACCAGAATAAATTCACGATTGAAAGATCGTTTCCCGACCGACCCACTGACTACTTGTTTAAAATTGCTGCTACTCTTCAGATCTGGAAGCCCTTGAGCAAGAATGAAGAGCCTGGAGTCACTACTAGAGAAAAGGCTATAGGAGATCTCAACATTAGTGGCGCATTTGGTGTGTAATGCGCCACTACAAATTAGGGGTGGCGCACTGGAAAAAAAATGCGCCACCCCTAAGGGCTTAGTAGTGGCGCATTTTTTACCAGTGCGCCACCCCTAAGACTAGGCCAGCCTGGATCCTCTTAGTAGTGGCGCATTTTGCGAAATGCGTCACCTCTAACTATCTTAGGGGCACTACTAAGCCCTTATTAGTGGCTTGTTTTTAATGGCGTCCTTATAATGCGTCACTAACAGCAAAAAAATCCACTACTAGCCTATTTTCTAGTAGTGAGTTGATGGCGATCAGAAACATCAAGGCCACGGCTATTTCTCTTCTCCCGAGATCGGCTTCTTGCGGCTCTTCCTACTACTTAGCTAGTTAGTGCCTACTTTCCTCTCCAGTTATTGTGCTATTGTCTGTTTATCTCGAGCTTTTTGGCCTATGGCCGTTGGTTGTGGCCTGCGTGCCACTAGTTTATTTCCGTTTGTATTCATATTTGGGTTGTGTGCTGTTTGTTGTGAACCGTGGTGCCGGATGACTTCATTATATAAAGTCGGGCTAAGGTCTTTTATCTAAAAGAGTAAAGGCTATTAAAAATGGAGCCTCCTGCTAATGCACAAAGAATAAGCAACTCAAGCCATGAAACAGTAAACTGACTGGCACCAAACATGGCATTGCCACTTGAATTCTCGCATGAAGCAAATACAAACCAGAAACCGTAGCATTGGCAGAACTAGCTGACCGTAGGAACACAAGTTACTGCACTGCTCTATGTATATCTCACGCTTCCACCGACATGCGGCAATATCGACTATAACTAGTAGTTCATGATATATATTGTAAAATAGGTTGTTCACCTAGTGACTAGTGTACAGCCTATTTTACGAATCTATAAAGATTGCTTCCGCCTCTATAAATGATCAACACCCTCACTGCTCCTCCAGCCGTCGAGTCTTCATACAAATCCCCAGATATTATGTAATTATCAAGTTTGCTCGTTTGAAGTCGGAGTCTGGCTTTGCTCAATTGGTTTCATGGTTTTTTGAGGAGGACCACACAGACTCAACACAACCTGAAACATTCATCAATTATTATAGAGATCAGCTCCTTATGCCAATAGGTGGAGACAGTTAAGAGACGATAGAAAATTAAAATGCTAACCGGTAGGAAGATGAGCCCATGCAGAAAGCCAATGAGGACGAGTGCCAGGTACATCTGGAAGTAATATACCTGCAGCCATTTGGATTAAACAAAGGTGCTTCAAGCTAAACTCCAACAGGAATACAGAACTAGAAGTGCGGGCTAAGATGTATTACCACAAAGACTTCAGATTTTGCAAAACGTAGGACAATAACCCCTACAAGTTTGGTCAAGGTGATTCCACTGAAAAATCAAGATATCAGGTCAGAATAAGATAATACTCACTCCGTACCAAAATATAGGTAGTTGGAAAGAGTTGCACGAAGGAGCTACAACAACCTATATTTCAGTACGGAGGGAGTATAAATTATGAACAGCACAACCAGATATGGAAATATGACAAAGAACTGCAACTGGACTTCAGTAAATTTATTTGCAACAGCGGGAAACTTTCTTATGTGAAATAATCGCTCAAACGAAACTGTGAACTGTTTATATTTAACACTCACTAAGACACATCTAAGCATACTCGCATATATCTCAAGCAATCTAGGATAAGCTGCAAGCAACTTATTGAAATGCTATTACTATTTGTTATCCAACGTAACACTGTCCCAACGATGTCAACAACAGTAATGAGGCTAACCTGAATACAGAAACACCCATCGTCGATAAAGCCTGCCTTGCACGGTTTTCTCTATCCCCGATGCCTATCTGTAAATTTAAAAGTGAATATGAAGGGCACAGGCATGATATCAAAAAAACAGACAAGATAAACATGAAGAAACTATATTGTTATAAAGTAGAAACACATCCGAACTTATTTCCATGGTCCTTCATTTGGGATGGGTTTGGGTGTCAGAAAAACTGGTTTATTGTTGTTGCTCTTTGTTTTTTTGTTCCTCCAATGTCATGCAGACTGTATAGAGAATCAAACTACTTCCACATTTTAAAGTACACTGCTAAATCACTGATAGCAAATGATAAAAGTTTCAAGAGTGCGAAACAAATCTAAAGGTTTTTCAAGTTTATTATGGCCAACATCAATCACAGGACTCAACTAAACTGGAAGATTTCGAATTGGCATTTCCAAATGTACAATGCACCTACCATAAAGGCATGTGTGATATGAACACAGAATTCAACAGCAATTCCTATTGACATAACAAGGTTTACAATAGAAATTGCATTGAGCTGAATTCCGAGGACAGCCATCACTCCCTGCCAAAAGTTTGAAAGAAAATGTTATAATTTGATAATGATAAGAATTAAATAATTTACCTTTGAAGGTTGAATTCTAGAACTACTGTAGAAACAAAACAAAGCAGAAAAGCTACAAATGACAAGTATAACTGTCACGGGCTTCAGTTGTGTTGTAACTCCTTAACATGATACACTAGGTTTACATATGCAAACTCAATCACATATGCCAATAATACTACCAAGGTAATGTGAAACCTGCTTTAGATTTATGGATGTTTCATATGCCCGGTTACAATTATTCCAAAATGTAGGTCAATATTAGGTGATGCATAGCTAATTAAGCCAATTGCTTTCACCAATAGTTGAACAAATCCTATATATTTTAGTTAGTTGTTGACATGAAGTCAACACATGGTTCTACTCCGTAACCACTTGTATTTATAACATGCCTATGTGCTATTCAATATGCATCAGAGGCCACCAATTGCTATGAACTTGAAAAGACATATAATCAAAGGTAGTATTTCATATTGGACAGGAGAGAGACAAACATACCATCAGATCCAAGACTATCATAGCCAGAACAACCAAAATGATAGCTGAAGCCCATAAACTGCAAGCACAGAGATATAAATTATCACAACTACCGAATCGACGAGCAACAGAAAATAGTTAGTACTAAGTTTCTGAAAGGAGTTGCTGACCTGCTGGTGACTATGAAGCAAACAACAAATACTGTACCTGTTAATTTTTGCATAACAATGAACTGTGTCAAATCTCAAATGAAGGTAGAAACATTATAAAAGAAGTACTTAGTTAATTATGTTTGACGTGATTATGCTTGTTATGGTTGGTAGTTATTAGACATGTTTCGTGAACTTAGCATCAGTACAGCAGCAACGCGCATGGAAAGGGTGAAGGAATAAGCCATGCCCTGGTCTGGCGGCCGGCGTGAGCGCGCCCAGGCCGGACCAGGGGCAGGGCGTGTAGGCGTTCGTGTAGTGTGTGTACGTTTAAGTTTAGATCGGACGCCGGTGCGTGCCGCGTCTGTACTCGAGTTGGTGTCGCGTGCGTGTGTCTATGGACCCGTTTCTGGTACATGCAGGCTAGCTGCAGGCTTGGCCGGGTCTTGTGGAGAGTAGCTTAGGCCGTTGGCGAAACTGACGGGGTGGGCGTGGTGATCTGTTGGAGTGCAGCAGCGTGGGCACGTAGGAGCGCGTCCTGGGCGCTGCTAAGCATGCGGATCGTGCGCGTGTGATTAGGAGTTAGACGTGGGTTGTGTGTGCACCTATATAAACTCCTCCCCCTGTACTGGTCGTGGTGGAGCCAGCCTGAAAAGAGAAAAGATTAGGGCGTTGGTGCGCCCACGGCGGCGTTCGTGCGCCGGCCGGGAAAATTCTGTGTTGTCTCCCTTCTTCTACCTCTGTCCTTGAGGTGAAAGAGAGAGCTAGGTGCAGGGTGCTGCACCAACAAAGGGAAATAGAGAGAACTTCTTGGTAGACCTTAATTGAATGGAAGTATGGAACCACCCCCTTATATTGAGGGGTTACCGTTCAAGAGGTCTGAGTCAAGCAAACATTTCCTAATTCAAACTCATCCAATCACTTGTAATTCAAACTGTCATCCCTAACTTATGTCAGTCATTTAGAAACATAACTTGATATCGCAGGGTTTACTGCCGCCCCTTGGAACGGTATCTATAGGCCCAGCTCCATATAGAAACATTCAATGGCTAATTCCAAACGGAAGAGAACTTATTACATAATCAATTGCATGGAATAAGTTTGTTTGCTTCATTGTTAATGGACAGCTTAATTCATAAATACCATGTCCAGAGACAGTTCAGTTTCCATGTATGCAAAGGAACCATGGCCTGGCTGTTTTGGGTATAAAATATAACATGCAAGACTGGCTAAGATATCGTTATCTAAACGCTAAAAATATGATGTCAAATATTTTCGCATAGGAAGGTTTGTGCAGGTTCCTGTTAGTAACTAGTCTTTTTAAAGATAGAACACTGCAAAGTTGTGCAGGTTCATGTTAGTAACTAGTCTTTCAAAGACAGAACAGTGCAAAGATAGCATACCTGACTCTGCTAGACTTTCATCTCTAAATCGTTAAAAAAATCCACAACTCTGACTAACTCCAACTAAGTTATGCATAAAACTATTCAGAATGGTATGTTTGCTAACAGAAATGCTACATCGACGGGATTTTACAGACTCTTTACGGACTCCCTTTAATCTGGCGTGTTTGATTGGATTAAAGAAAACTGAGCGGGCCCACCAGGGGATAATTCAAGGGGGGGGGGGGGGGGGGGGCGTGAGAAAGTTATCAAAGGACCCCGTAAAAACCCTGTATACTGCCCGTTGATTTAGCATTTTTGGTTTGCTAATAGTAATAGCAGAACCAACTGATTAAACCAGTGTAACAGCCAACAGTGCCAGTCCTCAAACGTTGGGTTCTTCAGTGCACTGTGGTGAGCGAATTGTTGGTAACACATCAAATAACCAAGCTCGTTTAGCAGCGAATTTCTTGGGTTTACTAATTCAAACTGTGCATTCATACTAGGAGAGAGATATATTACTCTCTCCGATACCCAAGCAAAATGTGCACACATAGAAAATGAGATCCCGCGAGAAATTTATTAGAAGAATACACAAATAATCTGACAAACTGTAAATATAATAAGTAACTAACCAAGGCAAACACATATATTCATGATGGCTGTCTTCCATACGCTGAGATATTGCTCAAAAAATATATAGAACACTGAATATGGGAAAATTTTCATCTGCACCAAGATGTACTGAAGACTATCAAAAATATATCAAGGCAATAGCATCCAAACGAAAGCTAACAATAATCAATATGAAATATAGAGCGAAAATAGAGTAGTCACTATGTCATAATCCTTAGCTAAAAGTACAAATTTCACAGACTTGCGTATCTTTGAATAGCTAGTGGCTGCTAATATTTACGTCAGCAATTCGGGGATAATGAGTTTAGTAAAAGGCCCAAATAATCAACAATTCAGGATGTACTGGCTAGTACTTCCAGTAATTGTAGAACACTACTAGAACCACGTGAACAGTAATGATCTATTAAACCTTCATCAACAGAGGAAATCCACCGGTTATTTTCAGTATGTGTAATAATAATTAAGAGTGAAACATGCCAAATCAATTTTTTGTGTATGTCACAAGAGAAAATACTTCACAGAAATAACTTCAGTATATTCAAGTCAGTATTTTCAAAACATCCAATATATCACCCTCATCTAAAATATAGAGGCAGGCAAATTACCTGTAAATCTTTGGACATTTGAGAACTGAAGTCCCGGGCAGCTCTCATTGAGTTAACATAGTCAGTCTAAGAAAAAAAATATCAATATTACTTAAACTTTACCATATCGGAAAGAAAAATAGTGATAATTATGATGGATTGCATGCTAATCCATTACCTGTTTATTAAGGGGAGTATGGTATGTACGGAACGCTGATGCTTGTATAATGCCATTTTCATAACCTGAAAAACAAACAGGGTAGCCAAATATGTTAGGTGATACTCAATATTATAATTTCAATCTATTAAAATGCAAGCACGTTGAGTGGACAATAATACTATATCTCAATTGGTTTAAAATGCCTTCACATTTATAAATATATGGTATTTCTTTGGCATGTTCTCTAGCATGATAAAATATTGAGATGACACATCATTGGCATACACTACGTACCACTGAGGTCCAAACTTGTAGAATAAGCTCCTTTCCCCCCTTTAGAACAGTCACTTGATGGAAGTGCATCCAGAAACCATGGAAGTTTCTCTTTAAATTGTGTTGTGGATGGACGCCCATTGTGCAAGTCTGAATGTAGGAAACACTGAGACAAAAGCATAACAAGTAGATTAGAAATATTTCACTTCTACTTAACATGTAGTATCTATTTATATGTCAACTGTGGTTGAAATATACTCCCTCCGTTTACAAATATAAGATGTTTTGGATATTCCAATATAGACTCAAATGAGTGAACAAACATACTAAAACACGTCTATATACATCCGATTCAGAAAAAAAAGTTAGAACAACTTAGAATTGTGAACGGCGGGAGTACTATATACCCACTGCACATAATAGGGCACAGCAATGCAGATGCAGCTCTCTGAAATTAATTGATACACTAACAGGTTTAGAGATCACAATTGAAAGATAGTATTACCGTTGTACAATTACTGCACTCTCCATTTAAACTGCATGAACCTGAATCTTTATCAAGTTGACAGCAAGGAGGCTGCAAAGTAGAAAATTCAAGTGGCATTAGCAGATATGCTAACATGCAACCAGTTCATATTTTCTCTGTAGTACTTAAATTGGGCGTTCTTGTTTCTACCAGAGAGGGAAATGTCCACTGGTTCAGAAGAAAATTGATTGTTTCTTCCAACCAATACAAATACAGTATGAATGTGCTGCACCCTAAAGGAGTTCAGGGAAAAGTTCTGAACCTGATCATCTGGAGGGCAATAATTTCCATTAACAAATTTTCGACAGCATCCAAATGCTTCGGGAGACATCCATATTAGGAAGTCATCAAGCCATGAAGCAGCGGGTTTCGCTATGTAACTTGACTCAGGAGATAAAGATTGTCTTGCTATCTGCATGTATCAACCACTATGTTAAATGGAGGGCAGTCTTATCAACATATGATGAACTTTTATACATGCTTCTCAAAATCAAAGCAGTTAAGTTGCATCAGGAGCCGATAGCTTTATAGTAACAAAGGTCGCCTTTGAAATGTATTGTGCAAGCATCAATCATTTCATACTGATGAATATTAATGCGGAAAAAACGTTGGAAAGAGAAAAGAAACAATTTTATACCTCGTTCAGAAGAGAGTTTGAATTACACTGATTGATGGAACATATCTGATTAGTATTTTCTGATGCAGAGCTGGAAACAGTGAAACGCATCAGGAATCAAATTATTATTTGAGTTAGGCATGCAACTCAGAAGAACTCAACAAGCTCCCCTCTTTCAAAAGGCAACAGTGCAACAGTGACAGCCAATTCAGAAACATGAGAAACTTGGTTTTCAACTTTTGAATATTATTTGAGTTAAGCATGCAACTCAGAAGACCTCAACAAAATGGCCTCTTTCAAAAGGTAACACGGCAACAGTAACAGCACATCCAGAAACATGAGAAACTTGGTTCTCAACTTTGATGTATCCATAACAATATAAAGACAAGAATGTGGTGGATAACAGTAAGAAAGCACAACAATGTGACAAGGAATATCCAGCCATGTTTGTTTGTTTCCACTGTATAATCATGCTTCTTTAAATCATGCAGAAAAAATATATAAATAATTTACTTCTAGTTACCTGTAATTGAAGTCCTTCACAACAAAATACAGTGGCGGTCCAACTTTCATGTACTTCTCAAGGTCGTCAAAGTAACCCTGTAAACATTATAATGAGCATGATCCTAAAAGAAATACGAAGATCCCTATAGAAGCAATTAAGGCTTAAGCAACAGAAATGCAAGTGATTGTGTAAACCTGTAAATAAGAATCTCGTGGAAGAACGATTTGCTGCTCCAATCCTGGTTGTAGTCTAGTTGAGATTGCCTAATTGGGACAAAAGAAACATAATTTGTTCAACCACACACACTCGTAGTCAAAAGTCAAAAAAAATGTAAGCAGTTCTATCTCGGTGGTTTTTGCCCATATTTGCATTAGTTAACATCTGAACTAGCAACACGCAAGATGCAACTAGACAAGAACAAACAATAACCCACTGTAGCGAATGTATTGCTGATCCATATTTGATGGTCAGCAAGATTTATAAGTACAGACAGAACACTAAGTTGATGATCTCCCATCCATCAGAGAGTCTCAATGAAAAAAATAGACTTGGCCTGTAGATAGCAGACTCATATTTCACCAGATATAAAGGCGTTCGTATAGAAGCTAATAGGAGGAACAGAAATAATCATGATGATGTGCAATGGGCATGCAAAATATATGAGCACTTACAATGCTTGCAAATGCAAATCCCACAAATACAGCAATCACGATAAACTTCACTGGTCGGTAACCGAGAATTGGCCCGTGAACATCCTGTATGTAAACAAAGAAACTATAAGTATCAATGAACATAAAACAATATCTTGAGAAACTTAAACATGGTAAAAACGTTGAGCTTAACTTAACATAAGAACAAGATTTGCTCTGGTAAAATATGTACTATTTACCTTCATATAGCGTGCAACAAAGTGAAGCCGCTGCTGGCCACCATCTTAAGTTTGGAAGACATTAGAAAGGGAAAAAAGTTAGAAATGAGACAAAATGAACAAGCATTTACTGCTAAGTTTTAGAAAAGCAAACATGGAGTTTTATTTGGACACTTACTGTCACCAACAGTGCTTGATTTAAGTCTTGCACAAGGAACACAATCAATCCTGCCATCTTCTGCCCTCCTAAAGTCATATACAATAAGGGCTACGAAGGCTGTCACTTGGAGAAGGAAATCCAGAAGAACTGCCATTGCTGCACAAGACAGTATGTTGGAACTCCCAAAAGTGCTAGTTATAAATAAAAGCAAGGAAATGTAAAGAAACCAACCGGCAAACATGGAAAATACTCTGGTGGCAGGCATTGGATTGATTGCACTGACAGAAAAGGCTAAAACTTCAGCCAAACTGGCTAACGTAATGGATGGCCCAACTTCCACCAATGCATTACTTATACGTTCTTCCAATATTATCCCATCTGGTTGTCGCTTGACAGCATGGACAAGGATACACATGTTGTCCACACCAACCTAGCCACAATCACATCCGTCAGTTTCATCTGGTAGCAGAGTGATAAGAAGCTGCATCTTTTGAACAGAGTACAGATCAAATGAAGTAGCAATATTAATCAATCACCAACTTCCTTTAAAAAAATATGGCAAATGCAGCAAGAAAATATTGCCTAAAAAAACAAATAACTCAATGGCAGGCAATGCAATATAGACATCAACTGTGTTCACCTATGTAGGAAAGTGCGGGTTAAAATAAATTTCACACATACTAAGCACCAAATTATCAACAAGGACTATATGCGATGATGGTTTCATGGAAATCAATTTTCAAAAGAGATGATCCAATCCTCATGAAGAAGCTATGTTCCAACTCAAATATGTTGAGTGCAGATGCATAATGGTTTTTCCTTCCTCTTAATGCAACAAAACAAAGAAATACTGGAAAGGTGCATTGGATTGATGAACAGAAAAGCAGTCACTATTGTGCTAGAGACAGAAGACTTACGGCCAGCACAAGAAAAGGAATAACTTCCATTATGATTAGAGTCGACTTCACTCCAACAGCACTAAACAATCCCATTGATCCTAAAACCGACAGCATCACTAGGACAACCCCAGATAAGCCAAGCAATACCTGGCAAGTTATCTCGTCAAATGAAACATAATGCAAGATATGTTTGACATATTTAAAGAAATAACTTTGCAAAATATTACTAGCTCTGTCCCAGAATAGAAGATGTTTAAGAGAGCGTGCAGTCAATTTCTTGATTTTTGACAAGATATAACTTTTAACATTGGTTTGATGGAAAATGTAACACTATTTTTTTCAGTTTCACGACATAATATTTTGCAATCTTTCACCAAGATAGTCATACAAAAAGTAATGATCAAAGTTACATATTGGAGACTGTGCAAAGTCAAAACCGACATCTATATTGGTACTGACGAGTATATGCTTCTTTAAAAGAAACTAGAGCTGGTTGCTTGCAGTTTTTTGCCATTCCTTTTTCATATGTTTCTTTTAAAGTTACCAGATTTATGAGTTGTGTTAAACTTTGCGATACTACTAGTAAATGTAGTAAAATAACTGATTCAATATGCAAAATGTAGAGCATAAGTATTATCCAGGTTATCACGTTTGACATCTCCCGCTTCTATAATTATGTGACTCAAGATGAACACAAGAAAATGCGTCGGCCTAATAGCAGTACTGCCAACCACTGCAATGTTTATATTTACTAAATGTATGGTCAGCAAACATGGATAAATGAGAACTGATCTTATAAAAAACACAATCATAAGGAACAAGATACTCCGCGTACACCAAAACAATTAATCATGGGACAACTGACTCTGTATATACCACTCCTGAATTTCAAACATATGAACTTGCGACTGACTCGCATTAAAGTATTGTTTAGGCGTAGGAGTGGAAAATAAAATATTTACCCATCATAGGTTATCATATTCATACCTTTGATGAAACAAATAATGACCACAAACGAGCAGGGCGATCTCGAAGTGTGAATGAGATGTATGCGAACATCACAATATAACTTATCTGATTTCATTCAAAGGGCACAAATAAATATCACAATATGTAGGCAAACAGGATGTCTTACACGATGAAAAAGATTTTGCAGATATTTACCACTATTGTAATTGCATCAGCTGTACTCTCTCTGTTTAATTCATCTTTGATAGAGCTCTCGGATGAAAAGGATAATGTAAGGTTCTGTGCTAATACCATTGGCAGTATTTCTTCCTGCAAAAAACTCTCAAGCCATCAGATGTAATTTTTTGGCTCAAGTGAAATATACAAATCACTAGAGTACTTCTCCTGAAGTTAAACCAAAAGCTACAAAAACACTCTATGGAGAAAGACTAGCTGGAAAATAAATACTATAGGCTTTAATCCAGACAGGAAAGAGTTAGCTCTGTACAAAATTAATCACTGTGCTCTATGCTATGCATGCAAATGGCATTAGCATTCATGAAACAACCTTTTGCTAGATTCAGGCATCTGGGACTTCAACAAGCCCAGTGAATCGGCTCACTATATGAAAAAAGGAGAAAAGAATGGAAACAATAATGCTCCTACTAAGTCTCCTGAGAATATGAATTTGAACACGCTTAATCCACATTATCAAAGTTGCTTCCCATCGCCATAATTTCTCAGGATGTAGGGTGATGCATAGTAAATCTTGTGTACAGTGTTCTTCATTCGAGCAAATATCTCTGCATAGTTTACTTTAATATCCTTAGTGAGGTTCATTATTTCGTTCCTGAAGGAGGGGTTGTGTGGAAGTATTGAAGTATGTCACGGGCACTGCTTACAAGTATATGTTAGAGAATGGACTTATATAGAGCAGGTAACGATTGACAGTAAACTTCTACTGTAAAGTGCTGCTTGCTGAGCACATAAGCTCAGAAGTTGGGTGAGAGTTCCAAACCTTAACAAGATTAATATATGCCCTTTCCCAAGCCAAAGCCTTTCCATTCTCTTGTCCTGTTGTCTCAACCTTATTGTTCACAGGATACGTTATGACGAATGCAGAAGCCTGTGAAGCAATAGAAAGTTAATAAGAGAAGTGGATAATCAGTAAAATATTGTTTTGACTAAAAATGTATAGCATTACCTCAGTATAGTTGCTCCCTGGAAAACCACCTAATATTGTACTAGGGTCAATAGGCGATTGGAAAGTGCTCAAACATGTCTCTTCGGAACTGTAATGCTGCGATATAGCAGATATTGTTTAGTGTTCAGATACAACCAGCAGACAAACCTAGCCAGTATCCCAATATTCACTGCTCGGTGTGATATAATTCGTCAATAGTTTACAGAGGTCTGTTTTGCAACAAACAAAGAAGGAAAATGTCCATAGGAAAAGATATTTTAACTATTGTTATTTACCTCAAAGCAAAATTTAGCATGATCTATACCCATATCATCATACTTCTTCGGATCCAGCTGGAAATACTGCAACAGATACCACCAATTTAATATAATTGCTCAGATGTATGCATGGTGAACAGAATATATGATAGAAAGGATTATATAGATTCTAGAAAAAACAAGTTACTCTCTCCGATCCATATTAATTGTCGCTGAAACGGATGTGTCTAGACGTTTAGTGCTAGATACATCCATTTCGTCGACAATTAATATGGATCAGAGGGACTAGTTTCATATACAGAGTACAGACTAAACACTACAAAATCATCACCTGCAAAACACTTTGGGTAGAACAGGCTGTGCTGAGTGGCTTTAGGCAGATGTCAGCAAGGGATACTGTCGATCCAGAATAATTGGCACGTAGATCATCGATCTTTGCAATTAAAAAGAGACATTAGAACCATTAAGCAGTTGCAGTGCGAAATTTACATGACTGGATTTCATACCTTTTTCTGAATCTGAAATATTAATTTCAAATTGTTATCATTTACAATTGTAGGAGCTTCAGGCTGGTCAGACACAGAAGTGGCTAATACAAGCTGCAGTTACAACAGGAATTAACAAAAATATTACTCACTGCAATAGACGTCTTCAAACGAAGACATGACAAAGAAAGATAGACAAGAGGTCAAGATAAAAAAACAGCAAATATGGTTAGGTTTTTTTTTTGCGGGTAAGCAAACATGGTTGGTTGGTATGCAGGAAATAAGTTGGTATACAATCTGTAACAAATGTTCACCTAGTTGAACAAAAACAAAGCCATGAAACTTCAAAATACCTGCTCAATCCTATAAAATGGTGCAAGATGGCTGTCAAAATATTGCTTTTCCTCAGCAGTTTGACTTCCAGGGCTAACCCAAAGCTGCAGAAAGAAAACAATCAAGTCAGAAACCTCTTAAATGGATGTATTCACACAGTCCAGGTAACTACACACCAGAAACTTTGAGTTCAAAATGGTTTTAATTCACCCCCTGGACCATATGGCTGTAACTTTTCCGACTTCTTTTAAATATATGCATTTAAAGGGGAGCAATCATCCCCACACAAACAATGGGAGCAATCATAAATGCCCACAAATTACACGAAATCATAGTCCAAGCCTCAAAGACAATCCATGGTAAATGAGTGCTAAAGATGTGAACACTTAAATTGTCAGATTTGCTCTCCATGTTTTTGTTTTTCTGACACATATTTTTCACCAGTATTCGTATACAAATTTATGACCTTCGCCCACTATGTTCACAGGATTAAATTATTTAATATCCTTTTTGGAAGGTACAATGGAAAATTATCTGAAAATGACCATAAGCATAGAGGACACCGAACACCATACAAGTCTAAATTTATTCAAAAAAGCATAGCCAACAATAAAAACTAAATTTATAAACTGTGCAGCAATTTATTTCCTATTTTATTTATTGTGATTTATTTTAATGAACATTTCCAAGCAACCAATCAAAACTGTAAACGGATTTCCATTGTAGTTTTTCTTTCTATGCTTCAGACTTGGTGAATAATTGTGAGTTGTAAGAGAATAATACTATTGCCTACATCAAACTTATTAAAGTAATTAATCTTAAATACAGATAGACAAAATTTTAAGTATAGCTGTCTTCTCATAACAATTCAAACTCCAGCATTATACTCAATTATCAGAATTTCAGCAATGGTAGAAGAATTATTGCCAACATAAAATGATCAATTGAGTACCTTTTCCGGTCGTGTTTCCACCTTGAAACGAATAAGACCAACGCATAATAGGATAGGGACAAGTAAGGATGCACATAACACAACAAGAGGGTGTCTAGTAACAAAAATTCCATGCCTCCTGCAACACTTTCAACACATTAACACAATGCCTAAACACTAACAATATATAATTATCCGAATATAGCTGGAGACAGAATCCAACCTAAAGAAGGTGGACATGTAAGTTTGGACAATAGAAGATGATGCAGTTTTGGGCACCTGATATAAAGAGAAATTATTAGACTGTACCAGCATCATCTTAAAAAATGAACACTAGAGAAAAATGCTAGAAAGAACCAAAGACAAGTACTCTTAAGTAAGCAAGCGAGCTCTGGCTCTCAAAAATGATTTGGCAGAAATAACCTGAACAGAGTTTTCAGGAACATTGCCGTTGTTGTTTGAATGCAACTTATCATCAGCATTCTTTGGTGGTTTTGTTTGTGAGGGGAGGCCCGTTCTTCCTCGTGTTCTGTATAATAAGCCCCACAATAAAATTGTGCACAAAAACACAATGTACACAACGACTAGTGAGAAGTCCAAGCATTCAGCCTGTATATATCAAAACGATAAGAGATCAGGATACACAATGATGAAAACACTTGACATGGAAAAGAGGAACCTCTATAACCTATGTCCTATAGTGTTGTTATGCGGCCAAAATTTGGATTCATATACTCTAGTTAAGTACTTAAAGTTCAAGACTGCAGTAAGCTTTTAAGTTGTATGAAAAACAAGAAATAAACGGTCAACTTCTACACAAGGTACATGGACAAACTAAGATATTTAGCACTTATGATGATGGTGTATATTTTATCAAGATATGTTAAATCATTTGATTGTTAAATTTAAAGGTTACTATATATCCCACAAGCAAACTGTGCCATACTGACACATCTACTCCATATCATCACTACTATAACACATCTACTCCAAATCCTGAGCCAATTTCTCTATAATAGCAGAATCACATTATTTTTCTTCAAGAATTAGTATCACATATGTATGTTACACAACTGGCTTGATATAATGTGCCAATTACAAAGGGAAGTCATGGTCCTTATCTATCATTCATGCAAAGCTTTGTACCAGGGCAAGTAGCACTGCAAACTCTGGCAATTGCCACAAGAAGAACAGATGATGTCAAACTTTTGAAATTATGAACTACCACTAAATTTGGTTGGGTTTCATAAATATAGTCCAATAAAAACTAGTGATCAAATTCGCCTTTTGGAGGCCACGTGAATGTCTGTCCACAACTACAGCTCGTATCATTCATGCAAAGCTTTGTACCAGGGCAAGTAGCACTGCAAACTCTGGCAATTGCCACAAGAAGAACAGATGATGTCAAACTTTTGAAATTATGAACCACCACTAAATTTGGTTGGGTTTCATAAATATAGTCCAATAAAAACTAGTGATCAAATTCGCCTTTTGGAGGCCACGTGAATGTCTGTCCACAACTACAGCTCGTACTAAATGTGAGGTAATAGAAAATGCATGGTATCAGCCTACCTGTAGAGAACCCATTTTGACTGAACAGGAAGTTTCAGTCTTTGACTGAGGCGACAAGGATCCCATGCAAACTGAAGATGAAGGACAATCGCCACATGAGCAGCCCAAAGATAGATCTCCACAGGAATAAACTGTAGTATTTAGGGGCTTTACCCCAGATGAGTCACTCAAATCAGGTCGGTATGTTATCAAATAAGGTGACCCAGGCTCATTAGGATTTGCCTGACGCCCAAGAAATGCCAACCACTCTGCAGTAGCAAGTGTAGAGGTCAATAATTATAATGATATACTGCAAAGAACAGATGTGTACAAATTGCATAGTGTATTATCAGCATGTCATTGGAAGGGGAGCCTTGGCGCAGTGGTAAAGCTGTTGCCTTGTGACCAGTAGGTCACGGGTTCAAGTCCTGGAAACAGCCTCTTGCAGAAATGCAGGGAAAGGCTGTGTACAATAGACCCAAAGTGGTCCCTGCGCAAGCGGGAGCTACATGCACCGGGATGCCCTTTTTATTATCAGCATGTCATTACCAAAGTTTAAAATTGTCAACTGAACAAACTAACTCAAACCACATCCAGAATGCAACAATAATAATCCGTAATACCAAGTCCAAATGCAGGGAACAGATTATATAGTCTATTTTCAGGCTATCCCTACCAAAGCTCAAAATTATAGCCTGAAAAAGCTAGTTCAAAATCACATCCAGGCTGCAAGAATAATAATTAATATTACCAAATAGAGTTTCTCAAATATATGCAGAAAAAGCTTCCTAAAATACTACTCCCCTCTAGATGCTACTAATTTTAGACCAAATAGTGTCATCTTCGTCTTAATTATCAAGGCATTGCTAGCAAATCCTGTAGGCAATCAGAGTTTAATTTCACAACCAAGGAAGGCAATGCTAGTTCAGCCCTTTAGCCTGCCTACAAAATCTCTTGATTCTAAGAGGGGTACTAGCAAAGCTGGTATGCAATCTCAGTTTCGACTGGGCAGTTAGCGCATACTTTATGCTGCCAGCCTACAAAAATCACTCCAGAGTCATGGCCAAGGTGGCAAATGGGACTAGCTCAAATCATTGTTTCTTTCTTCTCAACGTCTTCCAAGGACGATGATCCTAGGGATGCTTCTGATGCTGTCCCTCAACGTTACGTCCTGGTTATCATCAGTCAGCACTCGTCAGTGTCGAGCCTGACATGACACAGGCAACTGGCATACCATGGACAAATCTGATGACAGGGAGCATAAAAAACTCAACAAAATCAACCACCTCACACTCAATAATGGCTCTCAAATTTTAGTCACTGATTACTGAAAGGAGAAAGTTGAGGAAGTGAGGTGTAGAAAGTTTATAGCGCCTGCAATGGTATTTTTCAGTATGCGGCGATTGCAGTGCCATCGCTCAAAACTATAACTTGTAGTGGCATTTATCCAGTCACACCATGTATAATTCCACTCCAATGGTTTAGCCTAATACCTTTGTAAGTTTTAGCACCTCCACCAAGAAAATCCATTGCGCGTGTGTTCAGAGTGCCAAACTTAACTTCCTTACAAGAGTTGTATAGCTCTTCACCATAGTTTCTTGTTATGTAGTAATCTATGCCATCAACAGTTGTAATGTTATTAACCTGAAAAATATGGGGACCAGTTAGCTTTTTAGTTCGATTAAAGATGAGAATTATATATAAATAATTCATTTTGTCATGTTCAACCATTTAAACTAATGTAACAAAAATGTGTGGGAGTATGACCATGAGGAAACACCATAAATATTATTGCCGTGACAAGGTGAGAGAAGTTAGACCTGTTTTACTGAAGTCACATTAATGAAGAGGCTTTGGTTTGGGGAACAAGACATTTCACAAAAGAGATTCAAGAAATTCCTCAAGCAAGCTGGGCATCCAACAAGAAATGGGATAGCCTGCAAAAGCTTTGGAGTTAGCATTTACCACCAAGTGAACTTCTTTTTTATTGAACATCAGACATCTAAAATAGCGATTACCCAGAACAGGTTACATCATTTGATATGCAGAAATTTATCAAGTTGGTCAACTTATTAGAAAAAAAATCTTATAACATATGTATCAAGTTTGCCAAAATAGAATGGTGAAGAACATGGTCTATGAATATGACGGGGTGAATCTGTAAACAAATTTGTAAACACGAATCAATAATTTTCATGAAACTGGTAATAAAGAGCTCAACAAGCGCTTAACTGTGTTACAAGATACTATGAATTACAGAAGGAATAACGCAACAAAGACCAAGGACAACAGATAATCAACAACTAGAAATTTGTTGCATGGGGCCACAAGTCAACATGGACTGCTTTCTGGAAAGTACAGTATGAACAAGCAGAAATAATTTATTAAGTAAATTTGATATCATGTTAAATCAAAAGCAGCACGTCTCTAACAAAGTACTCAGCAGGTACATTGCTCGCTAGTCACAAGTTCAGCAGAACAATGTTTGAGGAAATTAATGCAAGTTAATATGAATACAATGGCAAAGCCATTTTGCGAAGCTTTATCAACCAACTTCCCAGTGTGAAACACTTAATCTCTACAATGAAGATGTGATGCAACCACATTGATATGATAGTTCAAATGAACAGTATGTATTTTTTTCAAAGCGGTCAGGACTATTACCTGTTGGACTTGTTGGTGTAATGTGTCGAACTGATCAACTGTACAACAGACATCACCAGTAATAGTGGGGCACAAACTCTGAATCTTTGTGGAAAACAAAGTATCCGGCTGGAAAGACAATAACAGAACTTGATATAGAAATAATGCAATCTTATGCAAAAATAAGAAGGGCAGAGTATTATTATTATTTTCAAGAGTGATGGGCAGAGTATTGTGCTGTCTGTATTCAAACACTACTGGAAGGTAACTGGATAGATAGTGTCTCTCCTGATATGTTATCTTCAAATTGCAGAGAAGGGTTGCCTTCTCACCTTAACAGCCTTTGTTGCATTCACACAGTTTAAGACTTTTCCATCAGTTCGATTTGCACAGATTCCATACATGGAACAGTACCCTTCGGCAGGTAAGACCCTAAGGAAACAAACACGGCAAAATTAGCACCACGCAAAGTATTTTAAGCACATCAAATATATCCTATTTCAGGATCTATTTAGTTCTTAAATGATCTAACAAATATTCATCTTAACTGAACATGTTGCCCTGACAAATTACCTTGGTGTACCATTGGATTGTTGTGCGCTTGTGGGATGTACAAGAGAAACTATCTGCATCATGGAGAGAAAAAAAAGATTATAAGGTTATGATGGTACGAACAAACCATGTTAACCATACAACGCATGAGTATCAAAATGCAACCAAATCCACATGCATGAATACCACTCTATATTTGTAGAATGGGCTTCTTGCATATCCTGCTATTCTATCAGCCCCTCCAGGGAGCAACAATGCCATAATTTTATCCAGCGGCTTCAAATATATAAAATGAAGACAACAACACTTTTGAGCACCTAGGCAGGTGATATAGATGCTACAAAGACAAGAATCTAGCAACCTTGAGAAGTTAACAAAATTTTGGTACGTTCTGGCCACCTACAAGTGTCAGAAAGAATAATCAAAGTTTCATTGAAGCCACCGAAACAGTTAGTGCAACTAAAGATGATTACATCATGAATTATTCATCTGCCCTGTACAGCAACACCCAGATGACACATCTAACAAGAAAATTAGAACAGAGAAAGATAATCCGATAGTTAAGCCTCTAAACAGATAAAACAACATAGAGTGAGCTGCATCAACATAATACAGTCTGAGGTTTCGAGCTAGGGGAGAAATAGCAAAACACAGTTGTCAACCAAAAGTGAACCATAAAACAGCAGGCAACTTGAGAGGAAACAGAGGCGACTCCGCATAGTTCAAATTCATAGAAGATTCATTGCAAATTTGTTCAAAGGTGACCATCCTACCCAATTATAACAGTATAAAAGAGCACATTTCGAATCAAAATGTATAAATTTTCCAAAATTCGGTGAAGCACGGGATATTTAATTATGTACAAAACCCAACCCAATCTACACGGTCACGGAGACAGTGCACATTTCGAGACAAACTACTGAAGTATTATATGAAACCTTAAAACGAAACTCTGAACAGAGAAGCAATCACCCATCAAACAAAATCAACTCGGATAAAACAAAACTGGTCAAATTTAGCTTCTCCAACGCATGCAGTAGCGTAAGCAGAAACAGCCACTTGGTCGAGACCACATGGTTACAGACGACCTCCAGTCCAAACACACCGCGCATGTCAGAAACTAGTAGTGTTGTTTGCAGCCGTACCGCACGGGCCAACGACAAAGCAGAGGTAAACCAAAAGCACGCGGTAAATTTGAGGGGATAATTAACTAATTTCGAAACACAACCCATTACATGTTGGACAAAAAAAAACTCAACCGAAAATCGCGCCTCCCTAACGAGTAATATTATTTTATTATTTTTTTGAGACAAACGAGTTATATTATTAGTAGTGCCGCCACCGCCATTGACGGAACGAGATTAACAAGCCTGCACGGTGTGGTTAGGAGGTGGTACTGATGAAGTTGTTAATCTTTGTAAGAATGATGCACCACCTTAAGTAATGAAAGATCTCCTCCCCCCGCAAAAAAAAAAAAAAACAAGCCTGCACGGGGACAGGCCGCAGCCGCAGTGCTCCGCAAACCCAAAAGCAGGACCAAAATGGTCCAAAACACGAGGCACACCCTAAGACGGCTGGCCACTCGGAAGGGCGGCGGCGGCGCCGCAACACCCGCTAAGGCGGATAGAGAGCGAGAGCCCCACCTGCATCAAGGCCACCGCCGCGGCGACGACGACGGCGCCGCCGGGGACGCCCCGCCATCGTCTTCCGAGGCCCATCTCCTCACGGGTTCCCCTCCCGCCTCTCGATCCCTCGCCAGCGCCCAGCGGAATGCCCAAAACAGAGGGAGAGGTGCGAGACGAAGGGTGGACGAAGGGTGGACGGCCGGAGGAGGTATATAAACGCCGAGAGCGGAGCTGAGCTGCCAATGAGTTGCGCCGAGGGATTTCGCCATGTTTTTTTCTGGAGCGTGGCGTGGTGGAGCTCTGGATCTCGCCATGTTTTTTTTCTGGAGTGTGGCGTGGTGGAGCTCGGGCCCGCGTGTCAGTGGACAGAAGGTCCAAGAGCTCGTTCGTCGTGTGGGTGCAGAAGATACGGTGGGGACCACCCGTAAGAGCGTGCGAGGCTGGCTGGTTTCTTTTGAGCGGTAAATTATCCGTGCGAGGCTGGCTGGTTTGCTGGTGGTGGGCGAGGCTGAGGCTGGCCAACAATCAAAGCAGTACTGACACTAGCTAATTGTCCGTTTTGGGCGGACTGAGGTTTAAGGATTTGGAAATCTTTAACGTCGCTCTTTTTGCGCGTCAAGCTTGAAGAATCCTTACCTACACTAAGAGCATCTCCAGCCGTCCTCCCACGAGGCTCCTAGGTGGGCTAAAAAAAATGCTCCGACCGTGCCCATAGGGTCTCATTTTTCGCCGGATTTACCCAAAAATCATCCGACGATCCCAGATGAAACCCAGTCCATCGGAAAGCATTTGGGGAGGAGAGAGAAGGTTTTCCATGCCATTTGATCCATAGTCAGCCTCCCACTCCCTCTCTCCATCATTTTTCTCCGGGTCCCACCCACGTGCACGCACGCTCTCTCTTTTCCTTCTCTCCCCACCGCCCGCCTCCTCGGCGAGCGCGGCAATGCGCGCCGGCGTCGGCGTCTCCAGCTCCTGGCGCGTCCCTGGTCGGCCAGCACCATCGAGCCCTCGACGTAGCGGAGGGGTGGCCACGACCCGGGCGGAGTGGTGCTCTGCTCCCTTCCCTTCTCGCGCTCTGCTCTGGGTGGAGCTCGTGGAGCACGCGGACGGGCGGACCACCGCGGGCGGGCGGAGCACGCATGGACGGGTGGAGCGCGGTCCGCGGCGACCGTGTCCGGGCGGCAGCTGTGTCCCAAGCGTTTGGCCGGTCCGCGACGACGGCGTCGAGCGCGGCGGGATCGCCGGCGCGCCGCTCATTCTCAGTGCCTCCACCTCGAGGTCCCGGTGGTCGTGGGCGCCGTGCGCGCCGCCGCGAAGGGCTGGGGCGTCATGTAGGGCGGCGGTCCTCCCCGCAGCCTATCCTTGCGCCCTCGAAGCGGCGGTTCGTAGCCATGGACACCCTCGTGGAGGGGCAGTTCCACTGGCTGCTGCAGGGCGTCATCGCCGTCATGCTGGCCACCGACGGCCATGGCGGGCCTGGCCTGGACGGCGCGGGCGCGACGGGCACGGCGTGGTCATGGCCTGGGCGGAACGGGCGCGGCCGTCGGCGGGACGGCGAGGGCGCGGCGCGGGCACGTCGCGGGTTGGAGGGGCACGGCGCGGCCGTGGCCCCGCTGGACGGTTCGACAGGTTCGAGCTCGCCGACATCGCCGATGAAACCACGTGGGAGCTTCTTGGGTGGGGGTACCGCTGGGAAAAATCTGGGCCCCAAAGCAAAATTTTCGCCCGCACAAACCCAAGAGGCTCAAAAAACGTCTCCTGGGGCCTCAACGGCTGGAGATGCTCTAACACGATAAGCTCCCGTTTATTCAAGGTTGTGTACTTCCCTAACGATGAGTTTCTAGGGATCTCATCCGTCTCAGATTTGGCGGGCGCTACTGGAGGGCCGTGATTTTATGTCACAGAGCCTCATCCGCCGGATTGGGGATGGACAAAGCACAAATATCTGGACCACAAACTGGCTGCCGAGAGATTCTTCTCTCAAGCCACTTGCGTGCCTATCATCTAACCCGCCAGTCATGGTTTCGGATTTAATCAATACGGCGGACTATACCTGGAACGCTCCAAAGTTTTCCTTTTACGATTTTTAGTTTGTCCAGATACACCATATGAGTTAATTGAGAGCAACTACTACAATCTACTCTCTTCGTAAAGTAATATAAGATGTTTTAGATTAGTTTACAGAGGGAGTAATTGATAGTGCTTTTTGTTCTCAGATTTACCATAACAAGTTGGCTTTACCCCTGATACCCGATAACTATAACCTCAGATCGGAAAACTTTCTTTCCTTTTGTGTTTTTTTTTTCAACAGAAGGATGCTTCTGGAGACGTACGTTTAGATCAAAACTTTAGAGATTAAAAGTACTAATGTGATTAATTAATTCAAAAGTTTATTTTTAATTTTTGATTCTAGATGAAATATTCCTGGTTTCCGTGTGAAATTTACAAAATATTAGTTTCATTGTTGTGGATTGTTTAGGACAAATCATGTTGTAGTGGACAAAGAGGTGATAACAAATGGACTTTATATATACAACAACAAAAAACGGATGGTCCTAATTCGTTTAATACCGAAAAAATCAATGATCATAATTTGTTTAATATCTATCTCTACTACTCTTTATTATACTATTTAAAAGGAATGCAATGTTTTGTCTTTCACTTTTCTTTTCGCTCTACCTTCGTTCAATCTTCCCTTCTAAACCAATTTCACTTTACTTTACTTACCAAATTTTTCATCGAACACTATAAGGTAAACCACATGTAGGATTTACTAGACATTTAATTAATTACACAATCGCATTAATACGGAAAGATAAATCACAAGCTAGCATACTATAATATTTGTATCCGTTGTGACGCACGGGCATTGTTCTAGTTCAATACAAAATTGCTAAATCGATCACACCTTAAGTAAAGGTCCGTGTGTGTTCTTTCGTAACAGATTCCTTCTTTTAATGACATCATATATACAAACATTCTCTTTAGCTGATGTAGTGCCGACTTTCAAATTCATTTTCCTCCCTGCAAAATTGACTCGGATCGATGAACGACGGCCTCCCCTTCCTTCTTCACACGGATTGACACGCCTTCCTGCCTACGTACGTACTGCTTAGCATAATAAACGTCAACCAAATAGAAAGCTAGGTCCCCTTTGCACCCTAAAAAAAAGGTCCCCTTTGTAGTAACGGTGGAGAGGGAAGCAAGTGCCTCCGGCTGGCTGTGCAAAGTAATGTGTTGTCCCACACGCGACGCGACGCCAGTGCCTAGCTTCCTCGTTATCATCGTCCCCATTTGCACAACACTAAACAAGAGCACGCGCAAAGAAAAAAAAAGCAGCACTCAGTCATGCTCATGCCAACCGGGGGCAGACCGTGGTCGCGTGATTCCGTCGATGCTCATGCCAACCGGGGGCAGACCGTGGTCGCGTGATTCCGTCGACGTCGTCCGTTTCCGCTTGCACATATTATCATGATGATCATCCCCTCCCCATTTTTGCACAAAACAACAAAACTCAATCGTGCCCGCACGGGCCAGACCGTGGTGGACAAACGCGGATAATGGCAGCGCGCGTGATTCCGTCGATCGACGTCGTCCGTTTCTGCGCCCAGCACCTCAGCCCAGAAAGTGCAGGGAGAGTTCACACCATTACATTGTGGAAATTGGATCACCATTGTTGCAGGGTTTCAACTCCACGCCGGTGTGGACGGTCAACTCACGCCCCATGGCCTTAGGGCGTCTTCAAAGGGTCGATTCATTTGTTCGTTTTTGTTTCGTCGGACTCCGTTTGGATTATCGCGGGCAAAAATCACGGTTTAACGGGGCGACACAGACAAGTATTCGTTTTTTGGTTCATCACGATCCATTTCTAGCATAAATTTACGGTCGATCTGCGTTCGCGCGGACGCGCGCGGTGTCCTTTCCTTGTCCGCCTGGTCCGTTTGTCTGCGTCCCATTCTTTCCGTCTTCCAATTCCCAATCTTCCTCCCGACGCTCTCGCCATGACGGACGCGCGCCCCGCCGTCGGTAGCCCAGACGAGCCCCACCCCCATTTTGTCGCGACCGGCGTCGGTAAGCCAAAGAAGTAGCGGACCCCGAATGAAGAGCTAGTGGCCCTGTCCGGCGAGACTTCCAAGCGGAACGACCGAACGAATACGGTCAAGGCGAGGGAGCTCGCTGCGAAGAAAAAGGAGGAGGTCGTCGCAGCCGCCGCCACCCGTGCCCCCCATGGGCGTCCTCAACGCCCTCGTCATGATGTTCGCAACGCCGGCCATGGCAGCCACTGTCCCGGGCTTGGCCGTTGTCATTGCTACGACCACCGCGACGGACACCATCAGCTCGACGGCCTCGCATGCTCATCAGCCATTGAGACGGGCTGGATCGCACTCCATGTACGAGCAGCCCGACAACGACCCCCCCCCCCCCCCCGCTTCCCCGGCTGTCCTCGCGACAGCTCGCCGGAGGCCGCCACCTCAACGACATCCATGACCAAGGAGCGGCCCATCGACCTCAACACACACCCCATGGCCGGCTTCTCGCCGAACCTACAACGTAGGGGTGATCGAGCGTCGTTCGGGCCGCGCCACCAGTCGGCCGCCAACTGTTCCGTCAAATGTCCATGCCGACGCCCGAAGAGGCCACCTAGTACAGTTATCCCCCCGATATCATGGAGACCATCATCAAATATGGTTCCAACTACGTCAATGTTAAAGATGAGGGCCAAGAAAGCCTCGCCGATGACCATGATTGTGATCCCGATGACTATGATGATCATCTAAGCCCGCCTCGTGTCGAGGATGATGCCCAAGACACACATAGGGCGCAAGTGGAACCCCCTTTGGACATTGCCGAAGAGCCATTCTTCGAAGATGTGCTCACTCAACAAGTGCGCAAGCAAAAGAGGGTAAGTCGAAGGACCCAAGCATTCATGGAAGATGAGGACTTATAATGATTGTGAAGGCTTGGCTCGCATGTAGCATTGATGCTATCAAGGTGTCGGGACCCGGGGTATGCATATGTAATTCTAGTCACAACTCAATCATATGGAGAGCCGAGAGTCGTACCCACTTGTCTAAGCAGACAAGGCCATGTACCAGACTATCTCGGAAAGCTCGAACGTGAGGGGCATCCCATCCAGGCCCGGATGATCAACTGAGATGGGCCCTCATCGTCCGCTCACAAGTCTAAATGCTTATGGGTGGTGAAATCCCATACTCATAGACAAGTCGCCTCAACCATATTATCAATTGAATCATAACATTTACATAGACAACTCCGGCCCGATTCACTTAGTCGGGGTCTTGGGCGGGCTCGATCGTATAACGAGGTGTGCCCCGTAACGGAGTTACGTGCAATCGCATCGCGATGCTCCAAGCTGCGCACAATTCAGAGCCACCTGGCTGTAAGAAAGACCGCCAGCGAGAACACAACCAAGCTATCGAACCCCACACTAAGACATGCACGTTATAAACATACACGCAGCATACATGTCTAGTGTAAACAGCAGGTACTCATAACATGAACTCTACAAAGATATACATCTTTATTGACTTACATATAGAGTACACAAAGAGATCACATCACTGTGATCCAATATTCATACAAGCAACGGAAGCAACTTAGGTCTGAGTACAGACAAGTTTAACAAATGGCTTAGGGAAGCCTTATTTATCATACATGCCCTTCCACGAGGGACCAGACTGCTGTCTGGAACTACACTAGCTTAGTCCACGTCGAGCTCCAGGAAGAAGCCACCTTCGGGGTCAGTGGTTTCATCTAAAAACATAAATAAGCAAACGTGAGTACAAAGACGTACTCAGCAAGACTTACATCAGATCTATACTACTCATGCTCAAGTATCAAGGTAAAGGTAGTGGGGTTTGTTATGCAGAATAGCCAGCTTTGACTTGGCTAACTTGTACTACGATTACCAGAAAGAGGTAAGGAGCGTACTCGAGTCCAATTATCCAAGTCTCCCAAACAATTACACCACTATGGAGCCTTCCTCGACTTCCCATGAGAAAGCACGCCATAGCACTCACACTTATCTTGGCAAGTTTTAGAGTAACCATTGAAGTTGTCTAATAATCAGGTACAGATAACCAAGTAGTCCATTACCGCGGACGCGGCTATTCGAATAGTTTTGTTAACCCTGCAGGGGTGTATAACTACACACACATGACCATTAGTTACCGCCAAGTACTCGTCACCATTCAAGGGGTGCCGGCGAGGATGCTCACCACAACTGTTACCTCATAGCCGATCTAGTCCATGAAAGCCGCCTATCTGGGTTGGTTGCCACAATCGTGAACCCGGCCGGTTTACCGAAGTGGACCTAGACGATGTGTGCGTGGTGCGTAAGCCGGTCTTGGTTGAGCCGTTCTCTCACTTAGCAGCCAGGCCACAGACCTACCAGAACTCCGAACTACTGCGGCATCTGGACATCGACACAGGATGAGTTATTAGGTTGTGAGGGGTCAGTGAGCCCAATGTGTGGTTGTACTCTTTATCTTGGATCACCACACAAGAACTCGGACTTAAGGCGGTGTTCAACGAGACAACCCACTGTGTACTCCTACACAACCTCTCATCATTCACCTTGTTTAGGTCAAATTCACCAACACATTTCCACCAACATTCACATGTTTACTACCATCCCGACTCACATAACAGTATCAACATTGTATCACTCTAAGCATGCAATAAGCTGTAACAGTTGCAGGGGCCACATGATATCAACCAACTCCTACATTAGCTAGGATTGTGGTTTGCTTACTACGGTGACAAGATGATAGGTCATGCAAAGGATTGGTTCAACTATGCGGTAGAAACGCATCATGGTAACATCCTAACAATGCATAAGCGAGAATGAGAGGGAATTGGGTTTTTATTGACATGATCAAGGGGGTTTGCTTGCCTTGCTGACGGGGATCGTACTGACAGTCTTCTGCTTCAGGAATGACCTCCGGTTCCGGTTCCACCTCTACCGATAGCAATCAAGACATGAAGTAACAATCAATACATGTAGAATGCACAAACACATGATCAAGTGGTGTAATATGATGTAAAGGGGTGCTGATGTGTTGTTCATTCCATTTAAATGAAGTGCATTGCAAAGGGTTTGCAAATTCAACTCCAAATTTGAATTCAAAAAGGGTTCATATGCACATTTGCTACTGTTCCCTCATTTTAAAATGTTCAAACATGAAAACAAAGTGCATATTCAGAATCCTTGTATTTTTATGATAATTTTTCATATATTATATGTTTAATTTGGATTTATGGTTTAAAAGTTATAGATTTTCAAAGTTTAACCATTTCCTGGAATTATTTTTATATTAACAATTCCTTTATTGCGTCAGCAGGTCAACAGGGGGGTCTCCAGGTCAAACTGACCAATGGGGTCCACTGGTCAGTGACCCAGGGGATAATCCCCGTTTAAATAAAACAGTGGATTAGTTTAAGGGCACGGGGCCCCACATGGCAGTGGCTAGGAGGGTCATTAGCGGGGGTAATTAGCCCTAAGCTAATTAGCTCACCGTCGACACGTCGACGGCGGCCACAGGGGACGACGGTGGCTCGCCGGAGTTGGCATTCCGACCACGGGATTGCGCGCGGAGGGTACCGGCGAGTAGCCCGCGGCCTCGCGCACACGCTGGTGCAACCCAGCGTCCACGGGGAGGTCGAGGGCCACGGCGGTGAACGGCGCGGCGGCGGCCGAAGTCCTGCTCAGGTGGCTACGGCGTTGCAGCGGCTCATCTTGGGCGTGCGCTAGGGCATCGTGACCCTGGGGTCCTAAGGAGCACTATGGGCATCTCAGCATGGGCGGAGGTGCACTGGAGCTTGCACCTCGTCGGCCATGGCGGATTCAAGCTCCGGCCAACATGGCAAACGGCGACAAAAGGCGAGCGGGGCTGCACGAGGTTGGGGGAAATAGAGAGGATCTCACCACGAATTCGATGGAGGCGGCGGTGAGTTCAACGGGGACGTAACGGCGACGAATTCGACGGCGGGATCTTGCGGGTCCGGCGATGTCGTGGTGGCGCTGGCGGTGGCTTCAGGTCGAGGAGGCTTTCGATCTGTTGCACGGCGACGGGGACGATTGTGGCGAACACGAGGGACAGGGTTTCTTGGCTTTAGGGGCTTACTGGCCGCGCGGGCGCACGGCCGTGCTCCGGCGAGCTCACGGGTGGCGATGAGATCGGGCGAGAGAGAAAGGGAAGGGAAGCTCTGGGGGAGGAAAAGGATGGGGACGACTCCTAGACGTCTCCAGGCGCGAGCACAAAGCCTCGACGGCAAGCAGGAGGTGGAAAGGGGCGACGGCATGCTTGCCACGGCGTCGTCCTTCCGTCGTCGGGAAGAAGACGACCCTGCCCTCCTGGTGGGCTGGGCTGGCTGGTTCAGCAAGTTGGGCCAGAGGTAAGTGGGTAAGTTCATGTTCTCCTCTTTTATTTCTTTCTTTTTCTGTTTTCTGTTTTGATTTGTTTAAAAATACAAATCATTTTATAAAATCCCTGAAATATTTTATATGGACTTATATGACTAATATAGAGTCATTACCAAGTTTTCAGGAATTTTGGATTTCAAAATATTTGAATCCAATTCAAATATAGGGTTTATTTAATTTCCATGGTCCTGTTTGGACTTTTGTAAAATTCCATGAGCATGGAGTGGGACCCACAGCACATGAAATGTGATCATGCTCATTTTTAGAGATTTTACAAAGGTTCAAATGGATTTTTGGAAAAATATTTTGTCTGGCCATTTAAATAAAATTCATTTGGGAGGCTTTTCTTTTCCTCATTTCAATTTCTTGTTTGAAATTTTTACATGATGCAAAAGAGACTTGCTATCCTAGCACATACCTAACTTGGGGTTGTGACAACTCGCCCCCACTCAAAAGAATCTCGTCCCGAGATTCAGAAGTCATCGGGAGGAAGGTGGGGTACTCGGCATGGAGACAGTCTTCTCTTTCCCATGTGGCTTCTTTCTCGGAGTGGTGTGACCATTGCACTTTGAGAAACTTGATCTTCTGACGACGAGTGCTACGCTCTGCGGAATCAAGAATGCGAACGGGGTACTCTCGATATGAAAGGTCATCTTGGAGATCAAGCGTTTCATGGTCGACTTCACGGATGGGGTCCTTGAAGCAACGCCTGAGTTGTGACACATGGAATACATCATGTACTCGGGAAAGGTGCGGGGGTAGTTTAAGTTGGTAGGCAACTTCTCCACGTTTAGCAAGAATGTGAAAAGGTTCAATGTAACGTGGGGCCAACTTGCCTTTGATACCGAAGCGTTGGGTTCCCTTCAGAGGAGTAACCCGAAGGTAAGCCTTCTCATCCAGATTGTAGCTTTCTTGCCTATGATGGCGATCATAGTAGCTTTTCTGACGAGACTGGGCGGCTTTCAATTGATCACGAACGATGTGAACTTGCTCTTCTGCTTCCTTGATCATATCCGGTCCAAAGAATTGTCTTTCGCTGGTTTCTGACCAGTTTAAAGGTGTTCGACATCTTCGTCCATAGAGGAATTCAAAAGGGACCATGTTCAGACTAGATTGGAAACTATTGTTATAAGCAAATTCGGCGAATGGAAGAGACTTCTCCCAATTCTTTCCGAATGAGATAACACAAGCTCTGAGCATGTCTTCGAGAATTTGGTTAACCCTTTCAACTTGACCGCTAGACTGGGGATGGAAAGCTGTACTAAAGGAGAGATGAGTTCCCATAGCATTCTGAAAACTTTCCCAGAATCTAGAGGTGAAAAGGCTACCACGATCAGAATTGATTTCCAAAGGAACACCATGAAGAGACACGATCCTAGAGACATACAAGTCTGCTAACTGGCTCGCAGTTATAGACTCGCGAACGGGAAGGAAGTGAGCAACTTTGGAAAGTATGTCAATGACAACGAAGATGGCATCATTTCCTTTCTGGGTTTTTGGAAAGCCAGTGATGAAGTCCATACTGACCTTGTCCCATTTCCACTCGGGAATAGGTAATGGTTGAAGAGTGCCTGCAGGTCTTTGATGTTCGGCCTTAATGCGACGACAAACATCACATTCAGCAACGAACTGAGCAATTTTTCGCTTCATCCTAGTCCACCAAAATCTCTGGCGTAGGTCTCGGTACATCTATGTGCTACCAGGATGAATTGAAAGGGGAGTGTCATGAGCTTCCTTAAGAATCAGCCTCCTAAGATTATGCTTTCGTGGTACAACTAATCGAGTGCCAAAGAAGACGACACCTTGATCATTTACGGAGAAACATTTAGCAACTCCGCTAGCAATGTTCTTCTTGGTCTCTCGAATACCACTATCACGTTTCTGGGCGGCTATGATTTTATCCTCAAGGGTTGGTTTCACCACCAAGGTAGATAGGAATCCATGAGGAACAATCTCGAGATTGAGCTTTCGAAATTCCTCATGAAGAAGTGGTTGATACTGTTGTAACATGAGGTTGTTACAATATGACTTACGACTTAGTGCGTCAGCCATAACATTGGCTTTGCCTGGGGTGAAAGAAATTCCTAAGTCATAATCTTTTATCAACTCAATCCAGCGTCTTTGCCTGAGATTAAGATCTGGCTGGGTGAATATGTATTTAAGGCTTTGGTGGTCGGAATATATCTCACAACGATTACCAAGGAGGTAATGTCGCCAAGTCTTCAGGGCATGAACTACGGCAGCGAGTTCAAGATCATGGGTAGGGTAATTATCTTCATGTGGACGCAACTGGCGTGAAGCATATGCTACCACATGTCGATCTTGCATAAGTATGCATCCTAACCCTTGCCGTGAGGCGTCACAATAGATTTCGAAATCCTTTTTAGTGTCCGGAGGTGCAAGTACGGGTGCAGAAGTCAATCTTCTTTTTAGCTCTTGAAAGCTTTCCTCGCACTTGGGGGTCCATTCAAATTTCTTATCTTTCTTGAGGAGTTCAGTTAGAGGCTTTGCAACTTTGGAGAAGTTCTCAACGAAGCGGCGGCAATAGCTTGCGAAGCCAAAAAAACTCCTAACTTGCTTAACCGATTCAGGTGGAGTCCAATCAAGAACAACCTGAACTCTCTCGGGATTGACAGCAATGCCTTTGGCAGAAATCACGTGGCCTAGATAGGTCACTTCTGGTAGCCAAAATTCGCATTTAGAGAACTTGGTATAAAGGCGATGCTCTCGAAGTTTCATCAATACCAGCCTAAGATGTTCGGCATGTTCTTCTTCGTTCTTCGAGTATATAAGGATGTCATCAAGGTAAACCACGATGAACTTGTCCAAATACTCCATGAAGACCGAGTTCATCATGCACGAGAAAGTGGCGGGGGCATTGGTTAAACCGAAGGACATGACGGTGTACTCGTAAAGACCATGGCGAGTAGTGAAAGCCGTTTTAGGAATGTCCTCGTTTCGGATTTTGATTTGATGATAGCCTAATCTCAAATCCATCTTGGAGAAGACAGAGGATCCAGTAAGTTGATCATAAAGATCATTGATCCTGGGAAGTGGGAACTTGTTCTTTATCGTCGCTAGATTTAGCGGGCGATAGTCTACGCACATCCTTTCTGTTCCATCTTTCTTCGTTACAAACAGAACGGGGCAACCCCATGGCGATGAGCTAGGGCGGATGAAGCCTTTTGCTAACAAAACTTCCAGTTGGATTTTAAGCTCAGCTAACTCACGTGGGGCCATTTTGTATGGGCATCTGGAAATTGAGGCGGTGCCTGGCATAAGATCTACAATGAATTCTACACACCTGTCGGGTGGCATGCCCAGCAGCTCTTCAGGAAAGACATCCGGGAAGTCACGAACCACTGGAATATCTTCAAGGTCGGGAAGGGGAAGCACATTCAAAGAATGCAACTGGGTTCTCGATCTTGGTGAGGTGTAATCAATTGTTTGGCCTGAAGGATGGGTAAGCTTGACAGTCTTGGTCTTACAATCAAGAACATCATTTTGTCTCGATAACCAATCCATTCCTAAGATGACGTCAATGTCTGAAGATTTGAGGGCTATAAGTGAAGCAAGGAATACTAAACCCTCAATTGCAATTTGATTACCATGGCTTACTCTATTAGTTTGCCATCTTGAACCTGGAGTTTGAATCATCATTGGGGTGGACATTTCAACAAAAGGTAACTCATGACGAAGTGCATAACTCTCCGACATGAATGAATGAGATGCTCCTGGATCGAAAAGAACGGAAGTAGGAACATAATTGACTGGGAGCGTACCAAGAATGACATCAGAAGTGTCATCAGTTTCTTCAGCCGAGATCTGGTTCACACGTCCACGAGTTGCGGAAGAATTCAGCTTAGTGGTGAAGACCTTCGGGGGTGGCTTGGCACGTCCATTGGGGTTCCCTCCGGCACGGGGTTGAGCATTCTGATTCTGGTTCTGGGGGCACTCACGAGAGTAGTGACCTGCCTGGCCACACTTGTAACAAGCTCCGAAGACAGTGCGGGCAGCTAGGTTGCCAGGTGGAGCAGTGGGAAATGGAGCTGGCGGGCGAGGCGCCACAAAGGATGGCCTCGGTGGGTTGTTCTGGCGAAACATGCTGTTGGGGATCCAGATTCTGCGCTTCTGAGGGCCTGAACTGGAAGAACCATCATCTCTAGGATGCTTGCGGAAGTCACCGGGGGTGTTCATATCCTCCGCCTTGATGGCCTTGTTGACAAGGACCTGGAATGTGGCGAAGTCATGAAGATTCAGCTCACGACGGAGTCCAGAATTAAGTCCCTTGCGGAACCTCTCTTGCTTCTTGGAGTCGGTGGAGACCTCTTCAGGAGCATAGCGAGCAAGTCGATTGAACTCCCTACTAAACTCATCCACGGACCTTCTACCTTGAGTGAGATTGCAGAACTCCTCTCTCTTGCGATCCATGAGTCCTTTAGGAATGTGGTGCTCACGAAAAGCATCACAGAACTCATTCCAAGATGTCATTTGTCCAGCTGGACGCATGTTCAGAAAATTCTCCCACCAAGAGCTAGCTGCACCCTCAAGGTGGTAGGTGGCATAGTTGACTTTGTCACCATCTGCAACATGCCCAGCATAAAGTTTGCGCTCGATGCTGTGGAGCCAGTCATCGGCGTCAAGGGGCTCAGTGGAGTAACTGAAAACTGGGGGATGAAGCCGGATGAAGTCATTCAGTGACACCAGCTCATTACGCTGCTGGGTGGTGTTCTGAGCAATGGTTTCCAGCAACTGATGGGAGTCCCTTCTATTCCTTTCGACCTCCATCAAAACCTGAGCCATCATGGGTGGCGGTGGAAGATTGTCTTCCTCCAGATCATTCCCACGACCATGGGCACGACCAAGGTGGCCACGAGTTCCTTGAGACATCCTGAAGGAAACATCATTGTCAAACAGAGTTGATTGGAAGATTCTAAGCAAGGTATTGAAGGTACTGGAAGAATCACTGAGTACAGGAAGTAAATCATCTTGACAACATGGTGATAAAAGCATACATGCCATATATACACAAGCTGCCATACAAACCATACATCGTTTTAGTACAAGCTCCAAGCTAATACAAACGGTGATGAAAGATGATACACCCCATCAAAGGCACTCTGACTTCCTATACATTATTTATCTAAGCCTCTGGAACTTAGAACACCTTGGTTACAACATACTAAAGATACTACTACAACTGCACTAGCGAAAGACCACAGGTGGTCTCACTCATCTCCATCTCCATAGTAATCCTCATAGAAGTTACCCATGTAACCCGGAAGCTGAAGGTGACCATCGGGAAACAGGGAAGCCTGCGGACCCTGATATCCATTTGGGCAAGGATGGGGCCTAGGTCCAGTGTAGGGTGGAAGAAGAGGACCACGTGGTGGAAATATGCCTCCAATCTCGGGCCAAGCAACTCGAGAAGGCATCTGCGTCCTGACAGGGTAGATCACATCACGCTCCAAAGAACCAACACTCACAAAGGGAGCCAGGAGTGTAAGTGCTCATAGCAAACGGGCACGGGTGGCGTGAAGCTCAAAACGAAGGGCACGTGCATCACGATCCCTATCACAAGCGTGCCGAGCGGTGATCTGAAGCAAAGGATCCTCCAGGGTGTGATCTGAGTACAAACCGGTGTAATATCCCTCTTCTCCTGGAAGTGCAGCAGGGATATAGCGGAATGGTGTCCCACCAAGTAGTGCATGCTCCTCCCTAAGCAGTGTGATACATGAATATGCAGCATCCTGCACAGCCATGTTCTCGGTCATCCCTATGCCATGACCATAAAGGACTGGCTGAGTGTCTCCAATATGGTGCGGGTAGATCTTGACGATGCAGTGGAACTGAGTCTGGTTGAAGTCAAGGAACTGCTCCTCAACTGTGTACTCAGGATACCATCTATAGCTCATGAAGGACATCATCTCGATCAGCATGGCTGCATGCCCACTCACACCGAGGCATCTAGTCAAACGAACAATCTGCCGAGGGGGAAGACCTGCCATCTGAAACAGAGAGAAGGATTTTGCAAATGCATCAGATTATGAAGAAACCTGGAATGACTCGGACAGCATAACGGCTGTAATTGTAAGAGAAATGAAAATTCTCACAATATATCGACAACACTTACATAGGAAGTTCAAAACATGAATCACAAGGACTCTAAATAGACACAAACTTCGCTACAGCTACAAGGAAGCAATCAACGAGATGTTCTAGTAAAGACATAGATGAGCCTACTATCTTCCCGTAGAAAAGATGAGGGTGACTCAGAACTCAGATCGATGAGGGTAAGGAGAAAAAAGAAGTCTTACTGAAAGCGCAAGAAAGATCAGAGGGGGAGGGGGTGAATGATCACTTCAAAAAAATTCTTCAAAACTTTGAAGTGAAAGCATAGCAGCAACAAAGAACTAAGTGAAGTACGAAGGAAATGCACCATTGAAAGACATAACGAGATAGTTCATAACAAGAAGAAACTACTCGAAGGGAAACATCGAGAGTAAACAGGACATAGAGTAAATACTGAATGTAAGTACTAGAAAGAAAACGAGCCTGACTCAGCGATGTTTGGTAAACCAGTTCACACTCTGCAAAGTGCTACGTCTGGTTGGAGGGACTGGTGATTGAACACCTAGAGAAAAACTCTCTCCGTCCTATTCTCCACTGCAACAAACTCCTCGAGTTTGTCCAGTTCTTACTCGGGGTAGATGATTCAGGACATCTCCGAAACCTTTACAAACTCTCCTTCAGCAGTGACAATTACTCTTTGACTGCTTGACAGGCGACGCCTAACCGTCTAGGAGACTTGCAGATCTCCAAGATAAAAAGGCCGGCTAATATCAACCTAAGTCTCTGTGAATTGCTCAACTCAGTATGGGACTTGGGTTTTCTCTCGAGATCTTCCTTGGGATGCTCACAGCACTTGTGTCTGAGAATTTCAGTGGAGCAGCCAACCCGAACTGGCGGGTAGGTGCGGGGTATTTATAGGTGGCAATCCCAATGGTGAAATGACTGAAGTGACCTGAGGTGACAGCTTGACGCGTGTCCACAACGGTCGGATTTTCAAATCACTGCGCAACTTTTCTTGAGGAACAAGAAAGCCGACTCACCGAATGAGTTCTCTCTCGGAGGCACAAAATGCGATGACTTTGCCTTCGAGCTATAACTCAACTCAGTGAGATTTCTCTCGATAGGCTGTCTCTTTGGGTTTAAAGTTAAGCTGAGCAAATTCACTTCGACTAAGATCTCAACTAGCAAACCCCTCTTGATAGTACGGTTTTTCCTACGACTCAAGAAGGTAAAAGAGAAACTAGCAAAAAGACTAAGTCTTCATCCAGCTTCAGCTTTTTCTTCGTTGCGTTTTTCCTCGAGAGCACCATGTTCTTCGACGACATTTTTAGGGGTCGTCCTTCATCAAAGGCTTCGGTATAAGGTTGCAGCTTCGCTGCAGTGAGTTGTCCTTCAACCTTCTACATGCAAACTCCATTCTTCAGGAACCTAAGTATCTGTTTATACTCGAAAACAATATTAGTTCCTCTACTGCTTTGTCCAACAATCTCCAAAACCTAAGGGGCAAAGCTTTGCTCTTACAATCTCCCCCTTTTTGGACGATTGTTGACAAAACAGGCATCGACAAATAATTGAAAGGATTTGTATTACGATGGAAAACCAGAGCTAAGATAGATGATAAACTCCCCCTTGATGTATGCACGGAAGATGAATGTTTCAGTTAAGTGCATATTGATAAGGAATGAGTCGAGGGAAATCACCAATATCTTAGCGAGCGAGATTGCAATCTAGATTTATCGAGTAAAATATGCAATCTCCTCGAATGACCTGTGAACTTATATGAAAGATAACTTCCTGCAAAATGGTTATATATGGCAAGCATAGCAGATAGATATCATACGATAAAGTAGCAGTTCACAGTCGACTTAGAGTTAGTTACAACCTAATCGAAAGAAAGGAAAGCTGTTGTAACCACTCGAACTCCAAAACCCTTAACCCCGTAGGCAAACTACGCTTCGATGCAACTAGCTCTCCCTCTTTTTGTCAATAATTGAACAAAAAGACTGAGAACAGGGTCGAAAGATATCCTAAGCATCTGCAGAACAGCGGCGTCGACGTCGAGAAGATTCTGGCGGCGAAGAAGTGTGCGGCCTTGATGGAGCGGGACGGCGACGACGGGAGCGACCACCAGGAGGAGTGATCTTGGTGCGGAATGAGTGTTGATCTCCAGACGAGTTGAGGGTCGAGGCTCCTTCGGGGGTCTTGGGGCTTCTGGGAAATGGTGAATAAACTTTCGGTGCACGACGATGTTCAGAGTCGGAGTGGGAGGACGCAGCTTCAGTTGCAATATGATAATAATCATCCACCCAAAGAGTATCTCTGTTCTTCGGCAGAAGGGGAATGTTGAAGTCTGGTCGATCCATACGATCATCAAAAGTCCAGTTTCTTTGCAGATGCGGAGGATGTTCTACGAAACCACAGCGCTGCAACTGACCGAGGGAATTGAATTTCCGTAAACCTTTCCAATCACGACGAAGACATTCGCGAAGGAGTTGATTGTTGTTCATGGTGATATTTCTGAGCAGATTCAATTCATTCATAATGGCTTGCTTTTGCACACGGTCTTCATCAATGTGGTGTTGAAGCATTTGCTGGGAACGAAGAGAAATCTCCATATGATGAACTGGCTTGATAAACTTGGAGCGAATGTTACGTTCAGTCACATGAGCTCTAATACCAACATGCTCGGCAAAAGGATCATTGGGACGAGCAACAACTTTCAGCACTTCACGAACAGGAGGAGTGAAAATCGAAGGATATATAGTGACGGGAATGGCACGTCCCGAGAGAAATTGCAAATCGCCATGAGCCAGGGTGCATAAGGTTTGAGAGCCATGTGATCATCAGCGCACGATACCATAGTGCGAATGAAGCAGTCTTCAAAGTCGAAAGGTTGTCCATTGACTAGCTTCATGATGGCATGCTGCACAATGGTTGGAATGGGAAAATCATCATGAACATCCAGCATGGGAATCAATGTCTTCGAGAGAACATAAAACCATGATTTTGCTTCGAAGATCAAATGCTTCGGCTTTGGCTCATCAGGGCAAGTGTCGCCAATCACATCTGGATCCATGAGCACAGAGAATTCAGCAGGAGTCATTGGGGGCAAGTCATGGAGTTTGGCCGGCAATCCTTCGAACCGAGGCAAATTGACCACGGCCATAAATTCATCAAAGGTCATATGATAATCTTGTCCTTGGATCATGTAGTCAAACTTCCAAGATTCTGGTCGATGATGATCTCCTGTGACATACAAAGTTGCATAGAACTGTTTGATGAGTTCTGGGTTGAACCCAGTACCGAGAGCAAACATACGACGAGCATGCAGACCATCAATTGTTTCGGTGAGATTCTGGAAACAGGTTGTGGAATAGAGTGAAGGCATATCCAGATACCGATGCTTGAATATTTTCTCTTTGTTCAGCAGAGTTCGTGCATAGTATATGGCCTGTTCTTGAGTCCAGAACCGAAGAGAATAGGCATTTCTTGGAGCAACATATGGACTTGTTGCGAAAAAGAATGGTTTATGCTCGCTACGCTTGAATGCAGGTCCTCCTCGTTGAACATCAGGACGGAACAGAGGCAGTATTTCTCTCGGATGAGCAGAGTGCAAGAGCTCATCGATAGGAAATTCATCCATGACGTTCTCAGAGAATTGCATGTGACTGGGACCAGCTTCATCACGACGAGAAGGAATATTGACTATCTGACCAGGTTCTTCTACGACGGTAGCACAGGGAACAGTGTGAGTATTCTCAAGTATTTGCTCGGCAGAGGCGGCAGCTCCACCTTCATTTCCTTCGGCCTCAACTGTTTCCATGGCCTCAGGTGCATCAGCAGTTCTCTCAACTTCTTCTTCTTCTTCGGCGTCTTCGCCAGAGGATGTTTCAGATGAATCTTCACCGGAACTTGAGTCTTCGTCATCAGCTTCATCCATCTCTACGTCCTTAGCAGCAGGTGGAACATCAGAGCGATGGGAAACTGTGGTGACATCGACGTCAAGGTCCTCTTCATGAACAGACTGTGCTGGAGAGAAATCTTTCTCCATATTAGGAGCAGCTTCTTTCTGGGTTTCTTGTCGAACAGAGGAAACAGGGGTTGGAGATTTCTGTCGGGGACGGGCAGCAGCTTCTTGCTCGACTTGAGCACACGGCTCAATCACAACAGGGGCAGAAACTTGTCGTGCTGGAGCAGCATCGACGACTTGGGCAGCAACAAACTTGTTTTTCTTCGGCTCTGGCGTCTCACGCGCAGAGGCAGATTGCTCATGAGATTTTCTCTTGCGAGACTGTTGCTCGATGAGGGATTCATTGTGTGATTTGCACATTTCAGAGACAATCTGTCTGACCTTGCTGTTCATACTCGAGACATTCTAGCCTTGCATATGTCTGGAGTCTGCTAATGCAGCGAGTTTTGACTCGTAGAACTTGATAGTTTCAGCATCGGTCTCCTTAGCCAGACGATCAGCATAGAACACTTCTTGTTGTCTATCTTTTCGATCTTGGGAGAGGTATTCTTCCCACTTTGTCATGTATTTCTCCACCTTAGCTTCTATTTCCTTCGGGACGAAGTCCGTCGGGGAAACTTCTCGGGGAGTGGTGGCTCTCTTCCATAAAGCACAAGTAATCTCAACTGCATCCCACTCGGTTTTGTCGAGGGAATGAGCTTCATTAGAGCTTTCTTCATCTGCCCTGGCTTCTTGTGGAGGAGGGATAACTGGAGCAGCAGGAACAGGTGCAGCAGCACGAGGAGCTTGAGGGATAGGAGCTTTGGAAGACTTCAACTTCAAGGCTTCCTTAGCTTTCTTCTCGGCGGCCTTAGTGGCCTTGGGATCTGGTACAGCCTTCTTCACGGCACTAGGGGCCGGAACCTTTTCTTTCGCGGCACTGGGGGCCGGTACTTTCTCGAGCTGTGCTGCAGCAGCAGCCGCTCTCTCTTCTCCTTCGGCAGCTTGGGCAAGACGACGTTGAGTGTCGACCCTTGCTGCGAGCAGATGCTCGATCTTGAGTTGTTTGGCCATCACGGCCTTCTGATCCGTGGGAGCAGCATCATAGCATCTGAACTTTGCATCCAGTAACTCTTTTTCTTGCAAAGCTTTTTCTCTTTCTGCTCGAAGACCAGCACTTCTGGCAGCCAGTGATTCCTTTTCCTCGGGCACCATTGACTGTTTGCCTTTGGCTTGAGCCGTAGGCTTGGTGCGTCTAGGATTAACAGGAGGAGCAGATGCAAGAGGGGGATCCAAGACCAAATTGGTCGTGTCTATGGTTTCCTTTCGTGCTTTGGGGGCGGTTGGCTCAACAATGCGAATGCCATGCTGTACAGGCTTCTTCTTCGATGAGGTTTTCTTGGGAGTATTTTCCTTCGAGGGATGATCAGATTCATCGTCTCCATCAGCACCTGCATCATATTTCTCGGTGCTTTCATCTCTGGACTCAGAGGTTGCCTTAGGAGGTGATGCAATGTCTGCCTTCTTGAAGCGCTTGGCAGATTTCTTTCGGCTTTGCCTCTTGGCACTTGGGCCAACATCATCCTGGCCAACTTCTTCGTTGCCAGCAGCAGCAGCCTTTCGGGCCTTGGTTTGCCTTCGCTTTTCTGCTCGTTCAGCTCGAGCAGCAACAACTTCAGGATAATCTGCGGCAGTCTTGAGAGTGGATGGATGAGCATTGGCTGGAGGAGCGGGTCTATTTGCTCGAGTCCATCCAGGCTTCAAAGCAGTAACATCTGACCACGGATGCTTCAAAGCAAACAATAATTCCCAGCGAGGTATAATTGATTTGTACTCATACCATCGAAGAGCTTGCAACCTGCGGATTTCTTGCAGTCTGTTATCTCTGGTCCTTGCATCTTCTTCAGAGTTTTCTGGCGTTCTGAGATTCTTTTCTACGATCAAATCATCTGACAAACCTTCAGCATTATTTCTGATTTTTGCTCGGCCACCAGTGTGCTTGGGTTGCCTGATAGAGCCTTCCTTGCCAGACATTTTCATGTGAATAGATTGAGGTACGAGGGAAAAGTAGGCAAGATATGAACATGTACCAGTGGCTTTTTGAAGAAAAACATTTTGAACGCAGCATTCATATAAATAGATTTTTCTCGTTACAATATTTCATATGAGTGCAGAGCTAGATTTCCATCGAGTGCAAATCTAAATATGAACTAGTATGAACAAGATGCACAGAGAATAAATCTATCGATATGAATCTGTGAGATTAGATCTAAGATAGAAATTCCAGAGCGAGCAAGGGATTTCATACCTAGATCGGATGGGAAACTGAAGGAAACGCTAGAAACAGATTTCCCAAAGTGCAAAGATCCAATCGGATCAAACAGACCTAGAAAAAGCAAAAGAAATCAAGAACAAATCTAGAACTCGAAGAACAGGAGATGGCGGATTCGAGTCTAGCGCCTCACATACCCTAGCTTGGTAATGTGCGACCACTACGGCGACGCGGATGAAGATCCTCGTCGGCGGGGAAGTCCTCCGGCGGCGTCCTTCCGGCAGTTAAGCGGCAAGGTCGTCGATGGCGGCGAAGCAGCACGACGGCGCACGAGGGTTTGAGAGCGACAGAGAGACGAAGAGCTCGAGGCGATATGAGATTTAATGAGCCGGTGGGGGGATCGGTATTTATAAGGGGATCTCTGACATAACTGTCAAATCCGATCCAACGGCGCATATCTCGCGTCTCTCCGGATTCAACGGACGGATTTTGTGGCGGTAATCTCGGGAAAATCCCAACGTACCGAAAGAAAGTTTCTCCACGTCCGAGACCAAACTCATCGAACATCGAGTGAAAAAAAAATAGATAAAAGTTCGACTGATTTTCCTTCGGAATCAATGACATTCGAAGGGAATCATGTCGAGGTCAAACATACATGTTCACAAGAAAAGAATAGAGTAGATACGAGTAGAATAGAGGGAAAACAGTGTCCGATACTTAATCACTCCGAAAGAAAACAAACGAAAGAAGGAATTCGGGGTGATAAGTGTGTAGGACAAAACACCAAAGAAAGAGCAAAAACTAAAAAACGAAACAAAACTAAAACAAAACAACGAATAAATATTATACAGAGGTTTTAGAGAGGTTTACTCTTACTGCACATTGCGTGAGTCTAAGATGTTTAACTCACACCTCAGTGCACAGAATCTTTTCTCGTCCAATGGCTTCGTGAATATGTCTGCCAATTGATCTTCAGTACGAGCATGGCTTATGACAATATCTTCTCGCTGAACATGATCTCGAAGAAAATGGTGACGAATATCAATATGCTTCGTTCGAGAGTGTTGCACAAGATTATGAGCAATTTTGATAGCACTCTCATTGTCACATAGCAGAGGAATTTTCTTCACATGAATACCGTAATCTTTCAGCGTCTGCTTGAGCCAGAGGATTTGAGTGCAACATGAACCAGCAGCAATATACTCGGCTTTAGCAGTAGATATTGATACACAGTTCTGTTTCTTCGAAGCCCAGCATACCAGAGATCTACCGAGAAAATGACAAGTGCCTGAGGTAGATTTCCGGTCGACACGATCACCAGCCCAGTCAGAATCAGAATATCCAATAAGATCAAACTGAGCACCCTTGGGATACCATAAGCCCAAGGTAGGTGTATGTGAAAGATACTGAAGAATACGCTTGACTGCAATATGATGTGATTCCTTTGGATTTGCCTGAAATCTAGCACACATACAGACTGAAAACATTATGTCAGGTCTAGATGCACAAAGGTAAAGAAGCGAACCAATCATCGAGCGATATTTCTTCTGATCGAAAGGTTTGCCCTTCTCATCTGCATCTAGGTGCACATTCGTAGGCATTGGAGTCTTGATAGTTTTACAATCAGAGAGTCCAAACTTCTTCAGGCAATCTTTGAGATATTTTTCTTGAGAGATGAATGTCCCATTCTTCTGTTGACGGATTTGAAGTCCAAGAAAGAACTTCAATTCACCCATCATAGACATCTGATATTTCTTCGACATCATTCGAGCAAATTCTTCGCTAATGTCATGGTTAGTACAGCCAAAAATGATATCATCGACATAAATCTGACACACAAATAAATCACCATTATAGGCACGAGTGAAAAGTGTTGGGTCAGTTGTTCCTGGTTTGAAGCCCTTCTTGAGAAGAAAGTCCTTTAGAGTTTCATACCAAGCACGAGGTGCTTGCTTTAACCCATAAAGAGCCTTGTGTAACCTGTACACCATATCTGGATTCTTCGGGTTTTCAAAACCTGGTGGCTGCATAACATACACTTCTTCTTCGATTTCACCGTTAAGAAATGCACTTTTGACATCCATTTGATATAGCAAAATACCATTGTAGTTTGCATATGCAAGCATAACACGAATGGATTCAAGACGAGCAACTGGGGCATAGGTCTCACCAAAATCAATACCTTCGATTTGAGTATAGCCTTGTGCAACCAGTCGAGCTTTGTTTCTTACCACAATACCATCTTCGTCTTGCTTGTTGCGGAAGATCCACTTTGTACCAATGATGTTATGCTTCGTGGGATCAGGTCTCTCAACGAGGGACCAAACTTTGTTCCTTTCGAATTGATGAAGTTCTTCGTGCATGGCATTTAGCCAATCAGAGTCCTTCATGGCTTCATCAAATTTCGATGGCTCTAGCATGGAGACAAACGAGAAATTTCCACAAAAGTTAGCTAATCGAGTACGAGATCGAGTAGTGCGACGACCTGGTTGACCAATGTCAGCGAGGATTGAGTCAACGTTCACTCTTCTTCGGACTCGAGATAAAGCAACTGCATTTTCTTGTGGCTCAGGTTCTCCTTCGGGATTTGCTTGTCCTTCGGGTTCAGCTTGACCTTCGGGTTCAGCTTGTCCTTCGGGATCTGCTTGCCCTTCGGGTTGAGCATGTCCTTCGGGTTGAGCTTGTCCTTCGGGATTACCATTTTCTTCGTTCTGAGGTTCTTCTTCGCCCTGAGCACCATTGTTGTCAGGAATATGATTTCCAGCGCCCCGGGCTATGTGTGGGAACATTGGATCATCATCATTCCTATCTTCTCGAGGAGGGATAGCTTCAACAGGACGAATATCTCCAATTGCCATAGACCTGATCACTTCATCCAAAGGAGGTTCATCTAGATTATGAGGTAAATGCTCCTTTTGAGAGCCATTAGTTTCATCAAACCTCACATTTACAGTTTCTACAACTTTGCCAAGATGGGAGTTGTACACTCTATAAGTGTGAGAGTTCGAGCCATAACCTAAGAGAAAACCTTCATGGGCCTTAGGGGCAAATTTAGAGCTATGATTCATATCTCTAATATAGCAAGGAGCACCAAACACCCTAAGGTAAGATACATTTGGTTTGTTACCAGTGATAAGCTCATGTGAAGTTTTCTTCAGAAACTTGTGGAGATAAACCTTGTTGATGATATGGCATGCAGTGTTAATTGCTTCGGCCTAGAACCTGATAGGAGTCTTGTATTCAGCAAGCATTGTTCTGGCCATTTCAATAAGAGTTCGATTCTTTCTCTCAACCACACCATTTTGTTGTGGTGTGTATGCAGTAGAGAATTCATGAGTAAAGCCATAATCATCGAGAAAATCTTCAATATGAGTATTCTTGAATTCAGTACCATTATCACTTCAAATATGCTTCAATGTGAGTTCATACTCGGTTTGAGCTCTCTTTGCAAATGTCTTGAAAATCTCGACAACTTTGCTCTTGTCATCTAGAAACAAAACCCAAGTATAGCGAGAGAAATCATCAACAATAACGAGACCATACTTGTTGCCTCCCAGGCTAGCATAATTTTGAGGACCGAATAAATCCATATGAAGTAATTCAAGAGGACGAGTAGTGGTCATGATTGTCTTCGCTGAGTGATGTTTCTTGGTTATCTTTCCAGCTTCACAGGCACTACATAGTTGATCTTTGTCGAATTTCACATTGTTAAGACCAACGATATGTTTCTTCGAGATAAGAGTCTGAAGATTTTTCATCCCTGCATGACCAAGTCTTCTATGCCATAGCCACCCAGAAGTAGCTTTAGCCATTAAGCAAGTGGACACAGCAGGACCCGAGGAAAAATCAACAATATAAAGATCTCCTTTACGATAGCCCTCGAATATAAATGAATAGTCATCCTGTGAAAACACAACACAACGAGAAGCAGAGAACAATACAAGCATACCCATATCACATAGCTTGGATATAGACATAAGATTATAGCCGAGAAATTGAACAAGCATAACTTTGTCAATATGCTTATCTTTCGATATAGCAACCTTACCCAAACCAATTACTTTCCCTTTGTTGTTGTCACCGAAGGTAATGTATCTCTGAGAAGATTGAGTAAGTTTGTCTTCGGTGAACAACTCTCTGTCTCCGGTCATATGATTAGTGCAACCACTGTCCATGACCCATTCGGATCCACCGGAGACATAGCCCTGCAGAAGAATTAGTTCTTCTTAACCACCCACAAACGAGCAGGTGACTGAGAAGATGCAGATGTACTAGTAGATGCAGTGGAAGTATTGCGGGCATTAGTTTTCCTACGAGAGGAACCATCAAGTACACCATAAACATAATTCCTCGATGAGGGGTTAGCATATTGGTGAGCATAGGCAATTTTGTCATTGTTATCACGATGGCGATAAACATTGCGATCAACTCGATAGTATTCCTTCTGGGGAACATTTGATGCGGGTACCATAGGATCATTTCTCTCTTCGAGAGAATAGAAGTGTCTTGGTGGCACCGTAGGTTTTCCCTGCATAGAATGGTTAGCGGGCAGTTTTTCTACGAGAGATTTGCGAACCCAAATCTGTCTCTTATAGAAACCATTCTTTGGAGGAGTACCAACGAATTCAGCAGAAACCTTTCCTTCCTGATCTTTGATAAGCTTGTAGTCAGAATCAAGTGATTCATCAACAATGGCCTTATCAATTTTGCAGTTGAAACCTGAAAGGTTAGCAATATCAATGGGCTTTTCCTTCGCTAGAACCCAGACAGTTTTGGGATACTGCTCGGGTTCCCAGTAAGTGCCATCAGGGTTTAGTTTCCTTTCGAAACCAACACCTTCCTTTCGAGGATTCCTATGAAGGAGAGCCTTCTTTAAGATATCACATAGGTACTGGTGTCCCTGAACACTCTTAAACATCCCTGTATCAAATAAATCTTTCAACCTGAGGAGTTCCTCGGTAACAGCAGGATTTTCCTCGACCGAGGGGTTAGTATCATCAATGATAATAGGTTCTTTTCCTTTCTCAGTTTTGCTACGTTCCAAACAAGTTAAACATGGTGAAATAGCATCATCTTTAGCTTCTGAGCCTTGTTGAGCAATGAGAGTGAGATTGACATTTTCCAACTCTTCATGAGCCTCTCTCAGTTTCTCGAGAGCCATTTTCCTTTGAAGGAATTCGTAAGTGAGCTTCTCATAGTCCACTGAGAGAAGATCATGCCTAGAGGAAATCTCTTCAAACTTTTATTTCAGAGCAGCATGCTCATTTGTTAAAGTTTGGCCTTTCTCAATTTCATCGATCAACAAAGTCTCAGATTTCTTAATGGTTTCACTCAGAGAATCAAGTTCATCTTGTTGGATAGAAGCAATTTTAGCAAGTTTAGCATAACTTATTCTAGAGTTACTTTCATAAGCAGAGCCATCAGAAGTATCGTAGGAATTCTTAGATGAGGATACCTTTGCCTTGGCCATGAAGCAGTAAGCAGGAGTTTCATCTTCACTGCTGTGGTTGGTGAAGAATGAGCTCGAGGTCTTGGTCGAAGCAAAAGCTAATCCAGCAACACCATCAGACTCAGAACCAGAACCAGAACCTGAGTTTGATTTGGCTTCGGACCCAGATACATCATCTTCAGAGTTCATCTCTTTACCCAGATAGGCCTTGGCACGGTGAGAATTCTTGCGACGAGAAGAATGAGACTTCGAGGAAGAACTGTCGCGCTTCTTATGATACTTCTTTTTGTCATCATCAGAATCATCTTTCTTGTCTCTTCTGGACTTTGATTTATGTCTCTTTGGCTCATAGTTCTTGCTCGATCTATGAGACTTGCTGTGTGAATGCTTGGATCTGTTTTCAATTTCCCAGAGAGGACAATCAGCGATGAAGTGACCAGTTTTCTTGCACTTGTAGCAGGCATTTTCTTTCGCTGACGAGTTCTTAGATGATAAGCGGTGATGGGAGGAGTTGCTTGAGTGTCTGGAGGAGTAATTCTTCTTCGGTGAAGAGGAGTTCTTTCTCTGGAAGCGGTTGAAACGTTTCATGATCAGTGCAAGATCCTTTCCAATGCTTGAGGGATCATCTGATTCAACACCAGAGGCAGAGCTAACATCCGAGGAAGAGTGTCTCGAAGCTTTTGCCTTGAGAGCATGAGTTCTCCTCCGAGATCCATTGACATCTTGTTTTTCCTCTTCTTCCATCTCATGGGTCTTAAGTCTCTCTATGATATCAGCAGGAACAAGTGTTCGAAAATCTGTTCTCTCTTTGATCATCAGCACAATGTGAGAGAAGGAATCATCTAATGATCTAAGCAGAGTTCTCACAACCATGTTATCAGTGACATCTTCTGCACCAAGAGAGGTTAGCTCATTTGCAAGGGCAGTCAGTCTGTTGTAGATGGCTGATACATTTTCACCCTCACGATGCTTGAACCGATGGAATTTGCTTCGGAGAGTGTCAATGCGAGCATCTTTCTGTGAGGAGACTCCTTCTCCAATCTTTTCAAGATAATCCCAGACTCCCTTTGCAGATGGAATGTTCTTCACTTGGTGATATTGCTCGAGGGTCACGTGGTTGGTGATGAAAACCCAAACTTGAGCATCGAGAGCCTGATTCTTTTTCTCTTCTTCTGTGGGATCAGTGAGGTCAACAACATGGACTCCATCCTTGACGACCTTCCAAGCAGCAACATCAATAGAGATGATATTTCTCTTCATCTTGTCCTTCCAGTATGGGTAGTCATTTCCATTGTATACAGGAATGGGTTCAGCAGAGCGAATAGCTGCAAACGACATTCTTGACAACACTCCAGGTGGTTAGACCAAAATACGCAGAGCGTAGGGAGTGCCTAGCTCTGATACCAATTGAAAGCGCAAGAATGATCAGAGGGGGAGGGGGTGAATGATCACTTCAAAAAATTTCTTCGAAACTTTGAAGTGAAAGCATAGCAGCAACAAAGAACTAAGTGAAGTACGAAGGAAATGCACCATTGAAAGACATAACGAGATAGTTCATAACGAGAAGAAACTACTCGAAGGGAAACATCGAGAGTAAACAGGACATAGAGTAAATACTGAATGTAAGTACTAGAAAGAAAACGAGCCTGACTCAGCGATGTTTGGTAAACCAGTTCACACTCTGCAAAGTGCTACGTCTGGTTGGAGGGACTGGTGATTGAACACCTGGAGCAAAACTCTCTCCGTCCTATTCTCCACTGCAACAAACTCCTCGAGTTTGTCCAGTTCTTACTCGGGGTAGATGATTCAGGACATCTCCGAAACCTTTACAAACTCTCCTTTAGCAGTGACAATTACTCTTCGACTGCTTGACAGGCGACGCCTAACCGTCTAGGAGACTTGCAGATCTCCAAGATAAAAAGGCCGGCTAATATCAACCTAAGTCTCTGTGAATTGCTCAACTCAGTATGGGACTTGGGTTTTCTCTCGAGATCTTCCTTGGGATGCTCACAGCACATGTGTCTGAGAATTTCAGTGGAGCAGCCAACCCGAACTGGCGGGTAGGTGCGGGGTATTTATAGGTGGCAATCCCAATGGTGAAATGACTGAAGTGACCTGAGGTGACAGCTTGACGCATGTCCACAACGGTCGGATTTTCAAATCACTGCGCAACTTTTCTTGAGGAACAAGAAAGCTGACTCACCGAATGAGTTCTCTCTCGGAGGCACAAAGTGCGATGACTTTGCCTTCGAGCTATAACTCAACTCAGTGAGATTTCTCTCGGTAGGCTGTCTCTTTGGGTTTAAAGTTAAGCTGAGCAAATTCACTTCGACTAAGATCTCAACTAGCAAACCCCTCTTGATAGTACGGTTTTTCCTACGACTCAAGAAGGTAAAAGAGAAACTAGCAAAAAGACTAAGTCTTCATCCAGCTTTAGCTTTTTCTTCGTTGCGTTTTTCCTCGAGAGCACCATGTTCTTCGACGACATTTTTAGGGGTCGTCCTTCATCAAAGGCTTCGGTATAAGGTTGCAGCTTCGCTGCAGTGAGTTGTCCTTCAACCTTCTACATGCAAACTCCATTCTTCAGGAACCTAAGTATCTGTTTATACTCGAAAACAATATTAGTTCCTCTACTGCTTTGTCCAACAATCTCCAAAACCTAAGGGCCAAAACTTTGCTCTTACACTTACGTTGTTCCATTATACCCAAGTAACTATATAACTATAGAATGCTAGACTCAACATCGACCAAGGTTTGATAGTCCTACAGACAGTCCTGCTCTGATACCAAGTCTGTCGGGACCCGGGGTATGCATATGTAATTCTAGTCACAACTCAATCATATGGAGAGCCGAGAGTCGTACCCACTTGTCTAAGCAGACAAGGCCAGGTACCAGACTATCTCGGAAAGCTCAAACGTGAGGGGCATCCCATCCAGGCCCGGATGATCAACTGAGATGGGTCCTCATCGTCCGCTCACAAGTCTAAATGCTTATGGGTGGTGAAATCCCATACTCATAGACAAGTCGCCTCAACCATATTATCAATTGAATCATAACATTTACATAGACAACTCCGGCCCGATTCACTTAGTCGGGGTCTTGGGCGGGCTCGATCGTACAACGAGGTGTGCCCCGTAACGGAGTTACGTGCAATCACATCGCGATGCTCCAAGCTGCGCACAACTCAGAGCCACCTGGCTGTAAGAAAGACCGCCAACGAGAACACAACCAAGCTATCGAACCCCACACTAAGACATGCACGTTATAAACATACACGCAACATACATGTCTAGTGTAAACAGCAGGTACTCATAACATGAACTCTACAAAGATATACATCTTTATTGACTTACATATAGAGTACACAAAGAGATCACATCACTGTGATCCAACATTCATACAAGCAACGGAAGCAACTTAGGTCTGAGTACAGACAAGTTTAACAAATGGCTTAGGGAAGCCTTATTTATCATGCATGCCTTTCCACGAGGGACCAGACTGCTGTCTGGAACTACACTAGCTTAGTCCACGTCGAGCTCCAGGAAGAAGCCACCTTCGGGGTCAGTGGTTTCATCTAAAAACATAAATAAGCAAACGTGAGTACAAAGACGTACTCAGCAAGACTTACATCAGATCTATACTACTCATGCTCAAGTATCAAGGTAAAGGTAGTGGGGTTTGTTATGCAGAAGAGCCAGCTTTGACTTGGCTAACTTGTACTACGATTACCAGAAAGAGGTAAGGAGCGTACTCGAGTCCAACTATCCAAGTCTCCCAAACAATTACACCACTATGAAGCCTTCCTCGACTTCCCACGAGAAAGCACGCCTTAGCACTCACACTTATCTTGGCAAGTTTTAGAGTAACCATTGAAGTTGTCTAATAATCAGGTACAGATAACCAAGTAGTCCATTACCGCGGACGCGGCTATTCGAATAGTTTTGTTAACCCTGCAGGGGTGTATAACTACACACACATGACCATCAGTTACCGCCAAGTACTCGTCACCATTCAAGGGGTGCCGGCGAGGATGCTCACCACAACTGTTACCTCATAGCCGATCTAGTCCATGAAAGCCGCCTATCTGGGTTGGTTGCCACAATCGTGAACCCGGCCAGTTTACCGAAGTGGACCCAGACGATGTGTGCGTGGTGCGTAAGCCGGTCTCGGTTGAGCCGTTCTCTCACTTAGCAGCCAGGCCACAGACCTACCAGAACTCCGAACTACTGCGACATCTGGACATCGACACAGGATGAGTTATTAGGTTGTGAGGGGTCAGTGAGCCCAATGTGTGGTTGTACTCTTTATCTTGGATCACCACACAAGAACTCGGACTTAAGGCGGTTGTAACACCCCCACTGTAATCATAACAGTGATCACCTTTTGTTTTGCTAAGTTAAACCCAATTTCAAACTCAAAAGAAATTGCAAAACAAAAGTGAAAAGTGAAGTTCACCCAAAAATCTTGCAATCAATTTTGTAAAATGCATAATAATCAGTAGATCATAATAATATGTGCATGGGAATTTATTAAGCTATGGAATATTTCAAACAAATATAAACAGCAGCCAAAAGTCCCCTTTAATGAGTTGCAGTTTAAAAAGAAATACTAAATGATTTTTAATATTCCCCAAACTTTTTGTGGCATCTCTCTAAAGTGCACCACAAATGTGGGAACAAGTTTCAACCTTTGCAAAAAATCATTTGCTAGCTAAAATAATTGAAACAGAACAGCAGCTGTGCTGGCAGACAAAAAAAGGGAAAAATGTTAAACAACGCTCAGTGCAATTGCTCGCACGGCCCGGCCCAAATCCACTTAGCCCCCTCCCCATCGTCTTCCTCACTGCTCACCCGTCGCGCTGTCGAGCAGGTGATGAGCACGCACGCCCCAGGCCCCCCCTTGCCCTCCTCGTCGATAACGCGATAGCCTCGGGGATAAGAACAAGCCGCTTGCCCCCGTGGACGCCGCCAGATCTTTTCTCCCCCTCGCCATCGTCCTCTCCCACCTCGCCCGAGCCGCCATGGGCACACCTTCGTGAACCCACGCGCCCACTGAGCTCCACAGCCCCAACCAACCTGTCCAGTGCACTCGCCGTCGTCGGCTTCGTCTTCACCGTGGAGGAGTCGAGCTGGAAGCCACTGCATCGAGCGCATCGTCACCGTCTTCGTCTCCGAGTCCGGCGAGATTGCAGAGAAATTCCCGCCGCTCCAGCCCGCCTTCGAGCCTGCTGCCCTCCTCGACACGTTCCCGGTGAGCAACCTCACCGTCGCCAAGTGCCCGTTGGCGCCCGATAAGCCCGTAGGCGTGATCCCTCTTTTGCGTGTTCTGGCCGTCGCCATTAACGCCGCCTACGTGCTCCCAAGCCACCCTAGCGCACGCCTTTGACACCCACCAGTTCCTGCCGACCCATGCGTTTGATTTGGCACAAAAGTTTGGACGAATGCGTTGTGTACCGCGAGTTGCCATTGTTGGCCGAGCGCAGCTCCGCCATTGTTGAGCTAGAGCTCGCCTCCAGCCACGCCCGCCACTGCTACTGCCACCGTTCGATGCGAGGTGGTCTCAGCTTCCGAACGAGCCCAAGAACGCCCCGAACCGTGCCCTGTGGCGAGCGCACGGTCAACTCCGGCGTGCTGCTCGTCGCCAGCGTGCACCTGTGCCGCTGCCAGGTGGGGCCCCCGCGTCAGAAATGTCATTAGTGTTAAGTTAATCACCTCTGTGTGTATTACATGTGGGCCAGGGGTCCTGTGAATCATTGCTGTTAGGAAAATAAAATAGTTAACTATTGAGACTATGACAGGTGGGTCCAGCCACTTAAATAACCCTCTGGAATTGTTTAACTGTTAAAATAGACATGTGCCTATGACACCTGGGCCCCAGTTGTCAGTTGATTAATTAAATGAATTAATAAAATACTCTGAGTATGACATGTGGGTCCAGTGCATTATTTTAACAGAAAATGATTTAATTAAATGGATAGAGGCTGACATGTGGGACCCACTGGTCAGTAGGTCCCACTTGTCAGGTTTGACCTGGTCAACCAGTACTGTTCTGGATAATGCTGTGTTTTAATATTAAAACAATTCCAAAAATTGATTTAAATTGAATAAAACTTTGAAAATCAATATCTTTTAAACCGTAAGTCAGATGGAAAAACTTTATACATGAAACTTGATCAGAAAAATACAAAGAATACGAATACGCTATCTGTTTGTCCACCACACCCCTCTAACATACCGCACATGGAACCTTCCCCCTCCGGATGCACTGTCCAATAATCACCCGAACCCGGTAAATCATCCCCGGATGATTTTCCGCTCCGAGCATTGCAACTAACACTGCATTAGAGCACCACCAACACTGCGTTTGCCATGTCATGCATTTGTGATTGAATATGTTTGCATTGTATTTATTGTTTCTTTCCCCCCCCTTATTCTCCGGTAGACCCCGCTACTGCCGCCGACGACGCTGCCGGGTACGACTACGTCGTCGACGACCAGGCACCTACTACCGAGCTTCCAGGCAAGCAGTGCCCCTTCCCCTCTCCCAGATATCACCTACCTATCTATATTTTATCTATTGCACTAGGCATTGCTGCTGCTACGTTACATTCCTATACTGCTGCATTACCTGTTTTTGTCGCCCCTTGATGTACCTTCCTTGTCCTATGCTGCCTATTACATTATGCAATATACAGCAGTTGGCCCTGCGCATTGATAGTTTAGGTTTAGATAGCGGGCTGCGATCACTCTAGGGAGTGAACGTGGAACTTTACATTACTGCAACTTCATCGCACGGAAGGCAAGGTAAGGAGTCGGGTGACCCAACGGTGCCCGCGATAGGTATTGCGACGGGACGGCCGGGTGTGCACACCTTGGTCGTAGTCCGCGATATACCCAATGAACCACGAAAGTCGAGTGACTTCCAGGTTGCTCGCGAGCTAAGGTAAGTAGTCGGAATTACCCCTAAGGGTCCCCGCGAGTTGTGACGGGATGACAGGGCAGGTAGCCACCGGCTCTGGGTAATGGGAGGTGGACCTGGCTGCTGTTCGTTGTCCGTTGAGTTACCCAGTCGGGGCAACGATCACGGTTGCTCCGCGAGATATTAATAACATGCTAATGGATCGGTGTCAGTGATCTGAGTGGCTATATGCTTATACGCGCTACCTCCACGCGGGATTACGGTGTGGGCCCTCGGCGTCGTAGTCTCGTTCGAAGGCTCTTCAGACGTCAGCAGTACCGCGGGCTGATTGCCGGGATGATAGGACCGCCTGCTCCGGTAGTGGGAGGTGAGTCTGTGTCACTAGCCAGTCTCGTACCGTGCAGGAGTACTAGGGGGCAAGGGTCCAAAGTCCCCTCTGTGCTTAGGATGTAGACCGGCGGATGGCCTCTCTGTTGAGCTTGAAGGATGGGCTACGGTGTGTCGAATTTCCTTGGTCGGACATGCCTGAAGAAGGTGTACGAGACCCGGGGGTTCGAGCGTGTAGGTTAACCATAGTGCAGCCCCTGCAGGGTGAAATCCATTCGAATGGTCGTGTCCACGGTAACAGGACGCTCGGTGTTGATCCGTGTCGACAACTTGAACTATTATCGATATAAACTGTTGTTATGGTTTCCGGGATTGCTTTCTTGCAAGGTTGTCGAGAAGTGATCTCGGGACTTGTTGTTATTACTGCTATATGAATATCATTATTATAACAACCGAATAAACTGTGTCTGTTCTCCCCCGCTGCTGCAAGAATCGCGTGAAGATGCTAGTCTTTGATAGGCCTAGCTTCTTCCCCCTTACCCTGGTACTTCTATCTTACAGTCCACTATACAGCTTTGACTTGGCTAACTTGTACTACGATTACCAGAAAGAGGTAAGGAGCGTACTCGAGTCCAACTATCCAAGTCTCCCAAACAATTACACCACTATGGAGCCTTCCTCGACTTCCCACGAGAAAGCACGCCATAGCACTCACACTTATCTTGGCAAGTTTTAGAGTAACCATTGAAGTTGTCTAATAATCAGGTACATATAACCAAGTAGTCCATTACCGCGGACGCGGCTATTCGAATAGTTTTGTTAACCCTGCAGGGGTGTATAACTACACACACATGACCATCAGTTACCGCCAAGTACTCGTCACCATTCAAGGGGTGCCGGCGAGGATGCTCACCACAACTGTTACCTCATAGCCGATCTAGTCCATGAAAGCCGCCTATCTGGGTTGGTTGCCACAATCGTGAACCCGGCCGGTTTACCGAAGTGGACCCAGACGATGTGTGCGTGGTGCGTAAGCCGGTCTCGGTTGAGCCGTTCTCTCACTTAGCAGCCAGGCCACAGACCTACCAGAACTCCGAACTACTGCGACATCTGGACATCGACACAGGATGAGTTATTAGGTTGTGAGGGGTCAGTGAGCCCAATGTGTGGTTGTACTCTTTATCTTGGATCACCACACAAGAACTCGGACTTAAGGCGGTGTTCAACGAGACAACCCACTGTGTACTCCTACACAGCCTCTCATCGTTCACCTTGTTTAGGTCAAATTCACCAACACATTTCCACCAACATTCACATGTTTACTACCATCCCGACTCACATAACAGTATCAACATTGTATCACTCTAAGCATGCAATGAGCTGTAACAGTTGCAGGGGCCACATGATATCAACCAACTCCTACATCAGCTAGGATTGTGGTTTGCTTACTACGGTGACAAGATGATAGGTCATGCAAAGGATTGGTTCAACTATGCGGTAGAAACGCATCATGGTAACATCCTAACAATGCATAAGCGAGAATGAGAGGGAATTGGGTTTTTATCGACATGATCAAGGGGGTTTGCTTGCCTTGCTGACGGGGATCGTACTGACAGTCTTCTGCTTCAGGAATGACCTCCGGTTCCGGTTCCACCTCTACCGATAGCAATCAAGACATGAAGTAACAATCAATACATGTAGAATGCACAAACACATGATCAAGTGGTGTAATATGATGTAAAGGGGTGCCGATGTGTTGTTCATTCCATTTAAATGAAGTGCATTGCAAAGGGTTTGCAAATTCAACTCCAAATTTGAATTCAAAAAGGGTTCATATGCACATTTGCTACTGTTCCCTCATTTTAAAATGTTCAAACATGAAAAAAGTGCATATTCAGAATCCTTGTATTTGTCTGAATTTTTTTCATATATTATATGTTTAATTTGGATTTATGGTTTAAAAGTTATAGATTTTGAAAGTTTAACCATTTCCTGGAATTATTTTTATATTAACAATTCCTTTATTGCGTCAGCAGGTCAACAGGGGGGTCTCCAGGTCAAACTGACCAATGGGGTCCACTGGTCAGTGACCCAGGGGATAATCCCCGTTTAAATAAAACAGTGGATTAGTTTAAGGGCACGGGGGCCCACATGGCAGTGGCTAGGAGGGTCATTAATGGGGGTAATTAGCCCTAAGCTAATTAGCTCACCGTCGACAGATCGACGGCGGCCACAGGGGACGACGGTGGCTCGCCGGAGTTGGCATTCCGGCCACGGGATTGCGCGCAGAGGGTACCGGCGAGTAGCCCGCGGCCTCGCGCACACGCTGGTGCAACCCAGCGTCCACGGGGAGGTCGAGGGCCACGGCGGTGAACGGTGCGACGGCGGCCGGAGTCCTGCTCAGGTGGCTACGGCGTTGCAGCGGCTCATCTTGGGCGTGCGCTAGGGCATCGTGACCCTGGGGTCCTAAGGAGCACTATGGGCATCTCAGCATGGGCGGAGGTGCACTCGAGCTTGCACCTCGTCGGCCATGGCGGATTCAAGCTCCGGCCAACATGGCAAACGGCGACAAAAGGCGAGCGGGGCTGCACGAGGTTGGGGGAAATAGAGAGGAACTCACCACGAATTCGATGGAGGCGGCGGTGAGTTCAACGGGGGCGTAACGGCGACGAATTCGACGGCGGGATCTTGCGGGTCCGGCGATGTCGTGGTGGCGCTGGCGGTGGCTTCAGGTCGAGTAGGCTTTAGATATGTTGCACGGCGACGGGGACGATGGTGGCGAACACGAGGGACAGGGTTTCTTGGCTTTAGGGGCTTACTGGCCGCGCGGGCGCACGGCCGTGCTCCGGCGAGCTCACGAGCGGCGATGAGATTGGGCGAGAGAGAAAGGGAAGGGAAGCTCTGGGGGAGGAAAAGGATGGGTACGACTCCTAGACGTCTCCAGGCGCGAGGACAAAGCCTCGACGGCAAGCAGGAGGTGGAAAGGGGCGACGGCATGCTTGCCACGGCGTCGTCCTTCTGTCGTCGGGAAGAAGACGACCCTGCCCTCCTGGTGGGCTGGGCTGGCTGGTTCAGCAAGTTGGGCCAGAGGTAAGTGGGTAAGTTCCTGTTCTCCTCTTTTATTTCTTTCTTTTTCCTGTTTTCTGTTTTGATTTGTTTAAAAATACAAATCATTTTATAAAATCCCTGAAATATTTTATATGGACTTATATGACTAATATAGAGTCATTACCAAGTTTTCAGGAATTTTAGATTTCAAAATATTTGAATCCAATTCAAATATAGGGTTTATTTAATTTCCATGGTCCTGTTTGGACTTTTGTAAAATTCCATGAGAATGGAGTGGGACCCACAGCACATGAAATGTGATCATGCTCATTTTTAGAGATTTTACAAATGTTCAAATGGATTTTTGGAAAAAATATTTTGTCTGGCCATTTAAATAAAATTCATTTAGGAGGCTTTTCTTTTCCTCATTTCAATTTCTTGTTTGAAATTTTACATGATGCAAAAGAGACTTGCTATCCTAGCACATACCTAACTTTGGGTTGTGACACAAGGGGGGCAAAATTTTCTACAAGAGGGTGCACGCTTGGTTTCATGAGCGTCGCAAGTATGGCAAGAGCTTTGATAGTGATCGAACCGTCACATCCTTGGAGAAGAGGTGACGAACAATTCAAATGGAGTGCAACAAAATTTGTGGTGCAATTGCTCAAGTCCAAAACCGTTCTCCGAGTGGATCCTCCATGAAAGACATAGTATATATTTCTTGCACATAATCATGATTGTGTTCGTTCTTATGTTTCATTGTTATGTCTATGTTCATTCTTATGTTCGATGATTCATGTAGGTATTCCTTGCTTTGCAAACTTTCAAAGTGGCAAATGATGACAAGCCCTTCACCTTGTCCCATTGTTGGTTGAAATTCAAGGATGAAAAAAGTGGCAAGACTATGTTGCATCACAAAGGAAACAAGGGACCGAGGAGGAGGTGGACACAAGTGAGAGGCCAAGGGGGCACAAAAACTCGAAGAAGGAATCAAGGATTGATGCTTCTTAACTTGCCATAAAAGAGACCTTGAAAGGTTTGATTACCCAAAAAGAGGTCATCTCAAGCAAAAGGGAAGAGAGAGAAGAAATGAAGAGGCAAAAGAAAAAAGAGGCCAAGGAAGCGTTCTTTGAGTTGACAAAGAAGAGGCTTGACATCGAAGAGCTCAATGCTCAAGATCGAGCCACGGAGGCATCCGCAAAGGTGACGGAGATCATGATGATGGACATGAGCGCCTTGACACCGAAGAGGAGGAAATGGTTCGAGAGGAAGAAGATGGAGTTGCTCGATGAGTGATGGTCTACAAGGCCGAGGGCCTCTTTTTGGCACAAACTGTGCGGCTTGGGCATGTCCCGGCCTCTATTTGGCATGAACTGTGTGGCCAAAGCGTGTCCCGACCTCTGTTTGGCCTGAACTGTGCAGCCTGGGCGTGTCCCGGCCGCTATTGGCATCCTCTGTGCGGCCTGGGGTGTGTCCCGACCTAGAACTATGTGGCCTGAGCGTGTCCCCGATCACTTTTTTGGCATGAACTGTGCGGCCAAGGGGCGTGTCCCAGACGTTTTTGTACTTTGAACCGGGCTGCATAAGGGGGCATGTGCTTGCCGGTTTAGATACAACCCTCGTTGATTACCCCAAGTGCAAGGTGATGATGATGTAGACAGCAACAACTTTTCCCTCATGTGAGAGCGTAAGGATTATCGAACCAGAAGGACTCCTAAGACTGCAAGTAGGTGGTTAACAGAAACGGCGCCAGAAAACTTGTTGACCTGGACAAACACACAAGACACAAATAACGTTGCACCCAACGAGTCAGAGGGGTTGTCAATCCCTCCGTCTTACCGTTTACAAAGGATTAAACGCAAAGGGAAATAATGCAGCTGAAAAGAAAGTAAAAACGGTAAATTGCAGCGTTGTAAATATATGATGAGGATATGGATTAGGGCGTCATGACGCTCAGTAGTGATGTTTCTCTCCCAAAAGACGATAAACTTATGCTGGGTGAACAAATTACAGCTAGGCAATTGACAGAATTATAAACGCAGCGCAATGCCAACTATGCAACAGAAAACTGTAAGGTTTAATCATGTAGGCGTTACACCAAAACAAATAGAACGTTTATTCATCAGCATCTACTCACCAATCATCCACCATGAGGATCCGCGGGGTATGCCCACGTTAGGTGCCGAAGACGAACGGTGTCCGTCAAGGCCGGTCTCCGCGGCTCCTCTCGGTGTCTTGATAGATGGATCCGAGTCTCTGGAGGCGAGACCTTTGGATGCGCGGAGCTCATGGATCGCGCCCACCGAGCGAGACCTTGTTGACCGCCGCCCCCACCGAGCGCTCCACTGCAGCATTGATCGCGCTGCCCACCGCTGCCACAATCAGCGCGTCGAGCTCCCTCGGGTGGCGTAGATGCGCCGGCTCGGTCTCTTGCTGGAGCGTCTTGTAGATTGGTCGACCTTTAGGAGTTAAATTCTGCATCAACTCCCGCCGCCACTTATGCGAGGCGCGTGTCGTTGGGATGATCCAACGTGGGGAAGCAAAATTTAATTGGAGGCTCCGATGCCAATTGTTAGGCGCGCGCGTGCGCGCGCGCACACACTATGGATCTAGGGATTCACTCGAACATGATGCAGCGCCAGTTAGAAGCTCATGGCCGAGGCGTTTCCCCGAATACGATGGAAGGAGGAGGTATTTTATCTACCGCGCGCGTCCTGGTTGGCGTAGCGACTAGCGAGTCGACGGTTAATGGGCTGGGCCGACCTTCCTTGGTGATGAAGGGGGCGTCCAGGTTGTTGTATGTAGTAGGGCCGGTGTTAACAAGAGCGCCCGGATGCTATCGTGCCGTGATGGTGGACATTTTGGTGAAAAAAAAAATCCATTCGTTGCAACACCCTCATGCACGTGCCGTGAGGGTGAGGGTGTTTGGGAATCGGCCCGCTGAGATGAATATTGTTATGATTTAATTTATTTTCGGTAAACCGACTCAAAAAAAACTCAAAAGAAGAAAAGAAAAAGGAAAGTTTGTACTGCTGTACTTCCTCCCGTAGTACAGTTTTTTTTTAACAGGCGAGCACGCAAATGAAGAAAAGACTTTCCAAAAAAAACTCAAGAAAAGCTGGCAACTTTCCAAAATAAATAAATATTCGGGCAGGTAATTGATGCTCGCCACCTTTGGGCAGGCAGGGTCGGTGGTGGAACTGGAAATCCTTGGTGCAACGAGAGAGAGAGAGAGAAGGCAAGTGGCTGGCACAGAGCAGAAAATTAATGGGGTGGAAATCTTTCCTGCAACGAGAGAGAAGGCAGCAACTGGCACACAACAGAAAATTAATGGGGATACGGTGGAAATCCTTCCTTGATGAGCAAGCCGTCAGTCTCTCCACGCCTCCTTCCCTCCCCGTTCCGTTCCACCCAGCATAAACCTTCAAATCACGCGGAGGGCCGAGGTGGGTTTTTTGCGCCGCTCGGCTAGGGAATCACTAGCTAGGTGCGCGTGAGGAGGAGGAGGAGGAGGAGAGGAGGGGATCGGCCGTGGGTAGAGGAGACGATGGACGCGACGGCGGAAATCCAGATGGTGGCGAGCACGCGGCCGGACAGCGAGACCATCTGGCTGCGCGGGCGCGGGGACGACGTATTCTCGCGGTCGCCGAGGGAGGAGGACGGCGAGGACGAGGAGTCGCTGCGCTGGGCCGCGCTGGAGAAGCTGCCCACCTACGACCGCGTCCGCCGCGCCATCCTCCCGGCGCTCGACGTCGACGGCGGCGAGTCCGCGGCGGCAAGGAAGGGGGTGGTTGACGTACACTGCCTAGGGCCGCATGAGCGGCGGGCGCTCATCGAGCGGCTGGTGCGCGTCCCCGACGAGGACAACGAGCGGTTCCTGCTTAAGCTCAAGGACCGCCTCGAGCGGTGCGTCCTCCTCCTCCTCCTCTTACTAGTACTTTTTCTGTAAAAGCGTTTACTTTCTGCTGTGCTGGGTGTATGATGATTTGTGCTTGCGCAGGGTTGGGATCGACATGCCGACGATCGAGGTGCGGTTCGAGCACCTGGTGGCGGAGGCGGAGGTCCGCGTCGGCGACAGAGGCCTCCCCAGCGTCCTCAACTCCATCACCAACACGCTCGAGGTGATGGATAATTTGGTTTGTGTTTGTGTTTGTGCGCGCAAAGCAAAGGTACAGGGGATTGATTGAAGGCGGCTCTCGAGTTATATTGCAGGAAGCGGCGAACGCGCTGCGCATACTCCCCAACAGGAAGCGGACCATGCCCATCCTCCACGACATCAGCGGCATCATCAAACCGGGCAGGTCAAAATGTTTCTCTGCCTGACCTCCATTTCCTTCCCTTCATCGCGTCTTCCTTCTTCCACCTCACGCTCTTTTTCGTTCGATCCGGCCCGCATGCATGCAGGATGACTCTGCTGTTGGGCCCGCCTGGGTCAGGCAAGACCACCTTGCTGCTCGCGCTGTCCGGGAGGCTAGACAAAGACCTCAAGGTCTCGGGCAATGTGACCTACAACGGGCACGGTATGGAGGAGTTTGTACCGGAGAGGACGGCAGCCTACATAAGCCAGCACGACCTCCACATAGGCGAGATGACTGTCAGGGAGACGCTCGCCTTCTCGGCACGCTGCCAGGGTGTTGGCACTCGCTTTGGTACGACGATTCCTTGCGCATAAATTCACTTGTGTCTGTGTCAACAGATTCCTTCTAAAGCACCGAGGATCCCATTTTCTTCTCTTGTCAGATATGCTCACTGAGTTGTCAAGGCGAGAAAAGGCAGCAAATATCAAGCCTGATGCTGATATCGATGCATTTATGAAGGTAATTAAATCTGAAAATCAACAAGATTCTGGTTGTTTCAGTGCTTTTTTCTTTTCTTTCCATGATAACTAAATTTATTTGTGGTATTCAAGACTTGCTTGTTTTATCATTCTTTTCTGCTCATATATATATCCTGGCTCTAGGCGTCTTCAACGGGTGGACTGGAGGCCAATGTGGTTACAGACTATATACTCAAGGTACCTGCACTGCAGCTTAATTAATTTGAGCTGCTACAACTGCAACTGCATGCCATCAACTTCTGACCCAAAATCTGTCTGCCCTGTTCATGATTTCAGACGTTACTCTACTGCTTGTTGTTGCAGATATTAGGACTAGAGATGTGTGCAGACACCATGGTTGGGGACGAGATGCGGAGGGGCATCTCTGGTGGACAACGGAAGCGTGTTACAACCGGTAAAATAAGAGCTCCACATTTTGGATCATCATCAAAGTCATCAGCGGTTACAACTCTTTCTACTTTGATGATATTGTTCTCAATCTCTAGGTGAGATGCTGGTTGGGCCAGCCAAGGCACTCTTCATGGACGAGATCTCCACTGGCCTTGATAGCTCCACCACATTCCAGATTGTAAACTCGCTCAGGCAGTCCGTCCACATCCTCGGTGGCACAGCCATCATCTCCCTGCTGCAGCCGGCCCCCGAGACGTACAACTTATTCGACGACATCCTCCTTCTCTCAGATGGACAAATCGTGTACCAGGGCCCTCGCGAGGACGTGCTTGAATTCTTCCAGTCTCTCGGCTTCAAGTGTCCTGACAGGAAGGGGGTCGCTGACTTCTTGCAAGAGGTACTTACCTAGCTACGTTAATTACCTTGTCACTGCCTGCCTGCCTGCCATCACCTTCTGACGATCGACGTACACGTGGCGTGGGTGCTTAATTTTATTCATTAATTAATGATGACAAGCCTCGATCTCTGTGCAAATACTGGACAGGTCACTTCCAAAAAAGATCAAAAGCAATATTGGGCACGGGATGATGAGTCCTACGTGTTCGTTCCGGTCAAGGACTTTGTGCGTGCATTCCAGTCGTTCCACACCGGGGGAGTTATAAGAAACGAGCTCGCTGTTCCGTTCGACAAGACCAAGAGCCATCCAGCAGCCTTGACAACCACGAGGTATGGCGTGAGTAGCACGGAGCTTCTAAAGGCAAACATTCACAGGGAGATCCTCCTCATGAAGAGGAACTCTATTGTCTACATGTTTAGAACTTTCCAGGTAACTGCAGAAAGATATATATGATGCATGGAATTAATGAAATACAACTGCGGTGTAACCGATTCCTCGGTGTTTTGGCATTACAGCTGGTCCTCATGTCATTTGTTGCAATGACCCTCTTCTTCCATACAAACATGAAGCGCGACTCCGTGATCGACGGGGGAATCTACATGGGGGCGCTCTTCTTTGGTGTGCTAATGATCATGTTCAATGGGTTCTCTGAGCTTGCACTTACTATCTTTAAGCTCCCTGTGTTCTTCAAGCAGAGGGACCTTCTTTTCTACCCAGCATGGACCTACACAATACCCTCATGGATACTCAAGATCCCAATAACATTTGTTGAGGTCGGCGGTTATGCTTTCACAACCTACTATGTCATGGGGTTCGATCCAGATGTAGGCAGGTGAGTTTTTTTTTCGGGTATCTCTCTTTTGTTCAATAGGTGTGTAATCCTATATTGACAATGTTCTGAATGCACTTTCTGTCAGATTTTTCAAGCAATATCTTCTTATGTTAGCAATCAATCAGATGGCCGCATCACTCTTCCGATTCATTGGTGGGGCTGCAAGGAACATGATTGTTGCAAATGTCTTTGCATCATTCATGTTGCTAATTTGTATGGTATTGGGCGGGTTCATTCTAGTAAGAGGTAGATATACTCACGCTTCTGTCCTGATAGTAAATGGAAAATGTAGCTTTCTCTTTTTCATATCTAAGCCCCCACAATTCTGTTTGAATCTGCAGAAAAAGTGAAGAAATGGTGGATTTGGGGTTACTGGGTATCCCCACTAATGTATGCGCAGAATGCCATCTCAGTGAATGAGTTCTTAGGTCACAGCTGGGACAAAATCTTGGACAGCACCACCTCAAACGAGACCCTTGGCGTTCAAGTACTTAGGTCCCGTGGAGTCTTCACAGAAGCGAAGTGGTACTGGATCGGTCTGGGTGCAATGCTCGGTTTCACCTTGTTATTCAACTCTCTCTTCACTCTTGCCCTTACATACCTCAAGGGTGAGTACATCAGAAAACCAGTTTGCTAATATATATTTCCCATACTTTGGTTACATCTAATCCTGCTGGGGCCGTTTCATCTTGTGCTTTTCCAGCATATGGTAACTCCCGTTCGTCGGTATCTGAGGATGAGCTCAAGGAGAAGCATGCCAACCTGAACGGCGAGGTTCTGGACAATGATCACTTGGAATCAACCAACACTCGTGGACCAACAACAATTGTCGAAGAGGATTCTAGTGCCGTACATAGGGGAATGGTCCTTCCATTTCTCCCCCTTTCACTTGTGTTTGACAACATCAGATACTCTGTTGACATGCCACCGGTAATTCATAGAAAAACGCTTCGATTACAGTATCATCACCGGTCATTGTCTTAAGTTAGTAACCTTGTGTATGAAATTCGTTGTAGGAAATGAAAGCACAAGGTGTGGTACAAGACCGTTTGGAACTCATCAAAGGTGTTAGTGGATCTTTCAGGGCAGGTGTGCTGACCGCACTGATGGGTGTCAGTGGCGCTGGAAAGACTACGCTGATGGATGTGTTGGCAGGGAGAAAGACAGGTGGGTACATTGAGGGAAACATTAGCATTTCAGGATATCCAAAGAAACAGCAGACCTTTGCACGTGTATCAGGATACTGCGAACAGAACGATATCCACTCCCCTCAGGTGACAGTCTATGAGTCTCTGCTTTTTTCAGCGTGGCTTCGTCTTCCCGGGGATGTAGATTCAAACAAAAGAAAGGTCAGACAAACAAAATAAGTATTATTTGATTTAGTCAATAATCAATAGGTAGTTTCTAATCTCTTTGTATGCAGATGTTCATCGACGAGGTAATGGAGCTTGTGGAGCTCAAGCCTCTGAGAGATGCATTGGTTGGTCTACCCGGAGTGAATGGTCTGTCGACTGAGCAGAGGAAGAGGCTGACCATTGCTGTGGAGCTCGTTGCTAATCCTTCTATCATCTTCATGGATGAGCCCACCTCTGGACTTGATGCCCGAGCAGCTGCAATCGTGATGAGGACAGTGAGGAACACGGTTGATACCGGTAGAACTGTCGTCTGCACGATTCATCAGCCTAGCATTGACATATTTGAAGCATTTGATGAGGTGAGTGAGAGTTCTCATCGGAGATTTCTACTGGTTACCCTTTGGATAACTGAGCTAAATTGGTGAATTCGGTTTGATTGTGGCTGGTTGTTCAATCCTTGAACCATGCCATGAATTCTTAACTGTCTTATAAAATATTACCTAGCCAAGTGGTCCGCGCATTTGCGCGGCTAGTTACATATTTTGGAGTATTCAATTTTTTTTCATCTTAACTTAGAGCTACGAATAACTAATTTACAACTAATTGGATATCACTAAAATAGATTATTGCCGAAGCCTCCATGTAAATATGGTTACATTTAGCTACAAATATTGATTCTATTAAGTTAATTAGGTTTTTGATTTAGTGTGAGATATGTAAGATTGATATGAATGCATACATAGACTATCGGTAGTATTCAGGAAATTCTTGACTTATTGTCTTGTGTAAATACCCTTGGGCTCCGTGCTGGGTTAGCATTATATGGCTCGACGTCCTCGGAGAGCCAGTTTCCTCCTCTACCCATGTCTGAATTATATTACATATGTCTACCCATGTCCTAATCCTTCACGTGGATGCAGTTGGTTTAGAACTCTACTAAATATTCCTGTTCGTATCTGATCTGTATCCATATAGACTTGATTTCTTGGTATGTCTCCCCTGTTGTAAATTAATCTATCTCAGCAGTTGTTTTCTGTTTGCATACTTTTGGTTAATCCTAGCCATCGGTTGTCTTCTACTTTAATAATATTAATAATAGAAGATGCTTGCAGCTTTTCCTGATGAAGCGAGGTGGAGAAGAGATCTATGTTGGTCCGTTGGGACATCATTCTTCTGAGTTAATCAAGTACTATGAGGTAAAGTGATATTACAATAATCTGAGAATACCCCAAGTCAGTTTCTTGAATATACTGATAAGGCTAAGCCCATGGTTTTGAACTGTTCAGGGGATTCATGGAGTCAGCAAAATTAAAGATGGCTACAATCCTGCAACATGGATGCTGGAAGTGACGACGATTGGCCAAGAACAGATGCTAGGTGTTGATTTCAGTGACGTATATAAGAAATCTGAACTCTACCAGTAAGTAACTAACTAGCCATCCTACTAGTCACATAGTCATTTGGAAACTAGATGGTTAAGGGAACAGAGTTCTTTAAGTATGCTATAAAGGTCAGGTAGCTTAGCATACCACACGTAAATAGGTAAGTTTACTTGTGGCAGGTCAAATTCTTAAGTTTGCTGCAATTAAGTCAGCATACTAGTACAACCTATGAATACAAATTGAAGGACTGGCAATGGGTGACATACTAATGCTCTTTAACTTCGACACAGACTTGCAATAAGCCAACCTTCCTTTATCCAAGGCATTTTTGCAATGGCAGATGTAATATAAGTATGTTACATTTTGCAGGAGGAACAAGGCTTTGATAAAGGAACTAAGTCAACCTGCACCAGATTCAAGTGACCTGCATTTTCCTACGCGGTACTCACAGTCTTCGATCACACAATGCGTAGCTTGCCTGTGGAAGCAGAACCTGTCATACTGGAGGAATCCTCCCTACAATACCGTCAGGTTCCTCTTTACCACCGTCATTGCTCTTCTATTCGGAACCATCTTCTGGGACCTTGGTGGTAAAATGTAAGTCATGACACCCACATTCTATATAGCAAGCAATTTGCAACAATTAATGAGAACTTTATTCATCCCCTGTTCTTAATCCAGGAGCCAGGCACAAGACTTGCTCAACGCCATGGGATCAATGTATGCTGCAGTGCTGTTTATCGGTGTCATGAACTCTACTTCGGTTCAACCAGTGGTGGCTGTGGAGAGGACAGTCTTTTACCGCGAAAGAGCAGCTGGCATGTACTCAGCTTTCCCATACGCATTTGGTCAGGTGAGTGATTATCATACCAGGCGTTCTTGGTTGTTGCATCATTGAGAGATGAACTTTGATTAGCCATAAACTTTTCTATTGCAGGTTGTCATTGAACTTCCCTACACACTTGTTCAGGCTATCGTATATGGGGTCATAGTTTACTCGATGATTGGGTTTGAGTGGACAGCTCCCAAATTCTTCTGGTACCTCTTCTTTATGTACTTCACGCTGCTCTACTTCACATTCTACGGCATGATGGCTGTTGGCCTGACACCGAACTACCACATTGCATCAATTGTTTCGTCGGCATTCTATGGCATCTGGAATCTCTTCTCTGGGTTCATCATCCCCCGACCGGTAAGTTTCATCACTTTTGGCAGTCCATGTTTACTCATTTTTAAGCATTTCTGTAACTTAATTATTCCTGTTTTTTGTCTGAAACTATGTACAGAAAGTCCCAATCTGGTGGAGATGGTATTGCTGGGTATGCCCGGTTGCCTGGACACTGTACGGATTGGTCGTATCTCAGTTCGGCGATGTTGTTACACCAATGGATGACGGCACCCTTGTGAAAGACTTTATAGAGGACTACTTTGATTTCAAGCGCAACTGGTTGGGTTATGTGGCCACGGTGGTCGTGGCATACGCGCTGCTATTTGCCTTCTTGTTCGGTTTTGCCATCATGAAGCTCAACTTCCAGAGGAGGTAGATGATGGCTATATGAAGCATGTCCTACAAATAAATTGGATTGCTTGCGTGGCAAATAGGTTCATTAGTTATCTTCTACATCATAGAGCCTTTTTCTTCTGGAAACATTGCACACTGCATGCTATATTCCTCAGGTTACCCTTTAAAGAACTGTACTAGTCCAATATGTTAAGTTGTATAACGTTTGTTTTTTTTTAAGAAAAAAAAATTCTTTTCATAGCATCAATTGATACAGATAAACCAGATTTATTACAAGCATACAATTCAAAGAAAATAAGTCTGATAAGAAAGTGTGAAACACTCAGAAATAAACTATATCTAACCTACTCAACAATACATAGGTCACAAAAAAACATCATCGTGCACTCAGAAGCCTGTGTAGCGCATGAATGGGTCATAGGCCGAGTTCTTTTGAGCAGATTCTAGAGAATCGGGGTCTGGAAAAGCAGCGGTGCGAAAGAACTCGATTGAGCTTCGAAAATCTTGGCGAGATTCTCCAAAATTTTAGTGCAATACAAAATCCTCACAAACCTTTGTTTTTCCCAGAATCTCAGGATATTTTGCAATCCCACAAACGAAAACGTTTCATTTTAAATGAATACCCTATTGTAGTAGATTATTACAGGTAAAATGCCACCCCACCTTTTGGAAGAACAGGGAGCTACTCTCCGTCTATATTTCATTGAAATAAAACCACAACCTCCAGTATCCAGTTCATTTGTCTCAGACAAGAAAAGTAAAAAGCATTAGGAGATCATTCTCCATTACAGCCCAGGTACTACTTTTACATGTGCAAAAGCGCACACAGACACAGATGCAACTACAAGGTGCATTTTCATGAAGATTTCTTGGTCTTCAAGGGGGGGCCGACAGACGCCGATCTTGGTGACCAGCAGCTTCCCAGCGGTGACACTGGACTCAACACCAGAGCCCCAGTCTTGATTTGGTTCCTTCCTCCAGGGGAGCAGCAACCTTGGCTCAGTTCACCAGTGGCAAGGAGGTTGTCTCTCAGCCACCTAGGATCAACAGGGGACTCCTGATCATCTCTTCCAGCGAGTTGGCAAAAGTGTCCAGCCTCGTTTTGCAGCTTTCTGTCGACAGAGTCGACCAGTACCTGGTAGTGCGAAGTATCTCCCTCCACGCCCGGTTTACAGAAATACACATTGTGTTATTGAAAACCATAGAGTTCCTATGTTTCCATAGACACCACATTAGTGCAGAGGTAACTATGTTCAGGGAAGAGTTTTTGTTGTTGGACAGCTAGAACCTGGCTACAGATTCAATGTTTGTCCCTATAGCAATGCCAAAAGAAACACTAATGAAAGACCAGAGACATCTAGCAATTACAAAATCAAAAAACAGGTGGTCAATAGTTTCATTTCCACAACAGAAAACACAGTCCAGAGGTTTATTCGTCATTCTTTTTCTCAAGTTGTCTCTAGTAATCAACTTGTTATTGGCCAGCGGCCAAAGGAAGATATGTATTTTTGGAGGCACCCTAAGTTTCCACACAGCAGGGGGATATATAGGTTGCACTCCTTTGAAGTTTATGACATGTTACAATAAACTAGTGGAATAAACCCCTTTGTTCTCCAGCTGCCACACAAGGGCATCAGTATCAACAGAGTATACTATGGATTTAGCATTTTCCAGTAACTGCCACCACTGGTCCATGAGCTTTGGGGTGAAGTTCCTTCTAAAGGTGAGTTTTAAGGTCACCCCATCCCATGCCTCAGCTAAGCAGATGTTCTTCTCATTACAGACCATATAAATTGGCCAGAAATGAACAAAAAGGGGAGAATTGCCAAACCATGTGTCCTCCCAAAATCTAATTTGAGCACCATTGCCTACAGACCATCTATATCCCATCTTAAGAGCTTGTATAGTTGTCTTAACCCCTTTCCAAAATCTGGAGATATTAGGGTTAGAACTAGGAACAAAAATATTAGCTCTCCTGGTGGACGAATATTTCTTATCAATGATCAGCCTCCAAAGTTTTCTTTCACCTTCCATATATCTTTTGACACGGGAACCCAATAGGCATAGATTGATTTCTTGTAGATTTGGGATACCCAAACCTCCAAACTCTTTTTTCATACACACCAGCCTCCAATTGGCTAAGTGTATGTTCCTATGACCCTCAAAATCATTCCAGAAGCAGTTGGCCATCTGAGAATTAATAATCTCTATTGCCCACTTGGGAAATTTGAAGAAGGAGAGTAAGTAGATAGGAATGCTAGCTAGGCATGCTTGGATCAGGATAAGTCTCCCTCTGTATGGGAGAAGGTTCCCTCTCCAGCCTGCTATCCTCTTTAGAATCTTGTCAATCAATGGTTGGATATCCTCTCTACTAAGTTTATCATGGTGCAATGGCACCCCTAAATACTTAATGGGAAAACTACCTTTGCAACAGTCAAGGCTATTAGCAAAAGGGGAGAATTCCTCATCTTCAATTTAATTGGAATCAGCTCACTTTTGTTATAATTTATTCTCATTCCAGAGATATGCTCAAAGCAACTAAGTACTATCTTCAAGTTATTAGCTACATCTAAGTTCTTTTCTAGGAAAAGGATGGTATCATCAGCATATTGCAAGCATATGATACCTCCAGGGCAAACCTCAAGACATAAACCTCTTATGAGATGGTGGTCTGCAGCCTTAGGTAACATCCTAGTTAGAACATCAACCACTAAATTGAAAAGTAGAGGAGAAAGTGGATCCCCTTGCCTGAGCCCTTTACCAGTTGCAAAGTAACTACTCTCAGTGCAATTGATCTTAACTCCCACCTAACCTCTATGTGTAATGTCATGGATCCAAGACATCCATTTACCTCCAAAGCCTCTAGTTTCTAGGAGCCCAGAAAGAAACTCTATATTAACTTTATCAAAAGCCTTCTCATAATCAAGCTTTAGCACTAAACCCTGTTGGGTAGCAGAATGTACTGAATGTAACACCTCATGAGCAGTTACCACACTCTCAAGGATGAATCTACCTTTCAAAAAAGCAGATTGATTACTAGCAATCAATCTTTACAGAATTACTGTTAATCTATTAGGAAGAACTTTGGTGAAAATCTTAAAGCTGCAATTTAACAAGCTAATAGGCCTAAATTTCTTAATGGAAGTAGCTTCAAGCTCTTTTGGGATAAGGGTTAACATAGCGAAATTGAGCCTATGTATATCTAAGTCACCTTTATGAAAATCATCAAACATTTTGAGCAAGTCAATTTTGATGAGATCCCAAAAATGCTGATAGAAAAAGAAAGGAACCCCATCAGGGCCAGGAGCTCCATCTGAAAATGAGTCAAAAACAACTTTTTATCCTCATTTTCAGTAAAGGAAGCCTCTAACTTCAAATTATCCTCAGGTTTAACCTTTTCCTCATCAGAGAAGAAGTTAGGACTAAGCCTAAATCCTTGCCTGGGTTCATATTTAAACAGGTCTTTGTAAAAGTCACAAGCTATATGTAACATATCCTTGGTCTCAGAAACAGGGCCAGAAGGGCCATCTAAAGACTGGATGTTAGTTTTTCTCCTTCTTTGATTGGCTACAGCATGGAAATAAGTAGTATTCATATATCCTTCTTTAATATCTCTATCTCTAGATATTTGTTTTGCCTTAATTTCCTCTTGCAGGCAAATCCTCTGTAACTCAGTGTGGATAAATTTAAACCTAGATTTATCATCCTCACTAAGAGCTGCCTCAGATTTGATATCTAATTGATCTATTCTTCTAGTAAAATATTTTTGTATCTTTTGATGGAGGCCTCTTCATTAGAGCTCCATCCTTTTGTAACCCTCCTAAGCTTTCTTATCTTGTTTTGCCACAAATTTATAGATGATCCAGTAAGGGGAACATAGTTCCATGTTATAGTTACCAGATCTCTAAAATCTTCTCTAAGAAGCCAGCACTTTTCCATTTTATAACTACTGGTTTTAGGTGACCTCTGTACCCCACAATCCCAAACAAGTGGGGTGTGATCACTTCCACATCTAGGTAAGGCCAAACATGAGGGTAAAGGGAAAATACTATCTAACTCAGTATTGCAAAAAAAGCCTATCAATTGTAGACATGATCAGATCAGTCTGATTATTACCCAGGTAAATCTTCTACTAGAAAGTTTAATTTCTAGCAGACTCCAGATTTCAACCCAAGCTTTAAATTTATCACTCCATTTTCTACTGATGTTACGATTACTCTTATCAAAAGAGTATCTAACTAAATTAAATGCCACCCCACCTCAATGCCTCGTATGCGAAAAAAAGACAGAGCATGAGCGAGCGAGGAGGAGCAGGGCACTCGTCCCGCTAGGGTTGTAGTCGCGCCACCGCCTCCAGTCCCCATGATCGCCGCTGCTTCCGGTCTCCCTGCTCGCCGCAACCGCTCCCGATCTGGCTGGACCCAACGCCTTCCCTCCATCCCTTGTCGTCTATGTGCCTTCTTCCCTGCCCGACGGCTCCGCGTTGCCGCTTCATGCCGCTCCTTCCCTCCTCGCCGGTCGCTGCTTCTCTCCACCTCGACCCCGGAGGCCGCCCATACCTCAACAGGATGTGTGTTTCTCATCTCTGTTCCTCTCTTCTCCTTATCTATCTGATCTTGTCTTCTCCTTATTTTTAATTGATGGATATGGTTGAGCATAATTTTGATCTGATTGAGAAGATGGAATTGGCTAGAAAGGAGATTTATCTCCAAAATGAAAGAAATAAAAATAACCTTGATGATTTTGACTCTCCAGGTCTCATTGATACTAGGGATGCTGAATTAGATGATCTTTGTTCTGATGGAGAACATTTTGATGTTGAGTGTGAGATGGAGCACCTCCAGCAGTTAAAACAGATGTTCTCCAGTCAGATGAAAAATAAGAGGGGCTCCACAGACCTTGGCTGTGTGAGGCACTCTGTTTCTGTTAAAAAGAAAGGAAGGAAAAGTAAATTCAAATGTTAGGACTCTTTTGGAATGTTAGAGGAATTTTTTTGGACTTCAAGAAATCCTTCATCAAAGATTTGATTGGTGAAAGAAAATTAGATTTTGTTGGTCTGGAGGAAACAATTAAATCTGAGTTCACTAGAAATGAGTTGTTGCTCTAATTCCTTTCTGATTTCTCTTCGTGATGTACATCCCATGGTGATCTGGAGTTATATAACACTGCACTTTTCAGGTCTCAGACTCATGTGAAGGCTCAACATCATCATCTGCCTTCTCTTAGGATAGACATATTAGGCATGCAACTTTGGAACCTCGAGGGTACCCTCCGACACTCTTTAGTTCAAGTAAATGAACTAAATTTTTAGAATTCACTTCATTTTTAAGACTTCAGTTCATTTCATTAAACTAAGTAGGATCAGAGGGTGCCGTAAAGGTCCCAAATTTTCATGCCTAAGACATATCTTCTTACCGAGTTAAAGTGGTATGCACAAGTTTATTGATTACAAATTGCAAAGTTCGTAAGATAACAATTCATCAGGGTGTTTATTTATTGCACATCATATCTTAATCTACCATAGCCATAATTGATTACAAATTAATAATGTGCCAGTGATTACAAATTGCAAAGTTTGTAAGATCACAAATTTATTGATTAAAAATTGCAACTAATTGGGAATGTATATGCCAGTGCTTGCGTCTAAGGTATGTAGTCGATGCAATCAAAACAATCTTTGTTCCTTGGTGATATCATGTGAGTGTGGTTATTTGGCGTTGAGGATTTCAATGTTTTTTAGTGGTATGCTATCTTTTGAGGGTTAGTATGATTATACACCTTGAATTTTCATGTATGATTACACTATTAGTTATTTTTAGGGGTGATTACAATATTAGTTAAGACGTGTGTTGCACGTGCACGCTTACTAGTCTCATCAAACGGAGATATATATCTGTTGCCATGGTGCATAATACCTGTCATCCAAACAGTGGAATTATAAGATTTTATAACTTTTTTAGATCAAAGTTCACTCATGCTTATGTGTATGAACAAAGTGTTGAATACATAATTTGGCTGCCTGGTATTTTATAAGCCAAATTAATTTGAATGATCGTGGTTAGATTATTGATTGACATATATATTTGAACTTGTAGTTTAGTATAAAATGCAGGCTTGATGGAATTTGAATGCAAATATTATGGCGCCAGCTCAAGTGTACAAAGATATGAATATGTGGAGTTTTCCACGTGCAACAGCAAGCTAGGACGAATCCTTGGCAGATTTTGGAGCTATTACTTGAGAAAATATACAAGGAGGATTATTTGGTTGATTAGCACGTTGCCGGATGATTAGCACATTGCCAGATAGTTTATTATTTTTTCTTGTGGATCAAAACATACTATCCAGTTTGATTTGCACGTAGCCGAAATATTTTATTAGTTTTCCTTGTAGGCTTAAGAAGAGTTGTACGTATCTTGGATTGTGATTGCAAAACAACCGAATCAGGGCATGTCCTAGTCGGTTTCAGCTTTAGAGTTTCCCTCATGTACGCAAAGTCCAGCGTGCCTTATATATAAGGCCATGGCCGATTGGAAAAAAGCCTAACAATCGATCTATTCCAAAATCAATCTACTTTTGCACGTACGTTTCATCTTTCGTTTTCTCTTCTGCCAAGCCCTAGCAGCCTAGGGTTTGGTGATCTTTGCCGTTTTGCGCTGAAAAGCGGCGTCTCTCCTCTGCGAAAGTGAGGAAATCTTTGTTGCTTTGCTCGGAAAGCAATCGTTCGTCGTCACGTAAGTACGACGGTTATCGTGGTGTCACGGTGCAATTTTCCGTGGCAACACAAAGGGAGTACTTCTAGGTTTTTCGTTGCAACGCTCTAGGATTTTGTTCCAGTTGAAAATTACTCCCTCCATTTGCAATTATAAGATGTTCAATTTATTTGAATCAGATGTATATAGACGTAATACAATTTGTTCACTCACTTCATCTTATGTTTATGAACAAAATGAGTAGTTTTAGATTTACTTGAAGAAAAAATGAAAAGGAAACAATTATTTTTCGGCCAAGTGTACTTGTCGACTACTGCTTCGAGTTTTCTTCCTTGAAGTTTTAGTAATGCATAGGTAGATTTTTTATTTTATTTTGTTACTCATCAAAAAAATAGTTTAAAATCTTAAAATGGAACAATAATATGTGTGTTAAAAACAGTTTTTTCATGTACTTACAGATAATGATAAATATTAAATCTTGCATGAATTATGAATGTGTTTTTCACAAACAAGTAAATTTGAATATACATTAACTTTTCTTCCGGTGCAATGTACAGGCATTTTTGGTGTTTGTAGGTTATAAATTCTGGATTCGTCTTTCCTGTCCGATCAGTGTTTCTTTCCACTAGTAAACATGCACGTGCAATGCACGTTTAACCATTAAAAAAATCTTAGTGGGATCTTTAAGTGATGGGTTCATAGTTTAAACATGAGCAAGAGTTATGTGGGTGTCAGATTTGGCAAAGTAATGTTTAAAAAAAAAAGTTTGGCAAAGTTGGGAGGTGATATATTCCTGCTTGGTATAACCATCAGAAAAAAATAAGAACCCAATGAAAACAAAACTTAATATTAATAGGTATTCCATTACTCATATTATTCATAATATAGACACATCTTTGTCTATAGATTACATCAACCATAGAGTTATGAATTCACATTTCTTATGATACATTTCCATAGAATTTACATATATACATTAATCAAAGGTCAACAAAAATAGTGGTGTGGCATCCCAGTTTGCACCCTAAAAAAAAGGTCCCCTTTGCAACGGTGAAGCAAGTGCCTCCGGCTGGCTGTGCAAAGTAATGTGTTGTCCAAGAGCTCGTTTGTCGTGTAGGTGCAGAAGATACGGTGGGGACCAACCGTAAGAGCGACAGACAGAGCTGGCTGTTTTTTTTGGGGGGGGGGGGGGGGGGGGGGGTTAGCAGTAAATTATCCGTGCGAGGCTGGCTGGTTTGCTGGTGGTGGGCGAGGCTGGCCAACAATCAAAGCAGTGGTATTACTCACACCAGCTAATTATCCGTTTCCACTTTCCTTTTACCCGATCCCCGAGTTAGGGTTTGCATGTCCTCCGACGACTCGTCGAGAGTTTTCTTTTGCTCCGTTTGCATCTACATCGGGCTGATCTCCTTCGACCACGTAGCGATTGAGAGTGCTTCTCGTTAAGAATCAATTCCCCAGGCGGAGTTCTCTCTTCGCGTTAGGGCTTTCCTTCATAGTTGAGTCACATATCGATCTGGGAGGGTATGGCGGACAAGGCAGGATCGAGTCAGAGGCCGGCCCCACGCGAACCCGTGGAAGAACTCTTGGAAGGCTGCATCTCCAGGATGAAGAAGGGGGAAACTTTGTGTGGGAAGAGGACGTGACTGAACCTCCGCCGAAGGCGAAGTGGCTCGCCATTGCGAGAGTCCACACCACGTCTGGTTTCAGTCCTTCGGCGCTCTATGCAGATATGCGCTTTGCATGGAATCCGGCAAGGAAGGTCATATGGAGGAAGATTGATGAGAGAATCTGTTTACCGCTCAGTTCAATTGCTTGGCTAACTAGCATAAAGCTATGTACATGGGGCTATGGTTGTTCAGGTACAAGGCCCTTGTTGTGGAGGAGTATGAGGGCTTTGAGGACCCCTAAAGACGGTGGTACTTGACAAGCTCTTGGTTTGGGCTAGAGTGCTGCGATGTTAAATTTACAATCAATATATATTTCCATGTTAAATTTACTTCACTTTCTCTACAGTGTTGTATGTCTTTTATGTGTGTCACTATTACTGTGCCATGGTTATTTTTGTTAGCGTTGTGTAGGATCCAAAGTTTTCTTTCTATTATTTTTAGTTTGTCCACCACATGAGTTAATTGAGAGTAACAACTACAATATAATTGATAGTTCTGAGATTTACCATAACAAGTTGGCTTTACCCCTGATACCCGATAAAAAATAGACTATAACCTCAGACCAGAAAACTTTCTTTCCTTTTGTGTTTTCTTCAATGGAAGGGTGCCCCGTCTTCTTCCTTTTTTGCGGGGAATGGAAGGGTGCTCCTAGAGACGTGCTTTCCAGTAGTAATTCTAGGTACTATTGCATGTAATGTAGGTTTAGCGGTTCTCGAGCCATCAATGATTGGTGAACCGACGGATCCGTTTGCAACTCCTCTGGAAATATTACCCGAGTGGTATTTCTTTCCCGTGTTTCAAATACTCCGTACGGTACCCAATAAGTTATTGGGCGTTCTCTTAATGGTTTCTGTGCCAACAGGCTTATTGACAGTACCTTTTCTAGAGAATGTCAATAAATTCCAAAATCCATTTCGCCGCCGAGTAGCTACGACCTTTTTTTAATCGGTACTGTAGTAGCTCTTTGGTTAGGTATTGGAGCAACATTACCCATTGATAAATCGTTAACTTTAGGTCTTTTTTTGATATTTTTTGATTCATTCAACCGTGAAGTACCATAGGTATCTAGGAAATAGTTACTTCCAAGTGAATCTTCCCTAGATACCTAAAATCCATTTTATTATGACCCATTTCGCAAAAATATAGATTGTGCCAAAGATGCAAAAAAAAATTCTTTTTTCTTTTTATTCTAACTCGAAAAAGAAGAAGAAAACAAATTGCAATGGATTTAAAACGAGAGTTTATTCTTAAGTAAATCAATTGGGAGATGTCTCTCTAGAGTGTCCCATATATGTTTTCGATCTTCCATACGAAAACTGTCAATTCTCATAAGATCTTCTTCGGTCTTACTCAAAAGGTCCAATAGTGTATGTATATTGGCCCTTTTTAGACAATTATACGTTCTAGAAGTCAATTCTAATTGATCAATAAAAATACAGTTCAATGGAATTCCTTTTTTGTTTTTCTTTAGATTAGTTAATCTTTTTTTAAAAGTAAAAAAGGGGTGGAGTAAACCTGTTTTTATTTTCTTCGAAACTAGTGCCCTCTTCCTCCGCGTGTAGAAAAGGAAGAAATAAATCAATCAAATTACGAGAAGCCTCATAAAGCGTTTCCTTAGGGGTTAAACTTCCATTAGTCCATATTTCTAGAAAAAGTATCTCGTGTTTTTCATTTCCATTCCCACAAGAAAAAAATACTATAATTCACATTTCGAACAGGCATGGATACAACATCTATAGGATAACTTCCATCTTGATAGTTCTTTCTGAGTTCTGTCTGATATCCATGATCTCTCTTGATCTGTAAATCAATACAGAAATCAATGGGCTCTGTCAAGTTAGCTATAGGTTGTGCCGTATCAACGATTTCTACGGAAGGCGGTAAGATGATATCTTGAGCAGTTATGTATCTAGGACCTTTGACGCAAATTGATGCATCTCTAACTCCATAGAGATTACTTCTCAATACAATTTCTTTCAAATTTAGTAAAATTTCTTGTACGGATTCTTCAATACCTGCTATTGTAGAATATTCGTGCGGCACACTCCCAAATTTTGCACGTGCGATAGTGACGGCAGATGCCATGGGGATGGCTAAGAGAGGGGGAAAGGTCCTAGGAGAGTGTCGATGGTACCTGAGACGAGATTGGGCACAAGCACAGTGAGACACCGCGATGTACCCAGGTTCGGGGCTCTCCGTAGAGATAACACCCCTACTCCTGCCGAGCTATATAAGCAATAACTCTGGCTACAATGTGCTCCTTGAGCTGTATCAGAGGAAGGAGGAGAAGGCCTATGGCTCTGCTCTCTCCTGCGTCTCTATGTGTGGCTGGAAGTGAAGTAAATGCGATCGTCCCTTCTCACCGGAGGGGTGCCCGGGGTTCTTATAGCATGAACCCGGGTTACAATGGTAACTACACAGAGAGGAGGGGCCCAGCTGTAAGCCTCTTGAACTCTGTTGGGGCCCGCCGGCTGCCTAGGCGTAGACTTGCGGCTCGCCTACTTTGTCCTGAGAATCTTGTAGCCCATAGGTCTTGAGAGCCCTATAGGTAGGCAGACAGCTACCTCGGAGCTTAGTCTTGTCCGCCGTCCTGTCAGCCCGGTGTGGGAGAGGAAACATCATGCGCCTGACAGGTCAGCGATGGGACTTGTCTCCTCTGACATGCGGATCTCTCGGGATTGCCCATTAATGACCTTGGGCCGGATGCGCCTATCCGGCCCTTGGTCAACTCTTGCTTATGGTGCCAGCTCGGTGGGCCGTCTGCGCCCGGGCCGGATGCGTGCAGCCGGCTGCCGATTGCGCCCTCCTGGGCAGTCGGCAACCGGCCTGCTTAGCTCGGCCCAGGTGCCGGTGATGGCCCTCTTGAGGTTGCACCTTGTCTTGAAAGGTTGTTTCGCTTGGGTGACCCTACCCGGGGGTCATTCCCCCGACAACGGCCAACTCACGCCCCATGGCCTTAGGGCGTCTTCAAAAGATCGATTCATTTGTTCGTTTTTGGTTCGTCGGCCTCCGTTTGAATTATCGCGGATAAAAATCGCGGTTTAACGGGGCGACACCGATAAGTATCTGCTTTTTGGTCCATCACAATCCATTTCCTGCATTAATTTGGTGAGGACGGCCCACTCACGCCCCATGGCCTTCGGGCGTCTTCTAAAGATCGATTCATTTGTTCGTTTTTGGTTCGTCGGCCTCCGTTATGATCCATTTTCTGCATAAATTTGGTAAGGACGGCCAACTCACGCCCCATGGCCTTAGGGCGTCTTCAAAAGATCGATTCATTTGTTCGTTTCTGGTTCGTCGGCCTCCGTTACAATCCATTTTCTGCATAAATTTGGTGAGGACGGCCAACTCACGCCCCATGGCCTTAGGGCGTCTTCAAAAGATCGATCCATTTGTTCGTTTTTTGTTCGTCGGCGTCCGTTTGAATTATCGCGGATAAAAATCGCGGTTTAACGGGGCGACACCGATAAGTATCTGCTTTTTGGTACATCACAATCCATTTCCTGCATAAATTAGGTGAGGACGGCCAACTCACGCCCCATGGCCTTAGGGCGTCTTCAAAAGATCGATTCATTTGTTAGTTTTTGGTTCGTCGGCCTCCGTTGCGATCCATTTTCTGCATGAATTTGGTGAGGACGGCCAACTCACGCGCCATGGCCTTAGGGCGTATTCAAAAGATCGATTCATTTGTTCGTTTTTGGTTCGTTGGCCTCCGTTACGATCCATTTTCTGCATAAATTTGGTGAGGACGCCAACTCACGCCCCATGGCCTTAGGGCGTCTTCAAAAGATCGATCATTTGTTCGTTTTTTGTTCCTCGGCCTCCGTTTGAATTATTGCGGATAAAAATCGCGGTTTAACGGGGCGACACCGATAAGTATCTGCTTTTTGGTCCATCACAATCCATTTCCTGCATAAATTTGGTGAGGACGGCCAACTCACGCCCCATGGCCTTAGGGCGTCTTCAAAAGTTCGATTCATTTGTTCGTTTTTGGTTCATCAGCCTCCGTTTGAATTATCGCGGATAAAAATCGCGGTTTAACGGGGCAACACTGATAAGTATCTGCTTTTTGGTCCATCACAATCCAATTTCTGCATAAATTTGGTGAGGACGGCCAACTCACGCCCCATGGCCTTAGGGCGTCTTCAAAAGATTGATTCATTTGTTCGTTTTTGCTTCGTCGGCCTCCGTTACGATCCATTTTCTGCATAAATTTGGTGAGGACGGCCGACTCACGCCCCATGGCCTTAGGGCGTCTTCAAAAGATCGATTCATTTGTTCGTTTTTTGTTCGTCGGCCTCCGTTTGAATTATCGCGGTTTAACGGGGCGACACCGATAAGTATCTGCTTTTTGGTCCATCACAATCCATTTCCTGCATAAATTTGGTGAGGACGGCCAACTCACGCCCCATGGCCTTAGGGCGTCTTTAATAGATCGATTCATTTGTTCGTTTTTGGTTCATCGGCCTTCGTTACGATCCATTTTCTGCATAAATTTTGTGAGGACGGCCAACTCACGCCCCATGGCCTTAGGGCGTCTTCAAAAGATCGATTCATTTGTTCGTTCTTGGTTCGTCGGCCTCCATTTGAATTATCGCGGATAAAAATCGCGGTTTAACGGGGCGACACCGATAACTATCTGCTTTTTGGTCCATCACAGTCCATTTCCTGCATAAATTTGGTGAGGACGGCAACTCACACCCCATGGCCTTAGGGCGTCTTCAAAAGAACGATTCAATTTTTCGTTTTTGGTTCGTTGGCCCCCGTTTGAATTATCGCGGATAAAAATCACGGTTTAACGGGGCGACACTGATAAGTATCTGCTTTTTGGTCCAGTACAATCCATTTCCTGCATAAATTTGGCGAGGACGGCTAACTCACGCCCCATGGCCTTAGGGCATCTTCAAAAGATCGATTCATTTGTTCTTTTTTGGTTCGTCGGCCTTCGTTTGGATTAAAGTGGATAAAAATCGCGGTTTAACGGGGTGACACGGATAAGTATCTGCTTTTTGGTCCATCACGATCCATTTCTTGCAAAAATTTGGTGAGGACGGCCAACTCATGCCCCATGGCCTTAGGGCGTCTTCAAAAGATCGATTCATTTGTTCGTTTTTGATTCGTCGGCCTCCGTTTGGATTATCGCGGATAAAAATCGCGGTTTAACGGGGTGACACAGATAAATATCTGCTTCTTGGTCCATCACGATCCATTTCCTGCATAAATTTGGTGAGGACGGCCAACTCACGCCCCATGGCCTTAGGGCATCTTCAAAAGATCGATTCATTTGTTCTTTTTTGGTTTGTCGGCCTCCGTTTGGATTAACGCAGATAAAAATCGCGGTTTAATGGGGTGACACGGATAAGTATCTGCTTTTCGGTCCATCACGATCCATTTCCTGCATAAATTTGGTGAGGACGGCCAACTCACGGCCCATGGCCTTAGGGCGTCTTCAAAAGATCGATTCATTTGTTCGTTTTTGGTTCGTCGGCCTCCGTTTGGATTATCGCGGATAAAAATCGCGGCTTAACAGGGTGACACAGATAAGTATCTGCTTTTTGGTCCATCATGATCCATTTCTGCATAAATTTGGTGAGGACGGCCAACTCACGCCCCATGGCCTTAGGGCGTCTTCAAAAGATCGATTCATTTGTTCGTTTTTGGTTCGTCGGCCTCCATTTGGATTATCGCCATTAATGAACTGGGGAGAGCATCGGTCATCGTACATCCATTGCCGGCTCATCTTCATTACACAACACCGAAAAGACCAAATTAATACAAGTTCATACATAAAGTTCATACACACTTGTTCTCATAAAGCAACATACAAACTCTCTAGCTAAAGCATTTAAATGCAACAACAAATGCAATCAAGATCGCAACTAAGGTAACAATTGATCCAACAGCATAGTGATACCAAGCCTCACTATCAATGGCATATTTTTTAAATTTTCTAATCTTCAAGCGCATTGCATCCATCTTGATATTGTGATCATCGACGACATCGGCAACATACAACTCCAGTTTCATCTTCTCTTCTTCAACTCTTTTCAATTTTTCTTTCAAATACTCGTATTCTTTTTCAACTAAATTTAACTTCTTGACAAGAATATCTATGTCGGTTGCAATTTCCGGTTCACATACCTCCTAGATAAAAATATCTATGTCAACTTGATGGGCATAATTGTCATAAACGCGAAATGCAACAAATAGTTATAAAAGAGAATATATATACCACATCCGAATCATAAACCGGACGAGGGCCGACGGGGACGGATATCAAAGTCATGGCACTATGTATAACAAACAATCATACATGTAAGAAAATTATACAATTAACTATCTAAATCATACAAATAAGATTTTTTTTTATAAAAAGGATAAGAACGAACAAGAGGCTCACCAAGGTGTGGTGATGGCGACGGGACGGTGCGGGCGATCGACGGTGGTTAGGACGGGGACGGGAAGGCACTAAGTAAACCACACCTACACATGCAAAGTAAGAAGTTAATTTGAGCTCAAATTGCATATAAATCAAATGAACTACTACCACATATAAATACTCCCAAACTAAAACCCACAAATCACTATACTTATAGAGCATTGCAAGAGCTAATCTAGCAATGAGAGATGAAAGGACAAAGTTGCTAACCTTTGTGAACACTTGGATGGATGGGGTGCCTCCAAATCTTGACAAATTTTGGCAAAAATGGAGGATGAGCTCGAGGAAGAGGGAAGAACAAAGGAGGGGAAGAAGGGGGAAAAAAGGGAGGAGTACTGTGATCGGGCTGGCCGAATTCATATAGGGGATCTTTAGTCCCGGTTGGTATCTCCAACCGGGACTAAAGGGGGGGCCTTTAGTCCCGGTTGGTGATACCAACCGGGACTAAAGGGGCTCGTGGGGGCCCCAGCTGACACCAGCCTGCCACCACCCTTTAGTCCCGGTTCGTGTTACGAACCGGGACTAAAGGGGGGCCCTGTAGTCCCGGTTGGTGATACCAACCGGGACTAAAGGGGCTCGTGGGGGCCCCAGCTGACACCAGCCTGCCACCACCACATTAGTCCCGGTTCGTGTTACGAACCGGGACTAAAGGTCCGGAACGAACCGCGACTAATGATGCCCGTCCTGAACCGGGACTAATGGTCACATTAGTGCCGGTTCAAAACCCGACCGGGACTAAAGCTGCGGACAAAAGGTCCGTTTTCTACTAGTGATGGTTTGCAGTCCGAATATCCAAAGCGACTCAACACCTTCTCAACATAATGGGATTGCAGAAGTGTAATCCCACCCTCATCATCTCTCAAAAGCTTGATGTTCAAGATAACATCAGCCACTCCAAGGTCCTTCATCTCAAAGTTCTGAGATAAAAGGGACTTAACTTCCTCAATCACTTTGAGGCTAGTTCCAAATATCAGTATGTCATCAACATACAAGCACAGTATAACTCCTTCGCCCCCACCATAGCGATAGTATACACATGTGTTAGCTTCATTAACAAAGAAGCCAACAGATGTCAAAGTTTCATTAAATTTCTCATGCCATTGCTTAGGCGCTTGTTTCAGGCCATATAAAGATTTCAGCAGCTTACACACCTTTCCTTCCTGACCATCTATTACAAAGCCATCTGGCTGTTGCATATAAATTTCCTCGTCTAACTCTCCATTCAGGAAAGCCGTCTTGACGTCCATTTGATGGACGAGAAGACCATGCGAGGCCGCCAACGAGAGTAATACTCGAATGGTGGCCAGTCTGGCCACAGGTGAATAAGTGTCGAAGAAATCTTCTTCTTCTTTCTGGGCATAGCCCTTGGCCACAAGCCTAGCCTTGTACTTATCAATCGTACCGTCGGGCCTAAGCTTCTTCTTGAACACCCACTTACATCCCAATGGTTTGCAACCATAGGGACGCTCAGTAATCTCCCAAGTCCCGTTAGCCATGATGGAGTCCATCTCGCTACGGACCGCATCCTTCCAGTAATCAGCTTCTGGAGATGCATATGCTTCTGAAATAGAAGTGGGAGTATCATCCACGAGGTACACAAGGAAATCATCACCAAAGGTCTTTACAGTCCTTTGTCTCTTCCCCCTACCAAGGGTTTCCTCGTCACCCTCCTCAGGATTTTCATCGTGTGTTTGTTCATAATATTCCATCGGAATGGCAGGTTCAGGAGTCTCCTCAGATTCCTGTCTAGAAGTGCTTTGCATATCTCTCATAGGAAAAATGTCCTCAAAGAATGTAGCATCCTTAGACTCCATAATTGTACCGACCTTCTGGTCAGGTACCTCAGATTTCACTACTAGAAATCTATAGCCAACGCTATTCTTCGCGTAGCCCAAATTAACGCAGTCCACGGTCTTTGGTCCAAGCTTACGCTTTTTGGGAATCGGCACATTGACTTTCGCCAAACAACCCCAAGTACGTAAGTAGGAGAGCGTCGTCCTTCTCTTCGACCACTGCTCATATGGAGTGACCTCATTATCTTTTATCGGAACCTTATTCAGGACATGACACGAAGTCAATATAGCCTCCCCCCACCATGCCTTGGATAAACCCGATGTATCTAACATGGCGTTAACCAAATCAGTTAGAGTACGGTTTTTCCGCTCGGCAACCCCGTTCGACTGGGGCGAATAGGGAGGCGTCCTCTCATGAATAATACCGTGTTCCGCACAGAAAGAATCAAACTCATTTGAGAAGTACTCTCCACCACGGTCAGACCGGACTCGTTTAATTTTCTTTTCAAGTTGATTCTCAACTTCTGCCTTATAGATTTTAAAGTAGTGTAGAGCCTCGTCTTTAGTATTTAACAGATACACATAGCAATATCTAGTGGAATCATCTATCAATGTCATGAAGTATTTCTTTCCACCTTTAGTCAACACACCATTCATCTCACAGAGATCAGAATGTATGAGTTCTAATGGCGCCAAGTGTCTCTCCTCCGCAGCCTTATGAGGCTTGCGAGGTTGCTTAGCTTGCACACACGTAAGGCACGTAGAACCTTTGGCTAAAGTGAAATTCGGGATTAAATTCAGTTTTGCTAGCCGCGTCATAACACCAAAACTAATGTGACAAAGACGTGAATGCCAAACTTCAGATTCATTAACACTCGAATGAATATTGTTCACGACTTTATTACAAAGATCAGCGAGAGAAAGGCGGAACATTCATCCGCATTCATAACCCTTTCCAACACATAGTCCATATTTCGTAACAACTACTTTATTAGACTCGAAGACCAACTTAAACCCTTCTCTACATAGAAGGGAGCCACTAACGAGGTTCTTCTTGATGGCGGGGACATGCTGCACATTCTTCAGCTGCACGATCCTTCCCGAAGTAAACTTCAGATCGACTGTGCCAACACCATGAACAGAAGCACTCGCGCCATTCCCCATCAATACGGACCCGTGACCTGTGGCCTGGTAAGAAGAAAACAATGAAATGTCAGCACACACATGAACACCTGCACCTGTGTCCACCCACCAATCGGTGGACTGACAAACTGAAAATACAGCAAATAAATTACCGTACCCAGATGCACCACTTTCATTGTTGCCCACAATCATATTGGCAGACTTGGAGTCCTGCCCTGGCTTCTTGTACTTGTTTGGGCAGCTGCTAGCCCAATGTTCCTCCGAACCACAAGTAAAGCAGCCATCTCCCTTCTTGTTCTTCTTGAAGGTCTTCTTACCCTTCTTCTTAAAGTCGGTATTCTGTTGGACAGAATTCTTTCCCTTGGGCTTGTGGGAATTGAAGTTCTTCTGACGCACCATATTGGCCACAGAAGTTCCTTCGACCCCTTTTCCATGCGAGTCTTTTGCTCTCGAGTTCTGCTCAACACTCAGATGGCCGATGACATCCTCTACTGAGAATTCACGCCTCTGATGTTTCAGAGTGGTAGCAAAATTCCTCCAGGAATTAGGGAGCTTAGCGATTATACAGCCCGCGACAAATTTGCCCGGTAAATTGCACTTCAGAAGCTCAAGCTCCTTAGCGATGCATATTATCTCATGAGCCTGTTCCAATACAGAGCGGTTCTCAACCATTTTGTAATCGTGGAACTGCTCTATAACATACATCTCGCTCCCAGCATCGGTGGCCCCGAATTTAGATTCGAGCGCCTCCCACAAGTCCTTGGCAACCCGCACATGTAAATATGCGTCAACCAACTTATCTCCGATCACGCTTAGAACTGCTCCGAGGAATACGACGGTGGCCTCCCTGAACGCCTTCTCCTGTTCAGGAGCAATCGTTCCCGTGGAAGGGACACCGGCGACCCAGAACACGTTCATAGCCGTGAGCCATAAGGTGGTTCTGGTCTGCCAACGCTTAAAGTACGTACCGGTAAACTTATCCGGTTTCAGTGCAGCAGCAAAACCACTAGCCGAAAAATTCCTACACAAATTAGGTTTTTGGATTGCTGAGTAAATAGGCAATTTTTCGATTAATTTAATCCAGGAATAAATCACTAACATGACGCTGACAGTATTAATCTCGTACTGGTACCTAACCATGCAAGCTCGTACTACGCAAATAACAGATTCATCTACGCATACAGCAAGCAAGTAGGAAACAGTAATGAACAGGAGAGGGATAAACAAGGTATACCATCCAGTAGGCCAGTTGGCCGCAGCAGCGGCGTTGGCGGCGGCGGCGTCCTCGGCCGCCTTCTTGTCAGCTTCGGCCTTCTCGGCAGCGGCACGGTCGGCGTCGGTGGACATGGCGATGCAGACATAGAGAAAGTAGACGGACGGAACGGCAGCGAGCAGTCGCGTAGTCGCTCCCCAAAAACCTAATCGCCCCTCTCCCGTACAAGATCTAGAGAGGCGGGGTTTCGGAGGCCTGGTCTCCCGTCGACCGTGTATGCGGCGGACGGGATGGAATCACCGGCGGCAGCAGCAGTAGCGGAACGGTGGACAGGGGCGGATCGCGTGGAGGCAGATGCGATCTGTTCCGTGACGTCTAGGGTTGGCCAACACCTCCAATATGTAGGTGCGGCCGGGCGGAGAGACGTGGGCTGGACCCACGTCTGAGTCGGTAACAGCCCACGATCTGACGTCTCAGATCGTGGCTTGTCTGTCAAGACTTCTCCGTTCCTGACCGGTAAAAATAAAGCGCATAGGTGTGAGCTCGGCTCGGCTCAATCCCGCAACCCGCGGCGCGTCGTGACGAGGCGAGGCGAGGCGTGGCGAGGCGGGCGGCGGAGGAGGAGTGCGCGAGGGCCTCTTCTCTTCTCATGCTCCAATAGCATGTGGAAGAGAATCCCTTATAAACCACTCCAACTCCCTCTCCACTAGCAAGGTGGTACTAAACTTCCCACCACCTCTCACACCCACATGGGCCTTAGGGATTTTCTGAAATTCTATATGGGCCATAAGCCCATGGGCAAATTTCTACAATCCCCCACCAGATCCCGAAGGCCCATAGTGTTGTCCTTTGTTCCAAACACTGTTTTGATATACCAGTGTTTCAGTGAAAACCGGTTAGGGTTGAACTTCACCTAGAGCAAGTAGCTACACTCCTTCACAACTGAACAATGGACTATGCCTTGAATTGTCAGTTTGGCGTGAAGAAGTTTCACCACATATCTTACTAGTACTGGACTGCCGAAGGCTGACCCCTCAGGTGGAGCATATTAGTCACACTCCTGGCCTATTCATGAGCTTGCTAGAGATCACCCCAATCTCATAGACTGTGACCAGCAGTCGGGCTCATATAGGTGTGTTCCTCCAAAGATTGCTCTGTAGGACAGCATCTTGCTTATACACATAAGCCTTGGAACATATTAAGACAGTAGTCAACCTACCATACAGTTTCTGAGAGTATTGCATCTCCAACGGAGTGGGTTAGTAAAGTTACTCTCCTCAGTTCACCACTGACTTGTTTTCCCAGGTCCTACTTCACGGGATCTCCGATCACATAGGTTGGGTTACTACCATGGCAACTCATGTGGGTCTCATACCCATCTCCCTCGATGCACTATCTATCACAACACGTGATAGCCCTTTAGTAAAGGGATCTGCCAGATTCTTAGCCGTTTGGATATAATCCAACGCTATCACTCCGGAGTTTCTTAATTTTCTGACAGCTTTCAATCTCATTCTTATGTGTTTGTTGGACTTCATGTTGTCCTTTGAACTCTTCACCTTGACAATAACTGTTTGATTGTCACAGTTCATAAGGATGGCCGGAACCGGCTTCTCAACCACTGGCAAGTCCATCAAAAGATCTCGAAGCCATTCTGCTTCGCCACCAGATGTGTCTAATGCTGTTAATTCTGCTTCCATTGTTGATCTCGTTAAGATCGTTTGCTTGCAAGACTTCCAGGAAACAGCACCACCTCCAAGAGTAAACACATACCCTGTTGTGGCCTTCATCTCATCAGCATCAGAGATCCAATTTGCATCACTATACCCTTCAAGTACCGACGGGTATCCGGTATAGTGAAGTCCATAGTTCATAGTACCTTTCAGATAGCGCATGACTCTTTCAATAGCATGCCAATGTACATCACCCAGTTTGGAAACAAACCGGCTCAGTTTGCTCACAGCAAACGCGATGTCAGGCCTCGTTGCTCTCGCTAGATACATGAGTGAACCAATAATTTGAGAGTATCTCAATTGATCTTTAGGTATACCTTCGAACTTTCGAATCAGCACACTAGGATCATATGGTGTTTGAGATGCACTAGTAGAAAACGGGCCTTTAATCCCGGTTTGTAAGGCCCTTTAGTGCCGGTTCTACAACCGGCACTAAAGGGGGGGGGGACTAAAGGCCCCCCCCCTTTAGTCCCGGTTCGTCACGGCCCGGCACTAAAGGCCCACCACGTGGCGCCTGCCGGGGCCGTTCGCTGGGGGACCTTTAGTCCCGGTTGGTGTTACCAACCGGGACTAAAGGCTCCACCTTTAGTCCCGGTTGGTAACACCAACCGGGACTAAAAGTATTTAATTCTTTTAATTTTGGTTTATTTTTCCTTTTAATTTTGTGTTTTCCATTTAATTATTTTTCATTTCAAACATATATTACGCTACTACATACTGTACACGTTGTGCATATATATATAAATCGAATTTCTCGTACGACGACCATTCACATACATATATATATATATACAATTTGGTATATACAATTTCTCCTACAATTTGCGGATCATTACATATGCAGGGCATTACTGCTTGATCTTGTAATGGTATTCTCCTTTGGGATCTATGACCTGGTCGACCAGAAATCCAGCTATTTCCTCTTGAATTGCTCGTACGCGAGCCGTTGGTCGGAGCTGGCCCCGCATCTCTATCATCTATAATCAGGAGATCAAGATGAATATATTAGTTGTGTGTATATATATTAGCTAGATCATGATAAAAAAAATTATGGATAGTGTTCTGGCAAACGTACCCAAAGAGTTTTTTCATCTATGCTCCTTTCAGACGTGATCATGCGAATATTCTCGCAAACGTAGTATGCGCATAAACTATTCCCCTTCTCTTGCCTCATGCACTTTACGAGAATAAAATTCAATCAGGTAATAATTAATCAAGCATGATAATGGTATTGAAACTAGAATTAAAGAGATACACGGACGTAGCTAGCTAGTACTACTTAATTACCTTGGGTCACACCCATTTCAGCTGTTGTTTCCATTGGCCGGGGACCTCTTCGATGAACTTTTTCCAAGCCCTGCCCGCCGGCAAAGAAAATGAATAAAGGAGTTATTAACTAGTTGATATCAGGAAATGAAGTAAAGAGGCAGACATAGTGCGATAATGATTGAAATTACCTGTCGAACATCCCCTTCACGGTTGCGTATTCGGATGGATCCTTATATAGTGAGTCCAGTACTTCAACTTTTCCCTTGTCAACTTCAATGATTAACAAGATCCAGTGGAAACTGCATGCGCACACGTTTTTTATAAATAAGCGGGCATGTGCATAACTCATCAACTACACTTATTAACATCTAGTAAGCAAAAAATAGAATTTGTAGTACAAGATATTGTAACACTCACCCGAAGTTGTAAGGAAGTAGTATTTTTGGTTGGGTGTTTAGTTGCTTCGAAAACTCTAGCAGGAATCTCTCTGTGTCTTCTCTCGAATATTGATCTTCCCATATCGCCTGATTAATCGTATTTGGGTCAATGAACCCAACTCCATAGCGTCTAGTTTTTTTCATTTCATACATCTTCATTCTGCATAATACCATAGAAAAGAATATAGTGAGGATAATTACAGTTAATGAACGAGAGCACATCTAGCTAGCTAGCTAGAGACTTAAATTACAAAAAGAAATCACTTACAGACAATAGCAACTGACGATAGATTTGTCGAGTGCGTCTTGATTGAATAACTGAAGCAACTCTGAATAATGAATCCACACGTCTTTTATATGGAAGTAATGCCTTTTCCTGACTTTCACCATGAGGGACTCTTCATTGGTATTTGCTGTTTTTTGCATGTACCACGTATGCAACTCGTACATTCTCGTTGGTAGAAGCTTGACTTCGTCAGGCTTGACCAGAGGTTTGCCACGGACATATTGGTATTTTACTTCCTCCTCTGTAATCCCGGGGATTTCCTCAAGGCCTAGGAGTTGTTCAACAGTGACACCGGCCTCTTTAGCCTGCCTTCTAAGATCGTCGGTTATTGCCGGCCGATCGGCGGTACTCACATGTGTTTGTACAATGAGCGGGGGGATCGATTGCACTGCTTGTTCTCCCAGCTGGGGAACAGTTTTCCCGCTTTTTTTGCCAACTGCTTGGCTCGAGCTCGAGCTCGACTCCTTTTGCCCTGCAGAATATGACTTCTTGATAGACCGCACATAGTCGGAGTCCTTCTGATTGTCAGCCGGTCGAGCCATATCAATAAAGTGTTGTGATACATGCTCAGGTACTTTCTCCTTTGGCGGCGCGGGCGGTTTCGGTGCAAAATGGGCCTTCAATTGGGCATCACATGCGTCGTCGAGTTCCTCCTGAGTCAGGTGGTAAGACAACTTCGGAAGAGGCTTGAGGTCTGGACCATATTTGAATTTCTTGCTTGTTGTACCGCTAGCCGTCGTAGCTACGGCCTCTCTCTTCCGCTGTTGCTTAGGCGGAGCACGCTGAGTCGGCTGACTTGGAGGAGGAGGAGTTGGCTGACGCCGTGCCGAACTTGGAGGAGGAGTCGGCTGACGCGGTGCCAGACTTGGAGGAGGAGGAGTTGACTGAAGCGCGGAGGACTTGGAGGAGGAGGAGTTGGCTGACGCCGTGCCGGACTTGGAGGAGGAGTCGGCTGACGCGGTGCCGGACTTGGAGGAGGAGGAGTCGACTGACGCGGTGGCGGACTTGGAGGAGGAGTCGGCTGACGCGGTGCCGGACTTGGAGGAGGAGGAGTCGACTGACGCGGCGGCGGACTTGGAGGAGGAGGAGTCGGTGGCCTTGGAAAGACGATGCAATCCTTTTTCCATGGAATGATACGATGTATGGCCTCTCCCAGTGTTCTCTCCTCGTCACCTCCAAGAATGTCAAGTTGTAGCTCGTGATATGCTGACATCACTTCATCAACCCCGACACGAGCATAGCCAGCTGGAATGGGATTGCAATGGAAGGTTGCTTCAGGGGGATTTTCTAAAGCATAGCCATCCGCCACCTTCATGGATAAGTTCTTCACTTTCATGTGTAGCTCACAGTTAGTCTTGTCTTTGATATCATCCACAGGGTAGCTAGCTAGCAGTGCATTATCGATATCGGCCGGGGCGGAACCCACGCTGCTTCTCGGCATAGATGGGATGGTGCTATCCAATGCTGGATCGATCTGCTCATGCTGCCGCTGAGACGCCCTTTCCTGGCTGAGTGAGTCGATCTGCTCCTGCTGTCGCCTGACAAATCGTTCCAACTCCAGGTGCGAGGATATTAGGCCTTCAAGGCGGAGTGCTTTCTCCTTCTTCTTCTGCTCCTCATGCTTCTTCTTTCTCGCACGGCTTCTATAGTCGTCGTTCCAATCCGCAAACCCCTCATACCACGGAACAACGCCTTTGCCTCGTGTTCTTCCCGGGTGTTCAGGATTCTTTAGGGCGCGCGTAAGCTCGTCGTTATCTCTGTTGGGCGTGAACACCCCCGATCGAGCTTCTTCTATTGCAATAAGTATTTCGTCTGTCGCTTCTTTAAGACTTGCCTTCACCATAACCAGCCCTGTCTCTGGGTCCAACATCCCCCCATGCGCATAAAACCATGTCCTGCACCTGGGGGGCCATGTCAATGTAACTGGACTGACCCGTTTACTAATCATCTCTTGCTCAGATTGATGCCACTTAGGCAGGGCCACCTGGTAGCCACCTGGCCCCAGACGATGGTGCCACTTCTTTTTCGCAGCATTAATCTTGTTTTTCCTCGACAGTTCCTTAGCTTCTTTCGATTCCTTGAACTTCATGAAAGCGTCCCAGTGATCTTTTGCCTTCACCAGTGCTCCCGTGAATTCTGGAGTCTTCTTTTTTGATTTGACGTACTTAGCCCATGCATTTTTCTTGAAGGTGTTGAATGCGATCGCCATCTTTTTAAGAGCATAGTTTCTGACTTTCTTCAGATCTGCATCTGTCAAATTATCTGGTAGGGTGAAATGTTCCATGAGCGTAGTCCAAAGCACATCTTTTGCTCTTTCGTCGACAAAAGTAACTCCTGCTCGATCTCCCTTTGCTGGCTTTCTCCATTCTTGAACGGAGATCGGGATTTGGTCCCTGACAATAACTCCGCATTGATTCTTGAACGTGGTCGCATTTTTCTTAGGTTCAAGCGGTTCGCCAGTTGATGTTTTGATGGAATCGATGTTGAACTTTATGCCTTTGTCCAACTTTTTGGCTGGGCCTCGAACTACCCTGTCGCTTGTACAAGATTTGCTCGATCCGGAGGCCTAAAAGAAGAAAGATCGATTCGTTAATACATACAAATCAATTAAGACATGTAATGATCACCGGATGGCTTATATATTAAATATACCTCGCCGGTCATTGTTATTTGAAGAACATTTTCTTCGTCAACATCGTTGTCGTCACCTTCATCTATTCGTTCGTCTTCATCAAACATCATACCCTCACCCGAAGGGTTCAGATATTGCGAGCCGTCATCATGATCATCTGGGCTCGTGGAGCGTATGATGTCGAACACAGCCTCTTCTCCTTCTCTGCCGGTATTGTCCATAGCTTTTATTTAACTAATCCAGAAGAAAGATAAAACAATTTAGTATTCAGAGATCCGAAAGGTAGATGCATGAGATCAGAAAGAAATTGGATCAACTTGTGCACATCCATAATGGGGGCATTCCTGATATTTAATCCCTTAAAGGACTAAGAAAATCTATTGCAAATACAACATTAAAATATGCAACTTTTGCAAATACTAATTGCTATACATTGGATCAAATGTCAAAATTCCTCAACGTTTTTATATCTAACATTTATCTAGCTATAACTAAAAGTATAAAAAACTAAAAAACATTCATCTAACATTTCTATAACTAAAAGTATAAAAAATTAAAAAACAGAAAAAGAAACACTAATTAAGCATACTTCTATACATCCATTAAAAAACAGAAAAAGAAACATTATATAAAAAAAATCTATACTAATTAAACACTAATTATATCCATCTGACATGCATTCATACATACATATATACTAGTGAAAAACAACTAAAACATCTAAATAGAAAATGTGTGTGTGTGTGTGTGTGTTCATGCATGTGTGTGTGTGGGGGGGGGGGGGCTCGGGGCCGGACGGGCGGCCATGGCGCGCGGCAGGGGGCGAGGGAGGGGGGGGGAGAGGGAGGAATTGAGCTCACAGCGGGGCGACGGCGAGGCGAGGCGAATCGGGGGCAGCGACAGCGTCGGGGCAGGCGGCGCAGCGAGGAGCGGGCGCGCGCGCGCGGGCCGGCGGCGTCGTCGGGGATCGGCGAGGAAGGGCGCGTCCGGAGTAGGGGTCGACGAGGAGGGACGGGCGGCCGGCGTCGGGGGCGGCGACGGCGTCGATCGGGGCAGGCGGCGGCGCGCAGCAGCCTGGCGGCGTCGTCTGTGTTTGGCGTCGAGAGAATGGAGAGGATCGTAAGTGGAGTTATATATATGAGAGCCTTTAGTCGCGGTTGGTGGCTCCAACCGCGACTAAAGGGGGGCCTTTAGTCGCGGTTGGAGCCACCAACCGCGACTAAAGGTCTCGCTTCCCGCCGCTTGGACTGGATGAAATTCACCTTTAGTCGCGGTTGGTGGCTCCAACCGCGACTAAAGGCCCCCCTTTAGTCACGGTTGGTGGCTCCAACCGCGACTAAAGGCCTGTTCCTGGCACGGCGCAGTGTGGTGGATGTTTAGTCCCACCTCGCCCAGCGAAGGGCGCTCGCACTGGTTTATAAACCCCGGCGCGGTAGCTCATTCGAGCTCCTCTCTAAAGCAGGCCTACAAGGCCTACCGTTCTTTCCTGCCCTGTGGACCATACTGGGCCTTGCGGGCCTGCATCCTGGCCCAACTAGTGGGTGTCTAGTGGTATGCAGGCCGTGGCGGCCCAGTAAGCGGGCTTTTTTTTTACTTTTCAGTTTTTTTTGTTTTCTTCTATATTTATTTTCTTTTGTTTCTTGGTTGTTTTTTGCTTTATTTAGAGTTTCTGAGTGAATCTTTTTGCTTTAGGTCAAAAAAATTATAAACTTTCTGTTAGTGCCAGTAGTTTTCAAATTTGAATTATTTGAAATTTGTGTGAATCACTAGTTTGTGAATAACTTTATTTTAAAAAAATATTTTTCAGTGATTCTTTTTTCTGCTGTTTAATATTAGTGTGTTTTATCATTATATTCAATTTGGTAATTCTTAGGTTATTTAAAAAAAAGAAATGCCTTTGTAACAGACGAGTTTTCGTCCGAAAGCGTGATACTTCGAAAGAGATTGTCCATTTTGTACACGAAGTGCATCCAGTTTTTGCCGTAACCCTCTCAACTTTTTAGCACATGCTATGTGGGTGAAATGATGATACCATGCCAACTTTCAACCTTTTCTGATTGTGATTTGTAGTGCTTTTCAATTTCAGGGTCATTTAGCTCAAAAAAATCAGTAAATGCATGAAAAATAGCAAATGAAGTCAGAAAAGGTTGAAAATTGATGACGTGGCTTTGGACATAATATTTCTTCGCGTTTCAAATGCCAAAACACATAAGTCGGAGTTCTATTACAAAGATTCCCTCCGGTTTGTCCGAAGTGGGACTTTCCATATATATAAGTCCGGAAACTAACTAGAGAAGCCGGTCACATCCCAGAGTGGGATCTTTGGATATAAGACTTTTTCTTCGCGTGTGTCCCTTTGTGCCGTAACCATGGACAATCTTCATCGTTTAACTTGATGCTCGGGTCAACATTCACTGTGAAGGGAGCAATTTCATGAAACTTTTCATAATCTTCTGACATGTCTGTCTTGTCCTCCACTCCCACGATGTTTCTTTTCCCTGAAAGAACTATGTGGCGCTTTGGCTCATCGTATGATGTATTCGCTTCCTTATCTTTTCTTTTTCTCGGCTTGGTAGACATGTCCTTCACATAGAAAACCTGCGCCACATCATTGGCTAGGACGAATGGTTCGTCTGCGTACCCAAGATTGTTGAGATCCACTGTTGTCATTCCATACTGCGGGTCTTCCGTTACCCCGCCTCCTCTCAGATTGACCCATTTGCACCGAAACAAAGGGACCTTCAAACCAAGTCCATAGTCAAGTTCCCATATCTCCTCTATGTAACCATAATATGTGTCCTTTGGCCTATTCGTGTTTGCTGCATCAAAGCGGACACCACTGTTTTGGTTGGCGCTCTTTTTATCTTGGGCGATCGTGTAAAATGTATTCCCATTTATCTCGTACCCTTTGAAAGTCAATATAGTCGAAGATGGTAACTTGGACAGCAAGTACAGGTCATCTGCAATAGTGTCGTCATGCATGAGACGTGTCTGCAACCAACCGGCGAAAGTCACAGTTTGTTCATGTGTAATCCAGTCGTCAGACTGCTCCGGGTGTTTGGAGCGTAGAATATTCTTGTGTTGCTCGATATACGGAGCCACCAAGGCGGAACTTTGAAGAACTGTGGAGTGTGCTTGCGCCAAAGAATGCCCGTCCCGGCATATTACTGAATTCTTTCCTAGCGTGCCTTTTCCACCCAGTCTGCCCTCATGCCGCGATTTAGGAACACCAATCGGCTTAATGTCAGGAATAAAGTCAACACAAAACTCAATGACCTCCTCTGTTTCATGGCCCTTGGAGATGCTTCCTTCTGGCCTAGCACGATTACGAACATATTTCTTTAAGACTCCCATGAACCTCTCAAAGGGGAACATATTGTGTAGAAATACAGGACCCAGAATGGCAATCTCCTCGACTAGGTGAACTAGGACGTGCGTCATGATATTGAAGAAGGATGGTGGGAACACCAACTCGAAACTGACAAGACATTGCACCAAATCATTCTCTAACCTTGGTAAGATTTCTGGATCGATTACCTTCTGAGAGATTGCATTGAGGAATGCACATAGCTTCACAATGGCTAATCGAACGTTTTCCGGTAGAAGTCCCCTCAATGCAACCGGAAGCAGTTGCGTCATAATCACGTGGCAGTCATGAGACTTTAGGTTCTGGAACTTTTTCTCTGCCATATTTATTATTCCCTTTATATTCGACGAGAAGCCAGACGGGACCTTCATACTGAGCAGGCATTCGAAGAAGATTTCCTTCTCTTCTTTGGTAAGAGCGTAGCTGGCATGACCCTGAAACTGCTTTGGATCCATGCCGTCTTCTCCGTGCATACGTTGCTGGTCCTCCCGTGCCTCCGGTGTATCTTTTGTCTTCCAATACACGCCCAAGAAGCTTAGCAGGTTCACGCAAAGATTCTTCGTCACGTGCATCACATCGATTGCAGAGCGGACCTCTAGGTCTTCCCAATAGGGTAGGTCCCAAAATATAGATTTCTTCTTCCACATGGGTGCGCGTCCGTCAGCGTCATTCGGAACAGATTGTCCGCCAGGACCCTTTCCAAAGATTACTTTTAAATCCTTGACCATATCAAGTATATCATCACCAGTACGGTGGCGAGGCTTCTTCCGGTGATCTGCCTCACCTTTGAAATGCTTGCCTTTCTTTCTTACGGGATGCCTGCTCTGAAGAAATTGACGATGCCCCAGGTACACATTCTTCTTACATTTATCCAAATATATACTGTCGGTATCATCTAAACAGTGCGTGCATGCGTGGTATCCCTTGTTTGTCTGTCCTGAAAGGTTACTGAGAGCAGGCCAATCATTGATGGTTACAAACAGCAACGCTCGCAGGTCAAATTCCTGTTGTTTGTGCTCATCCCACGCACGTACACCTTTTCCATTCCACAGCTCTAAAAGTTCTTCGACTAATGGCCTTAGCTACACATCAATGTCGTTGCCGGGTTGCTTGGGGCCTTGGATGAGCACTGGCATCATAATGAACTTCCGCTTCATGCACAACCAAGGAGGAAGGTTATAGATACATAGAGTCACAGGCCAGGTGCTATGATTGCTGCTCTGCTCCCCAAAAGGATTGATGCCATCTGCACTTAAACCAAACCATACATTCCTTCCGTCATCTGCAAAGTCCTTCCACTTTCTCTCGATTTTTCTCCACTGTGATCCGTCAGCGGGTACTCTCAACTTCCCGTCTTTCTTACGGTCATCTTAATTTGTGCCATCGCATCAACTTGGCATGCTCTTTGTTTTGGAACAAACGTTTCAACCGTGGTATTATAGGAGCATACCACATCACCTTGGCAGGAATCTTCTTCCTGGGGCGCTCGCCCGCAACATCACCAGGGTCATCGTGGCCGATCTTATAGCGCAATGCACAGCATACCGGGCATGCATTCAAATCCTCGTACTCACCGCGGTAGAGGATGCAGTCATTAGGGCATGCATGTATCTTCTGCACCTCTAATCCTAGAGGGCAGACGGCCTTCTTTGCTTCGTACGTACTGTCGGGCAATTCGTTGTCCTTTGGTAGCTTATTCTTCATTATTTTCAGCAACTTTTCAAATGCCTTGTCAGGTACACCATTCTCTGCCTTCCATTGCAGCAATTCCAGTGTGGTACCCAGCTTTTTCTTGTCATCTTCGCAATTTGGGTACAACAATTTCTTGTGATCCTCTAACATGCGCCGCAACTTCAGCTTCTCCTTTTCACTTGCACAGTTTCTATTTACATCGGCAATGGCCCGACCAAGATCATCAGCGTGCTCATCTGATGCCTCTTCTTCAGCTCCTTCCTGCATTGCCGGCTCAGCTTCTTCCCCCATTGTTGTACCATCGTATTCATGGAACCCATGGCCAGGATAGCTGTCGTCATCCTCTTCTTCTTCATTCTCTTCCATTAGGACCCCTCTTTCTCCGTGCTTGGTCCAACAGTTATAGCCGGACATGAAACCGGACTCAAACAGGTGGACGTGAATGGTTCTTGAGTTAGAGTAATTTCGATCATTCTTACAGCCAGCACATGGACAATACATAAAACCATCCGCCCGCTTGTTTGCCTCAGCCGCAACCAGAAAAGTATGCACGCCATTAATGAACTGGGGAGAGCATCGGTCATCGTACATCCATTGCCGGCTCATCTTCATTACACAACACCGAAAAGACCAAATTAATACAAGTTCATACATAAAGTTCATACACACTTGTTCTCATAAAGCAACATACAAACTCTCTAGCTAAAGCATTTAAATGCAACAACAAATGCAATCAAGATCGCAACTAAGGTAACAATTGATCCAACAGCATAGTGATACCAAGCCTCACTATCAATGGCATATTTTTTAAATTTTCTAATCTTCAAGCGCATTGCATCCATCTTGATCTTGTGATCATCGACGACATCGGCAACATACAACTCCAGTTTCATCTTCTCTTCTTCAACTCTTTTCAATTTTTCTTTCAAATACTCGTATTCTTTTTCAACTAAATTTAACTTCTTGACAAGAATATCTATGTCGGTTGCAATTTCCGGTTCACATACCTCCTAGATAAAAATATCTATGTCAACTTGATGGGCATAATTGTCATAAACGCGAAATGCAACAAATAGTTATAAAAGAGAATATATATACCACATCCGAATCATAAACCGGACGAGGGCCGACGGGGACGGATATCAAAGTCATGGCACTATGTATAACAAACAATCATACATGTAAGAAAATTATACAATTAACTATCTAAATCATACAAATAAGATTTTTTTTTATAAAAAGGATAAGAACGAACAAGAGGCTCACCAAGGTGTGGTGACGGCGACGGGACGGTGCGGGCGATCGACGGTGGTTAGGACGGGGACGGGAAGGCACTAAGTAAACCACACCTACACATGCAAAGTAAGAAGTTAATTTGAGCTCAAATTGCATATAAATCAAATGAACTACTACCACATATAAATACTCCCAAACTAAAACCCACAAATCACTATACTTATAGAGCATTGCAAGAGCTAATCTAGCAATGAGAGATGAAAGGACAAAGTTGCTAACCTTTGTGAACACTTGGATGGATGGGGTGCCTCCAAATCTTGACAAATTTTGGCAAAAATGGAGGATGAGCTCGAGGAAGAGGGAAGAACAAAGGAGGGGAAGAAGGGGGAAAAAGGGAGGAGTACTGTGATCGGGCTGGCCGAATTCATATAGGGGATCTTTAGTCCCGGTTGGTATCTCCAACCGGGACTAAAGGGGGGGGCCTTTAGTCCCAGTTGGTGATACCAACCGGGACTAAAGGGGCTCGTGGGGGCCCCAGCTGACACCAGCCTGCCACCACCCTTTAGTCCCGGTTCGTGTTACGAACCGGGACTAAAGGGGGGCCCTGTAGTCCCGGTTGGTGATACCAACCGGGACTAAAGGGGCTCGTGGGGGCCCCAGCTGACACCAGCCTGCCACCACCACATTAGTCCCGGTTCGTGTTACGAACCGGGACTAAAGGTCCGGAACGAACCGCGACTAATGATGCCCGTCCTGAACCGGGACTAATGGTCACATTAGTGCCGGTTCAAAACCCGACCGGGACTAAAGCTGCGGACAAAAGGTCCGTTTTCTACTAGTGATGGTTTGCAGTCCGAATATCCAAAGCGACTCAACACCTTCTCAACATAATGGGATTGCAGAAGTGTAATCCCACCCTCATCATCTCTCAAAAGCTTGATGTTCAAGATAACATCAGCCACTCCAAGGTCCTTCATCTCAAAGTTCTGAGATAAAAGGGACTTAACTTCCTCAATCACTTTGAGGCTAGTTCCAAATATCAGTATGTCATCAACATACAAGCACAGTATAACTCCTTCGCCCCCACCATAGCGATAGTATACACATGTGTTAGCTTCATTAACAAAGAAGCTAACAGATGTCAAAGTTTCATTAAATTTCTCATGCCATTGCTTAGGCGCTTGTTTCAGGCCATATAAAGATTTCAGCAGCTTACACACCTTTCCTTCCTGACCATCTATTACAAAGCCATCTGGCTGTTGCATATAAATTTCCTCGTCTAACTCTCCATTCAGGAAAGCCGTCTTGACGTCCATTTGATGGACGAGAAGACCATGCGAGGCCGCCAACGAGAGTAATACTCGAATGGTGGCCAGTCTGGCCACAGGTGAATAAGTGTCGAAGAAATCTTCTTCTTCTTTCTGGGCATAGCCCTTGGCCACAAGCCTAGCCTTGTACTTATCAATCGTACCGTCGGGCCTAAGCTTCTTCTTGAACACCCACTTACATCCCAATGGTTTGCAACCATAGGGACGCTCAGTAATCTCCCAAGTCCCGTTAGCCATGATGGAGTCCATCTCGCTACGGACCGCATCCTTCCAGTAATCAGCTTCTGGAGATGCATATGCTTCTGAAATAAAAGTGGGAGTATCATCCACGAGGTACACAAGGAAATCATCACCAAAGGTCTTTACAGTCCTTTGTCTCTTCCCCCTACCAAGGGTTTCCTCGTCATCCTCCTCAGGATTTTCATCGTGTGTTTGTTCATAATATTCCATCGGAATGGCAGGTTCAGGAGTCTCCTCAGATTCCTGTCTAGAAGTGCTTTGCATATCTCTCATAGGAAAAATGTCCTCAAAGAATGTAGCATCCTTAGACTCCATAATTGTACCGACCTTCTGGTCAGGTACCTCAGATTTCACTACTAGAAATCTATAGCCAACGCTATTCTTCGCGTAGCCCAAATTAACGCAGTCCACGGTCTTTGGTCCAAGCTTACGCTTTTTGGGAATCGGCACATTGACTTTCGCCAAACAACCCCAAGTACGTAAGTAGGAGAGCGTCGTCCTTCTCTTCGACCACTGCTCATATGGAGTGACCTCATTATCTTTTATCGGAACCTTATTCAGGACATGACACGAAGTCAATATAGCCTCCCCCCACCAAGCCTTGGATAAACCCGATGTATCTACCATGGCGTTAACCAAATCAGTTAGAGTACGGTTTTTCCGCTCGGCAACCCCATTCGACTGGGGCGAATAGGGAGGCGTCCTCTCATGAATAATACCGTGTTCCGCACAGAAAGAATCAAACTCATTTGAGAAGTACTCTCCACCACGGTCAGACCGGACTCGTTTAATTTTCTTTTCAAGTTGATTCTCAACTTCTGCCTTATAGATTTTAAAGTAGTGTAGAGCCTCGTCTTTAGTATTTAACAGATACACATAGCAATATCTAGTGGAATCATCTATCAATGTCATGAAGTATTTCTTTCCACCTTTAGTCAACACACCATTCATCTCACAGAGATCAGAATGTATGAGTTCTAATGGCGCCAAGTGTCTCTCCTCCGCAGCCTTATGAGGCTTGCGAGGTTGCTTAGCTTGCACACACGTAAGGCACTTAGAACCTTTGGCTAAAGTGAAATTCGGGATTAAATTCAGTTTTGCTAGCCGCGTCATAACACCAAAACTAATGTGACAAAGACGTGAATGCCAAACTTCAGATTCATTAACACTCGAATGAATATTGTTCACGACTTTATTACAAAGATCAGCGAGAGAAAGGCGGAACATTCCTCCGCATTCATAACCCTTTCCAACAAATAGTCCATATTTCGTAACAACTACTTTATTAGACTCGAAGACCAACTTAAACCCTTCTCTACATAGAAGGGAGCCACTAACGAGGTTCTTCTTGATGGCGGGGACATGCTGCACGTTCTTCAGCTGCACGATCCTTCCCGAAGTAAACTTCAGATCGACCGTGCCAACACCATGAACAGAAGCACTCACGCCATTCCCCATCAATACGGACCCGTGACCTGTGGCCTGGTAAGAGGAAAACAATGAAATGTCAGCACACACATGAACACCTGCACCTGTGTCCACCCACCAATCGGTGGACTGACAAACTGAAAATACAGCAAATAAATTACCGTACCCAGATGCACCACTTTCATTGTTGCCCACAATCATATTGGCAGACTTGGAGTCCTGCCCTGGCTTCTTGTACTTGTTTGGGCAGCTGCTAGCCCAATGTTCCTCCGAACCACAAGTAAAGCAGCCATCTCCCTTCTTGTTCTTCTTGAAGGTCTTCTTACCCTTCTTCTTAAAGTCGGTATTCTGTTGGACAGAATTCTTTCCCTTGGGCTTGTGGGAATTGAAGTTCTTCTGACGCACCATATTGGCCACAGAAGTTCCTTCGACCCCTTTTCCATGCGAGTCTTTTGCTCTTGAGTTCTGCTCAACACTCAGATGGCCGATGACATCCTCTACTGAGAATTCACGCCTCTGATGTTTCAGAGTGGTAGCAAAATTCCTCCAGGAATTAGGGAGCTTAGCGATTATACAGCCCGCGACAAATTTGCCTGGTAAATCGCACTTCAGAAGGTCAAGCTCCTTAGCGATGCATATTATCTCATGAGCCTGTTCCAATACAGAGCGGTTCTCAACCATTTTGTAATCGTGCAACTGCTCTATAACATACATCTCGCTCCCAGCATTGGTGGCCCCGAATTTAGATTCGAGCGCCTCCCACAAGTCCTTGGCAACCCGCACATGTAAATATGCGTCAACCAACTTATCTCCGATCACGCTTAGAACTGCTCCGAGGAATACGACGGTGGCCTCCCTGAACGCCTTCTCCTGTTCAGGAGCAATCGTTCCCGTGGAAGGGACACCGGCGACCCAGAACACGTTCATAGCCGTGAGCCATAAGGTGGTTCTGGTCTGCCAACGCTTAAAGTACGTACCGGTAAACTTATCCGGTTTCAGTGCAGCAGCAAAACCACTAGCCGAAAAATTCCTACACAAATTAGGTTTTTGGATTGCTGAGTAAATAGGCAATTTTTCGATTAATTTAATCCAGGAATAAATCACTAACATGACGCTGACAGTATTAATCTCGTACTGGTACCTAACCATGCAAGCTCGTACTACGCAAATAACAGATTCATCTACGCATACAGCAAGCAAGTAGGAAACAGTAATGAACAGGAGAGGGCTAAACAAGGTATACCCTCCAGTAGGCCAGTTGGCCGCAGCAGCGGCGTTGGCGGCGGCGGCGTCCTCGGCCGCCTTCTTGTCAGCTTCGGCCTTCTCGGCAGCGGCACGGTCGGCGTCGGTGGACATGGCGATGCAGACATAGAGGAAGTAGACGGACGGAACGGCAGCGAGCAGTCGCGTAGTCGCTCCCCAAAACCTAATCGCCCCTCTCCCGTACAAGATCTAGAGAGGCGGGGTTTCGGAGGCCTGCTCTCCCGTCGACCGTGTACGCGGCGGACGGGATGGAATCACCGGCGGCGGCAGCAGTAGCGGAACGGTGGACAGGGGCGGAGCGCGTGGAGGCAGATGCGATCTGTTCCGTGACGTCTAGGGTTGGCCAACGCCTCCAATATGTAGGCGCGGCCGGGCGGAGAGACGTGGGCTGGACCCACGTCCGAGTCGGTAACAGCCCACGATCTGACGTCGCATAGGTGTGAGCTCGGCTCGGCTCAATCCCGCAACCCACGGCGCGTCGTGACGAGGCGAGGCGGGCGGCGGAGGAGGAGTGCGCGAGGGCCTCTTCTCTTCTCATGCTCCAATAGCATGTGGAAGAGAATCCCTTATAAACCACTCCAACTCCCTCTCCACTCGCAAGGTGGTACTAAACTTCCCACCACCTCTCACACCCACATGGGCCTTAGGGATTTTCTGAAATTCTATATGGGCCTTAAGCCCATCGGCAGATTTCTACAAATAGTTGACTGCAAAACTTGTACTACATAATAGGTGGGTTCTGTAAATTTGAAATTTATCAATTAATTGCACGAAATGGAGAAAAGGACTTCCGACATCATATAGTATAACACGCTCGTGGTTAATCAATAGTTTTTATAAATTATAGTAGATCAAAAAAATGATATACTATTTTAAAACTTTACAGTGTGTGTGCACCTTATATGGAGGTAGCGGTACCTAACCTTCTGCAACTCGTAGAAGATACACACATGGATTAATCGCAACACTCCCCCATCCAAGTCTTCTTCCATCCGAACACCCGGGCACCACCACTTTCGAAGAAATGATAACCTATAAAATGTATTACCATTCCCAAAGCCAGAGAATCTCATCTCCAGCCAATCCAGAGATTAGTCAAACAAGAGATCATATAATTGTAACTTGTAAGTTCTGTCTCGGTTGCCTAATCTTGGAGCACTTAACTATGGGATGCAAGTTAACTCGAAGATACTATTAGAAAAGGCAATCAACATATGTTTTTCTTTTTAATCAAGAAAGAAAAATGCTGGGATCACGAATTGGCAAATGGAAGAGCCTTCATTGGACGCAAATCCTTATCTGGTTGAGAGGATCAAAATTAGAGATGGTGAATATGACTCAAACTGGTCGATGTTTGCATGTATGATTTTAGCTATGAGATCTTTATCCGAGAAGAGACTTCTCTACCTTGTAGTCTCAACTTTATGAAAATATTTGAGATTTCTATGTTAAAATGGATGACCTGTTTGACATATACAGTGAACATCATGTCCTGTAAATCTGTAATAACATTTCCTTTTCATAATGGCTAACTCATACCAAATAATTATGCATTACGGTAATATTTGATTATGAGCTATAATTAAGTACTGAAATGATGCTACTTCAGGACAACGTAAGAAAGCAGTTGAAATCAAGTGCAGAGAAAGTCAGCAATTGGATCGACTCCAAGTTCAGCAACGCCGTCTCCAATGTCTCAATCAAGCTGTTCGACTGGACCTTGGGTCACCTGCGTACCTAGCTGGTCCAAGAGGATTGACGGATGTCGCACACCTCTTACCTGCCCAGGAACGCAGATGAATTTTCGTCGGGGCAGATTGCAGTCCGTGAACTTCCAACTTTTGCTACTACCGCAAGATCGTTCCTGAGGTGGGACAAATCCACCGCCCACCGCGCTGCCCGCGTGTCAGGAGGACGCCCGCGTATGTGGACGGATCACGTGGTTTGGCTTGCGCGTAGGAGACGACGACGTCGCTGTTGTTGCCGAGCACAGACTCACGCGAGGAACGAAGAGAGAGAGAGAGAGAGGTATTTTTTGTGTGCCGTCGCGTTTTTCTGTTATTCATCTCTTTATCTCAGCGATTACAGAGGCTAACTAACTCCCGATCAGCTGCTCTTGATCCGCGTCTGTCGCGCCATCCCACGACTGCGTCACAAGTGCCTATCTGACCGGCAGATTACAACAAACTGAAAAACAAACGAGAGAACGCGCTGAGAGCACTTCCCACACCCTAGCTACGTGCATGTAGCCGTCCCACCAGACGTGCATGCATGCATTATTTTAAAGCAAAAACTAAGCAGCGTACTGTGTAGAGCTGAGGTTAGCTTGATCCAACAGTCGCCGCCGGCATGGCACAACTTACCTTGGTGGCCGTTATGGACGTGCACGACAAGGTCGAAGACCCGCAAGGTTGTGCCTAGCTAGATCAAGCACCGGCTCGAGCCTCCTGGCGCCGGCTAACTCGACGTAGCACGTGGTTGGCTTGCGCGTACGAGGAGAGACTAGGACGTTGCCGCCGCCATGGCAAAACTCACTGGCGTGGCCGTTGTGGCCGTGCACGACGGTTGCGCCCAGAGCAAGCACCGGCTCATTGCCCACGATTGTGTGTTGCTCGTGAATCTTGTCCACGACTACATTGAATATATAGGCAGATCCAGCTAGCTCGTCTTCACGTGTGTGTCCTGCCCAAATTAATCAGCAAGAACAAGCTAACTTGGTGGCATGGACCTTGCCGGCGAGCTGACACTGACAGACCGCACTCGGTGCTCCCGGCCGAAGACGTTGGAGGATGAAGGGGAGGGGCACGTGCAGTGCAGTGCAGCGCAGTTGGGGTAGAGGCAATAGCCGGTCGCGATCGAAGGCAGTACGGGCACAACCCGCCCACAGATTTCCCACCGGTACAGCTAGCTGAGCAGTGGGTTGTGCAGCGGCATACTCAAGCTCACCAACGAGATTAGCAAGTTGTGGACCATAGCTCGCTGGCCGATTATTATATATGTCAGGAGGACCTTCTATATATATATATGAGAAAGCTAGAGATGTCTTCGAGGAGGGGTTTTCTTCCGTGATGACAGTGCAGGAATTCAATGTGACGTTTATTTGAGGCTTATACACAATTTGAGCAGAATATATATGCTTGCGGCAATCGATCACTCTATGGGGAGCGACGAAGGTGAGAAAGGGGGCAGGAAGAAGAGGATGGATGGAGAAGCTAGCTAGAGAAATATAACTTGCAGCGTGTTGGTTTAAAGATGAAGATGAGACACTGATTTAGGCTGGAAAGGTTTGAGCGATTATTGGATTAGCAATGCCACGTAATGTAATATGGAAGAGTACGTGGCACTGGTAAGACTTGATATAGCACCTCGATTTATCATTTTGTTTTGCTTGACTTACATTAAGCCGCAGAAAAATAAATAAATGAATCAGTTCATTCAGTGCATTTTTTTCTCAAGGATACGTATTAATTCATTCTGTAGCGGTAGCCAGTATAGGAACTCTCATTTGAAGTTAGTTGATACGTCATGGTTAGTTCGCCCGTTTCATCCGTTTTCTTTGTTTCTATGTAAGTTCTAAGGCGAAGTTTGTTATTGAGGCTGATGGCGTGGTGCAACCGGAGGCCGGTCAGCAGGGGTTGGAGGAGAAGAGGATCAGTCATGGACGCCGTCGGCAAGCAGCGTCCCGCGTCGGCGAAGGAGGGCACAACGTACGGACCGGGCGCGATCGGGGACCGCCCAGACCAGTCCCTCTGCCCAATTGAAAGCTACGTTCACTAGGCCACGCCACAATTAACTCCATGAAGCCGAGACGGCGTCATCTTGCATCGTTGCTGCCGTGCTCCGCGTCCATGCATCCACGCGTCGATTTATTTGCTAAGCAAGCGTCTGCATCCCCTCTGTAGCCCCCAGCCTCCTCCTGTGCGTCGCCCATCCCAGGAGCTGCCTTCCACCAACCAACCTGGCAAGTCCGTAGCATGGTCCCCGGATATACTCGCTTCGGTCAACATCTCCGTAGGGGCAGCTGTTCTGTGTTCCAACGGTGATGACACCTCTCATCCTTTAATGCCAAGCCAACCATGGTAGTTTGAATATAAGGAGGATGCGGCAGGCACATTGTACGTGATGCCTAGGTTTCCTTCTGCTACTACTACATCTTGGCTTTGCAATTTTTATATAATTCCTGTTTGATGATTTATATTTGTAAATTGTAATACTACCTAATTTGATTAAAACCACAACATTACCAACTTACACTACATGCTCAATGATTTTCTTTAAATGTTACGTACTGGAGTATTTACAAGAAAACTGATGTCAACACTCAAGCAAAAACACCCATGCTCTCTATTCAACACTTGAACTATCCAGTGATGCATGTCATTCGGTTTTTGGTGAACTATGTATTTGTCTTCTCGATAATTACTATGCTCCTCCAAGTGTTGAATGGAATTAACAGCTTTCCATACTGCATATCAAAACACTAAATATTATCGTGCCAAAGTGAATGGTAGAAAAAGGAAGAATATGATCTTATCATTGGAGCAAGATGGGAGAGTTGTTGAAGGTCAAAAGAATCTGATTGAGTATATCACCCAATTTTATAAGGATTTGTTTGGGACCCCTGAGACTTCTTCTATTTCCTTGAGAGATCAACCTATGACTCAGATTGCTCAAAGGGATGCTGATGCCCTACTAGCTGAGTTTACTTTGGAGGAAATTAAAGAGGTGGTTTTCAAAATGAAGAAAAATAAAAGCCCTGGACCAGATGGCCTCCCTGCTGATTTCTACCAGCATTTTTGGGATCTGGTGAAATGGGACTTAAAAGGGCTTCTTGATGATTTTCATTCTGGTAATCTGTCTAGATTAAACTATGGCATCATAACCCTGATACCAAAAATTAAAGATGCTAAAGAAATTCAGAGATTCAGGCATATATGTCTGTTGAATGTCAGTTTTAAAATAATTACCAAGGTGTTAATGAATAGATTGAGTAAGGTAGTAAATCATGTTATTTCCAGGAATCAGACTCCTTTATTAAGGGGAGATATATCATGGACGGTGTGGTGATATTACATGAATCCCTGAATTCTATTCATACCAAAAAACAGAGTGCTCTTCTTTTTAAGGTTGATTTTGTAGGGTAACGCAGTAGAAAACAAAAAATTTCCGACCTACGCACCAGCCCAGGACCACTATGGAGACTGCATACAAGGTTTGATCTTATTCGTTACCGACTCGTAGCGCAGCGGAAGTAGAGTCGATGACGAACGGCGGTGCAGATCCCCGCAGCTAGGATTTTACAACCTCCCAACCGCGAGGATGTATACCCTCATCTGCCCCGCAGACAGCCCTCCGGGAGGCGGTCGCACAGTCCCCCGGACGGTGTCGCGGACAGCCCTTCGGGAGGACCTCCGAAACTCGGACTGTCACTCGGACAGCCCTTCGGGAGGACCTCCAAAACTCGGACGGTCACACGGACAGCCCTTCGGGAGGCACTCTCGAACTAAGACCGAAACTACGATCTCTCTACAGAGTTGCACACATACGGTGTCATCTATCCGGCAGGGCTTCGCCGTCCAGAACTAGTTCCCACCGGAACCCAGACAGCCTTTCGGCTCTACGAAACTATTTCGCTGGGAGGGAGAGAGAAGCCAGAAATGTCATGGCACTTGTATGTGAGAAGGAAGTGAGTGTGGAGGCAGCCCCTCCACCTCTATTTATAGGAAATCCAAGGGGTAGGGTTTCTTGGCCCCCAAGCCTTCTAGAAACCTTTTTGGGAAAATATCCCAAAAGGTGACTTTTCCATAAATATCCCAAAAAGCACTTTCACTATTCACGACGACATTTTTCAGCGTCTGATCGAACTGAAAATATTCATGTGGGCTTAGAACATTTCCAGTACCCACCAAAATAATTTTCAACGCTAGCCGGAACAATTCCGGTTTAGTGATTTTCATCTGCGAAAAGCATCTGAAGCGGTTTCGGCAGCTCCGGAACATTTCCGGTTTTCATTCCGGAAAATTCCAGAAAGTTTCCAGAATGATTCTGGCACCCTCCAAGAATTATCAGGCTTGTGCCGAAACCAATTTGACTTTATGGTGTACTCCGAAACAACTTTTCGGTTTAGTGATTTTCATCTGTGAAAAGCAACTAAAGCGGTTCCGGCAGTCCGGAACATTTCCGGTTTTTGTCTATGAAAAATCTCAGAAGTTACCGGAACAATTCTGGTACCTTCCAATAATTTCCAGGTATGTGCCGAAACCAATTTGACTTTATGGAATACCCTGAAACAACTTTTCAGTTTTACCGGAACTATTCCGATATCCTCTCCGGAACGTTTCCGTTTGGTCCGAAACTTTTTCGATGATTTTCTCTCAGACTCCCCGTCTAGTATTCAGCAGATAGATGACCCTTAAGCGTGTGACCCTATAGGTTCGGTGAAGTATAGACATGACCCGGAACCCCTTCCGATCAATGATCAACATCAGAGCCGTGGACACCCATATTGACCCCTATACCCACACGAATGAATATTCGAGTGAACCTCCAGTTGCCGTGTGCTATTCCTGTTGGTTCGCGATATGTTACAAATACCCGAGGTGAGACATGTTGGCATCCCCGCGGATCAACAACTTGTCCACTATGCCAGTTACCTCGTTACCGGTATTGTTCTCTTTTCTCGTTCCCGTGTTCCGGCATCCCCGTGATCAAATCACAAAGTGTCTGGCCAGACGATGATGGATACCGTAACACCGAGAGGGCCCAGAGATATCTCTCCATCGTCGGAGGAGCAAATCCCAATCTTGAGCTATCAAGTTACTTGACATACTTTTCCATGAACCCGTAAGCCGCCGTAATAGCCACCCATTTACAGATGACGTTTAACAAACCCCAAAGTTCATGAAGCAAGCATGAAGAAACTCGATACTCTCATGGTCTAAGGAATCATGCAAACGTTAACCATCTCTGTGTTATTAACCATTAACTTATGACGAATGAATCTCATAGCATAACATCAATTCGGGTCGATTCAACACAAGTGTTCTACCAACATTGTGCCCTCAAAATTGCCGGCATAGCCATGCCCATGATCAGGAAAACAGGATCATCATGCAATACTTGAGCCAGTCTTAGAGGCCAGACTAGGAATACATTTTACCATTTATTATTCCACACGTGCATATGAGTCTTCCTCCGAGCCTCGTGGTTATTGCAGACTCGAGAACCATAGCAGTTATAGCATGGAACATAAACCTAATTATGAACAGGGAGATAATCAATAACATTTATTATTGCCTCTAGGGCATATCTCCTACAGACTCCCACTTGCACTAGAGTCAATAATCTAGTCAATGCTAATGCACTTTACACCTATGGCATACTGGTGTAAAATATGCTTCGCATGTGGTATAGCCTGATGTCCAACGGATCTGACGACTTCAGCTCCGTGTGTAACTTTGCATATCCTCGCGTTTTCACGCTTTCACAAAATTCATATTTTGTGTGGACTTGGCTTTGCATATGTGTGAATCATTGGTCGAAACCTGATTCCTCAGACTGAGCTATGGAGCAACTATCTGCAATAGTGTCCCATAGACCAAAGCCATCTTGGAACCATACTAAGTTCATGAATGAACTATATGATTCAACATCTTCTTTGTCGCTTCTAAAGCGTCAACATACTTAGCCTTTGTTATAGAATTCGCCACAGTATCTTGTTTGGAACAATTTCCAACTACCGTGCCACCAGGTTGTGTATTACACAAAAACCCTTAACTTAAATCGAAAATCGCATGGAGCATTGATGAAGACTGTATCGATGTAACCTTTTACAACGAACTCTTCATGATCTCCGCTTGCGAGAAAACATGGCATCAGTACTGCTCTAGTACTCAATGACATCTTTCACTGTTGTCCCATGATCAGTACTTTGATCACTATGGTATCTATACTCGCAACAACTTTGGAGTATTGGACATATCTGGTTGTTTTTACATACCATGGAATACATGATTAATCCACACACAAGAGTGTGTGGAATCTCCATCATGTATTTCACTCATCAGTGTTTTGGGACACTGAGTCTTGCAAAAACTCTTTCCATGTGACTTCGGCAAGAATCACTCCTTGGCGTTTTAAATGCTAAAAGGTTTTAGCATCTTGTCAATATGTATTCATTGCTTAGCCCCATTAGGTAAATCTATCTCCATAGATCATCATGCCTAATATTGAGGCTATTTAGCCCAAGCACTTCATCGGAAAAACTATTTTCAAATGAAGTCCTAATTCGTGTCAAGAAATTTATTTCCAATTAACAATGTGTCAAGTACACAAGGTTTTTAGAAATATTATTATGCTCCCACTTACTTTCTTGAATCACAAGCATCTTCGATACCCATTTGATGAAGTCAAAACCCTTTTGACCATTCCATCAAAAACGAAGATTCCAACTCCACTTTGCTCTCTTCTGTCCATCGCTGGAACTCTGAAGTTTGCATACTTACTAGCATCCTCTGGATCGACAAATTACTTTGGACTGTATCACATACAAGTCCTAGGTTTCATTTCCATCACATGGAAATCCTTTTGTCATCCATGTTTCATATCTCATGATTGAAATATGTATTAATTGCTAGTTCAACCCGAACCGACTTTAAGCATCGCTACGGTGAGACAATCTCATCGTAGTCAACTCCTTGAACTTGTTATTGCAACAAGTCAAGCTTTATGGATAAAACATTTTATCCGTATCAGTTTTTAGTTCCATAAATATTCGTTAGACTCTAAGTCTTCCGAAAGGTGTATCAAGATCTTAATCTTGAATCACTTATATGGAAACTATCTCGGATTGTATTGGCATTTAGCCAATTCCGGAGTCAGGGCCCATCAACGCTTCCTTGTGAATCGTAGGTATACTGTTGTCTAACAACAATATCTCGTTTGCGCACCTGATAGGTTTGCACGAGCTTTGCCTACGTGGTTCAGCTGCAAGTTCGTCCGAAGTCCATACATTTTATTGTAGAGACTTTCGTATCAGTCGCAGTAGGAAACTCCGGAATTACTTCCAAGGTCTCTTTCCTTTGATCTGATGACGATGATACTGTTTATCTCGTCGAGTTGCACTGTTCTCCCACTCACCTTTTTGAAAGAACCATTTTCTTCAAAAAAGCATACCGTTCTTTGTGGCAAACCTATTTGCCTCGGTATTGTGGTGGGGAAATACCCAATGACTTGGGATAACCTACAAAGTAGCACTTGTCTGATTTGGAATAGGATTGTAACCTTTTACACAAGCCCCATATTCCAAATGTTAAGAAAAGATATAATATGGTTGGGCGTATCATACCATGGCGTAATTTCAACAGACCCGATGGAGCTCTTTTCAGTGTAAAAGCCGCAGTCTCTAAAGCATCACTTTAAAAGGGATAATCGCAAATTTATTTATGTCATCTTTGATCTTACCATGTCATGAATGGTTCGATTACATCTACACGGACTCTCCACTTGCAGTGGTGCTCCGGGAGGTGCAAGTTATGAAACCCCTTTCATAACTCATCAGACATTCGCTAAACTTGTAACTCAAATATTCCTTTCTGCAATCGAATTATAGAAACATAATTTTCTTGTTACAACAACTTCTACTTCATTTTTGAAAACCTTATGAATGAATTCAAAAGATCCAGACTTACGTCTCATCAAGTAAATATCAATATATCTATTTGAGTCATTTCTGAAGATAGATAAATCCACTACTTGCAACAACATTTATTGAACTACACACATCAAAATGTATGATCACCAATAAGTTTGTTGCTCGTTCCTTATGGCCTGTGAACGGTATTTCAGTCACTTCACTTTTCGGAGGAAAGTTGCAAGTGTCAGATAATTCAAAATCAAATGACTTTAAAATCCATCATAATGGAATTTTCCATGCGGGTTTCTCCAATGTGACCAAATGCAGTGCCACACATATGTGGTATTCTTTTAGTCTTGCGACATTTAGCGTTAGTGTTATGGATGTATCATATTACCATCAATATGTTGGGGAACGTTGCATGGGAAACAAAAAATTTCCTACGCACACACAAGATCTATCCATGGTGATGAGCATCTACGAGAGGGAGAGTGAATCTACATACCCTTGTAGATCGCTAAGCGGAAGCGTTTAAGAAACGCGGTTGATGTAGTCGAACGTCTCCGCGATCCAAATCGCAAGTCGTCCCTCGATCCGATCACGAACTAGTGCCGAACGGACGGCACCTCCGCGTTCAACACACGTACGGCTTGATGACGCCTTCACCTCCTCGATCCAGCGAGCAATGATGAAGTAGTGGTTGAGTTCCAGCAGCACGACGGCGTGGTGATGGTGGTGAGGAACAATCTCTGCAGGGCTTCGCCAAGCGCTACGGAGATTATGACGGAGGAACTAGAGGGTTAGGGTTGCCGCACACGGCTTGGGGAAATCTTGATGTATCCCGTGTGCTAGCCCTGCCCCTCTATTTATATGTTGAGCCTTGGGGTCTAAACTTGGAGTAAAAGCCTCCTCCGGGTCGGTTTTGCCCGCACAAGGTCGGTTTGGCCCGCAGGGAAAGAGTCCAACTCGGATCCCTGCCGAACCGTGCACAGCCGCACACAAGCGGTAGTACCGCTTCACACAAGCGGTAGTACCGCTTCACACAAGCGGTAGTACCGCTCGGGCGGTAGTACCGCTTCACCAAGCGGTAGTACCGCTTACGCGGCAGCAAAACTACTTTTGCACTTTCCAATACCTCGTGGGCTTTTATCCCTTGGCCCATATAAAGTGTTGCTGCACCCGAACACTTCGGTAAACATCCGGAACCCCTTCCGGTGAACTCCGGAACTCTTCCGGAGATCAAAACACTATTATCACATATATCAATCTTTACCTCCGGACTATTCCGGAGATCCTCGTCATGCCCGGGATCTTATCCGGGACTCCGAACAACCTTCGGTCACCAACATAATAACTCAACTATACTAATCGTCACCAAACGTTAAGTGTGTAGACCCTGCGGGTTCGAGAACTATGTAGACATGACCGAGACACCTCTACGGCCAATAACCAATAGCGGGACCTGGATGCCCATATTGGCTCCTACATATTCTACGAAGATCTTTTATCGGTCGAACCTCTATGTCAAGGATTCAGTTAATCCCGTATGCTGTTCCCTTTGTTCTTCGGTATGTTACTTGCCCGAGATTCGATCGTCGGTATCACTATACCTAGTTCAATCTCGTTACCGGCAAGTCTCTTTACTCGTTCCGTAATACAAGATCCTGTGGCTAACTCTTTAGTCACTTTGCTTGCAAGGCTCAATGTGATGTTGTATTACCGAGTGGGCCCTGAGATACCTCTCCGTCACACGGAGTAACAAATCCCAGTCTTGATCCATGCCAACCCAACAGACACCCTCGGAGATACCTATAGAGCACCTTTATAGTCACCCAGTTACGTTGTGACGTTTGATACACACAAGGTATTCCTCCGGTGTCAGTGAGTTGCATGATCTCATGGTCAAAGGAACAGATACTTGACATGCAGAAAACAATAGCAATAAACTGACACGATCAAATGCTACGTTTACAGTTTGGGTCTTGTCCATCACATCATTCTCCTAATGATGTGATCCCGTTATCAAAAGACATCTCATGTCAATGGCTAGGAAACCTTAACCATCTTTGATCAACGAGCTAGTCAACTAGAGGCATACTAGGGACACAGTGTTGTCTATGTACCCACACATGTATTTGAGTTTCCAATCAATACAATTATAGCATGGATAATAAACGATTATCATGAACAAGGAAATATAATAATAACCAATTTATTATTGCCTCTAGGGCATATTTCCAACAGTCTCCCACTTGCACTAGAGTCAATAATCTAGTTCACATCACTATGTGATTTACATTGTAATGAATCGAACACCCATGCAGTTCTGGTGTTGTTCATGTTTAGCCCTTGGAAGAGGTTTAGTCATCGGATCTGCAACATTTAGATCCGTGTGTACTTTGCAAATATTTATGTCGTCCTCCTTGATGTAATCGCGGATGGAATTGAAACGTCGCTTTATGTGTCTGGTCCTCTTGTGAAATCTTGGTTCCTTGGCTAGAGCAATGGCACCAGTATTATCACAAAACAGAGTCATTGGGTTTAAGTGCACTAGGCACTACTCCAAGATCTGTCATGAACTCCTTCATCCAGACACCTTCCTTCGCCGCCTCCGAGGCAGCGATGTACTCCGCTTCGCATGTAGAATCTGCTACCACGCTTTGCTTGGAACTGCACCAGCTAACCGCACCCCCATTTAGAATAAATACGTATCCGGTTTGCGACTTTGAGTCATCCGGATCAGTGTCAAAGCTTGCATCGACGTAACCCTTTACGACGAGCTCTTGATCACCTCCATAAACGAGAAACATGTCCTTAGTCCTTTTCAGGTACTTCAGGATATTCTTGACCGCCGTCCAGTGTTCCATTCCTGGATCACCTTGAAACCTTCCGACCATACTTATGGCAAGGCTGACATCGGGTCTTGTGCACAGCATTGCATACATGATAGAGCCTATGGCCGAAGCATAGGGGATGACACTCATCTTTTCTCTATCTTCTGCAGTCACTGGGCATTGAGTCTTACTCAACTTCACACCTTGCAATACAGGCAAGAACCCCTTCTTGGACTGATCCATTTTGAACTTCTTCAAAACTTTGTCAAGGTATGTGCTTTGTGAAAGTCCTATCAAACGTCTCGATCTATCTCTATAGATCTTGATGCCTAATATGAGAGCAGCTTCTCCTAGGTCCTTCATTGAAAAACTCTTGTTCAAATATTCCTTTATGCTTTCCAGCATTTCTATATTGTTTCCAATCAGTAATATGTCATCCACATATAATATTAGAAACGCTATAGAGCTCCCACTCACTTTCTTGTAAATACAAGCTTCTCCGTAAACTTGTATAAACTCGAACGCTTTGATCACCTCATCAAAACGAAGATTCCAACTCCGAGATGCTTGCACCAGTCCATAAATGGATCGCTGGAGTTTGCAAACTTTGTCAGCATTCTCTGGATCGACAAAACCTTCTGGTTGCATCATATACAACTCTTCCTTAAGGTAACCGTTAAGGAACGCTGTTTTGACATCCATCTGCCAAATTTCATAATCGAAAAAGGCAGCTATTGCTAACATGATTCTGACGGACTTAAGCATCGCTACGGGTGAGAAGGTCTCATCGTAGTCAACTCCTTGAACTTGTGAAAAACCCTTTGCCACAAGTCGAGCTTTATAGACGGTGACATTACCGTCCGCGTCCGTCTTCCTTTTAAAGATCCATTTGTTCTGAATGGCCTTACGCCCTTCAGGTAATACTTCCAAAGTCCATACTTTGTTTTCATACATGGATCCCATCTCGGATTTCATGGCCTCTAACCACTTCTCTGAATCCGGGCCCATCATCGCTTCTCCATAGCTCGTAGGTTCATCGTTGTCTAACAACATGACCTCTAAGACAGGGTTGCCGTACCACTCGGGAGCAGTACGCGTCCTTGTCGACCTACGAGGTTCGATAGCAACTTGATCCAAAGCTTCATGATCATCATCATTAACTTCCTCTTCAGCTAATGTAGGCTCCACAGAAACAACTTTCTGCGCTGCGCTACTCTCAGGTTGAAGTAAAGGTTCAACAACCTCATCAAGTTCTATCTTCCTCCCACTCAATTCTTTCGAGAGAAACTCTTTCTCAAGAAATGTTCCGTTTTTAGCGACAAACACTTTGCCTTCGGATCTGAGGTAGAAGGTATACCCAACTGTCTCTTTTGGGTATCCTATGAAGACGCATTTCTCCGCTTTGGGTTCCAGCTTTTCAGGCTGAAGCTTTTTGACATAAGCATCACATCCCCAAACTTTAAGAAACGACAGCTTTGGCTTCTTGCCAAACCAAAGTTCATATGGCGTCGTCTCAACGGATTTCGATGGTGCCCTATTTAAAGTGAATGCAGCTGTCTCTAATGCATAACCCCAAAACGATAGTGGCAAATCGGCAAGAGACATCATAGATCGCACCATATCCAATAAGGTTCGATTACGACGTTCGAACACACCATTACGCTGTGGTGTTCCAGGCGGTGTCAATTGTGAAACAATTCCACACTGTCTTAAGTGACTGCCAAACTCATAACTCAGATATTCTCCTTCTCGATCAGATCGTAGGAATTTAATCTTCTTGTTACGATGATTCTCAACTTCACTCTGAAATTGTTTGAACTTTTCAAATGTTTCAGACTTGTGTTTCATTAAGTAAATATACCCATATCTACTTAAGTCATCAGTGAAGGTGAGAAAGTAACGATAACCACCGCGCACCTCAATGCTCATCGGACCGCACACATCAGTATGTATGATTTCCAATAAGTCACTTGCCCGTTCCATTGTTCCAGAGAACGGCGTTTTAGTCATCTTGCCCATGAGGCATGGCTCACATGTGTCAAGTGATTCAAAATCAAGTGACTCCAAAAGTCCATCAGCATGGAGCTTCCTCATGCGTTTTACGCCAATATGACCTAAACGGCAGTGCCACAAGAAAGTGGTATTATCATTATCAATTCTACATCTTTTGGCATCAATGTTATGAACATGTGTATCATTACTATCGAGATTTAATAAGAATAAACCCCTCACATTGGGTGCATGACCATAAAAGATATTACTCATATAAATAGAACAACCATTATTCTCTGATTTAAATGAGTAACCATCTCGCAATAAACAAGATCCAGATATAATGTTCATGCTTAACGCAGGCACCAAATAACACTTATTTAGGTTCATCACTAATCCCGACGGTAATCGAAGAGCGAGCGTGCCGACGGCGATCACATCAACCTTGGAACCATTTCCCACGCGCATCGTCACTTCGTCCTTTGCCAGCCTCCGTCTATTCCGCAGTTCCTGTTTTGAGTTGCAAATATGAGCAACCGCACCGGTATCAAATACCCAGGCACTACAACGAGAGTTGGTAAGGTACACATCAATAACATGTATATCATATATACCTTGTTTGTTGTTGGCCGCCTTCTTGTCAGCCAAATACTTGGGGCAATTCCGCTTCCAGTGTCCAGTTCCCTTGCAATGAAAACACACAGTTTCTGGTTTGGGTCCAGCCTTGGGTTTCTTCACGAGAGGAGCAACTGCTTTGCCACTCTTCTTGGAGTTACCCTTCTTACCCTTGCCATTTTTCTTGAAACTAGTGGTTTTATTGACCATCAACACTTGATGCTCCTTCTGAATTTCAGACTCAGCGGCTTTCAGCATCGCAAACAGCTCGGTGACTGACTTGTTCATCCCGTGCATGTTATAGTTCAACACGAAGCTCTTGTAGCTAGGTGGCAATGATTGAAGAACTCTGTCAGTGATAGCCTTTGGCGGAAGGGGCATCCCTAACTCAGCCAGACGGGTGGAGTACCCAGACATTCTGAGCACGTGATCACTGATAGACCCGTTCTCCTCCATCTTGCAAGCATAGAACTTATCGGAGATATCATATCTCTCGATCCGGGCATTCTTCTGAAAGATAAACTTCAACTCCTGGAACATCTCATATGCTCCATGACGTTCAAAACGTCTTTGAAGTCCCGGTTCTAAGCCATACAACATTGCACATTGAACTATTGAGTAATCATCAGAACGAGCCTGCCAGGCGTTCACAACGTCTAGAGACTCAACTGGAGCGGGTGGATCACCAAGCGGTGCATCAAGGACATAAGCCTTCTGGGAAGCCGTAAGGATAATCCTTAGATTACGGGCCCAGTCCACAAAGTTACTTCCATCATCTTTCAACTTAGCTTTCTCTAGGAACGCATTAAAATTCAGGGGTGCTACTGCGCGAGCCATGATCTACAACATAAATATAGCAAAGACAACTTAGACTATTGTTCAGGATAATGAGTTTTAGTTAATTATATTACTTAAAAAACTCCCACTCAAATTGACATCCCTCCGATCATTCGAGTGTAACATGATCCAAATCCACCAACTCAAGTCCGATCATCACGTGAGTCGAGGTGGTTTCAATGGTGAACATCTTCATGTTGATCATATCTACTATATGACTCATGTTCGACCTTTCGGTCTCTTGTGTTCCGAGGCCATGTCTGTACATGCTAGGCTCGTCAAGTTTAACCCGAGTGTTTCCGCACGTGCAACATGGCTTACACCCGTTGTATGTGAACGTAGAGTCTATCACACCCGATCATCACGGCGTGTCTCGAAACGACGAACTTTCGCAATGGTGCACACTTGGGGAGAACACAATTTATCTTGAAATTTAAGTGAGGGATCACCTTATAATGCTACCGTCGTCCTAAGCAAAATAAGATGCATAACAGGATTAACATCACATGCAAATCATAAGTGACATGATATGGCCATGAACTTGTGCTTTTGATCTCCATCTCCAAAGCACCGGCATGATCTCCATCGTCACCGGCATGACACCATGATCTCCATCATCTTGATCTCCATCAACGTGTCGCCATAAGGTTGTCACGCCGACTGTTGCTTCCACGACTATTGCTAACGTTTAGCGATAAAGTAAAGCATTACATAGTGCTTAATGATTGACACGCAGGTCATACAATAATTAAAGACAACTCTATGGCTCCTGCCAGTTGCCGTACTCATCGACATGCAAGTCGTGATATTCTATACAACACATGATCATCTCATACATCACATATATCTCATCATGTAATTGGCCATATCACATCACAACATACCCTGCAAAAACAAGTTAGACGTCCTCTAATTGTTGTTGCAAATTTTACGTGGCTGCTACGGGTTTGCAAGAACCGTTCTTACCTACGCAAAACCACAACGTGGTGTAGTGATTGCATTTTGATCTTCTAAAAGAACCCTCTTCATTGAAATCGATTCAACTAAAGTGAGAGAGACAGACACCCGCTAGCCATCTTTATGCAACGAAGTTACATGTCAGTTGAAGGAACCTGTCTCGCGTAAGTGTACGCGTAATGTCGGTCCGGGCCGCTTCATCTCACAGTACCGCCGAATCAAATATCAACTAGTAACGGCAAGCAATATGTATACACCCACGCCCACAACTCGTTTGTGTTCTACTCGAGATCTCATCTACGCATAGACCTGGCTCATGATGCCACTGTTGGGGAACGTTGCATGGGAAACAAAATTTTTCCTACGCACACACAAGATCTATCCATGGTGATGAGCATCTACGAGAGGGAGAGTGAATCTACATACCCTTGTAGATCGCTAAGCGGAAGCGTTTAAGAAACGCGGTTGATGTAGTCGAACGTCTCCGCGATCCAAATCGCAAGTCGTCCCTCGATCCGATCACGAACTAGTGCCGAACGGACGGCACCTCCGCGTTCAACACACGTACGGCTTGATGACGCCTTCACCTCCTCGATCCAGCGAGCAATGATGAAGTAGTGGTTGAGTTCCAGCAGCACGACGGCGTGGTGATGGTGGTGAGGAACAATCTCTGCAGGGCTTCGCCAAGCGCTACGGAGATTATGACGGAGGAACTAGAGGGTTAGGGTTGCCGCACACGGCTTGGGGAAATCTTGATGTATCCCGTGTGCTAGCCCTGCCCCTCTATTTATATGTTGAGCCTTGGGGTCTAAACTTGGAGTAAAAGCCTCCTCCAGGTCGGTTTTGCCCGCACAAGGTCGGTTTGGCCCGCAGGGAAAGAGTCCAACTCGGATCCCTGCCGAACCGTGCACAGCCGCACACAAGCGGTAGTACCGCTTCACACAAGCGGTAGTACCGCTCGGGCGGTAGTACCGCTTCACACAAGCGGTAGTACCGCTCGGGCGGTAGTACCGCTTCACCAAGCGGTAGTACCGCTTACGCGGCAGCAAAACTACTTTTGCACTTTCCAATACCTCGTGGGCTTTTATCCCTTGGCCCATATAAAGTGTTGCTGCACCCGAACACTTCGGTAAACATCCGGAACCCCTTCCGGTGAACTCCGGAACTCTTCCGGAGATCAAAACACTATTATCACATATATCAATCTTTACCTCCGGACTATTCCGGAGATCCTCGTCATGCCCGGGATCTTATCCGGGACTCCGAACAACCTTCGGTCACCAATATAATAACTCAACTATACTAATCGTCACCAAACGTTAAGTGTGTAGACCCTGCGGGTTCGAGAACTATGTAGACATGACCGAGACACCTCTACGGCCAATAACCAATAGCGGGACCTGGATGCCCATATTGGCTCCTACATATTCTACGAAGATCTTTTATCGGTCGAACCTTTATGTCAAGGATTCAGTTAATCCCGTATGCTGTTCCCTTTGTTCTTCGGTATGTTACTTGCCCGAGATTCGATCGTCGGTATCACTATACCTAGTTCAATCTCGTTACCGGCAAGTCTCTTTACTCGTTCCGTAATACAAGATCCTGTGGCTAACTCTTTAGTCACTTTGCTTGCAAGGCTCAATGTGATGTTGTATTACCGAGTGGGCCCTGAGATACCTCTCCGTCACACGGAGTAACAAATCCCAGTCTTGATCCATGCCAACCCAACAGACACCCTCGGAGATACCTGTAGAGCACCTTTATAGTCACCCAGTTACGTTGTGACGTTTGATACACACAAGGTATTCCTCCGGTGTCAGTGAGTTGCATGATCTCATGGTCAAAGGAACAGATACTTGACATGCAGAAAACAATAGCAATAAACTGACACGATCAAATGCTACGTTTACAGTTTGGGTCTTGTCCATCACATCATTCTCCTAATGATGTGATCCCGTTATCAAATGACATCTCATGTCAATGGCTAGGAAACCTTAACCATCTTTGATCAACGAGCTAGTCAACTAGAGGCATACTAGGGACACAGTGTTGTCTATGTACCCACACATGTATTTGAGTTTCCAATCAATACAATTATAGCATGGATAATAAACGATTATCATGAACAAGGAAATATAATAATAACCAATTTATTATTGCCTCTAGGGCATATTTCCAACACAATATTCATAACATACATCCCATCCTGGATGGAAGCATGGCCCTTCATGTTATTCATAACACCGAACATCAAAAGTTCTCTTATGAATAACCTCCTTGCAAGATACCTTATGCAAAGGGCTAGAGTGTATGAAACTCTAAATGAATTATGAAAGTAAATACAGAGGTAATGTATTATTATCAATATTCATAACATACTTCTCATTCATAATGAAAGTATGGCCCTTTTGTTATTCATAACTCCGAACATTAAAAGTTCTCTTATGAACAACCTTCTTGCAAGATACTTTATGCAATGGGCTAGAGTGTGTAAAACTCTAAAATGATTTATGAAAGTAAATACATAGGGAATACACCTATGGAAGGCATAGTAACATTTACTATGTTCCCTGCGTGTATCTAAACCTCATTCCTGGCTAGTCTTTCAGGCCATAGTAGTTCTTACATCGAGTTGCAACAGAATGCAATCGAGTGGGTATCTTTGTGATTAACTCACAATACCCAAGAATTAGTGATTAACATGTTTAACCATAATTCCCAAGAACTATATCTTTGACCAGCCTTCTATACATCAAAAACCTGTATGACATTCATACATGAGCTGGATATTCCAGTCTTCTTTCCTTTTGCCTTTATACTTCTAACAGTTTAACTTTCGGTATTTCTCCTACTCTCAGAAGAAGCACCCAACTTAAGAGTGGCGATAGCCCCGGACTTCCTAGGCGTGAAAGTTTCACTAACACCCTTCGGACACTTCCTTTCTCTTTAAGTTGTTTGTTTTATTCACCATCATCATATGACAGGCGTTCTTCTGGATCCCTCTCTTATCAGTCTAATGCATAGTAAACTCCTTTACTAATAGTTTGCAAACAAACATTTCTTTGGATATCTCATATCTTTTAGCCTTTGTCTGTCTCTGAAAATGATTTCCAGATTCCATGAATATCACATAACTATCCAAACTTTCGAAGTTCGGGTCTCATGGAAGCAAACATATTGCACTTGACTGAAACGGAATTGTAGCTTTTGGATCGATGGACGAGAGTCACATGATCCATAGCATTAGCGGGAGAATACCGAAAGCATGCGATAGGACAAGTCCTTCTCGGCACTCTGGAGGACAATCCTCTCATTACGTTACCAACCATAAAGTTTTAACCAGATATTTAACAGCTATTCAATTTTAATTGGGAAGGTGGAAACGCGAGCCATTATTCTACAACTATTATGCAAATAACACTTAGACAGTGTTCATAATTAATTGCACTGAGAATTAAAAGAATTAATTCTACAATGCGCCCCCACTCAAATCAATATCTCTCATAATTGATTGTGAGTGATACAAGACCCCCATTTCAATTGTTCGCCATTGGTGTAACACCACTGATGAAGAAAATCTCAACCGGTAGGCCAACTTGCCAATCACATCTCTATGTGATTCTTGTTCATCTTTCGATGCGCGTGTTCCGAGCTCATGACGGTCATGCCTGAACGTCAAGACAACCAAGTGATCTTGCTGCGAGGTCTCAACTCACCCGCCTCACACTTCCCTAATCGTTTGTACCCGTGTGACACGGCGCACTCCGAGAAGTTAGGTGCCGTGACGGTGCTACACTTGGGAGAACACTAACCACTTGATATTTTTGTGAGAGATCACCCTAATAAAAAGCGACTACCGCGCAATCAAGAAGGGTGCATCATAAGGGATAAACATCTCAAGCAATTCATAATAGCATGATATGGTATAGCCCTTTCTGACGGAGAAGTCTTTCATTTCTTCGTCTTCGGCATTCGCGTTGGTGTTCACCTTCGCGAAGATTGCCACCACCTTGTCGATGCACCAGATAATATTGCTATCTCTATAGCTAATAAAATAAGTGCATTACTGAAGGTTGACACGCAGGTCATTAAAGTGACAATCATATGGTTCCAGCCATCATGCCGAATCATGACACGCAGGTCATGTTAATCAATTTACATTATATAGTCATCTCATACATAATCAAATTATAATGAGCACTGCTATACCACATCACATGCACATGCAAACCATCCTGCAAAACCAAGTTAGACGCCTCTAATCGGTTCATGCAAAATTTTATTTTTCGTGGCTTCTAAGGTTTCGAACAAACCGCAGCTACCAATGTTTTATCATCAAGTATGATAATTCAAGTCGCTAGATTAACATCGCGGGGTGTATGAAACACGAGATAATTAAATCTCGAGCCCCATACTAAACTTCGTCATACGCATGAGCCCCGTGCGGATCATATCTGCATTGCCCTTTCGTCTGCGAAATTTCATCTTTCTTTTTAACTACGGTGGAATTCAAAGAACTGTTAGCACTTCGTTGATCAATCAGGATCGCGGATTGCCAGAACTTTGAAACTCCACCATACCGTTATCAAGATCAGAAATATGCAAATTCCAGGGAAGCAACAAGAACATCGGGTAACAGATTTCATCTGCTACCCGCACAAATAATTTTCAGCAATAGAACTCATCTACTACCTAATTATATTGTGCAACACCCATACATCTCATGTATTCTAGATCGCAACCTGCATCTACGCATAGCACGGCTCATGATGCCACTGTAGGGTAACGCAGTAGAAAACAAAAATTTTCCGACCTACGCACCAGCCCAGGACCACTATGGAGACTGCATACAAGGTTTGATTTTATTCGTTACCGACTCGTAGCGCAGCGGAAGTAGAGTCGATGACGAACGGCGGTGTAGATCCCCGCAGCTAGGATTTTACAACCTCCCAACCGCGAGGATGTATACCCTCATCTGCCCCGCAGACAGCCCTCCGGGAGGCGGTCGCACAGTCCCCCGGACGGTGTCGCGGACAGCCCTTCGGGAGGACCTCCGAAACTCGGACTGTCACTCGGACAGCCCTTCGGGAGGACCTCCAAAACTCGGACGGTCACACGGACAGCCCTTCGGGAGGCACTCTCGAACTAAGACCGAAACTACGATCTCTCTACAGAGTTGCACACATACGGTGTCATCTATCCGGCAGGGCTTCGCCGTCCAGAACTAGTTCCCACCGGAACCCAGACAGCCTTTCGGCTCTACGAAACTATTTCGCTGGGAGGGAGAGAGAAGCCAGAAATGTCATGGCACTTGTATGTGAGAAGGAAGTGAGTGTGGAGGCAGCCCCTCCACCTCTATTTATAGGAAATCCAAGGGGTAGGGTTTCTTGGCCCCCAAGCCTTCTAGAAACCTTTTTGGGAAAATATCCCAAAAGGTAACTTTTCCATAAATATCCCAAAAAGCACTTTCACTATTCACGACGACATTTTTCAGTGTCTGATCGAACTGAAAATATTCATGTGGGCTTAGAACATTTCCAGTACCCACCAAAATAATTTTCAACGCGAGCCGGAACAATTCCGGTTTAGTGATTTTCATCTGCGAAAAGCATCTGAAGCGGTTTCGGCAGCTCCGGAACATTTCCGGTTTTCATTCCGGAAAATTCCAGAAAGTTTCCAGAATGATTCTGGCACCCTCCAAGAATTATCAGGCATGTGCCGAAACCAATTTGACTTTATGGTGTACTCCGAAACAACTTTTCGGTTTAGTGATTTTCATCTGTGAAAAGCAACTAAAGCGGTTCCGGCAGTCCGGAACATTTCCGGTTTTTGTCTATGAAAAATCTCAGAAGTTACCGGAACAATTCTGGTACCTTCCAATAATTTCCAGCCATGTGCCGAAACCAATTTGACTTTATGGAATACCCTGAAACAACTTTTCAGTTTTACCGGAACTATTCCGATATCCTCTCCGGAACGTTTCCGTTTGGTCCGAAACTTTTTCGGTGATTTTCTCTCAGACTCCCCGTCTAGTATTCAGCAGATAGATGACCCTTAAGCGTGTGACCCTATAGGTTCGGTGAAGTATAGACATGACCCGGAACCCCTTCCGATCAATGATCAACATCGGAGCCGTGGACACCCATATTGACCCCTATACCCACACGAATGAATATTCGAGTGAACCTCCAGTTGCCGTGTGCTATTCCTGTTGCTTCGCGATATGTTACAAATACCCGAGGTGAGACATGTTGGCATCCCCGCGGATCAACAACTTGTCCACTATGCCAGTTACCTCGTTACCGGTATTGTTCTCTTTTCTCGTTCCCGTGTTCCGGCATCCCCGTGATCAAATCACAAAGTGTCTGGCCAGACGATGATGGATACCGTAACACCGAGAGGGCCCAGAGATATCTCTCCATCGTCGGAGGAGCAAATCCCAATCTTGAGCTATCAAGTTACTTGACATACTTTTCCATGAACCCGTAAGCCGCCGTAATAGCCACCCATTTACGGATGACGTTTAACAAACCCCAAAGTTCATGAAGCAAGCATGAAGAAACTCGATACTCTCATGGTCTAAGGAATCATGCAAACGTTAACCATCTCTGTGTTATTAACCATTAACTTATGACGAATGAATCTCATAGCATAACATCAATTCGGGTCGATTCAACACAAGTGTTCTACCAACATTGTGCCCTCAAAATTGCCGGCATAGCCATGCCCATGATCAGGAAAACAGGATCATCATGCAATACTTGAGCCAGTCTTAGAGGCCAGACTAGGAATACATTTTACCGTTTATTATTCCACACGTGCATATGAGTCTTCCTCCGAGCCTCGTGGTTATTGCAGACTCGAGAACCATAGCAGTTATAGCATGGAACATAAACCTAATTATGAACAGGGAGATAATCAATAACATTTATTATTGCCTCTAGGGCATATCTCCTACAGATTTTGAAAAGGCCTATGATAAAATTAAATGGCCTTTTGTTTATCAAATGCTCAAAATGAAAGGGTTCCCTGATAAATGGTGTTATTGGATTATGAGATCAATGATTGGTGGCAAGGTGGGTATTAAGGTTAATGATAACATTGGACCCTACTTTAAAACTCAGAAAGGTTTAAGCCAAGGGGATGCTTTGTCCCCTTTATTATTTGATCTAGTTGCCGATGCTTTAGCAGTGCTTCTTGAGAATGCTAAGAGACATAACTTAGTTAGGGGAGTGCTGGTTGATTGCATTGATGGGGGTGTTAATATGCTTCAATATGCTGATGACACAATCTTTTTGCTACAAGACAACTTGGATGATGCCTTGAGGCTTAAATTTATTCTGGGTGCCTTTGAGCAGATGTCAGGCTTGAAAATTAACTTTCATAAGAGTGAATTATTTCCTTTGGGGGAAGCCATATCCAGAGTTAGACAATATCAAGAGATTTTCTCTTGTGAAATTGGTGAGCTTCCGCTGAAATATCTTGGGATCCCTGTTACCAAAGGAAGAATTAAAAATAGTCTCTGGGATGGAGTGCTCACCAAGGTTGAGGGTAGATGTAGTTGTTGGCAGGGTAGATTACTTAATATGGTTGGAACGACTACTTTGGTTCAATCCTGTCTTACTAATATTCCTTTATACATGATGTCATTTTATCCTTTGCCTGTTGGGGTTAGGAAAAAGATTTATTTCTTTAGATCTAGATTAATTTGGCAAGCTGATGAAGGGAAAAGGAAATACCACTTAGTTTATTGGAAGACATGTTGTTTGCCTAAAAAGCATGGTGGCCTAGGTGTACTCAATATTGATTTAATGAATCAAGCATTGTTAGCCAAATGGTTTTGGAAGTTGGAAACTGAAGAGGGACTTTGGCAAGAAGTACTAAAAAAGTATGTTTAAAACAAATGCATATCTGGCATTAAGTCCAAAGATGAAGATTCTCATTTCTAGAGAAGTCTTTTAGCTGTGAAAATTTTGTTCTATGATAATTGTAGGAAAATTGTGGGGAATGGATGCAATACCAGGTTCTGGGAGGAACTTTGGTTAGATGATAAACCTCTCAAGGAGGCCTATCCTAGAATTTTTGAGCTTTGTCATAATAAAAACATTTTTGTGGCTGATGCCTTCAATCTAGGATTCAATAACTTTTCTTTTAGAAGAACCTTGCTGGGGGAATCTTTAGTTCTGTGGGAGAGCTGTAAAGATAGATGTAACGAAATTTCTCTCTCTGCTCAGAAAGATAGAGTCCAGTGGCTTCTTACTAGAAAGGGTGTTTTTTGTTAATTATTTATATAAGAAACTAGTAGGGGATTCCTTTTCCTTTCCTCAAAAATTATTGTGGAAAGTCAAAGTCCCTGATAAAATAAAATAAATTAGCTGGATGATTTGTAATAATAGCATTTTAACTAAAGATAATTTGCTCAAAAGAGGGTGGAAGGGGATAACCATTGTGCTTTCTGTGGCTCCCCTGAGTCCATTGATCACTTATTTTTTGAATGTTCCATGGCCAAGGTGATTTGGTGTCTATTGAGATGTTCTTTTAATCTGAATAGCACCCCTGATTCAATTGCTTCCTGTTTTGGCAGCTGGCTAAATAGGTTTGCAAAAAGTGATAGAAATTTGGTGCTGGTAGGGATCTTAGCATTATTTTGGGCCATCTGGAGAACTAGGAATGATATGATTTTCTATAGGAAAACAAATGTGACTCCTATTACTTGTGTGAAACTCATGAATTATTGGCTTAATGATTGGGCCCCTTTGCAGATAAAAAAGGAAAGGGAAAGCATGCTGATGGTGGGGGCAAGAACAATAAACCAGGTGGAAAATGAAGTTTTCAAAGTTTCTCAAGGTTGGAGACCTGGAGTTTTGAGGATCACAGCTGGGGTCTGATTCTGGGAGACTGGAGATGGTGTTCTTCTCCTTCAGGATTGCCTTCCTCCCTTACTGTTTACTTGTTCTAGTCTTGGCAGTGCCTCTTTTGATGGATTGTTGTAGGTGACTGTTAGGTTTATCTGGTTTGTATCCCTCTCTAGATATTGCTATACGCCTGCTTTATTTTGGTCCTGTGTGACCTCCTGTGAGGTCTACTGCCCGGTGAGCAGTAGATTGTTTACGCATTTCACCTCTTTACTTTTGTGTTCGTTGGGTTTGTACTAAGACAACTTGATTTCTTTAAATGAAATCGGAAAGGGGGGCAACTCCCTTTCTTTTGCTCAAAAAATATCAAAAAACTAAAAAATCAACAATTATAGAATTTGCTTTGTGTTTTCATTAATTGTCCTTATGTTGGATTTATACTAAAGAAAAATGCATATCTGAACTTGATGTTAAAATTAGTCTACACTTCTAGCTGCATATGTCTCCACTATTTTAACTTACCGCCGCAAACAGAATAATGCATACATTTTTCTTAGCCTTTTTGCAAAGATGGTATCGCTAAAAAGCACAACTCTTCTTTATGTTAATATAATAATTGATGTGAGTTATAAATTAATTTATATTATTTTTGTTTAGGCCATGCTTACCAGGTTAGTAGAGTACGATTCTTTTTATCTTCCCTCTCCCGTTGCAACGCTAGTATGGAAGGTGCGGGAGAAAGGATGGGTCAAGGTTAATTCGGATGGAGCTTGTTTCAGAGCTGGTGCGGCTGGTGGGGGCGGAGTTGTGATCCGAAACCACGAATGGAGCGTTCATGGCGGCCTGCTGCCATTTTCTTTAGCGTGGGTCGGGAAAGAGCAAAAGTCTTTGCCTTCCGAAGAGTGTTGCTAAGGAAATAAATGGTGACAAGATCCACCTGGAGCTTGACAACCAAGCAGTGGTCGCTATGATAAACGAGCAGAAAAAGAACCTATTTGCGGCTAGCTGGTCCTTGCGTTCAAGAAATTAAGCGCCTTCTTATTCAGTTTAGGAAGTTTAAGGTATCCTGGGTCCGTCGAACTCCCAACAAGCAGCTGATAAGCTTGCTAAGGTAGGAGGATTAGGGGAGGGGTTGTGTAAGGTCCGGTTTTCGGCCGGAGCCACCAGTGCAGTGTGCATTGTATCTGATGAGATCCCCACTATGATTAATTAATAAAGCAACGCGCGCATTTATCCTAAAACTCTGTTAGGATAGATCAGTGTGATATAAGGAGGTCAGTGGGTTTTTGTCCCGTGATGAATGTTTCGATTTCGAGCTTGTCATTGTAGGTTACCCACTGATTATGTGAACCTCGTTGTTCCTTCCTTTTCCCTTTCCCTCCCCTGTCTATGAAACTCCTGTATTTTCGTTATGAGAGTAATGTAAAAGAGTTACGGCCCGGTTGAAACAAGAAAGAAAAAGGCATTTGCCCTTAAAAAAAAGGGGTATAGATATAAAAGCCGGTTGGGCACTTGGTGCCTATGTGCTGATGTGCATCTCACTCATGCGGGCTGTCCGCTTTGGCCTTTTCCTATGCTATTTAAAAGCCGGGCACTTGGTGCCTATGTGCATCTATCTCTACCCAATCGGCACAAGCAGTTGCCTTGGCAGCTGTACTACTCATCGGGGCCTGCACCGACTGCTGCTGCGCGGCCGGCCTCACCGCGCCATGGGAGTGGGACCTCTCCCTCTGCCAGAGCCAGAGGCACGGCATGCTCACGCTTTTCCGCCTCTGCGAGAGCGCGGTGGTGGTCGTCTCCGCCGCCAACGACGCCTTCTCCCAGCCGCCGGTCGTCCAAGAGCTCTCGCGGCACGGCCGCAGCATGATCTTTCCAGAAAGGAGAGGAGGGCGGCCAGGGGTGGCGACGAGGAAGTGCAGGACGTGCTGGCGTGCTGCTGAGGATCCAGAAAGAAGATGACGCCAGAGTTTCCCTGACCATATATCATTTCATCCTACATTGTTTACATTAATCTAGTTGGCTAGTAGTCGGCATTAGTCGTGTCTCTTACTTATTCGACCCATATTCCTGGGCAAACAGTAATGCTATGTGTTTTTTCAGTCACTGACTCAGCTCCGGAACGAGCAGTTCCAGAGAGACTTAAAAGTTTGTGCGTACAAGGATTATTATCACAAGAGGATGCATGTATGTGAACCTTTCTTTTTTGGCGGGTGACAATGCATGTGAACCTTGTTATACCAGAATTTTGTATCTCTGTGTTTTCTTCAAAAACACACAAACCGTGTATCTTCTATATTTAAGATAGAAACGCGAAAGAATATTTCGTATTATGTGTTTCACACACTTTCTTCTTAATTAATGAAGGAAGCAAATTTTTTGCCCGATTTTAAAAATATTAAGATAGAAAGATTTAAAATAAAGCAACTGAAATGCTTACAACTCCACACAGACACACCACCGCCGGGCCACACACCATGCCAAACGGCTTACAACTAACTCCCACATCGACACACGACAAAGGCATACCTTGTGCAACCCTAGCAGACATGGAGATGTGGACCAAGATGGTGCGTTCACATAGTCGTCGGCATGGAGCTTCAGAGGCTCTTTGCCGCGAGCAGGGGGCGCTGCGATGATGACCCTATCGCGATGTGGGGGCACGGTGGATGCGGTCGGTCGTGAGTAGGGGGTGCGGCGGGGAGCCTCGGCCGGAGATGTGGACCAAGATGGTGCGTTCACATAGTCGTCGGCATGGAGCTACAGAGGCTCTTTGCCGCGAGCAGGGGGCGCTGCGATGATGAGCCTATCGCGATGTGGGGGCACGGTGGATGCGGTCGGGAGCTAGTAGGGGGTGCGGCGGCGAGCCCCGGCCGGAGATGTGGACCAAGATGGTGCGTTCACATAGTCGTCGGCATGGAGCTTCAGAGGCTCTTTGCCGTGAGCAGGGGTGCATCGATGGTGGCGGCGCTCGGCTGTGGGGGCGCGGGGGGGGGGGGGGGGGGGTGCTCGGGTGGGACATGTGGTCATCACCCGCTTGGAAGTTTGGAGGCGGGCCAGCGGATGGCGGCGCGTGGTGGTCTCGGGAAGGAGCTAGACGAGCTCCCGATTCTATTTTTTTTATAGATATTGTCATTTTCTTAATTGTTGCCGACATGTGGTCAATGTAATTTTTTAAAAATACCTACAGCTTACAAGTTTTGTCATAGTCACATGTACCCTGCCACTCACATCAGCTTGCTTCACTTGAGTGAGATGGGGTGCTAGCTCCCGTTTAGGAATGGGGAATACAAATTATTGTGGCAAAGCTCTTCTCCGGGTCATTTTGATCCATCTCCATGATAATATGCCTAGTGATGCTTGCTTGTATATGTACTCCTTCCGTTTCAAATTACGAGATGGCACGGCGCGCTCTGCTGCACCCGCTATAATTGTGTCTTGCATTCTTGGCATTCATATATGCACATCTTTTTTAAGTTTTCCTTGAACAAATACATTGTAAAATCAAATTGACAAAAGAATAAGTAAATAGTGTTGATGTATGAATAATATGCATACATATAAAATTAATAAATATGCAACTTTATAAATGTGCATGCATTGATATGGCTTATTAATATATTCATGTAATTAAAAGTTCATTCATGATTTTTTATAAAAATCTTCATGCTAATTTAAAGAAGTATGCACTTTTCAAAAATATTAATGCAATTTTAAGAACTGTTAATGTAGTTTTTAAAAAGTTTTAACGTATTTAAGAAATGCTCATGCTTTTTAGGAATGTTTGTGTAATTAAAAGTCATGTCTCTTAAAATTGTTAATGTAGTAGAAAGTGTTCACTTATTTATCTAAGATGTTCAACTAATTTAAAAGTATTCACCTATTTTAAATAAGTATGAATGTAATTTTAAAAGTATTCACAACTTATGAATTCTTATTTGTGTAGTGTTGCAAAGTGGTCACACATTTTGACAATTATATCAACGTGTTTTTGTCAATTGAATATGTATATAGTTCAAAACAAAAGGAAAAAAAGAGTAATAGGAAAGAAAAAGAATATGAACTAAATAAATAAAAGGAAAACTAAATAAATACAGAACCAAGAAGGGGAAAAAGAAAAAGCATCATCATGGTCACGCCATAGTGCTTCTACACTGCTATATACAGAAAGCTTTATTATTGTCTGGATCACAACCATGGCCTAAACAATGACTCAGTTTGTTAGCCAACTTGGCAGCCCAATGCGCTAACTGATCACATATAAAAACGTGCCCACATGAAAGCGAATACACTGCAAAAATCTCTACACGAACGAACAGCCACAGAAAATCTGTTGTACTCTAACAGCAGCGCAACGCCACAGGAGGAGCATGGAAAAACCGCTGCCAGGTCCAAACCAGAGCACGATGGCCCACTTGCCAGCCACAGGAAGGTGAGATAGCCTGAGCGTTGGCCTTGATGCCCACGCATAAACTTGTATACAAGGTTAACAGTGCAACTTTCGCCACGTTAACAGTGCATCGATGGTGTCGTTTAAGGTTAACAGTGCAACTTTCGCCACGTTACAGATTTCTTCCTCTTTCCGAAAATACCCTCCCACCTCACGTAGCAATCAGTCCACTCTCTCACTCGCACAGACCACGTTCTCCTGCCCATCTCGCTCTCTCCACCTCACGCACCGCGTCTCCGCCTCTCCCCGTCGCCGGCGTCTCCTTGCCTCCCCGTCGCCGGCGTCTCCCTGACTCCCCGTCGCCGGCCGGCCTCTACCCGCCTCTCTGGCGCCTCATCCCGCTGTCACTGCCCTCTACCTGCCTCCCAAGCGCCTCCACCACTCACACCTGGAGGTCAAAGATCCAAATTTTTTTGCCGGCGACGGGCATGGATCTGGGCGATGCGGTGCTGGATGTGGAGCGACACCCGAAGCAGCGGAGCGCCGGAGAACGGAGCGGCGTCCTCCTCCTCATGGTGCCACGGTGGATCTGTAGCGGCGCCGAAGCAGAGGAGCGCCGGAGAAGCGGAGCGGCGGCGTCCTCCTCACGGTGCCACGGCGTCCTCTTCCTCACGGTGCCACGGCGGCGGCGTCGAGCGCCGGAGAAGCGGAGCGGGGGCGTCCTCTTCGTCACGGTGCCACGGCGGCGGCGTCGAGCGCCGGATAAGCGGAGCGGCGGCGTCCTCTTCGTCACGGTGCCATGGCGGCGGCGTCGAGCGCCGGATAAGCGGAGCGGCGGCGTCCTCTTCGTCACGGTGCCACGGCGTCCTCTTCGTCACGGTGCCACGGCGGCGGCGTCGAGCGCCGGATAAGCGGAGCGGCGGCGTCCTCTTCGTCACGGTGCCACGGCGGCGGCGTCGAGCGCCGGATAAGCGGAGCGGCGGCGTCCTCTTCGTCACGGTGCCACGGCGTCCTCTTCCTCACGGTGCCACGGCGGCGGCGTCGAGCGCCGGATAAGCCGAGCGGCGGCGTCCTCTTCCTCACGGCGCCGGAGATCCTGGTAAATTTCCTGTGCTCTTGTTCCTCCTATTCTCATGTCCCTAGCTGGAGTGCTACAGTAGTGTGCAGATGCATACATGCTCGAGTAGTTCAGGCTCCTGTATACAGATGCTTCTGTGATGGGTTCAAATGAAATAATCACGTTGTTAGTGAAATGTCAGCCGTACACGTTGGCACGCTAGTTAATTTTTGGAACGTTGCACGCCCCAACAGTACACCTAAGTACACGAGTATTCACCGGCCACGTTCGTTCGTACACATAAGTAGACGAATGCTGTAGACGCCTTGCTTCACTCGAGTGTCGAGTGAGATGGGGAAGAGCTTAACGTCCGTCTGACACTCGCCTGGACGTTAGCGTAACGTCCGTCTGACACTCGAGTCCTGTCGTGTATCTAGATCAAGAAAGGATAAGCTGGCTTGCCATTTACAACAATGAGCTGATACAGAAAACTAACAGCCTCCCTTGCGTCATGCACAAGACAAGATGCTAGTGTTTTCGATTTAATCTTAGGTGGAATCTCTCAAATGCATGGCACTAGAGACACTGGCCTATATAAAAGCAGCTAGCGCACGTACAGTCCACAACAGAGCACGAAGCAAAATGGCGGTAGTAGTAGCTGCTCCCCTCCTCCTCCTCTCGCTCCTCATCGTAGCCACTGTGATCATCCTAGTCACCAGAAAAGCAAGACAGGTCCATTCCCGTCTCCCTCTACCCCCCTCACCACCTGGTGTGCCGCTTATCGGCCACCTCCACCTACTCGGTTTCATGCCCCACGTCGGGCTGAGAAACCTGGCGATGAAGTACGGCGACTTCATGGTCGTCCGTCTGGGAGCCGTACCGACGCTCGTCATCTCGTCCCCGCGAGCCGCCATGGAGATCCTCCGAACTCAGGATAGCATCTTCGCGTCGCGGCCGACGTCGACGGCAGCGACCGCCCTGCTCGGCGGCCCAGTCGACGTCGCCTTCGCGGCGTACGGGGACGAGTGGCGCCGGGCCAAGAAGATCCTTACCACCACCTTGTTGACGGTCAACAAGGTGGGGTCGTTCCGTCGAGGCCGGGAGTCAGAGATGGCTCGTGCCATGGCACAGATCTCGGACGCGGCGGCCGGCCACGAGGCGCTGGACATGGGCAAGCTGCTCCACAGCTTGTCCATGGCCATGGTCTGCCGCGCGGTCTTCGGGCCGGCGTTCAACATGGACGGCCGCTGCCAACAGCTGCAGGACCTCGTCCGTTCCACCGGCGCCCTCGTCGCCGGTTATAGCGCGCTGGACTTCTTCCCGGCCTTGCTCAGCAAGGCTGGCTTCGTCAGGCGGTTCGTCTGCGGCAAGGCGGCCAAGCTCAGGAGCGCGTGGGACGGGGTTCTAGATGAAATCATCGCGGAGCACGAGCAGGACGGATTCATCGACTCGCTGAGGTCGGCTCAGCGCGAGTACGGGTTGTCCAAGGAGCACGTGAGAGCAATCTTAATCGTAAGTTCCTGAAATCTTGATACTCGTACTTATTTTTCTTTCTTGAATTAGCCTACTGATCCACTTCAAATGCCTACTGATCCTGTGCTTGTGTCTGTCATTGTGTACGCAGGACACCTTCTTCGGCGCCACCGACTCCACCGCAACGCTCATGGAATGCGTTTTGGCGGAACTAATGGCGAACCCTCGCGCGATGTACACCCTCCAAGCCGAGCTGAGGAGAAGCGTCCCCAACGGAGGAAGCAGCCATGGAGATGGAGGGATACTAACCCAGGATGATCTCGCGGGTAAACCATACTTCAAGGCAGTGATCAAAGAATGTTTTCGCCTCCACCCTCCAGCGCCCCTGCTCGGGCCGCACCTGTCCATGGACAGGGTGCGGCTCCTCGACGGGTACCAGATCCCAGCAGCAATGCCCGTCATGGTGAACGCCTGGGCCATCGGGCGGGACCCGGGCGTTTGGGGTGAGGATGCTCATACTTTCAGGCCCGACAGGTTCCTGGGCCAGCAGGCTGCACTGGATTACAAAGGCGTGGACTTTGAGCTCATCCCCTTCGGCGCCGGGCGCCGAAAGTGCCCGGGAGTCAACTTCGCTGCTTCGGTGTACGAGCTCATCCTGGGAAACCTCCTCTACCGCTTCGACTGGCACCTGGCGGAGGGCGACGGAGTGGACATGTCCCAGGTCTTTCGCCTAACAATCCATCGGAAGGGCAGGCTTGTGCTCATCCCCACAGTAGCCTAGCTTATCTTAGTACTTTTGTCTAAACATGGTTAATTCAGTCTGCTAGTGTTACAGAATAAAACTGACACCATGTTGTATGACAAGAGCAAGCGATGGCTCCAGAATAATATCACTCTCAGATTAAATGTCAATTCACTGATTCTACTTTCATAAAGCTTAGCTTGAACAAGTCGTCGTACAAGTGCATCTCCCCAGTTTTAGCTGGCGCAGAGAACACAAGACTTAATACTGAAGGTAAGAGTGCACAGAACGGAGTCACATTTAGGAATTTACTCAATGCAGTCGATTCATCAGAAATTGAGTGGTTTTGACATCTGCCCTCATCGGTTTTGGTATGATCAACATCAAGATTACCCTCGATCTGTCGGAGACTACAGAAGAAAATATCCGGCCAACAAGTAGAAATTTCAGCTAGATAATCATGTTGCAGATAAAGAACTGACGACTAGAATTGCATATGAGAAGGAAAGTGTGTTTTCACAACATCAAGAACTTTCCACAGCAGTGAACAAACTACAACTTTGTTGGTCCGAGATACTCCTAGAGATATGCAACAAATTTATCAATGGCCTCCATTCAGCAAAAGAAATCCTAGAGTGTATTTCTTCCGATGAAAAACTATCAAATCTCTGATTCAGAACAGCGCCAATAAGGTCAAGCAATAATTGAGCATCTACCTGTTTGATCATCATCGGGTCAGTCAGTTGACCATGCAATCAGGGTAAATAGGCAATAGAGATGTAGGCAACATAACGCTATACCTGGGACTGCAGAATAAGGTAGATTGTGTTGCACACATATAATTAAATTGTGGACTTCTCATGTACTTTCATACCTCCAGACTCCGAGTCAAGCAGCCTAAGGCATTTCTGAAGAACACAAACAACCAGAGGACTGAAAGCTGGAGAATAGCCTACAAACCACACAAACAAAAAGGTGAGAATATGAATGAGTGAATGAACTAGATCTCATTAGGGAATTGTAAGTCAAAGGACAGGTGCAACAAAGTAGCACATTTATGATCAGGAAATGCTAAAGAGTGATCAAGAATTTCAAAATGAAGTACAGAAGTCCGAGAAAAAAAGATCTGATTGCAGCATAGTATAAACAAACAACCGTGAGACAAGCCGATAAGTAATTAAGTGAATCTGATGATAACATGATCAGAAGATGAAAGGGTACAACATAGCGCATGGTACAAACAAGCAACTGGCAAGACAAGCAGCCAAGCATTTTGGTAAATATGATGATTTTACATGATCAGACGATATACACATAGAAGACTTTACGCCCTTAAATGTGGAAGTGTGATAGTTATGATGTGTTTGAGGTGACGCGTGAAAAGTTTACTGAAAATCAGCCAGTCTATTTTCCATGTTGTTTTGCACGGCAACCTACAGGTACCAATAACATTTATATATGGCATTATATCAGATCAAATGGAACCTAACGACCAAGCAAACCAGCTAATGATAGATAGAAAGTTAAACAGTATGACATGAATTTCAGAAAAGCATAATGCCACTCATTCATGTCAGCAAAGAAAAGTACCTTCAAGCTGGCCTAATTTAGAGATGAACTTCCGCATGTGTGCTCTTGGTATTTGTACAAATTGTTCCCAACCACTGAACAGCACGGCAGAGGAAAGGTATCACAATTTGTGACAATTTATTAGATAATCCAACCCCTAGGCTCTGTCTTTTTTGATAAGTAGGAAAGGGAGTTTCCCCCCTGCCCCGATTTCATTTAAAGAAATCACAAGAAGTCTTTTACAGCAACGCGGTCTAGCAATTCAGCAAAAGATAAACCTAATTTTAAGACTTTCATTACAGACATACTTCTGCGGCAATCATAACCTAGGCTCTGTCTTACACACCATTTGGCTTCATAACCAGGCAAGAAAGCCAACCGTGCATCAATCTCCGCATTGCCCTCTGAAGATAATCAGTGCACAGAATTAGATTAGAATGTAAAGTCTATAAGTTGCACTAAAAAAACTACACCCCTTAAAAGAACTAGACAAAGACAACGAAGACAGAGGCTAGGGTAGTTGAATGAAGAAGTTTATACACATATTAAAAGGTATAGATGAAGAAGCATAATAAATAAAATATAACTATGCCTACAAAATAGAGCCGGAGAACATCAAGCAACTTCGAGTGGAAAACACTGTCTACCACTTATGCATCTTTCATCTCCAGATCCTCCTTATCTAATCCCCATATCTCACACAGAGTGGTAGCATGATCACTTGCCAAGTCTTGGTCTTGGTCTTCAGATTCATCCTTGGCCCACTCAACATCATTCCACCAATAATAATATCATCAAATCACTGCGCAACTTTTCTTGAGGAACAAGAAAGCTGACTCACCGAATGAGTTCTCTCTCGGAGGCACAAAGTGCGATGACTTTGCCTTCGAGCTACAACTCAACTCAGTGAGATTTCTCTCGGTAGGCTGTCTCTTTGGGTTTAAAGTTAAGCTGAGCAAATTCACTTCGACTAAGATCTCAACTAGCAAACCCCTCTTGATAGTACGGTTTTTCCTACGACTCAAGAAGGTAAAAGAGAAACTAGCAAAAAGACTAAGTCTTCATCCAGCTTCAGCTTTTTCTTCGTTGCGTTTTTCCTCGAGAGCACCATGTTCTTCGACGACATTTTTAGGGTTCGTCCTTCATCAAAGGCTTCGGTATAAGGTTGCAGCTTCGCTGCAGTGAGTTGTCCTTCAACCTTCTACATGCAAACTCCATTCTTCAGGAACCTAAGTATCTGTTTATACTCGAAAACAATATTAGTTCCTCTACTGCTTTGTCCAACAATCTCCAAAACCTAAGGGGCAAAACTTTGCTCTTACACTTACGTTGTTCTATTATACCCAAGTAACTATATAACTATAGAATGCTAGACTCAACATCGACCAAGGTTTGATAGTCCTACAGACAGTCCTGCTCTGATACCAAGTCTGTCGGGACCCGGGGTATGCATATGTAATTCTAGTCACAACTCAATCATATGGAGAGCCGAGAGTCGTACCCACTTGTCTAAGCAGACAAGGCCATGTACCAGACTATCTCGGAAAGCTCGAACGTGAGGGGCATCCCATCCAGGCCCGGATGATCAACTGAGATGGGTCCTCATCGTCCGCTCACAAGTCTAAATGCTTATGGGTGGTGAAATCCCATACTCATAGACAAGTCGCCTCAACCATATTATCAATTGAATCATAACATTTACATAGACAACTCCGGCCCGATTCACTTAGTCGGGGTCTCGGGCGGGCTCGATCGTACAACGAGGTGTGCCCCGTAACGGAGTTACGTGCAATCGCATCGCGATGCTCCAAGCTGCGCACAACTCAGAGCCACCTGGCTGTAAGAAAGACCGCCAGCGAGAACACAACCAAGCTATCGAATCCCACACTAAGACATGCACGTTATAAACATACACGCAACATACATGTCTAGTGTAAACAGCAGGTACTCATAACATGAACTCTACAAAGATATACATCTTTATTGACTTACATATAGAGTACACAAAGAGATCACATCACTGTGATCCAACATTCATACAAGCAACGGAAGCAACTTAGGTCTGAGTACAGACAAGTTTAACAAATGGCTTAGGGAAGCCTTATTTATCATACATGCCCTTCCACGAGGGACCAGACTGCTGTCTGGAACTACACTAGCTTAGTCCACGTCGAGCTCCAGGAAGAAGCCACCTTCGGGGTCAGTGGTTTCATCTAAAAACATAAATAAGCAAACGTGAGTACAAAGACGTACTCAGCAAGACTTACATCAGATCTATACTACTCATGCTCAAGTATCAAGGTAAAGGTAGTGGGGTTTGTTATGCAGAAGAGCCAGCTTTGACTTGGCTAACTTGTACTACGATTACCAGAAAGAGGTAAGGCGCGTACTCGAGTCCAACTATCCAAGTCTCCCAAACAATTACACCACTATGAAGCCTTCCTCGACTTCCCACGAGAAAGCACGCCTTAGCACTCACACTTATCTTGGCAAGTTTTAGAGCAACCATTGAAGTTGTCTAATAATCAGGTACAGATAACCAAGTAGTCCATTACCGCGGACGCGGCTATTCGAATAGTTTTGTTAACCCTGCAGGGGTGTATAACTACACACACATGACCATCAGTTACCGCCAAGTACTCGTCACCATTCAAGGGGTGCCGGCGAGGATGCTCACCACAACTGTTACCTCATAGCCGATCTAGTCCATGAAAGCCGCCTATCTGGGTTGGTTGCCACAATCGTGAACCCGGCCAGTTTACCGAAGTGGACCCAGACGATGTGTGCGTGGTGCGTAAGCCGGTCTCGGTTGAGCCGTTCTCTCACTTAGCAGCCAGGCCACAGACCTACCAGAACTCCGAACTACTGCGACATCTGGACATCGACACAGGATGAGTTATTAGGTTGTGAGGGGTCAGTGAGCCCAATGTGTGGTTGTACTCTTTATCTTGGATCACCACACAAGAACTCGGACTTAAGGCGGTTGTAACACCCCCACTGTAATCATAACAGTGATCACCTTTTGTTTTGCTAAGTCACCATGATCAGTGAGCAATAATCAACTTTGCTTAAGTTAAACCCAATTTCAAACTCAAAAGAAATTGCAAAACAAAAGTGAAAAGTGAAGTTCACCAAAAATCTTGCAATCAATTTTGTAAAATGCATAATAATCAGTAGATCATAATAATATGTGCATGGGAATTTATTAAGCTATGGAATATTTCAAACAAATATAAACAGCAGCCAAAAGTCCCCTTTAATGAGTTGCAGTTTAAAAAGAAATACTAAATGATTTTTAATATTCCCCAAACTTTTTGTGGCATCTCTCTAAAGTGCACCACAAATGTGGGAACAAGTTTCAACCTTTGCAAAAAATCATTTGCTAGCTAAAATAATTGAAACAGAACAGCAGCTGTGCTGGCAGACAAAAAAAGGGAAAAATGTTAAACAACGCTCAGTGCAATTGCTCGCACGGCCCGGCCCAAATCCACTTAGCCCCCTCCCCATCGTCTTCCTCACTGCTCACCCGTCGCGCTGTCGAGCAGGTGATGAGCACGCACGCCCCAGGCCCCCCCTTGCCCTCCTCGTCGATAACGCGACAGCCTCGGGGATAAGAACAAGCCGCTTGCCCCCGTGGACGCCGCCAGATCTTTTCTCCCCCTCGCCATCGTCCTCTCCCACCTCGCCCGAGCCGCCATGAGCACACCTTCGTGAACCCACGCGCCCACTGAGCTCCACAGCCCCAACCAACCTGTCCAGTGCACTCGCCGTCGTCGGCTTCGTCTTCACCGTGGAGGAGCCGAGCTGGAAGCCACTGCATCGAGCGCATCGTCACCGTCTTCGTCTCCGAGTCCGGCGAGATTGTAGAGAAATTCCCGCCGCTCCAGCCCGCCTTCGAGCCCGCTGCCCCCCTCGACACGTTCCCGGTGAGCAACCTCACCGTCGCCAAGTGCCCATTGGCACCCGATAAGCCCGTAGGCGTGATCCCTCTTTTGCGTGTTCTGGCCGTCGCCATTGACGCCGCCTACGTGCTCCCAAGCCACCCTAGCGCACGCCTTTGACACCCACCAGTTCCTGCCGACCCATGCGTTCGATTTGGCACAAAAGTTTGGACGAATGCGTTGTGTACCGCGAGTTGCCATTGTTGGCCGAGCGCAGCTCCACCATTGTTGAGCTAGAGCTCGCCTCCGGCCACGCCCGCCACTGCTACTGCCACCGTTCGACGCGAGGTGGTCTCAGCTTCCGAACGAGCCCAAGAACGCCCCGAACCGTGCCCTGTGGTGAGCGCATGGTCAACTCCGGCGTGCTGCTCGTCGCCGGCGTGCACCTGTGCCGCTGCCAGGTGGGGCCCCCGCGTCAGAAATGTCATTAGTGTTAAGTTAATCACCTCTGTGTGTATTACATGTGGGCCAGGGTCCTGTTAATCATTGTTGTTAGGAAAATAAAATAGTTAACTATTGAGACTATGACAGGTGGGTCCAGCCACTTAAATAACCCTCTGGAATTGTTTAACTGTTAAAATAGACATGTGCCTATGACACCTGGGCCCAGTTGTCAGTTGATTAATTAAATGAATTAATAAAATACTCTGAGTATGGCATGTGGGTCCAGTGCATTATTTAAACAGAAAATGATTTAATTAAATGGATAGAGGCTGACATGTGGGACCCACTGGTCAGTAGGTCCCACTTGTCAGGTTTGACCTGGTCAACCAGTACTGTTCTGGATAATGCTGTGTTTTAATATTAAAACAATTCCAGAAATTGATTTAAATTGAATAAAACTTGGAAAATCAATATCTTTTAAACCGTAAGTCAGATGGAAAAACTTTATACATGAAACTTGATCAGAAAAATACAAAGAATACGAATACGCTATCTGTTTGTCCACCACACCCCTCTAACATACCGCACATGGAACCTTCCCCCTCCGGATGCACTGTCCGATAATCACCCGGACCCGGTAAATCATCCCCGGATGATTTTCCGCTCCGAGCATTGCAACTAACACTGCATTAGAGCACCACCAACACTGCATTTGCCATGTCATGCATTTGTGATTGAATATGTTTGCATTGTATTTACTGTTTCTTCCCCCCCCCCTTATTCTCCGGTAGACCCCGCTACTGCCGCCGCCGACGCTGCCGGGTACGACTACGTCGTCGACGACCAGGCACCTACTACCGAGCTTCCAGGCAAGCAGTGCCCCTTCCCCTCTCCCAGATATCACCTACCTATCTATATTTTATCTATTGCACTAGGCATTGCTGCTGCTACGTTACATTCCTATACTGCTGCATTACCTGTTTTTGTCGCCCCTTGATGTACCTTCCTTGTCCTATGCTGCCTATTACATTATGCAATATACAGCAGTTGGCCCTGCGCATTGATAGTTTAGGTTTAGATAGCGGGCTGCGATCACTCTGGGGAGTGAACGTGGAACTTTACATTACTGCAACTTCATCGCACGGAAGGCAAGGTAAGGAGTCGGGTGACCCAACGGTGCCCGCGATAGGTATTGCGACGGGACGGCCGGGTGTGCACACCTTGGTCGTAGTCCGCGATATACCCAATGAACCACGAAAGTCGAGTGACTTCCAGGTTGCTCGCGAGCTAAGGTAAGTAGTCGGAATTACCCCTAAGGGTCCCCGCGAGTTGTGACGGGATGACAGGGCAGGTAGCCACCGGCTCTGGGTAATGGGAGGTGGACCTGGCTGCTGTTCGTTGTCCGTTGAGTTACCCAGTCGGGGCAACGATCACGGTTGCTCCGCGAGATATTAATAACATGCTAATGGATCGGTGTCAGTGATCTGAGTGGCTATATGCTTATACGCGCTACCTCTACGCGGGATTACGGTGTGGGCCCTCGGCGTCGTAGTCTCGTTCGAAGGCTCTTCAGACATCAGCAATACCGCGGGCTGATTGCCGGGATGATAGGACCGCCTGCTCCGGTAGTGGGAGGTGAGTCTGTGTCACTAGCCAGTCTCGTACCGTGCGGGAGTACTAAGGGGCAAGGGTCCAAAGTCCCCTCTATGCTTAGGATGTAGACCGGCGGATGGCCTCTCTGTTGAGCTTGAAGGATGGGCTACGGTGTGTCGAATTTCCTTGGTCGGACATGCCTGAAGAAGGTGTACGAGACCCGGGGGTTCGAGCGTGTAGGTTAACCATAGTGCAGCCCCTGCAGGGTGAAATCCATTCGAATGGCCGTGTCCACGGTAACAGGACGCTCGGTGTTGATCCGTGTCGACAACTTGAACTATTATCGATATAAACTGTTGTTATGGTTTCCGGGATTGCTTTCTCGCAAGGTTGTCGAGAAGTGATCTCGGGACTTGTTGTTATTACTGCTATATGAATATCATTATTATAACAACCGAATAAACTGTGTCTGTTCTCCCCCGCTGCTGCAAGAATCGCGTGAAGATGCTAGTCTTTGATAGGCCTAGCTTCTTCCCCCTTACCCTGGTACTTCTATCTTACAGTCCACTATACAGCTTTGACTTGGCTAACTTGTACTACGATTACAAGAAAGAGGTAAGGAGCGTACTCGAGTCCAACTATCCAAGTCTCCCAAACAATTACACCACTATGGAGCCTTCCTCGACTTCCCACGAGAAAGCACGCCATAGCACTCACACTTATCTTGGCAAGTTTTAGAGTAACCATTGAAGTTGTCTAATAATCAGGTACAGATAACCAAGTAGTCCATTACCGCGGACGCGGCTATTCGAATAGTTTTGTTAACCCTGCAGGGGTGTATAACTACACACACATGACCATCAGTTACCGCCAAGTACTCGTCACCATTCAAGGGGTGCCGGCGAGGATGCTCACCACAACTGTTACCTCATAGCCGATCTAGTCCATGAAAGCCGCCTATCTGGGTTGGTTGCCACAATCGTGAACCCGGCCGGTTTACCGAAGTGGACCCAGACGATGTGTGCGTGGTGCGTAAGCCGGTCTCGGTTGAGCCGTTCTCTCACTTAGCAGCCAGGCCACAGACCTACCAGAACTCCGAACTACTGCGACATCTGGACATCGACACAGGATGAGTTATTAGGTTGTGAGGGGTCAGTGAGCCCAATGTGTGGTTGTACTCTTTATCTTGGATCACCACACAAGAACTCGGACTTAAGGCGGTGTTCAACGAGACAACCCACTGTGTACTCCTACACAGCCTCTCATCGTTCACCTTGTTTAGGTCAAATTCACCAACACATTTCCACCAACATTCACATGTTTACTACCATCCCGACTCACATAACAGTATCAACATTTATCACTCTAAGCATGCAATAAGCTGTAACAGTTGCAGGGGCCACATGATATCAACCAACTCCTACATCAGCTAGGATTGTGGTTTGCTTACTACGGTGACAAGATGATAGGTCATGCAAAGGATTGGTTCAACTATGCGGTAGAAACGCATCATGGTAACATCCTAACAATGCATAAGCGAGAATGAGAGGGAATTGGGTTTTTATCGACATGATCAAGGGGGTTTGCTTGCCTTGCTGACGGGGATCGTACTGACAGTCTTCTGCTTCAGGAATGACCTCCGGTTCCGGTTCCACCTCTACCGATAGCAATCAAGACATGAAGTAACAATCAATACATGTAGAATGCACAAACACATGATCAAGTGGTGTAATATGATGTAAAGGGGTGCTGATGTGTTGTTCATTCCATTTAAATGAAGTGCATTGCAAAGGGTTTGCAAATTCAACTCCAAATTTGAATTCAAAAAGGGTTCATATGCACATTTGCTACTGTTCCCTCATTTTAAAATGTTCAAACATGAAAAAAGTGCATATTCAGAATCCTTGTATTTGTCTGAATTTTTTTCATATATTATATGTTTAATTTGGATTTATGGTTTAAAAGTTATAGATTTTCAAAGTTTAACCATTTCCTGGAATTATTTTTATATTAACAATTCCTTTATTGCGTCAGCAGGTCAACAGGGGGGTCTCCAGGTCAAACTGACCAATGGGGTCCACTGGTCAGTGACCCAGGGGATAATCCCTGTTTAAATAAAACAGTGGATTAGTTTAAGGGCCCGGGGGCCCACATGGCAGTGGCTAGGAGGGTCATTAACGGGGGTAATTAGCCCTAAGCTAATTAGCTCACCGTCAACAGATCGACGGCGGCCACAGGGGACGACGGTGGCTCGCCGGAGTTGGCATTCCGGCCACGGGATTGCGCGCGGAGGGTACCGGCAAGTAGCCCGCAGCCTCGCGCACACGCTGGTGCAACCCAGCGTCCACGGGGAGGTCGAGGGCCACGGCGGTGAACGGCGCGGCGGCGGCCGGAGTCCTGCTCAGGTGGCTACGGCGTTGCAGCGGCTCATCTTGGGCGTGCGCTAGGGCATCGTGACCCTGGGGTCCTAAGGAGCACTATGGGCATCTCAGCATGGGCGGAGGTGCACTGGAGCTTGCACCTCGTCGGCCATGGCGGATTCAAGCTCCGGCCAACATGGAAAACGGCGACAAAAGGCGAGCGGGGCTGCACGAGGTTGGGGGAAATAGAGAGGAACTCACCACGAATTCGATGGAGGCGGCGGTGAGTTCAATGGGGGCGTAACGGCGACGAATTCGACGGCGGGATCTTGCGGGTCCGGCGATGTCGTGGTGGCACTGGCGGTGGCTTCAGGTCGAGTAGGCTTTAGATATGTTGCACGGCGACGGGGACGATGGTGGCGAACACGAGGGATAGGGTTTCTTGGCTTTAGGGGCTTACTGGCCGCGCGGGCGCACGGCCGTGCTCCGGCGAGCTCACGGGCGGCGATGAGATCGGGCGAGAGAGAAAGGGAAGGGAAGCTCTGGGGGAGGAAAAGGATGGGTACGACTCCTAGACGTCTCCAGGCGCGAGGACAAAGCCTCAACGGCAAGCAGGGGGTGGAAAGGGGTGACGGCATGCTTGCCACGGCGTCGTCCTTCTGTCGTCGGGAAGAAGACGACCCTGCCCTCCTGGTGGGCTGGGCTGGCTGGTTCAGCAAGTTGGGCCAGAGGTAAGTGGGTAAGTTCCCGTTCTCCTCTTTTATTTCTTTCTTTTTCCTGTTTTCTGTTTTGATTTGTTTAAAAATACAAATCATTTTATAAAATCCCTGAAATATTTTATATGGACTTATATGACTAATATAGAGTCATTACCAAGTTTTCAGGAATTTTGGATTTCAAAATATTGGAATCCAATTCAAATATAGGGTTTATTTAATTTCCATGGTCCTGTTTGGACTTTTGTAAAATTCCATGAGAATGGAGTGGGACCCACAGCACATGAAATGTGATCATGCTCATTTTTAGAGATTTTACAAAGGTTCAAATGGATTTTTGGAAAAATATTTTGTCTGGCCATTTAAATAAAATTCATTTGGGAGGCTTTTCTTTTCCTCATTTCAATTTCTTGTTTGAAATTTTACATGATGCAAAAGAGACTTGCTATCCTAGCACATACCTAACTTGGGGTTGTGACACAAGGGGGCCAAAATTTTCTACAAGAGGGTGCACGCTTGGTTTCATGAGCGTCGCAAGTATGGCAAGAGCTTTGATAGTGATCGAACCGTCACATCCTTGGAGAAGAGGTGACGAACAATTCAAATGGAGTGCAACAAAATTTGTGGTGCAATTGCTCAAGTCCAAAACCGTTCTCCGAGTGGATCCTCCATGAAAGACATAGTATATATTTCTTGCACATAATCATGATTATGTTCGTTCTTATGTTTCATTGTTATGTCTATGTTCATTCTTATGTTCGATGATTCATGTAGGTATTCCTTGCTTTGCAAACTTTCAAAGTGGCAAATGATGACAAGCCCTTCACCTTGTCCCATTGTTGGTTGAAATTCAAGGATGAAAAAAGTGGCAAGACTATGTTGCATCACAAAGGAAACAAGGGACCAAGGAGGAGGTGGACACAAGTGAGAGGCCAAGGGGGCACAAAAACTCGAAGAAGGAATCAAGGATTGATGCTTCTTAACTTGCCATAAAAGAGACCTTGAAAGGTTTGATTACCCAAAAAGAGGTCATCTCAAGCAAAAGGGAAGAGAGAGAAGAAATGAAGAGGCAAAAGAAAAAAGAGGCCAAGGAAGCGTTCTTTGAGTTGACAAAGAAGAGGCTTGACATCGAAGAGCTCAATGCTCAAGATCGAGCCACGGAGGCATCCGCAAAGGTGACGGAGATCATGATGATGGACATGAGCGCCTTGACACCGAAGAGGAGGAAGTGGTTCGAGAGGAAGAAGATGGAGTTGCTCGATGAGTGATGGTCTACAAGGCCGAGGGCCTCTTTTTGGCACAAACTGTGCGGCTTGGGCATGTCCCGGCCTCTATTTGGCATGAACTGTGTGGCCAAAGCGTGTCCCGACCTCTGTTTGGCCTGAACTGTGCAGCCTGGGCGTGTCCCGGCCGCTATTGGCATCCTCTGTGCGGCCTGGGGTGTGTCCCGACCTAGAACTATGTGGCCTGAGCGTGTCCCCGATCACTTTTTTGGCATGAACTGTGCGGCCAAGGGGCGTGTCCCAGACGTTTTTGTACTTTGAACCGGGCTGCATAAGGGGGCATGTGCTTGCCGGTTTAGATACAACCCTCGTTGATTACCCCAAGTGCAAGGTGATGATGATGTAGACAGCAACAACTTTTCCCTCATGTGAGAGCGTAAGGATTATCGAACCAGAAGGACTCCTAAGACTGCAAGTAGGTGGTTAACAGAAACGGCGCCAGAAAACTTGTTGACCTGGACAAACACACAAGACACAAATAACGTGGCACCCAACGAGTCAGAGGGGTTGTCAATCCCTCCGTCTTACCGTTTACAAAGGATTAAACGCAAAGGGAAATAATGCAGCTGAAAAGAAAGTAAAAACGGTAAATTGCAGCGTTGTAAATATATGATGAGGATATGGATTAGGGCGTCATGACGCTCAGTAGTGATGTTTCTCTCCCAAAAGACGATAAACTTATGCTGGGTGAACAAATTACAGCTAGGCAATTGACAGAATTATAAACGCAGCGCAATGCCAACTATGCAATAGAAAACTGTAAGGTTTAATCATGTAGGCGTTACACCAAAACAAATAGAACGTTTATTCATCAGCATCTACTCACCAATCATCCACCATGAGGATCCGCGGGGTATGCCCACGTTAGGTGCCGAAGACGAACGGTGTCCGTCAAGGCCGGTCTCCGCGGCTCCTCTCGGTGTCTTGATAGATGGATCCGAGTCTCTGGAGGCGAGACCTTTGGATGCGCGGAGCTCATGGATCGCGCCCACCGAGCGAGACCTTGTTGACCGCCGCCCCCACCGAGCGCTCCACTGCAGCATTGATCGCGCTGCCCACCGCTGCCACAATCAGCGCGTCGAGCTCCCTCGGGTGGCGTAGATGCGCCGGCTCGGTCTCTTGCTGGAGCGTCTTGTAGATTGGTCGACCTTTAGGAGTTAAATTCTGCATCAACTCCCGCCGCCACTTATGCGAGGCGCGTGTCGTTGGGATGATCCAACGTGGGGAAGCAAAATTTAATTGGAGGCTCCGATGCCAATTGTTAGGCGCGCGCGTGCGCGCGCGCACACACTATGGATCTAGGGATTCACTCGAACATGATGCAGCGCCAGTTAGAAGCTCATGGCTGAGGCGTTTCCCCGAATACGATGGAAGGAGGAGGTATTTTATCTACCGCGCGCGTCCTGGTTGGCGTAGCGACTAGCGAGTCGACGGTTAATGGGCTGGGCCGACCTTCCTTGGTGATGAAGGGGGCGTCCAGGTTGTTGTATGTAGTAGGGCCGGTGTTAACAAGAGCGCCCGGATGCTATCGTGCCGTGATGGTGGACATTTTGGTGAAAAAAAAAATCCATTCGTTGCAACACCCTCATGCACGTGCCGTGAGGGTGAGGGTGTTTGGGAATCGGCCCGCTGAGATGAATATTGTTATGATTTAATTTATTTTCGGTAAACCGACTCAAAAAAAACTCAAAAGAAGAAAAGAAAAAGGAAAGTTTGTACTGCTGTACTTCCTCCCGTAGTACAGTTTTTTTTTAACAGGCGAGCACGCAAATGAAGAAAAGACTTTCCAAAAAAAACTCAAGAAAAGCTGGCAACTTTCCAAAATAAATAAATATTCGGGCAGGTAATTGATGCTCGCCACCTTTGGGCAGGCAGGGTCGGTGGTGGAACTGGAAATCCTTGGTGCAACGAGAGAGAGAGAGAGAAGGCAAGTGGCTGGCACAGAGCAGAAAATTAATGGGGTGGAAATCTTTCCTGCAACGAGAGAGAAGGCAGCAACTGGCACACAACAGAAAATTAATGGGGATACGGTGGAAATCCTTCCTTGATGAGCAAGCCGTCAGTCTCTCCACGCCTCCTTCCCTCCCCGTTCCGTTCCACCCAGCATAAACCTTCAAATCACGCGGAGGGCCGAGGTGGGTTTTTTGCGCCGCTCGGCTAGGGAATCACTAGCTAGGTGCGCGTGAGGAGGAGGAGGAGGAGGAGAGGAGGGGATCGGCCGTGGGTAGAGGAGACGATGGACGCGACGGCGGAAATCCAGATGGTGGCGAGCACGCGGCCGGACAGCGAGACCATCTGGCTGCGCGGGCGCGGGGACGACGTATTCTCGCGGTCGCCGAGGGAGGAGGACGGCGAGGACGAGGAGTCGCTGCGCTGGGCCGCGCTGGAGAAGCTGCCCACCTACGACCGCGTCCGCCGCGCCATCCTCCCGGCGCTCGACGTCGACGGCGGCGAGTCCGCGGCGGCAAGGAAGGGGGTGGTTGACGTACACTGCCTAGGGCCGCATGAGCGGCGGGCGCTCATCGAGCGGCTGGTGCGCGTCCCCGACGAGGACAACGAGCGGTTCCTGCTTAAGCTCAAGGACCGCCTCGAGCGGTGCGTCCTCCTCCTCCTCCTCTTACTAGTACTTTTTCTGTAAAAGCGTTTACTTTCTGCTGTGCTGGGTGTATGATGATTTGTGCTTGCGCAGGGTTGGGATCGACATGCCGACGATCGAGGTGCGGTTCGAGCACCTGGTGGCGGAGGCGGAGGTCCGCGTCGGCGACAGAGGCCTCCCCAGCGTCCTCAACTCCATCACCAACACGCTCGAGGTGATGGATAATTTGGTTTGTGTTTGTGTTTGTGCGCGCAAAGCAAAGGTACAGGGGATTGATTGAAGGCGGCTCTCGAGTTATATTGCAGGAAGCGGCGAACGCGCTGCGCATACTCCCCAACAGGAAGCGGACCATGCCCATCCTCCACGACATCAGCGGCATCATCAAACCGGGCAGGTCAAAATGTTTCTCTGCCTGACCTCCATTTCCTTCCCTTCATCGCGTCTTCCTTCTTCCACCTCACGCTCTTTTTCGTTCGATCCGGCCCGCATGCATGCAGGATGACTCTGCTGTTGGGCCCGCCTGGGTCAGGCAAGACCACCTTGCTGCTCGCGCTGTCCGGGAGGCTAGACAAAGACCTCAAGGTCTCGGGCAATGTGACCTACAACGGGCACGGTATGGAGGAGTTTGTACCGGAGAGGACGGCAGCCTACATAAGCCAGCACGACCTCCACATAGGCGAGATGACTGTCAGGGAGACGCTCGCCTTCTCGGCACGCTGCCAGGGTGTTGGCACTCGCTTTGGTACGACGATTCCTTGCGCATAAATTCACTTGTGTCTGTGTCAACAGATTCCTTCTAAAGCACCGAGGATCCCATTTTCTTCTCTTGTCAGATATGCTCACTGAGTTGTCAAGGCGAGAAAAGGCAGCAAATATCAAGCCTGATGCTGATATCGATGCATTTATGAAGGTAATTAAATCTGAAAATCAACAAGATTCTGGTTGTTTCAGTGCTTTTTTCTTTTCTTTCCATGATAACTAAATTTATTTGTGGTATTCAAGACTTGCTTGTTTTATCATTCTTTTCTGCTCATATATATATCCTGGCTCTAGGCGTCTTCAACGGGTGGACTGGAGGCCAATGTGGTTACAGACTATATACTCAAGGTACCTGCACTGCAGCTTAATTAATTTGAGCTGCTACAACTGCAACTGCATGCCATCAACTTCTGACCCAAAATCTGTCTGCCCTGTTCATGATTTCAGACGTTACTCTACTGCTTGTTGTTGCAGATATTAGGACTAGAGATGTGTGCAGACACCATGGTTGGGGACGAGATGCGGAGGGGCATCTCTGGTGGACAACGGAAGCGTGTTACAACCGGTAAAATAAGAGCTCCACATTTTGGATCATCATCAAAGTCATCAGCGGTTACAACTCTTTCTACTTTGATGATATTGTTCTCAATCTCTAGGTGAGATGCTGGTTGGGCCAGCCAAGGCACTCTTCATGGACGAGATCTCCACTGGCCTTGATAGCTCCACCACATTCCAGATTGTAAACTCGCTCAGGCAGTCCGTCCACATCCTCGGTGGCACAGCCATCATCTCCCTGCTGCAGCCGGCCCCCGAGACGTACAACTTATTCGACGACATCCTCCTTCTCTCAGATGGACAAATCGTGTACCAGGGCCCTCGCGAGGACGTGCTTGAATTCTTCCAGTCTCTCGGCTTCAAGTGTCCTGACAGGAAGGGGGTCGCTGACTTCTTGCAAGAGGTACTTACCTAGCTACGTTAATTACCTTGTCACTGCCTGCCTGCCTGCCATCACCTTCTGACGATCGACGTACACGTGGCGTGGGTGCTTAATTTTATTCATTAATTAATGATGACAAGCCTCGATCTCTGTGCAAATACTGGACAGGTCACTTCCAAAAAAGATCAAAAGCAATATTGGGCACGGGATGATGAGTCCTACGTGTTCGTTCCGGTCAAGGACTTTGTGCGTGCATTCCAGTCGTTCCACACCGGGGGAGTTATAAGAAACGAGCTCGCTGTTCCGTTCGACAAGACCAAGAGCCATCCAGCAGCCTTGACAACCACGAGGTATGGCGTGAGTAGCACGGAGCTTCTAAAGGCAAACATTCACAGGGAGATCCTCCTCATGAAGAGGAACTCTATTGTCTACATGTTTAGAACTTTCCAGGTAACTGCAGAAAGATATATATGATGCATGGAATTAATGAAATACAACTGCGGTGTAACCGATTCCTCGGTGTTTTGGCATTACAGCTGGTCCTCATGTCATTTGTTGCAATGACCCTCTTCTTCCATACAAACATGAAGCGCGACTCCGTGATCGACGGGGGAATCTACATGGGGGCGCTCTTCTTTGGTGTGCTAATGATCATGTTCAATGGGTTCTCTGAGCTTGCACTTACTATCTTTAAGCTCCCTGTGTTCTTCAAGCAGAGGGACCTTCTTTTCTACCCAGCATGGACCTACACAATACCCTCATGGATACTCAAGATCCCAATAACATTTGTTGAGGTCGGCGGTTATGCTTTCACAACCTACTATGTCATGGGGTTCGATCCAGATGTAGGCAGGTGAGTTTTTTTTTCGGGTATCTCTCTTTTGTTCAATAGGTGTGTAATCCTATATTGACAATGTTCTGAATGCACTTTCTGTCAGATTTTTCAAGCAATATCTTCTTATGTTAGCAATCAATCAGATGGCCGCATCACTCTTCCGATTCATTGGTGGGGCTGCAAGGAACATGATTGTTGCAAATGTCTTTGCATCATTCATGTTGCTAATTTGTATGGTATTGGGCGGGTTCATTCTAGTAAGAGGTAGATATACTCACGCTTCTGTCCTGATAGTAAATGGAAAATGTAGCTTTCTCTTTTTCATATCTAAGCCCCCACAATTCTGTTTGAATCTGCAGAAAAAGTGAAGAAATGGTGGATTTGGGGTTACTGGGTATCCCCACTAATGTATGCGCAGAATGCCATCTCAGTGAATGAGTTCTTAGGTCACAGCTGGGACAAAATCTTGGACAGCACCACCTCAAACGAGACCCTTGGCGTTCAAGTACTTAGGTCCCGTGGAGTCTTCACAGAAGCGAAGTGGTACTGGATCGGTCTGGGTGCAATGCTCGGTTTCACCTTGTTATTCAACTCTCTCTTCACTCTTGCCCTTACATACCTCAAGGGTGAGTACATCAGAAAACCAGTTTGCTAATATATATTTCCCATACTTTGGTTACATCTAATCCTGCTGGGGCCGTTTCATCTTGTGCTTTTCCAGCATATGGTAACTCCCGTTCGTCGGTATCTGAGGATGAGCTCAAGGAGAAGCATGCCAACCTGAACGGCGAGGTTCTGGACAATGATCACTTGGAATCAACCAACACTCGTGGACCAACAACAATTGTCGAAGAGGATTCTAGTGCCGTACATAGGGGAATGGTCCTTCCATTTCTCCCCCTTTCACTTGTGTTTGACAACATCAGATACTCTGTTGACATGCCACCGGTAATTCATAGAAAAACGCTTCGATTACAGTATCATCACCGGTCATTGTCTTAAGTTAGTAACCTTGTGTATGAAATTCGTTGTAGGAAATGAAAGCACAAGGTGTGGTACAAGACCGTTTGGAACTCATCAAAGGTGTTAGTGGATCTTTCAGGGCAGGTGTGCTGACCGCACTGATGGGTGTCAGTGGCGCTGGAAAGACTACGCTGATGGATGTGTTGGCAGGGAGAAAGACAGGTGGGTACATTGAGGGAAACATTAGCATTTCAGGATATCCAAAGAAACAGCAGACCTTTGCACGTGTATCAGGATACTGCGAACAGAACGATATCCACTCCCCTCAGGTGACAGTCTATGAGTCTCTGCTTTTTTCAGCGTGGCTTCGTCTTCCCGGGGATGTAGATTCAAACAAAAGAAAGGTCAGACAAACAAAATAAGTATTATTTGATTTAGTCAATAATCAATAGGTAGTTTCTAATCTCTTTGTATGCAGATGTTCATCGACGAGGTAATGGAGCTTGTGGAGCTCAAGCCTCTGAGAGATGCATTGGTTGGTCTACCCGGAGTGAATGGTCTGTCGACTGAGCAGAGGAAGAGGCTGACCATTGCTGTGGAGCTCGTTGCTAATCCTTCTATCATCTTCATGGATGAGCCCACCTCTGGACTTGATGCCCGAGCAGCTGCAATCGTGATGAGGACAGTGAGGAACACGGTTGATACCGGTAGAACTGTCGTCTGCACGATTCATCAGCCTAGCATTGACATATTTGAAGCATTTGATGAGGTGAGTGAGAGTTCTCATCGGAGATTTCTACTGGTTACCCTTTGGATAACTGAGCTAAATTGGTGAATTCGGTTTGATTGTGGCTGGTTGTTCAATCCTTGAACCATGCCATGAATTCTTAACTGTCTTATAAAATATTACCTAGCCAAGTGGTCCGCGCATTTGCGCGGCTAGTTACATATTTTGGAGTATTCAATTTTTTTTCATCTTAACTTAGAGCTACGAATAACTAATTTACAACTAATTGGATATCACTAAAATAGATTATTGCCGAAGCCTCCATGTAAATATGGTTACATTTAGCTACAAATATTGATTCTATTAAGTTAATTAGGTTTTTGATTTAGTGTGAGATATGTAAGATTGATATGAATGCATACATAGACTATCGGTAGTATTCAGGAAATTCTTGACTTATTGTCTTGTGTAAATACCCTTGGGCTCCGTGCTGGGTTAGCATTATATGGCTCGACGTCCTCGGAGAGCCAGTTTCCTCCTCTACCCATGTCTGAATTATATTACATATGTCTACCCATGTCCTAATCCTTCACGTGGATGCAGTTGGTTTAGAACTCTACTAAATATTCCTGTTCGTATCTGATCTGTATCCATATAGACTTGATTTCTTGGTATGTCTCCCCTGTTGTAAATTAATCTATCTCAGCAGTTGTTTTCTGTTTGCATACTTTTGGTTAATCCTAGCCATCGGTTGTCTTCTACTTTAATAATATTAATAATAGAAGATGCTTGCAGCTTTTCCTGATGAAGCGAGGTGGAGAAGAGATCTATGTTGGTCCGTTGGGACATCATTCTTCTGAGTTAATCAAGTACTATGAGGTAAAGTGATATTACAATAATCTGAGAATACCCCAAGTCAGTTTCTTGAATATACTGATAAGGCTAAGCCCATGGTTTTGAACTGTTCAGGGGATTCATGGAGTCAGCAAAATTAAAGATGGCTACAATCCTGCAACATGGATGCTGGAAGTGACGACGATTGGCCAAGAACAGATGCTAGGTGTTGATTTCAGTGACGTATATAAGAAATCTGAACTCTACCAGTAAGTAACTAACTAGCCATCCTACTAGTCACATAGTCATTTGGAAACTAGATGGTTAAGGGAACAGAGTTCTTTAAGTATGCTATAAAGGTCAGGTAGCTTAGCATACCACACGTAAATAGGTAAGTTTACTTGTGGCAGGTCAAATTCTTAAGTTTGCTGCAATTAAGTCAGCATACTAGTACAACCTATGAATACAAATTGAAGGACTGGCAATGGGTGACATACTAATGCTCTTTAACTTCGACACAGACTTGCAATAAGCCAACCTTCCTTTATCCAAGGCATTTTTGCAATGGCAGATGTAATATAAGTATGTTACATTTTGCAGGAGGAACAAGGCTTTGATAAAGGAACTAAGTCAACCTGCACCAGATTCAAGTGACCTGCATTTTCCTACGCGGTACTCACAGTCTTCGATCACACAATGCGTAGCTTGCCTGTGGAAGCAGAACCTGTCATACTGGAGGAATCCTCCCTACAATACCGTCAGGTTCCTCTTTACCACCGTCATTGCTCTTCTATTCGGAACCATCTTCTGGGACCTTGGTGGTAAAATGTAAGTCATGACACCCACATTCTATATAGCAAGCAATTTGCAACAATTAATGAGAACTTTATTCATCCCCTGTTCTTAATCCAGGAGCCAGGCACAAGACTTGCTCAACGCCATGGGATCAATGTATGCTGCAGTGCTGTTTATCGGTGTCATGAACTCTACTTCGGTTCAACCAGTGGTGGCTGTGGAGAGGACAGTCTTTTACCGCGAAAGAGCAGCTGGCATGTACTCAGCTTTCCCATACGCATTTGGTCAGGTGAGTGATTATCATACCAGGCGTTCTTGGTTGTTGCATCATTGAGAGATGAACTTTGATTAGCCATAAACTTTTCTATTGCAGGTTGTCATTGAACTTCCCTACACACTTGTTCAGGCTATCGTATATGGGGTCATAGTTTACTCGATGATTGGGTTTGAGTGGACAGCTCCCAAATTCTTCTGGTACCTCTTCTTTATGTACTTCACGCTGCTCTACTTCACATTCTACGGCATGATGGCTGTTGGCCTGACACCGAACTACCACATTGCATCAATTGTTTCGTCGGCATTCTATGGCATCTGGAATCTCTTCTCTGGGTTCATCATCCCCCGACCGGTAAGTTTCATCACTTTTGGCAGTCCATGTTTACTCATTTTTAAGCATTTCTGTAACTTAATTATTCCTGTTTTTTGTCTGAAACTATGTACAGAAAGTCCCAATCTGGTGGAGATGGTATTGCTGGGTATGCCCGGTTGCCTGGACACTGTACGGATTGGTCGTATCTCAGTTCGGCGATGTTGTTACACCAATGGATGACGGCACCCTTGTGAAAGACTTTATAGAGGACTACTTTGATTTCAAGCGCAACTGGTTGGGTTATGTGGCCACGGTGGTCGTGGCATACGCGCTGCTATTTGCCTTCTTGTTCGGTTTTGCCATCATGAAGCTCAACTTCCAGAGGAGGTAGATGATGGCTATATGAAGCATGTCCTACAAATAAATTGGATTGCTTGCGTGGCAAATAGGTTCATTAGTTATCTTCTACATCATAGAGCCTTTTTCTTCTGGAAACATTGCACACTGCATGCTATATTCCTCAGGTTACCCTTTAAAGAACTGTACTAGTCCAATATGTTAAGTTGTATAACGTTTGTTTTTTTTTAAGAAAAAAAAATTCTTTTCATAGCATCAATTGATACAGATAAACCAGATTTATTACAAGCATACAATTCAAAGAAAATAAGTCTGATAAGAAAGTGTGAAACACTCAGAAATAAACTATATCTAACCTACTCAACAATACATAGGTCACAAAAAAACATCATCGTGCACTCAGAAGCCTGTGTAGCGCATGAATGGGTCATAGGCCGAGTTCTTTTGAGCAGATTCTAGAGAATCGGGGTCTGGAAAAGCAGCGGTGCGAAAGAACTCGATTGAGCTTCGAAAATCTTGGCGAGATTCTCCAAAATTTTAGTGCAATACAAAATCCTCACAAACCTTTGTTTTTCCCAGAATCTCAGGATATTTTGCAATCCCACAAACGAAAACGTTTCATTTTAAATGAATACCCTATTGTAGTAGATTATTACAGGTAAAATGCCACCCCACCTTTTGGAAGAACAGGGAGCTACTCTCCGTCTATATTTCATTGAAATAAAACCACAACCTCCAGTATCCAGTTCATTTGTCTCAGACAAGAAAAGTAAAAAGCATTAGGAGATCATTCTCCATTACAGCCCAGGTACTACTTTTACATGTGCAAAAGCGCACACAGACACAGATGCAACTACAAGGTGCATTTTCATGAAGATTTCTTGGTCTTCAAGGGGGGGCCGACAGACGCCGATCTTGGTGACCAGCAGCTTCCAGCGGTGACACTGGACTCAACACCAGAGCCCCAGTCTTGATTTGGTTCCTTCCTCCAGGGGAGCAGCAACCTTGGCTCAGTTCACCAGTGGCAAGGAGGTTGTCTCTCAGCCACCTAGGATCAACAGGGGACTCCTGATCATCTCTTCCAGCGAGTTGGCAAAAGTGTCCAGCCTCGTTTTGCAGCTTTCTGTCGACAGAGTCGACCAGTACCTGGTAGTGCGAAGTATCTCCCTCCACGCCCGGTTTACAGAAATACACATTGTGTTATTGAAAACCATAGAGTTCCTATGTTTCCATAGACACCACATTAGTGCAGAGGTAACTATGTTCAGGGAAGAGTTTTTGTTGTTGGACAGCTAGAACCTGGCTACAGATTCAATGTTTGTCCCTATAGCAATGCCAAAAGAAACACTAATGAAAGACCAGAGACATCTAGCAATTACAAAATCAAAAAACAGGTGGTCAATAGTTTCATTTCCACAACAGAAAACACAGTCCAGAGGTTTATTCGTCATTCTTTTTCTCAAGTTGTCTCTAGTAATCAACTTGTTATTGGCCAGCGGCCAAAGGAAGATATGTATTTTTGGAGGCACCCTAAGTTTCCACACAGCAGGGGGATATATAGGTTGCACTCCTTTGAAGTTTATGACATGTTACAATAAACTAGTGGAATAAACCCCTTTGTTCTCCAGCTGCCACACAAGGGCATCAGTATCAACAGAGTATACTATGGATTTAGCATTTTCCAGTAACTGCCACCACTGGTCCATGAGCTTTGGGGTGAAGTTCCTTCTAAAGGTGAGTTTTAAGGTCACCCCATCCCATGCCTCAGCTAAGCAGATGTTCTTCTCATTACAGACCATATAAATTGGCCAGAAATGAACAAAAAGGGGAGAATTGCCAAACCATGTGTCCTCCCAAAATCTAATTTGAGCACCATTGCCTACAGACCATCTATATCCCATCTTAAGAGCTTGTATAGTTGTCTTAACCCCTTTCCAAAATCTGGAGATATTAGGGTTAGAACTAGGAACAAAAATATTAGCTCTCCTGGTGGACGAATATTTCTTATCAATGATCAGCCTCCAAAGTTTTCTTTCACCTTCCATATATCTTTTGACACGGGAACCCAATAGGCATAGATTGATTTCTTGTAGATTTGGGATACCCAAACCTCCAAACTCTTTTTTCATACACACCAGCCTCCAATTGGCTAAGTGTATGTTCCTATGACCCTCAAAATCATTCCAGAAGCAGTTGGCCATCTGAGAATTAATAATCTCTATTGCCCACTTGGGAAATTTGAAGAAGGAGAGTAAGTAGATAGGAATGCTAGCTAGGCATGCTTGGATCAGGATAAGTCTCCCTCTGTATGGGAGAAGGTTCCCTCTCCAGCCTGCTATCCTCTTTAGAATCTTGTCAATCAATGGTTGGATATCCTCTCTACTAAGTTTATCATGGTGCAATGGCACCCCTAAATACTTAATGGGAAAACTACCTTTGCAACAGTCAAGGCTATTAGCAAAAGGGGAGAATTCCTCATCTTCAATTTAATTGGAATCAGCTCACTTTTGTTATAATTTATTCTCATTCCAGAGATATGCTCAAAGCAACTAAGTACTATCTTCAAGTTATTAGCTACATCTAAGTTCTTTTCTAGGAAAAGGATGGTATCATCAGCATATTGCAAGCATATGATACCTCCAGGGCAAACCTCAAGACATAAACCTCTTATGAGATGGTGGTCTGCAGCCTTAGGTAACATCCTAGTTAGAACATCAACCACTAAATTGAAAAGTAGAGGAGAAAGTGGATCCCCTTGCCTGAGCCCTTTACCAGTTGCAAAGTAACTACTCTCAGTGCAATTGATCTTAACTCCCACCTAACCTCTATGTGTAATGTCATGGATCCAAGACATCCATTTACCTCCAAAGCCTCTAGTTTCTAGGAGCCCAGAAAGAAACTCTATATTAACTTTATCAAAAGCCTTCTCATAATCAAGCTTTAGCACTAAACCCTGTTGGGTAGCAGAATGTACTGAATGTAACACCTCATGAGCAGTTACCACACTCTCAAGGATGAATCTACCTTTCAAAAAAGCAGATTGATTACTAGCAATCAATCTTTACAGAATTACTGTTAATCTATTAGGAAGAACTTTGGTGAAAATCTTAAAGCTGCAATTTAACAAGCTAATAGGCCTAAATTTCTTAATGGAAGTAGCTTCAAGCTCTTTTGGGATAAGGGTTAACATAGCGAAATTGAGCCTATGTATATCTAAGTCACCTTTATGAAAATCATCAAACATTTTGAGCAAGTCAATTTTGATGAGATCCCAAAAATGCTGATAGAAAAAGAAAGGAACCCCATCAGGGCCAGGAGCTCCATCTGAAAATGAGTCAAAAACAACTTTTTATCCTCATTTTCAGTAAAGGAAGCCTCTAACTTCAAATTATCCTCAGGTTTAACCTTTTCCTCATCAGAGAAGAAGTTAGGACTAAGCCTAAATCCTTGCCTGGGTTCATATTTAAACAGGTCTTTGTAAAAGTCACAAGCTATATGTAACATATCCTTGGTCTCAGAAACAGGGCCAGAAGGGCCATCTAAAGACTGGATGTTAGTTTTTCTCCTTCTTTGATTGGCTACAGCATGGAAATAAGTAGTATTCATATATCCTTCTTTAATATCTCTATCTCTAGATATTTGTTTTGCCTTAATTTCCTCTTGCAGGCAAATCCTCTGTAACTCAGTGTGGATAAATTTAAACCTAGATTTATCATCCTCACTAAGAGCTGCCTCAGATTTGATATCTAATTGATCTATTCTTCTAGTAAAATATTTTTGTATCTTTTGATGGAGGCCTCTTCATTAGAGCTCCATCCTTTTGTAACCCTCCTAAGCTTTCTTATCTTGTTTTGCCACAAATTTATAGATGATCCAGTAAGGGGAACATAGTTCCATGTTATAGTTACCAGATCTCTAAAATCTTCTCTAAGAAGCCAGCACTTTTCCATTTTATAACTACTGGTTTTAGGTGACCTCTGTACCCCACAATCCCAAACAAGTGGGGTGTGATCACTTCCACATCTAGGTAAGGCCAAACATGAGGGTAAAGGGAAAATACTATCTAACTCAGTATTGCAAAAAAAGCCTATCAATTGTAGACATGATCAGATCAGTCTGATTATTACCCAGGTAAATCTTCTACTAGAAAGTTTAATTTCTAGCAGACTCCAGATTTCAACCCAAGCTTTAAATTTATCACTCCATTTTCTACTGATGTTACGATTACTCTTATCAAAAGAGTATCTAACTAAATTAAATGCCACCCCACCTCAATGCCTCGTATGCGAAAAAAAGACAGAGCATGAGCGAGCGAGGAGGAGCAGGGCACTCGTCCCGCTAGGGTTGTAGTCGCGCCACCGCCTCCAGTCCCCATGATCGCCGCTGCTTCCGGTCTCCCTGCTCGCCGCAACCGCTCCCGATCTGGCTGGACCCAACGCCTTCCCTCCATCCCTTGTCGTCTATGTGCCTTCTTCCCTGCCCGACGGCTCCGCGTTGCCGCTTCATGCCGCTCCTTCCCTCCTCGCCGGTCGCTGCTTCTCTCCACCTCGACCCCGGAGGCCGCCCATACCTCAACAGGATGTGTGTTTCTCATCTCTGTTCCTCTCTTCTCCTTATCTATCTGATCTTGTCTTCTCCTTATTTTTAATTGATGGATATGGTTGAGCATAATTTTGATCTGATTGAGAAGATGGAATTGGCTAGAAAGGAGATTTATCTCCAAAATGAAAGAAATAAAAATAACCTTGATGATTTTGACTCTCCAGGTCTCATTGATACTAGGGATGCTGAATTAGATGATCTTTGTTCTGATGGAGAACATTTTGATGTTGAGTGTGAGATGGAGCACCTCCAGCAGTTAAAACAGATGTTCTCCAGTCAGATGAAAAATAAGAGGGGCTCCACAGACCTTGGCTGTGTGAGGCACTCTGTTTCTGTTAAAAAGAAAGGAAGGAAAAGTAAATTCAAATGTTAGGACTCTTTTGGAATGTTAGAGGAATTTTTTTGGACTTCAAGAAATCCTTCATCAAAGATTTGATTGGTGAAAGAAAATTAGATTTTGTTGGTCTGGAGGAAACAATTAAATCTGAGTTCACTAGAAATGAGTTGTTGCTCTAATTCCTTTCTGATTTCTCTTCGTGATGTACATCCCATGGTGATCTGGAGTTATATAACACTGCACTTTTCAGGTCTCAGACTCATGTGAAGGCTCAACATCATCATCTGCCTTCTCTTAGGATAGACATATTAGGCATGCAACTTTGGAACCTCGAGGGTACCCTCCGACACTCTTTAGTTCAAGTAAATGAACTAAATTTTTAGAATTCACTTCATTTTTAAGACTTCAGTTCATTTCATTAAACTAAGTAGGATCAGAGGGTGCCGTAAAGGTCCCAAATTTTCATGCCTAAGACATATCTTCTTACCGAGTTAAAGTGGTATGCACAAGTTTATTGATTACAAATTGCAAAGTTCGTAAGATAACAATTCATCAGGGTGTTTATTTATTGCACATCATATCTTAATCTACCATAGCCATAATTGATTACAAATTAATAATGTGCCAGTGATTACAAATTGCAAAGTTTGTAAGATCACAAATTTATTGATTAAAAATTGCAACTAATTGGGAATGTATATGCCAGTGCTTGCGTCTAAGGTATGTAGTCGATGCAATCAAAACAATCTTTGTTCCTTGGTGATATCATGTGAGTGTGGTTATTTGGCGTTGAGGATTTCAATGTTTTTTAGTGGTATGCTATCTTTTGAGGGTTAGTATGATTATACACCTTGAATTTTCATGTATGATTACACTATTAGTTATTTTTAGGGGTGATTACAATATTAGTTAAGACGTGTGTTGCACGTGCACGCTTACTAGTCTCATCAAACGGAGATATATATCTGTTGCCATGGTGCATAATACCTGTCATCCAAACAGTGGAATTATAAGATTTTATAACTTTTTTAGATCAAAGTTCACTCATGCTTATGTGTATGAACAAAGTGTTGAATACATAATTTGGCTGCCTGGTATTTTATAAGCCAAATTAATTTGAATGATCGTGGTTAGATTATTGATTGACATATATATTTGAACTTGTAGTTTAGTATAAAATGCAGGCTTGATGGAATTTGAATGCAAATATTATGGCGCCAGCTCAAGTGTACAAAGATATGAATATGTGGAGTTTTCCACGTGCAACAGCAAGCTAGGACGAATCCTTGGCAGATTTTGGAGCTATTACTTGAGAAAATATACAAGGAGGATTATTTGGTTGATTAGCACGTTGCCGGATGATTAGCACATTGCCAGATAGTTTATTATTTTTTCTTGTGGATCAAAACATACTATCCAGTTTGATTTGCACGTAGCCGAAATATTTTATTAGTTTTCCTTGTAGGCTTAAGAAGAGTTGTACGTATCTTGGATTGTGATTGCAAAACAACCGAATCAGGGCATGTCCTAGTCGGTTTCAGCTTTAGAGTTTCCCTCATGTACGCAAAGTCCAGCGTGCCTTATATATAAGGCCATGGCCGATTGGAAAAAAGCCTAACAATCGATCTATTCCAAAATCAATCTACTTTTGCACGTACGTTTCATCTTTCGTTTTCTCTTCTGCCAAGCCCTAGCAGCCTAGGGTTTGGTGATCTTTGCCGTTTTGCGCTGAAAAGCGGCGTCTCTCCTCTGCGAAAGTGAGGAAATCTTTGTTGCTTTGCTCGGAAAGCAATCGTTCGTCGTCACGTAAGTACGACGGTTATCGTGGTGTCACGGTGCAATTTTCCGTGGCAACACAAAGGGAGTACTTCTAGGTTTTTCGTTGCAACGCTCTAGGATTTTGTTCCAGTTGAAAATTACTCCCTCCATTTGCAATTATAAGATGTTCAATTTATTTGAATCAGATGTATATAGACGTAATACAATTTGTTCACTCACTTCATCTTATGTTTATGAACAAAATGAGTAGTTTTAGATTTACTTGAAGAAAAAATGAAAAGGAAACAATTATTTTTCGGCCAAGTGTACTTGTCGACTACTGCTTCGAGTTTTCTTCCTTGAAGTTTTAGTAATGCATAGGTAGATTTTTTATTTTATTTTGTTACTCATCAAAAAAATAGTTTAAAATCTTAAAATGGAACAATAATATGTGTGTTAAAAACAGTTTTTTCATGTACTTACAGATAATGATAAATATTAAATCTTGCATGAATTATGAATGTGTTTTTCACAAACAAGTAAATTTGAATATACATTAACTTTTCTTCCGGTGCAATGTACAGGCATTTTTGGTGTTTGTAGGTTATAAATTCTGGATTCGTCTTTCCTGTCCGATCAGTGTTTCTTTCCACTAGTAAACATGCACGTGCAATGCACGTTTAACCATTAAAAAAATCTTAGTGGGATCTTTAAGTGATGGGTTCATAGTTTAAACATGAGCAAGAGTTATGTGGGTGTCAGATTTGGCAAAGTAATGTTTAAAAAAAAAAGTTTGGCAAAGTTGGGAGGTGATATATTCCTGCTTGGTATAACCATCAGAAAAAAATAAGAACCCAATGAAAACAAAACTTAATATTAATAGGTATTCCATTACTCATATTATTCATAATATAGACACATCTTTGTCTATAGATTACATCAACCATAGAGTTATGAATTCACATTTCTTATGATACATTTCCATAGAATTTACATATATACATTAATCAAAGGTCAACAAAAATAGTGGTGTGGCATCCCAGTTTGCACCCTAAAAAAAAGGTCCCCTTTGCAACGGTGAAGCAAGTGCCTCCGGCTGGCTGTGCAAAGTAATGTGTTGTCCAAGAGCTCGTTTGTCGTGTAGGTGCAGAAGATACGGTGGGGACCAACCGTAAGAGCGACAGACAGAGCTGGCTGTTTTTTTTGGAGGGGGGGGGGGGGTTAGCAGTAAATTATCCGTGCGAGGCTGGCTGGTTTGCTGGTGGTGGGCGAGGCTGGCCAACAATCAAAGCAGTGGTATTACTCACACCAGCTAATTATCCGTTTCCACTTTCCTTTTACCCGATCCCCGAGTTAGGGTTTGCATGTCCTCCGACGACTCGTCGAGAGTTTTCTTTTGCTCCGTTTGCATCTACATCGGGCTGATCTCCTTCGACCACGTAGCGATTGAGAGTGCTTCTCGTTAAGAATCAATTCCCCAGGCGGAGTTCTCTCTTCGCGTTAGGGCTTTCCTTCATAGTTGAGTCACATATCGATCTGGGAGGGTATGGCGGACAAGGCAGGATCGAGTCAGAGGCCGGCCCCACGCGAACCCGTGGAAGAACTCTTGGAAGGCTGCATCTCCAGGATGAAGAAGGGGGAAACTTTGTGTGGGAAGAGGACGTGACTGAACCTCCGCCGAAGGCGAAGTGGCTCGCCATTGCGAGAGTCCACACCACGTCTGGTTTCAGTCCTTCGGCGCTCTATGCAGATATGCGCTTTGCATGGAATCCGGCAAGGAAGGTCATATGGAGGAAGATTGATGAGAGAATCTGTTTACCGCTCAGTTCAATTGCTTGGCTAACTAGCATAAAGCTATGTACATGGGGCTATGGTTGTTCAGGTACAAGGCCCTTGTTGTGGAGGAGTATGAGGGCTTTGAGGACCCCTAAAGACGGTGGTACTTGACAAGCTCTTGGTTTGGGCTAGAGTGCTGCGATGTTAAATTTACAATCAATATATATTTCCATGTTAAATTTACTTCACTTTCTCTACAGTGTTGTATGTCTTTTATGTGTGTCACTATTACTGTGCCATGGTTATTTTTGTTAGCGTTGTGTAGGATCCAAAGTTTTCTTTCTATTATTTTTAGTTTGTCCACCACATGAGTTAATTGAGAGTAACAACTACAATATAATTGATAGTTCTGAGATTTACCATAACAAGTTGGCTTTACCCCTGATACCCGATAAAAAATAGACTATAACCTCAGACCAGAAAACTTTCTTTCCTTTTGTGTTTTCTTCAATGGAAGGGTGCCCCGTCTTCTTCCTTTTTTGCGGGGAATGGAAGGGTGCTCCTAGAGACGTGCTTTCCAGTAGTAATTCTAGGTACTATTGCATGTAATGTAGGTTTAGCGGTTCTCGAGCCATCAATGATTGGTGAACCGGCGGATCCGTTTGCAACTCCTCTGGAAATATTACCCGAGTGGTATTTCTTTCCCGTGTTTCAAATACTCCGTACGGTACCCAATAAGTTATTGGGCGTTCTCTTAATGGTTTCTGTGCCAACAGGCTTATTGACAGTACCTTTTCTAGAGAATGTCAATAAATTCCAAAATCCATTTCGCCGCCGAGTAGCTACGACCTTTTTTTAATCGGTACTGTAGTAGCTCTTTGGTTAGGTATTGGAGCAACATTACCCATTGATAAATCGTTAACTTTAGGTCTTTTTTTGATATTTTTTGATTCATTCAACCGTGAAGTACCATAGGTATCTAGGAAATAGTTACTTCCAAGTGAATCTTCCCTAGATACCTAAAATCCATTTTATTATGACCCATTTCGCAAAAATATAGATTGTGCCAAAGATGCAAAAAAAAATTCTTTTTTCTTTTTATTCTAACTCGAAAAAGAAGAAGAAAACAAATTGCAATGGATTTAAAACGAGAGTTTATTCTTAAGTAAATCAATTGGGAGATGTCTCTCTAGAGTGTCCCATATATGTTTTCGATCTTCCATACGAAAACTGTCAATTCTCATAAGATCTTCTTCGGTCTTACTCAAAAGGTCCAATAGTGTATGTATATTGGCCCTTTTTAGACAATTATACGTTCTAGAAGTCAATTCTAATTGATCAATAAAAATACAGTTCAATGGAATTCCTTTTTTGTTTTTCTTTAGATTAGTTAATCTTTTTTTAAAAGTAAAAAAGGGGTGGAGTAAACCTGTTTTTATTTTCTTCGAAACTAGTGCCCTCTTCCTCCGCGTGTAGAAAAGGAAGAAATAAATCAATCAAATTACGAGAAGCCTCATAAAGCGTTTCCTTAGGGGTTAAACTTCCATTAGTCCATATTTCTAGAAAAAGTATCTCGTGTTTTTCATTTCCATTCCCACAAGAAAAAAATACTATAATTCACATTTCGAACAGGCATGGATACAACATCTATAGGATAACTTCCATCTTGATAGTTCTTTCTGAGTTCTGTCTGATATCCATGATCTCTCTTGATCTGTAAATCAATACAGAAATCAATGGGCTCTGTCAAGTTAGCTATAGGTTGTGCCGTATCAACGATTTCTACGGAAGGCGGTAAGATGATATCTTGAGCAGTTATGTATCTAGGACCTTTGACGCAAATTGATGCATCTCTAACTCCATAGAGATTACTTCTCAATACAATTTCTTTCAAATTTAGTAAAATTTCTTGTACGGATTCTTCAATACCTGCTATTGTAGAATATTCGTGCGGCACACTCCCAAATTTTGCACGTGCGATAGTGACGGCAGATGCCATGGGGATGGCTAAGAGAGGGGGAAAGGTCCTAGGAGAGTGTCGATGGTACCTGAGACGAGATTGGGCACAAGCACAGTGAGACACCGCGATGTACCCAGGTTCGGGGCTCTCCGTAGAGATAACACCCCTACTCCTGCCGAGCTATATAAGCAATAACTCTGGCTACAATGTGCTCCTTGAGCTGTATCAGAGGAAGGAGGAGAAGGCCTATGGCTCTGCTCTCTCCTGCGTCTCTATGTGTGGCTGGAAGTGAAGTAAATGCGATCGTCCCTTCTCACCGGAGGGGTGCCCGGGGTTCTTATAGCATGAACCCGGGTTACAATGGTAACTACACAGAGAGGAGGGGCCCAGCTGTAAGCCTCTTGAACTCTGTTGGGGCCCGCCGGCTGCCTAGGCGTAGACTTGCGGCTCGCCTACTTTGTCCTGAGAATCTTGTAGCCCATAGGTCTTGAGAGCCCTATAGGTAGGCAGACAGCTACCTCGGAGCTTAGTCTTGTCCGCCGTCCTGTCAGCCCGGTGTGGGAGAGGAAACATCATGCGCCTGACAGGTCAGCGATGGGACTTGTCTCCTCTGACATGCGGATCTCTCGGGATTGCCCATTAATGACCTTGGGCCGGATGCGCCTATCCGGCCCTTGGTCAACTCTTGCTTATGGTGCCAGCTCGGTGGGCCGTCTGCGCCCGGGCCGGATGCGTGCAGCCGGCTGCCGATTGCGCCCTCCTGGGCAGTCGGCAACCGGCCTGCTTAGCTCGGCCCAGGTGCCGGTGATGGCCCTCTTGAGGTTGCACCTTGTCTTGAAAGGTTGTTTCGCTTGGGTGACCCTACCCGGGGGTCATTCCCCCGACAACGGCCAACTCACGCCCCATGGCCTTAGGGCGTCTTCAAAAGATCGATTCATTTGTTCGTTTTTGGTTCGTCGGCCTCCGTTTGAATTATCGCGGATAAAAATCGCGGTTTAACGGGGCGACACCGATAAGTATCTGCTTTTTGGTCCATCACAATCCATTTCCTGCATTAATTTGGTGAGGACGGCCCACTCACGCCCCATGGCCTTCGGGCGTCTTCTAAAGATCGATTCATTTGTTCGTTTTTGGTTCGTCGGCCTCCGTTATGATCCATTTTCTGCATAAATTTGGTAAGGACGGCCAACTCACGCCCCATGGCCTTAGGGCGTCTTCAAAAGATCGATTCATTTGTTCGTTTCTGGTTCGTCGGCCTCCGTTACAATCCATTTTCTGCATAAATTTGGTGAGGACGGCCAACTCACGCCCCATGGCCTTAGGGCGTCTTCAAAAGATCGATCCATTTGTTCGTTTTTTGTTCGTCGGCGTCCGTTTGAATTATCGCGGATAAAAATCGCGGTTTAACGGGGCGACACCGATAAGTATCTGCTTTTTGGTACATCACAATCCATTTCCTGCATAAATTAGGTGAGGACGGCCAACTCACGCCCCATGGCCTTAGGGCGTCTTCAAAAGATCGATTCATTTGTTAGTTTTTGGTTCGTCGGCCTCCGTTGCGATCCATTTTCTGCATGAATTTGGTGAGGACGGCCAACTCACGCGCCATGGCCTTAGGGCGTATTCAAAAGATCGATTCATTTGTTCGTTTTTGGTTCGTTGGCCTCCGTTACGATCCATTTTCTGCATAAATTTGGTGAGGACGCCAACTCACGCCCCATGGCCTTAGGGCGTCTTCAAAAGATCGATCATTTGTTCGTTTTTTGTTCCTCGGCCTCCGTTTGAATTATTGCGGATAAAAATCGCGGTTTAACGGGGCGACACCGATAAGTATCTGCTTTTTGGTCCATCACAATCCATTTCCTGCATAAATTTGGTGAGGACGGCCAACTCACGCCCCATGGCCTTAGGGCGTCTTCAAAAGTTCGATTCATTTGTTCGTTTTTGGTTCATCAGCCTCCGTTTGAATTATCGCGGATAAAAATCGCGGTTTAACGGGGCAACACTGATAAGTATCTGCTTTTTGGTCCATCACAATCCAATTTCTGCATAAATTTGGTGAGGACGGCCAACTCACGCCCCATGGCCTTAGGGCGTCTTCAAAAGATTGATTCATTTGTTCGTTTTTGCTTCGTCGGCCTCCGTTACGATCCATTTTCTGCATAAATTTGGTGAGGACGGCCGACTCACGCCCCATGGCCTTAGGGCGTCTTCAAAAGATCGATTCATTTGTTCGTTTTTTGTTCGTCGGCCTCCGTTTGAATTATCGCGGTTTAACGGGGCGACACCGATAAGTATCTGCTTTTTGGTCCATCACAATCCATTTCCTGCATAAATTTGGTGAGGACGGCCAACTCACGCCCCATGGCCTTAGGGCGTCTTTAATAGATCGATTCATTTGTTCGTTTTTGGTTCATCGGCCTTCGTTACGATCCATTTTCTGCATAAATTTTGTGAGGACGGCCAACTCACGCCCCATGGCCTTAGGGCGTCTTCAAAAGATCGATTCATTTGTTCGTTCTTGGTTCGTCGGCCTCCATTTGAATTATCGCGGATAAAAATCGCGGTTTAACGGGGCGACACCGATAACTATCTGCTTTTTGGTCCATCACAGTCCATTTCCTGCATAAATTTGGTGAGGACGGCAACTCACACCCCATGGCCTTAGGGCGTCTTCAAAAGAACGATTCAATTTTTCGTTTTTGGTTCGTTGGCCCCCGTTTGAATTATCGCGGATAAAAATCACGGTTTAACGGGGCGACACTGATAAGTATCTGCTTTTTGGTCCAGTACAATCCATTTCCTGCATAAATTTGGCGAGGACGGCTAACTCACGCCCCATGGCCTTAGGGCATCTTCAAAAGATCGATTCATTTGTTCTTTTTTGGTTCGTCGGCCTTCGTTTGGATTAAAGTGGATAAAAATCGCGGTTTAACGGGGTGACACGGATAAGTATCTGCTTTTTGGTCCATCACGATCCATTTCTTGCAAAAATTTGGTGAGGACGGACAACTCATGCCCCATGGCCTTAGGGCGTCTTCAAAAGATCGATTCATTTGTTCGTTTTTGATTCGTCGGCCTCCGTTTGGATTATCGCGGATAAAAATCGCGGTTTAACGGGGTGACACAGATAAATATCTGCTTCTTGGTCCATCACGATCCATTTCCTGCATAAATTTGGTGAGGACGGCCAACTCACGCCCCATGGCCTTAGGGCATCTTCAAAAGATCGATTCATTTGTTCTTTTTTGGTTTGTCGGCCTCCGTTTGGATTAACGCAGATAAAAATCGCGGTTTAATGGGGTGACACGGATAAGTATCTGCTTTTCGGTCCATCACGATCCATTTCCTGCATAAATTTGGTGAGGACGGCCAACTCACGGCCCATGGCCTTAGGGCGTCTTCAAAAGATCGATTCATTTGTTCGTTTTTGGTTCGTCGGCCTCCGTTTGGATTATCGCGGATAAAAATCGCGGCTTAACAGGGTGACACGGATAAGTATCTGCTTTTTGGTCCATCATGATCCATTTCTGCATAAATTTGGTGAGGACGGCCAACTCACGCCCCATGGCCTTAGGGCGTCTTCAAAAGATCGATTCATTTGTTCGTTTTTGGTTCGTCGGCCTCCATTTGGATTATCGCCATTAATGAACTGGGGAGAGCATCGGTCATCGTACATCCATTGCCGGCTCATCTTCATTACACAACACCGAAAAGACCAAATTAATACAAGTTCATACATAAAGTTCATACACACTTGTTCTCATAAAGCAACATACAAACTCTCTAGCTAAAGCATTTAAATGCAACAACAAATGCAATCAAGATCGCAACTAAGGTAACAATTGATCCAACAGCATAGTGATACCAAGCCTCACTATCAATGGCATATTTTTTAAATTTTCTAATCTTCAAGCGCATTGCATCCATCTTGATATTGTGATCATCGACGACATCGGCAACATACAACTCCAGTTTGATCTTCTCTTCTTCAACTCTTTTCAATTTTTCTTTCAAATACTCGTATTCTTTTTCAACTAAATTTAACTTCTTGACAAGAATATCTATGTCGGTTGCAATTTCCGGTTCACATACCTCCTAGATAAAAATATCTATGTCAACTTGATGGGCATAATTGTCATAAACGCGAAATGCAACAAATAGTTATAAAAGAGAATATATATACCACATCCGAATCATAAACCGGACGAGGGCCGACGGGGACGGATATCAAAGTCATGGCACTATGTATAACAAACAATCATACATGTAAGAAAATTATACAATTAACTATCTAAATCATACAAATAAGATTTTTTTTTATAAAAAGGATAAGAACGAACAAGAGGCTCACCAAGGTGTGGTGATGGCGACGGGACGGTGCGGGCGATCGACGGTGGTTAGGACGGGGACGGGAAGGCACTAAGTAAACCACACCTACACATGCAAAGTAAGAAGTTAATTTGAGCTCAAATTGCATATAAATCAAATGAACTACTACCACATATAAATACTCCCAAACTAAAACCCACAAATCACTATACTTATAGAGCATTGCAAGAGCTAATCTAGCAATGAGAGATGAAAGGACAAAGTTGCTAACCTTTGTGAACACTTGGATGGATGGGGTGCCTCCAAATCTTGACAAATTTTGGCAAAAATGGAGGATGAGCTCGAGGAAGAGGGAAGAACAAAGGAGGGGAAGAAGGGGGAAAAAAGGGAGGAGTACTGTGATCGGGCTGGCCGAATTCATATAGGGGATCTTTAGTCCCGGTTGGTATCTCCAACCGGGACTAAAGGGGGGGCCTTTAGTCCCGGTTGGTGATACCAACCGGGACTAAAGGGGCTCGTGGGGGCCCCAGCTGACACCAGCCTGCCACCACCCTTTAGTCCCGGTTCGTGTTACGAACCGGGACTAAAGGGGGGCCCTGTAGTCCCGGTTGGTGATACCAACCGGGACTAAAGGGGCTCGTGGGGGCCCCAGCTGACACCAGCCTGCCACCACCACATTAGTCCCGGTTCGTGTTACGAACCGGGACTAAAGGTCCGGAACGAACCGCGACTAATGATGCCCGTCCTGAACCGGGACTAATGGTCACATTAGTGCCGGTTCAAAACCCGACCGGGACTAAAGCTGCGGACAAAAGGTCCGTTTTCTACTAGTGATGGTTTGCAGTCCGAATATCCAAAGCGACTCAACACCTTCTCAACATAATGGGATTGCAGAAGTGTAATCCCACCCTCATCATCTCTCAAAAGCTTGATGTTCAAGATAACATCAGCCACTCCAAGGTCCTTCATCTCAAAGTTCTGAGATAAAAGGGACTTAACTTCCTCAATCACTTTGAGGCTAGTTCCAAATATCAGTATGTCATCAACATACAAGCACAGTATAACTCCTTCGCCCCCACCATAGCGATAGTATACACATGTGTTAGCTTCATTAACAAAGAAGCCAACAGATGTCAAAGTTTCATTAAATTTCTCATGCCATTGCTTAGGCGCTTGTTTCAGGCCATATAAAGATTTCAGCAGCTTACACACCTTTCCTTCCTGACCATCTATTACAAAGCCATCTGGCTGTTGCATATAAATTTCCTCGTCTAACTCTCCATTCAGGAAAGCCGTCTTGACGTCCATTTGATGGACGAGAAGACCATGCGAGGCCGCCAACGAGAGTAATACTCGAATGGTGGCCAGTCTGGCCACAGGTGAATAAGTGTCGAAGAAATCTTCTTCTTCTTTCTGGGCATAGCCCTTGGCCACAAGCCTAGCCTTGTACTTATCAATCGTACCGTCGGGCCTAAGCTTCTTCTTGAACACCCACTTACATCCCAATGGTTTGCAACCATAGGGACGCTCAGTAATCTCCCAAGTCCCGTTAGCCATGATGGAGTCCATCTCGCTACGGACCGCATCCTTCCAGTAATCAGCTTCTGGAGATGCATATGCTTCTGAAATAGAAGTGGGAGTATCATCCACGAGGTACACAAGGAAATCATCACCAAAGGTCTTTACAGTCCTTTGTCTCTTCCCCCTACCAAGGGTTTCCTCGTCACCCTCCTCAGGATTTTCATCGTGTGTTTGTTCATAATATTCCATCGGAATGGCAGGTTCAGGAGTCTCCTCAGATTCCTGTCTAGAAGTGCTTTGCATATCTCTCATAGGAAAAATGTCCTCAAAGAATGTAGCATCCTTAGACTCCATAATTGTACCGACCTTCTGGTCAGGTACCTCAGATTTCACTACTAGAAATCTATAGCCAACGCTATTCTTCGCGTAGCCCAAATTAACGCAGTCCACGGTCTTTGGTCCAAGCTTACGCTTTTTGGGAATCGGCACATTGACTTTCGCCAAACAACCCCAAGTACGTAAGTAGGAGAGCGTCGTCCTTCTCTTCGACCACTGCTCATATGGAGTGACCTCATTATCTTTTATCGGAACCTTATTCAGGACATGACACGAAGTCAATATAGCCTCCCCCCACCATGCCTTGGATAAACCCGATGTATCTAACATGGCGTTAACCAAATCAGTTAGAGTACGGTTTTTCCGCTCGGCAACCCCGTTCGACTGGGGCGAATAGGGAGGCGTCCTCTCATGAATAATACCGTGTTCCGCACAGAAAGAATCAAACTCATTTGAGAAGTACTCTCCACCACGGTCAGACCGGACTCGTTTAATTTTCTTTTCAAGTTGATTCTCAACTTCTGCCTTATAGATTTTAAAGTAGTGTAGAGCCTCGTCTTTAGTATTTAACAGATACACATAGCAATATCTAGTGGAATCATCTATCAATGTCATGAAGTATTTCTTTCCACCTTTAGTCAACACACCATTCATCTCACAGAGATCAGAATGTATGAGTTCTAATGGCGCCAAGTGTCTCTCCTCCGCAGCCTTATGAGGCTTGCGAGGTTGCTTAGCTTGCACACACGTAAGGCACGTAGAACCTTTGGCTAAAGTGAAATTCGGGATTAAATTCAGTTTTGCTAGCCGCGTCATAACACCAAAACTAATGTGACAAAGACGTGAATGCCAAACTTCAGATTCATTAACACTCGAATGAATATTGTTCACGACTTTATTACAAAGATCAGCGAGAGAAAGGCGGAACATTCATCCGCATTCATAACCCTTTCCAACACATAGTCCATATTTCGTAACAACTACTTTATTAGACTCGAAGACCAACTTAAACCCTTCTCTACATAGAAGGGAGCCACTAACGAGGTTCTTCTTGATGGCGGGGACATGCTGCACATTCTTCAGCTGCACGATCCTTCCCGAAGTAAACTTCAGATCGACTGTGCCAACACCATGAACAGAAGCACTCGCGCCATTCCCCATCAATACGGACCCGTGACCTGTGGCCTGGTAAGAAGAAAACAATGAAATGTCAGCACACACATGAACACCTGCACCTGTGTCCACCCACCAATCGGTGGACTGACAAACTGAAAATACAGCAAATAAATTACCGTACCCAGATGCACCACTTTCATTGTTGCCCACAATCATATTGGCAGACTTGGAGTCCTGCCCTGGCTTCTTGTACTTGTTTGGGCAGCTGCTAGCCCAATGTTCCTCCGAACCACAAGTAAAGCAGCCATCTCCCTTCTTGTTCTTCTTGAAGGTCTTCTTACCCTTCTTCTTAAAGTCGGTATTCTGTTGGACAGAATTCTTTCCCTTGGGCTTGTGGGAATTGAAGTTCTTCTGACGCACCATATTGGCCACAGAAGTTCCTTCGACCCCTTTTCCATGCGAGTCTTTTGCTCTCGAGTTCTGCTCAACACTCAGATGGCCGATGACATCCTCTACTGAGAATTCACGCCTCTGATGTTTCAGAGTGGTAGCAAAATTCCTCCAGGAATTAGGGAGCTTAGCGATTATACAGCCCGCGACAAATTTGCCCGGTAAATTGCACTTCAGAAGCTCAAGCTCCTTAGCGATGCATATTATCTCATGAGCCTGTTCCAATACAGAGCGGTTCTCAACCATTTTGTAATCGTGGAACTGCTCTATAACATACATCTCGCTCCCAGCATCGGTGGCCCCGAATTTAGATTCGAGCGCCTCCCACAAGTCCTTGGCAACCCGCACATGTAAATATGCGTCAACCAACTTATCTCCGATCACGCTTAGAACTGCTCCGAGGAATACGACGGTGGCCTCCCTGAACGCCTTCTCCTGTTCAGGAGCAATCGTTCCCGTGGAAGGGACACCGGCGACCCAGAACACGTTCATAGCCGTGAGCCATAAGGTGGTTCTGGTCTGCCAACGCTTAAAGTACGTACCGGTAAACTTATCCGGTTTCAGTGCAGCAGCAAAACCACTAGCCGAAAAATTCCTACACAAATTAGGTTTTTGGATTGCTGAGTAAATAGGCAATTTTTCGATTAATTTAATCCAGGAATAAATCACTAACATGACGCTGACAGTATTAATCTCGTACTGGTACCTAACCATGCAAGCTCGTACTACGCAAATAACAGATTCATCTACGCATACAGCAAGCAAGTAGGAAACAGTAATGAACAGGAGAGGGATAAACAAGGTATACCATCCAGTAGGCCAGTTGGCCGCAGCAGCGGCGTTGGCGGCGGCGGCGTCCTCGGCCGCCTTCTTGTCAGCTTCGGCCTTCTCGGCAGCGGCACGGTCGGCGTCGGTGGACATGGCGATGCAGACATAGAGAAAGTAGACGGACGGAACGGCAGCGAGCAGTCGCGTAGTCGCTCCCCAAAAACCTAATCGCCCCTCTCCCGTACAAGATCTAGAGAGGCGGGGTTTCGGAGGCCTGGTCTCCCGTCGACCGTGTATGCGGCGGACGGGATGGAATCACCGGCGGCAGCAGCAGTAGCGGAACGGTGGACAGGGGCGGATCGCGTGGAGGCAGATGCGATCTGTTCCGTGACGTCTAGGGTTGGCCAACACCTCCAATATGTAGGTGCGGCCGGGCGGAGAGACGTGGGCTGGACCCACGTCTGAGTCGGTAACAGCCCACGATCTGACGTCTCAGATCGTGGCTTGTCTGTCAAGACTTCTCCGTTCCTGACCGGTAAAAATAAAGCGCATAGGTGTGAGCTCGGCTCGGCTCAATCCCGCAACCCGCGGCGCGTCGTGACGAGGCGAGGCGAGGCGTGGCGAGGCGGGCGGCGGAGGAGGAGTGCGCGAGGGCCTCTTCTCTTCTCATGCTCCAATAGCATGTGGAAGAGAATCCCTTATAAACCACTCCAACTCCCTCTCCACTAGCAAGGTGGTACTAAACTTCCCACCACCTCTCACACCCACATGGGCCTTAGGGATTTTCTGAAATTCTATATGGGCCATAAGCCCATGGGCAAATTTCTACAATCCCCCACCAGATCCCGAAGGCCCATAGTGTTGTCCTTTGTTCCAAACACTGTTTTGATATACCAGTGTTTCAGTGAAAACCGGTTAGGGTTGAACTTCACCTAGAGCAAGTAGCTACACTCCTTCACAACTGAACAATGGACTATGCCTTGAATTGTCAGTTTGGCGTGAAGAAGTTTCACCACATATCTTACTAGTACTGGACTGCCGAAGGCTGACCCCTCAGGTGGAGCATATTAGTCACACTCCTGGCCTATTCATGAGCTTGCTAGAGATCACCCCAATCTCATAGACTGTGACCAGCAGTCGGGCTCATATAGGTGTGTTCCTCCAAAGATTGCTCTGTAGGACAGCATCTTGCTTATACACATAAGCCTTGGAACATATTAAGACAGTAGTCAACCTACCATACAGTTTCTGAGAGTATTGCATCTCCAACGGAGTGGGTTAGTAAAGTTACTCTCCTCAGTTCACCACTGACTTGTTTTCCCAGGTCCTACTTCACGGGATCTCCGATCACATAGGTTGGGTTACTACCATGGCAACTCATGTGGGTCTCATACCCATCTCCCTCGATGCACTATCTATCACAACACGTGATAGCCCTTTAGTAAAGGGATCTGCCAGATTCTTAGCCGTTTGGATATAATCCAACGCTATCACTCCGGAGTTTCTTAATTTTCTGACAGCTTTCAATCTCATTCTTATGTGTTTGTTGGACTTCATGTTGTCCTTTGAACTCTTCACCTTGACAATAACTGTTTGATTGTCACAGTTCATAAGGATGGCCGGAACCGGCTTCTCAACCACTGGCAAGTCCATCAAAAGATCTCGAAGCCATTCTGCTTCGCCACCAGATGTGTCTAATGCTGTTAATTCTGCTTCCATTGTTGATCTCGTTAAGATCGTTTGCTTGCAAGACTTCCAGGAAACAGCACCACCTCCAAGAGTAAACACATACCCTGTTGTGGCCTTCATCTCATCAGCATCAGAGATCCAATTTGCATCACTATACCCTTCAAGTACCGACGGGTATCCGGTATAGTGAAGTCCATAGTTCATAGTACCTTTCAGATAGCGCATGACTCTTTCAATAGCATGCCAATGTACATCACCCAGTTTGGAAACAAACCGGCTCAGTTTGCTCACAGCAAACGCGATGTCAGGCCTCGTTGCTCTCGCTAGATACATGAGTGAACCAATAATTTGAGAGTATCTCAATTGATCTTTAGGTATACCTTCGAACTTTCGAATCAGCACACTAGGATCATATGGTGTTTGAGATGCACTAGTAGAAAACGGGCCTTTAATCCCGGTTTGTAAGGCCCTTTAGTGCCGGTTCTACAACCGGCACTAAAGGGGGGGGGACTAAAGGCCCCCCCCCCTTTAGTCCCGGTTCGTCACGGCCCGGCACTAAAGGCCCACCACGTGGCGCCTGCCGGGGCCGTTCGCTGGGGGACCTTTAGTCCCGGTTGGTGTTACCAACCGGGACTAAAGGCTCCACCTTTAGTCCCGGTTGGTAACACCAACCGGGACTAAAAGTATTTAATTCTTTTAATTTTGGTTTATTTTTCCTTTTAATTTTGTGTTTTCCATTTAATTATTTTTCATTTCAAACATATATTACGCTACTACATACTGTACACGTTGTGCATATATATATAAATCGAATTTCTCGTACGACGACCATTCACATACATATATATATATATACAATTTGGTATATACAATTTCTCCTACAATTTGCGGATCATTACATATGCAGGGCATTACTGCTTGATCTTGTAATGGTATTCTCCTTTGGGATCTATGACCTGGTCGACCAGAAATCCAGCTATTTCCTCTTGAATTGCTCGTACGCGAGCCGTTGGTCGGAGCTGGCCCCGCATCTCTATCATCTATAATCAGGAGATCAAGATGAATATATTAGTTGTGTGTATATATATTAGCTAGATCATGATAAAAAAAATTATGGATAGTGTTCTGGCAAACGTACCCAAAGAGTTTTTTCATCTATGCTCCTTTCAGACGTGATCATGCGAATATTCTCGCAAACGTAGTATGCGCATAAACTATTCCCCTTCTCTTGCCTCATGCACTTTACGAGAATAAAATTCAATCAGGTAATAATTAATCAAGCATGATAATGGTATTGAAACTAGAATTAAAGAGATACACGGACGTAGCTAGCTAGTACTACTTAATTACCTTGGGTCACACCCATTTCAGCTGTTGTTTCCATTGGCCGGGGACCTCTTCGATGAACTTTTTCCAAGCCCTGCCCGCCGGCAAAGAAAATGAATAAAGGAGTTATTAACTAGTTGATATCAGGAAATGAAGTAAAGAGGCAGACATAGTGCGATAATGATTGAAATTACCTGTCGAACATCCCCTTCACGGTTGCGTATTCGGATGGATCCTTATATAGTGAGTCCAGTACTTCAACTTTTCCCTTGTCAACTTCAATGATTAACAAGATCCAGTGGAAACTGCATGCGCACACGTTTTTTATAAATAAGCGGGCATGTGCATAACTCATCAACTACACTTATTAACATCTAGTAAGCAAAAAATAGAATTTGTAGTACAAGATATTGTAACACTCACCCGAAGTTGTAAGGAAGTAGTATTTTTGGTTGGGTGTTTAGTTGCTTCGAAAACTCTAGCAGGAATCTCTCTGTGTCTTCTCTCGAATATTGATCTTCCCATATCGCCTGATTAATCGTATTTGGGTCAATGAACCCAACTCCATAGCGTCTAGTTTTTTTCATTTCATACATCTTCATTCTGCATAATACCATAGAAAAGAATATAGTGAGGATAATTACAGTTAATGAACGAGAGCACATCTAGCTAGCTAGCTAGAGACTTAAATTACAAAAAGAAATCACTTACAGACAATAGCAACTGACGATAGATTTGTCGAGTGCGTCTTGATTGAATAACTGAAGCAACTCTGAATAATGAATCCACACGTCTTTTATATGGAAGTAATGCCTTTTCCTGACTTTCACCATGAGGGACTCTTCATTGGTATTTGCTGTTTTTTGCATGTACCACGTATGCAACTCGTACATTCTCGTTGGTAGAAGCTTGACTTCGTCAGGCTTGACCAGAGGTTTGCCACGGACATATTGGTATTTTACTTCCTCCTCTGTAATCCCGGGGATTTCCTCAAGGCCTAGGAGTTGTTCAACAGTGACACCGGCCTCTTTAGCCTGCCTTCTAAGATCGTCGGTTATTGCCGGCCGATCGGCGGTACTCACATGTGTTTGTACAATGAGCGGGGGGATCGATTGCACTGCTTGTTCTCCCAGCTGGGGAACAGTTTTCCCGCTTTTTTTGCCAACTGCTTGGCTCGAGCTCGACTCCTTTTGCCCTGCAGAATATGACTTCTTGATAGACCGCACATAGTCGGAGTCCTTCTGATTGTCAGCCGGTCGAGCCATATCAATAAAGTGTTGTGATACATGCTCAGGTACTTTCTCCTTTGGCGGCGCGGGCGGTTTCGGTGCAAAATGGGCCTTCAATTGGGCATCACATGCGTCGTCGAGTTCCTCCTGAGTCAGGTGGTAAGACAACTTCGGAAGAGGCTTGAGGTCTGGACCATATTTGAATTTCTTGCTTGTTGTACCGCTAGCCGTCGTAGCTACGGCCTCTCTCTTCCGCTGTTGCTTAGGCGGAGCACGCTGAGTCGGCTGACTTGGAGGAGGAGGAGTTGGCTGACGCCGTGCCGAACTTGGAGGAGGAGTCGGCTGACGCGGTGCCAGACTTGGAGGAGGAGGAGTTGACTGAAGCGCGGAGGACTTGGAGGAGGAGGAGTTGGCTGACGCCGTGCCGGACTTGGAGGAGGAGTCGGCTGACGCGGTGCCGGACTTGGAGGAGGAGGAGTCGACTGACGCGGTGGCGGACTTGGAGGAGGAGTCGGCTGACGCGGTGCCGGACTTGGAGGAGGAGGAGTCGACTGACGCGGCGGCGGACTTGGAGGAGGAGGAGTCGGTGGCCTTGGAAAGACGATGCAATCCTTTTTCCATGGAATGATACGATGTATGGCCTCTCCCAGTGTTCTCTCCTCGTCACCTCCAAGAATGTCAAGTTGTAGCTCGTGATATGCTGACATCACTTCATCAACCCCGACACGAGCATAGCCAGCTGGAATGGGATTGCAATGGAAGGTTGCTTCAGGGGGATTTTCTAAAGCATAGCCATCCGCCACCTTCATGGATAAGTTCTTCACTTTCATGTGTAGCTCACAGTTAGTCTTGTCTTTGATATCATCCACAGGGTAGCTAGCTAGCAGTGCATTATCGATATCGGCCGGGGCGGAACCCACGCTGCTTCTCGGCATAGATGGGATGGTGCTATCCAATGCTGGATCGATCTGCTCATGCTGCCGCTGAGACGCCCTTTCCTGGCTGAGTGAGTCGATCTGCTCCTGCTGTCGCCTGACAAATCGTTCCAACTCCAGGTGCGAGGATATTAGGCCTTCAAGGCGGAGTGCTTTCTCCTTCTTCTTCTGCTCCTCATGCTTCTTCTTTCTCGCACGGCTTCTATAGTCGTCGTTCCAATCCGCAAACCCCTCATACCACGGAACAACGCCTTTGCCTCGTGTTCTTCCCGGGTGTTCAGGATTCTTTAGGGCGCGCGTAAGCTCGTCGTTATCTCTGTTGGGCGTGAACACCCCCGATCGAGCTTCTTCTATTGCAATAAGTATTTCGTCTGTCGCTTCTTTAAGACTTGCCTTCACCATAACCAGCCCTGTCTCTGGGTCCAACATCCCCCCATGCGCATAAAACCATGTCCTGCACCTGGGGGGCCATGTCAATGTAACTGGACTGACCCGTTTACTAATCATCTCTTGCTCAGATTGATGCCACTTAGGCAGGGCCACCTGGTAGCCACCTGGCCCCAGACGATGGTGCCACTTCTTTTTCGCAGCATTAATCTTGTTTTTCCTCGACAGTTCCTTAGCTTCTTTCGATTCCTTGAACTTCATGAAAGCGTCCCAGTGATCTTTTGCCTTCACCAGTGCTCCCGTGAATTCTGGAGTCTTCTTTTTTGATTTGACGTACTTAGCCCATGCATTTTTCTTGAAGGTGTTGAATGCGATCGCCATCTTTTTAAGAGCATAGTTTCTGACTTTCTTCAGATCTGCATCTGTCAAATTATCTGGTAGGGTGAAATGTTCCATGAGCGTAGTCCAAAGCACATCTTTTGCTCTTTCGTCGACAAAAGTAACTCCTGCTCGATCTCCCTTTGCTGGCTTTCTCCATTCTTGAACGGAGATCGGGATTTGGTCCCTGACAATAACTCCGCATTGATTCTTGAACGTGGTCGCATTTTTCTTAGGTTCAAGCGGTTCGCCAGTTGATGTTTTGATGGAATCGATGTTGAACTTTATGCCTTTGTCCAACTTTTTGGCTGGGCCTCGAACTACCCTGTCGCTTGTACAAGATTTGCTCGATCCGGAGGCCTAAAAGAAGAAAGATCGATTCGTTAATACATACAAATCAATTAAGACATGTAATGATCACCGGATGGCTTATATATTAAATATACCTCGCCGGTCATTGTTATTTGAAGAACATTTTCTTCGTCAACATCGTTGTCGTCACCTTCATCTATTCGTTCGTCTTCATCAAACATCATACCCTCACCCGAAGGGTTCAGATATTGCGAGCCGTCATCATGATCATCTGGGCTCGTGGAGCGTATGATGTCGAACACAGCCTCTTCTCCTTCTCTGCCGGTATTGTCCATAGCTTTTATTTAACTAATCCAGAAGAAAGATAAAACAATTTAGTATTCAGAGATCCGAAAGGTAGATGCATGAGATCAGAAAGAAATTGGATCAACTTGTGCATATCCATAATGGGGGCATTCCTGATATTTAATCCCTTAAAGGACTAAGAAAATCTATTGCAAATACAACATTAAAATATGCAACTTTTGCAAATACTAATTGCTATACATTGGATCAAATGTCAAAATTCCTCAACGTTTTTATATCTAACATTTATCTAGCTATAACTAAAAGTATAAAAAACTAAAAAACATTCATCTAACATTTCTATAACTAAAAGTATAAAAAATTAAAAAACAGAAAAAGAAACACTAATTAAGCATACTTCTATACATCCATTAAAAAACAGAAAAAGAAACATTATATAAAAAAAATCTATACTAATTAAACACTAATTATATCCATCTGACATGCATTCATACATACATATATACTAGTGAAAAACAACTAAAACATCTAAATAGAAAATGTGTGTGTGTGTGTGTGTGTTCATGCATGTGTGTGTGTGGGGGGGGGGGGCTCGGGGCCGGACGGGCGGCCATGGCGCGCGGCAGGGGGCGAGGGAGGGGGGGGGAGAGGGAGGAATTGAGCTCACAGCGGGGCGACGGCGAGGCGAGGCGAATCGGGGGCAGCGACAGCGTCGGGGCAGGCGGCGCAGCGAGGAGCGGGCGCGCGCGCGCGGGCCGGCGGCGTCGTCGGGGATCGGCGAGGAAGGGCGCGTCCGGAGTAGGGGTCGACGAGGAGGGACGGGCGGCCGGCGTCGGGGGCGGCGACGGCGTCGATCGGGGCAGGCGGCGGCGCGCAGCAGCCTGGCGGCGTCGTCTGTGTTTGGCGTCGAGAGAATGGAGAGGATCGTAAGTGGAGTTATATATATGAGAGCCTTTAGTCGCGGTTGGTGGCTCCAACCGCGACTAAAGGGGGGCCTTTAGTCGCGGTTGGAGCCACCAACCGCGACTAAAGGTCTCGCTTCCCGCCGCTTGGACTGGATGAAATTCACCTTTAGTCGCGGTTGGTGGCTCCAACCGCGACTAAAGGCCCCCCTTTAGTCACGGTTGGTGGCTCCAACCGCGACTAAAGGCCTGTTCCTGGCACGGCGCAGTGTGGTGGATGTTTAGTCCCACCTCGCCCAGCGAAGGGCGCTCGCACTGGTTTATAAACCCCGGCGCGGTAGCTCATTCGAGCTCCTCTCTAAAGCAGGCCTACAAGGCCTACCGTTCTTTCCTGCCCTGTGGACCATACTGGGCCTTGCGGGCCTGCATCCTGGCCCAACTAGTGGGTGTCTAGTGGTATGCAGGCCGTGGCGGCCCAGTAAGCGGGCTTTTTTTTTACTTTTCAGTTTTTTTTGTTTTCTTCTATATTTATTTTCTTTTGTTTCTTGGTTGTTTTTTGCTTTATTTAGAGTTTCTGAGTGAATCTTTTTGCTTTAGGTCAAAAAAATTATAAACTTTCTGTTAGTGCCAGTAGTTTTCAAATTTGAATTATTTGAAATTTGTGTGAATCACTAGTTTGTGAATAACTTTATTTTAAAAAAATATTTTTCAGTGATTCTTTTTTCTGCTGTTTAATATTAGTGTGTTTTATCATTATATTCAATTTGGTAATTCTTAGGTTATTTAAAAAAAAGAAATGCCTTTGTAACAGACGAGTTTTCGTCCGAAAGCGTGATACTTCGAAAGAGATTGTCCATTTTGTACACGAAGTGCATCCAGTTTTTGCCGTAACCCTCTCAACTTTTTAGCACATGCTATGTGGGTGAAATGATGATACCATGCCAACTTTCAACCTTTTCTGATTGTGATTTGTAGTGCTTTTCAATTTCAGGGTCATTTAGCTCAAAAAAATCAGTAAATGCATGAAAAATAGCAAATGAAGTCAGAAAGGGTTGAAAATTGATGACGTGGCTTTGGACATAATATTTCTTCGCGTTTCAAATGCCAAAACACATAAGTCGGAGTTCTATTACAAAGATTCCCTCCGGTTTGTCCGAAGTGGGACTTTCCATATATATAAGTCCGGAAACTAACTAGAGAAGCCGGTCACATCCCAGAGTGGGATCTTTGGATATAAGACTTTTTCTTCGCGTGTGTCCCTTTGTGCCGTAACCATGGACAATCTTCATCGTTTAACTTGATGCTCGGGTCAACATTCACTGTGAAGGGAGCAATTTCATGAAACTTTTCATAATCTTCTGACATGTCTGTCTTGTCCTCCACTCCCACGATGTTTCTTTTCCCTGAAAGAACTATGTGGCGCTTTGGCTCATCGTATGATGTATTCGCTTCCTTATCTTTTCTTTTTCTCGGCTTGGTAGACATGTCCTTCACATAGAAAACCTGCGCCACATCATTGGCTAGGACGAATGGTTCGTCTGCGTACCCAAGATTGTTGAGATCCACTGTTGTCATTCCATACTGCGGGTCTTCCGTTACCCCGCCTCCTCTCAGATTGACCCATTTGCACCGAAACAAAGGGACCTTCAAACCAAGTCCATAGTCAAGTTCCCATATCTCCTCTATGTAACCATAATATGTGTCCTTTGGCCTATTCGTGTTTGCTGCATCAAAGCGGACACCACTGTTTTGGTTGGCGCTCTTTTTATCTTGGGCGATCGTGTAAAATGTATTCCCATTTATCTCGTACCCTTTGAAAGTCAATATAGTCGAAGATGGTAACTTGGACAGCAAGTACAGGTCATCTGCAATAGTGTCGTCATGCATGAGACGTGTCTGCAACCAACCGGCGAAAGTCACAGTTTGTTCATGTGTAATCCAGTCGTCAGACTGCTCCGGGTGTTTGGAGCGTAGAATATTCTTGTGTTGCTCGATATACGGAGCCACCAAGGCGGAACTTTGAAGAACTGTGGAGTGTGCTTGCGCCAAAGAATGCCCGTCCCGGCATATTACTGAATTCTTTCCTAGCGTGCCTTTTCCACCCAGTCTGCCCTCATGCCGCGATTTAGGAACACCAATCGGCTTAATGTCAGGAATAAAGTCAACACAAAACTCAATGACCTCCTCTGTTTCATGGCCCTTGGAGATGCTTCCTTCTGGCCTAGCACGATTACGAACATATTTCTTTAAGACTCCCATGAACCTCTCAAAGGGGAACATATTGTGTAGAAATACAGGACCCAGAATGGCAATCTCCTCGACTAGGTGAACTAGGACGTGCGTCATGATATTGAAGAAGGATGGTGGGAACACCAACTCGAAACTGACAAGACATTGCACCAAATCATTCTCTAACCTTGGTAAGATTTCTGGATCGATTACCTTCTGAGAGATTGCATTGAGGAATGCACATAGCTTCACAATGGCTAATCGAACGTTTTCCGGTAGAAGTCCCCTCAATGCAACCGGAAGCAGTTGCGTCATAATCACGTGGCAGTCATGAGACTTTAGGTTCTGGAACTTTTTCTCTGCCATATTTATTATTCCCTTTATATTCGACGAGAAGCCAGACGGGACCTTCATACTGAGCAGGCATTCGAAGAAGATTTCCTTCTCTTCTTTGGTAAGAGCGTAGCTGGCATGACCCTGAAACTGCTTTGGATCCATGCCGTCTTCTCCGTGCATACGTTGCTGGTCCTCCCGTGCCTCCGGTGTATCTTTTGTCTTCCAATACACGCCCAAGAAGCTTAGCAGGTTCACGCAAAGATTCTTCGTCACGTGCATCACATCGATTGCAGAGCGGACCTCTAGGTCTTCCCAATAGGGTAGGTCCCAAAATATAGATTTCTTCTTCCACATGGGTGCGCGTCCGTCAGCGTCATTCGGAACAGATTGTCCGCCAGGACCCTTTCCAAAGATTACTTTTAAATCCTTGACCATATCAAGTATATCATCACCAGTACGGTGGCGAGGCTTCTTCCGGTGATCTGCCTCACCTTTGAAATGCTTGCCTTTCTTTCTTACGGGATGCCTGCTCTGAAGAAATTGACGATGCCCCAGGTACACATTCTTCTTACATTTATCCAAATATATACTGTCGGTATCATCTAAACAGTGCGTGCATGCGTGGTATCCCTTGTTTGTCTGTCCTGAAAGGTTACTGAGAGCAGGCCAATCATTGATGGTTACAAACAGCAACGCTCGCAGGTCAAATTCCTGTTGTTTGTGCTCATCCCACGCACGTACACCTTTTCCATTCCACAGCTCTAAAAGTTCTTCGACTAATGGCCTTAGCTACACATCAATGTCGTTGCCGGGTTGCTTGGGGCCTTGGATGAGCACTGGCATCATAATGAACTTCCGCTTCATGCACAACCAAGGAGGAAGGTTATAGATACATAGAGTCACAGGCCAGGTGCTATGATTGCTGCTCTGCTCCCCAAAAGGATTGATGCCATCTGCACTTAAACCAAACCATACATTCCTTCCGTCATCTGCAAAGTCCTTCCACTTTCTCTCGATTTTTCTCCACTGTGATCCGTCAGCGGGTACTCTCAACTTCCCGTCTTTCTTACGGTCATCTTAATTTGTGCCATCGCATCAACTTGGCATGCTCTTTGTTTTGGAACAAACGTTTCAACCGTGGTATTATAGGAGCATACCACATCACCTTGGCAGGAATCTTCTTCCTGGGGCGCTCGCCCGCAACATCACCAGGGTCATCGTGGCCGATCTTATAGCGCAATGCACAGCATACCGGGCATGCATTCAAATCCTCGTACTCACCGCGGTAGAGGATGCAGTCATTAGGGCATGCATGTATCTTCTGCACCTCTAATCCTAGAGGGCAGACGGCCTTCTTTGCTTCGTACGTACTGTCGGGCAATTCGTTGTCCTTTGGTAGCTTATTCTTCATTATTTTCAGCAACTTTTCAAATGCCTTGTCAGGTACACCATTCTCTGCCTTCCATTGCAGCAATTCCAGTGTGGTACCCAGCTTTTTCTTGTCATCTTCGCAATTTGGGTACAACAATTTCTTGTGATCCTCTAACATGCGCCGCAACTTCAGCTTCTCCTTTTCACTTGCACAGTTTCTATTTGCATCGGCAATGGCCCGACCAAGATCATCAGCGTGCTCATCTGATGCCTCTTCTTCAGCTCCTTCCTGCATTGCCGGCTCAGCTTCTTCCCCCATTGTTGTACCATCGTATTCATGGAACCCATGGCCAGGATAGCTGTCGTCATCCTCTTCTTCTTCATTCTGTTCCATTAGGACCCCTCTTTCTCCGTGCTTGGTCCAACAGTTATAGCCGGACATGAAACCGGACTCAAACAGGTGGACGTGAATGGTTCTTGAGTTAGAGTAATTTCGATCATTCTTACAGCCAGCACATGGACAATACATAAAACCATCCGCCCGCTTGTTTGCCTCAGCCGCAACCAGAAAAGTATGCACGCCATTAATGAACTGGGGAGAGCATCGGTCATCGTACATCCATTGCCGGCTCATCTTCATTACACAACACCGAAAAGACCAAATTAATACAAGTTCATACATAAAGTTCATACACACTTGTTCTCATAAAGCAACATACAAACTCTCTAGCTAAAGCATTTAAATGCAACAACAAATGCAATCAAGATCGCAACTAAGGTAACAATTGATCCAACAGCATAGTGATACCAAGCCTCACTATCAATGGCATATTTTTTAAATTTTCTAATCTTCAAGCGCATTGCATCCATCTTGATCTTGTGATCATCGACGACATCGGCAACATACAACTCCAGTTTCATCTTCTCTTCTTCAACTCTTTTCAATTTTTCTTTCAAATACTCGTATTCTTTTTCAACTAAATTTAACTTCTTGACAAGAATATCTATGTCGGTTGCAATTTCCGGTTCACATACCTCCTAGATAAAAATATCTATGTCAACTTGATGGGCATAATTGTCATAAACGCGAAATGCAACAAATAGTTATAAAAGAGAATATATATACCACATCCGAATCATAAACCGGACGAGGGCCGACGGGGACGGATATCAAAGTCATGGCACTATGTATAACAAACAATCATACATGTAAGAAAATTATACAATTAACTATCTAAATCATACAAATAAGATTTTTTTTTATAAAAAGGATAAGAACGAACAAGAGGCTCACCAAGGTGTGGTGACGGCGACGGGACGGTGCGGGCGATCGACGGTGGTTAGGACGGGGACGGGAAGGCACTAAGTAAACCACACCTACACATGCAAAGTAAGAAGTTAATTTGAGCTCAAATTGCATATAAATCAAATGAACTACTACCACATATAAATACTCCCAAACTAAAACCCACAAATCACTATACTTATAGAGCATTGCAAGAGCTAATCTAGCAATGAGAGATGAAAGGACAAAGTTGCTAACCTTTGTGAACACTTGGATGGATGGGGTGCCTCCAAATCTTGACAAATTTTGGCAAAAATGGAGGATGAGCTCGAGGAAGAGGGAAGAACAAAGGAGGGGAAGAAGGGGGAAAAAGGGAGGAGTACTGTGATCGGGCTGGCCGAATTCATATAGGGGATCTTTAGTCCCGGTTGGTATCTCCAACCGGGACTAAAGGGGGGGCCTTTAGTCCCAGTTGGTGATACCAACCGGGACTAAAGGGGCTCGTGGGGGCCCCAGCTGACACCAGCCTGCCACCACCCTTTAGTCCCGGTTCGTGTTACGAACCGGGACTAAAGGGGGGCCCTGTAGTCCCGGTTGGTGATACCAACCGGGACTAAAGGGGCTCGTGGGGGCCCCAGCTGACACCAGCCTGCCACCACCACATTAGTCCCGGTTCGTGTTACGAACCGGGACTAAAGGTCCGGAACGAACCGCGACTAATGATGCCCGTCCTGAACCGGGACTAATGGTCACATTAGTGCCGGTTCAAAACCCGACCGGGACTAAAGCTGCGGACAAAAGGTCCGTTTTCTACTAGTGATGGTTTGCAGTCCGAATATCCAAAGCGACTCAACACCTTCTCAACATAATGGGATTGCAGAAGTGTAATCCCACCCTCATCATCTCTCAAAAGCTTGATGTTCAAGATAACATCAGCCACTCCAAGGTCCTTCATCTCAAAGTTCTGAGATAAAAGGGACTTAACTTCCTCAATCACTTTGAGGCTAGTTCCAAATATCAGTATGTCATCAACATACAAGCACAGTATAACTCCTTCGCCCCCACCATAGCGATAGTATACACATGTGTTAGCTTCATTAACAAAGAAGCTAACAGATGTCAAAGTTTCATTAAATTTCTCATGCCATTGCTTAGGCGCTTGTTTCAGGCCATATAAAGATTTCAGCAGCTTACACACCTTTCCTTCCTGACCATCTATTACAAAGCCATCTGGCTGTTGCATATAAATTTCCTCGTCTAACTCTCCATTCAGGAAAGCCGTCTTGACGTCCATTTGATGGACGAGAAGACCATGCGAGGCCGCCAACGAGAGTAATACTCGAATGGTGGCCAGTCTGGCCACAGGTGAATAAGTGTCGAAGAAATCTTCTTCTTCTTTCTGGGCATAGCCCTTGGCCACAAGCCTAGCCTTGTACTTATCAATCGTACCGTCGGGCCTAAGCTTCTTCTTGAACACCCACTTACATCCCAATGGTTTGCAACCATAGGGACGCTCAGTAATCTCCCAAGTCCCGTTAGCCATGATGGAGTCCATCTCGCTACGGACCGCATCCTTCCAGTAATCAGCTTCTGGAGATGCATATGCTTCTGAAATAAAAGTGGGAGTATCATCCACGAGGTACACAAGGAAATCATCACCAAAGGTCTTTACAGTCCTTTGTCTCTTCCCCCTACCAAGGGTTTCCTCGTCATCCTCCTCAGGATTTTCATCGTGTGTTTGTTCATAATATTCCATCGGAATGGAAGGTTCAGGAGTCTCCTCAGATTCCTGTCTAGAAGTGCTTTGCATATCTCTCATAGGAAAAATGTCCTCAAAGAATGTAGCATCCTTAGACTCCATAATTGTACCGACCTTCTGGTCAGGTACCTCAGATTTCACTACTAGAAATCTATAGCCAACGCTATTCTTCGCGTAGCCCAAATTAACGCAGTCCACGGTCTTTGGTCCAAGCTTACGCTTTTTGGGAATCGGCACATTGACTTTCGCCAAACAACCCCAAGTACGTAAGTAGGAGAGCGTCGTCCTTCTCTTCGACCACTGCTCATATGGAGTGACCTCATTATCTTTTATCGGAACCTTATTCAGGACATGACACGAAGTCAATATAGCCTCCCCCCACCAAGCCTTGGATAAACCCGATGTATCTACCATGGCGTTAACCAAATCAGTTAGAGTACGGTTTTTCCGCTCGGCAACCCCATTCGACTGGGGCGAATAGGGAGGCGTCCTCTCATGAATAATACCGTGTTCCGCACAGAAAGAATCAAACTCATTTGAGAAGTACTCTCCACCACGGTCAGACCGGACTCGTTTAATTTTCTTTTCAAGTTGATTCTCAACTTCTGCCTTATAGATTTTAAAGTAGTGTAGAGCCTCGTCTTTAGTATTTAACAGATACACATAGCAATATCTAGTGGAATCATCTATCAATGTCATGAAGTATTTCTTTCCACCTTTAGTCAACACACCATTCATCTCACAGAGATCAGAATGTATGAGTTCTAATGGCGCCAAGTGTCTCTCCTCCGCAGCCTTATGAGGCTTGCGAGGTTGCTTAGCTTGCACACACGTAAGGCACTTAGAACCTTTGGCTAAAGTGAAATTCGGGATTAAATTCAGTTTTGCTAGCCGCGTCATAACACCAAAACTAATGTGACAAAGACGTGAATGCCAAACTTCAGATTCATTAACACTCGAATGAATATTGTTCACGACTTTATTACAAAGATCAGCGAGAGAAAGGCGGAACATTCCTCCGCATTCATAACCCTTTCCAACAAATAGTCCATATTTCGTAACAACTACTTTATTAGACTCGAAGACCAACTTAAACCCTTCTCTACATAGAAGGGAGCCACTAACGAGGTTCTTCTTGATGGCGGGGACATGCTGCACGTTCTTCAGCTGCACGATCCTTCCCGAAGTAAACTTCAGATCGACCGTGCCAACACCATGAACAGAAGCACTCACGCCATTCCCCATCAATACGGACCCGTGACCTGTGGCCTGGTAAGAGGAAAACAATGAAATGTCAGCACACACATGAACACCTGCACCTGTGTCCACCCACCAATCGGTGGACTGACAAACTGAAAATACAGCAAATAAATTACCGTACCCAGATGCACCACTTTCATTGTTGCCCACAATCATATTGGCAGACTTGGAGTCCTGCCCTGGCTTCTTGTACTTGTTTGGGCAGCTGCTAGCCCAATGTTCCTCCGAACCACAAGTAAAGCAGCCATCTCCCTTCTTGTTCTTCTTGAAGGTCTTCTTACCCTTCTTCTTAAAGTCGGTATTCTGTTGGACAGAATTCTTTCCCTTGGGCTTGTGGGAATTGAAGTTCTTCTGACGCACCATATTGGCCACAGAAGTTCCTTCGACCCCTTTTCCATGCGAGTCTTTTGCTCTTGAGTTCTGCTCAACACTCAGATGGCCGATGACATCCTCTACTGAGAATTCACGCCTCTGATGTTTCAGAGTGGTAGCAAAATTCCTCCAGGAATTAGGGAGCTTAGCGATTATACAGCCCGCGACAAATTTGCCTGGTAAATCGCACTTCAGAAGGTCAAGCTCCTTAGCGATGCATATTATCTCATGAGCCTGTTCCAATACAGAGCGGTTCTCAACCATTTTGTAATCGTGCAACTGCTCTATAACATACATCTCGCTCCCAGCATTGGTGGCCCCGAATTTAGATTCGAGCGCCTCCCACAAGTCCTTGGCAACCCGCACATGTAAATATGCGTCAACCAACTTATCTCCGATCACGCTTAGAACTGCTCCGAGGAATACGACGGTGGCCTCCCTGAACGCCTTCTCCTGTTCAGGAGCAATCGTTCCCGTGGAAGGGACACCGGCGACCCAGAACACGTTCATAGCCGTGAGCCATAAGGTGGTTCTGGTCTGCCAACGCTTAAAGTACGTACCGGTAAACTTATCCGGTTTCAGTGCAGCAGCAAAACCACTAGCCGAAAAATTCCTACACAAATTAGGTTTTTGGATTGCTGAGTAAATAGGCAATTTTTCGATTAATTTAATCCAGGAATAAATCACTAACATGACGCTGACAGTATTAATCTCGTACTGGTACCTAACCATGCAAGCTCGTACTACGCAAATAACAGATTCATCTACGCATACAGCAAGCAAGTAGGAAACAGTAATGAACAGGAGAGGGCTAAACAAGGTATACCCTCCAGTAGGCCAGTTGGCCGCAGCAGCGGCGTTGGCGGCGGCGGCGTCCTCGGCCGCCTTCTTGTCAGCTTCGGCCTTCTCGGCAGCGGCACGGTCGGCGTCGGTGGACATGGCGATGCAGACATAGAGGAAGTAGACGGACGGAACGGCAGCGAGCAGTCGCGTAGTCGCTCCCCAAAACCTAATCGCCCCTCTCCCGTACAAGATCTAGAGAGGCGGGGTTTCGGAGGCCTGCTCTCCCGTCGACCGTGTACGCGGCGGACGGGATGGAATCACCGGCGGCGGCAGCAGTAGCGGAACGGTGGACAGGGGCGGAGCGCGTGGAGGCAGATGCGATCTGTTCCGTGACGTCTAGGGTTGGCCAACGCCTCCAATATGTAGGCGCGGCCGGGCGGAGAGACGTGGGCTGGACCCACGTCCGAGTCGGTAACAGCCCACGATCTGACGTCGCATAGGTGTGAGCTCGGCTCGGCTCAATCCCGCAACCCACGGCGCGTCGTGACGAGGCGAGGCGGGCGGCGGAGGAGGAGTGCGCGAGGGCCTCTTCTCTTCTCATGCTCCAATAGCATGTGGAAGAGAATCCCTTATAAACCACTCCAACTCCCTCTCCACTCGCAAGGTGGTACTAAACTTCCCACCACCTCTCACACCCACATGGGCCTTAGGGATTTTCTGAAATTCTATATGGGCCTTAAGCCCATCGGCAGATTTCTACAAATAGTTGACTGCAAAACTTGTACTACATAATAGGTGGGTTCTGTAAATTTGAAATTTATCAATTAATTGCACGAAATGGAGAAAAGGACTTCCGACATCATATAGTATAACACGCTCGTGGTTAATCAATAGTTTTTATAAATTATAGTAGATCAAAAAAATGATATACTATTTTAAAACTTTACAGTGTGTGTGCACCTTATATGGAGGTAGCGGTACCTAACCTTCTGCAACTCGTAGAAGATACACACATGGATTAATCGCAACACTCCCCCATCCAAGTCTTCTTCCATCCGAACACCCGGGCACCACCACTTTCGAAGAAATGATAACCTATAAAATGTATTACCATTCCCAAAGCCAGAGAATCTCATCTCCAGCCAATCCAGAGATTAGTCAAACAAGAGATCATATAATTGTAACTTGTAAGTTCTGTCTCGGTTGCCTAATCTTGGAGCACTTAACTATGGGATGCAAGTTAACTCGAAGATACTATTAGAAAAGGCAATCAACATATGTTTTTCTTTTTAATCAAGAAAGAAAAATGCTGGGATCACGAATTGGCAAATGGAAGAGCCTTCATTGGACGCAAATCCTTATCTGGTTGAGAGGATCAAAATTAGAGATGGTGAATATGACTCAAACTGGTCGATGTTTGCATGTATGATTTTAGCTATGAGATCTTTATCCGAGAAGAGACTTCTCTACCTTGTAGTCTCAACTTTATGAAAATATTTGAGATTTCTATGTTAAAATGGATGACCTGTTTGACATATACAGTGAACATCATGTCCTGTAAATCTGTAATAACATTTCCTTTTCATAATGGCTAACTCATACCAAATAATTATGCATTACGGTAATATTTGATTATGAGCTATAATTAAGTACTGAAATGATGCTACTTCAGGACAACGTAAGAAAGCAGTTGAAATCAAGTGCAGAGAAAGTCAGCAATTGGATCGACTCCAAGTTCAGCAACGCCGTCTCCAATGTCTCAATCAAGCTGTTCGACTGGACCTTGGGTCACCTGCGTACCTAGCTGGTCCAAGAGGATTGACGGATGTCGCACACCTCTTACCTGCCCAGGAACGCAGATGAATTTTCGTCGGGGCAGATTGCAGTCCGTGAACTTCCAACTTTTGCTACTACCGCAAGATCGTTCCTGAGGTGGGACAAATCCACCGCCCACCGCGCTGCCCGCGTGTCAGGAGGACGCCCGCGTATGTGGACGGATCACGTGGTTTGGCTTGCGCGTAGGAGACGACGACGTCGCTGTTGTTGCCGAGCACAGACTCACGCGAGGAACGAAGAGAGAGAGAGAGAGAGGTATTTTTTGTGTGCCGTCGCGTTTTTCTGTTATTCATCTCTTTATCTCAGCGATTACAGAGGCTAACTAACTCCCGATCAGCTGCTCTTGATCCGCGTCTGTCGCGCCATCCCACGACTGCGTCACAAGTGCCTATCTGACCGGCAGATTACAACAAACTGAAAAACAAACGAGAGAACGCGCTGAGAGCACTTCCCACACCCTAGCTACGTGCATGTAGCCGTCCCACCAGACGTGCATGCATGCATTATTTTAAAGCAAAAACTAAGCAGCGTACTGTGTAGAGCTGAGGTTAGCTTGATCCAACAGTCGCCGCCGGCATGGCACAACTTACCTTGGTGGCCGTTATGGACGTGCACGACAAGGTCGAAGACCCGCAAGGTTGTGCCTAGCTAGATCAAGCACCGGCTCGAGCCTCCTGGCGCCGGCTAACTCGACGTAGCACGTGGTTGGCTTGCGCGTACGAGGAGAGACTAGGACGTTGCCGCCGCCATGGCAAAACTCACTGGCGTGGCCGTTGTGGCCGTGCACGACGGTTGCGCCCAGAGCAAGCACCGGCTCATTGCCCACGATTGTGTGTTGCTCGTGAATCTTGTCCACGACTACATTGAATATATAGGCAGATCCAGCTAGCTCGTCTTCACGTGTGTGTCCTGCCCAAATTAATCAGCAAGAACAAGCTAACTTGGTGGCATGGACCTTGCCGGCGAGCTGACACTGACAGACCGCACTCGGTGCTCCCGGCCGAAGACGTTGGAGGATGAAGGGGAGGGGCACGTGCAGTGCAGTGCAGCGCAGTTGGGGTAGAGGCAATAGCCGGTCGCGATCGAAGGCAGTACGGGCACAACCCGCCCACAGATTTCCCACCGGTACAGCTAGCTGAGCAGTGGGTTGTGCAGCGGCATACTCAAGCTCACCAACGAGATTAGCAAGTTGTGGACCATAGCTCGCTGGCCGATTATTATATATGTCAGGAGGACCTTCTATATATATATATGAGAAAGCTAGAGATGTCTTCGAGGAGGGGTTTTCTTCCGTGATGACAGTGCAGGAATTCAATGTGACGTTTATTTGAGGCTTATACACAATTTGAGCAGAATATATATGCTTGCGGCAATCGATCACTCTATGGGGAGCGACGAAGGTGAGAAAGGGGGCAGGAAGAAGAGGATGGATGGAGAAGCTAGCTAGAGAAATATAACTTGCAGCGTGTTGGTTTAAAGATGAAGATGAGACACTGATTTAGGCTGGAAAGGTTTGAGCGATTATTGGATTAGCAATGCCACGTAATGTAATATGGAAGAGTACGTGGCACTGGTAAGACTTGATATAGCACCTCGATTTATCATTTTGTTTTGCTTGACTTACATTAAGCCGCAGAAAAATAAATAAATGAATCAGTTCATTCAGTGCATTTTTTTCTCAAGGATACGTATTAATTCATTCTGTAGCGGTAGCCAGTATAGGAACTCTCATTTGAAGTTAGTTGATACGTCATGGTTAGTTCGCCCGTTTCATCCGTTTTCTTTGTTTCTATGTAAGTTCTAAGGCGAAGTTTGTTATTGAGGCTGATGGCGTGGTGCAACCGGAGGCCGGTCAGCAGGGGTTGGAGGAGAAGAGGATCAGTCATGGACGCCGTCGGCAAGCAGCGTCCCGCGTCGGCGAAGGAGGGCACAACGTACGGACCGGGCGCGATCGGGGACCGCCCAGACCAGTCCCTCTGCCCAATTGAAAGCTACGTTCACTAGGCCACGCCACAATTAACTCCATGAAGCCGAGACGGCGTCATCTTGCATCGTTGCTGCCGTGCTCCGCGTCCATGCATCCACGCGTCGATTTATTTGCTAAGCAAGCGTCTGCATCCCCTCTGTAGCCCCCAGCCTCCTCCTGTGCGTCGCCCATCCCAGGAGCTGCCTTCCACCAACCAACCTGGCAAGTCCGTAGCATGGTCCCCGGATATACTCGCTTCGGTCAACATCTCCGTAGGGGCAGCTGTTCTGTGTTCCAACGGTGATGACACCTCTCATCCTTTAATGCCAAGCCAACCATGGTAGTTTGAATATAAGGAGGATGCGGCAGGCACATTGTACGTGATGCCTAGGTTTCCTTCTGCTACTACTACATCTTGGCTTTGCAATTTTTATATAATTCCTGTTTGATGATTTATATTTGTAAATTGTAATACTACCTAATTTGATTAAAACCACAACATTACCAACTTACACTACATGCTCAATGATTTTCTTTAAATGTTACGTACTGGAGTATTTACAAGAAAACTGATGTCAACACTCAAGCAAAAACACCCATGCTCTCTATTCAACACTTGAACTATCCAGTGATGCATGTCATTCGGTTTTTGGTGAACTATGTATTTGTCTTCTCGATAATTACTATGCTCCTCCAAGTGTTGAATGGAATTAACAGCTTTCCATACTGCATATCAAAACACTAAATATTATCGTGCCAAAGTGAATGGTAGAAAAAGGAAGAATATGATCTTATCATTGGAGCAAGATGGGAGAGTTGTTGAAGGTCAAAAGAATCTGATTGAGTATATCACCCAATTTTATAAGGATTTGTTTGGGACCCCTGAGACTTCTTCTATTTCCTTGAGAGATCAACCTATGACTCAGATTGCTCAAAGGGATGCTGATGCCCTACTAGCTGAGTTTACTTTGGAGGAAATTAAAGAGGTGGTTTTCAAAATGAAGAAAAATAAAAGCCCTGGACCAGATGGCCTCCCTGCTGATTTCTACCAGCATTTTTGGGATCTGGTGAAATGGGACTTAAAAGGGCTTCTTGATGATTTTCATTCTGGTAATCTGTCTAGATTAAACTATGGCATCATAACCCTGATACCAAAAATTAAAGATGCTAAAGAAATTCAGAGATTCAGGCATATATGTCTGTTGAATGTCAGTTTTAAAATAATTACCAAGGTGTTAATGAATAGATTGAGTAAGGTAGTAAATCATGTTATTTCCAGGAATCAGACTCCTTTATTAAGGGGAGATATATCATGGACGGTGTGGTGATATTACATGAATCCCTGAATTCTATTCATACCAAAAAACAGAGTGCTCTTCTTTTTAAGGTTGATTTTGTAGGGTAACGCAGTAGAAAACAAAAAAAATCCGACCTACGCACCAGCCCAGGACCACTATGGAGACTGCATACAAGGTTTGATCTTATTCGTTACCGACTCGTAGCGCAGCGGAAGTAGAGTCGATGACGAACGGCGGTGCAGATCCCCGCAGCTAGGATTTTACAACCTCCCAACCGCGAGGATGTATACCCTCATCTGCCCCGCAGACAGCCCTCCGGGAGGCGGTCGCACAGTCCCCCGGACGGTGTCGCGGACAGCCCTTCGGGAGGACCTCCGAAACTCGGACTGTCACTCGGACAGCCCTTCGGGAGGACCTCCAAAACTCGGACGGTCACACGGACAGCCCTTCGGGAGGCACTCTCGAACTAAGACCGAAACTACGATCTCTCTACAGAGTTGCACACATACGGTGTCATCTATCCGGCAGGGCTTCGCCGTCCAGAACTAGTTCCCACCGGAACCCAGACAGCCTTTCGGCTCTACGAAACTATTTCGCTGGGAGGGAGAGAGAAGCCAGAAATGTCATGGCACTTGTATGTGAGAAGGAAGTGAGTGTGGAGGCAGCCCCTCCACCTCTATTTATAGGAAATCCAAGGGGTAGGGTTTCTTGGCCCCCAAGCCTTCTAGAAACCTTTTTGGGAAAATATCCCAAAAGGTGACTTTTCCATAAATATCCCAAAAAGCACTTTCACTATTCACGACGACATTTTTCAGCGTCTGATCGAACTGAAAATATTCATGTGGGCTTAGAACATTTCCAGTACCCACCAAAATAATTTTCAACGCTAGCCGGAACAATTCCGGTTTAGTGATTTTCATCTGCGAAAAGCATCTGAAGCGGTTTCGGCAGCTCCGGAACATTTCCGGTTTTCATTCCGGAAAATTCCAGAAAGTTTCCAGAATGATTCTGGCACCCTCCAAGAATTATCAGGCTTGTGCCGAAACCAATTTGACTTTATGGTGTACTCCGAAACAACTTTTCGGTTTAGTGATTTTCATCTGTGAAAAGCAACTAAAGCGGTTCCGGCAGTCCGGAACATTTCCGGTTTTTGTCTATGAAAAATCTCAGAAGTTACCGGAACAATTCTGGTACCTTCCAATAATTTCCAGGTATGTGCCGAAACCAATTTGACTTTATGGAATACCCTGAAACAACTTTTCAGTTTTACCGGAACTATTCCGATATCCTCTCCGGAACGTTTCCGTTTGGTCCGAAACTTTTTCGATGATTTTCTCTCAGACTCCCCGTCTAGTATTCAGCAGATAGATGACCCTTAAGCGTGTGACCCTATAGGTTCGGTGAAGTATAGACATGACCCGGAACCCCTTCCGATCAATGATCAACATCAGAGCCGTGGACACCCATATTGACCCCTATACCCACACGAATGAATATTCGAGTGAACCTCCAGTTGCCGTGTGCTATTCCTGTTGCTTCGCGATATGTTACAAATACCCGAGGTGAGACATGTTGGCATCCCCGCGGATCAACAACTTGTCCACTATGCCAGTTACCTCGTTACCGGTATTGTTCTCTTTTCTCGTTCCCGTGTTCCGGCATCCCCGTGATCAAATCACAAAGTGTCTGGCCAGACGATGATGGATACCGTAACACCGAGAGGGCCCAGAGATATCTCTCCATCGTCGGAGGAGCAAATCCCAATCTTGAGCTATCAAGTTACTTGACATACTTTTCCATGAACCCGTAAGCCGCCGTAATAGCCACCCATTTACAGATGACGTTTAACAAACCCCAAAGTTCATGAAGCAAGCATGAAGAAACTCGATACTCTCATGGTCTAAGGAATCATGCAAACGTTAACCATCTCTGTGTTATTAACCATTAACTTATGACGAATGAATCTCATAGCATAACATCAATTCGGGTCGATTCAACACAAGTGTTCTACCAACATTGTGCCCTCAAAATTGCCGGCATAGCCATGCCCATGATCAGGAAAACAGGATCATCATGCAATACTTGAGCCAGTCTTAGAGGCCAGACTAGGAATACATTTTACCATTTATTATTCCACACGTGCATATGAGTCTTCCTCCGAGCCTCGTGGTTATTGCAGACTCGAGAACCATAGCAGTTATAGCATGGAACATAAACCTAATTATGAACAGGGAGATAATCAATAACATTTATTATTGCCTCTAGGGCATATCTCCTACAGACTCCCACTTGCACTAGAGTCAATAATCTAGTCAATGCTAATGCACTTTACACCTATGGCATACTGGTGTAAAATATGCTTCGCATGTGGTATAGCCTGATGTCCAACGGATCTGACGACTTCAGCTCCGTGTGTAACTTTGCATATCCTCGCGTTTTCACGCTTTCACAAAATTCATATTTTGTGTGGACTTGGCTTTGCATATGTGTGAATCATTGGTCGAAACCTGATTCCTCAGACTGAGCTATGGAGCAACTATCTGCAATAGTGTCCCATAGACCAAAGCCATCTTGGAACCATACTAAGTTCATGAATGAACTATATGATTCAACATCTTCTTTGTCGCTTCTAAAGCGTCAACATACTTAGCCTTTGTTATAGAATTCGCCACAGTATCTTGTTTGGAACAATTTCCAACTACCGTGCCACCAGGTTGTGTATTACACAAAAACCCTTAACTTAAATCGAAAATCGCATGGAGCATTGATGAAGACTGTATCGATGTAACCTTTTACAACGAACTCTTCATGATCTCCGCTTGCGAGAAAACATGGCATCAGTACTGCTCTAGTACTCAATGACATCTTTCACTGTTGTCCCATGATCAGTACTTTGATCACTATGGTATCTATACTCGCAACAACTTTGGAGTATTGGACATATCTGGTTGTTTTTACATACCATGGAATACATGATTAATCCACACACAAGAGTGTGTGGAATCTCCATCATGTATTTCACTCATCAGTGTTTTGGGACACTGAGTCTTGCAAAAACTCTTTCCATGTGACTTCGGCAAGAATCACTCCTTGGCGTTTTAAATGCTAAAAGGTTTTAGCATCTTGTCAATATGTATTCATTGCTTAGCCCCATTAGGTAAATCTATCTCCATAGATCATCATGCCTAATATTGAGGCTATTTAGCCCAAGCACTTCATCGGAAAAACTATTTTCAAATGAAGTCCTAATTCGTGTCAAGAAATTTATTTCCAATTAACAATGTGTCAAGTACACAAGGTTTTTAGAAATATTATTATGCTCCCACTTACTTTCTTGAATCACAAGCATCTTCGATACCCATTTGATGAAGTCAAAACCCTTTTGACCATTCCATCAAAAACGAAGATTCCAACTCCACTTTGCTCTCTTCTGTCCATCGCTGGAACTCTGAAGTTTGCATACTTACTAGCATCCTCTGGATCGACAAATTACTTTGGACTGTATCACATACAAGTCCTAGGTTTCATTTCCATCACATGGAAATCCTTTTGTCATCCATGTTTCATATCTCATGATTGAAATATGTATTAATTGCTAGTTCAACCCGAACCGACTTTAAGCATCGCTACGGTGAGACAATCTCATCGTAGTCAACTCCTTGAACTTGTTATTGCAACAAGTCAAGCTTTATGGATAAAACATTTTATCCGTATCAGTTTTTAGTTCCATAAATATTCGTTAGACTCTAAGTCTTCCGAAAGGTGTATCAAGATCTTAATCTTGAATCACTTATATGGAAACTATCTCGGATTGTATTGGCATTTAGCCAATTCCGGAGTCAGGGCCCATCAACGCTTCCTTGTGAATCGTAGGTATACTGTTGTCTAACAACAATATCTCGTTTGCGCACCTGATAGGTTTGCACGAGCTTTGCCTACGTGGTTCAGCTGCAAGTTCGTCCGAAGTCCATACATTTTATTGTAGAGACTTTCGTATCAGTCGCAGTAGGAAACTCCGGAATTACTTCCAAGGTCTCTTTCCTTTGATCTGATGACGATGATACTGTTTATCTCGTCGAGTTGCACTGTTCTCCCACTCACCTTTTTGAAAGAACCATTTTCTTCAAAAAAGCATACCGTTCTTTGTGGCAAACCTATTTGCCTCGGTATTGTGGTGGGGAAATACCCAATGACTTGGGATAACCTACAAAGTAGCACTTGTCTGATTTGGAATAGGATTGTAACCTTTTACACAAGCCCCATATTCCAAATGTTAAGAAAAGATATAATATGGTTGGGCGTATCATACCATGGCGTAATTTCAACAGACCCGATGGAGCTCTTTTCAGTGTAAAAGCCGCAGTCTCTAAAGCATCACTTTAAAAGGGATAATCGCAAATTTATTTATGTCATCTTTGATCTTACCATGTCATGAATGGTTCGATTACATCTACACGGACTCTCCACTTGCAGTGGTGCTCCGGGAGGTGCAAGTTATGAAACCCCTTTCATAACTCATCAGACATTCGCTAAACTTGTAACTCAAATATTCCTTTCTGCAATCGAATTATAGAAACATAATTTTCTTGTTACAACAACTTCTACTTCATTTTTGAAAACCTTATGAATGAATTCAAAAGATCCAGACTTACGTCTCATCAAGTAAATATCAATATATCTATTTGAGTCATTTCTGAAGATAGATAAATCCACTACTTGCAACAACATTTATTGAACTACACACATCAAAATGTATGATCACCAATAAGTTTGTTGCTCGTTCCTTATGGCCTGTGAACGGTATTTCAGTCACTTCACTTTTCGGAGGAAAGTTGCAAGTGTCAGATAATTCAAAATCAAATGACTTTAAAATCCATCATAATGGAATTTTCCATGCGGGTTTCTCCAATGTGACCAAATGCAGTGCCACACATATGTGGTATTCTTTTAGTCTTGCGACATTTAGCGTTAGTGTTATGGATGTATCATATTACCATCAATATGTTGGGGAACGTTGCATGGGAAACAAAAAATTTCCTACGCACACACAAGATCTATCCATGGTGATGAGCATCTACGAGAGGGAGAGTGAATCTACATACCCTTGTAGATCGCTAAGCGGAAGCGTTTAAGAAACGCGGTTGATGTAGTCGAACGTCTCCGCGATCCAAATCGCAAGTCGTCCCTCGATCCGATCACGAACTAGTGCCGAACGGACGGCACCTCCGCGTTCAACACACGTACGGCTTGATGACGCCTTCACCTCCTCGATCCAGCGAGCAATGATGAAGTAGTGGTTGAGTTCCAGCAGCACGACGGCGTGGTGATGGTGGTGAGGAACAATCTCTGCAGGGCTTCGCCAAGCGCTACGGAGATTATGACGGAGGAACTAGAGGGTTAGGGTTGCCGCACACGGCTTGGGGAAATCTTGATGTATCCCGTGTGCTAGCCCTGCCCCTCTATTTATATGTTGAGCCTTGGGGTCTAAACTTGGAGTAAAAGCCTCCTCCGGGTCGGTTTTGCCCGCACAAGGTCGGTTTGGCCCGCAGGGAAAGAGTCCAACTCGGATCCCTGCCGAACCGTGCACAGCCGCACACAAGCGGTAGTACCGCTTCACACAAGCGGTAGTACCGCTTCACACAAGCGGTAGTACCGCTCGGGCGGTAGTACCGCTTCACCAAGCGGTAGTACCGCTTACGCGGCAGCAAAACTACTTTTGCACTTTCCAATACCTCGTGGGCTTTTATCCCTTGGCCCATATAAAGTGTTGCTGCACCCGAACACTTCGGTAAACATCCGGAACCCCTTCCGGTGAACTCCGGAACTCTTCCGGAGATCAAAACACTATTATCACATATATCAATCTTTACCTCCGGACTATTCCGGAGATCCTCGTCATGCCCGGGATCTTATCCGGGACTCCGAACAACCTTCGATCACCAACATAATAACTCAACTATACTAATCGTCACCAAACGTTAAGTGTGTAGACCCTGCGGGTTCGAGAACTATGTAGACATGACCGAGACACCTCTACGGCCAATAACCAATAGCGGGACCTGGATGCCCATATTGGCTCCTACATATTCTACGAAGATCTTTTATCGGTCGAACCTCTATGTCAAGGATTCAGTTAATCCCGTATGCTGTTCCCTTTGTTCTTCGGTATGTTACTTGCCCGAGATTCGATCGTCGGTATCACTATACCTAGTTCAATCTCGTTACCGGCAAGTCTCTTTACTCGTTCCGTAATACAAGATCCTGTGGCTAACTCTTTAGTCACTTTGCTTGCAAGGCTCAATGTGATGTTGTATTACCGAGTGGGCCCTGAGATACCTCTCCGTCACACGGAGTAACAAATCCCAGTCTTGATCCATGCCAACCCAACAGACACCCTCGGAGATACCTATAGAGCACCTTTATAGTCACCCAGTTACGTTGTGACGTTTGATACACACAAGGTATTCCTCCGGTGTCAGTGAGTTGCATGATCTCATGGTCAAAGGAACAGATACTTGACATGCAGAAAACAATAGCAATAAACTGACACGATCAAATGCTACGTTTACAGTTTGGGTCTTGTCCATCACATCATTCTCCTAATGATGTGATCCCGTTATCAAAAGACATCTCATGTCAATGGCTAGGAAACCTTAACCATCTTTGATCAACGAGCTAGTCAACTAGAGGCATACTAGGGACACAGTGTTGTCTATGTACCCACACATGTATTTGAGTTTCCAATCAATACAATTATAGCATGGATAATAAACGATTATCATGAACAAGGAAATATAATAATAACCAATTTATTATTGCCTCTAGGGCATATTTCCAACAGTCTCCCACTTGCACTAGAGTCAATAATCTAGTTCACATCACTATGTGATTTACATTGTAATGAATCGAACACCCATGCAGTTCTGGTGTTGTTCATGTTTAGCCCTTGGAAGAGGTTTAGTCATCGGATCTGCAACATTTAGATCCGTGTGTACTTTGCAAATATTTATGTCGTCCTCCTTGATGTAATCGCGGATGGAATTGAAACGTCGCTTTATGTGTCTGGTCCTCTTGTGAAATCTTGGTTCCTTGGCTAGAGCAATGGCACCAGTATTATCACAAAACAGAGTCATTGGGTTTAAGTGCACTAGGCACTACTCCAAGATCTGTCATGAACTCCTTCATCCAGACACCTTCCTTCGCCGCCTCCGAGGCAGCGATGTACTCCGCTTCGCATGTAGAATCTGCTACCACGCTTTGCTTGGAACTGCACCAGCTAACCGCACCCCCATTTAGAATAAATACGTATCCGGTTTGCGACTTTGAGTCATCCGGATCAGTGTCAAAGCTTGCATCGACGTAACCCTTTACGACGAGCTCTTGATCACCTCCATAAACGAGAAACATGTCCTTAGTCCTTTTCAGGTACTTCAGGATATTCTTGACCGCCGTCCAGTGTTCCATTCCTGGATCACCTTGAAACCTTCCGACCATACTTATGGCAAGGCTGACATCGGGTCTTGTGCACAGCATTGCATACATGATAGAGCCTATGGCCGAAGCATAGGGGATGACACTCATCTTTTCTCTATCTTCTGCAGTCACTGGGCATTGAGTCTTACTCAACTTCACACCTTGCAATACAGGCAAGAACCCCTTCTTGGACTGATCCATTTTGAACTTCTTCAAAACTTTGTCAAGGTATGTGCTTTGTGAAAGTCCTATCAAACGTCTCGATCTATCTCTATAGATCTTGATGCCTAATATGAGAGCAGCTTCTCCTAGGTCCTTCATTGAAAAACTCTTGTTCAAATATTCCTTTATGCTTTCCAGCATTTCTATATTGTTTCCAATCAGTAATATGTCATCCACATATAATATTAGAAACGCTATAGAGCTCCCACTCACTTTCTTGTAAATACAAGCTTCTCCGTAAACTTGTATAAACTCGAACGCTTTGATCACCTCATCAAAACGAAGATTCCAACTCCGAGATGCTTGCACCAGTCCATAAATGGATCGCTGGAGTTTGCAAACTTTGTCAGCATTCTCTGGATCGACAAAACCTTCTGGTTGCATCATATACAACTCTTCCTTAAGGTAACCGTTAAGGAACGCTGTTTTGACATCCATCTGCCAAATTTCATAATCGAAAAAGGCAGCTATTGCTAACATGATTCTGACGGACTTAAGCATCGCTACGGGTGAGAAGGTCTCATCGTAGTCAACTCCTTGAACTTGTGAAAAACCCTTTGCCACAAGTCGAGCTTTATAGACGGTGACATTACCGTCCGCGTCCGTCTTCCTTTTAAAGATCCATTTGTTCTGAATGGCCTTACGCCCTTCAGGTAATACTTCCAAAGTCCATACTTTGTTTTCATACATGGATCCCATCTCGGATTTCATGGCCTCTAACCACTTCTCGGAATCCGGGCCCATCATCGCTTCTCCATAGCTCGTAGGTTCATCGTTGTCTAACAACATGACCTCTAAGACAGGGTTGCCGTACCACTCGGGAGCAGTACGCGTCCTTGTCGACCTACGAGGTTCGATAGCAACTTGATCCAAAGCTTCATGATCATCATCATTAACTTCCTCTTCAGCTAATGTAGGCTCCACAGAAACAACTTTCTGCGCTGCGCTACTCTCAGGTTGAAGTAAAGGTTCAACAACCTCATCAAGTTCTATCTTCCTCCCACTCAATTCTTTCGAGAGAAACTCTTTCTCAAGAAATGTTCCGTTTTTAGCGACAAACACTTTGCCTTCGGATCTGAGGTAGAAGGTATACCCAACTGTCTCTTTTGGGTATCCTATGAAGACGCATTTCTCCGCTTTGGGTTCCAGCTTTTCAGGCTGAAGCTTTTTGACATAAGCATCACATCCCCAAACTTTAAGAAACGACAGCTTTGGCTTCTTGCCAAACCAAAGTTCATATGGCGTCGTCTCAACGGATTTCGATGGTGCCCTATTTAAAGTGAATGCAGCTGTCTCTAATGCATAACCCCAAAACGATAGTGGCAAATCGGCAAGAGACATCATAGATCGCACCATATCCAATAAGGTTCGATTACGACGTTCGAACACACCATTACGCTGTGGTGTTCCAGGCGGTGTCAATTGTGAAACAATTCCACACTGTCTTAAGTGACTGCCAAACTCATAACTCAGATATTCTCCTTCTCGATCAGATCGTAGGAATTTAATCTTCTTGTTACGATGATTCTCAACTTCACTCTGAAATTGTTTGAACTTTTCAAATGTTTCAGACTTGTGTTTCATTAAGTAAATATACCCATATCTACTTAAGTCATCAGTGAAGGTGAGAAAGTAACGATAACCACCGCGCACCTCAATGCTCATCGGACCGCACACATCAGTATGTATGATTTCCAATAAGTCACTTGCCCGTTCCATTGTTCCAGAGAACGGCGTTTTAGTCATCTTGCCCATGAGGCATGGCTCACATGTGTCAAGTGATTCAAAATCAAGTGACTCCAAAAGTCCATCAGCATGGAGCTTCCTCATGCGTTTTACGCCAATATGACCTAAACGGCAGTGCCACAAGAAAGTGGTATTATCATTATCAATTCTACATCTTTTGGCATCAATGTTATGAACATGTGTATCATTACTATCGAGATTTAATAAGAATAAACCCCTCACATTGGGTGCATGACCATAAAAGATATTACTCATATAAATAGAACAACCATTATTCTCTGATTTAAATGAGTAACCGTCTCGCAATAAACAAGATCCAGATATAATGTTCATGCTTAACGCAGGCACCAAATAACACTTATTTAGGTTCATCACTAATCCCGACGGTAATCGAAGAGCGAGCGTGCCGACGGCGATCACATCAACCTTGGAACCATTTCCCACGCGCATCGTCACTTCGTCCTTTGCCAGCCTCCGTCTATTCCGCAGTTCCTGTTTTGAGTTGCAAATATGAGCAACCGCACCGGTATCAAATACCCAGGCACTACAACGAGAGTTGGTAAGGTACACATCAATAACATGTATATCATATATACCTTGTTTGTTGTTGGCCGCCTTCTTGTCAGCCAAATACTTGGGGCAATTCCGCTTCCAGTGTCCAGTTCCCTTGCAATGAAAACACACAGTTTCTGGTTTGGGTCCAGCCTTGGGTTTCTTCACGAGAGGAGCAACTGCTTTGCCACTCTTCTTGGAGTTACCCTTCTTACCCTTGCCATTTTTCTTGAAACTAGTGGTTTTATTGACCATCAACACTTGATGCTCCTTCTGAATTTCAGACTCAGCGGCTTTCAGCATCGCAAACAGCTCGGTGACTGACTTGTTCATCCCGTGCATGTTATAGTTCAACACGAAGCTCTTGTAGCTAGGTGGCAATGATTGAAGAACTCTGTCAGTGATAGCCTTTGGCGGAAGGGGCATCCCTAACTCAGCCAGACGGGTGGAGTACCCAGACATTCTGAGCACGTGATCACTGATAGACCCGTTCTCCTCCATCTTGCAAGCATAGAACTTATCGGAGATATCATATCTCTCGATCCGGGCATTCTTCTGAAAGATAAACTTCAACTCCTGGAACATCTCATATGCTCCATGACGTTCAAAACGTCTTTGAAGTCCCGGTTCTAAGCCATACAACATTGCACATTGAACTATTGAGTAATCATCAGAACGAGCCTGCCAGGCGTTCACAACGTCTAGAGACTCAACTGGAGCGGGTGGATCACCAAGCGGTGCATCAAGGACATAAGCCTTCTGGGAAGCCGTAAGGATAATCCTTAGATTACGGGCCCAGTCCACAAAGTTACTTCCATCATCTTTCAACTTAGCTTTCTCTAGGAACGCATTAAAATTCAGGGGTGCTACTGCGCGAGCCATGATCTACAACATAAATATAGCAAAGACAACTTAGACTATTGTTCAGGATAATGAGTTTTAGTTAATTATATTACTTAAAAAACTCCCACTCAAATTGACATCCCTCCGATCATTCGAGTGTAACATGATCCAAATCCACCAACTCAAGTCCGATCATCACGTGAGTCGAGGTGGTTTCAATGGTGAACATCTTCATGTTGATCATATCTACTATATGACTCATGTTCGACCTTTCGGTCTCTTGTGTTCCGAGGCCATGTCTGTACATGCTAGGCTCGTCAAGTTTAACCCGAGTGTTTCCGCACGTGCAACATGGCTTACACCCGTTGTATGTGAACGTAGAGTCTATCACACCCGATCATCACGGCGTGTCTCGAAACGACGAACTTTCGCAATGGTGCACACTTGGGGAGAACACAATTTATCTTGAAATTTAAGTGAGGGATCACCTTATAATGCTACCGTCGTCCTAAGCAAAATAAGATGCATAACAGGATTAACATCACATGCAAATCATAAGTGACATGATATGGCCATGAACTTGTGCTTTTGATCTCCATCTCCAAAGCACCGGCATGATCTCCATCGTCACCGGCATGACACCATGATCTCCATCATCTTGATCTCCATCAACGTGTCGCCATAAGGTTGTCACGCCGACTGTTGCTTCCACGACTATTGCTAACGTTTAGCGATAAAGTAAAGCATTACATAGCGCTTAATGATTGACACGCAGGTCATACAATAATTAAAGACAACTCTATGGCTCCTGCCAGTTGCCGTACTCATCGACATGCAAGTCGTGATATTCTATACAACACATGATCATCTCATACATCACATATATCTCATCATGTAATTGGCCATATCACATCACAACATACCCTGCAAAAACAAGTTAGACGTCCTCTAATTGTTGTTGCAAATTTTACGTGGCTGCTACGGGTTTGCAAGAACCGTTCTTACCTACGCAAAACCACAACGTGGTGTAGTGATTGCATTTTGATCTTCTAAAAGAACCCTCTTCATTGAAATCGATTCAACTAAAGTGAGAGAGACAGACACCCGCTAGCCATCTTTATGCAACGAAGTTACATGTCAGTTGAAGGAACCTGTCTCGCGTAAGTGTACGCGTAATGTCGGTCCGGGCCGCTTCATCTCACAGTACCGCCGAATCAAATATCAACTAGTAACGGCAAGCAATATGTATACACCCACGCCCACAACTCGTTTGTGTTCTACTCGAGATCTCATCTACGCATAGACCTGGCTCATGATGCCACTGTTGGGGAACGTTGCATGGGAAACAAAATTTTTCCTACGCACACACAAGATCTATCCATGGTGATGAGCATCTACGAGAGGGAGAGTGAATCTACATACCCTTGTAGATCGCTAAGCGGAAGCGTTTAAGAAACGCGGTTGATGTAGTCGAACGTCTCCGCGATCCAAATCGCAAGTCGTCCCTCGATCCGATCACGAACTAGTGCCGAACGGACGGCACCTCCGCGTTCAACACACGTACGGCTTGATGACGCCTTCACCTCCTCGATCCAGCGAGCAATGATGAAGTAGTGGTTGAGTTCCAGCAGCACGACGGCGTGGTGATGGTGGTGAGGAACAATCTCTGCAGGGCTTCGCCAAGCGCTACGGAGATTATGACGGAGGAACTAGAGGGTTAGGGTTGCCGCACACGGCTTGGGGAAATCTTGATGTATCCCGTGTGCTAGCCCTGCCCCTCTATTTATATGTTGAGCCTTGGGGTCTAAACTTGGAGTAAAAGCCTCCTCCAGGTCGGTTTTGCCCGCACAAGGTCGGTTTGGCCCGCAGGGAAAGAGTCCAACTCGGATCCCTGCCGAACCGTGCACAGCCGCACACAAGCGGTAGTACCGCTTCACACAAGCGGTAGTACCGCTCGGGCGGTAGTACCGCTTCACACAAGCGGTAGTACCGCTCGGGCGGTAGTACCGCTTCACCAAGCGGTAGTACCGCTTACGCGGCAGCAAAACTACTTTTGCACTTTCCAATACCTCGTGGGCTTTTATCCCTTGGCCCATATAAAGTGTTGCTGCACCCGAACACTTCGGTAAACATCCGGAACCCCTTCCGGTGAACTCCGGAACTCTTCCGGAGATCAAAACACTATTATCACATATATCAATCTTTACCTCCGGACTATTCCGGAGATCCTCGTCATGCCCGGGATCTTATCCGGGACTCCGAACAACCTTCGGTCACCAATATAATAACTCAACTATACTAATCGTCACCAAACGTTAAGTGTGTAGACCCTGCGGGTTCGAGAACTATGTAGACATAACCGAGACACCTCTACGGCCAATAACCAATAGCGGGACCTGGATGCCCATATTGGCTCCTACATATTCTACGAAGATCTTTTATCGGTCGAACCTTTATGTCAAGGATTCAGTTAATCCCGTATGCTGTTCCCTTTGTTCTTCGGTATGTTACTTGCCTGAGATTCGATCGTCGGTATCACTATACCTAGTTCAATCTCGTTACCGGCAAGTCTCTTTACTCGTTCCGTAATACAAGATCCTGTGGCTAACTCTTTAGTCACTTTGCTTGCAAGGCTCAATGTGATGTTGTATTACCGAGTGGGCCCTGAGATACCTCTCCGTCACACGGAGTAACAAATCCCAGTCTTGATCCATGCCAACCCAACAGACACCCTCGGAGATACCTGTAGAGCACCTTTATAGTCACCCAGTTACGTTGTGACGTTTGATACACACAAGGTATTCCTCCGGTGTCAGTGAGTTGCATGATCTCATGGTCAAAGGAACAGATACTTGACATGCAGAAAACAATAGCAATAAACTGACACGATCAAATGCTACGTTTACAGTTTGGGTCTTGTCCATCACATCATTCTCCTAATGATGTGATCCCGTTATCAAATGACATCTCATGTCAATGGCTAGGAAACCTTAACCATCTTTGATCAACGAGCTAGTCAACTAGAGGCATACTAGGGACACAGTGTTGTCTATGTACCCACACATGTATTTGAGTTTCCAATCAATACAATTATAGCATGGATAATAAACGATTATCATGAACAAGGAAATATAATAATAACCAATTTATTATTGCCTCTAGGGCATATTTCCAACACAATATTCATAACATACATCCCATCCTGGATGGAAGCATGGCCCTTCATGTTATTCATAACACCGAACATCAAAAGTTCTCTTATGAATAACCTCCTTGCAAGATACCTTATGCAAAGGGCTAGAGTGTATGAAACTCTAAATGAATTATGAAAGTAAATACAGAGGTAATGTATTATTATCAATATTCATAACATACTTCTCATTCATAATGAAAGTATGGCCCTTTTGTTATTCATAACTCCGAACATTAAAAGTTCTCTTATGAACAACCTTCTTGCAAGATACTTTATGCAATGGGCTAGAGTGTGTAAAACTCTAAAATGATTTATGAAAGTAAATACATAGGGAATACACCTATGGAAGGCATAGTAACATTTACTATGTTCCCTGCGTGTATCTAAACCTCATTCCTGGCTAGTCTTTCAGGCCATAGTAGTTCTTACATCGAGTTGCAACAGAATGCAATCGAGTGGGTATCTTTGTGATTAACTCACAATACCCAAGAATTAGTGATTAACATGTTTAACCATAATTCCCAAGAACTATATCTTTGACCAGCCTTCTATACATCAAAAACCTGTATGACATTCATACATGAGCTGGATATTCCAGTCTTCTTTCCTTTTGCCTTTATACTTCTAACAGTTTAACTTTCGGTATTTCTCCTACTCTCAGAAGAAGCACCCAACTTAAGAGTGGCGATAGCCCCGGACTTCCTAGGCGTGAAAGTTTCACTAACACCCTTCGGACACTTCCTTTCTCTTTAAGTTGTTTGTTTTATTCACCATCATCATATGACAGGCGTTCTTCTGGATCCCTCTCTTATCAGTCTAATGCATAGTAAACTCCTTTACTAATAGTTTGCAAACAAACATTTCTTTGGATATCTCATATCTTTTAGCCTTTGTCTGTCTCTGAAAATGATTTCCAGATTCCATGAATATCACATAACTATCCAAACTTTCGAAGTTCGGGTCTCATGGAAGCAAACATATTGCACTTGACTGAAACGGAATTGTAGCTTTTGGATCGATGGACGAGAGTCACATGATCCATAGCATTAGCGGGAGAATACCGAAAGCATGCGATAGGACAAGTCCTTCTCGGCACTCTGGAGGACAATCCTCTCATTACGTTACCAACCATAAAGTTTTAACCAGATATTTAACAGCTATTCAATTTTAATTGGGAAGGTGGAAACGCGAGCCATTATTCTACAACTATTATGCAAATAACACTTAGACAGTGTTCATAATTAATTGCACTGAGAATTAAAAGAATTAATTCTACAATGCGCCCCCACTCAAATCAATATCTCTCATAATTGATTGTGAGTGATACAAGACCCCCATTTCAATTGTTCGCCATTGGTGTAACACCACTGATGAAGAAAATCTCAACCGGTAGGCCAACTTGCCAATCACATCTCTATGTGATTCTTGTTCATCTTTCGATGCGCGTGTTCCGAGCTCATGACGGTCATGCCTGAACGTCAAGACAACCAAGTGATCTTGCTGCGAGGTCTCAACTCACCCGCCTCACACTTCCCTAATCGTTTGTACCCGTGTGACACGGCGCACTCCGAGAAGTTAGGTGCCGTGACGGTGCTACACTTGGGAGAACACTAACCACTTGATATTTTTGTGAGAGATCACCCTAATAAAAAGCGACTACCGCGCAATCAAGAAGGGTGCATCATAAGGGATAAACATCTCAAGCAATTCATAATAGCATGATATGGTATAGCCCTTTCTGACGGAGAAGTCTTTCATTTCTTCGTCTTCGGCATTCGCGTTGGTGTTCACCTTCGCGAAGATTGCCACCACCTTGTCGATGCACCAGATAATATTGCTATCTCTATAGCTAATAAAATAAGTGCATTACTGAAGGTTGACACGCAGGTCATTAAAGTGACAATCATATGGTTCCAGCCATCATGCCGAATCATGACACGCAGGTCATGTTAATCAATTTACATTATATAGTCATCTCATACATAATCAAATTATAATGAGCACTGCTATACCACATCACATGCACATGCAAACCATCCTGCAAAACCAAGTTAGACGCCTCTAATCGGTTCATGCAAAATTTTATTTTTCGTGGCTTCTAAGGTTTCGAACAAACCGCAGCTACCAATGTTTTATCATCAAGTATGATAATTCAAGTCGCTAGATTAACATCGCGGGGTGTATGAAACACGAGATAATTAAATCTCGAGCCCCATACTAAACTTCGTCATACGCATGAGCCCCGTGCGGATCATATCTGCATTGCCCTTTCGTCTGCGAAATTTCATCTTTCTTTTTAACTACGGTGGAATTCAAAGAACTGTTAGCACTTCGTTGATCAATCAGGATCGCGGATTGCCAGAACTTTGAAACTCCACCATACCGTTATCAAGATCAGAAATATGCAAATTCCAGGGAAGCAACAAGAACATCGGGTAACAGATTTCATCTGCTACCCGCACAAATAATTTTCAGCAATAGAACTCATCTACTACCTAATTATATTGTGCAACACCCATACATCTCATGTATTCTAGATCGCAACCTGCATCTACGCATAGCACGGCTCATGATGCCACTGTAGGGTAACGCAGTAGAAAACAAAAATTTTCCGACCTACGCACCAGCCCAGGACCACTATGGAGACTGCATACAAGGTTTGATTTTATTCGTTACCGACTCGTAGCGCAGCGGAAGTAGAGTCGATGACGAACGGCGGTGTAGATCCCCGCAGCTAGGATTTTACAACCTCCCAACCGCGAGGATGTATACCCTCATCTGCCCCGCAGACAGCCCTCCGGGAGGCGGTCGCACAGTCCCCCGGACGGTGTCGCGGACAGCCCTTCGGGAGGACCTCCGAAACTCGGACTGTCACTCGGACAGCCCTTCGGGAGGACCTCCAAAACTCGGACGGTCACACGGACAGCCCTTCGGGAGGCACTCTCGAACTAAGACCGAAACTACGATCTCTCTACAGAGTTGCACACATACGGTGTCATCTATCCGGCAGGGCTTCGCCGTCCAGAACTAGTTCCCACCGGAACCCAGACAGCCTTTCGGCTCTACGAAACTATTTCGCTGGGAGGGAGAGAGAAGCCAGAAATGTCATGGCACTTGTATGTGAGAAGGAAGTGAGTGTGGAGGCAGCCCCTCCACCTCTATTTATAGGAAATCCAAGGGGTAGGGTTTCTTGGCCCCCAAGCCTTCTAGAAACCTTTTTGGGAAAATATCCCAAAAGGTAACTTTTCCATAAATATCCCAAAAAGCACTTTCACTATTCACGACGACATTTTTCAGTGTCTGATCGAACTGAAAATATTCATGTGGGCTTAGAACATTTCCAGTACCCACCAAAATAATTTTCAACGCGAGCCGGAACAATTCCGGTTTAGTGATTTTCATCTACGAAAAGCATCTGAAGCGGTTTCGGCAGCTCCGGAACATTTCCGGTTTTCATTCCGGAAAATTCCAGAAAGTTTCCAGAATGATTCTGGCACCCTCCAAGAATTATCAGGCATGTGCCGAAACCAATTTGACTTTATGGTGTACTCCGAAACAACTTTTCGGTTTAGTGATTTTCATCTGTGAAAAGCAACTAAAGCGGTTCCGGCAGTCCGGAACATTTCCGGTTTTTGTCTATGAAAAATCTCAGAAGTTACCGGAACAATTCTGGTACCTTCCAATAATTTCCAGCCATGTGCCGAAACCAATTTGACTTTATGGAATACCCTGAAACAACTTTTCAGTTTTACCGGAACTATTCCGATATCCTCTCCGGAACGTTTCCGTTTGGTCCGAAACTTTTTCGGTGATTTTCTCTCAGACTCCCCGTCTAGTATTCAGCAGATAGATGACCCTTAAGCGTGTGACCCTATAGGTTCGGTGAAGTATAGACATGACCCGGAACCCCTTCCGATCAATGATCAACATCGGAGCCGTGGACACCCATATTGACCCCTATACCCACACGAATGAATATTCGAGTGAACCTCCAGTTGCCGTGTGCTATTCCTGTTGCTTCGCGATATGTTACAAATACCCGAGGTGAGACATGTTGGCATCCCCGCGGATCAACAACTTGTCCACTATGCCAGTTACCTCGTTACCGGTATTGTTCTCTTTTCTCGTTCCCGTGTTCCGGCATCCCCGTGATCAAATCACAAAGTGTCTGGCCAGACGATGATGGATACCGTAACACCGAGAGGGCCCAGAGATATCTCTCCATCGTCGGAGGAGCAAATCCCAATCTTGAGCTATCAAGTTACTTGACATACTTTTCCATGAACCCGTAAGCCGCCGTAATAGCCACCCATTTACGGATGACGTTTAACAAACCCCAAAGTTCATGAAGCAAGCATGAAGAAACTCGATACTCTCATGGTCTAAGGAATCATGCAAACGTTAACCATCTCTGTGTTATTAACCATTAACTTATGACGAATGAATCTCATAGCATAACATCAATTCGGGTCGATTCAACACAAGTGTTCTACCAACATTGTGCCCTCAAAATTGCCGGCATAGCCATGCCCATGATCAGGAAAACAGGATCATCATGCAATACTTGAGCCAGTCTTAGAGGCCAGACTAGGAATACATTTTACCGTTTATTATTCCACACGTGCATATGAGTCTTCCTCCGAGCCTCGTGGTTATTGCAGACTCGAGAACCATAGCAGTTATAGCATGGAACATAAACCTAATTATGAACAGGGAGATAATCAATAACATTTATTATTGCCTCTAGGGCATATCTCCTACAGATTTTGAAAAGGCCTATGATAAAATTAAATGGCCTTTTGTTTATCAAATGCTCAAAATGAAAGGGTTCCCTGATAAATGGTGTTATTGGATTATGAGATCAATGATTGGTGGCAAGGTGGGTATTAAGGTTAATGATAACATTGGACCCTACTTTAAAACTCAGAAAGGTTTAAGCCAAGGGGATGCTTTGTCCCCTTTATTATTTGATCTAGTTGCCGATGCTTTAGCAGTGCTTCTTGAGAATGCTAAGAGACATAACTTAGTTAGGGGAGTGCTGGTTGATTGCATTGATGGGGGTGTTAATATGCTTCAATATGCTGATGACACAATCTTTTTGCTACAAGACAACTTGGATGATGCCTTGAGGCTTAAATTTATTCTGGGTGCCTTTGAGCAGATGTCAGGCTTGAAAATTAACTTTCATAAGAGTGAATTATTTCCTTTGGGGGAAGCCATATCCAGAGTTAGACAATATCAAGAGATTTTCTCTTGTGAAATTGGTGAGCTTCCGCTGAAATATCTTGGGATCCCTGTTACCAAAGGAAGAATTAAAAATAGTCTCTGGGATGGAGTGCTCACCAAGGTTGAGGGTAGATGTAGTTGTTGGCAGGGTAGATTACTTAATATGGTTGGAACGACTACTTTGGTTCAATCCTGTCTTACTAATATTCCTTTATACATGATGTCATTTTATCCTTTGCCTGTTGGGGTTAGGAAAAAGATTTATTTCTTTAGATCTAGATTAATTTGGCAAGCTGATGAAGGGAAAAGGAAATACCACTTAGTTTATTGGAAGACATGTTGTTTGCCTAAAAAGCATGGTGGCCTAGGTGTACTCAATATTGATTTAATGAATCAAGCATTGTTAGCCAAATGGTTTTGGAAGTTGGAAACTGAAGAGGGACTTTGGCAAGAAGTACTAAAAAAGTATGTTTAAAACAAATGCATATCTGGCATTAAGTCCAAAGATGAAGATTCTCATTTCTAGAGAAGTCTTTTAGCTGTGAAAATTTTGTTCTATGATAATTGTAGGAAAATTGTGGGGAATGGATGCAATACCAGGTTCTGGGAGGAACTTTGGTTAGATGATAAACCTCTCAAGGAGGCCTATCCTAGAATTTTTGAGCTTTGTCATAATAAAAACATTTTTGTGGCTGATGCCTTCAATCTAGGATTCAATAACTTTTCTTTTAGAAGAACCTTGCTGGGGGAATCTTTAGTTCTGTGGGAGAGCTGTAAAGATAGATGTAACGAAATTTCTCTCTCTGCTCAGAAAGATAGAGTCCAGTGGCTTCTTACTAGAAAGGGTGTTTTTTGTTAATTATTTATATAAGAAACTAGTAGGGGATTCCTTTTCCTTTCCTCAAAAATTATTGTGGAAAGTCAAAGTCCCTGATAAAATAAAATAAATTAGCTGGATGATTTGTAATAATAGCATTTTAACTAAAGATAATTTGCTCAAAAGAGGGTGGAAGGGGATAACCATTGTGCTTTCTGTGGCTCCCCTGAGTCCATTGATCACTTATTTTTTGAATGTTCCATGGCCAAGGTGATTTGGTGTCTATTGAGATGTTCTTTTAATCTGAATAGCACCCCTGATTCAATTGCTTCCTGTTTTGGCAGCTGGCTAAATAGGTTTGCAAAAAGTGATAGAAATTTGGTGCTGGTAGGGATCTTAGCATTATTTTGGGCCATCTGGAGAACTAGGAATGATATGATTTTCTATAGGAAAACAAATGTGACTCCTATTACTTGTGTGAAACTCATGAATTATTGGCTTAATGATTGGGCCCCTTTGCAGATAAAAAAGGAAAGGGAAAGCATGCTGATGGTGGGGGCAAGAACAATAAACCAGGTGGAAAATGAAGTTTTCAAAGTTTCTCAAGGTTGGAGACCTGGAGTTTTGAGGATCACAGCTGGGGTCTGATTCTGGGAGACTGGAGATGGTGTTCTTCTCCTTCAGGATTGCCTTCCTCCCTTACTGTTTACTTGTTCTAGTCTTGGCAGTGCCTCTTTTGATGGATTGTTGTAGGTGACTGTTAGGTTTATCTGGTTTGTATCCCTCTCTAGATATTGCTATACGCCTGCTTTATTTTGGTCCTGTGTGACCTCCTGTGAGGTCTACTGCCCGGTGAGCAGTAGATTGTTTACGCATTTCACCTCTTTACTTTTGTGTTCGTTGGGTTTGTACTAAGACAACTTGATTTCTTTAAATGAAATCGGAAAGGGGGGCAACTCCCTTTCTTTTGCTCAAAAAATATCAAAAAACTAAAAAATCAACAATTATAGAATTTGCTTTGTGTTTTCATTAATTGTCCTTATGTTGGATTTATACTAAAGAAAAATGCATATCTGAACTTGATGTTAAAATTAGTCTACACTTCTAGCTGCATATGTCTCCACTATTTTAACTTACCGCCGCAAACAGAATAATGCATACATTTTTCTTAGCCTTTTTGCAAAGATGGTATCGCTAAAAAGCACAACTCTTCTTTATGTTAATATAATAATTGATGTGAGTTATAAATTAATTTATATTATTTTTGTTTAGGCCATGCTTACCAGGTTAGTAGAGTACGATTCTTTTTATCTTCCCTCTCCCGTTGCAACGCTAGTATGGAAGGTGCGGGAGAAAGGATGGGTCAAGGTTAATTCGGATGGAGCTTGTTTCAGAGCTGGTGCGGCTGGTGGGGGCGGAGTTGTGATCCGAAACCACGAATGGAGCGTTCATGGCGGCCTGCTGCCATTTTCTTTAGCGTGGGTCGGGAAAGAGCAAAAGTCTTTGCCTTCCGAAGAGTGTTGCTAAGGAAATAAATGGTGACAAGATCCACCTGGAGCTTGACAACCAAGCAGTGGTCGCTATGATAAACGAGCAGAAAAAGAACCTATTTGCGGCTAGCTGGTCCTTGCGTTCAAGAAATTAAGCGCCTTCTTATTCAGTTTAGGAAGTTTAAGGTATCCTGGGTCCGTCGAACTCCCAACAAGCAGCTGATAAGCTTGCTAAGGTAGGAGGATTAGGGGAGGGGTTGTGTAAGGTCCGGTTTTCGGCCGGAGCCACCAGTGCAGTGTGCATTGTATCTGATGAGATCCCCACTATGATTAATTAATAAAGCAACGCGCGCATTTATCCTAAAACTCTGTTAGGATAGATCAGTGTGATATAAGGAGGTCAGTGGGTTTTTGTCCCGTGATGAATGTTTCGATTTCGAGCTTGTCATTGTAGGTTACCCACTGATTATGTGAACCTCGTTGTTCCTTCCTTTTCCCTTTCCCTCCCCTGTCTATGAAACTCCTGTATTTTCGTTATGAGAGTAATGTAAAAGAGTTACGGCCCGGTTGAAACAAGAAAGAAAAAGGCATTTGCCCTTAAAAAAAAGGGGTATAGATATAAAAGCCGGTTGGGCACTTGGTGCCTATGTGCTGATGTGCATCTCACTCATGCGGGCTGTCCGCTTTGGCCTTTTCCTATGCTATTTAAAAGCCGGGCACTTGGTGCCTATGTGCATCTATCTCTACCCAATCGGCACAAGCAGTTGCCTTGGCAGCTGTACTACTCATCGGGGCCTGCACCGACTGCTGCTGCGCGGCCGGCCTCACCGCGCCATGGGAGTGGGACCTCTCCCTCTGCCAGAGCCAGAGGCACGGCATGCTCACGCTTTTCCGCCTCTGCGAGAGCGCGGTGGTGGTCGTCTCCGCCGCCAACGACGCCTTCTCCCAGCCGCCGGTCGTCCAAGAGCTCTCGCGGCACGGCCGCAGCATGATCTTTCCAGAAAGGAGAGGAGGGCGGCCAGGGGTGGCGACGAGGAAGTGCAGGACGTGCTGGCGTGCTGCTGAGGATCCAGAAAGAAGATGACGCCAGAGTTTCCCTGACCATATATCATTTCATCCTACATTGTTTACATTAATCTAGTTGGCTAGTAGTCGGCATTAGTCGTGTCTCTTACTTATTCGACCCATATTCCTGGGCAAACAGTAATGCTATGTGTTTTTTCAGTCACTGACTCAGCTCCGGAACGAGCAGTTCCAGAGAGACTTAAAAGTTTGTGCGTACAAGGATTATTATCACAAGAGGATGCATGTATGTGAACCTTTCTTTTTTGGCGGGTGACAATGCATGTGAACCTTGTTATACCAGAATTTTGTATCTCTGTGTTTTCTTCAAAAACACACAAACCGTGTATCTTCTATATTTAAGATAGAAACGCGAAAGAATATTTCGTATTATGTGTTTCACACACTTTCTTCTTAATTAATGAAGGAAGCAAATTTTTTGCCCGATTTTAAAAATATTAAGATAGAAAGATTTAAAATAAAGCAACTGAAATGCTTACAACTCCACACAGACACACCACCGCCGGGCCACACACCATGCCAAACGGCTTACAACTAACTCCCACATCGACACACGACAAAGGCATACCTTGTGCAACCCTAGCAGACATGGAGATGTGGACCAAGATGGTGCGTTCACATAGTCGTCGGCATGGAGCTTCAGAGGCTCTTTGCCGCGAGCAGGGGGCGCTGCGATGATGACCCTATCGCGATGTGGGGGCACGGTGGATGCGGTCGGTCGTGAGTAGGGGGTGCGGCGGGGAGCCTCGGCCGGAGATGTGGACCAAGATGGTGCGTTCACATAGTCGTCGGCATGGAGCTACAGAGGCTCTTTGCCGCGAGCAGGGGGCGCTGCGATGATGAGCCTATCGCGATGTGGGGGCACGGTGGATGCGGTCGGGAGCTAGTAGGGGGTGCGGCGGCGAGCCCCGGCCGGAGATGTGGACCAAGATGGTGCGTTCACATAGTCGTCGGCATGGAGCTTCAGAGGCTCTTTGCCGTGAGCAGGGGTGCATCGATGGTGGCGGCGCTCGGCTGTGGGGGCGCGGGGGGGGGGGGGGGGGTGCTCGGGTGGGACATGTGGTCATCACCCGCTTGGAAGTTTGGAGGCGGGCCAGCGGATGGCGGCGCGTGGTGGTCTCGGGAAGGAGCTAGACGAGCTCCCGATTCTATTTTTTTTATAGATATTGTCATTTTCTTAATTGTTGCCGACATGTGGTCAATGTAATTTTTTAAAAATACCTACAGCTTACAAGTTTTGTCATAGTCACATGTACCCTGCCACTCACATCAGCTTGCTTCACTTGAGTGAGATGGGGTGCTAGCTCCCGTTTAGGAATGGGGAATACAAATTATTGTGGCAAAGCTCTTCTCCGGGTCATTTTGATCCATCTCCATGATAATATGCCTAGTGATGCTTGCTTGTATATGTACTCCTTCCGTTTCAAATTACGAGATGGCACGGCGCGCTCTGCTGCACCCGCTATAATTGTGTCTTGCATTCTTGGCATTCATATATGCACATCTTTTTTAAGTTTTCCTTGAACAAATACATTGTAAAATCAAATTGACAAAAGAATAAGTAAATAGTGTTGATGTATGAATAATATGCATACATATAAAATTAATAAATATGCAACTTTATAAATGTGCATGCATTGATATGGCTTATTAATATATTCATGTAATTAAAAGTTCATTCATGATTTTTTATAAAAATCTTCATGCTAATTTAAAGAAGTATGCACTTTTCAAAAATATTAATGCAATTTTAAGAACTGTTAATGTAGTTTTTAAAAAGTTTTAACGTATTTAAGAAATGCTCATGCTTTTTAGGAATGTTTGTGTAATTAAAAGTCATGTCTCTTAAAATTGTTAATGTAGTAGAAAGTGTTCACTTATTTATCTAAGATGTTCAACTAATTTAAAAGTATTCACCTATTTTAAATAAGTATGAATGTAATTTTAAAAGTATTCACAACTTATGAATTCTTATTTGTGTAGTGTTGCAAAGTGGTCACACATTTTGACAATTATATCAACGTGTTTTTGTCAATTGAATATGTATATAGTTCAAAACAAAAGGAAAAAAAGAGTAATAGGAAAGAAAAAGAATATGAACTAAATAAATAAAAGGAAAACTAAATAAATACAGAACCAAGAAGGGGAAAAAGAAAAAGCATCATCATGGTCACGCCATAGTGCTTCTACACTGCTATATACAGAAAGCTTTATTATTGTCTGGATCACAACCATGGCCTAAACAATGACTCAGTTTGTTAGCCAACTTGGCAGCCCAATGCGCTAACTGATCACATATAAAAACGTGCCCACATGAAAGCGAATACACTGCAAAAATCTCTACACGAACGAACAGCCACAGAAAATCTGTTGTACTCTAACAGCAGCGCAACGCCACAGGAGGAGCATGGAAAAACCGCTGCCAGGTCCAAACCAGAGCACGATGGCCCACTTGCCAGCCACAGGAAGGTGAGATAGCCTGAGCGTTGGCCTTGATGCCCACGCATAAACTTGTATACAAGGTTAACAGTGCAACTTTCGCCACGTTAACAGTGCATCGATGGTGTCGTTTAAGGTTAACAGTGCAACTTTCGCCACGTTACAGATTTCTTCCTCTTTCCGAAAATACCCTCCCACCTCACGTAGCAATCAGTCCACTCTCTCACTCGCACAGACCACGTTCTCCTGCCCATCTCGCTCTCTCCACCTCACGCACCGCGTCTCCGCCTCTCCCCGTCGCCGGCGTCTCCTTGCCTCCCCGTCGCCGGCGTCTCCCTGACTCCCCGTCGCCGGCCGGCCTCTACCCGCCTCTCTGGCGCCTCATCCCGCTGTCACTGCCCTCTACCTGCCTCCCAAGCGCCTCCACCACTCACACCTGGAGGTCAAAGATCCAAATTTTTTTGCCGGCGACGGGCATGGATCTGGGCGATGCGGTGCTGGATGTGGAGCGACACCCGAAGCAGCGGAGCGCCGGAGAACGGAGCGGCGTCCTCCTCCTCATGGTGCCACGGTGGATCTGTAGCGGCGCCGAAGCAGAGGAGCGCCGGAGAAGCGGAGCGGCGGCGTCCTCCTCACGGTGCCACGGCGTCCTCTTCCTCACGGTGCCACGGCGGCGGCGTCGAGCGCCGGAGAAGCGGAGCGGGGGCGTCCTCTTCGTCACGGTGCCACGGCGGCGGCGTCGAGCGCCGGATAAGCGGAGCGGCGGCGTCCTCTTCGTCACGGTGCCATGGCGGCGGCGTCGAGCGCCGGATAAGCGGAGCGGCGGCGTCCTCTTCGTCACGGTGCCACGGCGTCCTCTTCGTCACGGTGCCACGGCGGCGGCGTCGAGCGCCGGATAAGCGGAGCGGCGGCGTCCTCTTCGTCACGGTGCCACGGCGGCGGCGTCGAGCGCCGGATAAGCGGAGCGGCGGCGTCCTCTTCGTCACGGTGCCACGGCGTCCTCTTCCTCACGGTGCCACGGCGGCGGCGTCGAGCGCCGGATAAGCCGAGCGGCGGCGTCCTCTTCCTCACGGCGCCGGAGATCCTGGTAAATTTCCTGTGCTCTTGTTCCTCCTATTCTCATGTCCCTAGCTGGAGTGCTACAGTAGTGTGCAGATGCATACATGCTCGAGTAGTTCAGGCTCCTGTATACAGATGCTTCTGTGATGGGTTCAAATGAAATAATCACGTTGTTAGTGAAATGTCAGCCGTACACGTTGGCACGCTAGTTAATTTTTGAAACGTTGCACGCCCCAACAGTACACCTAAGTACACGAGTATTCACCGGCCACGTTCGTTCGTACACATAAGTAGACGAATGCTGTAGACGCCTTGCTTCACTCGAGTGTCGAGTGAGATGGGGAAGAGCTTAACGTCCGTCTGACACTCGCCTGGACGTTAGCGTAACGTCCGTCTGACACTCGAGTCCTGTCGTGTATCTAGATCAAGAAAGGATAAGCTGGCTTGCCATTTACAACAATGAGCTGATACAGAAAACTAACAGCCTCCCTTGCGTCATGCACAAGACAAGATGCTAGTGTTTTCGATTTAATCTTAGGTGGAATCTCTCAAATGCATGGCACTAGAGACACTGGCCTATATAAAAGCAGCTAGCGCACGTACAGTCCACAACAGAGCACGAAGCAAAATGGCGGTAGTAGTAGCTGCTCCCCTCCTCCTCCTCTCGCTCCTCATCGTAGCCACTGTGATCATCCTAGTCACCAGAAAAGCAAGACAGGTCCATTCCCGTCTCCCTCTACCCCCCTCACCACCTGGTGTGCCGCTTATCGGCCACCTCCACCTACTCGGTTTCATGCCCCACGTCGGGCTGAGAAACCTGGCGATGAAGTACGGCGACTTCATGGTCGTCCGTCTGGGAGCCGTACCGACGCTCGTCATCTCGTCCCCGCGAGCCGCCATGGAGATCCTCCGAACTCAGGATAGCATCTTCGCGTCGCGGCCGACGTCGACGGCAGCGACCGCCCTGCTCGGCGGCCCAGTCGACGTCGCCTTCGCGGCGTACGGGGACGAGTGGCGCCGGGCCAAGAAGATCCTTACCACCACCTTGTTGACGGTCAACAAGGTGGGGTCGTTCCGTCGAGGCCGGGAGTCAGAGATGGCTCGTGCCATGGCACAGATCTCGGACGCGGCGGCCGGCCACGAGGCGCTGGACATGGGCAAGCTGCTCCACAGCTTGTCCATGGCCATGGTCTGCCGCGCGGTCTTCGGGCCGGCGTTCAACATGGACGGCCGCTGCCAACAGCTGCAGGACCTCGTCCGTTCCACCGGCGCCCTCGTCGCCGGTTATAGCGCGCTGGACTTCTTCCCGGCCTTGCTCAGCAAGGCTGGCTTCGTCAGGCGGTTCGTCTGCGGCAAGGCGGCCAAGCTCAGGAGCGCGTGGGACGGGGTTCTAGATGAAATCATCGCGGAGCACGAGCAGGACGGATTCATCGACTCGCTGAGGTCGGCTCAGCGCGAGTACGGGTTGTCCAAGGAGCACGTGAGAGCAATCTTAATCGTAAGTTCCTGAAATCTTGATACTCGTACTTATTTTTCTTTCTTGAATTAGCCTACTGATCCACTTCAAATGCCTACTGATCCTGTGCTTGTGTCTGTCATTGTGTACGCAGGACACCTTCTTCGGCGCCACCGACTCCACCGCAACGCTCATGGAATGCGTTTTGGCGGAACTAATGGCGAACCCTCGCGCGATGTACACCCTCCAAGCCGAGCTGAGGAGAAGCGTCCCCAACGGAGGAAGCAGCCATGGAGATGGAGGGATACTAACCCAGGATGATCTCGCGGGTAAACCATACTTCAAGGCAGTGATCAAAGAATGTTTTCGCCTCCACCCTCCAGCGCCCCTGCTCGGGCCGCACCTGTCCATGGACAGGGTGCGGCTCCTCGACGGGTACCAGATCCCAGCAGCAATGCCCGTCATGGTGAACGCCTGGGCCATCGGGCGGGACCCGGGCGTTTGGGGTGAGGATGCTCATACTTTCAGGCCCGACAGGTTCCTGGGCCAGCAGGCTGCACTGGATTACAAAGGCGTGGACTTTGAGCTCATCCCCTTCGGCGCCGGGCGCCGAAAGTGCCCGGGAGTCAACTTCGCTGCTTCGGTGTACGAGCTCATCCTGGGAAACCTCCTCTACCGCTTCGACTGGCACCTGGCGGAGGGCGACGGAGTGGACATGTCCCAGGTCTTTCGCCTAACAATCCATCGGAAGGGCAGGCTTGTGCTCATCCCCACAGTAGCCTAGCTTATCTTAGTACTTTTGTCTAAACATGGTTAATTCAGTCTGCTAGTGTTACAGAATAAAACTGACACCATGTTGTATGACAAGAGCAAGCGATGGCTCCAGAATAATATCACTCTCAGATTAAATGTCAATTCACTGATTCTACTTTCATAAAGCTTAGCTTGAACAAGTCGTCGTACAAGTGCATCTCCCCAGTTTTAGCTGGCGCAGAGAACACAAGACTTAATACTGAAGGTAAGAGTGCACAGAACGGAGTCACATTTAGGAATTTACTCAATGCAGTCGATTCATCAGAAATTGAGTGGTTTTGACATCTGCCCTCATCGGTTTTGGTATGATCAACATCAAGATTACCCTCGATCTGTCGGAGACTACAGAAGAAAATATCCGGCCAACAAGTAGAAATTTCAGCTAGATAATCATGTTGCAGATAAAGAACTGACGACTAGAATTGCATATGAGAAGGAAAGTGTGTTTTCACAACATCAAGAACTTTCCACAGCAGTGAACAAACTACAACTTTGTTGGTCCGAGATACTCCTAGAGATATGCAACAAATTTATCAATGGCCTCCATTCAGCAAAAGAAATCCTAGAGTGTATTTCTTCCGATGAAAAACTATCAAATCTCTGATTCAGAACAGCGCCAATAAGGTCAAGCAATAATTGAGCATCTACCTGTTTGATCATCATCGGGTCAGTCAGTTGACCATGCAATCAGGGTAAATAGGCAATAGAGATGTAGGCAACATAACGCTATACCTGGGACTGCAGAATAAGGTAGATTGTGTTGCACACATATAATTAAATTGTGGACTTCTCATGTACTTTCATACCTCCAGACTCCGAGTCAAGCAGCCTAAGGCATTTCTGAAGAACACAAACAACCAGAGGACTGAAAGCTGGAGAATAGCCTACAAACCACACAAACAAAAAGGTGAGAATATGAATGAGTGAATGAACTAGATCTCATTAGGGAATTGTAAGTCAAAGGACAGGTGCAACAAAGTAGCACATTTATGATCAGGAAATGCTAAAGAGTGATCAAGAATTTCAAAATGAAGTACAGAAGTCCGAGAAAAAAAGATCTGATTGCAGCATAGTATAAACAAACAACCGTGAGACAAGCCGATAAGTAATTAAGTGAATCTGATGATAACATGATCAGAAGATGAAAGGGTACAACATAGCGCATGGTACAAACAAGCAACTGGCAAGACAAGCAGCCAAGCATTTTGGTAAATATGATGATTTTACATGATCAGACGATATACACATAGAAGACTTTACGCCCTTAAATGTGGAAGTGTGATAGTTATGATGTGTTTCAGGTGACGCGTGAAAAGTTTACTGAAAATCAGCCAGTCTATTTTCCATGTTGTTTTGCACGGCAACCTACAGGTACCAATAACATTTATATATGGCATTATATCAGATCAAATGGAACCTAACGACCAAGCAAACCAGCTAATGATAGATAGAAAGTTAAACAGTATGACATGAATTTCAGAAAAGCATAATGCCACTCATTCATGTCAGCAAAGAAAAGTACCTTCAAGCTGGCCTAATTTAGAGATGAACTTCCGCATGTGTGCTCTTGGTATTTGTACAAATTGTTCCCAACCACTGAACAGCACGGCAGAGGAAAGGTATCACAATTTGTGACAATTTATTAGATAATCCAACCCCTAGGCTCTGTCTTTTTTGATAAGTAGGAAAGGGAGTTTCCCCCCTGCCCCGATTTCATTTAAAGAAATCACAAGAAGTCTTTTACAGCAACGCGGTCTAGCAATTCAGCAAAAGATAAACCTAATTTTAAGACTTTCATTACAGACATACTTCTGCGGCAATCATAACCTAGGCTCTGTCTTACACACCATTTGGCTTCATAACCAGGCAAGAAAGCCAACCGTGCATCAATCTCCGCATTGCCCTCTGAAGATAATCAGTGCACAGAATTAGATTAGAATGTAAAGTCTATAAGTTGCACTAAAAAAACTACACCCCTTAAAAGAACTAGACAAAGACAACGAAGACAGAGGCTAGGGTAGTTGAATGAAGAAGTTTATACACATATTAAAAGGTATAGATGAAGAAGCATAATAAATAAAATATAACTATGCCTACAAAATAGAGCCGGAGAACATCAAGCAACTTCGAGTGGAAAACACTGTCTACCACTTATGCATCTTTCATCTCCAGATCCTCCTTATCTAATCCCCATATCTCACACAGAGTGGTAGCATGATCACTTGCCAAGTCTTGGTCTTGGTCTTCAGATTCATCCTTGGCCCACTCAACATCATTCCACCAATAATAATATCATCAAATCACTGCGCAACTTTTCTTGAGGAACAAGAAAGCTGACTCACCGAATGAGTTCTCTCTCGGAGGCACAAAGTGCGATGACTTTGCCTTCGAGCTACAACTCAACTCAGTGAGATTTCTCTCGGTAGGCTGTCTCTTTGGGTTTAAAGTTAAGCTGAGCAAATTCACTTCGACTAAGATCTCAACTAGCAAACCCCTCTTGATAGTACGGTTTTTCCTACGACTCAAGAAGGTAAAAGAGAAACTAGCAAAAAGACTAAGTCTTCATCCAGCTTCAGCTTTTTCTTCGTTGCGTTTTTCCTCGAGAGCACCATGTTCTTCGACGACATTTTTAGGGTTCGTCCTTCATCAAAGGCTTCGGTATAAGGTTGCAGCTTCGCTGCAGTGAGTTGTCCTTCAACCTTCTACATGCAAACTCCATTCTTCAGGAACCTAAGTATCTGTTTATACTCGAAAACAATATTAGTTCCTCTACTGCTTTGTCCAACAATCTCCAAAACCTAAGGGGCAAAACTTTGCTCTTACACTTACGTTGTTCTATTATACCCAAGTAACTATATAACTATAGAATGCTAGACTCAACATCGACCAAGGTTTGATAGTCCTACAGACAGTCCTGCTCTGATACCAAGTCTGTCGGGACCCGGGGTATGCATATGTAATTCTAGTCACAACTCAATCATATGGAGAGCCGAGAGTCGTACCCACTTGTCTAAGCAGACAAGGCCATGTACCAGACTATCTCGGAAAGCTCGAACGTGAGGGGCATCCCATCCAGGCCCGGATGATCAACTGAGATGGGTCCTCATCGTCCGCTCACAAGTCTAAATGCTTATGGGTGGTGAAATCCCATACTCATAGACAAGTCGCCTCAACCATATTATCAATTGAATCATAACATTTACATAGACAACTCCGGCCCGATTCACTTAGTCGGGGTCTCGGGCGGGCTCGATCGTACAACGAGGTGTGCCCCGTAACGGAGTTACGTGCAATCGCATCGCGATGCTCCAAGCTGCGCACAACTCAGAGCCACCTGGCTGTAAGAAAGACCGCCAGCGAGAACACAACCAAGCTATCGAATCCCACACTAAGACATGCACGTTATAAACATACACGCAACATACATGTCTAGTGTAAACAGCAGGTACTCATAACATGAACTCTACAAAGATATACATCTTTATTGACTTACATATAGAGTACACAAAGAGATCACATCACTGTGATCCAACATTCATACAAGCAACGGAAGCAACTTAGGTCTGAGTACAGACAAGTTTAACAAATGGCTTAGGGAAGCCTTATTTATCATACATGCCCTTCCACGAGGGACCAGACTGCTGTCTGGAACTACACTAGCTTAGTCCACGTCGAGCTCCAGGAAGAAGCCACCTTCGGGGTCAGTGGTTTCATCTAAAAACATAAATAAGCAAACGTGAGTACAAAGACGTACTCAGCAAGACTTACATCAGATCTATACTACTCATGCTCAAGTATCAAGGTAAAGGTAGTGGGGTTTGTTATGCAGAAGAGCCAGCTTTGACTTGGCTAACTTGTACTACGATTACCAGAAAGAGGTAAGGCGCGTACTCGAGTCCAACTATCCAAGTCTCCCAAACAATTACACCACTATGAAGCCTTCCTCGACTTCCCACGAGAAAGCACGCCTTAGCACTCACACTTATCTTGGCAAGTTTTAGAGCAACCATTGAAGTTGTCTAATAATCAGGTACAGATAACCAAGTAGTCCATTACCGCGGACGCGGCTATTCGAATAGTTTTGTTAACCCTGCAGGGGTGTATAACTACACACACATGACCATCAGTTACCGCCAAGTACTCGTCACCATTCAAGGGGTGCCGGCGAGGATGCTCACCACAACTGTTACCTCATAGCCGATCTAGTCCATGAAAGCCGCCTATCTGGGTTGGTTGCCACAATCGTGAACCCGGCCAGTTTACCGAAGTGGACCCAGACGATGTGTGCGTGGTGCGTAAGCCGGTCTCGGTTGAGCCGTTCTCTCACTTAGCAGCCAGGCCACAGACCTACCAGAACTCCGAACTACTGCGACATCTGGACATCGACACAGGATGAGTTATTAGGTTGTGAGGGGTCAGTGAGCCCAATGTGTGGTTGTACTCTTTATCTTGGATCACCACACAAGAACTCGGACTTAAGGCGGTTGTAACACCCCCACTGTAATCATAACAGTGATCACCTTTTGTTTTGCTAAGTCACCATGATCAGTGAGCAATAATCAACTTTGCTTAAGTTAAACCCAATTTCAAACTCAAAAGAAATTGCAAAACAAAAGTGAAAAGTGAAGTTCACCAAAAATCTTGCAATCAATTTTGTAAAATGCATAATAATCAGTAGATCATAATAATATGTGCATGGGAATTTATTAAGCTATGGAATATTTCAAACAAATATAAACAGCAGCCAAAAGTCCCCTTTAATGAGTTGCAGTTTAAAAAGAAATACTAAATGATTTTTAATATTCCCCAAACTTTTTGTGGCATCTCTCTAAAGTGCACCACAAATGTGGGAACAAGTTTCAACCTTTGCAAAAAATCATTTGCTAGCTAAAATAATTGAAACAGAACAGCAGCTGTGCTGGCAGACAAAAAAAGGGAAAAATGTTAAACAACGCTCAGTGCAATTGCTCGCACGGCCCGGCCCAAATCCACTTAGCCCCCTCCCCATCGTCTTCCTCACTGCTCACCCGTCGCGCTGTCGAGCAGGTGATGAGCACGCACGCCCCAGGCCCCCCCTTGCCCTCCTCGTCGATAACGCGACAGCCTCGGGGATAAGAACAAGCCGCTTGCCCCCGTGGACGCCGCCAGATCTTTTCTCCCCCTCGCCATCGTCCTCTCCCACCTCGCCCGAGCCGCCATGGGCACACCTTCGTGAACCCACGCGCCCACTGAGCTCCACAGCCCCAACCAACCTGTCCAGTGCACTCGCCGTCGTCGGCTTCGTCTTCACCGTGGAGGAGCCGAGCTGGAAGCCACTGCATCGAGCGCATCGTCACCGTCTTCGTCTCCGAGTCCGGCGAGATTGTAGAGAAATTCCCGCCGCTCCAGCCCGCCTTCGAGCCCGCTGCCCCCCTCGACACGTTCCCGGTGAGCAACCTCACCGTCGCCAAGTGCCCATTGGCACCCGATAAGCCCGTAGGCGTGATCCCTCTTTTGCGTGTTCTGGCCGTCGCCATTGACGCCGCCTACGTGCTCCCAAGCCACCCTAGCGCACGCCTTTGACACCCACCAGTTCCTGCCGACCCATGCGTTCGATTTGGCACAAAAGTTTGGACGAATGCGTTGTGTACCGCGAGTTGCCATTGTTGGCCGAGCGCAGCTCCACCATTGTTGAGCTAGAGCTCGCCTCCGGCCACGCCCGCCACTGCTACTGCCACCGTTCGACGCGAGGTGGTCTCAGCTTCCGAACGAGCCCAAGAACGCCCCGAACCGTGCCCTGTGGTGAGCGCATGGTCAACTCCGGCGTGCTGCTCGTCGCCGGCGTGCACCTGTGCCGCTGCCAGGTGGGGCCCCCGCGTCAGAAATGTCATTAGTGTTAAGTTAATCACCTCTGTGTGTATTACATGTGGGCCAGGGTCCTGTTAATCATTGTTGTTAGGAAAATAAAATAGTTAACTATTGAGACTATGACAGGTGGGTCCAGCCACTTAAATAACCCTCTGGAATTGTTTAACTGTTAAAATAGACATGTGCCTATGACACCTGGGCCCAGTTGTCAGTTGATTAATTAAATGAATTAATAAAATACTCTGAGTATGGCATGTGGGTCCAGTGCATTATTTAAACAGAAAATGATTTAATTAAATGGATAGAGGCTGACATGTGGGACCCACTGGTCAGTAGGTCCCACTTGTCAGGTTTGACCTGGTCAACCAGTACTGTTCTGGATAATGCTGTGTTTTAATATTAAAACAATTCCAGAAATTGATTTAAATTGAATAAAACTTGGAAAATCAATATCTTTTAAACCGTAAGTCAGATGGAAAAACTTTATACATGAAACTTGATCAGAAAAATACAAAGAATACGAATACGCTATCTGTTTGTCCACCACACCCCTCTAACATACCGCACATGGAACCTTCCCCCTCCGGATGCACTGTCCGATAATCACCCGGACCCGGTAAATCATCCCCGGATGATTTTCCGCTCCGAGCATTGCAACTAACACTGCATTAGAGCACCACCAACACTGCATTTGCCATGTCATGCATTTGTGATTGAATATGTTTGCATTGTATTTACTGTTTCTTCCCCCCCCCCCTTATTCTCCGGTAGACCCCGCTACTGCCGCCGCCGACGCTGCCGGGTACGACTACGTCGTCGACGACCAGGCACCTACTACCGAGCTTCCAGGCAAGCAGTGCCCCTTCCCCTCTCCCAGATATCACCTACCTATCTATATTTTATCTATTGCACTAGGCATTGCTGCTGCTACGTTACATTCCTATACTGCTGCATTACCTGTTTTTGTCGCCCCTTGATGTACCTTCCTTGTCCTATGCTGCCTATTACATTATGCAATATACAGCAGTTGGCCCTGCGCATTGATAGTTTAGGTTTAGATAGCGGGCTGCGATCACTCTGGGGAGTGAACGTGGAACTTTACATTACTGCAACTTCATCGCACGGAAGGCAAGGTAAGGAGTCGGGTGACCCAACGGTGCCCGCGATAGGTATTGCGACGGGACGGCCGGGTGTGCACACCTTGGTCGTAGTCCGCGATATACCCAATGAACCACGAAAGTCGAGTGACTTCCAGGTTGCTCGCGAGCTAAGGTAAGTAGTCGGAATTACCCCTAAGGGTCCCCGCGAGTTGTGACGGGATGACAGGGCAGGTAGCCACCGGCTCTGGGTAATGGGAGGTGGACCTGGCTGCTGTTCGTTGTCCGTTGAGTTACCCAGTCGGGGCAACGATCACGGTTGCTCCGCGAGATATTAATAACATGCTAATGGATCGGTGTCAGTGATCTGAGTGGCTATATGCTTATACGCGCTACCTCTACGCGGGATTACGGTGTGGGCCCTCGGCGTCGTAGTCTCGTTCGAAGGCTCTTCAGACATCAGCAATACCGCGGGCTGATTGCCGGGATGATAGGACCGCCTGCTCCGGTAGTGGGAGGTGAGTCTGTGTCACTAGCCAGTCTCGTACCGTGCGGGAGTACTAAGGGGCAAGGGTCCAAAGTCCCCTCTATGCTTAGGATGTAGACCGGCGGATGGCCTCTCTGTTGAGCTTGAAGGATGGGCTACGGTGTGTCGAATTTCCTTGGTCGGACATGCCTGAAGAAGGTGTACGAGACCCGGGGGTTCGAGCGTGTAGGTTAACCATAGTGCAGCCCCTGCAGGGTGAAATCCATTCGAATGGCCGTGTCCACGGTAACAGGACGCTCGGTGTTGATCCGTGTCGACAACTTGAACTATTATCGATATAAACTGTTGTTATGGTTTCCGGGATTGCTTTCTCGCAAGGTTGTCGAGAAGTGATCTCGGGACTTGTTGTTATTACTGCTATATGAATATCATTATTATAACAACCGAATAAACTGTGTCTGTTCTCCCCCGCTGCTGCAAGAATCGCGTGAAGATGCTAGTCTTTGATAGGCCTAGCTTCTTCCCCCTTACCCTGGTACTTCTATCTTACAGTCCACTATACAGCTTTGACTTGGCTAACTTGTACTACGATTACAAGAAAGAGGTAAGGAGCGTACTCGAGTCCAACTATCCAAGTCTCCCAAACAATTACACCACTATGGAGCCTTCCTCGACTTCCCACGAGAAAGCACGCCATAGCACTCACACTTATCTTGGCAAGTTTTAGAGTAACCATTGAAGTTGTCTAATAATCAGGTACAGATAACCAAGTAGTCCATTACCGCGGACGCGGCTATTCGAATAGTTTTGTTAACCCTGCAGGGGTGTATAACTACACACACATGACCATCAGTTACCGCCAAGTACTCGTCACCATTCAAGGGGTGCCGGCGAGGATGCTCACCACAACTGTTACCTCATAGCCGATCTAGTCCATGAAAGCCGCCTATCTGGGTTGGTTGCCACAATCGTGAACCCGGCCGGTTTACCGAAGTGGACCCAGACGATGTGTGCGTGGTGCGTAAGCCGGTCTCGGTTGAGCCGTTCTCTCACTTAGCAGCCAGGCCACAGACCTACCAGAACTCCGAACTACTGCGACATCTGGACATCGACACAGGATGAGTTATTAGGTTGTGAGGGGTCAGTGAGCCCAATGTGTGGTTGTACTCTTTATCTTGGATCACCACACAAGAACTCGGACTTAAGGCGGTGTTCAACGAGACAACCCACTGTGTACTCCTACACAGCCTCTCATCGTTCACCTTGTTTAGGTCAAATTCACCAACACATTTCCACCAACATTCACATGTTTACTACCATCCCGACTCACATAACAGTATCAACATTTATCACTCTAAGCATGCAATAAGCTGTAACAGTTGCAGGGGCCACATGATATCAACCAACTCCTACATCAGCTAGGATTGTGGTTTGCTTACTACGGTGACAAGATGATAGGTCATGCAAAGGATTGGTTCAACTATGCGGTAGAAACGCATCATGGTAACATCCTAACAATGCATAAGCGAGAATGAGAGGGAATTGGGTTTTTATCGACATGATCAAGGGGGTTTGCTTGCCTTGCTGACGGGGATCGTACTGACAGTCTTCTGCTTCAGGAATGACCTCCGGTTCCGGTTCCACCTCTACCGATAGCAATCAAGACATGAAGTAACAATCAATACATGTAGAATGCACAAACACATGATCAAGTGGTGTAATATGATGTAAAGGGGTGCTGATGTGTTGTTCATTCCATTTAAATGAAGTGCATTGCAAAGGGTTTGCAAATTCAACTCCAAATTTGAATTCAAAAAGGGTTCATATGCACATTTGCTACTGTTCCCTCATTTTAAAATGTTCAAACATGAAAAAAGTGCATATTCAGAATCCTTGTATTTGTCTGAAATTTTTTCATATATTATATGTTTAATTTGGATTTATGGTTTAAAAGTTATAGATTTTCAAAGTTTAACCATTTCCTGGAATTATTTTTATATTAACAATTCCTTTATTGCGTCAGCAGGTCAACAGGGGGGTCTCCAGGTCAAACTGACCAATGGGGTCCACTGGTCAGTGACCCAGGGGATAATCCCTGTTTAAATAAAACAGTGGATTAGTTTAAGGGCCCGGGGGCCCACATGGCAGTGGCTAGGAGGGTCATTAACGGGGGTAATTAGCCCTAAGCTAATTAGCTCACCGTCAACAGATCGACGGCGGCCACAGGGGACGACGGTGGCTCGCCGGAGTTGGCATTCCGGCCACGGGATTGCGCGCGGAGGGTACCGGCGAGTAGCCCGCAGCCTCGCGCACACGCTGGTGCAACCCAGCGTCCACGGGGAGGTCGAGGGCCACGGCGGTGAACGGCGCGGCGGCGGCCGGAGTCCTGCTCAGGTGGCTACGGCGTTGCAGCGGCTCATCTTGGGCGTGCGCTAGGGCATCGTGACCCTGGGGTCCTAAGGAGCACTATGGGCATCTCAGCATGGGCGGAGGTGCACTGGAGCTTGCACCTCGTCGGCCATGGCGGATTCAAGCTCCGGCCAACATGGAAAACGGCGACAAAAGGCGAGCGGGGCTGCACGAGGTTGGGGGAAATAGAGAGGAACTCACCACGAATTCGATGGAGGCGGCGGTGAGTTCAATGGGGGCGTAACGGCGACGAATTCGACGGCGGGATCTTGCGGGTCCGGCGATGTCGTGGTGGCACTGGCGGTGGCTTCAGGTCGAGTAGGCTTTAGATATGTTGCACGGCGACGGGGACGATGGTGGCGAACACGAGGGATAGGGTTTCTTGGCTTTAGGGGCTTACTGGCCGCGCGGGCGCACGGCCGTGCTCCGGCGAGCTCACGGGCGGCGATGAGATCGGGCGAGAGAGAAAGGGAAGGGAAGCTCTGGGGGAGGAAAAGGATGGGTACGACTCCTAGACGTCTCCAGGCGCGAGGACAAAGCCTCAACGGCAAGCAGGGGGTGGAAAGGGGTGACGGCATGCTTGCCACGGCGTCGTCCTTCTGTCGTCGGGAAGAAGACGACCCTGCCCTCCTGGTGGGCTGGGCTGGCTGGTTCAGCAAGTTGGGCCAGAGGTAAGTGGGTAAGTTCCCGTTCTCCTCTTTTATTTCTTTCTTTTTCCTGTTTTCTGTTTTGATTTGTTTAAAAATACAAATCATTTTATAAAATCCCTGAAATATTTTATATGGACTTATATGACTAATATAGAGTCATTACCAAGTTTTCAGGAATTTTGGATTTCAAAATATTGGAATCCAATTCAAATATAGGGTTTATTTAATTTCCATGGTCCTGTTTGGACTTTTGTAAAATTCCATGAGAATGGAGTGGGACCCACAGCACATGAAATGTGATCATGCTCATTTTTAGAGATTTTACAAAGGTTCAAATGGATTTTTGGAAAAATATTTTGTCTGGCCATTTAAATAAAATTCATTTGGGAGGCTTTTCTTTTCCTCATTTCAATTTCTTGTTTGAAATTTTACATGATGCAAAAGAGACTTGCTATCCTAGCACATACCTAACTTGGGGTTGTGACACAAGGGGGGCAAAATTTTCTACAAGAGGGTGCACGCTTGGTTTCATGAGCGTCGCAAGTATGGCAAGAGCTTTGATAGTGATCGAACCGTCACATCCTTGGAGAAGAGGTGACGAACAATTCAAATGGAGTGCAACAAAATTTGTGGTGCAATTGCTCAAGTCCAAAACCGTTCTCCGAGTGGATCCTCCATGAAAGACATAGTATATATTTCTTGCACATAATCATGATTATGTTCGTTCTTATGTTTCATTGTTATGTCTATGTTCATTCTTATGTTCGATGATTCATGTAGGTATTCCTTGCTTTGCAAACTTTCAAAGTGGCAAATGATGACAAGCCCTTCACCTTGTCCCATTGTTGGTTGAAATTCAAGGATGAAAAAAGTGGCAAGACTATGTTGCATCACAAAGGAAACAAGGGACCAAGGAGGAGGTGGACACAAGTGAGAGGCCAAGGGGGCACAAAAACTCGAAGAAGGAATCAAGGATTGATGCTTCTTAACTTGCCATAAAAGAGACCTTGAAAGGTTTGATTACCCAAAAAGAGGTCATCTCAAGCAAAAGGGAAGAGAGAGAAGAAATGAAGAGGCAAAAGAAAAAAGAGGCCAAGGAAGCGTTCTTTGAGTTGACAAAGAAGAGGCTTGACATCGAAGAGCTCAATGCTCAAGATCGAGCCACGGAGGCATCCGCAAAGGTGACGGAGATCATGATGATGGACATGAGCGCCTTGACACCGAAGAGGAGGAAGTGGTTCGAGAGGAAGAAGATGGAGTTGCTCGATGAGTGATGGTCTACAAGGCCGAGGGCCTCTTTTTGGCACAAACTGTGCGGCTTGGGCATGTCCCGGCCTCTATTTGGCATGAACTGTGTGGCCAAAGCGTGTCCCGACCTCTGTTTGGCCTGAACTGTGCAGCCTGGGCGTGTCCCGGCCGCTATTGGCATCCTCTGTGCGGCCTGGGGTGTGTCCCGACCTAGAACTATGTGGCCTGAGCGTGTCCCCGATCACTTTTTTGGCATGAACTGTGCGGCCAAGGGGCGTGTCCCAGACGTTTTTGTACTTTGAACCGGGCTGCATAAGGGGGCATGTGCTTGCCGGTTTAGATACAACCCTCGTTGATTACCCCAAGTGCAAGGTGATGATGATGTAGACAGCAACAACTTTTCCCTCATGTGAGAGCGTAAGGATTATCGAACCAGAAGGACTCCTAAGACTGCAAGTAGGTGGTTAACAGAAACGGCGCCAGAAAACTTGTTGACCTGGACAAACACACAAGACACAAATAACGTGGCACCCAACGAGTCAGAGGGGTTGTCAATCCCTCCGTCTTACCGTTTACAAAGGATTAAACGCAAAGGGAAATAATGCAGCTGAAAAGAAAGTAAAAACGGTAAATTGCAGCGTTGTAAATATATGATGAGGATATGGATTAGGGCGTCATGACGCTCAGTAGTGATGTTTCTCTCCCAAAAGACGATAAACTTATGCTGGGTGAACAAATTACAGCTAGGCAATTGACAGAATTATAAACGCAGCGCAATGCCAACTATGCAACAGAAAACTGTAAGGTTTAATCATGTAGGCGTTACACCAAAACAAATAGAACGTTTATTCATCAGCATCTACTCACCAATCATCCACCATGAGGATCCGCGGGGTATGCCCACGTTAGGTGCCGAAGACGAACGGTGTCCGTCAAGGCCGGTCTCCGCGGCTCCTCTCGGTGTCTTGATAGATGGATCCGAGTCTCTGGAGGCGAGACCTTTGGATGCGCGGAGCTCATGGATCGCGCCCACCGAGCGAGACCTTGTTGACCGCCGCCCCCACCGAGCGCTCCACTGCAGCATTGATCGCGCTGCCCACCGCTGCCACAATCAGCGCGTCGAGCTCCCTCGGGTGGCGTAGATGCGCCGGCTCGGTCTCTTGCTGGAGCGTCTTGTAGATTGGTCGACCTTTAGGAGTTAAATTCTGCATCAACTCCCGCCGCCACTTATGCGAGGCGCGTGTCGTTGGGATGATCCAACGTGGGGAAGCAAAATTTAATTGGAGGCTCCGATGCCAATTGTTAGGCGCGCGCGTGCGCGCGCGCACACACTATGGATCTAGGGATTCACTCGAACATGATGCAGCGCCAGTTAGAAGCTCATGGCTGAGGCGTTTCCCCGAATACGATGGAAGGAGGAGGTATTTTATCTACCGCGCGCGTCCTGGTTGGCGTAGCGACTAGCGAGTCGACGGTTAATGGGCTGGGCCGACCTTCCTTGGTGATGAAGGGGGCGTCCAGGTTGTTGTATGTAGTAGGGCCGGTGTTAACAAGAGCGCCCGGATGCTATCGTGCCGTGATGGTGGACATTTTGGTGAAAAAAAAAATCCATTCGTTGCAACACCCTCATGCACGTGCCGTGAGGGTGAGGGTGTTTGGGAATCGGCCCGCTGAGATGAATATTGTTATGATTTAATTTATTTTCGGTAAACCGACTCAAAAAAAACTCAAAAGAAGAAAAGAAAAAGGAAAGTTTGTACTGCTGTACTTCCTCCCGTAGTACAGTTTTTTTTTAACAGGCGAGCACGCAAATGAAGAAAAGACTTTCCAAAAAAAACTCAAGAAAAGCTGGCAACTTTCCAAAATAAATAAATATTCGGGCAGGTAATTGATGCTCGCCACCTTTGGGCAGGCAGGGTCGGTGGTGGAACTGGAAATCCTTGGTGCAACGAGAGAGAGAGAGAGAAGGCAAGTGGCTGGCACAGAGCAGAAAATTAATGGGGTGGAAATCTTTCCTGCAACGAGAGAGAAGGCAGCAACTGGCACACAACAGAAAATTAATGGGGATACGGTGGAAATCCTTCCTTGATGAGCAAGCCGTCAGTCTCTCCACGCCTCCTTCCCTCCCCGTTCCGTTCCACCCAGCATAAACCTTCAAATCACGCGGAGGGCCGAGGTGGGTTTTTTGCGCCGCTCGGCTAGGGAATCACTAGCTAGGTGCGCGTGAGGAGGAGGAGGAGGAGGAGAGGAGGGGATCGGCCGTGGGTAGAGGAGACGATGGACGCGACGGCGGAAATCCAGATGGTGGCGAGCACGCGGCCGGACAGCGAGACCATCTGGCTGCGCGGGCGCGGGGACGACGTATTCTCGCGGTCGCCGAGGGAGGAGGACGGCGAGGACGAGGAGTCGCTGCGCTGGGCCGCGCTGGAGAAGCTGCCCACCTACGACCGCGTCCGCCGCGCCATCCTCCCGGCGCTCGACGTCGACGGCGGCGAGTCCGCGGCGGCAAGGAAGGGGGTGGTTGACGTACACTGCCTAGGGCCGCATGAGCGGCGGGCGCTCATCGAGCGGCTGGTGCGCGTCCCCGACGAGGACAACGAGCGGTTCCTGCTTAAGCTCAAGGACCGCCTCGAGCGGTGCGTCCTCCTCCTCCTCCTCTTACTAGTACTTTTTCTGTAAAAGCGTTTACTTTCTGCTGTGCTGGGTGTATGATGATTTGTGCTTGCGCAGGGTTGGGATCGACATGCCGACGATCGAGGTGCGGTTCGAGCACCTGGTGGCGGAGGCGGAGGTCCGCGTCGGCGACAGAGGCCTCCCCAGCGTCCTCAACTCCATCACCAACACGCTCGAGGTGATGGATAATTTGGTTTGTGTTTGTGTTTGTGCGCGCAAAGCAAAGGTACAGGGGATTGATTGAAGGCGGCTCTCGAGTTATATTGCAGGAAGCGGCGAACGCGCTGCGCATACTCCCCAACAGGAAGCGGACCATGCCCATCCTCCACGACATCAGCGGCATCATCAAACCGGGCAGGTCAAAATGTTTCTCTGCCTGACCTCCATTTCCTTCCCTTCATCGCGTCTTCCTTCTTCCACCTCACGCTCTTTTTCGTTCGATCCGGCCCGCATGCATGCAGGATGACTCTGCTGTTGGGCCCGCCTGGGTCAGGCAAGACCACCTTGCTGCTCGCGCTGTCCGGGAGGCTAGACAAAGACCTCAAGGTCTCGGGCAATGTGACCTACAACGGGCACGGTATGGAGGAGTTTGTACCGGAGAGGACGGCAGCCTACATAAGCCAGCACGACCTCCACATAGGCGAGATGACTGTCAGGGAGACGCTCGCCTTCTCGGCACGCTGCCAGGGTGTTGGCACTCGCTTTGGTACGACGATTCCTTGCGCATAAATTCACTTGTGTCTGTGTCAACAGATTCCTTCTAAAGCACCGAGGATCCCATTTTCTTCTCTTGTCAGATATGCTCACTGAGTTGTCAAGGCGAGAAAAGGCAGCAAATATCAAGCCTGATGCTGATATCGATGCATTTATGAAGGTAATTAAATCTGAAAATCAACAAGATTCTGGTTGTTTCAGTGCTTTTTTCTTTTCTTTCCATGATAACTAAATTTATTTGTGGTATTCAAGACTTGCTTGTTTTATCATTCTTTTCTGCTCATATATATATCCTGGCTCTAGGCGTCTTCAACGGGTGGACTGGAGGCCAATGTGGTTACAGACTATATACTCAAGGTACCTGCACTGCAGCTTAATTAATTTGAGCTGCTACAACTGCAACTGCATGCCATCAACTTCTGACCCAAAATCTGTCTGCCCTGTTCATGATTTCAGACGTTACTCTACTGCTTGTTGTTGCAGATATTAGGACTAGAGATGTGTGCAGACACCATGGTTGGGGACGAGATGCGGAGGGGCATCTCTGGTGGACAACGGAAGCGTGTTACAACCGGTAAAATAAGAGCTCCACATTTTGGATCATCATCAAAGTCATCAGCGGTTACAACTCTTTCTACTTTGATGATATTGTTCTCAATCTCTAGGTGAGATGCTGGTTGGGCCAGCCAAGGCACTCTTCATGGACGAGATCTCCACTGGCCTTGATAGCTCCACCACATTCCAGATTGTAAACTCGCTCAGGCAGTCCGTCCACATCCTCGGTGGCACAGCCATCATCTCCCTGCTGCAGCCGGCCCCCGAGACGTACAACTTATTCGACGACATCCTCCTTCTCTCAGATGGACAAATCGTGTACCAGGGCCCTCGCGAGGACGTGCTTGAATTCTTCCAGTCTCTCGGCTTCAAGTGTCCTGACAGGAAGGGGGTCGCTGACTTCTTGCAAGAGGTACTTACCTAGCTACGTTAATTACCTTGTCACTGCCTGCCTGCCTGCCATCACCTTCTGACGATCGACGTACACGTGGCGTGGGTGCTTAATTTTATTCATTAATTAATGATGACAAGCCTCGATCTCTGTGCAAATACTGGACAGGTCACTTCCAAAAAAGATCAAAAGCAATATTGGGCACGGGATGATGAGTCCTACGTGTTCGTTCCGGTCAAGGACTTTGTGCGTGCATTCCAGTCGTTCCACACCGGGGGAGCTATAAGAAACGAGCTCGCTGTTCCGTTCGACAAGACCAAGAGCCATCCAGCAGCCTTGACAACCACGAGGTATGGCGTGAGTAGCACGGAGCTTCTAAAGGCAAACATTCACAGGGAGATCCTCCTCATGAAGAGGAACTCTATTGTCTACATGTTTAGAACTTTCCAGGTAACTGCAGAAAGATATATATGATGCATGGAATTAATGAAATACAACTGCGGTGTAACCGATTCCTCGGTGTTTTGGCATTACAGCTGGTCCTCATGTCATTTGTTGCAATGACCCTCTTCTTCCATACAAACATGAAGCGCGACTCCGTGATCGACGGGGGAATCTACATGGGGGCGCTCTTCTTTGGTGTGCTAATGATCATGTTCAATGGGTTCTCTGAGCTTGCACTTACTATCTTTAAGCTCCCTGTGTTCTTCAAGCAGAGGGACCTTCTTTTCTACCCAGCATGGACCTACACAATACCCTCATGGATACTCAAGATCCCAATAACATTTGTTGAGGTCGGCGGTTATGCTTTCACAACCTACTATGTCATGGGGTTCGATCCAGATGTAGGCAGGTGAGTTTTTTTTTCGGGTATCTCTCTTTTGTTCAATAGGTGTGTAATCCTATATTGACAATGTTCTGAATGCACTTTCTGTCAGATTTTTCAAGCAATATCTTCTTATGTTAGCAATCAATCAGATGGCCGCATCACTCTTCCGATTCATTGGTGGGGCAGCAAGGAACATGATTGTTGCAAATGTCTTTGCATCATTCATGTTGCTAATTTGTATGGTATTGGGCGGGTTCATTCTAGTAAGAGGTAGATATACTCACGCTTCTGTCCTGATAGTAAATGGAAAATGTAGCTTTCTCTTTTTCATATCTAAGCCCCCACAATTCTGTTTGAATCTGCAGAAAAAGTGAAGAAATGGTGGATTTGGGGTTACTGGGTATCCCCACTAATGTATGCGCAGAATGCCATCTCAGTGAATGAGTTCTTAGGTCACAGCTGGGACAAAATCTTGGACAGCACCACCTCAAACGAGACCCTTGGCGTTCAAGTACTTAGGTCCCGTGGAGTCTTCACAGAAGCGAAGTGGTACTGGATCGGTCTGGGTGCAATGCTCGGTTTCACCTTGTTATTCAACTCTCTCTTCACTCTTGCCCTTACATACCTCAAGGGTGAGTACATCAGAAAACCAGTTTGCTAATATATATTTCCCATACTTTGGTTACATCTAATCCTGTTGGGGCCGTTTCATCTTGTGCTTTTCCAGCATATGGTAACTCCCGTTCGTCGGTATCTGAGGATGAGCTCAAGGAGAAGCATGCCAACCTGAACGGCGAGGTTCTGGACAATGATCACTTGGAATCAACCAACACTCGTGGACCAACAGCAATTGTCGAAGAGGATTCTAGTGCCGTACATAGGGGAATGGTCCTTCCATTTCTCCCCCTTTCACTTGTGTTTGACAACATCAGATACTCTGTTGACATGCCACCGGTAATTCATAGAAAAACGCTTCGATTACAGTATCATCACCGGTCATTGTCTTAAGTTAGTAACCTTGTGTATGAAATTCGTTGTAGGAAATGAAAGCACAAGGTGTGGTACAAGACCGTTTGGAACTCATCAAAGGTGTTAGTGGATCTTTCAGGGCAGGTGTGCTGACCGCACTGATGGGTGTCAGTGGCGCTGGAAAGACTACGCTGATGGATGTGTTGGCAGGGAGAAAGACAGGTGGGTACATTGAGGGAAACATCAGCATTTCAGGATATCCAAAGAAACAGCAGACCTTTGCGCGTGTATCAGGATACTGCGAACAGAACGATATCCACTCCCCTCAGGTGACAGTCTATGAGTCTCTGCTTTTTTCAGCGTGGCTTCGTCTTCCCGGGGATGTAGATTCAAACAAAAGAAAGGTCAGACAAACAAAATAAGTATTATTTGATTTAGTCAATAATCAATAGGTAGTTTCTAATCTCTTTGTATGCAGATGTTCATCAACGAGGTAATGGAGCTTGTGGAGCTCAAGCCTCTGAGAGATGCATTGGTTGGTCTACCCGGAGTGAATGGTCTGTCGACTGAGCAGAGGAAGAGGCTGACCATTGCTGTGGAGCTCGTTGCTAATCCTTCTATGATCTTCATGGATGAGCCCACCTCTGGACTTGATGCCCGAGCAGCTGCAATCGTGATGAGGACAGTGAGGAACACGGTTGATACCGGTAGAACTGTCGTCTGCACGATTCATCAGCCTAGCATTGATATATTTGAAGCATTTGATGAGGTGAGTGAGAGTTCTCATCGGAGATTTCTACTGGTTACCCTTTGGATAACTGAGCTAAATTGGTGAATTCGGTTTGATTGTGGCTGGTTGTTCAATCCTTGAACCATGCCATGAATTCTTAACTATCTTATAAAATATTACCTAGCCAAGTGGTCCGCGCATTTGCGCGGCTAGTTACATATTTTGGAGTATTCAATTTTTTTTCATCTTAACTTAGAGCTACGAATAACTAATTTACAACTAATTGGATATCACTAAAATAGATTATTGCCGAAGCCTCCATGTAAATATGGTTACATTTAGCTACAAATATTGATTCTATTAAGTTAATTAGGTTTTTGATTTAGTGTGAGATATGTAAGATTGATATGAATGCATACATAGACTATCGGTAGTATTCAGGAAATTCTTGACTTATTGTCTTGTGTAAATACCCTTGGGCTCCGTGCTGGGTTAGCATTATATGGCTCGACGTCCTCGGAGAGCCAGTTTCCTCCTCTACCCATGTCTGAATTATATTACATATGTCTACCCATGTCCTAATCCTTCACGTGGATGCAGTTGGTTTAGAACTCTACTAAATATTCCTGTTCGTATCTGATCTGTATCCATATAGACTTGATTTCTTGGTATGTCTCTCCTGTTGTAAATTAATCTATCTCAGCAGTTGTTTTCTGTTTGCATACTTTTGGTTAATCCTAGCCATCGGTTGTCTTCTACTTTAATAATATTAATAATAGAAGATGCTTGCAGCTTTTCCTGATGAAGCGAGGTGGAGAAGAGATCTATGTTGGTCCGTTGGGACATCATTCTTCTGAGTTAATCAAGTACTATGAGGTAAAGTGATATTACAATAATCTGAGAATACCCCAAGTCAGTTTCTTGAATATACTGATAAGGCTAAGCCCATGGTTTTGAACTGTTCAGGGGATTCATGGAGTCAGCAAAATTAAAGATGGCTACAATCCTGCAACATGGATGCTGGAAGTGACGACGATTGGCCAAGAACAGATGCTAGGTGTTGATTTCAGTGACGTATATAAGAAATCTGAACTCTACCAGTAAGTAACTAACTAGCCATCCTACTAGTCACATAGTCATTTGGAAACTAGATGGTTAAGGGAACAGAGTTCTTTAAGTATGCTATAAAGGTCAGGTAGCTTAGCATACCACACGTAAATAGGTAAGTTTACTTGTGGCAGGTCAAATTCTTAAGTTTGCTGCAATTAAGTCAGCATACTAGTACAACCTATGAATACAAATTGAAGGACTGGCAATGGGCGACATACTAATGCTCTTTAACTTCGACACAGACTTGCAATAAGCCAACCTTCCTTTATCCAAGGCATTTTTGCAATGGCAGATGTAATATAAGTATGTTACATTTTGCAGGAGGAACAAGGCTTTGATAAAGGAACTAAGTCAACCTGCACCAGATTCAAGTGACCTGCATTTTCCTACGCGGTACTCACAGTCTTCGATCACACAATGCGTAGCTTGCCTGTGGAAGCAGAACCTGTCATACTGGAGGAATCCTCCCTACAATACCGTCAGGTTCCTCTTTACCACCGTCATTGCTCTTCTATTCGGAACCATCTTCTGGGACCTTGGTGGTAAAATGTAAGTCATGACACCCACATTCTATATAGCAAGCAATTTGCAACAATTAATGAGAACTTTATTCATCCCCTGTTCTTAATCCAGGAGCCAGGCACAAGACTTGCTCAACGCCATGGGATCAATGTATGCTGCAGTGCTGTTTATCGGTGTCATGAACTCTACTTCGGTTCAACCAGTGGTGGCTGTGGAGAGGACAGTCTTTTACCGCGAAAGAGCAGCTGGCATGTACTCAGCTTTCCCATACGCATTTGGTCAGGTGAGTGATTATCATACCAGGCGTTCTTGGTTGTTGCATCATTGAGAGATGAACTTTGATTAGCCATAAACTTTTCTATTGCAGGTTGTCATTGAACTTCCCTACACACTTGTTCAGGCTATCGTATATGGGGTCATAGTTTACTCGATGATTGGGTTTGAGTGGACAGCTCCCAAATTCTTCTGGTACCTCTTCTTTATGTACTTCACACTACTCTACTTCACATTCTACGGCATGATGGCTGTTGGCCTGACACCGAACTACCACATTGCATCAATTGTTTCGTCGGCATTCTATGGCATCTGGAATCTCTTCTCCGGGTTCATCATCCCCCGACCGGTAAGTTTCATCACTTTTGGCAGTCCATGTTTACTCATTTTTAAGCATTTCTGTAACTTAATTATTCCTGTTTTTTGTCTGAAACTATGTACAGAAAGTCCCAATCTGGTGGAGATGGTATTGCTGGGTATGCCCGGTTGCCTGGACACTGTACGGATTGGTCGTATCTCAGTTCGGCGATGTTGTTACACCAATGGATGACGGCACCCTTGTGAAAGACTTTATAGAGGACTACTTTGATTTCAAGCGCAACTGGTTGGGTTATGTGGCCACGGTGGTCGTGGCATACGCGCTGCTATTTGCCTTCTTGTTCGGTTTTGCCATCATGAAGCTCAACTTCCAGAGGAGGTAGATGATGGCTATATGAAGCATGTCCTACAAATAAATTGGATTGCTTGCGTGGCAAATAGGTTCATTAGTTATCTTCTACATCATAGAGCCTTTTTCTTCTGGAAACATTGCACACTGCATGCTATATTCCTCAGGTTACCCTTTAAAGAACTGTACTAGTCCAATATGTTAAGTTGTATAACGTTTGTTTTTTTTTAAGAAAAAAAAACTCTTTTCATAGCATCAATTGATACAGATAAACCAGATTTATTACAAGCATACAATTCAAAGAAAATAAGTCTGATAAGAAAGTGTGAAACACTCAGAAATAAACTATATCTAACCTACTCAACAATACATAGGTCACAAAAAAACATCATCGTGCACTCAGAAGCCTGTGTAGCGCATGAATGGGTCATAGGCCGAGTTCTTTTGAGCAGATTCTAGAGAATCGGGGTCTGGAAAAGCAGCGGTGCGAAAGAACTCGATTGAGCTTCGAAAATCTTGGCGAGATTCTCCAAAATTTTAGTGCAATACAAAATCCTCACAAACCTTTGTTTTTCCCAGAATCTCAGGATATTTTGCAATCCCACAAACGAAAACGTTTCATTTTAAATGAATACCCTATTGTAGTAGATTATTACAGGTAAAATGCCACCCCACCTTTTGGAAGAACAGGGAGCTACTCTCCGTCTATATTTCATTGAAATAAAACCACAACCTCCAGTATCCAGTTCATTTGTCTCAGACAAGAAAAGTAAAAAGCATTAGGAGATCATTCTCCATTACAGCCCAGGCACTACTTTTACATGTGCAAAAGCGCGCACAGACACAGATGCAACTACAAGGTGCATTTTCATGAAGATTTCCTGGTCTTCAAGGGGGGGCCGACAGACGCCGATCTTGGTGACCAGCAGCTTCCCAGCGGTGACACTGGACTCAACACCAGAGCCCCAGTCTTGATTTGGTTCCTTCCTCCAGGGGAGCAGCAACCTTGGCTCAGTTCACCAGTGGCAAGGAGGTTGTCTCTCAGCCACCTAGGATCAACAGGGGACTCCTGATCATCTCTTCCAGCGAGTTGGCAAAAGTGTCCAGCCTCGTTTTGCAGCTTTCTGTCGACAGAGTCGACCAGTACCTGGTAGTGCGAAGTATCTCCCTCCACGCCCGGTTTACAGAAATACACATTGTGTTATTGAAAACAATAGAGTTCCTATGTTTCCATAGACACCACATTAGTGCAGAGGTAACTATGTTCAGGGAAGAGTTTTTGTTGTTGGACAGCTAGAACCTGGCTACAGATTCAATGTTTGTCCCTATAGCAATGCCAAAAGAAACTCTAATGAAAGACCAGAGACATCTAGCAATTACAAAATCAAAAAACAGGTGGTCAATAGTTTCATTTCCACAACAGAAAACACAGTCCAGAGGTTTATTCGTCATTCTTTTTCTCAAGTTGTCTCTAGTAATCAACTTGTTATTGGCCAGCGGCCAAAGGAAGATATGTATTTTTGGAGGCACCCTAAGTTTCCACACGGCAGGGGGATATATAGGTTGCACTCCTTTGAAGTTTATGACATGTTACAATAAACTAGTGAAATAAACCCCTTTGTTCTCCAGCTGCCACACAAGGGCATCAGTATCAACAGAGTATACTATGGATTTAGCATTTTCCAGTAACTGCCACCACTGGTCCATGAGCTTTGGGGTGAAGTTCCTTCTAAAGGTGAGTTTTAAGGTCACCCCATCCCATGCCTCAGCTAAGCAGATGTTCTTCTCATTACAGACCATATAAATTGGCCAGAAATGAACAAAAAGGGGAGAATTGCCAAACCATGTGTCCTCCCAAAATCTAATTTGAGCACCATTGCCTACAGACCATCTATATCCCATCTTAAGAGCTTGTATAGTTGTCTTAACCCCTTTCCAAAATTTGGAGATATTAGGGTTAGAACTAGGAACAAAAATATTAGCTCTCCTGGTGGACGAATATTTCTTATCAATGATCAGCCTCCAAAGTTTTCTTTCACCTTCCATATATCTTTTGACACGGGAACCCAATAGGCATAGATTGATTTCTTGCAGATTTGGGATACCCAAACCTCCAAACTCTTTTTTCATACACACCAGCCTCCAATTGGCTAAGTGTATGTTCCTATGACCCTCAAAATCATTCCAGAAGCAGTTGGCCATCTGAGAATTAATAATCTCTATTGCCCACTTGGGAAATTTGAAGAAGGAGAGTAAGTAGATAGGAATGCTAGCTAGGCATGCTTGGATCAGGATAAGTCTCCCTCTGTATGGGAGAAGGTTCCCTCTCCAGCCTGCTATCCTCTTTAGAATCTTGTCAATCAATGGTTGGATATCCTCTCTACTAAGTTTATCATGGTGCAATGGCACCCCTAAATACTTAATGGGAAAACTACCTTTGCAACAGTCAAGGCTATTAGCAAAAGGGGAGAATTCCTCATCTTCAATTTAATTGGAATCAGCTCACTTTTGTTATAATTTATTCTCATTCCAGAGATATGCTCAAAGCAACTAAGTACTATCTTCAAGTTATTAGCTACATCTAAGTTCTTTTCTAGGAAAAGGATGGTATCATCAGCATATTGCAAGCATATGATACCTCCAGGGCAAACCTCAGGACATAAACCTCTTATGAGATGGTGATCTGCAGCCTCAGGTAACATCCTAGTTAGAACATCAACCACTAAATTGAAAAGTAGAGGAGAAAGTGGATCCCCTTGCCTGAGCCCTTTACCAGTTGCAAAGTAACTACTCTCAGTGCAATTGATCTTAACTCCCACCTAACCTCTATGTGTAATGTCATGGATCCAAGACATCCATTTACCTCCAAAGCCTCTAGTTTCTAGGAGCCCAGAAAGAAACTCTATATTAACTTTATCAAAAGCCTTCTCATAATCAAGCTTTAGCACTAAACCCTGTTGGGTAGCAGAATGTACTGAATGTAACACCTCATGAGCAGTTACCACACTCTCAAGGATGAATCTACCTTTCAAAAAAGCAGATTGATTACTAGCAATCAATCTTTGCAGAATTACTGTTAATCTATTAGGAAGAACTTTGGTGAAAATCTTAAAGCTGCAATTTAACAAGCTAATAGGCCTAAATTTCTTAATGGAAGTAGCTTCAGGCTCTTTTGGGATAAGGGTTAACATAGCGAAATTGAGCCTATGTATATCTAAGTCACCTTTACGAAAATCATCAAACATTTTGAGCAAGTCAATTTTGATGAGATCCCAAAAATGATGATAGAAAAAGAAAGGAACCCCATCAGGGCCAGGAGCTCCATCTGAAAATGAGTCAAAAACAACTTTTTATCCTCATTTTCAGTAAAGGAAGCCTCTAACTTCAAATTATCCTCAGGTTTAACCTTTTCCTCATCAGAGAAGAAGTTAGGACTAAGCCTAAATCCTTGCATATCCTTGGTCTCAGAAACAGGGCCAGAAGGGCCATCTAAACAGGTCTTTGTAAAAGTCACAAGCTATACCTAACATATCCTTGGTCTCAGAAACAGGGCCAGAAGGGCCATCTAAAGACTGGATGTTAGTTTTTCTCCTTCTTTGATTGGCTACAGCATGGAAATAAGTAGTATTCATATATCCTTCTTTAATATCTCTATCTCTAGATATTTGTTTTGCCTTAACTTCCTCTTGCAGGCAAATCCTCTGTAACTCAGTGTGGATAAATTTAAACATAGATTTATCATCCTCACTAAGAGCTGCCTCAGATTTGATATCTAATTGATCTATTCTTCTAGTAAAATATGTTTGTATCTTTTGATGGAGGCCTCTTCATTAGAGCTCCATCCTTTTGTAACCCTCCTAAGCTTTCTTATCTTGTTTTGCCACAAATTTATAGATGATCCAGTAAGGGGAACATAGTTCCATGTTATAGTTACCAGATCTCTAAAATCTTCTCTAAGAAGCCACCACTTTTCCATTTTATAACTACTGGTTTTAGGTGACCTCTGTACCCCACAATCCCAAACAAGTGGGGTGTGATCACTTCCACATCTAGGTAAGGCCAAACATGAGGGTAAAGGGAAAATACTATCTAACTCAGTATTGCAAAAAAAGCCTATCAATTGTAGACATGATCAGATCAGTCTGATTATTACCCAGGTAAATCTTCTACTAGAAAGTTTAATTTCTAGCAGACTCCAGATTTCAACCCAAGCTTTAAATTTATCACTCCATTTTCTACTGATGTTACGATTACTCTTATCAAAAGAGTATCTAACTAAATTAAATGCCACCCCACCTCAATGCCTCGTATGCGAAAAAAAGACAGAGCATGAGCGAGCGAGGAGGAGCAGGGCACTCGTCCCGCTAGGGTTGTAGTTGCGCCACCGCCTCCAGTCCCCATGATCGCCGCTGCTTCCGGTCTCCCTGCTCGCCGCAACCGCTCCCGATCTGGCTGGACCCAACGCCTTCCCTCCATCCCTTGTCGTCTATGTGCCTTCTTCCCTGCCCGACGGCTCCGCGTTGCCGCTTCATGCCGCTCCTTCCCTCCTCGCCGGTCGCTGCTTCTCTCCACCTCGACCCCGGAGGCCGCCCATACCTCAACAGGATGTGTGTTTCTCATCTCTGTTCCTCTCTTCTCCTTATCTATCTGATCTTGTCTTCTCCTTATTTTTAATTGATGGATATGGTTGAGCATAATTTTGATCTGATTGAGAAGATGGAATTGGCTAGAAAGGAGATTTATCTCCAAAATGAAAGAAATAAAAATAACCTTGATGATTTCGACTCTCCAGGTCTCATTGATACTAGGGATGCTGAATTAGATGATCTTTGTTCTGATGGAGAACATTCTGATGTTGAGTGTGAGATGGAGCACCTCCAGCAGTTAAAACAGATGTTCTCCAGTCAGATGAAAAATAAGAGGGGCTCCACAGACCTTGGCTGTGTGAGGCACTCTGTTTCTGTTAAAAAGAAAGGAAGGAAAAGTAAATTCAAATGTTAGGACTCTTTTGGAATGTTAGAGGAATTGTTTTGGACTTCAAGAAATCCTTCATCAAAGATTTGATTGGTGAAAGAAAATTAGATTTTGTTGGTCTGGAGGAAACAATTAAATCTGAGTTCACTAGAAATGAGTTGTTGCTCTAATTCCTTTCTGATTTCTCTTCGTGATGTACATCCCATGGTGATCTGGAGTTATATAACACTGCACTTTTCAGGTCTCAGACTCATGTGAAGGCTCAACATCATCATCTGCCTTCTCTTAGGATAGACATATTAGGCATGCAACTTTGGAACCTCGAGGGTACCCTCCGACACTCTTTAGTTCAAGTAAATGAACTAAATTTTTAGAATTCACTTCATTTTTAAGACTTCAGTTCATTTCATTAAACTAAGTAGGATCAGAGGGTACCGTAAAGGTCCCAAATTTTCATGCCTAAGACATATCTTCTTACCGAGTTAAAGTGGTATGCACAAGTTTATTGATTACAAATTGCAAAGTTTGTAAGATAACAATTCATCAGGGTGTTTATTTATTGCACATCATATCTTAATCTACCATAGCCATAATTGATTACAAATTAATAATGTGCCAGTGATTACAAATTGCAAAGTTTGTAAGATAACAAATTTATTGATTAAAAATTGCAACTAATTGGGAATGTATATGCCAGTGCTTGCGTCTAAGGTATGTAGTCGATGCAATCAAAACAATCTTTGTTCCTTGGTGATATCATGTGAGTGTGGTTATTTGGCGTTGAGGATTTCAATGTTTTTAGTGGTATGCTATCTTTTGAGGGTTAGTATGATTATACACCTTGAATTTTCATGTATGATTACACTATTAGTTATTTTTAGGGGTGATTACAATATTAGTTAAGACGTGTGTTGCACGTGCACGCTTACTAGTCTCATCAAACGGAGATATATATCGGTTGCCATGGTGCATAATACCTGTCATCCAAACAGTGGAATTATAAGATTTTATAACTTTTTTAGATCAAAGTTCACTCATGCTTATGTGTATGAACAAAGTGTTGAATACATAATTTGGCTGCCTGGTATTTTATAAGCCAAATTAATTTGAATGATCGTGGTTAGATTATTGATTGACATATATATTTGAACTTGTAGTTTAGTATAAAATGCAGGCTTGATGGAATTTGAATGCAAATATGATGGCGCCAGCTCAAGTGTACAAAGATATGAATATGTGGAGTTTTCCACGTGCAACAGCAAGCTAGGACGAATCCTTGGCAGATTTTGGAGCTATTACTTGAGAAAATATACAAGGAGGATTATTTGGTTGATTAGCACGTTGCCGGATGATTAGCACATTGCCAGATAGTTTATTATTTTTTCTTGTGGATCAAAACATACTATCCAGTTTGATTTGCACGTAGCCGAAATATTTTATTAGTTTTCCTTGTAGGCTTAAGAAGAGTTGTACGTATCTTGGATTGTGATTGCAAAACAACCGAATCAGGGCATGTCCTAGTCGGTTTCAGCTTTAGAGTTTCCCTCATGTACGCAAAGTCCAGCGTGCCTTATATATAAGGCCATGGCCGATTGGAAAAAAGCCTAACAATCGATCTATTCCAAAATCAATCTACTTTTGCACGTACGTTTCATCTTTCGTTTTCTCTTCTGCCAAGCCCTAGCAGCCTAGGGTTTGGTGATCTTTGCCGTTTTGCGTTGAAAAGCGGCCGTCTCTCCTCTGCGAAAGTGAGGAAATCTTTGTTGCTTTGCTCGGAAAGCAATCGTTCGTCGTCACGTAAGTACGACGGTTATCGTGGTGTCACGGTGCAATTTTCTGTGGCAACACAAAGGGAGTACTTCTAGGTTTTCCGTTGCAACGCTCTAGGATTTTGTTCCAGTTGAAAATTACTCCCTCCATTTACAATTATAAGATGTTCAATTTATTTGAATCAGATGTATATAGACGTAATACAATTTGTTCACTCACTTCATCTTATGTTTATGAACAAAATGAGTAGTTTTAGATTTACTTGAAGAAAAAATGAAAAGGAAACAATTATTTTTCGGCCAAGTGTACTTGTCGACTACTGCTTCGAGTTTTCTTCCTTGAAGTTTTAGTAATGCATAGGTAGATTTTTTATTTTATTTTGTTACTCATCAAAAAAATAGTTTAAAATCTTAAAATGGAACAATAATATGTGTGTTAAAAACAGTTTTTTCATGTACTTACAGATAATGATAAAGATTAAATCTTGCATGAATTATGAATGTGTTTTTCACAAACAAGTAAATTTGAATATACATTAACTTTTCTTCCGGTGCAACGTACAGGCATTTTTGGTGTTTGTAGGTTATAAATTCTGGATTCGTCTTTCCTGTCCGATCAGTGTTTCTTTCCACTAGTAAACATGCACGTGCAATGCACGTTTAACCATTAAAAAAAATCTTAGTGGGATCTTTAAGTGATGGGTTCATAGTTTAAACATGAGCAAGAGTTATGTGGGTGTCAGATTTGGCAAAGTAATGTTTAAAAAAAAAAGTTTGGCAAAGTTGGGAGGTGATATATTCCTGCTTGGTATAACCATCAGAAAAAATAAGAACCCAATGAAAACAAAACTTAATATTAATAGGTATTCCATTACTCATATTATTCATAATATAGACACATCTTTGTCTATAGATTACATCAACCATAGAGTTATGAATTCACATTTCTTATGATACATTTCCATAGAATTTACATATATACATTAATCAAAGGTCAACAAAAATAGTGGTGTGGCATCCCAGTTTGCACCCTAAAAAAAAGGTCCCCTTTGCAACGGTGAAGCAAGTGCCTCCGGCTGGCTGTGCAAAGTAATGTGTTGTCCAAGAGCTCGTTTGTCGTGTAGGTGCAGAAGATACGGTGGGGACCAACCGTAAGAGCGACAGACAGAGCTGGCTGTTTTTGTGGGGGGGGGGGGGGGGGGGGGGTTAGCAGTAAATTATCCGTGCGAGGCTGGCTGGTTTGCTGGTGGTGGGCGAGGCTGGCCAACAATCAAAGCAGTGGTATTACTCACACCAGCTAATTATCCGTTTCCACTTTCCTTTTACCCGATCCCCGAGTTAGGGTTTGCATGTCCTCCGACGACTCGTCGAGAGTTTTCTTTTGCTCCGTTTGCATCTACATCGGGCTGATCTCCTTCGACCACGTAGCGATTGAGAGTGCTTCTCGTTAAGAATCAATTCCCCAGGCGGAGTTCTCTCTTCGCGTTAGGGCTTTCCTTCATAGTTGAGTCACATATCGATCTGGGAGGGTATGGCGGACAAGGCAGGATCGAGTCAGAGGCCGGCCCCGCGCGAACCCGTGGAAGAACTCTTGGAAGGCTGCATCTCCAGGATGAAGAAGGGGGAAACTTTGTGTGGGAAGAGGACGTGACTGAACCTCCGCCGAAGGCGAAGTGGCTCGCTATTGCGAGAGTCCACACCACGTCTGGTTTCAGTCCTTCGGCGCTCTATGCAGATATGCGCTTTGCATGGAATCCGGCAAGGAAGGTCATATGGAGGAAGATTGATGAGAGAATCTGTTTACCGCTCAGTTCAATTGCTTGGCTAACTAGCATAAAGCTATGTACATGGGGCTATGGTTGTTCAGGTACAAGGCCCTTGTTATGGATGAGTATGAGGGCTTTGAGGACCCCTAAAGACGGTGGTACTTGACAAGCTCTTGGTTTGGGCTAGAGTGCTGCGATGTTAAATTTACAATCAATATATATTTCCATGTTAAATTTACTTCACTTTCTCTACAGTGTTGTATGTCTTTTATGTGTGTCACTATTACTGTGCCATGGTTATTTTTGTTAGCGTTGTGTAGGATCCAAAGTTTTCTTTCTATTATTTTTAGTTTGTCCACCACATGAGTTAATTGAGAGTAACAACTACAATATAATTGATAGTTCTCAGATTTACCATAACAAGTTGGCTTTACCCCTGATACCCGATAAAAAATAGACTATAACCTCAGACCAGAAAACTTTCTTTCCTTTTGTGTTTTCTTCAACGGAAGGGTGCCCCGTCTTCTTCTTTTTTTGCGGGGAATGGAAGGGTGCTCCTAGAGACGTGCTTTCCAGTAGTAATTCTAGGTACTATTGCATGTAATGTAGGTTTAGCGGTTCTCGAGCCATCAATGATTGGTGAACCGGCGGATCCGTTTGCAACTCCTCTGGAAATATTACCTGAGTGGTATTTCTTTCCCGTGTTTCAAATACTCCGTACGGTACCCAATAAGTTATTGGGCGTTCTCTTAATGGTTTCTGTGCCAACAGGCTTATTGACAGTACCTTTTCTAGAGAATGTCAATAAATTCCAAAATCCATTTCGCCGCCGAGTAGCTACGACGTTTTTTTAATCGATACTGTAGTAGCTCTTTGGTTAGGTATTGGAGCAACATTACCCATTGATAAATCGTTAACTTTAGGTCTTTTTTAGATATTTTTTGATTCATTCAACCGTGAAGTACCATAGGTATCTAGGAAATAGTTACTTCCAAGTGAATCTTCCCTAGATACCTAAAATCCATTTTATTATGACCCATTTCGCAAAAATATAGATTGTGCCAAAGATGCAAAAAAAAATTCTTTTTTCTTTTTATTCTAACTCGAAAAAGAAGAAGAAAACAAATTGCAATGGATTTAAAACGAGAGTTTATTCTTAAGTAAATCAATTGGGAGATGTTTCTCTAGAGTGTCCCATATATGTTTTCGATCTTCCATACGAAAACTGTCAATTCTCATAAGATCTTCTTCGGTCTTACTCAAAAGGTCCAATAGTGTATGTATATTGGCCCTTTTTAGACAATTATACGTTCTAGAAGTCAATTCTAATTGATCAATAAAAATACAGTTCAATGGAATTCCTTTTTTTGTTTTTCTTTAGATTAGTTAATCTTTTTTTAAAAGTAAAAAGGGGTGGAGTAAACCTGTTTTTATTTTCTTCGAAACTAGTGCCCTCTTCCTCCGCGTGTAGAAAAGGAAGAAATAAATCAATCAAATTACGAGAAGCCTCATAAAGCGTTTCCTTAGGGGTTAAACTTCCATTAGTCCATATTTCTAGAAAAAGTATCTCGTGTTTTTCATTTCCATTCCCACAAGAAAAAAAATACTATAATTCACATTTCGAACAGGCATGGATACAACATCTATAGGATAACTTCCATCTTGATAGTTCTTTCTGAGTTCTGTCTGATATCCACGATCTCTCTTGATCTGTAAATCAATACAGAAATCAATGGGCTCTGTCAAGTTAGCTATAGGTTGTGCCGTATCAACGATTTCTACGGAAGGCGGTAAGATGATTTCTTGAGCAGTTATGTATCTAGGACCTTTGACGCAAATTGATGCGTCTCTAACTCCATAGAGATTACTTCTCAATACAATTTCTTTCAAATTTAGTAAAATTTCTTGTACGGATTCTTCAATACCTGCTATTGTAGAATATTCGTGCGGCACACTCCCAAATTTTGCACGTGCGATAATGACGGCAGATGCCATGGGGATGGCTAAGAGAGGGGGAAAGGTCCGAGGAGAGTGTCGATGGTACCGGAGACGAGATTGGGCACAAGCACAGTGAGACACCGCGATGTACCCAGGTTCGGGGCTCTCCGTAGAGATAACACCCCTACTCCTGCCGAGCTATATAAGCAATAACTCTGGCTACAATGTGCTCCTTGAGCTGTATCAGAGGAAGGAGGAGAAGGCCTATGGCTCCGCTCTCTCCTGCGTCTCTATGTGTGGGTGGAAGTGAAGTAAATGCGATCGTCCCTTCTCACCGGAGGGGTGCCCGGGGTTCTTATAGCATGAACCCGGGTTACAATGGTAACTACACAGAGAGGAGGGGCCAGCTGCAAGCCTCTTGAACTCTGTTGGGGCCCGCCGGCTGCCTAGGCGTAGACTTGCGGCTCGCCTACTTTGTCCTGAGAATCTTGTAGCCCATAGGTCTTGAGAGCCCTATAGGTAGGCAGACAGCTACCTCGGAGCTTAGTCTTGTCCGCCGTCCTGTCAGCCCGGTGTGGGAGAGGAAACATCATGCGCCTGACAGGTCAGCGATGGGACTTGTCTCCTCTGACATGCGGATCTCTCGGGATTGCCCATTAATGACCTTGGGCCGGATGCGCCTATCCGGCCCTTGGTCAACTCTTGCTTATGGTGCCAGCTCGGTGGGCCGTCTGCGCCCGGGCCGGATGCATGCAGCCAGCTGCCGATTGCGCCCTCCTGGGCAGTCGGCAACCGGCCTGCTTAGCTCGGCCCAGGTGCCGGTGATGGCCCTCTTGAGGTTGCACCTTGTCTTGAAAGGTCGTTTCGCTTGGGTGACCCTACCCGGGGGTCATTCCCCCGACAACGGCCAAATCACGCCCCATGGCCTTAGGGCGTCTTCAAAAGATCGATTCATTTGTTCGTTTTTGGTTCGTCGGCCTCCGTTTGAATTATCGCGGATAAAAATCGCGGTTTAACGGGGCGACACCGATAAGTATCTGCTTTTTGGTCCATCACAATCCATTTCCTGCATAAATTTGGTGAGGACGGCCAACTCACGCCCCATGGCCTTAGGGCGTCTTCAAAAGATCGATTCATTTGTTCGTTTTTGGTTCGTCGGCCTCCGTTACGATCCATTTTCTGCATAAATTTGGTAAGGACGGCCAACTCACGCCCCATGGCCTTAGGGTGTCTTCAAAAGATCGATTCATTTGTTCGTTTCTGGTTCGTCAGCCTCCGCTACAATCCATTTTCTGCATAAATTTGGTGAGGACGGCCAACTCACGCCCCATGGCCTTAGGGCGTCTTCAAAAGATCGATTCATTTGTTCGTTTTTTGTTCGTCGGCGTCCGTTTGAATTATCGCGGATAAAAATCGCGGTTTAACGGGGCGACACCGATAAGTATCTGCTTTTTGGTCCATCACAATCCATTTCCTGCATAAATTAGGTGAGGACGGCCAACTCACGCCCCATGGCCTTAGGGCGTCTTCAAAGGATCGATTCATTTGTTAGTTTTTGGTTCGTCGGCCTCCGTTGCGATTCATTTTCTGCATGAATTTGGTGAGGACGGCCAACTCACGCGCCATGGCCTTAGGGCGTCTTCAAAAGATCGATTCATTTGTTCGTTTTTGGTTCGTTGGCCTCCGTTACGATCCATTTTCTGCATAAATTTGGTGAGGACGCCAACTCACGCCCCATGGCCTTAGGGCGTCTTCAAAAGATCGATTCATTTGTTCGTTTTTTGTTCGTCGGCCTCCGTTTGAATTATCGCGGATAAAAATCGCGGTTTAACGGGGCGACACCGATAAGTATCTGCTTTTTGGTCCGTCACAATCCATTTCCTGCATAAATTTGGTGAGGACGGCCAACTCACGCCCCATGGCCTTAGGGCGTCTTCAAAAGATCGATTCATTTGTTCGTTTTCGGTTCATCGGCCTCCGTTACGATCCATTTTCTGCATAAATTTGGTGAGGATGGCCAACTCACGCCCCATAGCCTTAGGGCGTCTTCAAAAGATCGATTCATTTGTTCGTTTTTGGTTCGTCGACCTCCGTTACGATCTATTTTCTGCATAAATTTGGTGAGGACGGCCAACTCACGCCCCATGGCCTTAGGGCGTCTTCAAAAGATCGATTCATTTGTTTGTTTTTGGTTCATCGGCCTCCATTTGAATTATCGCGGATAAAAATCGCGGTTTAACGGGGCGACACTGATAAGTATCTGCTTTTTGGTCCATCACAATCCAATTTCTGCATAAATTTGGTGAGGACGGCCAACTCACGCCCCATGGCCTTAGGGCGTCTTCAAAAGATTGATTCATTTGTTCGTTTTTGCTTCGTCGGCCTCCGTTACGATCCATTTTCTGCATAAATTTGGTGAGGACGGCCGACTCACGCCCCATGGCCTTAGGGCGTCTTCAAAAGATCGATTCATTTGTTCGTTTTTTGTTCGTCGGCCTCCGTTTGAATTATCGCGGTTTAACGGGGCGACACCGATAAGTATCTGCTTTTTGGTCCATTACAATCCATTTCCTGCATAAATTTGGCGAGGACGGCTAACTCACGCCCCATGGCCTTAGGGCGTCTTCAAAAGATCGATTCATTTGTTCGTTTTTGATTTGTCGGCCTCCGTTTGGATTAACGCGGATAAAAATCACGGCTTAACGGGGTGACACGGATAAGTATCTGCTTTTTGGTCCATCACGATCCATTTCCTGCATAAATTTTGTGAGGACGGCCAACTCACGCCCCATGGCCTTAGGGCGTCTTCAAAAGATCGATTCATTTGTTCTTTTTTGGTTCGTCGGCCTCCATTTGGATTATCGCAGATAAAAATCACGGTTTAACGGGGTGACACGGATAAGTATCTACTTTTCGGTACATCACGATCCATTTCCTGCATAAATTTGGTGAGGACGGCCAACTCACGGCCCATGGCCTTCGGGCGTCTTCAAAAGATCTATTCATTTGTTCGTTTTTGGTTCGTCGGCCTCAGTTTGGATTATCGCGGATAAAAATCGCGGTTTAACGGGGTGACACGGATAAGTATCTGCTTTTTGGTCCATCACGATCCATTTCCTGCATAAATTTGGTGAGAACGGCCAACTCACGCCCCATGGCCTTAGGGCATCTTCAAAAGATCGATTCATTTGTTCTTTTTTTGTTCGTCGGCCTCCGTTTGGATTAACGCGGATAAAAATCGCGGCTTAACGGGGTGACACGGATAAGTATCTGCTTTTTGGTCCATCACGATCCATTTCTGCATAAATTTGGTGAGGACGGCCAACTCACGCCCCATGGCCTTAGGGCGTCTTCAAAAGATCGATTCATTTGTTCGTTTTTGGTTCGTCGGCCTCCGTTTGGATGATCGTGGATAAAATTCGCGGTTTAACGGGGTGACACAGATAAGTATCTGCTTTTTGGTCCATCATGATCCATTTCCTGCATAAATTTGGCGAGGACGGCCAACTCACGCCCCATGGCCTTAGGGCGTCTTCAAAAGATCGATTCGTTTGTTCGTTTTTGGTTCATCGGCCTCCGTTTGGATTATCGTGGATAAAAATCCCGGTTTAACGGGGTGACACAGATAAGTATCTGCTTTTTGGTCCATCGCGATCCATTTCCTGCATAAATTTGGCGAGGACGGCCAACTCACGCCCCATGGCCTTAGGGCGTCTTCAAAGGATTGATTCGTTTGTTCGTTTTTAGTTCGTCGGTCTTCGTTTGGATTATTGCGGATAAAAATCGCGGTTTAACGGGGTGACACAGATAAGTATCTGCTTTTTGGTCCATCACGATCCATTTCCTGCATAAATTTGGCGAGGACGGCCAACTCACGCCCCATGGCCTTAGGACGTCTTCAAAGGATCGATTCATTTGTTCGCTTTTGGTTCGTCGACCTCCGTTTGGATTATCGCGGATAAAAATCACGGTTTAACGGGGTGACACAGATAAGTATATGCTTTTTGGTCCATCCCGATCCATTGGTTTAGATCAAAACTTAAGAGATTAAAAGTACTAATGTGATTAATTAATTCAAAAAAAAAAATATTTTTGTTTCTTGATGAAATATTCCTGGTTTTCGTGTGAAATTTACAAAATATTAGTTTCATTGTTGTGGATTTTGTAGGACAAATCATGTTGTAGTGCACAAAGAGGTGATAACAAATGGACTTTATACAACAACAAAAAACAAATGGACTTCGTTTGGATTATCGCGGACAAAAATCGCGGCTTCACGGGGCGATACAGATTGGAGTATCTTATGGACTCTTGGAGTACAATCACATTCAAATTAACCAAAAACAGCTTAGTAACTGAGTGACCAATAACAATTCATGCAACTTTTTTTATCTCAACATAACAATGACAGTGCAAGAGGTTTAGTTAAACAACCGTAGAGATTCATTTTTCTGCAGGAAAACAACTCACCTCTCTAAGAAGTAACCATGTCTTCCTTTCCTCCTTGAATTCCTAGAACTGCAGCCTCCACTTTGCCTATCGCGGGAGTAGCAGCAGTTGTGCCCCTATCTCCGGAACTTTTTTTCATAACTCAATTGTGGCATTATCTACAATTTCACTCCTGCCCACACATAGAATGACATGCAAAACACATGTTAGTCTTGCTGATCTACAATTTTTGCCAAACACGCGTTGAACCATTTTTCCTTACATTAGAAGAAAGCACTCAAATTTCCACGACTAAATCACAATCATCTAAGGAGCAGGTACATAAGTAAATCGATGAAACTTACAAAATTCATAATTAATCTTGGCTTGGCACATCCTTTGAAGGCTCAGCAGGATTGAAAATATCACCCCAATCAATAATCTGAATAGTTGACTGCAAAACTTGTACTACATAATAGGTGGGTTCTGTAAATTTGAAATTTATCAATTAATTGCACGAAATGGAGAAAAGGACTTCCGACATCATATAGTATAACACGCTCGTGGTTAATCAATAGTTTTTATAAATTATAGTAGATCAAAAAAATGATATACTATTTTAAAACTTTACAGTGTGTGTGCACCTTATATGGAGGTAGCGGTACCTAACCTTCTGCAACTCGTAGAAGATACACACATGGATTAATCGCAACACTCCCCCATCCAAGTCTTCTTCCATCCGAACACCCGGGCACCACCACTTTCGAAGAAATGATAACCTATAAAATGTATTACCATTCCCAAAGCCAGAGAATCTCATCTCCAGCCAATCCAGAGATTAGTCAAACAAGAGATCATATAATTGTAACTTGTAAGTTCTGTCTCGGTTGCCTAATCTTGGAGCACTTAACTATGGGATGCAAGTTAACTCGAAGATACTATTAGAAAAGGCAATCAACATATGTTTTTCTTTTTAATCAAGAAAGAAAAATGCTGGGATCACGAATTGGCAAATGGAAGAGCCTTCATTGGACGCAAATCCTTATCTGGTTGAGAGGATCAAAATTAGAGATGGTGAATATGACTCAAACTGGTCGATGTTTGCATGTATGATTTTAGCTATGAGATCTTTATCCGAGAAGAGACTTCTCTACCTTGTAGTCTCAACTTTATGAAAATATTTGAGATTTCTATGTTAAAATGGATGACCTGTTTGACATATACAGTGAACATCATGTCCTGTAAATCTGTAATAACATTTCCTTTTCATAATGGCTAACTCATACCAAATAATTATGCATTACGGTAATATTTGATTATGAGCTATAATTAAGTACTGAAATGATGCTACTTCAGGACAACGTAAGAAAGCAGTTGAAATCAAGTGCAGAGAAAGTCAGCAATTGGATCGACTCCAAGTTCAGCAACGCCGTCTCCAATGTCTCAATCAAGCTGTTCGACTGGACCTTGGGTCACCTGCGTACCTAGCTGGTCCAAGAGGATTGACGGATGTCGCACACCTCTTACCTGCCCAGGAACGCAGATGAATTTTCGTCGGGGCAGATTGCAGTCCGTGAACTTCCAACTTTTGCTACTACCGCAAGATCGTTCCTGAGGTGGGACAAATCCACCGCCCACCGCGCTGCCCGCGTGTCAGGAGGACGCCCGCGTATGTGGACGGATCACGTGGTTTGGCTTGCGCGTAGGAGACGACGACGTCGCTGTTGTTGCCGAGCACAGACTCACGCGAGGAACGAAGAGAGAGAGAGAGAGAGAGGTATTTTTTGTGTGCCGTCGCGTTTTTCTGTTATTCATCTCTTTATCTCAGCGATTACAGAGGCTAACTAACTCCCGATCAGCTGCTCTTGATCCGCGTCTGTCGCGCCATCCCACGACTGCGTCACAAGTGCCTATCTGACCGGCAGATTACAACAAACTGAAAAACAAACGAGAGAACGCGCTGAGAGCACTTCCCACACCCTAGCTACGTGCATGTAGCCGTCCCACCAGACGTGCATGCATGCATTATTTTAAAGCAAAAACTAAGCAGCGTACTGTGTAGAGCTGAGGTTAGCTTGATCCAACAGTCGCCGCCGGCATGGCACAACTTACCTTGGTGGCCGTTATGGACGTGCACGACAAGGTCGAAGACCCGCAAGGTTGTGCCTAGCTAGATCAAGCACCGGCTCGAGCCTCCTGGCGCCGGCTAACTCGACGTAGCACGTGGTTGGCTTGCGCGTACGAGGAGAGACTAGGACGTTGCCGCCGCCATGGCAAAACTCACTGGCGTGGCCGTTGTGGCCGTGCACGACGGTTGCGCCCAGAGCAAGCACCGGCTCATTGCCCACGATTGTGTGTTGCTCGTGAATCTTGTCCACGACTACATTGAATATATAGGCAGATCCAGCTAGCTCGTCTTCACGTGTGTGTCCTGCCCAAATTAATCAGCAAGAACAAGCTAACTTGGTGGCATGGACCTTGCCGGCGAGCTGACACTGACAGACCGCACTCGGTGCTCCCGGCCGAAGACGTTGGAGGATGAAGGGGAGGGGCACGTGCAGTGCAGCGCAGTTGGGGTAGAGGCAATAGCCGGTCGCGATCGAAGGCAGTACGGGCACAACCCGCCCACAGATTTCCCACCGGTACAGCTAGCTGAGCAGTGGGTTGTGCAGCGGCATACTCAAGCTCACCAACGAGATTAGCAAGTTGTGGACCATAGCTCGCTGGCCGATTATTATATATGTCAGGAGGACCTTCTATATATATATATGAGAAAGCTAGAGATGTCTTCGAGGAGGGGTTTTCTTCCGTGATGACAGTGCAGGAATTCAATGTGACGTTTATTTGAGGCTTATACACAATTTGAGCAGAATATATATGCTTGCGGCAATCGATCACTCTATGGGGAGCGACGAAGGTGAGAAAGGGGGCAGGAAGAAGAGGATGGATGGAGAAGCTAGCTAGAGAAATATAACTTGCAGCGTGTTGGTTTAAAGATGAAGATGAGACACTGATTTAGGCTGGAAAGGTTTGAGCGATTATTGGATTAGCAATGCCACGTAATGTAATATGGAAGAGTACGTGGCACTGGTAAGACTTGATATAGCACCTCGATTTATCATTTTGTTTTGCTTGACTTACATTAAGCCGCAGAAAAATAAATAAATGAATCAGTTCATTCAGTGCATTTTTTTCTCAAGGATACGTATTAATTCATTCTGTAGCGGTAGCCAGTATAGGAACTCTCATTTGAAGTTAGTTGATACGTCATGGTTAGTTCGCCCGTTTCATCCGTTTTCTTTGTTTCTATGTAAGTTCTAAGGCGAAGTTTGTTATTGAGGCTGATGGCGTGGTGCAACCGGAGGCCGGTCAGCAGGGGTTGGAGGAGAAGAGGATCAGTCATGGACGCCGTCGGCAAGCAGCGTCCCGCGTCGGCGAAGGAGGGCACAACGTACGGACCGGGCGCGATCGGGGACCGCCCAGACCAGTCCCTCTGCCCAATTGAAAGCTACGTTCACTAGGCCACGCCACAATTAACTCCATGAAGCCGAGACGGCGTCATCTTGCATCGTTGCTGCCGTGCTCCGCGTCCATGCATCCACGCGTCGATTTATTTGCTAAGCAAGCGTCTGCATCCCCTCTGTAGCCCCCAGCCTCCTCCTGTGCGTCGCCCATCCCAGGAGCTGCCTTCCACCAACCAACCTGGCAAGTCCGTAGCATGGTCCCCGGATATACTCGCTTCGGTCAACATCTCCGTAGGGGCAGCTGTTCTGTGTTCCAACGGTGATGACACCTCTCATCCTTTAATGCCAAGCCAACCATGGTAGTTTGAATATAAGGAGGATGCGGCAGGCACATTGTACGTGATGCCTAGGTTTCCTTCTGCTACTACTACATCTTGGCTTTGCAATTTTTATATAATTCCTGTTTGATGATTTATATTTGTAAATTGTAATACTACCTAATTTGATTAAAACCACAACATTACCAACTTACACTACATGCTCAATGATTTTCTTTAAATGTTACGTACTGGAGTATTTACAAGAAAACTGATGTCAACACTCAAGCAAAAACACCCATGCTCTCTATTCAACACTTGAACTATCCAGTGATGCATGTCATTCGATTTTTGGTGAACTATGTATTTGTCTTCTCGATAATTACTATGCTCCTCCAAGTGTTGAATGGAATTAACAGCTTTCCATACTGCATATCAAAACACTAAATATTATCGTGCCAAAGTGAATGGTAGAAAAAGGAAGAATATGATCTTATCATTGGAGCAAGATGGGAGAGTTGTTGAAGGTCAAAAGAATCTGATTGAGTATATCACCCAATTTTATAAGGATTTGTTTGGGACCCCTGAGACTTCTTCTATTTCCTTGAGAGATCAACCTATGACTCAGATTGCTCAAAGGGATGCTGATGCCCTACTAGCTGAGTTTACTTTGGAGGAAATTAAAGAGGTGGTTTTCAAAATGAAGAAAAATAAAAGCCCTGGACCAGATGGCCTCCCTGCTGATTTCTACTAGCATTTTTGGGATCTGGTGAAATGGGACTTAAAAGGGCTTCTTGATGATTTTCATTCTGGTAATCTGTCTAGATTAAACTATGGCATCATAACCCTGATACCAAAAATTAAAGATGCTAAAGAAATTCAGAGATTCAGGCATATATGTCTGTTGAATGTCAGTTTTAAAATAATTACCAAGGTGTTAATGAATAGATTGAGTAAGGTAGTAAATCATGTTATTTCCAGGAATCAGACTCCTTTATTAAGGGGAGATATATCATGGACGGTGTGGTGATATTACATGAATCCCTGAATTCTATTCATACCAAAAAACAGAGTGCTCTTCTTTTTAAGGTTGATTTTGAAAAGGCCTATGATAAAATTAAATGGCCTTTTGTTTATCAAATGCTCAAAATGAAAGGGTTCCCTGATAAATGGTGTGATTGGATTATGAGATCAATGATTGGTGGCAAGGTGGGTATTAAGGTTAATGATAACATTGGACCCTACTTTAAAACTCAGAAAGGTTTAAGCCAAGGGGATGCTTTGTCCCCTTTATTATTTGATCTAGTTGCTGATGCTTTAGCAGTGCTTCTTGAGAATGCTAAGAGACATAACTTAATTAGGGGAGTGCTGGTTGATTGCATTGATGGGGGTGTTAATATGCTTCAATATGCTGATGACACAATCTTTTTGCTACAAGACAACTTGGATGATGCCTTGAGGCTTAAATTTATTCTGGGTGCCTTTGAGCAGATGTCAGGCTTGAAAATTAACTTTCATAAGAGTGAATTATTTCCTTTGGGGGAAGCCATATCCAGAGTTAGACAATATCAAGAGATTTTCTCTTGTGAAATTGGTGAGCTTCCGCTGAAATATCTTGGGATCCCTGTTACCAAAGGAAGAATTAAAAATAGTCTCTGGGATGGAGTGCTCACCAAGGTTGAGGGTAGATGTAGTTGTTGGCAGGGTAGATTACTTAATATGGTTGGAACGACTACTTTGGTTCAATCCTGTCTTACTAATATTCCTTTATACATGATGTCATTTTATCCTTTGCCTGTTGGGGTTAGGAAAAAGATTTATTTCTTTAGATCTAGATTAATTTGGCAAGCTGATGAAGGGAAAAGGAAATACCACTTAGTTTATTGGAAGACATGTTGTTTGCCTAAAAAGCATGGTGGCCTAGGTGTACTCAATATTGATTTAATGAATCAAGCATTGTTAGCCAAATGGTTTTGGAAGTTGGAAACTGAAGAGGGACTTTGGCAAGAAGTACTAAAAAAGTATGTTTAAAACAAATGCATATCTGGCATTAAGTCCAAAGATGAAGATTCTCATTTCTAGAGAAGTCTTTTAGCTGTGAAAATTTTGTTCTATGATAATTGTAGGAAAATTGTGGGGAATGGATGCAATACCAGGTTCTGGGAGGAACTTTGGTTAGATGATAAACCTCTCAAGGAGGCCTATCCTAGAATTTTTGAGCTTTGTCATAATAAAAACATTTTTGTGGCTGATGCCTTCAATCTAGGATTCAATAACTTTTCTTTTAGAAGAACCTTGCTGGGGGAATCTTTAGTTCTGTGGGAGAGCTGTAAAGATAGATGTAACGAAATTTCTCTCTCTGCTCAGAAAGATAGAGTCCAGTGGCTTCTTACTAGAAAGGGTGTTTTTTGTTAATTATTTATATAAGAAACTAGTAGGGGATTCCTTTTCCTTTCCTCAAAAATTATTGTGGAAAGTCAAAGTCCCTGATAAAATAAAATAAATTAGCTGGATGATTTGTAATAATAGCATTTTAACTAAAGATAATTTGCTCAAAAGAGGGTGGAAGGGGATAACCATTGTGCTTTCTGTGGCTCCCCTGAGTCCATTGATCACTTATTTTTTTAATGTTCCATGGCCAAGGTGATTTGGTGTCTATTGAGATGTTCTTTTAATCTGAATAGCACCCCTGATTCAATTGCTTCCTGTTTTGGCAGCTGGCTAAATAGGTTTGCAAAAAGTGATAGAAATTTGGTGCTGGTAGGGATCTTAGCATTATTTTGGGCCATCTGGAGAACTAGGAATGATATGATTTTCTATAGGAAAACAAATGTGACTCCTATTACTTGTGTGAAACTCATGAATTATTGGCTTAATGATTGGGCCCCTTTGCAGATAAAAAAGGAAAGGGAAAGCATGCTGATGGTGGGGGCAAGAACAATAAACCAGGTGGAAAATGAAGTTTTCAAAGTTTCTCAAGGTTGGAGACCTGGAGTTTTGAGGATCACAGCTGGGGTCTGATTCTGGGAGACTGGAGATGGTGTTCTTCTCCTTCAGGATTGCCTTCCTCCCTTACTGTTTACTTGTTCTAGTCTTGGCAGTGCCTCTTTTGATGGATTGTTGTAGGTGACTGTTAGGTTTATCTGGTTTGTATCCCTCTCTAGATATTGCTATACGCCTGCTTTATTTTGGTCCTGTGTGACCTCCTGTGAGGTCTACTGCCCGGTGAGCAGTAGATTGTTTACGCATTTCACCTCTTTACTTTTGTGTTCGTTGGGTTTGTACTAAGACAACTTGATTTCTTTAAATGAAATCGGAAAGGGGGGCAACTCCCTTTCTTTTGCTCAAAAAATATCAAAAAACTAAAAAATCAACAATTATAGAATTTGCTTTGTGTTTTCATTAATTGTCCTTATGTTGGATTTATACTAAAGAAAAATGCATATCTGAACTTGATGTTAAAATTAGTCTACACTTCTAGCTGCATATGTCTCCACTATTTTAGCTTACCGCCGCAAACAGAATAATGCATACATTTTTCTTAGCCTTTTTGCAAAGATGGTATCGCTAAAAAGCACAACTCTTCTTTATGTTAATATAATAATTGATGTGAGTTATAAATTAATTTATATTATTTTTGTTTAGGCCATGCTTACCAGGTTAGTAGAGTACGATTCTTTTTATCTTCCCTCTCCCGTTGCAACGCTAGTATGGAAGGTGCGGGAGAAAGGATGGGTCAAGGTTAATTCGGATGGAGCTTGTTTTAGAGCTGGTGCGGCTGGTGGGGGCGGAGTTGTGATCCGAAACCACGAATGGAGCGTTCATGGCGGCCTGCTGCCATTTTCTTTAGCGTGGGTCGGGAAAGAGCAAAAGTCTTTGCCTGCCGAAGAGTGTTGCTAAGGAAATAAATAGTGACAAGATCCACCTGGAGCTTGACAACCAAGCAGTGGTCGCTATGATAAACGAGCAGAAAAAGAACCTATTTGCGGCTAGCTGGTCCTTGCGTTCAAGAAATTAAGCGCCTTCTTATTCAGTTTAGGAAGTTTAAGGTATCCTGGGTCCGTCGAACTCCCAACAAGCAGCTGATAAGCTTGCTAAGGTAGGAGGATTAGGGGAGGGGTTGTGTAAGGTCTGGTTTTCGGCCGGTGCCACCAGTGCAGTGTGCATTGTATCTGATGAGATCCCCACTATGATTAATTAATAAAGCAACGCGCGCATTTATCCTAAAACTCTGTTAGGATAGATCAGTGTGATATAAGGAGGTCAGTGGGTTTTTGTCCCGTGATGAATGTTTCGATTTCGAGCTTGTCATTGTAGGTTACCCACTGATTATGTGAACCTCGTTGTTCCTTCCTTTTCCCTTTCCCTCCCCTGTCTATGAAACTCCTGTATTTTCGTTATGAGAGTAATGTAAAAGAGTTACGGCCCGGTTGAAACAAGAAGGAAAAAGGCATTTGCCCTTAAAAAAAAGGGGTATAGATATAAAAGCCGGTTGGGCACATGGTGCCTATGTGCTGATGTGCATCTCACTCATGCGGGCTGTCCGCTTTGGCCTTTTCCTATGCTATTTAAAAGCCGGGCACTTGGTGCCTATGTGCATCTATCTCTACCCAAACGGCACAAGCAGTTGCCTTGGCAGCTGTACTACTCATCGGGGCCTGCACCGACTGCTGCTGCGCGGCCGGCCTCACCGCGCCATGGGAGTGGGACCTCTCCCTCCGCCAGAGCCAGAGGCACGGCATGCTCACGCTTTTCCGCCTCTGCGAGAGCGCGGTGGTGGTCGTCTCCGCCGCCAACGACGCCTTCTCCCAGCCGCCGGTCGTCCAAGAGCTCTCGCGGCACGGTCGCAGCATGATCTTTCCAGAAAGGAGAGGAGGGCGGCCACGGGTGGCGACGAGGAAGTGCAGGACGTGCTGGCGTGCTGCTGAGGATCCAGAAAGAAGATGACGCCAGAGTTTCCCTGACCATATATCATTTCATCCTACATTGTTTACATTAATCTAGTTGGCTAGTAGTCGGCATTAATCGTGTCTCTTACTTATTCGACCCATATTCCTGGGCAAACAGTAATGCTATGTGCTTTTTCAGTCACTGACTCAGCTCCAGAACGAGCAGTTCCAGAGAGACTTAAAAGTTTGTGCGTACAAGGATTATTATCACAAGAGGATGCATGCATGTGAACCTTTCTTTTTTGGCGGGTGACAATGCATGTGAACCTTGTTATACCAGAATTTTGTATCTCTGTGTTTTCTTCAAAAACACACAAACCGTGTATCTTCTATATTTAAGATAGAAACGCGAAAGAATATTTCGTATTATGTGTTTCACACACTTTCTTCTTAATTAATGAAGGAAGCAAATTTTTTGCCCGATTTTAAAAATATTAAGATAGAAAGATTTAAAATAAAGCAACTGAAATGCTTACAACTCCACACAGACACACCACCGCCGGGCCACACACCATGCCAAACGGCTTACAACTAACTCCCACATCGACACACGACAAAGGCATACCTTGTGCAACCCTAGCAGACATGCATGGAGATGTGGACCAAGATGGTGCGTTCACATAGTCGTCGGCATGGAGCTTCAGAGGCTCTTTGCCGCGAGCAGGGGGCGCTGCGATGATGACCCTATCGCGATGTGGGGGCACGGTGGATGCGGTCGGTCGTGAGTAGGGGGTGCGGCGGGGAGCCTCGGCCGGAGATGTGGACCAAGATGGTGCGTTCACATAGTCGTCGGCATGGAGCTACAGAGGCTCTTTGCCGCGAGCAAGGGGCGCTGCGATGATGAGCCTATCGCGATGTGGGGGCACGGTGGATGCGGTCGGGAGCTAGTAGGGGGTGCGGCGGCGAGCCTCGGCCGGAGATGTGGACCAAGATGGTGCGTTCACATAGTCGTCGGCATGGAGCTTCAGAGGCTCTTTGCCGTGAGCAGGGGTGCATCGATGGTGGCGGCGCTCGGCTGTGGGGGCGCGGGGGGGGGGGGGGGGGGTGCTCGGGTGGGACATGTGGTCATCACCCGCTTGGAAGTTTGGGGGCGGGCCAGCGGATGGCGGCGCGTGGTGGTCTCGGGAAGGAGCTAGACGAGCTCCCGATTCTATTTTTTTATAGATATTGTCATTTTCTTAATTGTTGCCGACATGTGGTCAATGTAATTTTTTAAAAACACCTACAGCTTACAAGTTTTGTCATAGTCACATGTACCCTGCCACTCACATCAGCTTGCTTCACTTGAGTGAGATGGGGTGCTAGCTCCCGTTTAGGAATGGGGAATACAAATTATTGTGGCAAAGCTCTTCTCCGGGTCATTTTGATCCATCTCCATGATAATATGCCTAGTGATGCTTGCTTGTATATGTACTCCTTCCGTTTCAAATTACGAGATGGCACGGCGCGCTCTGCTGCACCCGCTATAATTGTGTCTTGCATTCTTGGCATTCATATATGCACATCTTTTTTAAGTTTTCCTTGAACAAATACATTGTAAAATCAAATTGACAAAAGAATAAGTAAATAGTGTTGATGTATGAATAATATGCATACATATAAAATTAATAAATATGCAACTTTATAAATGTGCATGCATTGATATGGCTTATTAATATATTCATGTAATTAAAAGTTCATTCATGATTTTTTATAAAAATCTTCATGCTAATTTAAAGAAGTATGCACTTTTCAAAAATATTAATGCAATTTTAAGAACTGTTAATGTAGTTTTTAAAAAGTTTTAACGTATTTAAGAAATGCTCATGCTTTTTAGGAATGTTTGTGTAATTAAAAGTCATGTCTCTTAAAATTGTTAATGTAGTAGAAAGTGTTCACTTATTTATCTAAGATGTTCAACTAATTTAAAAGTATTCACCTATTTTAAATAAGTATGAATGTAATTTTAAAAGTATTCACAACTTATGAATTCTTATTTGTGTAGTGTTGCAAAGTGGTCACACATTTTGACAATTATATCAACGTGTTTTTGTCAATTGAATATGTATATAGTTCAAAACAAAAGGAAAAAAAGAGTAATAGGAAAGAAAAAGAATATGAACTAAATAAATAAAAGGAAAACTAAATAAATACAGAACCAAGAAGGGGAAAAAGAAAAAGCATCATCATGGTCACGCCATAGTGCTTCTACACTGCTATATACAGAAAGCTTTATTATTGTCTGGATCACAACCATGGCCTAAACAATGACTCAGTTTGTTAGCCAACTTGGCAGCCCAATGCGCTAACTGATCACATATAAAAACGTGCCCACATGAAAGCGAATACACTGCAAAAATCTCTACACGAACGAACAGCCACAGAAAATCTGTTGTACTCTAACAGCAGCGCAACGCCACAGGAGGAGCATGGAAAAACCGCTGCCAGGTCCAAACCAGAGCACGATGGCCCACTTGCCAGCCACAGGAAGGTGAGATAGCCTGAGCGTTGGCCTTGATGCCCACGCATAAACTTGTATACAAGGTTAACAGTGCAACTTTCGCCACGTTAACAGTGCATCGATGGTGTCGTTTAAGGTTAACAGTGCAACTTTCGCCACGTTACAGATTTCTTCCTCTTTCCGAAAATACCCTCCCACCTCACGTAGCAATCAGTCCACTCTCTCACTCGCACAGACCACGTTCTCCTGCCCATCTCGCTCTCTCCACCTCACGCACCGCGTCTCCGCCTCTCCCCGTCGCCGGCGTCTCCTTGCCTCCCCGTCGCCGGCGTCTCCCTGACTCCCCGTCGCCGGCCGGCCTCTACCCGCCTCTCTGGCGCCTCATCCCGCTGTCACTGCCCTCTACCTGCCTCCCAAGCGCCTCCACCACTCACACCTGGAGGTCAAAGATCCAAATTTTTTTGCCGGCGACGGGCATGGATCTGGGCGATGCGGTGCTGGATGTGGAGCGACACCCGAAGCAGCGGAGCGCCGGAGAACGGAGCGGCGTCCTCCTCCTCATGGTGCCACGGTGGATCTGTAGCGGCGCCGAAGCAGAGGAGCGCCGGAGAAGCGGAGCGGCGGCGTCCTCCTCACGGTGCCACGGCGTCCTCTTCCTCACGGTGCCACGGCGGCGGCGTCGAGCGCCGGAGAAGCGGAGCGGGGGCGTCCTCTTCGTCACGGTGCCACGGCGGCGGCGGCGAGCGCCGGATAAGCGGAGCGGCGGCGTCCTCTTCGTCACGGTGCCATGGCGGCGGCGTCGAGCGCCGGATAAGCGGAGCGGCGGCGTCCTCTTCGTCACGGTGCCACGGCGTCCTCTTCGTCACGGTGCCACGGCGGCGGCGTCGAGCGCCGGATAAGCGGAGCGGCGGCGTCCTCTTCGTCACGGTGCCACGGCGGCGGCGTCGAGCGCCGGATAAGCGGAGCGGCGGCGTCCTCTTCGTCACGGTGCCACGGCGTCCTCTTCCTCACGGTGCCACGGCGGCGGCGTCGAGCGCCGGATAAGCCGAGCGGCGGCGTCCTCTTCCTCACGGCGCCGGAGATCCTGGTAAATTTCCTGTGCTCTTGTTCCTCCTATTCTCATGTCCCTAGCTGGAGTGCTACAGTAGTGTGCAGATGCATACATGCTCGAGTAGTTCAGGCTCCTGTATACAGATGCTTCTGTGATGGGTTCAAATGAAATAATCACGTTGTTAGTGAAATGTCAGCCGTACACGTTGGCACGCTAGTTAATTTTTGGAACGTTGCACGCCCCAACAGTACACCTAAGTACACGAGTATTCACCGGCCACGTTCGTTCGTACACATAAGTAGACGAATGCTGTAGACGCCTTGCTTCACTCGAGTGTCGAGTGAGATGGGGAAGAGCTTAACGTCCGTCTGACACTCGCCTGGACGTTAGCGTAACGTCCGTCTGACACTCGAGTCCTGTCGTGTATCTAGATCAAGAAAGGATAAGCTGGCTTGCCATTTACAACAATGAGCTGATACAGAAAACTAACAGCCTCCCTTGCGTCATGCACAAGACAAGATGCTAGTGTTTTCGATTTAATCTTAGGTGGAATCTCTCAAATGCATGGCACTAGAGACACTGGCCTATATAAAAGCAGCTAGCGCACGTACAGTCCACAACAGAGCACGAAGCAAAATGGCGGTAGTAGTAGCTGCTCCCCTCCTCCTCCTCTCGCTCCTCATCGTAGCCACTGTGATCATCCTAGTCACCAGAAAAGCAAGACAGGTCCATTCCCGTCTCCCTCTACCCCCCTCACCACCTGGTGTGCCGCTTATCGGCCACCTCCACCTACTCGGTTTCATGCCCCACGTCGGGCTGAGAAACCTGGCGATGAAGTACGGCGACTTCATGGTCGTCCGTCTGGGAGCCGTACCGACGCTCGTCATCTCGTCCCCGCGAGCCGCCATGGAGATCCTCCGAACTCAGGATAGCATCTTCGCGTCGCGGCCGACGTCGACGGCAGCGACCGCCCTGCTCGGCGGCCCAGTCGACGTCGCCTTCGCGGCGTACGGGGACGAGTGGCGCCGGGCCAAGAAGATCCTTACCACCACCTTGTTGACGGTCAACAAGGTGGGGTCGTTCCGTCGAGGCCGGGAGTCAGAGATGGCTCGTGCCATGGCACAGATCTCGGACGCGGCGGCCGGCCACGAGGCGCTGGACATGGGCAAGCTGCTCCACAGCTTGTCCATGGCCATGGTCTGCCGCGCGGTCTTCGGGCCGGCGTTCAACATGGACGGCCGCTGCCAACAGCTGCAGGACCTCGTCCGTTCCACCGGCGCCCTCGTCGCCGGTTATAGCGCGCTGGACTTCTTCCCGGCCTTGCTCAGCAAGGCTGGCTTCGTCAGGCGGTTCGTCTGCGGCAAGGCGGCCAAGCTCAGGAGCGCATGGGACGGGGTTCTAGATGAAATCATCGCGGAGCACGAGCAGGACGGATTCATCGACTCGCTGAGGTCGGCTCAGCGCGAGTACGGGTTGTCCAAGGAGCACGTGAGAGCAATCTTAATCGTAAGTTCCTGAAATCTTGATACTCGTACTTATTTTTCTTTCTTGAATTAGCCTACTGATCCACTTCAAATGCCTACTGATCCTGTGCTTGTGTCTGTCATTGTGTACGCAGGACACCTTCTTCGGCGCCACCGACTCCACCGCAACGCTCATGGAATGCGTTTTGGCGGAACTAATGGCGAACCCTCGCGCGATGTACACCCTCCAAGCCGAGCTGAGGAGAAGCGTCCCCAACGGAGGAAGCAGCCATGGAGATGGAGGGATACTAACCCAGGATGATCTCGCGGGTAAACCATACTTCAAGGCAGTGATCAAAGAATGTTTTCGCCTCCACCCTCCAGCGCCCCTGCTCGGGCCGCACCTGTCCATGGACAGGGTGCGGCTCCTCGACGGGTACCAGATCCCAGCAGCAATGCCCGTCATGGTGAACGCCTGGGCCATCGGGCGGGACCCGGGCGTTTGGGGTGAGGACGCTCATACTTTCAGGCCCGACAGGTTCCTGGGCCAGCAGGCTGCACTGGATTACAAAGGCGTGGACTTTGAGCTCATCCCCTTCGGCGCCGGGCGCCGAAAGTGCCCGGGAGTCAACTTCGCTGCTTCGGTGTACGAGCTCATCCTGGGAAACCTCCTCTACCGCTTCGACTGGCACCTGGCGGAGGGCGACGGAGTGGACATGTCCCAGGTCTTTCGCCTAACAATCCATCGGAAGGGCAGGCTTGTGCTCATCCCCACAGTAGCCTAGCTTATCTTAGTACTTTTGTCTAAACATGGTTAATTCAGTCTGCTAGTGTTACAGAATAAAACTGACACCATGTTGTATGACAAGAGCAAGCGATGGCTCCAGAATAATATCACTCTCAGATTAAATGTCAATTCACTGATTCTACTTTCATAAAGCTTAGCTTGAACAAGTCGTCGTACAAGTGCATCTCCCCAGTTTTAGCTGGCGCAGAGAACACAAGACTTAATACTGAAGGTAAGAGTGCACAGAACGGAGTCACATTTAGGAATTTACTCAATGCAGTCGATTCATCAGAAATTGAGTGGTTTTGACATCTGCCCTCATCGGTTTTGGTATGATCAACATCAAGATTACCCTCGATCTGTCGGAGACTACAGAAGAAAATATCCGGCCAACAAGTAGAAATTTCAGCTAGATAATCATGTTGCAGATAAAGAACTGACGACTAGAATTGCATATGAGAAGGAAAGTGTGTTTTCACAACATCAAGAACTTTCCACAGCAGTGAACAAACTACAACTTTGTTGGTCCGAGATACTCCTAGAGATATGCAACAAATTTATCAATGGCCTCCATTCAGCAAAAGAAATCCTAGAGTGTATTTCTTCCGATGAAAAACTATCAAATCTCTGATTCAGAACAGCGCCAATAAGGTCAAGCAATAATTGAGCATCTACCTGTTTGATCATCATCGGGTCAGTCAGTTGACCATGCAATCAGGGTAAATAGGCAATAGAGATGTAGGCAACATAACGCTATACCTGGGACTGCAGAATAAGGTAGATTGTGTTGCACACATATAATTAAATTGTGGACTTCTCATGTACTTTCATACCTCCAGACTCCGAGTCAAGCAGCCTAAGGCATTTCTGAAGAACACAAACAACCAGAGGACTGAAAGCTGGAGAATAGCCTACAAACCACACAAACAAAAAGGTGAGAATATGAATGAGTGAATGAACTAGATCTCATTAGGGAATTGTAAGTCAAAGGACAGGTGCAACAAAGTAGCACATTTATGATCAGGAAATGCTAAAGAGTGATCAAGAATTTCAAAATGAAGTACAGAAGTCCGAGAAAAAAAGATCTGATTGCAGCATAGTATAAACAAACAACCGTGAGACAAGCCGATAAGTAATTAAGTGAATCTGATGATAACATGATCAGAAGATGAAAGGGTACAACATAGCGCATGGTACAAACAAGCAACTGGCAAGACAAGCAGCCAAGCATTTTGGTAAATATGATGATTTTACATGATCAGACGATATACACATAGAAGACTTTACGCCCTTAAATGTGGAAGTGTGATAGTTATGATGTGTTTCAGGTGACGCGTGAAAAGTTTACTGAAAATCAGCCAGTCTATTTTCCATGTTGTTTTGCACGGCAACCTACAGGTACCAATAACATTTATATATGGCATTATATCAGATCAAATGGAACCTAACGACCAAGCAAACCAGCTAATGATAGATAGAAAGTTAAACAGTATGACATGAATTTCAGAAAAGCATAATGCCACTCATTCATGTCAGCAAAGAAAAGTACCTTCAAGCTGGCCTAATTTAGAGATGAACTTCCGCATGTGTGCTCTTGGTATTTGTACAAATTGTTCCCAACCACTGAAACAGCACGGCAGAGGAAAGGTATCATAATTTGTGACAATTTATTAGATAATCCAACTCCTAGGCTCTGTCTTTTTTGATAAGTAGGAAAGGGAGTTTCCCCCCTGCCCCGATTTCATTTAAAGAAATCACAAGAAGTCTTTTACAGCAACGCGGTCTAGCAATTCAGCAAAAGATAAACCTAATTTTAAGACTTTCATTACAGACATACTTCTGCGGCAATCATAACCTAGGCTCTGTCTTACACACCATTTGGCTTCATAACCAGGCAAGAAAGCCAACCGTGCATCAATCTCCGCATTGCCCTCTGAAGATAATCAGTGCACAGAATTAGATTAGAATGTAAAGTCTATAAGTTGCACTAAAAAAACTACACCCCTTAAAAGAACTAGACAAAGACAACGAAGACAGAGGCTAGGGTAGTTGAATGAAGAAGTTTATACACATATTAAAAGGTATAGATGAAGAAGCATAATAAATAAAATATAACTATGCCTACAAAATAGAGCCGGAGAACATCAAGCAACTTCGAGTGGAAAACACTGTCTACCACTTCTGCATCTTTCATCTCCAGATCCTCCTTATCTAATCCCCATATCTCACACAGAGTGGTAGCATGATCGCTTGCCAAGTCTTGGTCTTGGTCTTCAGATTCATCCTTGGCCCACTCAACATCATTCCACCAATAATAATATCATCATCCTCATCGATAGCATTACATCTCTGTTTCTTTTGAGGAGGCTCACAAACCTCATCACGTCTCTTTAGTCTACTCTGAAAACAACTGTGGTGTTTCTGACTGGCAGAAGAGAGTAACTTCAGAAGGACCTGTGGATCAGGAATAGCTCGGCGCACTTCATCTTGAATGTATTCTCTCAGAGGTATCCACCTCTTAACACACATTTCGTCCCCCTGGTTAACCTTATCTACCAAAAATACATCTGTCGCAGTTGAACAGCTTAATCCTGGGTAAATGTTTGTACTGACTTTTCGTTTTGTTGAGCTACTGAATTCTGATGTCGATCCCGCACTTGATATCACGCCATTGATTGCTTCGGTAACATAGCACAGTAGGTTCACTGACCTCAGAGAACCATGCTTCACAAGATCATCAGAATGCAGCAATCCCCTATTTATCACTGCTCGAGAGCACACATGGGGCACGATGCACTTCAGAACTGCCTGTACTTGTTCATCATCGACGGATACCAGATCATGTGACAGGAAACTATAAAATATGCTATCATTTTTTGCTGAAGATATTATAGCCGCTGCTAGGGAGATGGCAGCCAACCTGCAAACCGGCAATCGGGCAGAAATAAGTGCACTGAACTCCAACAAAAATAATTGTATAAAAACGCTCAAAGAACTAACCATTAGGGGGATGACCACAGTTTTTTTTTGAATTTTCACCGCGGGGGGGGGGGGGGGGGGGGGGGGGGGGGGGGAGAGAACTCCCCCCACCTGAATATATATATATCACCAAAACAGCCAGCACATCGGGTATATCAGGAGAGAGGGAGAACAAGGGAGCAGAGCAGCCCTCAGGACTTGACTAACTTTTTTTTTTTTGATAAAGGACGCTTTATTACTTAATATTTAAAGCATTACACCTGGCCTCTGCATAACTAGGATGCACACAGCCATTCCAAAACCGGATAAAAAAGAGAAAGGTAAAAAAACAGCAAAATACAAGCACTAGGTAGAGCTGTTAATCGCTGTCGATGGAGGAGGGCCAATCCGTAGATTATGCTGCCATCCACGTTGGGAAAAAATATCCCTCGCCGTAGCCTCCAACCGTGTACAGACCTCCATAAACACGTCGCGATGCTCCACCCGCTGTAGAGGCGGCCATAAACGGAGTATACTGGTACATCGATAAATAACCTGCAAGAAGGAAGTTATCTTAGCATTAATTTTTTTATCATTTCTAGATAGCCATAGCGACCAAATAACGGCTAGCGCTCCCACCCTAAGAAGATTTCTAAACCTGTGATCTATTCCATGCAGCCAGTTGCCGAATATGTTAGCAACGCTGCATGGGGGATACAGGCCAGAAGCTACTTGGATGAATGACCATATAGAACGAGCAAATTTACATTGGAAGAACAAATGCTTAATTGTCTCGTCATGATGACAGAAAACGCATTGTGAACTACCATGCCAATTCCTCCTAATAAGATTATCTTTAGTAAGAATCACTCCCCTACGAAGATACCATGCAAATATCTTTGTTTTGAGTGGTATCTTCAATCGCCAGATCATCTTATTATTCTCAACTGGCACATCTGGTTGGAGCAAAGCTCTATACATAGAATCTACTGTGAATTTACCATTCTTTTGTAAACTCCATCGAAATATATCGGCCTCGGGTGATAACTGAATTGTGGATAGGCGTTGTAGCAATGAGTTCCACGATTCTAGTCTAGTGCCGATTAAATCTCTTCTGAACGTCACATTTGGTGGGAAAGTTTCCATGACTGTGGCAATAGTCTCACCCTTGTGACGGACAATGTTGTATAGAGCGGGGTATTATTCTCGGAGAGTGGCACTACCTAGCCACTTATCCTCCCAGAATCTAATCTCCGAACCATCCTTAATCGCGAAGGAGCCAAAACGGAAGAAATGTTTCTTTATGGCCATCAAACCGGCCCAAAAGTGTGAGTCCCCAGGCTTCCAAAGTATCTGGGATACTGCCTTTGAACCCACATATTTCCTCCTTAGGAGGGTTTGCCATACACCTTCCTCAGACAAAAGATTAAACAGCCATTTGCCTAAGAGAGCTGCATTTTTAACCTCAAGGTCATGGATTCCTAAGCCTTCTTGATCTTTTAGTCTACAAACCACACTCCATTTCGCCAGTCGACACTTCCTCTTCTCGTTATCTCCTTGCCAAAAGAATCTAGATCGGAGATAGTCCAATCTGTGTAAGACTCCTTTTGGAAGTTGGAAGAATGATATCATATATAGTACCATATTACTGAGTACTGAATTTATGAGAACCAATCTTCCACCAAGAGATAAGAGTTTTCCTTTCCAGCTACTTAACCTCTTTTGTAGTCTCTCCTCGACGTGTTTCCATTCAGCATTTGTGAGTCTCCGATAATGAATCGGTATCCCCAAATAACTAATAGGAAACTGTCCTTGTCCACAGCCAAATAATTCTGCGTACAAGTGTGCGTCGTGTTGGGCCTCGCCAAAACAATATAATTCAAACATCAATGTCACCGACGCGGTCGCCCCTCAACCGCCCACGCCAGAGAACCGCATCATCTCGGCAAAGCTTCAGCATGGCGGGGAGGGTGAGAACCTCGTCACGAAACACCACAGCATTGCGCCTCTTCCACAGGTGCCAGACGCATAGGAGTAGGAAGGCCGCGGGGGAGGCCTCCCCAACCGCAGGTGAGACATCCACGCAGTAGAGATCAGCCATAGTAGCCGAAGAGACGTCGACCCGAAGACGTCGCCACAGACTGGCGGCGAAGCTGCACTGGAAGAAAAGGTGGTCGGCCGTCTCAAGGGGCATGGCGCAGCAGGGACAGCCAGCTTCCTCAGTGGGGATGATAGTCTTGCGCACATCCCTAGTGTGGATGCGAGCGAGAGAGAGGAGCCAACCGAAGAACTTAACCCTGGAAGGCGCGGCCGAGCCCCATATGAAGTGTTCTGCCGGAGTGGACATACCACCGAACCTCAGCAGCCCATACGCCGAGCGGGAGGACAGCTTCCCCTTGGGGCCCCGGCACAAGCCGAGCGATCGCTCATCGTCACCACCACTGAGGGAGCGGGGGAGAAGCGACAGCAAGGCGAGGCGCTCCCGGGAGCTGCGGAGAGTGAGCCTCGAGACGAGAATGGAATCGAGCCCCCGAGTGTAGACATCTTCCACGGTCGCCTCCTGGCGGGTGGTGTGGGAGTAGAGGGCGGGGAAGGCCCCGACCAGGGCACTGGGAGGGAGCCAGGAGTCGAACCAGAAGGAGGCAGTTGCCCCGTCCCCAACCCGAACACGGGTGACGGAGCGGTAGAGAGGGAGCAGCTCCAGCAGACCCCCCGAGTGGACACCCCGGGCCCTGGGAGCAGCGGCGACGAGCGAGCGTCCAGCAAGCTCCGACCAGACCCAAGCCACCCAGCGAGACCGAGGAGTCGAGTGAAGCCGATGCAGCATCTTGAGCGGAAGAGAGGAGTTCTGAGTTGCGAGGTCTCGGGCCCCTAACCCCCCCTCCGCTTTGGAGCGGCAGACCTTGCTCCAAGCCACCAGACATTGGGCGCCAGATGCCCTGTCCGCGGCAGTCCAGAGGAAAGTGCGGCGTATCCCATCAATGGTGAGGATGATCGAGGGGGGCAGCCGCATGGCCGCCATGGCATACACGGGAATGGAGTCGAGGACGACGTTGATCAGGACCAGACGCCCCGCAGGAGAGAGTAGCTTGGCGCGCCACCCCGCCAGGTATTTATCGACCTTGGCGATCATGGGGGCGAAGTCGTCCCCTTTGAGCTTGTCGCAGGAGAGCGGCAGACCGAGGTAGGATTGGGGGAAGCCCCCCACCGAGCATTGGAAGACTTGAACAGCCCTCCGGAGGACGTCGTCGTCCACGCACATGGGCACGAGGGTACTTTTGCTGAAGTTGATGGCGAGACCCGTGGCAGCCGCGAACTCGTCGAGGATGATACGAAGGCGCTGCACCCCCTCCACATCGGCCCTCATGACAATAAGGGTGTCATCCGCGTAATGAAGCACCACCGGAGGGGCGCCCTCGACCAAGGGGTGAGCGAGCCCCACGTCCCTACGGATGAGACACTGAAGAACATCCGCAACCAGCAGGAAGAGGTAGGGGGATAATGGATCCCCTTGCCGAAGGCCGTGCCGGACCTGGAAGCAGCGCCCGGGGACGCCGTTGAGAAGAACCGCAGACCGAGAGGACCGGAGGATGAGGTCCATCCAGTCGCACCAGAGGGGGGGGGGAAGCCACGAGCCAGCATTATCTGGCGCAAGCTCCCCCAGTCGATGGAGTCGAAGGTCTTGGCGAAGTCGAGCTTGAAGACGAAGGTCGAGGCTTGGCGCCTATGGCAGCATTGAACAAGCTCGGCCGCATAGACAAAGTTTTCGGAGATGCTGCGCCCGGAGAGGAAACCCGATTGGTCCTCGTCGATGAGGGAGCCGATCTGCTGTTGGAGGCGAGACGTGAGCCCTCGACAGAGGATTTTCACGTCACAATTCTGGAGCGAAATGGGGCGGAAATCGCCAGGGCCGGCGAGCCCTTCCTTCTTTGGGAGAAGGGCGATGAAGGCCCGGTTGATCCCCTCAAGATTTAGGCTCCCATCGAGGAGGGCATCGAAGAGAAGCCGAAGGTCCGGCGCGACCGTCGACCAGGTGATGGTTTCTGCTTGCGCGGCAGAAATTCTCGTTGGCTACCCCAAGTGAAAGGTTGAGATGTAGACAGTAGCAAGTTTCCCTCGGTGAAGATACAAAGGTTTGTCTCCAGTAGGACTCCAAGTGCAACAAGAAGGTGACAACGATGCCAGAAATTCACTGGTGCCTAAGTTGACGTGGTCCTGCACACAAAGGCAAATAACTTTGCTCCCAACGAGTCAGAGAGGTAGTCAATCTCTCCGGTCTTGTTGTTTACAAAGGATCAAACACAAGGGCGGAAATAGTAGTGGTGATTGCAACGGAAAGGAAATAAAAGCAGTAAAGATGAACGGTGTAAACTATGGTGGAAATATGGACCGGGGTCCCATGACTTTCACTAGTGATGTCTCTCTCCCAAAAGAAGATAAACAACTATGCTGGGTGAACAAATTACAGCTGGGCAATTGACAGAATTATAAACGCACCGCAATGCTAATTATGCTACAAGAAAGCTAGAGGCTCAATCGTATGGGCAGTACGCCGAGACAAGTAGACCGTTTATTGATACGTCCATTTTGCATCATGTTTTCCTACTGTTATTTATAATGTTTTCATGTATAATAATGATTTTTGGAGTAATTCTAATGCCTTTTCCCTCATAATTTGCAAGGTATGCACAAGGAGGGGGAAATCCGGCAGCTGGAAATCTGGACCTGAAAAAGCATCGTCAGGATACCTATTCTGCACAACTCCAAAAGACCTGAAACTTCACGGAGAATATTTTTGGAATATATAAGAATTATTGGAAGGAAAAACTACTGGAGGGGGGCCAGCATGGGCTCACCACCCACCAGGGCGCGCCAGGCCCCCTGGGCGCGCCCCTCTGGGTGGTGGGCAGCCCAGCCCACCTCCGGTGCCCTCCTTCTGATATATCATCGTCTCTGACCTGGAAAAAATAGAGAGAGGACTTTCGGGACGAAGCGCCGCCGTCTCGAGGCGGAACTTGGGCAGGAGCACTTTTGCCCTCCGGCGGGCAGATTCTGCCGGAGGAACTTCCCTCCCGGAGGGGGAAACCATCGTCATCATCATCACCAACCACTCTCCCATCTTGGGGGGGAGTCATCTCCATCAACCTCTTCAACAGCACCATCTCATCTAAAACCCTAGTTCATCTCTTGTATCCGATCTTTGATCCTGAACCTCAGATTGGTACCTGGGGGTTGCTAGTAGTGTTGATTACTCCTTGTAGTTGATACTTGATGGTTTATTTGGTGGAAGAGATTATGTTCAGATCCATATTCATATTCATTACTCCTCTGATCATGAACATGTTTGCCATGTGTGAGTAGTTCACTTCGTTCTTGAGGTCACGGGAAGAATCACGTTGCTAGTAGTCATGTGAAATTGTCATATGTTCGATATTTTGATATTATGTATGTTGTGATTTCCTTAGTGGTGTCATGTGAACGTCGACTACATGATACTTCACCACTCTTGGGCCTAAGGGAATGCATTGTGGAGTAGTTATTGGATGATGGGTTGCTAGAGTGACAGAAGCTTAAACCCTAGTTCATGCGTTACTTCGTAAGGGGCTGATTTGGACACCCAAAGTTTAATGCTATGGTTAGATGTATATCTTAATTCTTTCTCGTATTTGCGGATGCTTGCGAGGGGGTTAATCATAAGTAGGTTATTTGTTCAAGTAAGAACAGTACCTAGGCACCGGTCCACCCACATACCAAACTATCAAAGTAGCGAACACCGAACAATTACACGAGACGAAAGTGACTAGATGAGTTCCCGTGTACCCTCAAGAACGCTTTTCTCTTTATTAGAAACCGTTCCGGCCTGTCCTTTGCCACAAAAGGATTGGGCTACCTTGTTGCATACTTGTCACCGTCACCGTTACTTGCTCGTTACAAAACACTTTGCTACTAAACAATTGTTACTACTATTTCAGTGCCTGCAGAAATTACCTTGCTGAAATCCGCTTGTCAATTCCTTCTGCTCCTCGTTGGGATCGACATTCTTACTTATCGAAAGGACTACAATTGAACCCCGTGCGCTTGCGGGTCATCAAGGGTCTTTTCTGGCGCCGTTGCCGGGGAGTGAAGTGCTCTTGGTAAGTGGAAATTGGTAAGGGAAAAATTATTTTGTGTGCTGAAATTTACTGCTACTTGCTGCTATGGAATCTAATCCATTGAGGGGTTTGTTCGGGGTATCTTCACCTCGTTCGGAACCACAATTAGTTACCCCTCAACCTACTGGACCTACTGAAGATATTTATTATGAGTTTCCTTTGGGTATGTTGGAACAACTGCTAGCTAATCCTTATGGAGGAGATGGAACTAAGCATCCCGATATGCACCTGTTGTATGTGGATGAAGTTTGTGGATTGTTTAAGCTTGCAGGTTTATCCGGAGATGAAGCTAAGAGGAAGGTTTTCCCTTTATCTTTGAAGGGAAAAGCATTGGCATGGTATAGGCTATGCGATGATATTGGATCTTGGAGCTGGAACCGATTGAAAATGGAGTTTCACCAGAAATTCTATCCTATGCATCTAGTTCATCGTGATCGTAACTTCATATATAATTTTTGGCCCCGTGAAGGAGAAAGCATCGCTCTAGCTTGGGGGAGGCTTAAGTCAATGCTATATTCATGCCCCAATCATGAGCTCTCAAGAGAAATGATTATCCATAATTTCAATGCTCGGCTTTCTCATAATGATCAAACCATGCTCGATACCTCTTGTACCGGTTCTTTCATGAAGAAGACTATTGAATTCAGGTGGGATCTCTTGGAAAGAATTAAACGCAACTCTGAAGATTGGGAACTCGACGAAGGTAAAGAGTCAGGTATAAAACTTGAGTACGATTGTGTTAAATCTTTTATGCTTTCCGATACCTTTCATAAGCTTAGCACTAAATATGGCCTTGACTCTGAGATAGTAGCTTCTTTATGTGAATCTTTTGCTGCTCACGTTGATCTCCCCAAGGAGAAGTGGTTCAAATATCACCCACCTATTAGAGAAGTAGTCAAAGAACCACCAAAAGCTAGAGAGGAAACTATCCTCTACAATGTTGACTCTGTCGTTCCTACAGCTTATATTGAAAAACCACCCTTCCATGTTAGGATAAAGGAACACGCGAAGGTACCAACTACCGTTCGCAAGAGTCAAATTAGAGCACCAAAGCCCGCTGAACAAATCAAGGTAGAACCTAGTATTGCTATGGTTAAAGATCTCTTGGTAGAAAATGTTGATGGGCATGTCATATACTTCTGTGAGAATGCCGCTAGAATTGCTAGACCCGACAAAAGGGACAAACACAAACCCATTGTTGGCATGCCTGTTATTTCAGTTAAGATAGGAGATCATTGTTATCATGGTTTATGTGATATTGGTGCTAGCGTTAGTGCTATTCCTATTTCCTTGTACCAAGAAATTATGAATGATATAGCACCCGCTGAAATAGAAGACATAGACGTTACTATTAAACTAGCAAATAGAGACACCATCCAACCACTTGGGATCGTTAGAGATGTTGAGGTCTTGTGTGGGAAAACCAAATACCCTACTGATTTTCTAGTTCTCGGTTCCCCACAAGATGACTTTTGTCCCATTATCTTTGGTAGACTTTTCTTGAACACCGTCAATGCTAGGATAGACTGTAAGAAGCAAACCGTCGGTGTTAGTTTTGGTGGTGAGTCTCATGAGTTTAATTTCTCTAAGTTTAATAGGAAACCACATAGGGAGGAACCATCAAGCAAAGACGAGATCATTGGTCTCGCTTCTATTGCCGTACCCCCCACCGATCCGTTAGAACAATACTTGTTAGAACACGAAAATGACATGCATATGCATGAGAGGAATGAAATAGACAGAGAATTCTTTCATCAGCCTCCTATACTCAAACACAACTTGCCTGTCGAAACTCTAGGAGGACCTCCTCCACCTAAAGGTGATCCCGTGTTTGAATTAAAGCAATTGCCTGAGACTCTGAAGTATGCTTATCTTGATGACAAAAAGATATATCCTGTTATTATTAGTGCTAACCTTTCAGAATACGAAGAAGAAAGATTATTGAAAGTTCTGAGGAAGCACTGTGCTGCTATTGGATATACTCTTGATGATCTTAAGGGCATTAGTCCCACTCTCTGTCAGCACAAAATTAATATGGAGCCTGATGCTAAACCGGTTGTTGATCACCAACGTCGGTTGAATCCAAAAATGAAAGAAGTGGTAAGAGCTGAAATATTAAAACTTCTAGAAGCAGGTATAATCTATCCCATAGCTGATAGTAGATGGGTAAGTCCTGTTCATTGTGTCCCTAAGAAGGGAGGTATTACTGTTGTGCCAAATGATAAGAATGAGCTTATTCCTCAGAGAGTAGTTACTGGCTATAGGATGGTGATCGATTATAGGAAGTTGAATAAGGCTACTAGGAAAGATCATTACCCCTTGCCTTTTATCGATCAAATGCTAGAGAGATTATCAAAGCACACACACTTTTGCTTTTTAGATGGCTATTCTGGGTTTTCTCAAATACCTGTGTCACAACCCGATCAGGAGAAAACCACTTTCACTTGTCCTTTTGGTACCTATGCTTATAGACGTATGCCTTTTGGTTTATGCAATGCACCAGCTACCTTTCAACGATGCATGACTGCTATATTCTCTGATTTTTGTGAAAAGATTGTTGAGGTTTTCATGGATGATTTTTCTGTTTATGGAACTTCTTTTGATGATTGCTTGAGCAACCTTGAGCGAGTTTTGCAGAGATGTGAGCAGACTAACCTTGTCTTGAATTGGGAGAAGTGCCACTTTATGGTCAATGAAGGCATTGTCTTGGGTCATAAAGTTTCCGAGCGTGGTATTGAAGTGGACCAAGCTAAGGTGGATGCAATTGAGAAGATGCCATGTCCTCGTGACATTAAAGGTATTCGTAGTTTTCTCGGTCATGCTGGTTTCTATAGGAGATTTATTAAAGACTTTTCTAAGATTTCTAGGCCTCTTACAAATCTTTTGCAAAAGGATGTTCCCTTTGTTTTTGATGATGATTGTGTAGAAGCCTTTGATACACTCAAGAAAGCTTTAGTTTCTGCACCTATTGTTCAGCCACCTGGTTGGAACCTACCCTTTGAAATTATGTGTGATGCTAGTGATTACGCTGTTCGGGCTGTTCTTGGGCAAAGGGTAGACAAGAAATTGAATGTCATCCATTACGCTAGCAAAACTTTAGATAGTGCCCAAAGGAATTATGCCACCGCTGAGAAGGAATTCTTAGCAGTCGTGTTTGCCTGTGATAAATTTAGATCCTATATAGTAGACTCCAAGGTGATTGCTCACACCGATCACGCTGCTATCAAATACCTTATGGAAAAGAAAGACGCTAAGCCTAGACTTATTAGGTGGGTTCTCTTACTTCAGGAGTTTGATTTGCATATTGTTGATAGAAAGGGAGCTGAGAACCCCGTAGCTGACAACTTGTCTAGGCTAGAGAACGTTCTTGATGACCCACTACCTATTAATGATAGTTTTCCCGATGAGCAATTAGCGGTCGTTAATGTTTCTCGTAGTACTCCTTGGTATGCTGATTATGCCAATTTCATCGTTGCTAAGTATTTGCCTCCTAGTTTCACCTATCAACAGAAGAAGAAATTCTTCTATGATTTGAGGCACTACTTTTGGGATGATCCTCATCTCTATAAAGAAGGAGTAGACGGTATTATTAGACGTTGTGTACCTGAGCATGAGCAAGAAGAAATCTTGCGGAAGTGTCACTCCGAGGCCTATGGAGGGCATCATGCCGGAGATAGAACCACTCATAAGGTACTACAATCAGGTTTTTATTGGCCTACTCTTTTTAAGGACGCTCGTAAGTTTGTTTCATCCTGCGATGAATGTCAACGTATAGGTAATATTGGTAAGCGTCAGGAAATGCCAATGAACTATTCTCTTGCGGTAGAACCTTTTGATGTTTGGGGTTTCGATTATATGGGACCTTTCCCTTCTTCCAATGGGTATACACACATTTTGGTTGCTATTGATTATGTCACTAAGTGGGTGGAAGCTATTCCAACTAGTAGTGTTGATCATAACACTTCCATTAAGATGCTTAAGGAAGTTATCTTCCCGAGGTTTGGTGTCCCTAGATACCTTATGACCGACGGTGGGTCACATTTTATTCACGGAGCTTTCCGCAAGATGCTTGCTAAGTACGATGTTAACCATAGAATTACGTCACCCTATCACCCCCAGTCTAGTGGTCAAGTAGAGCTTAGCAATAGGGAAATAAAGTTGATTCTTCAGAAAACCGTCAATAGGTCTCGTAAGAATTGGTCTAAGAAATTAGACGATGTACTTTGGGCCTATAGGACAGCCTATAAAAATCCCATGGGTATGTCTCCATACAAAATGGTTTATGGCAAAGCTTGTCATTTGCCTCTTGAGTTAGAACACAAAGCATATTGGGCAATCAAAGAGCTCAATTATGACTTTAAGCTAGCCGGAGAGAAGAGGCTATTTGATATTAGTTCGCTAGATGAGTGGAGGACCCAGGCATATGAAAATGCCAAGCTCTTTAAAGAGAAAGTCAAGAGATGGCACGATAGGAAAATCCAAAAGCGGGAGTTCAAAGTAGGTGAATATGTTTTATTGTACAACTCTCGTTTCAGATTTTTTGGCAGGTAAGCTTCTCTCTAAATGGGAAGGACCCTACGTTATCGAAGAGGTCTATCGTTCTGGAGCAATAAAAATTAACAATCCCGAAGGCACTAACCCGAAGGTGGTCAATGGTCAGAGAATCAAGCATTATATCTCAGGTACGCCAATTAATATTGAAAGTAATGTTATTCAAACCATGACACCTGAAGAGCACATAAGGGAGTCCTTCCGGAACACTCCAGAATAGCTGAAATAAAGGAGGTACGTGATACGGTAAGTAAACGGACTCCGAAAAATTTAAAAATTTACTTTCTGTCAGTTTTGGTATTTTTAGAAAATTAGGAAAATAAGAAATAGCCAGGTGGGCACCCGAGGGGCCCACCACCCACCAGGGCATGCCAGGCACCCCAGGCGCGGCCTGGTGGGTGGTGGCCACCTCGGGCACCATCCGGACTCCGTTTTTTCTCTCGTTCTGCTTGTTTCGCAAGAAAAAAATTCTTTATATACTTCCCGAACCTGTTAACCTCCGTATCGCGGAGAAATCTTCTGTTCTTCTTTCTTGCTGTTTTCCTGACAGATCTAGGTCGCCATGGCTGCACCAAGCTCCTCCAAGGACGAGTTCTTCGAGAAGGTCGTCAACCCTTACCTTCCGGGGGTGATGAAGCACCCTCAAGCCATCGAGATGCGTGAGGGGTTGCTTCACATCCGGGACGTTCAAGGACCCAAGAAGACCGGAAGCGTGGAATCCAGGCTTGAGGCGGTGGAGCAGGAGGTGTTCCTTTGCAAGGGGGTGGTGGAGCGTGGACTCGACGCCAACCACCTCATGTACAAGGATTTCGTCCGCAACAGCAAGGAAGAGGAGGAATCGACGTGGGCCGTTGTCTCCAAACGGATCGACCACCTCCAAGGCCAAATCTATGATCTCCAATGCCAAAACCTTGAATATGAAGCAAGATTCAAAGGTATGAATTTGGCTGCCAACTGCAGGATCCCGGAGACTTGTTCATCTTTCTATGATGGTGAACCTATGCCATGGAAGATGGAGGACAAAGCAACAGCAACTACTCCACCACCAACTCCTTCATCACCGAAGAGGGAGACTTGATCTTATGGTATGGGCACTCCCCTTGGCCAAGGCCAAGCTTGGGGGAGCTTCCCCGGTATCGTATCACCCACACTATCTTTGCTTTTATCTTTCTTAGTTTGATCTTGAGTTTGCTTTTGCTTAGTTAAATAAAAGTTTAGCTAGATCCTTTTGCTTTGAGTGTTTGCTTAGTGATCTCTATCCTTGTAATCGAGTTCGTGATATAATAAAGATTAGTTTGAGTTTTGCTCTCTTTACTTTTGAGTTGCTTGAGTAGAAAAAGAAAAGAAATAGTTATGTGAAAAGATCATATACTAATCTTATGGTGAGTGATGACATCACATAGAGAAAAGTATAAGTGGTAAAGTTTGTTGGAGATTGACAAACATAGCATTACTCAATGATGCAATTCATGAAAAAAGTAGTAAGGGAAGAGAAGATTTGCATGCAAATACACTATCACGAACACCTTTTATGATTGTGAGCCCCCATCAAATTTTGTGTCAAAATAGTTGACGCTGGACAAGGAAGACAACTTGATGCTTTATGTTTGTCCATATTCACATAGAAGTTATATTGTCATGGATCCTTTAACATGTGGTGCTTGCCCAATACCTTTTCTAGCCAAAAAATTCCGCACCAAGTAGAGATACTACTTGTGCATCCAAAAACCCTCAACCCAGATCTTATTTTCGAGAGTCCACCATACCTACCTATGGATTGAGTAAGATCCTTCAAGTAAGTTGTCATCGGTGCAAAAGGCAATAAAAATTGCTTCTAAAAGTGTTGGATCATTTAGAGTAAGAGAAGATTGAACGTTGTACTAACTTGTGATGACAAAGATAAAAGCGACGGACTGCATAATAAGGTTGTCATCGTAAGGGGAAATATAACGTGACGTTTTCTTTTGCACTAAGGATTTGGCATACAAACAAATAAGCGCATGACAACCTATGCTTCCCTCTGCGAAGGGCCTATCTTTTACTTTTATGCTTTTACTTCTCTGTTGAGTCAAAGTATTCCTACCCTCCTTCTATCTTGGCAAGCATCATATGGTGAAGAAAGATCTAGGCACATATATCCAGTTGAATATGATTGGGCATGAACTATCATTGTTGACGTCACCCTTGAGGTGAATATGTTGGGTGGCAAATATAAGCCCCTATCTTTCTTTGTGTCCGAGTGAAACTTTTTGTTCATGGGAAAGCCATGAGTGTTAGCAATCATGAAAGGTTGAATGATGGTTGAGTATGTAGACTTGCTTAAGAGCTCATATATGTGACTCTTCCTGGAAGTATGATGAATTGTAGTTGCAAAGTTGACTGAGAACATAGTTTGTTGGTTTTCAATAAGTTTTATGCTTTTTACTTCAATGTTGTGATGAATTGTTACCTGTTCATGAGAAGTATATGATGAAAGAGTTATGAAAAGAGTCTTTTGTTTTAGTTCTTTGCTGGTATAATAGTGAGCATGATGCTTCTATGTCCGTATCTTGTTTTTATCGACTCCTCTCTCTCTCAAAGCATGTGGGCATGTTTGTTCGATTTCGGTTTTCGCTTGAGGACAAGCGAGGTCTAAGCTTGGGGGAGCTGATACGTCCATTTTGCATCATGTTTTCCTACTGTTATTTATAATGTTTTCATGTATAATAATGATTTTTGGAGTAATTCTAATGCCTTTTCCCTCATAATTTGCAAGGTATGCACAAGGAGGGGGAAATCCGGCAGCTGGAAATCTGGACCTGAAAAAGCATCGTCAGGATACCTATTCTGCACAACTCCAAAAGACTTGAAACTTCACGGAGAATATTTTTGGAATATATAAGAATTATTGGAAGGAAAAACTACTGGGGGGGGGGGGGGGCAGCATGGGCTCACCACCCACCAGGGCGCGCCAGGCCCCCTGGGCGCGCCCCTCTGGGTGGTGGGCAGCCCAGCCCACGTCCGGTGCCCTCCTTCTGATATATCATCGTCTCTGACCTGGAAAAAATAGAGAGAGGACTTTCGGGACGAAGCGCCGCCGTCTCGAGGCGGAACTTGGGCAGGAGCACTTTTGCCCTCCGGCGGGCAGATTCTGCCGGAGGAACTTCCCTCCCGGAGGGGGAAACCATCGTCATCATCATCACCAACCACTCTCCCATCTTGGGGGGAGTCATCTCCATCAACCTCTTCAACAGCACCATCTCATCTAAAACCCTAGTTCATCTCTTGTATCCGATCTTTGATCCTGAACCTCAGATTGGTACCTGGGGGTTGCTAGTAGTGTTGATTACTCCTTGTAGTTGATACTTGATGGTTTATTTGGTGGAAGAGATTATGTTCAGATCCATATTCATATTCATTACTCCTCTGATCATGAACATGTTTGCCATGTGTGAGTAGTTCACTTCGTTCTTGAGGTCACGGGAAGAATCACGTTGCTAGTAGTCATGTGAAATTGTCATATGTTCGATATTTTGATATTATGTATGTTGTGATTTCCTTAGTGGTGTCATGTGAACGTCGACTACATGATACTTCACCACTCTTGGGCCTAAGGGAATGCATTGTGGAGTAGTTATTGGATGATGGGTTGCTAGAGTGACAGAAGCTTAAACCCTAGTTCATGCGTTACTTCGTAAGGGGCTGATTTGGACACCCAAAGTTTAATGCTATGGTTAGATGTATATCTTAATTCTTTCTCGTATTTGCGGATGCTTGCGAGGGGGTTAATCATAAGTAGGTTATTTGTTCAAGTAAGAACAGTACCTAGGCACCGGTCCACCCACATACCAAACTATCAAAGTAGCGAACACCGAACAATTACACGAGACGAAAGTGACTAGATGAGTTCCCGTGTACCCTCAAGAACGCTTTGCTCTTTATTAGAAACCGTTCCGGCCTGTCCTTTGCCACAAAAGGATTGGGCTACCTTGCTGCATACTTGTCACCGTCACCGTTACTTGCTCGTTACGAAACACTTTGCTACTAAACACTTGTTACTACTATTTCAGTGCCTGCAAAAATTACCTTGCTGAAATCCGCTTGTCAATTCCTTCTGCTCCTCGTTGGGATCGACATTCTTACTTATCGAAAGGACTACAATTGAACCCCGTGCGCTTGCGGGTCATCATTTATTCATCAGCATCTACTCACTAATCATCCACCTTGAGATATCTATCCAGAACATCTCGCTGGTATTAAGTTGCGAGCCCCACCCAAAGTGTAAACTCAAAGCAACAGACAACTGCATTAACAAACTATGCGTAAGGTAAGCAATCCTTGCAACCGCAGTTACAAGCACCGCTGTTTTCTCCCTGGTGGCAACAGCACATCCCCTAGTCTCATGTTTCTGTCACTCAAGCTAGACATCGGGGGGTATGAACCCACAATCATGCATAATGCTTCCTCTTGGAGTCACTACCTACTACTTGGCCAAAGCAATAAACAGCAACGGAGAACATGCAAGAATACTCAAGAACTAAATATAAAAAGATAAACCAAATATATACTCATCACAATCTGAACATAATCTCATAATCCATCGGATCCCAGCAAACACAGCATAGCAACACAGAAACTAATACATAGATGCCTTGATCATGTAGGGCAGCTCACAAGGGCTAAGAATTGAGGCACAAGATTGGAGAGAAAACATCACATAGCTACTGGTCATGGACCCATGGTCCAAGGTGGACTACTCACGGCACATCCGGGAAGCGCTCATGGTGGTGGAAAAGCTCCCGGAGATCGATCCTCCCTCCGGCAGGGTGCCGGGACAGGGTCTTCTGGCGATCCCGATCTCGGGATCGCGACGGCGGCGGAAATGTGGTGAAAATCGCGTAACGGAGGGCCTCTCGAGGGTTTTCGGAGAGAGAGGTAAATATAGGCCGAAGGGGGTCACCGGGGGAGGCCTGGCCCCACCAGGTGGGTCCCTGGCGCGGCCTCCCCTCTGGCCGCGCCAGGTGGCCGCCTGGGAGGGGGGCCACCCCCCTCCGACTCCCCTTCGGGCTTCTGGAGTCTTCTTCTGCGCTGATTTTTTATTGGATTTTTTTGGAATTTTCCGAGCACTTTAATAATTGGTATTTTTCCTGCAATGCACGGACAACAGCAGACAGACACTGGCACTGGGCACTGAGTTAGTAGGTTAGTCCAAATATGTTGAAAAAGGTATGAAAGTGTAGCAAAATATATAACAAAGTCACCAATATAAGCATGGAACAAGCAGAAATTATAGATACGTTTGGGACGTATCACCAAGCCGCCTGGTAGAAGGCGGGACCGAAGCCATCGGGACCGGGGGCGCTAGCTCTGTTGAGCTTGAACACCGCCTCCCTGATCTCGCCAAGATCGAAGGGGACGACCAGGGGGCGGCCGTCGACCACCGGGGCGTTGATGTAGAGGCCTGCCAGGTCAAACCCCCAGGCGGAGGCGCGGGGGCGACCCAGCAGGGAGGAGTAGAACGCCCGAAGCGCCTCGGCCTTGGCATGGTGAGAGACCACCACCCCGCCATCCCCAGAGAGGCAACGGATGGAGTTCCGTCGGCGGTGGTGCGACGCCTGGGCATGAAAGTATTGGGTACTCTATCCCCCTCGACCACCGCCTTGCACTTGCCCCGCTGCCGCCAGTACGCCGCCTGACGGAGGGTAGAGAGAGCGAGACCATCCCGAGCATCCCGACTAAGCAGCAGTTCACCTGAAGAGAGAGCGCGGCATTCTTCGAGGAAGTCGAAGAGATCAACCAGGAATTTGCAATCTGAATCAAAAGTAGAAATAAATTTGTGACGCTTTTTCCAAACCTTGATAGAAGATCGTAGAGCTTTTTTCCTAGTAGCCAGGTTCCCGGCCGCACAACGACGAACACGCGCGCTGCCCCATGCAGGCAAAACAGTCGGGAGGAAGTGAGCGACAAGAAGGCAGGAGTTATCGAAGAAGAAGCGCGTGGAGGCGGGGATACGGGTGGCCGCAGTGACAACCAGGGGGAAGTGATCAGAGGTAGTGCGGGGGCGGGAAGCAAGGATGGAGTTCGGGAAGCAGGCATCCCACTCGGCGTTGAAGAAAACACGGTCTAGGCGGGCAAGAATGGGAGAGTCACGCATATTCGACCAAGTGAAGCTGCGATCCGAGAGAGGGAGCTCGAACCAGGCAAACGTGTTGATCATAGTGTTGAATGTAGCCGCCCTAGCGTAGTCGAAGTTGGGGTTGTTTTTCTCGTGTGGAAAGCGCAAAAGGTTAAAGTCGCCAAGGATGAGCCAGGGGCCGATAACGGCGGCGGCCACAGCGGCCATGTCCTCCACGAACTCAGCAGTTCTGGAGTGGTCGGAGGGGGCGTACACGTTCGTGACGGTGAAGGCAGTGTCGGTGGACGTGGATTGAAGGGAGGTGGAGAGCGTGAAGACCGACTCGACGGAGGAGGAGAGGGTGAACAAGCCGGGATCCCAAGCCGTGATGATGCCGCTCCGGCTACCCTCAGCAGGCTTGAAGGAGTGCGCAGATAAAACCGATGGAAGGAAGGAGCGGGTTTTAGGGATGGTGAGCGAGTCGAGCTTGGATTCTTGGAAACAGGCAACAGAAGGGCAAGCCGAGCAAACAGCAGCCTTGACCAAGGAACATTTGTCCGGGTCGCCGAGACCCTTAACATTCCAGGACAGGAAGAGAAAACGTCGATAGTTGCTAATCATCGAGCGCATAGGCACCAGACCAGCAAAAGTAACCTAGCAAGAGATACCTAAAGCAGAAAGTAAGATACAGTCCTCTGGAAACGCCGGTGACAATGATACAACCGATACACCTAATGCAGAAAGTAAGATACAAACTCCCGTAACTGCCGGGAGCAGAGGCGGCATTCATGCCGAGCCAACAGCAGCAGAGGGCGGAGATGGACAAAAGCAGCGGCCAGTCAACCATCGACGCGGCGCGGCACCGTAGAGTCATCGATGGACGCGGCAGCGCGAAGGTTAGCCAACGCCCGGGCACTAAGCGGCTTGACCACCGCGTCCAGAACCTTGTCTTGGGAGGCCTTGGACTGGAGGCCGGAGGAACACAGAGAGAGCGCCTCGCGCAGGGCCATACGGCGAACTGCCTTGGCCTCCATGCTAATGAAGTTCGGCTCCTCCGCACCAGCAATCCTGGTGCTGCGACGGATCATAGCCGGCGGCTCATCGTCCCCAACCACCGGCGCCACGTCTTCGACGATAGAGAGGCGGGAGGGCACTGTAGGCGGCGAAGGGTGTGAAGCGGCGACGCCACCGGGGCGCAGCGGTGGAGCGCCTAGAACCCTGAGAACAGAGGCGAGCTGACCTCCGGACTGCACGTTCACGGGAGCGGCCGATCCCTCCGGCCCGTCGAACAGCTTGGTGATGCACACGGACGAGCGAGGCGAGAAGCTCCCAAGGGGGCTGTCCGGACGGAGGAAGGGAGCAGCCCCCAGGACCCGGAGGACGGAATCGAGCTGGTCTCCGTATCGTCCGCCGCGATGCTCCGCGAGGGCAGGACCGCCACCAAGGCGGCGGCCAGCAGGGCGCCCGACCAGGGGGCGATTGTGAGCGAACGGAGGTGGCGGGACGGCGAAAAGTGGATATAGCTGCCATCCTCACGGTAGAAGCTGTCGAGCGGCCATGTCTACAGCAGAGAGAGGGAGATAACCCTCGCCGGCAGCGGACCTCCCTAGGGCCAGACATCCAGAGGGACGTCCCGCGTGTGATCGAGGCTGACGATGGCCCGCACGTTGGCGAGCTCCCTCCCAGCCAGGACCAACGGGTCGATCTCCAGCACTCTGCCAAACCCAGAGAACGCCGCGGGGATGCAGTCTGGGGTGACAAACTCGACCGGAAAACCCGTACCCATGATTAGGGCACAGCGGCGTGCACGCTGGGGGACGCGCCCGTACTCCTCCTCCCGGAAAAAATCGATCCGAGCTTCCTCGTGGAGGATGAACTGGCGGCAGACCACCTCCTCGCGGTCCGCCCAACAGGCAAAACGGACGTAGAGCGCGCCAACAGAGGACGGCACCGTCTCCACCGAGAGGTGAGGGAAGTCCCGGTAGATCGCCGCTTGAACAGCGCTGGCGGTGTTGAGGAAGGCGTTGGGGGGCTCGACGGACACCACCGCCATGCGCAGGGCGGCCTCAAGGTCCCCAGCCGGCATGAAAACATGGATGACGTCGGGTCGGTCGGACTCCCCAGCGAGAGAAGGCGCGAGGTCGCCGGACGACATGTCGGATCCGGTGAGGGGCACGGAGGCAGCAGCCGGACTGCATCGCCCGCCCCCCACGGGAGACGCCGGCGGAGAAGCCGGAGAGGAAACAGCGGACCCACCGACGGGGAGAGGGTGCCCTAGGTCAGGCACCACGCTCGGTGGAGATGGGGGTGGGGTGGACACGGCGGAGAGGGACACGTCCCGAGCCCGAGGCGCGGGGGTGGAGGAGGATCCCGACGAACTGGCGGCGCCCTGGCTGCTCTCTCCAAGCAGAAGGACCACGGGGGTAATTAATGGCGTCACGGCGCTGCAGCGCGCTAGGGTATGGGGTGGGAGGGCGGTGGGGGGGAGGTGGGGGTGGGGGAGATGGAGGGGTGGAGCGGGCGGGTAGGACAGCGGCATGAGTGGACGGAGCTGGACGAGGAGGGGCCATGGGGCAGGAGCGCGACCGGGCGCGGTGACCGGACCGCCGACAGCGACAACAGCGGACGGGGTCCCGGCAATCTTTGACAAAATGCAGCGTGGAAAGGCAGCGGTAACAACCGTGGAGGGAGAGGGGTGGTGGGGTTGGGGGGGCGAGGCGGGCTCCTTTGAGCTGAAGGGGAAAGGAGGGCGCGAAGAAAAGGGGAGTCGCCAGGGGGAGGGGAGGACGGAGCGTTTGAATGCACCTGGGGCCCAGCCGCCGCGTGATGGTCATCATCAGGGGGCGTGGGGGAGTTAATTCCCGGGGCCAACTCAGAGGCATGCGCATGCATGCTTTGGATTGTGCGGGGATCCAGGGAGCAGGCAGTGGAGGGGGGGAGCAAATCCAGCGTCCAGGACAGGAGCAGCTCGCTCAACTGCCCTCTCCACGGGCGTGGACGAGTCGGGGGGCGAAACGTCGCTAACGACGGGACAAGGCAGCAGGGCAGGGAGTGAAGAGGCACGCGGCGGAAGACGTCTACGGGCCGAAAGGTTACGCCCGGCTTGAATGCCATGACGAGGGGTAGTGCCCTAGCCACTAGGGCAGCCGCACACGCGTCTTCCAGGGCGAGATGCACCGACAGACGGACCTTCGCCGAGCAGCCAACTCCGGCGCCAGCCATGAGGGCAGCAGCGGCGGGGCTCGCCACCAGCACATGGAAGACAAGCTCCTCGACACGAGCGGCGACAAGCCGCCCCGGAGGAGCACAAAAGAAGTGAGAGAGGAGGGCAGAGACACAGGACTCCGAGAAATTGGGTGCGGCGAACGGCGGCACGACCCAAACGGATCCGGGGCATGAGAGGGACGGGAAGGACGCCTGGTCGAACAACACGCCCGAGCAGATGGAGCGCACGGCCAAGGCATGGAAGGCGATACCTGGGGGCGGGATGACCTTAACCTGAGTGCGGCGGGGACGACGACTGCGCTCGCGGGGGGCCTGACTACGGAGAGCTCCGCGGTCGCCATCAAGGGAAGGAGCAAGGCTATCGGTGGCTATCCTAGCGGTGGTGGTGGGTGGACTGGGGCGGGGGCGGGCACCGGCGGCATGAGGGTGCCCGGGGTCGCCAGTTAGCTCGGGTCCGCCAGGGAGCTCCATCGCATCTCCGGATGACCACAGTTCAACATTGTAAGGTAACTCGTTCATGTATGCCGAGCAAAGAGAAAGCCTCTTACTCACAATAGCCAGCAACAAATCCTTGTGGTGAACAACCTCAGTAGAATTCAACTTCTTCATTAGATCCAGCAAGCGTTTCTCGTTACCTCTTAAATGCAAGGATGGCATCAATCCATTTTTCGGATCAGTGTAGACCTTGACCAGCACTTGATACGCAAGGTCAGCCGCTTTACCTGCATCCGAATTCCCCGATATCAAGCTCAGCTGTTCCAATGTGGCACTTCCGAAAAGGAAACTGCGGAGCCCCGGTGGGACAAGCGACTCCTCCACCAAAACATTATCCCGCAATGTCGAGAGGACATACACAACAGTCTCAGCATCATCTTCTCCGATCCTGCATAGGACCCCAGAGTAAAGCTCCCTCTGCTGAAGCACCCATCTCAGCAGCTTCGGGTTCCCAACCTCAAGGAACGACATGGCAAACCCAACAAACGATCGCCTCGTGGAGCCAAAACCAGCACCCTTTTTCTGATTCCTCCCATCCCTGCCCCCTTTCTTCTTCTGCACCCCTGGTAGCTGCACCACAACAGGCGCCTTAAAATCAAAGCTCTCGGCAACCTCCGACGCCAGCTCCCCACCACGCCGGACAACGGCAGTAAGCAAATCCAGCGCGGCGTTCTGGCGCCGGAACTCGCCGCTGTTGAGCTCACCGAACACGTCCCCCGCCTTTTCCTTTTCCTCCAGGATCGTCCTGGCGACCCCGTCCAGGCACTTCTTGGCGAAAGCGTGCTGTGGACTAGTCCCGTAGCGCGTCACAACCGGAGTCGCCGTCGCCCAGCAGGTCGATGAACTCCCTGGACGCGTCCGAGTAGATTTTGACCTCCGGCGTGTGGAGGTTCTTGAGGATGTGGACCAGCCTGATCTTGGTGGACGCGCCGAAGGGCTGGGTCCAGGCGTCCATTGGCACCTTCACTATGTTTTGGTCTCGTTTCGACTCCGCCGCCGCCGCCGTCTCGTCCATTGCGAAGGGGGTGGAGACGGCGGTCAGGGACTCGAGCAGAGGGTAGAGGCCGGCGAGAGTGTATGGGGTGGCCGGAGTTAGAGGGTGGAGAGGCTGATGGAGTAGGAGGATGGTCCTCGCAAAAAAAAAGAGTAGGAGGATGGGCAGGTCGGGGAGGGTGAGGCCGGCGGCGTAGGGCGATGGAAGGGCGGCGGCGGCCGGTGAGTTCCTGGGATGGTACGCGAAGAGTTTTTTTTTTCGACAGTAAAAACCTCCCTTTATTCCTTTTCAACCAGAGTAGCATCAAATACAATGTGCTTAAGAATGTGATCAGAAGGGGATTCTAGCCAGGTTCAGGGAGAGGAGAACCTGTCTAGTTTTGCTAGTTCATGGGCTACACAATTACTTTTTCTGAAGAAGTTAATTGCATCCATAGTACATAAACTTTCATTGTGGGTACAACTTCATACACAAACTTGAAAAACGTAACAAACTGATCATGTAACTTGTATTGTGGGTACAAATTCATACAAAAAAAGTTTAAATCTCCACGAGATGACACATGTCGACATATTTTACAAAAGAGAACTAAAAGCTGAGTAGTTAATAGGATGAAGTCATCATCCTTCCCAAATCCAACATCGTGGCGGTCGCCATCGCCGTTACGGTGTCCTCGCGGCTTCCCATCCCATACTTGCACACCGTCCGACGTCACCCATTGCCCTTCACGTCACCGCTCTGCTTTGCTGTCTTTTGCTAGCCCATTTATGCTAAGGCCCTCCCTTGCACCCTCCTACTGCTACTGCATCGATCAAGGCGACTCGCTAACGCTGGTTCAGTTTCATCTCCAAGGAGTAGTGGATTGGTGGCCAAGACGGACAAGGCCATGTTGACGGGCACCACCGCGGAGCAGCGCGCAGGCACAACCAGAGATGAGACGGGTAAGTGTTCACGGTCAGACCGGCATGAGCTGCTGGTTTCTTTGCCTAGGGCTTTCCCCGCCAGCTCCTCGTCCTTGATCTATATAGGACTATATTCTCTTACAGTTTTGACGTTGATTTTGTTATGTTGCTAACTATGCAACGTCGTAGCGTAGGGCAATGAAGCCGCCACGCTGCAGGGTTGTTCAAAAACTTCACGCGCATCGATCTTAAAGTGTGGCGATGGCGCGATGGACCACGCCAGTAGAGGCCGTGGTGGCAGAGTGATCCAATGCTGAGGACCTCATTGGCGTCCGCCTACAACATGGTGTGCGTGCCCCCGAGGAATGGAATGATGTGCACGCCCCTCAGGCGTTAACGTGCACAGACACGCTGAAGTAGCTCGTGACGTCAACAACCGTCGCTTCACTTCGTCTCATGCGGTTATTGCTGGAGCATCGCCAAACGAAGCCGCCGATGTCCGTTCCTAACTCCATCCAACACGGTCCATTCAAAGTTGTCAGGCTGCACTGCTATTGTTTCCTCCGTAGCCGGTCGCCGGCATCACCGGCGACATAGCCTTGCATGCCGGACTCCTCGGAGATAAGCTGCTCAACGCAACTAATGGGGTGACACGAGCATGACAAGCGAGCTGGATTTTGGGGGAAACAGGGAGATGTTAGAGGCGTGAGAGAAAAACATAGAGAGCAATTTTCGCAAAAAAAAAAACATTACCATATGTCTCTCTGGGGTCTCTGCTACAACTGGGGCACGTCTCGGCGCTGTGCACGAATGTCGTGGTTTGTATCCGGTGTGGAGGCGAGGGTCACCAATCGAGGAGCTGCAAGAGACCACAGTCCCCCTCATTCCCGTTCTTCACCCGGTGTGGCGGTTTAGCGTTGGCAGACATCTTCTCCTCCTAGCCCCCCCCCCCCCCCCCCCCCCCCTCCTCCTCCTCCGCGGCACGCTTCTTCGATGCTTGCGAGTGCGGGGGAGGCCTCTGGCGGTGGGTCGGGTCCCGCTAGCGGTTGCAGTGGCCACTAGGGTTGTCGCGGCGTTCGCCTCACCGGCGAAGGGCGGCTGCTTCTACTTTCCTATGAACGCACGCATGCTAAACCTACCCCTATGAGCATCTCCGAGAAATTGATCTTGATTCGATAAGAACGTATCCTCCCACTGAAAGAATGTTCGCTTTTAAATGAGACACCAAAGCATCAAATCTGAGGTTTGATCTCTAGTGGAGTGAGGGTATCAGAGTCCTCTAACCATCCCACCACATACGGGTTCTAAAAAAACACTGCTTCACACAATATGCATGTATTAGAAAAAGTCAAAATGCATTAAAAAATATAAAAAATACACAGGAAATAAAATCATGCGAAATCCTTTCAAAATCGATGAAAGATTCTACGAACCGCTGCTCCCAAACCTTCCCAAAAACCGTTCCCAAACCCTTCCACCTCGTTCGCACATGAGTTAATTACGTCTATAATACACAAACTTGTATGGTGGGTACAGATTCATACACAAACTTGAAAAATGCAACAAATTGACCCCGTAACTTGTATTATGGGCTCACTTCAGTACAAAATGAACCGAAAGTTGGGATGCGCCACATCGATGGAAGCAGTTCGCAACGGCACCCTCCCGACGACGAGGTGAAGCCAACCACCTGTTCGAAGGGGGTGATGAAGGCTGGGGAAGCACCGATTCTGGATAAGGGTCCACCACGGAGCGGGCTGTGGAGGAAGCGGTGGAGGCGGCAGCGAAGGGGAAGCCGGGGCCACCACCGTCGAGTGAAGCACCACACCGTGGCGAGGACCGGCCAACGAGCTCTGCAGGGATGCTGAGAAGCGGACGCGGCCGCTTGAACCGGGTGAGACGGACATCGCGCCATGGGGCGGGGGGGGGGGGGGGGGGGGGTGGGGGGGGTGGGTGGGGGTGGAGAGAGAGGAGAGGAGAGGAGAGGGGTGGACATCGACACCGGAGTGGCGCACGGCAGCAAAGGGTGGACGGCAACACCGGAGTTGCGGTCAGCGGGGACGCTCTCTTTGAATCTGATCACCAGGTGAGAAAATCAAATTCGGTGCACCGCGCCGATCCACAAGCATCGATCTCAAGCTGCGCGTTCGAGCTCCGGAGACCACGGCGTCGACAGTAGATCAACATGACGGCCAGCAGCAATCCCCAACGTACAGGCGCAAACCACAAGGCTCTGCAAGATCAGTCGCTGATCAGAAGCTCTGCACACACACATCCATTGATCGACCGCTGTTCCTGGCCTCCGGCTGCACCGACCTCCGAGCGACAGTGCAACCAGCACAAAGGTTCCAATGCCAAAGGTACATCCAGCATGAGCAAATGCATGCACGGGATGGATTTAAGGAGAGGCACCTTTGCATGTGCCGTGACAGCAGTGGTGGCGCCAGGTTTTAAAAGGTGGATATTTATTTTAGAGGGATATTTATTTTGCTAAAATCATCACTGTTTTTCTAAAAATTTACTCTTTCCGTTCAAAAATAGTTGATATAATCTTAGTTTAAATTTGAACTAAGATCACGTCAACTATTTCTGAACGAAGGTATCTGTTTTATCAAAAAAATTGCATGTTTTATTAAAAAAGTCAGTGGTTTATTAAAATCTTAAGTATTATGTCAAATACCCAAGAATACCCCTGGCGCCACCCCGTGTGATAGAGATCAACGTGGCTTACGCATTTGAGCGTTAATCTGCTTAAGACTGTTCATACTAGAAGTAACTTAGGTATTAACATCATATATTTTAATACAAGTTTGCTTACGGGCATGTATAGTTAATGAGGAGAGAAGTTTTTATGATAAGTTAGGTAGTTACCGTAAAATCACACATACCAAGATAAGATGAGTTGATAGCCTAATAAATAAGGTATTGCATAACACCACATATATGTTTACTATTCACTATAGAGGTACTAACATAGACTAGTAACAATGGCATGTTAGAGCAACTCTAGCAGATCCGTCATATACTCGTACTGCAAAAAACGTTTACGGACGATCCATATTTTTTTTTGCAGTACCGAACGGCGTCAGATACTGCAAATTCATAATGCAAATGGCTTAAAACTGAACCTGAAGATAAAAATGACATCTATGAACTGAAACTGCGCGGACAGGTTCAGATAACACCGGCTAGAGGGGTGACCGCCCTGGCCCTTGGCGCTGGCCGCGCTGGGCGCCCTGTCAACCCGGCTTTAAGTCGATAGCAAAAGTTATCCAAATCAACATCATCTGATTGCTACCGCTGCAGCTGATAGAATAAACTTTTTTTTGTCCCTGGTCAAGTAACTTCCATTGCCAGAATAATACCTGAAGGCATATCCTCTTCCACTTCCAGGTCGTCCTGCATTAGCCAAGAGAACTGCAGTGATTTTCAGATTCCATGGAACAAACTGGTTGTTTCTTTTTTCTTCCGCGGAGTCGACCAGCAAAAGCATTATGGAGCATATATGTTAGGCACACTTGATACACCAGTTGTACCACAAAAGGTTTTCACACAGCCAACCTACTGGAAAAAACATTCGACCTTCTCCAGAAAAAGCGGAAACTATTCAATTCAAATATAATAAATGGCAGAGCTTCCACAAAACTAGCTTTAAGCGAACCCATTTACACCAGCAACAGTTCTTCACGTTCGCGACAGATTGATGAGCTGAGGAATGACTCTTCCGCTTCACAAAATTCCAGATTTCTCTTTGTATTGTATAAAACCCATGGGCCATGGCATAGCTTGCTCGTTTGGTATTTTCCAGAATCCATGTTGTAAAGTGCTTTCCTTAGACATATCACTGGTAAGGACAGCAGCGGGTAAGCATTACCTATAATAAAATGAAGGCAATTAGTATCCAGTTCCCATATCCATATGAACATTAAGAAGGGACGAAAACTGTCTGTTTCACCAGTGACCCCCAAACATACATGTTGTAATACATGTTTAATGAGTTTGTGATAATGCCACATGTGAACACCCTTTAAATACTGATTGGTGCAAGACAAGCAAATGAGTTCACGGATTGGCAACATGAGCAATCCATATCTTGGAATCTAATCAACAGCTAGAACAACAGATATCTCTTACTTTGTGCACAGTCTGCAACATAGTAATCTTTTAAATTTCTTACAGATTTGCAATTCCAGGGTATCTATGACATATATATTTGTACAGTCTTTCTAATATGATGAAAGGACACACTTAAAGCAATGTTTACCAGTCGTAAAGTCGAGCCAAGTCGTCGGGGTACCGACTTGTGGATTAATCGAGACTAGCTAAGATTAATCGTGATTAATAGTTTACTAGTCGTTGACTACTATATGCTACAAATACCATACAAAATATAACAATTAAATGCGAAAAATAGAAAAAGATGACCCATTAGTAGTTGGGCCGGCCCAGCTAGGGCCATTTCCTCTCCCATTGTCAAGAGCCACTGGATGCTATAGATATTAATCTGCACCGTCAAACTCAAGCCCTACCTCTCTCTGGCCTAACAGCAGCAGCAGCTCTTCCACACGATGCCACAGATGACATTTCCTCTCCCATTGTCAGGAGCCCTTACACACGATGGATCTCTCAACTCCCCCGCAGCAGCTCTCTTGCCAGGGCCCCTCCTCCCAGCGCGCTCCTCTTGCTGCTGCAGCAACAGCAGCAGCAGCAGCGCTGCAGCGGGGGATGCAGCAGCGGCGGGGCACAACAGCAGCAGCACGGCGGCGGGGCATAGCAGCAGCAGCAGCGCGGCGGCGGCGGCGGGGCACAGCAGCAGCAGCAGCGCGGCGGCGGCGGCGAGGCAGCACAGCAGCAGCAACACGGCAGGAGGGTCCTTCAGATCCAGCTGCCTCAAGTCGGACGACCAGAAAGCTGAGACTAATCGCGCCTAATCTGGATTAGCCACCTAGTCGCGCGACCAGGACCGCAAGTCGAGTCGCTAGCCCAAGTCGAGGCTGCTCCTGCGACCGGTGGATTAATCTAGGATTAATCTTGGATTAATCGTCCAATTTAAAACTTTGACTTAAAGAAGCACAATATCTAAAAAAGAAGGAAAAACTATGCCTCCTGAACAAATCTGTCACAATTTGTTTTATTTTATGTTGTTATTCACAAAGTATCCATAAGCAATAGACGACGCTAAAACATATGAAAGTTGAGAAAGCCGTCTGTAAGATGGTAGAGGCCCACAAGATGGTATGGTCGCTGACTCAAAACACAAATCTCAAAACTAGCCGCGTGAAAATGAGCTTTGAATCTGAAATGTGACTATTGGAGGTTATTCCGTACAAACAGGTGGTAAGGCAGATTTGTATAATACAAACTTTAGATTCTGTTTTTTTTTTAACTTTAGATTCTGGTAGACTATATCAAACATTCAAACTGCTAAAAGTTACTCATATTCTTTAAAAAGAATTATACAAAATTATGACAGATAAACATTCAACTTTTTTACTTATAGAGCACATATCTACCAGTGCACACTGACAAAACCTTATGGTTGGAGAATTAAAAAGAATGTGACAAAGTAGTCTGTTAGCTTGATAATCCAAACACATGGTGTGAACAGAACACTGGAAAGCAAGGACACTAACTTACTTTGCAAGTTTGTAACATTCAGTTTATAAATGGTAACCCCGAGTGCACTTTCCGAGCATATTCTTCGTATTGAGAGCCAAAAAATTGCCTCAAGAAAAATTCTTCGTATCTGGTCTCGAGTCAAGGGATCACAATAAAACCGTAGCAGAAGCACACAAAATAATATACTTTACTCTTATATGAAATATTCACATTATCTGGGGTATGAAAGGGCACATTCTGAAAATGAGGAGCCTAGGGTATAGAGGAAGAAACACTGTTCTTCTGGAAGGATACGGTATCCGCTTTGAAAAGAACCGCCACAACACCAAAGCAAATGCAACTGTAGATACTGGATTGCACAGCATAACCTGCGTTCCAACTGCCCATAGAAGAAAGCCTGAATACCCAGGATGTCGCATAAATCTGCACAATTAAGCACGGACTTTAGCAACTGTAACAAGTTCTGCAGAACTATCACCATGTTTTTCATGTTGCAACAAAACGTAATGTTTAAGTTGAAGCACATGTAAAGAAAGGCAACAACATTACTCAAGACTATAAACATTGAATTGTGATGCAAGATATGTACCTATAAATTCCATGAGTTACCAACTGATGCTGGTCTTCATACTCAATCCGTATGACATGTGTAAAGGCACGTCCAGCTGTCACGACGGCAATTTTACGAACAATTTCACCAACAAGCACCATCAGAAGGCCAATATTACTGACAAACAGATGCCCTTTTATTCCTGGGAAGAAAAGGCTTTCTGTGAGGTGTTCCACCATCGCAAAACTCATTGCCAAAACGTACTGCTTGCTGATAAGAAGTGCTGCATCAGAAGCACATTAATTAGCTCACAACATGGTCACGCAGCAAGTTACGTAATGCAAATTGAAACTAAATGTTAAAGAAAGAAGATAAATGAAATAAAGAAGCAGTCGCCAATCTATGCACAATAGTGTTCTTTCATATTCTATTTGACCATCTTATGTGTCAAGTTTATAAGCTGCAATTGTGAATCTTCTAATTGTGTCATCCTATAATCAGGGAAAAAAACAGTACAAATAGGGCTTCAGAAACAACAATTGCGACAAAACATGTCCCCTGGCGGGTGAACTAGAAGAGTTCCGAGCCAGAGTTAAGTGAACTAAAAAATGCAAGTTGGACACATCAAGTTTGAATAAATATGTGTTATCATCCACAATTGGTACTATATAAAGATAAGTACACTATAATGGCTTATGAAGCAAAAAAATAGGAAACTGATTAATCAGAAAATTTGAAATTTAATTTATAAAATACTACTCTAGGCACTCAAATTGTACTTTCCTCTTTTGGATCTTGACCTCAACCTTTATTTCAGACTACCGATACTCATTCTTTCTGAGAAAGGAGAGGTGGTCGGTTGGCTAGCGCGCACTTCTGTAAGCTCATCCACCCGTGTTCGAGGCGCAGCCTCCCCAGGGCGCCTCACTTCTAAAAAAACGCTGTGGGTGCTAGTGCCCATGGGTCACTAAAAAAGAGATAGAAGTACTTGTTCTTTCTTATCCCCTAAATTGATCACAGTATAGCACTTGGTACCTTCTTTCTGCCGAATTCTTAAGCTAAACCGAGAAATTCTTACGATTGGATATAGATCGGACAGCACAGGCATACAATGATTTTTTGTCAGTTCAATAACAATCCGATTGGATCAGTCAAAACTACGCATTTTGGCATCCATATAACCCCATATACGCGCCTCACACTATCACATACGTAGTACTACCAAACTAGGGAACTGTAATCTGAGCATACATACAAGAATCATGTGCCTCGGTAACGCATTCTCTACTCTCCACTAGTATAATATACTATACCTAAGAGGCTAAGACAATTTCACAAGCACCGTCGTCTGGATGGCAAGAGGGAGAACGAGGAAGCGGTTTACTCACAGGTGGCGGTGACGTTGCGGTGGCCGTGGAAGGCGGCGGCGAGGACGTACTCGGAGCCGTGGAAGAAGACCAGGGCGGCCGCGAACTGCCACGCCTGCGCCCGCGACGCCATGGGCAGAGCGGGGATCGATCTGGGGACCAGGGCTTGCGCTGGGGCTCAGGGCTTGGGCAGCGGGAAGAGATGCTTGGCGCTGGCGAGGTGCCGGGGGAAGGAGATGCCGCCTGCGGAAGCTTCTGCTAGGGACCTGGACGGCTGGGGGCAAAGCTTGGGGCGGCCATGGCGTGAGGCGAGGCGAGGCGAGGCGAAGCTGTCGGGCCGCCGGGACGGAGAGAGGAGCTACTTGTTGTACGACTTGGTGGGCCGAATTAGGCTGTGACGATGACGAACGACCTCAGAGCTTTGTGGGCCTTTGGCCCAACTTTCACGCGGGTCATCAAAATTTACATCAGATGAAAACACCTGATCCTAAAAAAGTCGCTTAAAAAAAAAACTGATCCTAAAAAAAAAGAGATGATAACACCTATGGAGGAGGTGTTTACCCCTTAAAAAAAACTATGGAGGTGTTTGGTTCCAGATCGGTAACACAAACACAAACGCGGTCAGTTTACACCGTTACTGTAAAAGGTTTGGGCGAAAATCAAAATATGTTTGGTTATGAGATGTAACGGTAAAAGAAAAAGGAAGGAAGGAAACAGAAACCCGTCGGCCATGGCGCAGAGGAGAACTAAGGCCACCATCACGGTTGCGCAACCAGGACCAGCGGCAACTCGTTGAAGGAGGGTGGGTGAGGTTTGGAGGAAGAAACTAGGCCACCATCCGCCTCTGCGCAACCAGGGCCTCCGCCACTAGCGCCGCAACTCGCGGATTTTTTTTGTGTTGGGAACGAGGGTTGGTTGGAACTCGAGTAGGCTTGGTCGCCGGAATGTAATTCGTTTACGTGGGGGAGTGAGCGGTATCGGGCTAAAACTATTGTTGGGATTTGTGTACATGGGATCTGTTTACAAAGATTGGAAACCAAACAGGAATAACGGTAACAGGTTGCACTTGTAATCAGATACCTGACGAAAAACTGCGAACCAAACACCTTCTATGTGTCAGGAGCAACTGCTCAACTGGTATCCTTGAGAGGCTTTCACATAGGTCACTTTTTAGGCCCTAGGAGCACGTTAAGAGTGCGCCCAATCGCCATTATGTGTCGTGCGCGGAGGTGCATCTGTTGGCCCAGTGACAACCAAGGTACCATGGGCCGTCTGCCTACGGCCCAGAAGGCGACACCTGGCGAGCGGATCAAGACGCGGCCCAACCTCAGGCGCCGCGCGACAAGACACCCTCGCGGGGCACGGACCCCGTGAGGACCCTCCCCTTGAAGGGAGAATCAGTAGAAGACCACATCCCGCCATGGACGGCCCCGCGAGGCCTCCCTCGCGAGGCCAGGTCCCGCGAAGCCCCTTCCCGAGGGAGCACAACCCCACGAGGCCTCCTTCGCGGGGGGACAGCGCACTATCGTGCCCGTGACTCCATGTCAGGGCCACCCGTGACTCTGCGCCCGTTGCAGAGGTGGCACACTCGTTTGTGCGGCATGACGATCGCGAGGACCGTGCCAGCAGAGCGCGGAGCAGGCGAGACTTGCCTTTTTCGTGATTAAAGGTTGCCGACCAACTGCAGCAACCAAAGCAAGCTCCAAAGCTTGCCTCTTTGGTGTATGAAGACCAAGCTGACGTTGCGCGTCAGGAGGGACGTCACCAAGAGCGTAACCGTCAAGCCACGTCCCTGCCATGGACGGTGGCTTTACCCAACCGTGGACCAAGTCCTTGACAGGCTAGGGTCGTGCACTTATCCTCCTTCTTTTGTTGCTATGTGGCAACCCTTCCCGCCATAATTTTGGGAAGAGGACCGGAGCAACTATAAAAGGGCAGTGACACTACCTTAGCAGGGGCGTGGGATCAATCCTTTCGGTCGAACTCTTGTACTACCACTATACAACCAGTGCAATCCAGACAAGCATGAGTAGGGTTTGACACCACATGGTGCCCTGAACCTCGGTAAACACTCTATGCCCTTGTTGTATTGTTTCTCTGTCTTCGTCGCCGAGGTCACCGAGGATCGTGAGACTGCGTGTTCAGAGCCCTGTGTTCGAACCTGGTTACTCGAGATTCCCCTTGGGGACAAATCTCTGGCATCATCCACATTTTTTTGTTTTTTCATGTATTTCGGGGTTTTCAGATTGTTTTGGGTTTTTAGACTTTGCATGCTTTCCGTGAATTTTGGCGAAATAAAATCTAAGCTTTCAGAAGAAGAAAATTTGTGTCTTCACGAGAAGTAAATTTATGCTTCTTGAAAAAAAAGAAATAGTTCACTGAAAATTGGTGCTTTCATTAAAAGCAAATATGTGCTTCCAAAAAGGAAAAAAAGAAAATTCATCGAAAATCTGTGGTTCCACGATAAATAAAATATGTGTTATCATGAGAAACAAAGTTTGTGTTTCCACAAAAATGCAAATATGTGCTTTCCAAAAGGAGAAACATAATTTGTGAAACATTTGGGCTTTCACGAGAAGAAAATTTGTGTTTTCATGATTTTTTTTAGTTTTGTTTATTTTATTGTTTTTGTGATTTTTTTGTCAAAACCTATTAACCTGAAATCTAGTTTTCAAAATCTCGACACGAGAAATCCAATGGTGAAACGGTTCATGATTTGAACGCATGATTCGAAAGATAAAATTAAAAAAACAAATCTAAAAAAACCAAAACACATGCAACACATCATTTGTCGTCATCACAAAAGGCTAGAGTGACTTTCGCGAAGGATACCAACTTGGTTGGTCTCGTCGCAAGCGCACCCTCCCGTCATTACCAATTGGTCAGCCCAAGTAGATTCTTGCACATGTTTGTTTTTCTTGGGTTTTTTCATTCGCTCAACTTTTATTCTTTAATTTGTGTTTTTTAATACATATATTTCATAACTTAAATTTAATTTAAAAATTGAAAGCATGAATTTGAAAATGTTGACAAAGTGTACAACTTTGTTAGTTGGTTTGAACAATGTTGATAACATTCAAAAATATGTTTATTGCATGTTATCAATGTTCACACATTTCAAAAAATCTATGTGATATTTTTAGAAAAAAATATACAATGTACAAAATTAACTTCATGTAATTCAAAAAATTATTGTGTACCATTCAAAGAAAGCACATTACATTTAAGAAATGTTCAGATGTTTCAAAAAATATGTTTGTGACAATTATAAAAAATGTTCATAGAATGTCAAAAACTGATCGCGTTAGAAAATATTTTGTGTCATTCAAAATAATGATCAAGATGCATTGAAAAATGTTTAACACGTGTTCGGAAAAAAGTCCAAAAACATAATTTGAATAAAAGTTTACTTAAAAATGTTAATATTGTATATTTTATATGTATATAAAAATGTAAATATTTATTAGAAATATATATCAAAATAAATATTAAAAATCATGTGTTTGAAAAATATTACATGTGTATAAACAAATCCTGATGTATACGAATTATGTGCAATCTGTACAAAAAAAATTAGAATAAAGTAAAAAAATGAAAAACCTGGACGAATATCGATAAAGAAACAAGGAATACCAAAAAAATGAAAATATATGCAAAAAAATGAAAAAAAGATATAAATATCACAGAAAAAATAACTCAGCTACACCAGTGATGAGTGGGCCCAATCGCGCCCTCGCCAAAGGCGAGACGGAGCTCCGTCTCGTAACGCGCAAGAAATACCTTTCATGTAATCAAATGTCCATGAACACGATTGAACGTGTCCACAGACAAATTTATTAGCAAAGACCATCCAATTGTGCGTCAGATCTATTTCAAACAAAAATATGGATGGAATTCATCCTAAATGAACAAATTTTGTTAAATTTTAATGTATTAAAACCCCAAAAAAAGAAATTAACAAAATTTAACTAATTTTAACCTAGGCTAAATTAAATCAAGGGAGTACTCCCTTGCCACATGGACTTTCATCATTGCTCGAGCCGTCATCTGCGTCGCAATCGAAGTCGCCATCATAACTATAGTGGAGGAAGTTGCGCTAGGAATCGTCGCATCCCTGTGTGGTCGTCGTTGCGCTCTCGTAGCACAACCTCTCTGTTGCCTCTATGTGGCAGCAACGGTCGATTGCGGACTCCGTCGCGCGGTTGCCTTGGATCCGCGCGAAGCACTTGTACTCTCCCAACTTCACTTTGAGGTGGTCGTTGAGCCGATGTTGGCGGCAGGCGACGGTATGCTCGGTCATCTTGGACCGATCTAGGGTCCATACCTTTATAACAACTTACCTGAGGGATGTGTATCATCGGGTGGACTCTATGCTGCACTCGTCATGAAATATGCCTTCTTCGATTGTTCAAATCACATACACCTTGTATGGTGAGACACAACTGCCATGGTGAATATAGCGGATTTGGGGATAAAGTGTACAACCTTTGTAGAATATAAAACTATTTGAATAGCCATGTGCACACTCATGAACATTTGAAATGACCTTGCTTAACATATGTCCATGTTTTCTTTTTCCAAACAAAATGGGGTGAGATTGTACCTCGGGCGAGGAACCAGGTAGGGGACAGGCCACTCAAACATCGTCCTTGTCCTGGAGATATGAACATTGTGTACTTGGATATGATATTAGGCTTGGATCATGACGATATTGCATCAGATGATGGAATTGAGTTATGATATTGCTTGGATTTGGGGGAGAAAGATCAATTATGTTACTAATTTGGTTGATCATCAATCATTGCTTTCAAATTAATTTGCAAACTACTAGGGCTATCATATACATTTGAATCCAGCTTTTCGTGAGTATGAAACTTAGTATAGTAGTTGTTTCTTCATACTAATTCAATGCATGTAGATTATGTTTTCTTTTTTGTGGATTGCTTGTGTGTGCTTTTGTTTGTACTCATTTGACTTGTTAGTTTCGCTAGACATTAAAGAAGATGAGGTTGCGACATCAAGTGGGAAACTAGGACAAAATTCCAGTCAGCCGTATGTGGTGTACTGATGATTCTACACATTTATTTGGAGTTTTTGTTACAAGATTTATACCCAGATCAACGGAGTAAGTATAAGCTTGGTATTTATGGATATTATTATGTTATTAATTTTAACTGTGCAAAACGACATACTGATCACGTGATAGATTTAGGATGCACATATATGATTTGACCAGCTAGGCCAGGACCTCACGGTAAGATAATTCCAATTCTCGTTGGTGGGGCATTCAACCATTCTCGCATTGCTTGTAACCATGGCAGAAATCTTAGATGAAGTGGTCGACGAGAAAGGGTTGCGATATTTTGCAAGCACGATATAACAGTATATCAAACAATGTGATAAAGAGCAGCACAAAGAAGAAAGATGCATGAAACACTTACAATTGGATGATATAGTTGCATAGTGAACCCATCATGTAAGACCAAATATAGCAAAGTTGTCAAAACAACCAAAGTCTATAATAATCATCATATCGAATGCATGCGACTAAAAACTATCCTACCATAGTCGTCATGCAGATGTTATATCATGCATAATCCTTGACATTTGGGTTCCTAGCCTTCATATTTGACGTTTCAAGGTTAACTTTTAGAACACACTACATTCAGCAAATTGTGTGACGTGAAGGGAATTTTAGTGGTCCTCTACCTTACGATGAGGATGAAAGGAAGATTGAGAAAAATACATGTTCCAATTACGAGTGAGTCGCACGAAGCAATTAGAATTTGAAGGCTGGAATATGAGTTAGCATTTGTTTTGCCTTTTTTTCTCGGGCATGCCTTCGTTTTGCTCTTTTTTAAAATTTCCATGATCAAACATTTTACAGTTATTGCGGTTGAAACCATGCTGACTCTGCTAAAATTGCTCCTAGCTATTTTTTTCCATATCCTAGAAAAGCACTAAATGCAAAATAAATATATAGTGTGATCATCCCCTCAAAACAAAAATTAGTGTGAGCAAGGAGACTCGAGTCTTAACGAAGAAAAATATTTTGGTATGTCGATGGAGTTGTGTGCACACACTTATTACACTTGCACATAATGGATGGATATGGCGAGACTGATTGATAATTGATTTTTTTTTTGAATTTTCACCGGGGGAGGCGCACCTAGGGATGTAAACGGATCGGATCGGATCGGATAATGCTTTTACCATATCCTTTACCATATTTTTTCGTCGGATTCGGAGCGGAGCGGATAATGACCGGATGCGGATTCGAATGCGGATTATATCGGACTACGGATTCGGAGCGGAGGCAGAGCGGACTCGGACCAGAAACGGCCAAAAAATATCGGATGATACGTGCGAAGAGACATGGTTTACCAATATCTTTTTCAGACGATCTACAGAAAGAACAACAATATATAAGTAACTAGTAATCTTTTACTGATCAAAGGAATTAATATCTTAGACGCTGCAGCAAGTAAGACAGTAAACATCATAGATTCATACTGTTTTGTAGTTAATAAGATGAAGCCTACTCTACTCGACTACTACAAATTAACTTGGTATTCATACTTGTACGTGACTGCACGCAAGGAAGAAGGAACCACTACCAATGTTCATACTTGTTCATATTCAGTATTCCTACGTGTATATGTAGGTAGACCACCGTTCGGACGCACCGCCGGCGTATATGTACGCAGTCGCAGACCTCCGTCTGATGCGCCGCGCCGGCGCCAGCATATATGTACGCAGAGCGTTGTCTCGACGCCGTCAGACGTATATGTATGCAGAGCATCGTCTCGACGCCGCCGGCGTATATGTAGATTACCCCTCGTCATGTATGGGTGTAGTGTAGATCATGGCCGCGACCAGCACCGATTTCGCTCACGGTGATCTACCAGACTACCACCATGACCCGCTGTGCATGCAGAGAAGAGAAGCTGCACCTGTATGGAATGGAGCCGTGGATGCATTCATGGATACAACATACCTACCTTCGTCCTTCAATGCCCTAAACTTGCATGATTCATTGCATCTAAAAAAACATGAAAGGTCAGAGTGCTTGCTCACCTCCGTTGCTTGGATCGGCACCGGCATCTTTGACCATTGTGCCGGACAGCCGACTTGCCGGAGAGATGCGGCCGCCGTTGGCGGCGCAAGAAAAGACGATGCTAAGATGACCAAGGTTGATGGCTGCGTGTGAATTGTGATTCTGGTCTCCTACTAGGGTTAGGTTAAATTCTATTTATATGTGGTGATTTTTATTAGTGGTCTACATGGGCATTTGGGCTTCTTAATTGGGCTAAGTTTATCGGATAATCCTATTTGACAACCTCGGATAATCCGCAAAAAATACCGGATAATCCATATCCACCGGATATTACCAATACCATATCCTCTACCGTATCCGCCGGATATCCGGTTGACCAATATCCATATCCGCATCCATATCCGCCGGATTTGTGTAAGTGCATACCATATCCTTAAAAACGGATGCGGAAGCGGATTCGGAACGGAAATTATCCGTACCATTTACATCCCTAGGCGCACCCTCCCACCTGAATATATTGCATATAACCGGGGGCCAAAATTACACAGCAGAACAGTTTACAGGGGAGGAGAGGCGGCGAGGCGGCACATGCGCTGCATTAGCCCTAGCTAGAGAGGCGTCGCCGCGGAGCTCAGCACCCGAAGCCATCGATCGACATGGGTTTTGTCCTTCAGCCTGGAGCAACATAGGACGGCGTCGTCCCTGCAGCATTTCAGAGTGGCCGCAAACCGAGAGCTCGGCGCCGCAGAAAACTAGGGCGTTACGCCGCTTCCAAAGGTGCCAGAAGCGCAACATGATGAAGGCGTCGGGGGAGGCAGCCCCAACCGCGGGGGCAGCGTTGATGCGATGAAGGGCGGCCTCCGAGGCGCCAACCACGTCGATCCCAATGGCGCGCCAGAATGAGGCGGCAAAATTGCAGCTGAAGAACAGATGGTTTGCGATTTCTAGCGGCTCGATGTAGCATGGGCACCCCACCTCGTCGGCGGAGACGATCGTCTTGCGGAGGAGAATGTCGTGTGTGGATTCTGGTGAGGGAGAGTAGCCAGCAGAAGAACCGCACCCGGGAGGGCCCCGCCGCGCTCCAGATAAAGTCAGCCTGCTCGGTGTCGACCCCCCCCCTCCCGAGATGGAACAGGGCATATGCCGCGCGGGAGGAGAACTTGCCGCGGGGACTGCCACATAGAGTGAGGGAGCGCTTATCCCCGCCGCTGATTTCCGGGTGGCCGCGAAGAATGTCCTCGAGCTCCGCCAGCTCACGCGCAACCACGTTGGAGAGCCGAGGGACGGGCACCGCCCGCAGCCCAATATGCCGGACGTGCCACACCGTAGCCTTAGGGCTGGAGGCATGGGTGAGTGATGACCCACAAGTGTAGGGGATTGCAACAGTCTTCGAGAGTAGTGTAAACCAATTTATAGATTCAGCACAAGGGGAGCAAAAGAATATTTATAAGCTTTAGCAGTTGAGTTGTCAATTCATCCACACCTGAAAAGATACTTGCTTGGCATAATTTATTAATAGCAATGATATGATGATAGTAGTGGTGATGGAAACAGCGGTAGCAAAGTAGTAAAAGTAAAAGCAGCAAACAAAAGCAACTAGTAACTAGTAGGATTAAAACATTGTAGACTTAGGGATGGATGATTGGGCGCTGCATGGATAAGATAAATCATGTAATAGATATAACATGGGGCACGGCACACAGAAAGTAAATAATCATCTAAACATATTGATACGTCCCAAACGTATCTATAATTTTTGCTTGTTCCATGCTTGTTTTGGTGACTTTGTTATATGTTTTGATGCACTTTCATATCCTTTTACAACATATTTGAGACTAACCTATTAACCTAGTGCCCAGTGCCAGTTTCTGCCTGTTGTTGTCTGTGCATCGCAGAAAAAGGTGAAAAATCAATATTGCCAAAAAATTCCAGAAATTCTTATATGAAGGAAGCTTCTAGATGCCCGAAGGGGGGCCAGGGGGAGCCACCCCCTGGCCAGGAGACCACCTGGCGCGGCCAGGGGCTGGCCACGCCCCCTGGCCGCCTGGCCAGGTGGGCCCACCCCTGGTGCCATACTTTGGCTCTATTTATTCCTTTCGTCCGGAAAATTCCGAGAGAGGACTCCTTTTCCACGTTTTCGCCACTGTTCCGCCGCCATCGCAATCCCGGATCAGCAGAAGTTCCTGTCCCGACACCCTGCCGGAGGGAGGATTGATCTCCGGAGGCCCCTCCATCACCATGCTTGCCTCCGAGATGCTTCATGAGTAGTTCCTCCTTGGACCTAGGGTTCATGGCAGCAAGCTAGTTGATGTATTCTCTCCAATCTTGTGCTTCAATGTCTAGTCCTTGTGAGCTGCCTATCATGATCAAGGCATATATGTTATAGTTTCTGTGTTGTTATGCTGTGTTTGCTGGGATCCGATGGATTATGAGATTATGTTCAGATTGTGGAAGTGATATATTTAGATCTCTTTTATATTGTATTCTTGAGTGTTCTTACATGTCTCCGTTGTAGTTTATTACTCTGGCCAAGTAGTAGGTTGTAACTCCAAGAGGGAGCGTTATGCTAGATAATGGGTTCATGCCTCCTGATGTCCAGCTTGAGTGATAGAAACATGGGACTAGGGAAAGTGTTGTTGCCATTAGGGGTAAAACAGCGGTGCTTGTGACTGCGCGTCACAAGGGTTGCTTACATTATGCATAAAGTGTTTTTTTACTGTAATTACGCATAGAGTGTTAAGGCAATCGTCCGTTGCTTTGAGTTCGTAACATTAGTTGTGGCTCGCAACTTAATACCAGCGAGATGTTCTGGATAGATATCTCAAGGTGGATGATTAGTAAGTAGATGCCGATGAATAAACGGTCTGCTTGTCTTGGTGTAATGCTCACATAATTGAACATTGCACTCTCTGTTAGCATAATTAGCATTGCGGTGCGTTCATAATCCTGTCAATTGCCCCGCTGTAATTTGGTCACCCAGTATAAGTTTTTATCGTCTTTTGGGAGAGAGACATCACTAGTGAGCGCCATGACGCCCCGGTCCATATCCACACCATATATTTACACCGCTGCAATTTACTGTTTTCCTTTCTTTCCAGTTGTACTTTTTATTTTCTCTTGCGTTTAATCCTTTGTAAACAGCAAGGCGGAGGGATTGACAGCCGCTCTTACTCGTTGGGAGCAAAGTTAGTTGTGTCTTGTGTGCAGGTCCAGGTCAACTTGCCAGCAAAGCAATTTCTGGCGCTGTGGTTGCCACCTACTTGTCGTCTCCGGAATCCTTCTGGTTCGATAAACCTTACGTTCTCACGTGAGGGAAATTTGCTGCTATCTACTTCATAACCTTCCACTTTGGGTAAACAACGAGGAGGTGTTATCTACACCCATCACATATATCAAACATTAGGCATGTATCCCAAAGGTAGTTGTACGTGCTTGCCATAAGAACTTGCACAACATCTTTTGTCCTACCATCCCGTTGTCGCGGGGCCAATAAAGGAACTTATGGAGAAAAAGGTGCTCCTGTCAAAGAGCACCAGAACAAAGCATTAACATTCTATGGATACATGTAATCCTCAAATTATAGCCCATCCCCGTTGGTGTCCCAAGCTGTCACCATTGAGATCGTCTGTTTCGGACTATAACAGGTGCATACAACTTGTAGATAGGATCAAGAACAAGAATATATTCAAGGAAATATAACAAGTTCAGATGTGAAAATCATGGCATTCGGGCCCTAGTGTCAAGCATTAAGATCAACAAGATGCAACAAAGATGATAAACACAATAGTAGATGATAGGCAACATGCCCCCAACAATATGACTAACTATTACATGATCAATCTCATCCAATCCCTACCACCCCCTTTGCCTACAGCAGGGAATTACTCACACATTGATGGGGGAAACATAGATGGTTGATGAAGAGATGATGGTGATGATTTCCCCTCACCGGAGGCCAAAACAGCCTCCAGATTAGCTCTCCCAAGGAAGAACAGAGGTGGCGGCAGCTCTGCGACGGAAACTGGAAGTATGATCTGATGTTCGAGGGTTTTGGCTTCCGAGGAAAAATATAGGCCAGAGGGGGGCCTGGGGGGTGACCTCACCTAGCCAGGCGGCCTGGGGGCGCGATCTACCCCTGGCCGCGCCACCTGGTCGCCTGGACCAGAGGCAACCCCCTCCGGGCCTCCTTCTGGCTCCGTGGGTCTTCCGGTGAAGTAGAATTTCTGGAATTTTTCCGGATTTTTCTAAGGAACTTGATTTTTCACCTTTTCCTACACATAAACAGACATACATGCAACTCTGCTGAAAACAGTGTCAGTCCTGGTTAGTTCCATTCAAATCATGCAAGAATGAGGCAAAACAATAACAAAAGTGTTTCGAAAAGTAGATACGTTTGAGACGTATCAGTGAGCAACGCAGGGAACGCATGGGTCGGCGCACCACAGGGAAGCCACTGGTCCAGCCAAAAGGAGGTTCTGACACCATCATCGACGTCGACCCACCACATGGCACGGTAAGCAGGCAACAGGTCTTGGAGGGCACGCCAGTGCTCACCGCAGGGGAGGGGGCAGAAGCTTGCACCGCAAGTGGCGAGCGACCAACCAACTCACTCCAAACCCAGCTGGCCCATCTGGATGGCGGAGTGGCGTGCAGGCGGTGGATCATCTTGAGGAGTAGGCATTTGTCCTGTGTTGCCAGGTCACGCACACAAGCCCACCCTCTCACCGGGGGCGGCACACTCGATCCCAAGCCACCAAGCATTGAGCGCTGGACGCCCTATCAGCCACGTTACAGAGGAAGGCACGGCGAAGGCTGTCGATGGACTGGACCACCTTGGGAGGGAGCAGCATAACGGCCATGGCGTACGCGGGAACGACATCGAGGACGGAGTTGATCAGCACAAGTCGCCCGGTGGGGGAGAGCAGGAGCGACCACTAACCAAAGCGGTAGCGGTCCACCTTGGCGATCATGGGGGAAAAGTCCTCAAGGCGGAGCTTGTGGCAGGAGAGCGGCAGCCCCAAATAAGTTTGGGGGAAACTCCTCACGGCGCACTGGAGGGCTGCGACCATGGACTCCAGATCATCACCAACAACGTGCATAGGCACGAGCGTGCTCTTCCCGAAGTTGATGGTTGTTGAAGTGTAACATGGTATCAGAGCCTAAGGTCTTGAGTTCAAGTCCTGGCTTTCGCAATTTATCTAAAAATTGTTGTAACGCCCCCTTTATCCACGTATGAGCCTCTTGAGCCATACCTCTGAGTCTATCCACGTGTTGACTTTTTGCGTCACACACGAGAGGGGTGTTGAAGTGTATATGTGGATTGTCTAGCCCTTTCCATCAGTTCAGACTTTTGGTTGTGCTGGCTAGTGCATGAAGCTTAACAATGGCGATGCCGATAGCGTCAGCGAACATGTTGAGGATGAACCAAAGCCGAGCTGCCGCGACAGCACTTGCCTCCATGATGATGAGAGTATCGTCGGCATATTGGAGCACCACCGCGGGGGCACCGGGCACAAGAGGATGGCGCAGGGTGCCGTCGGTGCAGATCATCTATTGGAGCACGTCGGCGATGAGGAGGAAGAGGTAGGGGACAGCGGATCCCCCTACCGGAGCCCGCGCCGCATCGAGAACCATCGCCACGGAAGGCTGGGACCCCATTGAGGAGGATCGCAGAACGGGAGGAATGCATGATCAGGTCCATCCAGTCACAGCACAACGAAGGGAACCCGCGGACCTCAAGATTGACCGAAGGCTCCCCCAATCCACGAAGTCGAATGCCTTGGCGAAGTCCAGCTTGAGGACAAGCGTGGGGGCGCCACGGGAATGGCAGCACTGGATGAGCTCGGCGACGTAGACGAAGTTCTCTGAAATCCTCCTTCCAGAGAGGAACCCGGATTGGTCCTCATCCACAAGGAGGCTGATCTGACGCTGAAGTCTAGAGGTGAAGCTGCGGCAAAGAATCTTCACATCGTAGTTTTGAAGCGAGATGTGGCGGAAGTCGCCAGACGCGGGCACCCCCTCTCGTTTGGTAGGAGCGCGACGAAGGACATGTTGAGGCCGTCGAGGCGCACAGAGCCGGCATGGACGCCGTCGAACAGGTGCTGAAGGTCAGGGGCGACCACGTCCCAGGCGTCCTGGTAGAAGGATGGACCGAGCCTGTCGGGGCCAGGAGCGCTGGACTGATCCAGCCGGGAGACCGCCTCGCGGATCTCGGCTGACATGGGCATACCCCACGGGTCCCCACCATGACTATACCCGGTGCGTGTCAAGACCACCCCTTTTTCGATGGGACGTGAGGTTGGTGGGCCCTGAACTATCTCAACACATTTTTTTGCAGACCCACGTGGAATGGTGGGCTCGGTGGTCAAACTGAATCAAAAAGCATATTACGTCATCAACCTTTAGAAGACAAGGGCGCGAGAATTCTCCCGCCATCCAATCCTCCAAATACCCGAAGATCTGGTGGATAAAGACCATGAAGGCATAGTGTTCTGAAGAAGAAGTGGTGTGGACTAATCTTAAGCCCGATGAAGCCAAATCCAAAGATTCGAGTATTCGATGATCGAACTTAAGGACCAGTCCGGGGGATACTGTCGATGTCCTAGATAATGGGTCCCCTATGACGACGGGTCCGACCCTTCGGGACGGACCTTGGGACCTATGGATGACCAATTTGATGAGCTACTAGATGAGGCCCATAAACCAAAGATGGAAGTTCTACCGTTGCCTTGAAGGACAAGATGGTAGTATTGTAGGCGGTACAGTCTCCTTGACCGTACCGATGTAGGACTTGTGTAAACCTCGGTACCCCTTGAGGTAGTACATAAGTTGAGGGTGCGAGACCCCTAGAGTCATAGCAACAATCCCTTGGTCATTGTACTCGGTATTACACACCATCATAATCGAGAACAAGAAGGAGTAAGGTTTTATCTCTTAGGAGAGCCTGAACCTGGGTAAATCCTCGCCTCCTGTTACCATCACATTGATCACCTAGCTTAGGACACCCTACCGAGGGATTTGTTGGAATCATCTTAGACATTGGTTCATACCAAATTCGCCCCGACGGTCTAGCAGTTGGTCTATGAGGAGTGAGAAACCGAGTTGTAGTGGAAATCATAGGCGTCGGACAGTCCGACATACTTTTTCCCAAACAGTCCAGCCACCTGAAGGGTCACTACCCATACATATCCCTGATATTCCGGGTACAATTTTTTGCTTTTGTTACCCAAAGCAAATAGACGAAAATTCTGACAAAATGTCTTGCCTCATTTTTTTGGCTTTATTTACCCGAAGGGCAATTAGTCATACAATCCATCTGAAAATAGTTTGACCACCTGTGAAGTGTATATTGCCTAAAATGATAATGGGTCTTGTTGGGGATTTCAACATTGGAATTTTGGGAATACATGCATGTGTCATGATTGTGACTTAAACTTGTCCTTTGAAACCCTTTGATTCCCTTTTAATAGTGTTGGATCCCTATAACCCAAGAATAAATGAGAAAAGCTATGCTTCTCTCGGTTGTTGCACAGTCATTAGCGTTTGGGTGGGTGATCAACAAAATGATGCATCCACGGGGATTAAAACTTGTAGATTTACTTAGAAAGTCCCCTATAAGTATTTTGTCATCAATATAAAAACATGATTAAAAGCATGGGTGCACTTTCAATCGATCCTCCCATAAACTAGTATAGTTTTACTTGACCGCCCACCATAACAACTTCTTAGAGCTTAATAAAACTAGCATCCCAATTATGCTAGACAACATGTGAGTAGACCTAACTTGTCCACTCCGCTTCTCATGAACATGAACAATGATTTTTCAAAGTAATGTTGCACCACCTCATTAAATCTATCCTCACGGAACCAGGAAGCTTTAAAGCGATGCGATTCTTCCTCCTACCACCTCATCCCGCGAAACATTATTTAGTGTAAGCAACCTATGAGTTCACCTAACTTGGCCAGTACTCCACACCCTATAAGTATTTTATCATCAATATCAAAACATGGTTACAATCAGGATTGCACTTTCAATAGGTCCTCTCATAACCCAGTGTAGTTTCACTTGATCACCCGCCATAACAACTTCATAGAGCTTTCCAAAACTCGCATCTGAATTGTGCTAGACAACATGTGAGTAAACCTAACTTGGCCAGTACTCCACTTCTCGAGGTCATCTGACGAGGGAATACCCCCACGACTCCCCTCCGTGAGGGTACCCGGTGTGTGTCAAGGCAGGTGGCCCACTAGAAGCCTCGCGAAGGCCCAACATCAGCCTGGAGGGCCCACCCGAGGCACCGGCGAGTGAACCGACATGGAGTCCAAGACCGACATGGAGTCCATGGCGTGGCGCGCAAGACAAGTAATATAGGGATCCTCCGGTAACCCTGGACGGACTCCTCGAGACCTAGCCTAGTATATAAAGGCTGGGAGGGGGGGGGGGGACGTCTAGGGACATCGCAATCTGTCCTCTCCACACCTTACGGCCTGAGCAATCTCGCCGAATCCACCGCTGTAAACACCTTTTTCATATAGTAAATAGAGCAGTAGTAGGGGTTTTACCGCACGAGGGCCCCGAACCTGGGTAATTCCCGTGTTCCTGTTAGTCGACGAGATCACCAACGACGCACTCCTTCCCCTTCAATCAACCCAGGGTACTTAACCATGGGATTTGCCGAGGTCCTTCCTCGTCAATTGGCGCCGTCTGTGGGAAAGACGCAAGTTGGATCTATGGTCTCGGCGACTCCATCACTAGCAATCGACAACCCGTCGACTCCGGCATCAGCACTCGACATGTCGGTGACTCGAGTAGAGGCAGATCTATTCGGCTCCCTTGGCTTCATCGCGCACCTTCCGGTCCTGCAGTCGATCTTCTCAGATCTGCACGCGGGCACGGATCTGGCTTTCGGAGGCTTCCGGATTTACGTCAATCGTTGGGGCACTCTCCGCCTCACGGATCGAGCCCGATCACCACTCGCAAGACCAAGATCGACTCCAACTTCCACATCGGCATCGACCAATATCAACGCCGAAACTCTTCTGATCAAGGCACCCGCCCGCGTGGCGACCTGCGACGTCGACCACGCCTCCCTCCGCAAGTCTACCTGCATCAGCAACCTCGACAACGACAACGACGAAGCACTCGGTTGGGAAAGCTGCAGCAGCAGCGAAACCCCGCCATGACGCATCGCGCCGTTCCAGGTGTACATGACGAACCCTGGAGAGCCAGCCAAGAACTCTGCTGACAAGGGCAAGGGCATCGACCCCAACAACCAAAGCGCGCCTGTCATAATCGGGAGGAACACTACAGCCGCAACTACAGCACCACCAACCATCACTCTCGGTAACCCCGGGAGCGCACCTCAGAAGACCATAAATCTGGGAGGAAGCAACCCGGCGAGTGCTCCACAGAACGCTAACCTGGGGGGAAGCAACCGCGCGAGTGCCAACCCTGGAAGCAGCAAGCCACCCGCCGGTCCAAGTGCACCCGCAACAGCAGCGGCACCCGCCGCCAAAAAATCTTCCAAGGAACAGATCATACTATCATCTGAAGCCATGGCTAGGGTGAAGAAAGCAGTCTACAACGGCAAAACACTACCACGTGACGCCCCTCGCGATGAACTCATGGCTTACCATCGCCTGTCGAGTGATGTCGCCCTAGAAAACATTCGACTGCAAGCAGAGCTCGAAGAACGCCGCCGAATCGCAGACGAATCAAGCGCTAGGCGCCAAGCACTCTCTGAAGAATCTTCCGGTTTCAAGTCTCCCTACCAGCGCAGATCAAGACTGAACGACATGCATCGCACGGACAGGGACGCAGTCACTCGAAACCTGAACGATACTTTCAAACTCGCAATAGACGACTACGGGGTCCAAGTTCCTGCTACCCCAGCCGAAGCACTACTCGCCGCTCAAACGTACCTCCATTGCGCCCAGACTGGGGAACAAGCAGAGGCCCATCGCAACACGACGAGAGCGCTTAGGCTGATGAATGAAGCACTCGCCATGTCAGCGCCCAAGAAGGCATATACGAGTCGCAAGGACCATAGATCTTCACCCGGAGGGGACCCAAGCTCACCCGACGACGACGACGACTATCGACGCAACCGCGGACATGGCGAGCGCCACCACGACCGGGGACGCGACGACCGCCGACGCGACGCTCGAGACGACATCGCGCAAAATAAGGTCAACCGAGGACGCCGCAGGCGTGCAGCCAGAGGCGATCACTCGGAGGACTCCGAATCAGATCGAGATTCCGGCCCCTGTGGAGCCCTATGCTTCACACGCGATGTCCGCGAGGCTCACATGCCTCGAGGATTCAAGCTCACAGCAGCAACACCCAAGTATGATGGACTCGAAGAACCAAAGGGCTGGCTAGAAGACTACCTGACAGCAGTCAAATTCCAAGGCGGCTCTTAGGTCACTGCCATGCAATACGTTCAGCTCATGCTCACGGGATCAGCACGGCACTGGCTAAAAAGCCTTCAACACGGATCAATTGGATCATGGAGGAGATTCCGGTCGTCCTTCATCGAAAACTTCAAGTCTACATACAAGCGCCCCGCCTCACTCGAAGAGCTACGGGCCTGCAAGCAAGGATCTCGCGAGTCACTGCGGAAATACATCCAACGATGGACCATCCTGAAGAACTCCGCAGAAGGAATATCAGATGAAAGCGCTATCGATGCCTTCCGACGAGGCCTGCAGCGAGTGACGTTTTGCGAGCAGCTGGGACAACTCAAGGTCAAGACACTGGGACAGTTATTGGAGCACGCCAACAGTTGGGCTGATGGCGAGGACTCTATTCGCAACGAGGTAGACATCTCACCAAACCGCGACAACCGCGACTACGAGCACAAAGGCTACTATGGCGGCGGCAGAAGCTTCGACCGAAGAAAGAAGAAACCCAGGCGCAACTTCCACGACGACCGAGGAATCGAGATGGTCGCGGCTGGCTTCCTCGACGACAGAGAAGGCAGACACCGCGACGACAACCGCCCACCTCGACGAGACAACCGGGACGACTCGCCTCGCAACCAGAGGCAGGAATGGCGACCTCGCCAACCCCGCGATGATACTCGAGCACCACGCTCACTCAGAGACTAACTCGACGGACCCTGCCAGTTTCATTGTTTCAAGGACGAGCAAGGAGAACTGAAATCGGGTCACACCCTGAGGAACTGTCGATGCTTCAAGGAACTCTCTGAAGCACATGGTAGGGATGCGCAGCCCGCACCCCAGCCACTCGCAAACATCGTCCCAGGGCAAATCGCGCACGACGCACCTCCGGCTCCATCTATACCACCTCGCCAGGTGGCCGCAGTGCAACAACGACACCAAGCACCCGAAGACGAAGAAGAATATCCACCCGCCTATGGGCGGATATACATGATTCAAGAAGGACGTCCATCCAACAAGCAGCAGAAGCAGGTCACCCGACAAGTCTATCTGGCGGCCACCTCATACCCTGCAGTACCCGATTACCTCAATGGCTCAAAACAGACATCACGTTCTCGCGAGAGGATCACCCACCGGCAGTCCCCATGCCAGGCCACGCAGCCCTGGTCCTCGAAGCTCGAATAGGGAATTATGATATGTCACGTGTATTCATGGACGGAGGCAGCGGCATCAACATCATCTTCACCAAGACGGTGCGGGAGACGTGCATCCCACTCTCCGTTCTGAAGGCGTCTGACACAACCTTCCATGGTATCGTGCCAGGCAAGGCAGTCCTTCCTTTGGGGAAGATTAGCCTCGACGTCGTCTTCGGCCACGAGCACAACTTTAGGAAGGAGAAGCTCGACTTCGAGGTGGTGGACTGGCAGTCACAATACCATGCCATCCTCGGTCGACCAGCCTTCGCCCGATTCATGGCCGTCCCACACTATGCGTACCTGAAGCTCAAGATGCCGGGACCTAAGGGAGTCATAACTGTCAGCGGAAGCTTTGTCAGGTCAGACCGGTGCGACAGGGAATTCCACAAAATCTCCGAGACCTTTGGAGCACAAGAAGAACTCACACCGATAGCCATGGTGACCAGCAAGAGCTTTTCCCCAGTGGCTAGTTGAAGCAAACTATCAATGCCCTTCGGGCTGAAGAACGCTGCCGCAACATACCAGTGCATGATGCAAGACTACCTGCGGAACCTGAAGACCAGCGAGGACGTCTGACGAGGATTAGCCTCGGCAAATCCCATGGTTAGGAACCCTGGGTTTAGATCGTAGAGAGAGGAGTGCGAGGTTGGCGATTCTCGTCGGCTAACAGGAGACAGGGATTACCCAGGTTCAGGGCCCTCGATCGGTAAAACCCCTACTTCCTGCTCGATGTATTATGTGGTGGATGTGATTACAGTGGGGGCCTTCGGCGAGATTGCTCTAGGCCGGAGTATTGCGATGAGATTATGAGTTGTCCTGAGCCGTCGCCCCTCCCAGCCTTTATATACTAGGCTGGGTCTCGGGGAGTCCGACTCAGGTTACAGGAGGGATTCCTATTCTAGCTTATCTTGGCCGCCAAGTCTTGGACTCCTTGACGGTCGGGACTCTAGGTCGGTGTAGTCGTTGGTGCTTCGGATGGATTGTCCTTGGGCCAGCCGAAGCTTCTAGTGGGCCTTCTTTCTTGACACGCACCAGGTACCCTCACGTAGAGGAGTCGTGGGGGTATCCCCTCGTCAGTAGCACCCGAGTGCCTGGGGGACTCGAAGAGTCGCGCAGGGACTCCAATCTGCGATAGCTGCTACAGTGCGTGTCATCTTTGCGAGTTGTAAAGTAACCCCATTGAGATATGATTTTGTAAATTGTGAGAGGGATGCTAAGCTAAAGGGCCCAAGCACTAGTAGAAAAAGGGCCTTATGTGAGACACATTAGTCCCGGTTTGTAACTGAACCGGCACTAACGTGACCATTAGTGCCGGTTCCAACAGCTAGGCGGGCGGCGCTCATTAGTACCGGTTCGTGGCGAACCTATAGTACCGGTTCGTGCCACGAACCGGTACTAAATAGGTGGTGGCAGGCTGTTGTCAGGCTGGGGCCTAACAGGACCTTTAGTCCCGGTTCGTATAACCAACCGGTACAAAAGATCATCCTATATAAACCCTTCGTCCAGCCCAAGCCGAAGCGCTCTGTTTTTCCCCCTCTCTGTTTTCTTCCCCTCTTGCTCGAGCTCACCTCCATTTTTGCCAAAATTTGTCCAAGATTTGAAGGCACCCCATCCATCCAAGTGATCACAAAGGTTAGCAACTTTGTCCTTTCATCTCTCATTGCTAGATTAGCTCTTGCAATGCTCTATAAGTATAGTGATTTGTGGGTTTTATTTTGGGAGGAATTATATGTGGTAGTATTTGATTTATATGCAATTTGAGGTCAATATAACTCTTAGTTTGCATATGTAGGTGTGGTTTACTTAGTGCCTTCCCGTCTCCGTCGTAAGCACCGTCGATCGCCCGCACCGTCCCGTCGCCGGCACCACCTTGTGGTGAGCCTCTTGTTCTTATCTTTTTTATATAAAAAAAATCATGTTTGTGTGATTTAGATATATAGTTACTTGTATAATTATCTTACCCGTACGTTGTTTGTTATACATAGTGCCATGGCTTTGATATCCGTCCCCGTCGGCCCTCGTCCGGGTTATGATTCGGATGTGGTATATTCTCTTTTATAATTATTTGTTGCATTTCGTGTTTATGACAAATTATGCCCATCAAGTTGACATAGATATTTTTATCTAGGAGGTATGTGAACCGGAAATTCCAACCGACCCTATTGTCGAGAGGTTAAATTTAGTTGAAAAAGAAAACGAGTATTTGAAAGAAAAATTGAAAAGAATTGAGGGGGAGAAGATGGAATTGGAGTTGCATGTTGCCGAAGTCGTCGATGATCACAAGATCAAGATGGAGAAAATGCGCTTGAAGATTAGAAAGATTAGAAAATATGCCATCGATAGTGAGGCTTGGTATCATTATGCTGTTGGATCAATTGTTACCTTAGTTGCGATCTTGATCGCATTTGTTGTTGCATTTAAATGCTTTAGCTAGAGAGTTATTTGTATGTTGTTTTATGATAATAAGTGTTGTATGAACTTTATGTATGAACTTGTATTAATTTGGTCTTTTCGGTGCTGTGTAATGAAGATGAGCCGGCAATGGATGTACGATGACCGATGCTCTGCCCAGTTCATTAATGGCGTGCAGACTTTTCTGCTTGCGGCTGAGGCGAACAAGCGGGCGGATGGTTTTATGCCTTGTCCATGTGCTGGATGTAAGAATGATCGGAATTACTCTAAGTCAAGAACCATTCACGTCCACCTGTTTGAGTCCGGTTTTATGCTCCACTATAATGTTTGGACCAAGCACGGAGAAAGAGGGGTTATGATGGAAGACAATGAAGAAGAAGAGGACGACGACAGCTATCCTGGCCATGGGTTCCATGAATACGATGGTACAACAATGGGGGAAGAAGCTGAGCCGGCAATGCGGGAAGAAGCTGAAGAACAGGCATCAGATGAGCCCGCTGATGATCTTGGTCGGGCCATTGCGGATGCAAAGAGAAAGTGTGCAAGTGAAAAGGAGAAGCTGAAGTTGCAGAGCATGTTAGAGGATCACAAGAAACCGTTGTACCCAAATTGCGAAGATGACAAGAAAAAGCTGGGTACCACACTGGAATTGCTGCAATGGAAGGCAGAGAATGGTGTACCTGACAAGGCATTTGAAAAGCTGCTGAAAATAATGAAGAAGAAGCTTCCAAAAGATAACGAATTGCCTGACAGTACGTACGAAGCAAAGAAGGCTGTCTGCCCTCTAGGATTAGAGGTGCAGAAGATACATGCATGCCCTAATGACTGCATCCTCTACCGCGGTGAGTACGAGGATTTGAATGCATGCCCAGTATGTTGTGCATTGCGCTATAAGATCTGCCACGATGACCCTGGTGATGTTGAGGGCGAGCGCCCCAGGAAGAAGATTCCTGCCAAGGTGATGTGGTATGCTCCTATAATACCACGGTTGAAACGTTTGTTCCAAAACAAAGAGCATGCCAAGTTGATGCGATGGCACAAAGAAGACCGTAAGAAAGACGGGAAGTTGAGAGTACCCGCTGACGGATCGCAGTGGAGAAAAATCGAGAGAAGGTGGAAGAACTTTGCAGCTGACGCAAGGAACGTATGGTTTGGTTTAAGTGCAGATGGCATTAATCCTTTTGGGGAGCAGAACAGCAATCATAGCACATGGCCTGTGACTCTATGTATCTATAACCTTCCTCCTTGGTTGTGCATGAAGCGAAAGTTCATTATGATGCCAGTGCTCATCCAAGGCCCCAAGCAACCCGGCAACGACATTGATGTGTACCTAAGGCCATTAGTTGAAGAACTTTTAGAGCTGTGGAGCATAGAAGGTGTACGTGTGTGGGATGAGCACAAACAGCAGGAATTTGACCTGCGAGCATTGCTGTTTGTAACCATCAATGATTGGCCTGCTCTCAGTAACCTTTCAGGACAGACAAACAAGGGATACCACGCATGCACGCACTGTTTAGATGATACCGACAGTATATATTTGGATAAATGTAAGAAGAATGTGTACCTGGGGCATCGTCGATTTCTTCAGAGCAGGCATCCCGTAAGAAAGAAAGGCAAGCATTTCAAAGGTGATCCAGATCACCGGCAGAAGCCTCCCCACCGTACTGGTGATGATATACTTGATATGGTCAAGGATTTAAAAGTAATCTTTGGAAAGGGTCCTGGCGGACAATTTGTTCCGAATGACGCTGACGGACGCGCACCAATGTGGAAGAAGAAATCTATATTTTGGGACCTACCCTATTGGAAAGACCTAGAGGTCCGCTCTGCAATCGACGTGATGCACGTGACTAAGAATCTTTGCGTGAACCTGCTAGGCTTCTTGGGCGTGTATGGCAAGACAAAAGATACACCGGAGGCACGGGAGGACCAGCAACGTATGCACGGAAAAGACGGCATGGATCCAAAGCAGTTCCAGGGTCATGCCAGCTACGCTCTTACCAAAGAAGAGAAGGAAATCTTCTTCGAATGCCTGCTCGGTATGAAGGTCCCGTCTGGCTTCTCGTCGAATATAAAGGGAATAATAAATATGGCAGAGAAAAAGTTTCAGAACCTAAAGTCTCATGACTGCCACGTGATTATGACACAACTGCTTCCGGTTGCATTGAGGGGCCTTCTACCGGAAAACGTTCGATTAGCCATTGTGAAGCTATGTGCATTCCTCAATGCAATCTCTCAGAAGGTAATCGATCCAGAAATCCTACCAAGGTTAGAGAGTGATTTGGTGCAATGCCTTGTCAGTTTCGAGTTGGTGTTCCCACCATCCTTCTTCAATATCATGACGCACGTTCTAGTTCACCTAGTCGAAGAGATTGCCATTCTGGGTCCTGTATTTCTACACAATATGTTCCCCTTTGAGAGGTTCATGGGAGTCTTAAAGAAATATGTTCATAATCGTGCTAGGCCAGAAGGAAGCATCTCCAAGGGCCATGAAAATGAGGAGGTCATTGAGTTTTGTATTGACTTTATTCCTGACCTTAAGCCGATTGGTGTTCCTGAATCGCGGCATAAGGGCAGACTGGGTGGAAATGGCACGCTAGGACAGGAACAAATAATATGTATGGACGGGCATTCTCTCACTCAAGCACACTACACAGTTCTACAAAATTCCGCCTTGGTGGCTCCGTATATGGAGGAACACAAGAATTTTCTATGCTCCAAACACCCGGAGCAGTCTGACGACTGGATTACACGTGAACAAACGGGGACTTTCGCCGGTTGGTTGCAGACACGTGCCATGCATGACGCCGCTGTTGAAGATGACCTGTACTTGCTGTCCCAGTTACCATCTTCGAATATAATGACTTTCAAAGGGTACGAGATAAATGGGAATACATTTTACACGATCGCCCAAGATAAGAAGAGCACCAACCAAAACAGTGGTGTCCGCTTTGATGCAGCAACCAAGAGTGGAAAGGACACATATTATGGTTACATAGAGGACATATGGGAACTTGACTATGGACGTGGTTTGAAGGTCCCTTTGTTTCGGTGCAAATGGGTCAATATGACACGAGGCGGGGTAACGAAAGACCCGCAGTACGGAATGACAACAGTGGATCTCAACAATCTTGCGTACGCAGACGAACCATTCGTCCTAGCCAATGATGTGGCGCAGGTTTTCTATGTGAAGGACATGTCTACCAAGCCGAGAAAAAGAAAAGATAAGGAAGCGAATACATCATACGATGAGCCAAAGCGCCACATAGTTCTTTCAGGGAAAAGAAACATCGTGGGAGTGGATGACAAGACAGACATGTCAGAAGATTATGAAAAGTTTGATGAAATTGCTCCCTTCACAGTGAATATTGACCCGAGCATCCAGTTAAATGATGAAGATTGTCCATGGTTACGGTGCAAAGGGACACACGCGAAGAAAAAGTTTCACACCCAAAGATCCCACTCTGGGATGTGACCGACTTCACTGTCATCACTTTCTTCTCTAGTGAGTTTCCGGACTAATATATCTGGAAAGTCCCACTTCGGACAAACCGGAGGGAATCTTTGTAATAGTTAATTAGGGTACTTATGTGTTTTGGCATTTGAAACGCGAAGAAATATTACGGCAAAAACTGGATGCACTTCGTGTACAAAATGGACAATCTCTTTCGAAGTATCAGGGTTTCGGACGAAAACTCGTCTGTTACAAAGGCATTTCATTTTTTTAAACTTATTACAACTCCAGACTTTTTGTGCGTTCAGTATGCACCATTCAAAGCCACGTCATCAACTTTCAACCCTTTCTGACTTCATTTGCTATTTTTCATGCATTTACTGATTTTTTTGAGCTAAATGACCCTGAAATTGAAAAGCACTACAAATGAACTCTGAAAAGGTTGAAAGTTGGTATGGTATCATTATTTCACCCACATAGCATGTGCAAAAAAGTAGAAAGGGTTACGGCAAAAACTGGATGCACTTCGTGTACAAAATGGACAATCTCTTTCGAAGTATCAGGGTTTCGGACGAAAACTCGTCTGTTACAAAGGCATTTCATTTTTTTAAACTTATTACAACTCCAGACTTTTTGTGCGTTCAGTATGCACCATTCAAAGCCACGTCATCAACTTTCAACCCTTTCTGACTTCATTTGCTATTTTTCATGCATTTACTGATTTTTTTGAGCTAAATGACCCTGAAATTGAAAAGCACTACAAATGAACTCTGAAAAGGTTGAAAGTTGGCATGGTATCATTATTTCACCCACATAGCATGTGCAAAAAAGTAGAAAGGGTTACGGCAAAAACTGGATGCACTTCGTGTACAAAATGGACAATCTCTTTCGAAGTATCAGGGTTTCGGACGAAAACTCGTCTGTTACAAAGGCATTTCATTTTTTAAATAACCTAAGTATTACCAAATTGAATATAATGATAAAACACACTAATATTAAACATAAGAAAAAAGAATCACTGAAAAATCTATTTTTAAAGTAAAGTTATTCACAAACTAGTGATTCACACAAATTTCAAATAATTCAAATTTAAACTATTAAAATTTGAAAACTACTGGCACTAACAGAAAGTTTGTAATTTTTTGTACCTAAAGCAAAAATATTCAGAAAGAAACTCTAAATACAGCAAAAAACAACTCAGAAATAAATACAAGAAAATAAATAAAGCAGAAAAGAAAAAAGAGAAAAAATATAAATAAAAAAAAGCCCGCCTACTGGGCCACAGCGGCCTGCATACGACTAGACACCCAACTTGTAGTTGGGCCAGGATGCAAGCCCGCAGGCCCAGTAGGCCCAACAAGGCATAGCAGCAGAGGTAGGCACAGAAGGCCTGCAATACAGAGGAGATCGAGACAGCAGCCGCGGCGGGGCTTATAACCTGGTGCGGGCGCCCTTCGGCAAGCGAGGTGGGACTAAACTTGCCCGCACCGCACCTGCGGCAGCGCACCACCTTTAGTACCGGTTGGTAGATCCAACCGGTACCAAAGGGATGTCTTTAGTACCGGTTGGAGCCACGACCCGGTACTAAAGGGGGTCGCTTCCCGCCGCTTGGCCTGGCCAAATTTGACCTTTAGTACCGGTTGGTGGCTCCAACCGGTACTAAAGGTCCATCCTATATAAACAACCCTTATGAAAATTTTCACTTCTTCTCTGTTCGCTCGTCTCCTCTGCTTCTTCGATCGACAGCGCCGCCGCCCCCCGTCGCCGCCCCCGTCGCGCGCCGTCCCCGTCGCCGCCCCCGTCGCGCGCTGTCGCCGTCGCCGTCGCCGTCCCTGTCGCCGTCGCCGTCCCCTTCCACGTCGCCGCCCCGGCCCGTCCCTGTCGCCGTCCCCGTCGCGCGTCGCCGTCTCGCCGCCGCCCCGTCGCCGCGCCCGTCGCCGCGCCCGTCGCCGCCCCCCGTCGCCGCCCCGGTCGCCCCGCTGTGAGCCCCCTGCGCCATGGCCGCGCCCTCGATCATCCGATCGAGCCCGCCCGCACACACACACACACACACAGAGTACACACACACACACACGTACACACACACACACACACACATTTTTCTTAATTATTTTCTGTTTTCTCTGTTTTGTAGTTATATAAATGTTAGATTAATGTTAAAGTTTTAGCTAGATGAATTAGATTAATGTCAATTTGTTAGATGATCGAATTAGATATATTAATGTCAAATGTTAGATGAATTACATAGAAATGTTAGATTAATGTCAAATGTTAGATGAATTAGATATATTAATGTCAAATGTTAGATGAATTAGATATATTAATGTCAAATGTTAGATGAATTAGATTAATGTCCGTGATGTTAAATTTGCATATAGAATTTGCATATAGAATTTGTATATAAGAAAAAATGTTACATTTGCATATAGAATTTGTTATCGACGTCAACGATGCCCGGCCCGCATCCTCGCCGTCGACCCGTTCGCGACGACGTCCTGCTTCAGAGGAGCCATGTCCGGGACTGGGCTCCGCCGGGCTGGCACTGGGAGGTGCTACCTTCAGGGGGGTGCCGCTTGGTGAGGAACCCGGCCCCGGGTCCCGTCGACGACCCGGAGCTCCTTTGGTGGCTCCGGGCGCCACTTTCGATAATATTCGAGACGATGTATTCGAGATTATATTCGATGATGCATATTATCTACTATGATTCAGTTTTATCTTTCGAGATGCATATATATTATCTACTATTATTCGAGATGCATATCAATTATCTACTATTATTTGAGATGCGTACTAAATTGTTTTATATTTCTTCTAGATTAGTTAAATAAAAGCTATGGCGGACAATACCGGCAGAGAAGGAGAAGAGGCCGTGTTCGAGATCATACGCTCCCCTCGCGGGCCACATGATCAGAATGAAGAAGATGACGGCTCCCAATATCTGAACAATACCGGGGAGGGTGATATGATATTCGATCAAGACGACCGAATTGATGAAGTCCAGAACTATGATGATCTTGAAATAGCAAATACCGGCGAGGTACATTATAGAAGCAGGCATCTGGTGATCATCACGTGTTTTAAATTATTTTGTATATATATATATATATATTAACGAATCGATCTTTCTTCTTTCAGCCCTCCGGATCGAGTAAATCGTCTGCAGGCAGCAGAAAGCGAGGCCCGGCCAAAAAGTTGAAGGATGGCGTAAAGTACAACATCGATGCCATCAAACCTAATGGCGAACCAAGCGAGCCTAAGAAGAATGCGGACAAGTGGATTCGTCAGTGCAGAGTTCTTGTGAAGGACCAAATCCCGATCTCCATTCAAGAATGGAAAAAGCCAGCAACGGAACGTCCAGATCTTACTTATGTTGACCAAAGAGCAAAAGATCGGCTTTGGGAATCTCTCATGTCACATTTCACCCTACCAGATCATTTCACACATGCAGATGTGCAGAAAGTCAAGGACGCTGCTCTTAGGAAGATGGCGCGTGCATTCAACAACCACAAGAAAAATATATGGGCCAAGTACGGAGGAAAGAAGACTCCAGAATTCACGGGAACACTGGAGAAGCAAAGAGATCACTGGCCCGCTTTCGTGAAATTCAAGGAATCGGAATTAGCTAAGGAACGGTCGAGAATAAACAAGCTCAATGCCGCGAAAAAGGAGCATTACCATAGGCTGGGGCCAGGTGGCTACGCGGTGGCCCGGCCTAAGTGGGATAAGGCTGAGCAAGAGATGATAGATGTAGAGGTCATTCCAGTTACATTGAGCTGGCCCCCCAGGTGCAGGACTTGGTTCTATGCGCATGGGGGGGCGTTGGACCCAAAGACAGGCCAGGTTTTGAAGAAGGCAAGTCTTAAAGGAGCCGACGACAAACTACTTGTTGCAATAGAAGAGGCTCGAACGGGGGTGTTCACGCCCAACAGAGAGAACGACGAGCTTACACGCGCCCTGGGAAATCCTGAACACCCGGGAAGAACACGAGGCAAAGGCATTGTTCCGTCGTATCAGGGGTTTGCGGACTGGAACGCCGACTACAGAAGCCGTGCGAGAAAGAAGATGGAGGAGGAGAAGAAGAGGAAGCTGGAGGAGGAGCAGAGGAAGCAGGAAGCAGAACGCGTTAGAGGCCTAGAATCAGCGCACGCGGAGTTGGCACTCCAATTAGAGCGGCAGCAGCAGCAGATCAACTCACTTAGCCAGGAAAGGGGGTCTCAGCAGCGGCAGCAGCTAGCGGATCCATCATTGGATAGCACCGAGCCATCCATGCCGAGAAGCAGCGTGGGTTCCGCCCTGGGCGATGAGTCACTACTGCTGGATAGATACCCTGTGGATGACATCATGGATAACACTAATTGTGAGCTACACTTTAAAATGAAGAACATATCCATGAAGGTGGCGGACGGCATTGCTTATACAAATCCCCCTGAAGCAACCTTCCATTGCAATCCGATTCCAGCTGACTATGCTCGTGTCACGGTTGATGAAGTTGTGGCACAATATTCGGGGCTACAGCTTGACATTCCTGGAGGTGACGACGAGCGCACACTGGGAGAGGCCATACATCGTATCATTCTATGGAGAAAGGATTGCATTGTCTTTCCAAGGCCACCGACACCGCGTCAGCCGACTCCTTCTCCAAGTCCGCCACCGCGTCAGGACACTCCTACTCCTCCAAGTCCGGCAACGCGTCAGGCCAGTCCTCCTCCTCCAAGTTCGGCACCGCGTCAGGCCACTCCTCCTCCTCCAAGTCCGGCACCGCGTCAGCCCAGTGCTCCTGCACCGCGTCAGTCGTCTCCGCCGCCTAGGCAACAGCGGAAGAGAGCCGCCGCAGCTATGGCGTCTAGCGGTACAAGTACAGGAGGCAAGAGACGAGGATACCAATTTGGTCCAAGCCTCGCGCCTCTTCCGAAGAGGCCTTACGACATGACGGATGAGGAAATCAAAGCCAAATGCAGGGCGGACTTGGACGCCCATTTTGCACCGAAACCGCCACCGCCGCCAAAGGAGAAAGTGCCTGAGGTTGTCGTTGAGCACTTTATTCGTATGGCTAAAGAACCAGCTCCCAAGCCTGTTGACTCAGACTATGAGCGCCAACTCAGGAAGGCACATCTAGCAAAAAAAAAGAAGGAGTCGAGCTCGAGCTCGAGCCAAGGCGCAGCTGCCAAAAAAAGCGGGAAAACTGTTCCCCAGCTGGGAGAACAGGCGGTGCAATCGATCCCCCCGCTCATTGTACCAACACATGTGAGTACCGACGCGGCCGATGAGCTGGTAATAACCGACGATCATAGAAGGATGGCTGCCGAGGCCGGTGTCACTGTTTATCAACTCCTAGGCATTGAGCCCATGGATAAGATTAGAGAGGAGGACGTAAAACGGAAATATGCCCGCGGCGAACCTCTGGTAAAGCCTGAGGAGGTCAAGAAGCTCCCAACGAGAATGTATGAATTGCATGAATGGTACATGAAAATTGCCAAGACTACCAATCGAGAGTCCCTCATGGTGAAAGTCAAGGCAGAGCATTACTACCATGAGAATGCTCTGTATGTTGAGTTTACAGAACTGTTTCAGTTATTCAATCAAGACGCACTCGACAAATCTATCGTCAGTTGCTATTGTCTGTAAGTGATTTCTTTCTGTAATTTAAGTCTCAAGCTAGCTGTAGTGCTCGTTGATCATTACCTGTAATTATCCTCACTATATTCTTTTCTGTGGTATTATGCAGGATGAAGATCTATGAAATGAATAAAAAGGGACGCTATGGCATTGGGTTCATTGACCCAAATACCATTAATCAAGAGATATGGACGGATGAATGTTATCGAGAAGACACAGAGAAAAGCATGCTAGAGTTCTTCAAGCGCCTAAACACCAATCGAGATATACTACTTCCTTACAACTTCAAGTGAGTCACACTGTCTTGTACTACAAATTCTGTTTTTGCTTACTAGCTAGATGTTAATAAGTGTATAGGGTTTAGGGTAGTTGATGAGTGTTATGCACATGCCCGCTTAATTTATACATGCAAACGTGTGCGCATGCAGATTCCACTGGATCTTGTTAGACATTCAAGTTGAAGAAGGAAAAGTTGAAGTACTGGACTCACTAATTAAACCAGTTGAGGAGTACGAAACCGTCAAGGGGATAGTCAACAGGTAATTTCAATCATTATTGAACTATATGTCGGCCTATTTAGTTCGTCATTTCCTGATATCAACTAATTAATAACTCCTTTATTCATTTTCTTTGCCGGCGGGCAGGGCTTGGGCAAAGTTCATCAAAACGGTTCCAGGCCAATGGAAACAAAAGCTGTATTGGTATCGACCCAGGGTAATTAATTAATTAGTACTAGCTAGCTACCATCTCTTTAATTCTAGTTTCAATACCATTAATTATCATGCTTGATTAATTATTATCTGATTGAATTCTATTCTCGTAAAGTGCATGAGGCAGAAGCCGGGGAATGATTTATGTGCATACTACGTTTGCGAGAACATTCGCATGATGACGATCGAAAGTAGCACATCTGCTAGACAGCAATGGGTACGTTTGCCAGAACACTATTCACAATTTTTACATCATTATCGATATCTAATCACACAACTAATACATGCATATTGATCTCCTTCTTAAAAGTTCGATATGGTGCGGGATCAGCTCCTACCAACGGATCGCGTACGAGCAATTCAAGAGGAAATAGCGGGATTTTTGCTCGACCAGGTCATAGATCCCAAAGGAGTATACCATTACCCGCTACCGCAGTAATGCCTCCATGTAGGAGAAATTGTATATACCAAATTGTATATATACATGTGTATGTGTGAATGGTGGTGCGAGACATTCGATGATATATATATATATGATCGGTTCTACGAGAAATTCTATTTATATATATGCATAACGTGTACAATATGTAGTATCGTAAAATACCAGCAAATGAAAAAGAATTAAATGGAAAACACAAAATTAAAGGAAAAAGAAATCATAAACCCAAAACCCCCTAAACCTTTTAGTACCGGTTGGTGTTACCAACCGGTACTAAAGGTCTTCCACCCCCCGGCGCTGGCTCGTGCCACGTGGTGGCCTTTAGTGGCGGTTCGTGTTGAACCGGTACTAAAGGGGGGGGACCTTTAGTCCCCACCCTTTAGTGCCGGTTACAGAACCGGCACTAAAGGGCCTTACGAACCGGTGCTATAGCCCGAATCTGCACTAGTGAAGGTACTCGACGGGTCGAGCCTTAGTGAATTGCGCTAGCGGCAAATACCACAGTAGCCCAATCAAGCTCGAGTCCCTCGACACGAACTTGGAAACAACTGGTGTCAAGCAAGGTCCATGCTGCCGAGGGCTTATAGGATCAATGCCGCCAGTTTAAGTACTGAATACGACCCTAACGCGTCCGTTAGTGGTTAATTTTCTGTCATGCACCGAGCATGGAACCGTCAGGAGTGAAGTCGCGTTGTGGCAAGTCACGGCCCGGCCGACGGATCAGCGGGGTCTTACCTACACCTAAGCTTGGTGGCATCTGGGGTGCAATTTATCGCAGCCCAGGTCTCAATAGAGGCGTGTTGCCTTAAATATAATGCACCCACTCGGAAAACGATCGAGTGGACTTATAGTATGAGCACCCGATGAGCTTTCGGGTGCCCGCTCGAAGAGCCAATTGCTTGTTGTTTGTAGTTTCGCCTTGTATCTTCTCGTGAGTAATCACTCGAGCGCTTTGTTCTTGTGTAATCTTGCGAGTAAGCACTCAAGCATTTATTTTAGAGGCGAGTAAGTACTTCAAGCCTTAATGAGGTGTTTTTGCTGAATACGCTGAGGGGAGTCATCACTCGAAACCCCGTAGTATTTTTTGACAAATCTGGCCCTTTTCAGCGACTTTAACCACATCTGGCCCCTGGGCAAAACTAATTCGGAATCTGGCCCCTGGGGTCGGCGCCAAGTAACATGGCGCCGAAGTTGTACATCTCGGCACCATACTAACCGGCGCCGAGATGTACATGTTCGGCGTCATATTTGTGTGGCGCCGAGCAAATCTGACCCCTAGGGTTCCTGTGGGTCCTCTGGGGTCGGCGCCACATAACATGACACCGAACATGGACATCTCGGCGCCGCTTAGTATGGCGCCGAGATGTACAACTTCGGCGCCATGTTACTTGGCGCCGACCCCAGAGGTCAGATTCCGAATTAGTTTTACCCAGGAGCCAGATGTGGTTGAAGTCGCTGAAAAGAGCCAGATTTGTCAAAAAATACACCCCGTAAGGTGCTTCGTGTAGCCTTTGCTTCGTCAGAAGTGGAAGGGCGCTCCCGATGGGAGTTTATTTGATTAAATCAAATCAGAAGACAGGGTTAGTGAAAAATATAAGTGAACAAAGTCATTTTTTATGTTTGTTTCGTCTGCTGCGGTGTTGAGCTGTCCCATCCTTTCTGCGGAGACGCAATGATGTTTGTTAGATGTCGATGACGTATGTAAGATGACAGCAGTCTGCTTGTGACCCGTTGCATCCGTTCGCTGTTATGATGATGCTTCGATTCGCGTGTAGATTTGATTACTGCACTTGCTCCGCCTGTTGGGTTTCCGAGGCTATGTGGAAACGTGCAATTTTGCTGCCATGTTTTAATGGCTTGCGTATACGAAGAGACGCCCCTGTCTTGGAATCCATAGGGTTGCTTTTCTCTGCATTTTTAATTTCCGTCTTGCGCCGTTTCCTTTCTCTCTGTCAGTTGAAAAGACCTTTCTACCCTTGAAAGGGCGTATAAATATGGGTTGCTGCTTTTTGTTCGTCAATCCGCCTTCTTCTCCTTGCTCTCCAGTTTTCCTCGCATGGCTCCCAAACGCCGTGGCTGCGGAGCTGCTGGTACTTTGGCGGTGCGTGGTGCATCTGGTCGGGGCCGTCGGAGCCGAGGTGTAAGAACTCCTCATGCCTCCCAATGTCGCCGAGGGCACGGCGGTTATGTGAAGGGTTCCTTGTCTGGGGCTGCGGATGAGGGTGTTTGCGCCCACGATTTTGTTCTGCACATCCGCAGCCGTATTTCCCGTCGAATTGCTCTTCCTTCTTCCTTCGCTCCTCTTGTTTCTGGATTGGGTTTGGATGGACTTTGGCTTCGTCTTCAGGGCTACCCTTATTGTCCATTGTGGGTAAAAACTCGTGTTGAGACACTAGTACAAAACAGGGCATCGGTTCACCCCTGAGAAGCCCATTAGTCCCGGTTCACTCACGAATCGGGACCCATGGGGCATCGGTCCCGGGCATCGGTCCCGGTTCGTGAGGCCAGGGCGCCGGCCGGGCCTCGTGGGGCATTGGTCCCGGTTCGTCTGACCCCTTTTGTCCCGGTTCTAGACACGAACCGGGACCAATGCGCCTCGCTCCTGGCCCACAACCATTGGTCCCGGTTTGTGGCTGGAACCGAGACTAAAGGTGACCCCTTTTGTCCCGGTTCCAGCCACGAACCGGGACCAGTGCGCCTCGCTCCTGGCCCACAACCATTGGTCCCGGTTTGTGGCTGGAACCGGGACCAATGGTTGGCCTATATATAGCCCCCGCCCGCGAGCAGAGCAATGCATTGCTCTGTTTTTTTGCCCGGCCGTGGGAGAGCTTTTGTGGTGCTCTAGCTCACCTCCTATGCACATGAGGTGTTCGATAAAATGCCCAAGCCACACTTAAGCTTTCTCCTCTCGAAGCTCCTTGTCCAAGCTCCATTTTCCTCAAGATTTGTCTAGGTTTGGCGGTCCGTCCTGTCCCGTCCCCGTCCTCACCGCCGTCGATCGCCCGCGCCCATCTCGGCGCCGGCAACACCGTGGTTAGCCTCTTCTTCTTATCTTCTTTCTAAAAGAAAAAAGTTCTTACTTGTGTGTTTTAATTAGATGCTCTAGAGAGTTATATGTTGTTCAATAATAAGAACTATATAACGCACGCAGATGAACCGGCAATGGATGTACGGTGACCGACGCACCTCCGAGAATATTAAGGGCCTGCATAATTTTCTCGAAGCGGCTGAGGCAAACAAGCAGAATGGTTTTATGCATTGTCCATGTACTGTCTGTGAGAATACGAAGGCTTTCTCCAACTCTAAAACCCTTCACTTCCACCTGCTTGAGAAGGGTTTTATGCCACACTATAATGTTTGGACCAAGCACGGAGAAAGAGGGGTTATGATGGAAGACAACGAAGAAGAAGAGGATGATGACAACTACCCGCCCCCTGAATACGGTGATGCTGCAATGGGGGAAGCTGAAGATCAAGAGGAACCAGACGATGTGCCCGATGATGATCTTCGCCGGGTCATTGTTGATGCACAGAGAGAATGCGAAAGTGAAAGGGAGAAGTTGAAGTTCGATCGCATGTTAGAGGATCACAAAAAAGGGTTGTACCCAAATTGCGAAGATGACAACAGAAAGCTCGGTACCACACTGGAATTGCTGCAATGGAAGGCAGACAATGGTGTATCTGACAAGGGATTTAGTTCGCTGCTGAAAATAATGAAGAAGAAGCTTCCAAAGGATAACGAATTGCCCGGCAGTACGTACGAAGCAAAGAAGGTTCTATGCCCTTTAGGATTGGAGGTGCAGAAGATACATGCATGCCCTAATGACTGCATCCTCTACCGCGGTGAGTAGGAGGATTTGAACGCATGCCCGGTATGCGGTGCATTGCGGTATAAGATCAGACGAGAGGACCCTCGTGATGTTGAGGGCGAGCGCCCCAGGAAGAGGGTTCCTGCCAAGGTGATGTGGTATGCTCCTATAATACCACGGCTGAAACGTCTGTTCAGAAACAAAGAGCATGCCAAGTTCATGCGATGGCACAAAGAAGACCGTAAGAAAGACGGGAAGTTGAGAGCACCCGCTGACGGGTCGCAGTGGAGAAAAATCGAGAGAAGGTGGGGGGACTTTGCAGGTGACGCAAGGAACGTATGGTTTGGTTTAAGTGCAGATGGCATTAATCCTTTTGGGGAGCAGAGCAGCAATCATAGCACCTGGCCCGTGACTCTATGTATCTATAACCTTCCTCCTTGGTTGTGCATGAAGCGGAAGTTCATTATGATGCCAGTGCTCATCCAAGGCCCTAAGCAACCCGGCAATGACATTGATGTGTACCTAAGGCCATCAGTTGAAGAACTTTTACAGCTGTGGAATGGAGAAGGTGTACGTGTGTGGGATGAGCACAAATAGGAGGAATTTGACCTACATGCGTTGCTGTTTGTAACCATCAACGATTGGCCTGCTCTCAGTAACCTTTCAGGACAGACAAACAAGGGATACCACGCATGCACACACCGTTTAGATGACACCGACAATATATATTTGGACAAATGCAGGAAAAATGTGTACCTGGGGCATCGTCGATTTCTTCCGACCAACCATCAATGTCGAAAGAAAGGAAAGCATTTCAAAGGTGAGGCAGATCACCGGAAGAAGCCCGCCCTCCGTATTGGTGATCACATACTTGATATGGTCAATGATTTACAAGTAATCTTTGGAAAGGGTCCTGGCGGACTATCTGTTCCGACTGACGATGCGGGACGCGCACCCATGTGGAAGAAGAAATCTATATTTTGGGACCTACCCTATTGGAAAGACCTAGAGGTCCGCTCTGCAATCGACGTGATGCACGTGACGAAGAATCTTTGCGTGAACCTGCTAGGCTTCTTGGGAGTGTATGGGAAGACAAAAGATACACCAGAGGCACGGGAGGAACAGCAACGTGTGCATGAAAAAGACGGCATGCATCCAAAGCAGTATGAAGGTCCTGCCAGCTACGCTCTTACCAAAGAAGAGAAGGAAATCTTCTTTGAATGCCTGCTCAGTATGAAGGTCCCGTCTGGCTTCTCGTCGAATATAAAGGGAATAATAAATATGGCAGAGAAAAAGTTTCAGAACCTAAAGTCTCATGACTGCCACGTGATTATGACGCAACTGCTTCCGGTTGCATTGAGGGGGCTTCTACCGGAAAACGTTCGATTAGCCATTGTGAAGCTATGTGCATTCCTCAATGCAATCTCTCAGAAGGTGATCGATCCAGAAATCCTGTCAAGGTTAAGGAGTGATTTGGTGCAATGTCTTGTTAGTTTCGAGCTGGTGTTCCCACCATCTTTCTTCAATATCATGACGCACGTCCTAGTTCATCTAGTCGACGAGATTGTCGTTCTGGGCCCTGTATTTCTACACAATATGTTCCCCTTTGAGAGGTTCATGGGAGTCTTAAAGAAATATGTTCGTAACCGCGCTAGGCCAGAAGCAAGCATCTCCATGGGCCATCAAACAGAGGATGTCATTGGGTTTTGTGTTGACTTCATTCCTGACCTTAAGAAGATTGGTCTCCCTCAATCGCGGTATGAGGGGAGACTGACTGGAAAAGGCACGCTAGGAGCGGACTCAATAATATGTAGGGACGGCCATTCTTGGTCTCAAGCACACTACACAGTTCTACAGAATTCTACCTTGGTGACCCCGTATGTCGATGAACACAAGAATATTCTGCGCTCCAAACACCCGGAGCAGTGTGACGACTGGATTACATATGAACACATCAGGACTTTCGGCAGTTGGTTGCAAACACGTCTCATGGGTGACAACACTGTTTCTGATGAGCTGTACTCGTTGGCCAGGGGACCATCTTCGACTGTATTGACTTACAAAGGGTACGAGATAAATGGGAATACATTTTACACGATCGCCCAAGATCAAAAGAGCACCAACCAAAACAGCGGTGTCCGCTTTGATGCAGCAACCAAGAGGGGAAAGGACACATATTATGGTTACATAGTGGACATATGGGAACTTGACTATGGACATGATTTCAAGGTCCCTTTGTTTCAGTGCAAATGGGTCAATCTGTCAGGAGGCGGGGTACAGGTAGACCCACAGTACGGAATGACAACAGTGGATCTCAACAATCTTGGGTACACAGACGAACCATTCGTCCTAGCCAATGATGTGGCGCAGGTTTTCTATGTGAAGGACATGTCTACCAAACCGAGAAAAAGAAAAGATAAGGAAGCGAATACATCATACGATGAGCCAAAGCGCCACATAGTTCTTTCAGGAAAAAGAGACATCGTGGGATTGGAGGGCAAGACAGACATGTCTGAAGATTATGAAAAGTTTCATGAAATTCCTCCCTTCAAAGTCAAGGCTGACCCAAGCACCCTGTTAAATGATGAAGATTATCCATGGTTACGGCGCAATAAGCAAAGGACACAAGCGAAGAAAAAGTGAAGACTTTCTCTCCACAACTATATCATTGCAGTTACATGTGAAGAAATTAAATGCCTTTTGTAACAGATGAGTTTTCGTCCGAAACCCTGATACTTCGAAAGAGATTGTCCGTTTTGTACACAAAGTGCATCCAGTTTTTGCCGTAACCCTCTCAACTTTTTAGCACATGCTATGTGGGTGAAATGATGATACCATGCCAACTTTCAACCTTTTCAGAGTTCATTTGAAGTGCTTTTCAATTTCAGGGTCATTTAGCTCAAAGAATGAACTAATAGCAAAAAGAATGAACTAGAAAACCTTTATGAAACTCTAATAGCAAAAATAATGAACTAAAAATAATTAATTAAAAAATTCTGTTATGATCAACTAAAATAAAACTATAATATTCTTCAATAGCAAAAAGAATCAACTAAAAAGCTTTTATAAAACTCTAATAGCAAAAGGAATCAACTAAAAATATTTTATAAACCTCTAGTATTTATGAAACTAAAATTATATAAAATTTATGCAACTAAAGTTATCAAAGTATTTTTTGTTCAAAACATTAATAGCAAAAAGAATTTGCATAAAGAATTTTTTTAGAAACTTTAATAGCAAACTAAAATAACAAAATCTGTTTTTGGTTAAAACAGACATTTAAAATTACCTAAAAATTACCAAATTGAATATAATGATAAAACACAGTAATATTAAATAGCAGGAAAAAGAATCACTCAAAAATCTATTTTTATAGTAAAGTTATTCACAAACTAGTGATTCACACCAATTTAAAAGAATTCAAATTTAAACTATTCAAATTTGGAAACTAATGGCACTAACAGAAAGTTTATAATTTTTGTGACCTAAAAGAAAAAAGAATCACTGAAAAACTGTAAGTAAAAACAAAAGAAAATAAATAAAGCAAAAAAGAAAACAAAAAAAGTAGAAAAAAATTAAAAAAAATGCCGCCTAGTGGGCCACCACGGCCTGAATACGACTAGAAACCCAACCATCTAGTTGGGCCAGGATTCAGGCCCGCAGAAGGCCCAGAAGGTCCACAGGCAGAGGTGTGTGCGATTAGGCCCGTAAGCCTGCTATTGAGAGGAGCTCGAGAGGGCTGGCGCAGCAGCGCTTATAAACCACTCTCGAGCCCTCTCAGCTAGCGAGGTGGGACTAAACTTTTGGCCCCGGGCAGCACCACCCTTTTGTCCCGGTTGGTGGCACCAACCGGGACCAATGCCCACCTTTGGTCCCGGTTGGTGGCACCAACCGGGACCAATGCCACCTTTTAGTCCCGGTTGGTGCCACCAACCGGGACCAAAGGTCTCTGCTTCCCGCCCTTTGGGCTGACGAAAAGAGACCTTTGGTCCCGGTTGGTGGCACCAACCGGGACTAAAGGGTGGCATTGGTCCCGGTTGGTGCCACCAACCGGGACCAATGCTGAGTGTATATAACCAGCACTTGTGAAATTTCACAGTTTTCATCGCCACTTCGCCCGACGATGCCGACCTCATCGACGCCGCCAGGCTGCCCCGATGCCGTCCACCGCCCACGCCGTCGCCATCGCCAGGCCCCTGCCCCGTCGCCGTCGCCGTCGTCGTCCCCGAGCCCGTGGCCCTGCCCTGCCCCGGAGCCCACGCCCCTGCCCCATCGTCGCCGTCGTCGTCCCCGAGCCCGCGGCCCTGCCCCGCCCCCGAGCCCACGCCCCTGCCCCGTCGTCGCCGTCGCCGTCGCCGTCGTCGTCCCTGAGCCCGCGGCCCTGCCCCGCCCCCGAGCGCGCCCGGCCGCGCCCCTGCCCCGGCCCGCCCCCGCCGTCGCCGTCGCCGGCGCCCTCGCCGCCCCCGCCGTCGCCGTCACCTTCGCCGGCCGCCCCCGCTGTGAGCCGCCGCCGCCCCTGCTCTGTGCAATTTTTTTTATAGATATATGTTGATTTTTTTATATGATGAATGTTTTTGTTCATATATAATGTATATATGTATGTGGCTATATGTATGTATGGATGGATGTATATATGATGTTTTTTTGTTCATAGCATTTTTTTTTCATATATGTATTTTTTTCATATATGTGGCTATATGTATTTTTTTGTTCATATCATTTTTTTGTTCATAGCATTTTTTTCCATGTATGTATGTGGCTATATGTATGTATGTCGCCGTCGCCCTCGATCTCCTACCCCCTCCCGCCCCTACCCGACAAACTCTCGAGGCCACCCAAACCCCTAGAAGAAAACTCCGGTAAATTCGACATGAGGGGGGACGTCGGACATATCGGGCGACCAACTCTCGAGGCCACGCAAACCCTAGAAAAAAAGCGTTGTCGATCTCCTACCCCCCCCTCCCCTACCTGACAAACTCTCGAGGTCAGCCAAACCCCTAGAAGAAAACTCCGGTAACTTCGACATGAGGGGGGACGTCGATCAACCCCCTCTCGCCCGACCAAACACTCGAGTCCACCCAAACCGGGACTGAGATGTGATAGGTAGTATTTTTTTTGTTCATAGAAAACTCCGGTAACTCTCCAACATGAGGGGGACGTCGATCGATCAACCCCCTCTAGCCAAACCGGGACTGAAAAAGCGTTGTCGAGGCCACCCCAAACCCTAGAAGTGTTGTCGAGGCCACCCCAAACCCTAGAAGCGTTGTCGAGGCCAACCAAATTTACCAAGTTAAATGAGTTAAAAGAGCGTTGTTGAGGCCACCCCAAACCCTAGAAGAGTTGTCGAGGCCACCCAAATTTACCAAGTTAAAAGAGCGTTGTCGAGGCCACATGGCTATGCTGTTGTGATGGTGGATGAAGTAATGGAGGGATTTGAGGAGCTCGAGCTTTACCACTCTACAGGTGAAGGTGAGAATCAACTGGTTCGTGCTCTGAGGAGTACATGTCTATGGCAGAAGGAGTACATCAAGCTTCCAAACTGGACGCCTCCGCCTCCTCCTCCTCCTCCGGCGAGTCAGGGCACTCCGCCTCCTCCTCCTCCTCCTCCTCCGGCGAGTGATCAGGGCACTCCGCCTCCTTCTCCGGCTCCTCCGACGCGTGAGGGCACTCCGCCTCCTCCTTCGCCTACTCCGGCACGTCGGAGCACTCCGCCTCCTTCTCCGCCTCGTCAGCAACGACGGAAGAGAGACGCCGCCGCTTCGGCGGCTAGCAGTACAAGCAGAGGCGGGTGGCAATTCAGATACGGTCCATCTCTCAAGCCTGTGGAAAAGTTACCATATGAGAGGACCGAGCAGGAAAACGAGGACATATGTCGTGCCCAAGTGAGGGACCATTTTGCAAAGAAAACTCCACCTCCGAAGGAGAAGCTAGATCCGGTGAAAGTGAAGCGCACTATCGATGCCCTGAAGCGACCACCACCGCCTCCGCCGGATTCCAACTATGACCGCATAATTACTAAGACACATGCTAAAGCGCAGCAGTCGGGAAGTACTTCCAGTGCTGCAAGAGCGAAAAAACGAAGAAGTGGGAAAACAATTCCCCAGCTCGGCGAACAGGAGAAGCAATCGTGCCCCCCGCTCAAGGTGTCTAGCGATATCGCTAATCATCCGGTGCTACTGCCAGGTAACCCTCTTGATGATTACCTGCCCGATGATGTACAGTTTGAAACGGCTGAGGTAGTAGACGTCTTTAGATACGAGCACGGGAAGCCTCTCGTCAAACCTGATCATCCTCATCTAACAACGATGATGCAAAAATTGCATGACTGGTACATGGAAACCTGCAGGAAGTCTGGGAAAGACAGTTTGTTAGTCGGAATTAAAAAAGAGCATGACTTCCCTGGAGTCGACCTGCTGCCTGTTGAATTTGTGGAGTTATTTCAATTATACAATCAAAAGGCCCTCGACAAACAACTCATGACTTGCTACTGTCTGTAAGTATTACTTCTATAATTAAGTCTCTAGCTCAGCTCGTTCATTGCATGTATATATAATTATCCTCACTATATTATGCAGATTGAAGATGGTCGAATGCCAAAAAATAGGAATCTTCGACGTTGGGTTCATTAGCCCAAATACCGTAAATGAATGGTCGGTACGAAAGGCGGCTGAAGATACCGAGAACAACTTACTACAAACGTTCCTTACACATCAAAACAAAAGGGAAATACTCTTTCCTTACAACTTCAAGTGAGTGTTACTGTCTTCTGCATATTCGGTTCCGCTTACTCGTGGTTAAGTAATGTAATTGATGAGTTATGCGTGCGCAGCTTCCACTATATTCTGCTATCCATTAACCTTGACGGGGCATTAGTAACTGTCTTAGACTCGCTCCGTAAAGATCCCAAGTATTATGCGGACATGACTGCAATGCTCCAGAAGTAAGTTCAATCAATACCGGGACCATATCGGCAACTTTCGTTCATTTCCTGATATCAAGTAATCATTTTCTTTGCCTGCCAGGGTTTGGAAAACGTTCACCGCTAAGGTTCCGTGTCTGAAGAAGGAGCTGCGATTTACACACCCCAAAGTAAGTAGTACTAGCTAGTTCCGCGCATCTCTCATTGATTCTAGTTTCATCAATACCATTATCATGCTTGCTTATCAGTTTGATTGAACTCTATTCTCGTAAAGTGCTTGTTGCAGGCACCCAACACTCATTTATGTAGATACTACGTATGCGAGTTCATTCGCTACTATACCTCTGAACGGGCCTCCTCTGAGAAACAATTTGAAGTACGTAAACAATATTCACAATTTTATTTTATATATTACCATCAATTGTGTTGATTTTCATTCATATATATGTATTAACCCCTTCTTTAAATTAGATCTGGCAGATGCGGGATGAACTCCTACCACATGATCGCATACGAGCAATTCAAGAGGAATTGGCGGGATTCTTTCTTGACCACGTCATACCTGAACAAGGAGAATACCATGTGAAATTGAAATTGTTGTAAGGGATGTTATATATTGTACATATGTAGCAGCGTCGGATAGATATACGAAAACTTGTTGTTCGACCAAGCACGAAGAAAGAGATGTCACTTCTCTCTATATATGTTCATGACGATCTTGTGTAATTAATGGTTTCCTTTATTTGCTTACTAGCTAGCGTCGAGTTCTCTCTATATGTGTAGTAGCTAGCGTCGACCAAGCACGGAAAAAGAGAGGTCACTTCTCTCTATTAGCTCGCTAACACAATATGAAACCCCTAAATTAACCCTCCAAAACCCCAAAACCCCCCTTCCAAAAAAAAAAACCCCCAGCGACTGCGCGTGGCCGCCTTTTGGTCCCGGTTGGTGTTACCAACCGGGACCAAAGGTGGAGCCTTTAGTCCCGGTTGGTAACACCAACCGGGACTAAAGGTCCTCCCTCCCCCGCCCCAGGCAGCGCCACGTGGAGGGCCTTTGGTCCCGGTTCGTAAGCAAACCGGGACTAAAGGTTTTGGGTATTAGTCCCGACCCTTTAGTCCCGGTTCCAGAACCGGGACTAAAGGCCCTTACGAACCGGGACAAATGGCCCTTTTCTACTAGTGAGAGTTCCACTTTGGTATTTCTGGAGACTGGCTGGAAGATTGTTGCTGGCCATTTCAATCTATGCCAGGGTGATAGCTTGTGCTGTCGGTTCGACGGTGAAGAGACCCTTTCTATTAGGTCTTTCGATCCAGAAGGCAATCGGCTGGAGCCTTGCTGGGAGAGCTCAAGCGACGATAACTCTGGAGGCACGGGTGGTGCCTCCATTTCTTCTTCTGCTGGCGACTCGCCTGTTGGTTCTCGCTCCTCCGAGTCTTCGACTGATGGTACTGGTGATAGCTACTCCAGTTTTGAGCAGGACGCTGATGTCAAGCCATCGACCAAGCGGGCTCGCCGGTAGGACAAAGGCTATCAAGCGTGTCATAAGTCGAGCTTCACCATATAGACTTAGGGTAAAAAATTTCCTTTGTCTGTGATGATGCCCGAAAAGGTGGCGAGTAGTCCTTTTAATGTAAAGAATCTCCTTTGTACGCCTTTTTGTAAGCCTTTGTGCAGATCAATATATATCAAGGACTCTCTGTGATGAACTTTACTGAAGCACTTTAGTTTTTGACTTGTTCGTCTTCTTGACTGGTTTCTAATTTATCGGGTGCGCGCCAGCGCTCCCGATGGGAGTAGCCCCCGAGGCTTCGGCCAATCGTGGGCGATTGGGCGAAGGCTTATAAATTATCGAGTCGCCTTATAAGTCCCCTGGGTTTGGTCTTCGAGTTCGCATATTGCATTGTTTGGGTACGATGAGTCCTTAACTGTTTGTCGGACACTCGTGTCTTTGTAGATCTTTTGACGAATGCGTCGTGTCTGTTTTTGGAAATATGTTCTCTTAGGTCTTCATACTTGGTGCGGCTTCCGGGTCGTCGAGTGCTTGTATCTGCTGTAAATGTCCTTGGGGAGGGGCGGAATATGACCACTCTTCTGAAGCCCCCGAGTGTCTTAGTATGGGTGTACTTGTGATTGCAATAGACACGCTGGGGGGAGTAGCCCCCGAGTGTAGGAAGATGAGTGTGAAAAGAGGAGCAGTGTGATAGCATGCTCATTGCCAAGTTTTTTTTATGTAAGGGTGTGAATCCCTCGGGGCGGGTATGCTCAAGCCCTCGAGTACCTAAGTTGTAGAATATCGCGAATGCGAATAACGCCTCGGGGCAAGCGGTGCGCGAGCCCCCGAGTGCCAGTGATTAGGATGCCGCGAGTGCGGATAACGCCTCGGGGCAAGCGGTACGCGAGCCCCCGAGTGCCAATGGTCAGGATGTCGCGAGTGCGAATAACGCCTCGGGGCAGGCGGTACGCGAGCCCCCGAGTGCCGAATAACGTGAGTCGGAACTCGTACTTTATTGCTGCCTTGCTTGTTTACATAAGCGGCTAAATAGCCGTATTTGAACGATGGCTGATCAGCCATGAGGTAGAAAAAAGGTTATTGCGAGGAGCAATCTATGGGTAAAAAAGGCGTAGGTTCGCCACATTCCATGGGTTGCCCACATCTTCGTCTGTCTTTGGGTTCTTCAGTCTGTAAGCTCCGCCGTCTATTACTTCGGAGATTATGTAGGGTCCTTCCCATTGGGGTGTGAGTTTGTGCACCTTCTCCTGTTTTAACCGGAGTACGAGGTCTCCGACGCTGAACACCCTCGTGCAAAGTCGACTACTCTGATAAGTGCGTAGTTTTTCTTGGTACCCTTCTGATCGCGATAGGGCGATTTCTCGTGCTTCATCTGCTGTGTCTTTGTCATTTTCGAGTGCTTCCTCTGCCTCTTCTTCTTCATATCCGGTGATGCGTGGGGCGCCGAATCTTAGGTCATGTGGAAGTACCGCCTCGGCTCCATACACCATGAAGAAGGGAGTGTATTGGGTTGAGGTGTTGGGTGTGGTGAGCAAACTCCATAGTACGGCCGGTAGTTCTTCAACCCAATTACCCGCAGCTTGCTCGAGTGGAGCGAGGAAACGCTTCTTGATGCCGCCGCAGACTAGGCCGTTGGCTTTCTCAACCTGTCCGTTGGACTGAGGGTGCGCGACTGATGCGTAGTTGATTTTAATCCCTAAGTCCTTGCAAAAGTTCTGAAATTCATCTGCTGTGAAATTTGTGCCGTTGTCGGTGATGATGTTGTGTGGGACTCCGAAGCGGAAAATGATGGACTTGATGAAGTTGATGGTTGTCAGGGCTGTCAAGCTGGTTATGGGTACGGCCTCGATCCACTTTGTGAACTTGTCGACTGCCACGAGGAGATGTGTGCGGCCGCCCCTGGAGGATTTCTTCAGCGGCCCCACCATGTCGAGTCCCCAGGTTGCGAAGGGCCACCCCAATGGTATTGTCTTGAGCTCTGATGCTGGTGCGTGAGGCCTGCTTGCAAATTTTTGGCAGGCGACGCAGCGTCGTACGATGTCTTCTGCGTTCCTCATGGCGGTGGGCCAGTAAAAACCTGCCCGTAAAGCTTTGGCGACTAGGGCTCGGCTGCTTGCGTGGTGGCCGCATATACCTTCATGGATTTCGAGTAGCAATGCCTTGCCTTCTTCTTCTTCTTCTATGCACTTCTGGAGCACCTGGGAGATGCTGCGTTTGTAAAGCGCTCTGTTGATGATGGTGAAGGTTTTTGATCGTCGAGTGATACGGCGAGCTTCCGTTATATCTTGTGGTAAGATGTTGTTTATCATGTAGTTGAGGAAGGGACGTGTCCATGCTGGTCCTTCGGGTGGCGGTGGTTCTTGCTCTGCGTCTGCGTCACCAGCTTCACCTTCGTCGACTGGGTCTGCTGCTGCTACTTGCTCAGCTCCAATGGCTTTGGCGACTCCTGCGTTTGCGGTGTCGACATCCTTGGTCGCGCCTTGCCCGAGCACTTTTGATGTCTTGATGGATCGGTGACTGATGCTTTCGAGGAAAACTCCTGGTGGTATTGGCCCCCGAGTAGATCCGGTATTTGCGAGTTCGTCAGCTTTTGTGTTGTTTGCCCTTGCGACGTAGTTAAGCTCGCAGCCGTCAAAGTCGCCCTCCAAAGTGTTGTAGAGTTTCTGGTATGCTGACATATTGTCTGCGACTGCTTCGCAATCTCTCATGGTTTGTTGAACGACGAGGTTAGAGTCGCCGTAGATGATCAAGCGGGTGGCGCCACATGCTTTCGCCATGCGCATGCCGTGCAGAAGTGCTTCGTATTCTGCTTCATTATTGGATGCTTTTTCGAAGTTAATTTGCAGCACGTACTTTAGCTTATCACCTTTGGGGGAGATTAGCACGACGCCTGCTCCTGCCCCTTGCTGTCGTTTAGATCCGTCGAAGAACATCTTCCATGAGTTGGAGAGATCTGGTGGGCCAGGCGTTTGAACCTCCATCTACTCGACTACAAAGTCTGGGAGGACCTGTGCTTTTATTGCTGTTGGGTGCTTGAAACGTAGGTCACGAGGACTGAGCTCGATGTTCCACTGGGCGACCCGTCCCGTGGCGCCCGGGTTATTGAGGATATCTGAGAATGGTGCGCTGCTGACCACTGTTATCGGGTGCTCGTCGAAGTAGTGCGATACCTTGCGGGATGTCATGAAGATCGCGTAGACGAGTTTCTGATAATGCGGGTATCTTTGCTGGGAGCGGGTGAGGACTTCGCTGAGGTAGTAGATTGGTCGTTGGATGCCTTGCACCTTGCCTTCTTCAGTGCGCTTGACGACGAGTACCGTACTTACAACGCTGCTTCGAGCGGCGATGTAGAGGTACAAGGGTTCTCGCTCCTTGGGTACTGCCAGGATTGGTGGAGTTGATAGGGTTTTCTTGAGGTCTGCGAAGGCGCTTCGTGCTTCTTCTGTCCACGAGAACTTGCCACCCTTCCCGAGTAGTTGGTAGAACGGTAGAGTTCTTTCTCTGAGTCTGCTGATGAAGCGACTTAGGGCAGCGAGTCGTCCTGTGAGCTGTTGTACCCCTTTTATATTGACGGGTTCTTGCATTGTGGCGAGTGCTTGCACTTTCTCTGGGTTGGCTTCGACTCCTCGTGCGGACACCATATATCCTAGTAGCTTGCCGGCTGGTACACCGAAGACGCACTTCTTGGGGTTGAGCTTGATCCTGTAGTGGTTGAGTGCTCTGAAGGTTTCTCGGAGGTCTTCGAGTAGTGTGTTGGCCTTGTCGGTTTTGACGACGATATCATCCACGTAGACTTGGACATTTCTTCCTATTTGGTCTTTTAGGCACGCTTGCATCATCCGTTGATAAGTGGCTCCGGCGTTCTTGAGTCCGAACGGCATTGTCATGTAGCAGAACACGCCGTATGGGGTGATGAATGACGTGTGCTCTTCATCTTCTTTTTTCATCCTTATTTGATTGTATCCTGAGTATGCGTCGAGGAATGAGAGGAGGTCGCATCCTGTGGTGGAGTCGATTATCTGGTCGATCCTAGGCAAGGGGAAGTGATCTTTCGGGCAGTGCTTATTGACTGGCCCGTAGTCGACGCACATGCGTAGTACGTCAGTGTCTTTTTTGGGTACCAGCACGGGGTTTGCGACCCATGTGGCCTTCTTTGTTTCGCGGATGAATTTGGCGTCGAGCAGCCTGTTGACCTCCTCTCTTATGGCTCTGCGCTTTGATTCGGAGAATCGCCGCAGCGCTTGCTTCACTGGTTTGGTGTTTGGATAGATCTGTAGTGCATGCTCGGCGAACTCTCGTGGGATCCCAGGCATGGCGGCTGGGCACCAGGCGAAGATGCCCCATTCTTCGCGGAGAAATTTTATGAGGGCGCTTGCCTGTTCTTCAGGTAGGTGGGCGTAAATCCGCACTGTCTTCTCTGGGTCAGTTGGATACACCTGATGAGTTGTCGTGTCACTGTCGACGCTAAAGTCTCGAGTGATCTCCTTGGTTTCGCTTCGACTGGTGAGTGGGAAAACGCTTCTGTCTACCACTATGGCTATTTCTTCGAGTTCCTGTTGTGCTCCGAAGGTGTCGGAAACTTGATGAAAATCTCGGTCACACTTGTCTGATTTGACGAAACATCCGTTGATCGTGATGACTCCTGCGGGTCCCGGCATCTTGAGCTTTAGGTATGCATAGTGCGGGACGGCCATGAACTGGGCGAAAGCCGGTCGACCGAATATGGCGTGGTATTGCGATTGCCAATCTACCACTTCGAATTCGAGGATCTCCCTTCTGAAGTTGCTTCTCCTCCCGAAGATAACGTCGAGGTTGATCCTTCCCAGAGATGAGGCTGATTTGCATGGCTCGACGCCGTAGAGGGTGATATCTGATTTTTTTAGCGCGGAGCGTGGGATTAACATCTTCCGTAGTGTGTTGAGGAAGATTATATTCATGCTGCTACCGCCGTCCATGAATACGCGTGACATGTCGTAGCCTCCTATCTGTGCTTCGAGCACTAGTGGGGCGTGTCCTGGTCTGGGAATTGCCGGCGGGTGGTCTCTTTGCGAGAAGGTAATGCTGTCCTCCGAGTCGCGCAGGTAATAGGGTTCTTTTACTTGGAGTCCCGTGGCCATGTAGGTTTGGAGGGTTCTTGCTTCTTCTTTCTTCTTCGACGGGCGTCCTTCTTGGATCATGTATACCCGGCCGCGAGCTGGTGGGTAGGCTTCCTCTCTGTCGCGTGTTGATGCCGGGGCCGCTCCTCGGGTGCGCTTTGCTCTGTGCTGCACGTCTTCCCTGTGCGCTTTGGAGAGTTCATTGAAAAGTCGGCAGTTTCCAAGGGTGTGGCCTCCTCTGAGCCTTCCTTCATCGTCCTCGAAAGAGTGGATTGTGCACATCCCTTCTAGCTGTTCCTGGGGCATGAGAGTGTTCGAGTCGCCCTTCTGCCTCTGTCTTTCCTTCATGGATTGATTGTTGGTGTCTTGCTGCTTGGCTGATCGAGTGCGCGAGCAGCGCTTCTTGCGGGAGCAGTTACCCAGGCACAATTCGACTCCATCGTTGATGCAAAAATCTTGGATTTCCTTGGCGAGGTCGTGCGGCCTGCTGGTGAGGTCGAAGAAATCGGTTGCTTCACGGCGAGTGGTGCGACTGGTGCCTGGAGTCGCCATGTCGTCGAGTGCTTGGTCTACCGAAAATTTGATGTCGATTTTCGGCGCTGCGACTAGATTTGGTCGCGACCTTGCGAATGCTTGACTTGTCGCTCGGAAGGTGGCGCGCCGCTTGATGTAGCTCTAGAATCCTTCGAAGGTTTGGGCCGATCTTGCGTGCTGGTTGGGCGCGTTCGGTCGCGAGATTGGAAAGCGTGTGGTGAAGCTGAGGGTGCCGAGTAGATCGGTTCCCATCTGAGTCGTCGGTGAAGTCGCCGAGCTGCCGATTGCTGATGAAGTCGCCGAGTTGTCGATTGCTGGAACCGCCGAGATCGTGAATCCAACCTGCGTCTTCCCCACGGTCGGCGCCAATTGACGAGGATTAGCCTTGGCAAATCCCATGGTTAGGAACCCTGGGTTTAGATCGTAGAGAGATGAGTGCGAGGTTGGCGATTCTCGTCGGCTAACAGGAGACAGGGATTACCCAGGTTCAGGGCCCTCGATCGGTAAAACCCCTACTTCCTGCTCGATGTATTATGTGGTGGATGTGATTACAGTGGGGGCCTTCGGCGAGATTGCTCTAGGCCGGAGTATTGCGATGAGATTATGAGTCGTCCTGAGCCGTCGCCCCTCCCAGCCTTTATATACTAGGCTGGGTCTCAGGGAGTCCGACTCAGGTTACAGGAGGGATTCCTATTCTAGCTTATCTTGGCCGCCAAGTCTTGGACTCCTTGACGGTCGGGACTCTAGGTCGGTGTAGTCGTCGGTGCTTCGGATGGATTGTCCTTGGGCCAGCCGAAGCTTCTAGTGGGCCTTCTTTCTTGACACGCACCAGGTACCCTCACGTAGAGGAGTCGTGGGGGTATCCCCTCGTCAACGTCAGCAATCCATAGAATGTGACGCACCCACGCCTCTTCTATGCGTAACCTAGTTGCAATTTTACTTTCCTAGGGCTATCAAGCCATCGATCCAATAAGGCTACTTAGCCACTAGTATAAACTCCGGGAAGCAATAAAGTGGAAGCTTTCCTCTACTTACAAATTTACATTAACAACACTCGGGGGCTCGAGTGCGGCGCAGCACTTGACACCCCCGGGACGTTCATCGCACTCGCGAACATAACGACTACTGGCACTCGGGGGCTCGAGTGCGGCGCAGCACCTGACACCCCCGGGACGTTCATCGCACTCGCGAACATAGCGACTACTGGCACTTGGGGGCTCGAGTGCGGAACAACACCGCGCGCCCCCGGGACGTTACTCGCACTCGCGAACCAAACCATTACAGGCACTCGGGGGCTCGGCTGCCGCAATAGCACCCGATACCCATGGGCGTTATTCGCACTCGCGACTGCACATCACTCTAATACACTCGGGGGCTCAGGGGCTCGCGCTCAAGCAAGCACTCGACACCCCCAACCGATCACCCTCACTCGCGAATAGTCAGGGCTCCTCGTCCTTGGCTAAAACGAACAATAGGCCGCACTCGATACTCGGGGGCTGCGCCTCATAATAGCAAATAACAAACACTTACAAAAAATAGGCTGCACCTGACGCTCGGGGGCTGCGCCTCATAATAGCAAAACAGCACACACAAATCCTACAAGCTATACAAAGTCTACAACGGAAGGACACTACAACGTCATGAGTCCTGCTCTTTCTTAACTATAAGGCGCTGACCCACTATGCAATCCGACTCCTCTAGTATCTTCTCAACTACTAGAGCAGAAGGTGCAGTCGCCGCCTCATAATGTGGAGCCATCGGCTCATCCCTCCCATGTGGAGGACCCTTCGCCACCTCCATCAGATAAGCCCCTGGCCAGTGTGAGTGTACAAATGCAAAAGCACAACGGGCACCCGCCTGCATCTGCGCCCTCACCATCCCGCGGACCTTATCAGGTTGTGAAAAAAGCCTGAACAGATCTCCAAGTTTTTTAGGCATCTCATTCAGCGGAAATAGCTCATCGTGCACCTGCTTAAGCACCCGACCACAGAAATTGATAGCCCTCGGGACCTGCCCGACTCGCTTTCGCAAAGTGGCAAACACCCGAGCTCTATTCTTGTTCGCCCAAAGAGGATTCTTCGACTGCGTCTGCGGATCCTCAAGGGTGGTCAGCTCCGCCTGGATTACTTCAACCTCCCGCCCGCCATCACCAGAAACTACTACAAACAGATGACAACAATAAGAAGACCTGCCGAACAAGGCGAACTCAGCAGAAGAAACACTCGGGGGGCTCACCCTTGATAACTTCGGACAACTTGCTCATCCAAGCAACCAAAGCATCAAGTTCCGCCTCCACCCTCTCGCGCTTCGATAGCAATCACTCCCCTCATTCGCACGAGTGCAAGGTCAGCATCTTTCAGGCGAGTGCGAAGGGACTCGTACGCATCCTCCCTCGCATCCTCCTTCAATGTGCTCCACGCACGCGTGGCACTCGACGAGGCCTAAGAACAACAGCAAGGAAAAAGCTAAGAACCAGAAGAGCAAAGCAGACACTCGGGGGCTTCAAGCGCCCCAACGAAAATTCACAATCACAATATTTCATTACAAAAGCCTACAACTACATCAGCTAAGTACATCAGCGACCCAACTACAAGTGCAGTTCTACTCCTGACCAGCGCCACCCTGCTGCTGCGCGTGTTTCTCCAGCGTCTCCTGAAGCTTGCGTGCTCCAGAAGCCGCCTGCTTATAGTGCGCAGCAGTATACTTGGGCACGATTGACAACACGGTGTCGAAATCAATCGCTACGCCATGGCCCAGAAGGACCATAAGCGTAGTCTCAAAACCACTCACCGTGTTCTCACGCGCGAAGTCAAAAAGGAAGTCGCCGTGCTTGTCAAAGGAACTCGCCAAGGCCTCGAGCTCCGTCGGCACCGCCGTGTCAGGGAACACACCCTCATGCAATGCCTTCAAAACACTCGAAGCCTCCGCCGATGTAGCCTTGGCAAGCTCGACGCTATCCCCCATAGCGTTTATAGCACCATGGAGAACGTTCGAGCCTTCTGACCCACCCGAAGGAGCAGCTCGGCCAACAGCACCTGCATACAGAAAAGCACACGTCAGAACCAATTTGTCAGAAGAAAAAGAAGCAAACACTCACCAGATAAACTAGCCTGCAAGAACACCCGCCAAGGATCACAAACGGGTGGCCCCAGCAGCATCAGATTGCTCCATCCGCTCCTCCTCCTTACGGAGGCGCTCGGTCTCCTTGCGCTGGATCTCAAGGTCCTCGCACTGGGCCTCAAAATCCTTGCGCAGGGCGGCGAGCTCCTCCTCTAGCTTGGTGGCCCGTGCCTCAGCGTTTTTCTTCTCGACTGAGAAAAGATTCAAAGGCACCCTGTGTCAACAACAAACATGGACGGCAGAATGCACCCGCAAAAACCACAACTTACCAGTCACCCGACTGGTTGTCCGCTCGAACTCATCGCGCTCAGTCTTATATCTGGCGCAGCGAGACAGCAGCTTGTCGGCCGCCTTGAAAATAGGTTGCAGTACAAATCTTGGCAGTCAGACGACATTCAGGCTACGAGCTGTAAGACCCGATATGCGGTACTATTTCAGATCTGGATGTTTCCATCCAGATCCGAGGACGATGCACATATCGAACCCACCGCGACATATGACGATGCCATATGTCTCGGATTTCAACATGATATCACAACATTACAGCTACAAGGATACAACATCTCATACAATCGGCATACAACTGCCTTAATACAATACATCAGCGGAAGATATATGTCTGAGTATAGACTACAATCAGATGCCTAATGGCAAAGGTAAAATCACCGATCCCCATAACCACACGGGTCCAGGCTCCCCGCCGGGATCCGCCTAACTAGTCGTCGTCGAGTCTCCGCGAAGGCGTCCGGAAGAAGGGTCGTCAAGCACCTCTGTAGTCCCAGATCATACGTACAAGGTACATAAAAGAGAGAAGAAGGGGGTGAGCTATATCATAAACAGTATAACTAACTTCTCACGGTAAGGTGGGGGTAGTGGTTGGGGTTGCAGCCGCACTAGCAATATATGAAGTGGCTAACGATCTATTCAGAGTAAGATGAGAGCCAAGCATTCGATGAGGAATCACCTCCAACAAGTCTGCTATTCATCTACTTACGCAAACATAACACCTATCCAATCCTTGTCCTCATCTTCGCATCCCGACGAAGAAGAAGCAGTCAAGGCACAGACACGTTGATCAAGTTTTAGTTATGATTCAGTTGATGTTATCTATGAACAAGACGTAGGTTCCAAGTCGTCTATAACCGTGGACACGGCTTCTCGAAAAGATTTAACCCTGCAGGGATGTACCAACTGCCCATTACAAGGCTCCGCACGCACGCCCAGCTCTCTCAGTCGGGCCCGTTAAAGGCACTCATTGAAGAGTTGTCCCGAGAGTTCCGGAACGCCATAGTCCCTCTAACTAACAACGCACAATTCCGGGTGGCCCCCGGTGAGTCGACATCCAACTCAAAAGCCGACCGCGCTCTCGAACTGGTCTCTACCATCTGTCGCAGGTTTGGATTGCCGGGTAACCTCACTGGGGCCGGGTCCTCAGCCGGACAGGTTGGACCAATGGGAAAACACTGCCCCCACTGGCCCGGTTTGTTTGGAAAACTACGAGGCTAGCAACTCGCACACACACGGTTTGCAAATGGTAAATCAGCTTGGGCCACCACTAGAAATGTTTGGAGCTAGGTAGGTAAGACAAGGGGACCCCATAGAATCCCACACGCGGTTAGGCACGCTCATTCTTAGAACCAATACCCGGAACTCGGATCCTAGGTGACTCGAATGGAACAAAGCGTCGAGGCGGGATAGCCTGACCTTCCACCCTTCGTCGAATATAGTCAACATCATAATAATCATATCATCCACAATAATATAATAGTGTGATAGCCCAATCCAAGGAGTAACAGGGGAAACAGGTGTAGCATCCTAAGCATGCATACTAAGCAGTGGTTAAGCAAGCAAGGTACATGGCCAAATAATGGTTTGCTAGGATGTGGGGGATCATGGCTGTTTGGGTTTGATTTGGAGGCATAAATATGAGGTGGTAGGATCAAGCAATCGTTCTAATCTATACCTAAGCAAGCAAGCTGAAAGTTATAAAGCATGATATATGCACCCCCTTGCCTGTTGAGAAGACGATTCCGAAGGTGTAGTCGATCGCAATCTCGCAACGTCTCCGAGAGTAATCGCGGAAGCACAGAAGAAGGAAACACTGGAAAGGCAATCAACGAACATGCATCTATTACTACGAAGCAAGCATAAGCAAGCAAAGAACAAGAAGGCAACGCACTACGATATCGCATCTACCGTCGAGAGCGGTTACTAGCAGGTTAAGTGAAGTATCTGTCACACACGACGATACTGCACACTTACAATGGTTCAAGTTGTTTAGCTACACAACATGAGCAAAGGTTGTTAACATGGCATCTCACACAAGCATGGCATATCACACAACCATGGAAAAAGGTGAAGCATAAAGTAAACTACCTATGCTAGTCAAGTTAAGTGGGGTAATTTCCTAAACATGGCAAATCACTAAGTACCCCACAACAATTTATAGGTTTACTACTGTTCTGCCCTAAACCATATTTTACATTTGTTAACAACAACAAACAACAGCATAATCATAATCTACATGAAAATCTTGTCAAGTTACATATAAAGAACATCTCAAGCGGAGTTACGGTTAAAAAGATACAAGCAACGCAAGTTATGAGCACAATCTGCCAACATCAGGTAGCACACTTATGAGCAAGGAAACATAATGCTACAGATTGCAAACATGAATAAAAATGATATACATCTACAGTATACATGACAAGAAAGACATGGCATAAAGGTTTCATGTTCAGAAGCATCAATATTACATAGATATAAGCCATGCAAAAAGCTAAAATATATTACTGGTTTAGGACTTAGTGAAAACAGAGAAACACACAATAGCAGTATTAACATGCTCTCTAAACAGCAGCAGAAGTACTATCATATCATCTCCAAAATGATCATGCAATACTTTAACAGAAAGCCTACATGATGCACATGAATCCATACATAGCACTTGTGGTCAAAAGACCCATGGATGAATATATAACAAGCATGCAAGACAGATAAAAAATATTCCAGACTTAGCAGAAAATACAAGATGTTGGACAGCACAGTGACTAGGCATGTTGAGAGCTCAATTTAATCATGTACAGGAAGTTTAACATGGCAGGCATTTACATGGCATTAAAGTAGACATGATGCTAAGCAATCCACATGAAGGAAGCATTTGCAAAGGAGGCATGGATGTGATGGCATCAATAAGCAAACATTGCTAATTATAACAGTTTCAGCAGTAAACAGAAAGTAGCACTGTTCAACAAGGATTTACACCACTCAAACGAGCTCAAACAAATAAATTTCCTAAATAAACATTGTAGAGCACATCACAAAGAGCAACTTTCATTTTGGGCGCAACTCCATACGACCTATAGATCTAACGCAATCATCGTCGCAAATCTGGTACACAGATAAAGCACACAGGGACTTAGAAAAATACTAAGGAGGGGGGCGCTCAGGCTAGCTCACCATGGGCCTTGGCCCATCTCGGCGGAGGTGGGCATCGGATAGCAGCTGCGCGCTCCTGGGCGGAGGATAGGCGCGGGCCGAGACGAGGAGGTGGGCCGCGGTGGGGCGCGCCGGGTGGGCCGCTGGAGCCAGGCCGGCCCAGGCGAACGGTGGCAGCCGGATCGGGCTCCTCCCGATCCCGCGCGGGGAGGCCGACGGCGCCGGCGGGTGGCGCGCTCCGGCGAGACGTCTTGGGAGGCGGGGACGGACGCGGGAAGGGCGCGCCGGCACGGATCTGGGGGTGGCGGTGCCGGGGTAGTCGCCGGCGAGGTCCGGTGGTGGCCAAGGCGAGATCCTGGCTGAGGACTTCCATGGCGTAGCGGCTCGGGCTCCTGGCCTGCGGGAGAGAGAGGGACGAGTTGAGGAGGGGAAGGAGAAGAAGAGGAGAGCGCCGGCGGTGGAGGGGCTCACCAGAGGGCGGCGGCGCGGCGGCTCACCGGACCATGGCAGCGGCGGCTCGGGGCGACGCGGGAGAGCTCGGGCGGCTCGGGACGGCGGCTGTCAGGGATATAACCCCGCGATATAACCCGGTCAGAGTATAACCCGGCCAGGACTTGGCGATTCACTGAAGACCCGGAAACCAGCTTGGCGGTTCATAGTCAAGACCCATAAGGTGGGCCAGAAGACGGAGACCAAACCACATGGCGGGTTACCAAGTGGGCCAAGAGGAAGACAAGACATGAAGACCAGGCCATATGGCGGCTTACCAGATGGGCTGAGGCCAAGGCCCAAGAGGCAGGAGGCGATTCTTGGGCCAGAAGGTATAAGCCGCCATAAGATGACTTGTTCTGTAAGACTAGGAAGTTGGAATCAGGATCGGTTACGTTGTATAACCCGACCCGGACTCTTGTAAGCCGTCGGACCTCAGCCTATGTATATAAAGGCAAGACCTGGCGGCGAGTTAGACAGGTTAAGACAGACAGACAAGCCTTACGGCGAGAGAGACCAATCAGTCGAGAGCTAGGGCAAGCAAGCCGCCCCTTGTAATCGATACACCAGATAATACAGCATAAGCAGGACGTAGGCTTTTACCTCCACCGTGAGGGGCCGAACCTGGGTAAACTCGTGTCCCTTGTCCCGTTTAACCCCTTTGAGTCCACTTCCATGGCGTTGGCCTCGAACCTAAGCCTTCGGGCATCTGCCATGACAAAACCACGACAGTTGGCGCCCACCGTGGGGCTAGCGCTTGGTGGTGTTGAGTTCTCAAAGGGTTCTCTCTCTGGGAGCGAGGGGGACGTCAATGGTGAGATGACCAAGAGTCGCCATGGGAGACTCTACCTCGACGATGCCGGCTGGGGTCCTAAGGCCGACACAATCGAGCATGGTTTCCGGGTCCCCTTCGGTGGAATCAACGTCTTCATCGGCAAGACTGGCGGATCTGAACCCGGGCCGGACATCTGCACCGACATCGTCAAGCCGGCTCGGCGCAAGCAACTCGCCCGGAGCATGCAACCCGCCCGTGTTGACCCGGGAAAGAAGCACGTCTTCGTTGGCTTTACTCAGGGCATGGAACTTGAAGGTTCTATGTCACAGGAGGAAACTCATGTCTACTTAGAGGAAGGATCCTCGAGTAGAGAGACGGAATCGATCTATCAGCTTCATAATGGTGGACTTGGGGGCTACGACGAGCCTTACCCCGAGTCAGAGTATCATGAGCCGGAGGAGGATGAGCTGCCAAACCGCGCTGCCGTCTTTATGACGGGTTCCGCGGCGGCTCCGAGCGGTACAGCCGCCGGTGCGACCGGGTCTGGGGCTGGCAGGTCACCGGCTCAGGTTCTTCTGGATCTGATGAACGAGTTTACAACCCTAATGGAGACTGAGGTCACTGTTGAAAACCAAGCGGCCCGTAACGCGGAAATCGCAAAGTTGAAGAATCAGATGGCCGGAGTCCAACAGGAGATCAATGAGCTGAAGGCTCAGATGGATGCGGAGGCAGAATGCCTTAAGGCGGACGCTTTTCGTTTTGAGTTAGAGCAGCAGTCAGCTGCGGCGGTTTATCGCATGAGACATCAATCCCGCTTGCCAGAGCAATATGAAGCTCGGAATCTTTTTAACACGCCAGGAACGGGACGGAACGTACCTTTGACCGTAACCCGGACGGCGGAAATACCTGGAAGCCGGGCGGCGGCTCAACGTCAGCAGCTAGACCCGCCACGACGGGGCCAAAACCCGCCACCGCTTTATCCGACACCGCCGGGTCATTATTCTAACCCGGCGGAGAACATGGTGGCAGCAGCAACCAGGCTTGATACAATTCCGATCCCCGATGAGGCGCCTTATGCAGAAGAGGTGCGGAACGCCATCGGATACCTGCGCACGGCGATGGCCCAGCAAGAGAAGTATAATTACAGCCGGAGTCGCGTGCACTCAACGCCCATCCACAGCCGTAGCTACAGCCGGCGTTATGAGTCGCCGGCGGTTTCTAGCAGCGAACGACATCGTAACCCGCCGCAAGCGGATCGGGCGGCTCTGGATGCTCAGACATTGGTGGATCAGGTGAGAGCACGGCGAGAAGAGGCGGCTCAGGCAGCGGCGGCGTCTCAGGAACACACAGTCGCCCCTTCCGTTTCAGGAGGAGCGGGGTTGACTTCCAGGGCTGTGGGGGTGCCGTGTCTGGTACCGGCTCTGCAGAATGAGCGTCTGCCGAAGGATTTCAAGGGTCCTCGTAAGGTGCCCAATTACACTGCTGATTTACCTCCAGAGGCCTGGGTTGAAAGTTATGAGCTAGCCATGGAGATGTTGGACGTTAGCGATGCGGTCTGCGCCAAGTATTTCATCATGATGCTGGAAGGTCCGGCTCGCAAATGGTTGAAGGGTTTGCCACCCAACACCATTAACTCCTGGGCCGAGTTAAGGGCGAAATTCATCAAAAATTTTAAAGGAACATGCAAGCAGCCCATGACGATTGTGGATTTGGACCATTGTGTACAGCGTGAGGACGAGTCGGCTCATCACTGGGTCCGGCGGGCCTCTACTATCATCCACTCTTCTGAGCAGATTACGGCGCCTCAGGCGGTTTTGATTCTAGAAAAGAATTGTCACTTCACGCCTTTGAAGCAGAAGCTTGGCCGGCTCAAACGGTCATGTCAAGACATGGGGGAGCTCATGGTAGCTCTCACCAAATATGCAGACTCCGACAACACAAAAGACACAAGCTCTGATGATGAGAAATCAGGCCAGGGGAAGAAAGGCAACAATGCAAAGGGTCAACAGCAAAGCATGGCTGGAAACAACCCGGGCAAACGGAAGCACCCGGACGGCGAGTCAGAACTGGTGGCAAGCACCAACACCAGGAACACCCGTGCTAAGGGTAAAGCTCCTATCAACCTGGAAGAGATGCTCAATAAGCCTTGCCCAGAACACAGCCGGCCCGATAAGCCGGCACGACATACCTGGGGGGATTGCTACATTATGCAACAGTTCCGGGATTACAGCCTTCAACAGCATCGTGATAACGGTAACGGTCCATCAGGCGGCTCAGCACCGGGCGGCTCAGGGGCCGGTTTTGGTGCTGGCGGCTCAGGAACCGGTTACCAAGGTCAGAGCGATCATGGAGGTCATAATGAACAGTCTGGCGATGGAGGCCAGCAGCAGAATAACCAGTCGGGGTATCTGACTAACCCGTAACAACTCGGTCAGGGTCAGTACCATGCTTAAAACCCGGCTCAAAAGAAGTCTGTCTCTCACAAAGCTTTGAGACCTTGATATCCGGTTCAGCGTCCGGTTCAAAAGAATTCATCTCTCGCAAGTTCGAGTTTTCAAGAATATTGTAAAGTCGCCCAAGAGGACGAGCCGCCATGATGTACCATTCAAATATATGGGTACCCTGGTTCATTGAATAATCATAAAAGTCATTTGGGGGCTTCCAACCCACCGGGTTTAGCTTTCAACCCTCTTGACCGGCTTTTAAGCCATAACCAGACCGGAGTAATCCTGCCTGTTTGCCAAGATGTTACTCCGACCCCCTGTACTCTTGATAAGTCATGAACTTATCCAGGTTAAAACATGATGGGTCATGTGAGAGCCGGCTTACAGAAAGCGAGGATCCTCCATGGGTTGTTAAGCCGCCTTCATTGAAACTTGGTTAAACCTGCCTGTTCGCCAATATGCTACTCTGATCCCCTGTACTCTTGATAAGTCATGAACTTATCCAGGTTAAAACATGATGGGTCATGTGAGAGCCGGCTTACTGAAGCAAGGATAAACTAGTGGCTATCACGCTAGTTTCATTGAAATAAAACTCGACTACCAGACCGGGTTAGATACCCGAAAAGTTGACACCGTCAACAAGGTCGTTTAGGGGCTTTTAAACCCACCGGGTTAAGCTTCAACCCTCTCGATCAGGCTCTTCAGCCACCGCCAGACCAGGTTGTATGCCCAAAGGGTTGACTCCGTCAAAAGGGTCATTTGGGGGCTTCCAACCCACCGGGTTTAGCTTACACACCCTCTTGATCGGCTCTTCAGCCACCCTCGCAACAATGAAAGACTTAACAGTTCCGGGTTATGCTTCTTCAAGCCGCCCCCACAGCAATACAGAGCATGCTCTGTACTGTTTATTTTTTGCAGGTCTCGTCTCCTAAGACAAGCTGGTCACCAAACCGGGTTACATCGTAACCTCTTCAAGCATAATAAAGACTCTAAATAGCCGACATGGCTGGATATTCTTGAAGAGCCACCCTCTTGATTATATTGCTGGGTCATCTAATTGACCGGTTCTTGGATTTCTTCAACCGGTGCTCTGTGGTATACTACAACACTCATGGATTTCTCAAGCATATATTTGCCGGGTTGCACCGCAACCACGAGCAGGGATTTTATTATTCATACCGGGTTACAACCACGGTCAAGGAGTTATATTAATCTTATACAGCGCCGAGTCGCCGCAGGCATGCAACCCGGCGCTTGGGGGCTACATTATTCAAGTCCGGTTTATGTCAAGTACGCAAGTCCCGTGTCGCTGCAAGCATGCACCATGGCACTTGGGGGCTAATGCAAGCCGGTTTTCAAGTCAGTACATTATCAACAAGACCCTGTTATCTCAAGGAGTTGAGCCAGTTTTTTACAATCCTTCTAAGTCCCGGCCCAGTACATATTACTGACCCGGCACTCGGGGGCTACACCGCTCAGATCAAATTCTCTAAAGTCCCAAGTCGCCACAGGCATGCGACCCGGAACTTGGGGGCTACAGTATTCAGCTGTTCAAGCAGACTATAAAGTTCCCATTGAAGACCCGACCCATCATATACTGAAGAACCGGCTCTTGGGGGCTACACTAGCTGAAGCTTTATAAGGTATAAGACAGTTACAAGTCCCAGGCTGCTGCAGGCAAGACAACCTGGTACTTGGGGGCTGCACAGTCAAAGATATGATTGCAAAGCGCCAAGTCATCATGGATAAACTTGGAGCTTGGGGGCTACAGGTAATATGGATATATCAAAAAATTGAAAGGAGTTATCAAAGTCAGCCGGAGTCTGGTTATTTGACCCGGTGTCACCAACATTACATGACCCGGCGTCGTTAAAGATTATAACCCGGCAAATGGCATATGGGTGATGACCCGCCGAGAGTGTTGGAGGCCGACTCAATGGCATATGGGTGTTATATTCCCAGAGTTTTTACTTCAAAGGACACTGACAAGCAAGACGATTGAGAAGACGGCTCGTACACATGAAATCCAGATTTTGAAAGGAATTACTTCATTAAAGCCGGCTGATGGGGCGAGCCGGTCACTTAACATATTTATTCTTATTTCAGGAGCTTAGCATGAATAAATTCAAGCTAACCTGGGGGCTAATGTCAGGGATATAACCCCGCGATATAACCCGGCCGGAGTATAACCCGGCCAGGACTTGGCGATTCACTGAAGACCCGGAAACCAGCTTGGCGGTTCATAGTCAAGACCCATAAGGTGGGCCAGAAGACGGAGACCAAACCACATGGCGGGCTACCAAGTGGGCCAAGAGGAAGACAAGACATGAAGACCAGGCCATATGGCGGCTTACCAGATGGGCTGAGGCCAAGGCCCAAGAGGCAGGAGGCGATTCTTGGGCCAGAAGGTATAAGCCGCCATAAGATGACTTGTTCTGTAAGACTAGGAAGTTGGAACCAGGATCGGTTATGTTGTATAACCCGACCCGGACTCTTGTAAGCCGTCGGACCTCAGCCTATGTATATAAAGGCGAGACCTGGCGGCGAGTTAGACAGGTTAAGACAGACAGACAAGCCTTACGGCGAGAGAGACCAAGCAGTCGAGAGCTAGGGCAAGCAAGCCGCCCCTTGTAATCGATACACCAGATAATACAGCATAAGCAGGACGTAGGCTTTTACCTCCACTGTGAGGGGCCGAACCTGGGTAAACTCGTGTCCCTTGTCCCATTTAACCCCTTTGAGTCCACTTCCATGGCGTTGGCCTCGAACCTAAGCCTTCGGGCATCTGCCGTGACAAAACCACGACAGCGGCCCAGATCGGGCCCGGGGCGGGCCGCGGCGGCGCTCTAGGGCCCTGCGGGGCCCGGACCGGCTGGGAGGAGGCTGGAGGAGCTCGGGAGGGCGACGTGGCACCTCTAGAGCCATAGATCTGAGGATCTGACGGCTATGGGTTGCCCATGAGCTAGGGTTTCAGGATCTGGGGGCTAGGGGCAGAATTTGGAGGGAATCTCGGGGGTGTGGCTGCAAAATGCAAAGGGGGAAACCCTAATGCAATGGGGGGAGAGGAGTGGTGCTATTTATAGGCTGGGTTGGATGGAACTTTTACGAAAAACACCCCGGTTTGATCCCCGCTTTCTACGCTGCACGTTTATGACCGCACAGGCTCCGTCCGACCTCCGATTCGGACGAAACCTCGAACCACGCACTCCGCGCGGCGAACCGGTGACGTCTACCACACTTCGTATCCATTACGAGAACGTTGACCGACGCCCAATAAAATAATCCATTTATTAAATAAATGGGTTTTTTCGTTCCGTTGGCGGAGGTTGGTCTTGAGCCGGAAGCTGCGACGGTGATCGGGTGAATACCCGGTGCCGCATCAGGTCGTGTGCCATGTGGACGGGGTTCGGTCACGCAAGCCGATACGAGAAAGAGGGGGAATATAATTCACCAATTAATAAATTGGCGAAACAAATACTACAAACAACTCTAACAATCAACAAAATAATACAACAAGCAAAATTTTAATTTGGGTGAAAATCCCGGGCTGTTACATGAGCCTACGCCCAATCGCAAACGATTGCACGTAGCCTTGGGGGCTACTCCCATCGGGAGCGCTGTTCGCGCACCCGTCAATGTAATTCAATCTACCAGCCTACGCCCAATCGCAAACGATTGCACGTAGCCTCGGGGGCTACTCCCATCGGGAGCGCTGTTCGCGCACCCGATAATCCTACTAAACTTGAAGCACTCAAAGGAAGCAACGAATGGAACATACCTCTTTTAGCAGGCGCTCATAATCAGCAACCCGATCGTTAACTGGCGGTTTCTCTTCAACAGCGACATCCTCTGTGACAACAGCCGTCTTCTCGACTGCAGGCACAGCAGAAGCCGCTGGACGACTCGCCGCGGGCTCGACCTCCGCTGTCGCCTCAGCGGTGGTTTTCATTGGGCTCGCTTCGGTCGCAGCCGGACTCACAGTCGATGACGTTTGCGCAGCCTCGGGCACGACATTGCTGCGTCCACATACACAAAGTTTTGGCTCACAAACAAACAAACGACACTCGCAAAGTAAGCAAAGGCCAAATGCAAAGGACACACACCCTGCCTCATCCAAAACTGGCGGAAGCACCCAGCCCATACGCACCCTCTTGGGACGAGCGGCACGCAGTGGGTCCGCAGCTATTGGCCGGGCACTCGACGACCCTCCACCAGTCACCGGCATCGGCGAACCCGCACCTTCATCGAGTGACATTGGGTGCGGGCGCTTGCGGGCGCGCTAAGCCAAAGGGATGGCATCATCATCATCATCTTCTTCAGACTCGGCCCGAGGAAGGTCGCTTCCCTCCTCCTTCGAGTCCTGCTCCTCCACCCTACCATGAGGGTCCTCGACCTCCTCTCCCTCCTCCTGCTTATCAATGGTCTCAGGCTCCGGAGGGTACCTCAACAAAGGCACATGACCCTGTGAATTCCATCAAAATACGAAAGAGTCAAGTAACAGAACACATACAAGCATTGTTGAATCCAAACAACAAAGATGGAACTTTACCTCAGGAAGGGGGTTATCAGCAGAATATGGCGGCACCGGGCACTCGAGCACTAGCCTGCCCTTGACCTTGGCAATCCGCTGCACTCGCAACTCAAGCTCGATACTTGAGAAATCTTCACGCAGCACCCTTGTCGAGTCCTGAAGACCCGCGAACTCCCACATGGGATGCGCCCGAAATTGTATCGGCTGGACGCACCTCTTGACAAACAAAGCAATAAGCTGGAGGCCCGTCACCTCCGGCCCATTCTTCTTCCTCAACTCCGCCACCCGACGGAACAAAGGCTCCGCCTCCTCCACCTTAGTCGCCGAAAGCCCGTGCTCCCAGGCACGACACTTAAGCTCACGGGCTGCGGGGTCGAATGGCGCGAGCCCGTACTGTTGGCCAATAACGGTCTGGTCCTTGATATAGAACCACTCTTTCCTCCACCCTTGGACAGAGTTCTGCTTCTCCAAGTTGAAGTAGTCACCCTCTGCCTTAATGGAGATCGCGATGCCGCCAGTGGCGTAGGACTCGCAAGACCTCTTCACGTTGAAGAGGTACTTCCAGAGCCCCCAATGAGGGTATACCCCCAAGAAGCACTCGCACAACGTGATAAAACATGCAATGTGCAAAATGCCATTAGGGGTGAGATCGTGCAGCTGCGCTTGGTATGCAAACAGTAATCCGCGTAGAAAGGAGTGCACAGGCAAAGACAAACCTCGCTGCATAAAGCTTTGAAAACAAACCCACTCATCGGGCTGCTGCAGCGGCACCTCCTCCTCGCTGGGGATCCTGACCGTCCCCTCCAGCACCACCCCGTCGCGCTCCAAGGCGGTGAGGTCGGCGGCGCGGAAGGTTGATGGCTCCCAGCCACCGGACGGTTTCTTCATCGCGGCCGGCGCCGCCGCCTCCTTCTTGGAAGCCTTCGTCGTCTTCGTGGGCTTAGCGGATTTGGTCATGGTGGTGTGCGCAGCGGAGAAGGAAAACTGGCGAAAGGGAGAGCTCAGGAAGCAAGAACGAGCGCGAAGCAGGAAGAAGACGGAGGCAAGATTGCAAATGCGATGAAAACCTCAAATCTCCGCTGCCTTCACCATATAAACAACAACAAGGCTTCAGATACACCATTGATCTAAGATACTGAATCGCCACGCGCGATCTCCTGCCCTACACGTGGCGCATGAATCTCAATCGGCGCAGTAACCACGCCGCCCATTACGCACGAAAAACAAGGTATCATCATCACTTTTCGCAAAATTACCGTGCCTAGATGGGTCAAATCACGTCTGACCGCGGCGTGCAACTGTTCATAGTTGTCACAGCTTCCCGTGATGTCCAATCTCAGCAGAGCGTCGTAGGCACGCCAACTCTGCATCATCAATGACGACATCACAAGTCCCCGGTCGATGGAGTCTTTTTCGACTGACCATCTCAATTACATTATTTTACTACTCGATCTGATTTCTTTGATGTTCCATCAAATAAAACTCCCATCGGGAGGGTATTACTTATTCGACTATTCATCGTAAAACAAGGCATCACATAGAGGTTCGAGTGCTTACTCACCCCCGTGACTCGTTTAAACTACTCGACAAAGGCTCGAGTACTCACTCGCCAATGTCTCGAGCAAAGTACTAAAGATAGGTGTGACACCCCCGAAATCAGACCATGTACAGTAATCATACATGCAAGGTACACGGCCGAGATCAAGGACTCACGGCATGATATCACAACACAACTCTAGAAATAAAATAATACAAGCTGTATAATACAAGCCAGGGGCCACGAGGGCTTGAATACCACAGCTTGAAATACACAAAAGGTCAGCGGAAGCAATAGTATCTGAGTACAGACACGAGTACAAGCAATGCCATAAGATGGCTAGCACAAAACACAACTCGATCGAAAAGGCGCAGGCCTCCTGCCTGGGAACCTCCGAACTACTCCTGGTCACCGGGGGTCTCGACGTAGTAGAAGGCACCGGGGATCTCCGGCTCCTTAGCTCCAGCACCTGATCGCAGCAAAGTAGGGTGAGTGTCTAGCACACTCAGCGAGACTTACGCCCAGGCATTCTAAGCATTTATGCATTGGTATCAAATGGACAGGGGAGGCTATATAGTGGACTTGTTTCAGAAATACCAGGGTAAGGGGGAAGACCTAGCCTATCGAAGACTAGCATCTTCAGTCGGTTCTTGCAGCACAAGAAGAGAGCGGCCAACAGTTTATATAGCATGAATGTAATAACAATGCAGTATAAGTTGATACAGAATTGAATAATAATAAGTTGTAATAATTACAATGCCTCCGAGATCCCTTCCTCGACTCCCCTGCGAGGAAGACATCCCGGAAACAACAGTTTAATATTGTAATAGTTTCTAGTTGTATAGGATCCGGATATAACATAGAGCGTCCTGTTACCGTGGACACGGCTATTCGAATAGAGTATCTTCCCTGCAGGGGTGCACTACTGTTACCCTACACGCTCGGATCTCCAGGGTGGCGCACACCTGGTTAGGGAATGCCCCACCGAGGCTATCCGACACGACGCAGCCCTACCTAGGCTCATCAGAGAGGTCCCCTCCGGTCTAAACCTAAGCGCGCAGGGGTAAAGGGTCCCTCGCCCTGCGCCTTCCGGGTCGTTGTGCGCCAGGTCGATCCAAGCAACTCCCCGAGAAGCGGTCAGACACTATATCTTGTTACAATACATGAGATATAGATGGAGTAACTTCTACATGAGATATAGAGACTATGGTCAAACTTGCAGCTGAACTATATAGGTTGGAAAAATTCGTGCGGACCTTTGTGGTGTGCAGACGAAATATTGTTGGACGAACAATGAACCTATAATTTACAAAGAAGCATTGATGGGCCCTGACTCCGGAAATTGGCTATATGCCAACATAATCCGAGATAGTATCCATTCACATAATTCAAGCTTAGAACTTGATGAACCCTTCGAAAGACTTTGAGTCTAAAGAATAGTGATGGATCTATAGACTGACAGAGATAAAAATGTTTTATAGTGGTTGACTTGTTACAAATAGTTTATGACAAGATCAAAGAATTGACTATGACGAGATTGTCTCATCACAGCAATACTTAAAGTCAGTTTGGGTTGAACTAGCAATTACTAAATATTTCTATTATGAGATACAATAGATGGATTTCAAAATGATTCCCATGAGATGGAAATAGAACCAAGGTTGTATATTTGATACGGTCCAAGGTAATTTTGTCTATCCAGAGGATGCTAGTAAGTATGCAGACTTCAAGAGATCATATAATGATCTGAAGCAAGCATGGAGTTGGAATCTTCGTACTGATGAAATGATAAAATAAATTGATTTCATCGAATAAAACAAAGACACTTGTATTTGCAAGAAAGTAAGTGGGAGCATGATAATATTTCTAAACACTATATGTGCATGACATATTATTGATTGGAAATTATGTAAATTTCTTGACACGGATTAATACTTCATTGAAACTAGTTTTTTAGTAAAATACTTTGGCAATGAATAGTATTGATATTAGGCATAATGATCTATGGAGATAGTAGTGCCTAATTAGGATTATCCAAAATACATATTGACAGAATACTAAAGCAGTTTAGTATGAAAAATGTCAAGAAGAGTTTCTTGTCAAAGTCACATGGAAGGAGTTAGTATCCTGAAATACTGATGAGCGAAATATGATTTCAATCATACTTGTATTCCATGGTATGTAAAGTAACCAGATATTTTTCAGTACTTCAAGATAGTTGTAAGTAAAAGTTACTAATATGGTCAAATTGTTGATAATAGGACAACAATGAAATTGTCGTTAAGTGTCGACGACATGTTTCTCACACTCAGAGAAAAATGAAGAGATTGTTGTAAAGGGTTACATCAATACAAGCTCGTTGTAAGTAGTACATCGGTAAAATCTTCATCTGTCCTCCAAGTGATTTTTCGATTTCAAACTAAAGTTATTTATGGTGGCACAATAAGTTGGAATTGATCCAAGAAAAGTTACTGTGGTGAATTCTATAATAGAAGGCTAAGTATATTGTTGCTTAAGAAGCAAAATGAAGGGTGATGAATCAGAAGTTCATTTATGAACTTGGTATGGTTTCAAGATGATTGTGTCAGTGGAACACTATTCTAAATAATGGTTCTACAACCCAGTCTAATGAATCAAAGGTTTTACCAGTGATACAATACATACAAAGCCGGTTTCACACAAATTATGATTTTTTGTGAAAGCATGATAGATGCACATATATGCAAATGATACACATAGATCTGAAGTTGTCAGGATCTGATAGGACGAATGCTCTACCACAAGCATAGCATGAACCAACACCGGATTGCCATTGGTGTAAAAGGAAATGTGCTAACTAGATTATTGACTCTAGTGCAAGTGGGAGACTGTTGGAAATATGCCCTAGAGGCAATAATATTGTATTATTATATTTCCATTATTCATAATTAAGAGTTTATGTTTCATGCTATAAATGCTATGATCCTGGAATATGCGATTCAGTGGAAAACTCATATGCACGTGTGGAACAATAAACGGTAAATAAAGTGTTCCCGGTCCAGCCTCTAAGACTGGCTCAAGTGTTGTTGGTGATCACGTTTTCCGGATCTTAGGATATCGTTAAGAGTAACGATAGTCCTAAAACAACTTTGAGGGTATGACGGTAGAAGAACGATCATATTGAACCGACCCAATTCTTGTTTGTTATCCGAATGATTATATCGTCTAATATCATCTGTTATAACACGGAGTGTTAGCATGTGTTTTAGTTCCTTAGACCATGAGAGTGTCTCGGTCATTTCCTACCGGACGGTAGGCTTTGGGGTTGCTCAAACGTCATCTGTAACTAGATGATCGTAACGACAACTTACAGGCACATCGGAAAGTTTGACAAGTGACCAAACAGCTCAAGAGTGGGATTTGCTCCTCCGACGATGGAGAGATATTCTTAGGGCCCTCTCGGTGTGACGGCATCCATCATCGTCTGGCCAGACACAAGTGACTACGTCACAGGGATGCTGGAACACATCAACGAGAAAAGAGAACAAAACCGGTAACGGGAGCAACGGTATAAGTAAGCATGGTGATGACTTAGGAGGATACCAATGCACACCGGGTTTTGTAAAGTATCGTGAAGCAAAGGGAACATCACATGATAGCCAAGGTTCGCTCAAATATCATTCGTGTAATCATAGGGACAGATATGGATGTCCACGGTTCCGTTGTCGGTCATTGAACGAAGGGGTTTCGTTCATGTCTATGATTTACCGAACCTACGGGGTCAGAAGATTAAGGTAATCACGATCTGTTGAGTGTTAGTAGGATGGGAGTGATGAGAATATATTTGTGGAATTGTTTCATTAATATCCAGAATAGTTCCGAGAGGTTCCGGAAGCGTTTCGGGGTCACCGGAAGGGTTTCGGTGAATATCGGGTATTACCGATTAATATATATAGGTGGAAAATGTTTCCGGAGATGTTAAATTATATATATGATGCTCTGAAAATGTTTAGAACAAAAATATATTTAATTTAATATCAACGGGCCTAATAAGGCCAAGAGGTGGAGAAGAAGTTGGGCCACAAGGGCCCAACATGGGAGGCGCCCCCTTTCCTATAGGGGGGGGGGCGAATCCTACAAGGAGGAGGAGTCCAACTCCCCCTCCTTTGTGTGGCGCCCCAATGGGGCTCTTTCCCCCTTGGTGGCAGCCCCTCTCCCCTCCCAATCCTACATATACTAGAGGATTTCCACCCTATTGTAATACAAGTTTTGGAGCCTCCTCTAGTTCATCTAGTGCTAGTTCTAGTTGGTCTATTTAGACTAATTAGAGCAAACCCTAGACACCTCTAATCCTCATAATTATAAGCCCCATGTGGATCTAATCTCCTCCCTCTAATTTTCCGGTGGCAACTAGTTCTGGACGGTGAAGCGCTGCCGGATCATGAAGACCGAATGCTTGCGAATCAAGTAGAGAGGCCGTGCTTTCGGTCTTTGTTCGAGGGATCATTCGTGGGATCATCATCGACGAATGAGGGACTTCAAGTACCACTACGAACGAGGGACTTCAAGTACCACTACGTTCGAGGGACTCCAAGTTCGACCTACACCGACTCATCTTCTTTCGCTGCACTCCGGAGTCGGTAACGATCGATGATCCAAACCTCCTTGCTTCTTCGTAGTGTTCTTGGGTGTTGCGTAGGGCAATTTTTTTTGTTTTCTACTACGTTTCCCAACAAGATTTTCCCTGGGGACGGGCTGGTCAACGATCCTAACGTGATTGAGCGCAGGGCAAAGCAGTATCCCGAACGCATCGAGGCTTGGAAGAGATCTTCCGCTCGGTGTGGGGCTGATATTGCCATGTCACTCGTCCACCTTCATTGCAAGGGAGTGGACTTGGAGAGGCTGAAGGCGCTCAAGATTGCCCACCGGAAGAACACCAGGATCGACGATGTGATGGAGCTCTACATGGAGGCCGCCACTCGGATCGCCGACGTCATCAACCTGTCCAGATTCTGCGATCCTTCGTCCTCTGCCGAGCAGGCATAAAAACAATTAAATTTCAATTTGCCTCGGAATGCCGAGTGGAGATGTATCCGTTTAAACTTGGTCGGGTCTTGGGCTCGAGTACTTAGCTGGAACTTGCTTCAAACTCGTTTACCGTAATCATTCGAAACCTTTTGCCTTTCTTCGTTGAGTTGAGTTTCTTTGGCTTTGAAGAATTTCTTTGCTTGAGCTAAGACTGATCCACCGCTAAGTCTCCAAGTGAAGGGTTTGAACTTCACTCGGAGTGTGTGCTGGACTTAGGCGAAGGCTGGTTCACAGCTAAGCCCCCCGAGTGAGAGGTTTGAACTCCACTCGGAAGTTGTGTTAGGCTTAGGCGAAAACTGGTTCGCAGCTAAGCCCCCGAGTGAGAGGATCGACCTTCACTCGGAAGTTATGTTAGACTTAGGCAAAAGCTAGTTCGCAGCTAAGCCCTCGAGTGAGGGGATCGACCTTCACTCGGAAGTTATGTTTGACTTAGGCGAAAGCTGGTTCGTAGCTAAGCCCCCGAGTGAGAGGATCGACCTTCACTCGGAAGTTATGTTAGACTTAGGCGAAAGCTGGTTTGCAGCTAAGCTCCCGTGTGAGGGGATCGACCTTCACTCAGAAGTTATGTTAGACTTAGCGAAAGCTGGTTCGCAGCTAAGCCCCCGAGTGGGGGGATCGACCTTCACTTGGAAGTTATGTTAGACTTAGGCCAAAGCTGGTTCGCAGCTAAGCCCCCGAGTGAGGGGATCGACCTTCACTCGGAATTTGTGTTAGACTTAGGCGTAGGCTGGTTTGCAGCTAAGCCCCTGAGTGAGTGGTTTGACCTTCACTCGGAATTTGTACTAGGCATAGGCGGAGGCTGGTTCGTAGCTAAGCCCCCGAGTGAGAGGTTTGACCTTCACTCGGAATTTGTGTTAGACTTAGGCGAAAGCTGGTTTGCAGCTAAGCCCCCAAGTGAGGGGATTGACCTTCACTCAGAATTTGTGTTAGACTTAGGCAAAGGCTGGTTCGCAGCTAAGCCCCCGAGTGAGAGGTTTGACCTTCACTCGGAATTTGTGTTAGACTTAGGCGAAGGCTGGTTCGTAGCTAAGCCCCCGAGTGAGAGGTTTGACCTTCACTCGGAATTTGTACTACCAGACTATACTCAATGAAATACAGGAAAAGTAAGACTTTTATTCATCAAATATCAATCGTAAGTCAACTACATTGCAGAAATGGAAAAAAGACTAAGTATAAAACTTGCAGAGCAGATCAGCATTCCAAGCGCGGGGCTCGTCCATATTTTTCTTGAAGTTGTAGAGCCGGTATGATCCGTTATTCAACACCTTGGTGACTGCAAAGGGCCCTTCCCATAGGGGAGCGAGTTTATGTGGCCTCTGTTGGTCCACTCGGAGAACTAGGTCGCCTTCCTGAAAAGCTCGTCCTCGGAATTGTCTGTCGTGGTATCTCCGCAGATCCTGCTGGTAAGCCGTTGATCAGATTAAGGATAGCTCGCGCTCTTCCTCTAGAAGATCAAGGCCATCTTGACGTGCTTCTTCTACCTCTGCCTCCGAGTAATGCTGCACTCGGGGTGAATTATGCAACAAGTCACTCGGTAGGACTGCCTCTGCTCCATAGACCATGAAGAACGGAGTACGTTTAGTGGATCGATTCTGGGTTGTTCTCAATCCCCAGAGGACGGAGGGAAGTTCCCTGACCTAGGCTCCAGCAACGTGCTTCAACTCGCGCATCAGACGAGGTTTTAACCCCTGAAGGATCATGCCATTTGCGCGCTCCACCTGCCCATTCGACTGCGGATGTGCCACGGAGGCGTAATCCACCCGAGTGCCTTGAGCGTAGCAGAATTCCCAGAATTCATCCAAGTCGAAATTCGTCCCATTGTCAGTGATGACACTGTGGGGAATCCCAAATCTGAAGGCGATTTCCTTCATGAACTTTACAGCTATTGATGAATGCAACTTCTTAATGGGCTTAGCTTCTATCCACTTGGTAAATTTATCCACAGCCACGAGCAGATGAGTGAATCCACTGGAGCCTGTTCTGAGTGGGCCGACCATGTCAAGGCCCCACACGGCGAACGGCCAAATGATTGGGATTGTCTTTAGCTCCGATGCTGGCCTGCGTGGCTAGTTGGCATAAAATTGGCATCCAAGACACTGGTCCACAAGATCCTTGGCTGCTTCATTGGCTCGGGTCCAATAAAACCCTGCTCTGAAGGCTTTAGCCACCAAGGTTCGGGAGGACGCATGGTGTCCACAGGTTCCCGAGTGAAGCTCCTGTAGGATCTGAAGCCCTTCTTCGGGTGAGATGCACCGCTGGGTCACTTCGGAAGCACTCTTCTTGTATAATTCTTCGCCCATGACAGTGTAGGCCTTGGATCGACGGACGATCTGCCGGGCCTCATCCTCATCTTTAGGCAGTTCTCCTCTGAGCAGGTACGCGATGTGAGGTACCGTCCACTCGGGAGTGATGACCAGTATTTCTTGCACCAGGTCAACGATCGCACCTCAGTCGGATCAGATGAGCTGGACGGTTGCGGATGAAGGGATCTTCTTTGATAGTAGGCGAATGCAGGTGCTCAAGGAACACGTTACTCGGGACTGCTTTCCGGGTGGAACCGATTTTTGCCAAGTCATCAGCTGCTTGGTTCTTCAATCAGGGGATGTGATGTAGTTCCAACCCTTCAAACTTTTTCTCCAGCTTGCGTACGGCATTGGAGTATGCCGTCATGGCTGGGCTCCTGACATCCCACTCCTTCATCACCTGCTTCCCAACCAGATCCGAGTCACCGTATACCATCAGGCGACGGACGCCGAGTGAGATGGCCATACGCAACCCGTACAACAAAGCTTCATACTCAACTTCGTTGTTGGAAGAATCAAAGTGGATCTGCAACACATAGCTGAGACGGTCTCCTTTAGGGGAAACTAGGACGACACCAGCGCTCGACCCGCGAATCATCTTGGACCCATCAAAGAACATGGTCCAATGCTCGGGGAAACCTAAAGCTGGCTGCTGGTGTTCGATCCACTCGGCCAGAAAATCTGCCAACGCCTGGGACTTGATTGCTTTCTTGGCTTCAAATTTTATCTCGAGGGGGAGCAACTCAATAGCCCACTTTGCCACTCGGCCTGACGCATCCCTGTTGTTCAGGATTTCAGACAGGGGAGCATCACTGATGACTGTGACCGAGTGCTCTTGGAAGTAATGAAACACCTTCTTCGCAGTCAGATATATCCCATACACTAGCTTCTAATAGTGTGGATACCTCTATTTGGAAGGAGTTAGCACCTCAGATATGTAATAGACTGGTCTTTGAAGTTTTTGGGCCTTGCCCACTTCTTCCCTCTCCACAGTGAGCACCGTGCTCACCATTTGGCTGGTTGCCGCGATGTATAGGAGCAAGGGCTCTTTGCTGCGCGGAGCAGCAAGCACCAGCTGGGTGGAAAGCAAGGCCTTGAGCTGGTCGAATGCGGCTTGTGCTTTATCAGTCCACTCGAACTTGTCAGACTTTTTCATGAGTCGGTAAAGCGGCAGGGCTTTCTCACCGAGTCATGAAATAAATCTGCTCAGGGCTGCTAGACAGCCCGTGAGCCTTTGGACATCGTGTAGACGCTCAGGTTGTTTCATTCGAATAATGGCACCTATTTTTTGGGGTTGACATTGATTCCTCGTTCAAAAACGAGAAAACCGAGTAGTTTGCCAGCCGGAACCCCGAATGTGCATTTGGCTGGGTTGAGCATGATTCCATAAGAATGCAGGTTTGCAAAGGTCTCGGCGAGGTCAGTCAGTAGGTCGGAACCTTTCCTGGAATTGACCATGATGCCATCCATATAAGCCTCTACATTCCGACTGATCTGCTTTTGCAAGCACTTTTGGATCATGTGCTGTAAAGTCGCGCTAGCATTCTTGAGTCCGAATGGCATAGTCACATAGCAAAAACACCCGAATGGGGGTGATGAAGGCTGTTTTTATTTCATCCGGCCCATACATCCGAATCTGATGGTACCCGGAGTACGCATCAAGAGAACTTAAACTCTCGCACCCCGCAGTCGAGTCAATAATTTGATCTATGCAAGGGAAAGGAAAATGATCTTTCGGGCAGGCCCGATTGATATGTTTGAAGTCGATGCACATCCTAAGCGAATTATTTTTCTTTGGCACCATGACTACATTGGCTAACCACTCGGAGTGGTAAATCTCCCGAATGAACTCGACGGCGAGCAGTCGGGCGATGTCTTCACCAATGGCCTTGTGCTTCTCTGTGGAGGAACAATGAAGGTGCTCCTTCACGGGCTTCATTTTAGGATCGACACGGAGTCTATGCTCAGCCAGTCCCCTGGGCACACCCGGCATGTCAGATGGCTTCCACGCGAAGATGTCCCAGTTCTCACGGAGGAACTGGATGAGCTCGGCTTCCTGTTTGCAATCAAGAGTTGACGAGATGTTGGTGGGGGCGGCATTCGGATCTTCTGGGTGAACCTGCACCTGCTTGGTCTCTCCAGATGAGCGGAACGCAGACTCAGTCGCCGATTTCTTCGAGCTCAGGAGCTCACTCAGATCGACCTTCTCCTTGTACTCGGCCAGCTCTGCCATCGCCATCTGTTCGTCTGCTATGATGGACCCTTTCTGCAAGCATTCTTCCGCCAGCTTCCTGTTGCCTGTCACCATGATCACGCCCCGTGGACCCAGAAGCTTGAGCTTTAGGTACACGTAACACAGACGGGCCATAAAACGTGCGTAGGCTGGCCTACCCAAGATGGCGTGGTACGCACTCCGGAAGTCCACGACTTCAAAGCTCAGTTTTTCCTTTCTGAAATTCTTTTCGTCACCGAACACGACATCCAGAGATATCTGTCCGGGTGACTTCGCTTTCTTCCCGGGTATTACCCTGTGGAACTGCATGTTGCTCTTGGCCAGCTTGGAAATAGAGATGCCCATCGCCTTCAGAGTGTCGGCGTAGATGATTGATACGTCTCCAACGTATCTATAATTTTGGGCCAGAAGACAACCGTGGGTCAAAAGAAGTACTGGAGACGGAGACCGGGGGAGGCAACACCCACCAGGCCGCGCCACAGGGGCCTAGCGCGGCCAGGGGGGTGTTGGCACACTCCCCGCTCCGTTCCACCGCCTTTCAGCTCTATAAATTCCCATATTTCCAGAAACCCTCGGGAGAGTCGACGAAACACAATTCCAGCCGCCGCAAGTTCCAGAACCACCAGATCCAATCTAGACACCATCTCGGGGGGTTTTGATAAGTTTTGTGTGATTGAAGTTTTCAAGTTTTGGGTGAGGTTTTTATGGATGACGGAATACGGAGTGGCAAGAGCCTAAGCTTGGGGATGCCCATGGCACCCCAAGGTAAAATTTTAAGAAGACTCAAGCATCTAAGCTTGGGGATGCCCTCGAGTGGCATCCCCTCTTTATTCCAACAACTATCGGTATCTTACTTGAAACTATATTTTTATTCGTCACATGATATGTGTCTTGCTTGGAGCGTCTTGTTTGCTTTGAATTTTTGCTTTCCTTGCTGTTAGATCAAAGTCATCAATCCTTGCTGTACACACTTGTCTTGAGAGAGTCAAAGTGGTTTTAGTTTATTAGAATGGCTCAAGTGCTTCGCTTATATCTTTTTGAGCTAGGAATTTGCTCGTATGCTTCACTTATATATTTTTTAGCACGGTGTGCTTAGTTATTTTTGAAGAAAAGCTCTCATGCTTCACTTAGATTTATTTGAGAGTTGCTGTAATTTTGAAGAAAATCTCTCTTGCTTCAGTTAGACTTTTTTGAGAGATAGAAATTTTATGCTCATGATCTTTACTTATATTTGTTGGAGCATACAAAGGCACACACTTGCATAGTTCCAAAGTGATAGATATCCAAGTTTTGTCTAGATAAAAACCTTCATAAAAGCATTGAATCTATGTGAAGTGTGATTCCCCATAATTGTTTTGAGATATTGGGATAGTAATATTAGAGTCATGCTAGTAGGAATTTGTGAGATTGATGAAATACTTGTGTTGAAAGAATTGTGATTCCCGTAGCATGCACGTATGGTCTTCTAGTTATGTGATGAAGTTGGAGCGCAATTTATTCTTGATTGCTTTCCTTTGTGTGGAGGTCGGGATCGCGCGATGGTTAACTCCTACCAACCCTTCCCCTAGAAGCATGCGTAGAAGTACTTTGCTTTGAGAACTAATAATTTTTTTGCAACAAGTATGTGAGTTTTTATGACTAATGTTGAGTCCATGGATTATACGTACTCTCACCCTTCCACCTTGCTAGCCACTCTAGTACCGCGCAACTTTCGCTGGTGCATTAAACCACTCCTATTCCCTTCCTCAAAACAGCCACCATACCTACCTATTATGGCATTTCCATAGCCATTCCGAGATATATTGCCATGTAGCTCCACCGTTCCGTTTATTATGACTCACACCATCATTGTCATGCATTCATATAGAGTCATATTTTGATCATGAGTTGTAAGTAAATAAAAGTGTGATGATCATCATTGTTAGAGCATTGTCCCATGTGAGGAAATAAATAAAAGAGGCCAAAGAAGCCCATATCAAATAAAAGAGGCCAAAGAAGCCCATAAAAAGAAATAGAAAAAGAAAAAATAGAAAAAGAAAAAAAAGGAAAAGAAGAAAAAAAATGAGAGAAAAAGAGAGAAGGGACAATGTTACTATCCTTTTTCCACACTTATGCTTCAAAGTAGCACCATGATCTTCATGATAGAGAGTCTCATATTTTGTCACTTATATATACTAGTGGGAATTTCATTATAGAACTTGGCTTGTATATTCCAATGATAGGCTTCCTCAAATGCCTTAGGTCTTCATGAGCAAGCAAGTTGGATGCACCCCCACTTAGTTTCTTTTTGAGCTTTCATACACTTATAGCTCTAGTGCATCCATTACATGGCAATCCCTACTCATTCACATTGATATCAATTGATGGACATCTCCATAGTCCATTAATTTGCCTAGTTGATGTGAACCTTCTCCCTCCTTTTGTCCATTACCACCTTCTATTCCACCCATAGTGCTATGTCCATGGCTCACGCTCATATATTGCGTGAAGAGTGAAAAAGTTTGAGAATGCATAAGTATGAATACAATTGCTTGACTAACACCGGGGTGGGCATGATTTATACTTTGTGCTAAGAAGAGGGAGCATAACGAGACTATATGATTTTGTAGGGATAACTTTCTTTTGCCATGTTATTTTTGATGTTTCATGATTTTCTTTCTATGTATGCTTGAAGTATTATTGTTCTTGATGTCAATAAACTTTTGTCTTGAATCATATGGATCTGAACATTCATGCCAAATTGAAGAGTTACATTATGTTGGACAGCATTCCACATCAAAAATTCTGTTTTTATCACTTCCCTACTCGAGGACGAGTAGGAGTTAAGCTTGGGGATGCTGATACGTCTCCAACATATCTATAATTTTTGATTGTTCCATGTTGTTATATGATCAATCTTGGATGTTTTAGAATGATTTCCTATCAACTTTATATCATTTTTGGTACTAACCTATTGACATAGTGCCAAGTGCCAGTTGCTGTTTTCTGCCCTGTTTTTGATTTACAGAAAATCCATATCAACGGAGTCCAAACGCAGCGAAACTTTTTGTGGATTTTTTTGGGCCAGAAGACAACCGTGGGTCAGAACAAGTACCGGAGACGGAGACCGAGGGAGGCAACACCCACCAGGCCGCGCCATAGGGGCCTGGCACGGCCAGGGGGTGTTGGCCCACTCCCCGCTCCGTTCCACCGCCTTTCAGCTCTATAAATTCCCATATTTTCAGAAACCCTCAGGAGAGTCGACGAAACACAATTCCAGCCGCCGCAAGTTCCAGAACCACCAGATCCAATCTAGACACCATCTCGGGGGGTTTCACCATGTCCATTGGTGCCTCTCCGATGATGCGTGAGTAGTTCATTGTAGACCTTCGGGTCCGTAGGCAGTAGCTAGATGGCTTTCTCTCTCTTTTTGATCTTCAATACAATGGTCTCTTGGAGATCCATATGATGTAATTCTTTTTGGCGGTGTGTTTGTTGGGATCCGATGAACTTTGAGTTTATGATCAGATCTATCTTTTTATATCCATGAAAGTGATTTGAGTTCTTTGATCTCTTATTTGCGTGATTTCATATAGTCTTGTATTTCTTCTTCGAAACTTTGGTTTAGTTAGGCCAACAAGATTGATTTTTCTTGCCATGGGAAGAGGTGCTCGATAGTGGGTTCAATCTCGCGGTGATCTTTCCCAGTGACAGAAGGGGCAGCAAGACACGCGTAGATTGTTGCTACTAAGGAGAAAAAGGTCGTGTCTATTCCTACATGAATAGATCTGATCTACATCATGTCATCGTTCTTATTGCATTACTCCGTTTTTCCATGAACTTAATACACTAGATGCATGCTGGATAGCGGTCGATGTGTGGAGTAATAGTAGTAGATGCAGGCAGGAGTCGGTCTACTAATCTTGGACGTGATGCCTATATATAGATCATTGCCTGGATATCGTCATGATTATTTGAAGTTCTATCAATTGCCCAACAGTAAAAGTTTTCCACCGTTGCTATTTTTATTTGAGAGAAGCCACTAGTGAATCCTACGGCCCCCGGGGTCTTGTTTCCACCATATTGCTTTCGATCTTGCTTTCTTTTGCTTTTGTTCCAAACGTTCCAGATCTGATCCATATTTTACTTTGCATCAAAAACCCATCTATGTTTCATCTTTCACCTTACCGGCAAGGGCTTGACAACCCCTTGGTCGCGTTGGGTGTGGAGATTTGTTTTCTTGTGTGTAGGGGCTGAACACGTGGTGTTGCAAGGACCTCCTTCTGGTTCGATACCTTGGTTCTTAACCGAGGGAAATACTTCACCGCTTGCTGCATCATCCTCTCCGCTTCGAGGAACCACAACGCGCTCTCATCAATGATATTCAGCCCGCTGCCGCCGTCCATGAGGACCTTGCGCGAACGGACCCCTCCGACTGCTGGATCCACCACCAGAGCCTGCCGCCCGGGGGTCGGTATGTAGGTCGGGTGGTCATACTTGTCAAAGGTAATTGGCATCTCGGTCCAATCAAGATACTTGGTCGCACTCGACATTATCATGTGCACCTCTTTGTTGATCACCTTCAGATTCTGTTTGCTCTCCACGTCAGCAAATATCATTAGGATTTTCTCGACTTGGTTGTAGCCGTTGCCAGCTTTCTTGCCCCCGTCGTCGTCTTTGTCCTCTGCATCATCAGAATGACTCTCTGACATTGCATTCTTGAGCAGTCGACATTCTCTGGTGGTGTGCTTGGGCAGCACCACGTTCCCTTCTTCTTCTGTTTTGGTATGAACTTGACACGGCTTGTCTAGAATGTCATTATCCGAATGACTCTTGTTCTTCTTGGGCCACTCTTTCTTCTTGCCCTTGTTCTTCTGCTTGCCCTGATTGGTCAGGGCCATCGCTTCGGCTTTATCAGTAGCCTCAGCTTTGCGCTTTTGCTTCTTGCTGGGATTGTTCGCAACTTGATTGGGCTCTCCAACCCGACTCTTGCCACTCCGCAACCGCTCTTCCTCTTATCCATTCACGTATTTGAGAGCTATCTCCATCATTCGGCTGAGAGTCAGGATCTCAGATCAACCGAATTTCAGGACGAGCTCGCGATACCGAATGCCGGCCTGGAAGGCACAGATCGCCTGATGATCGGACACATTCTCCACCGCATTGTGAAGGGTGGTCCACCCTTCAATGTACTCTCGGAGAGTTTCATTCGGTTTCTGGACGTAGTGCTGCAACTCCGTCAAGCCACCCAGCCGTTTGTAAGTTCCTTCGAAGGTCTTTACGAACACTTGGGCCAGGTCCTCCCAGCAGTGGATGCTGTTGGAAGGAAACTGATTGAGCCAGGCCGCCTTCAAGCATCAGGGACAAATGCTTCATGGCTATGTTGTCATCGCCGCCACCTATCTGGACGGCCACACGGTAATCCTCCAACCAAGTCTCTGGCTTGGACTCTCCAGTAAACTTACTGACTCCTGTTGCCAATCTGAAGTTACCGGGGATCTCAACTGCCCGGATGCGACTGCTGAAACAATAAGGACCAGAGGATCTGGATTCACTCAGTAGGTCTCTGTCTTGCTCATCTCTGTGGGCCCTCCCCCTGTCAACCAGGTTCCAGGCAAGGATGTTTCGCGTGTCGTAGGGCGCGTCATGATTGCCAGCCCCTTCTCGGTCTCTCTGATGATACTCGTCTGTCCTCCTGTCATCACCATACGGTCGTCTGTCATCATAGGGCCGGAACCCGTATGAGGCCTCTGTCGGTGTAAAAACCGGCAGACCTCGGGTAGGGGGTCCCGATCTGTGGATCGTAAGCCTATGGTGTAAGGAGGATGAAGGAGACTGTGTTTAACCAGGTTCGGGCCCTCTCGAAGAGGTAAAACCCTACGTCCTGCTCTTATTGTATTGATGATGGTGTATAGGTTACAGAGTTGATCTACCTCGAGATCTATGTCTAAACCCTAAGGCGTAGATGAGTTTGTATATATCCTACTGTGGTTAGGGTCCAGGGTTTATATATATACCCCAAACCCTAGGGTTACATAGTCGGTTCGCGCCGGTAGGCTTTTACTTGTCCGGCACGTTCGATCTTCATGAGAGTCCTCCGAGATCCTCAGTGGGCCTTCTATGTCAGGTTCGGTCCAGCCCATACCACACGCCGAGGACCCCCTAATCCAGGACTCCCTCAGTTGCCCCCGAACTTGCCTGCAATGCCGGATGTCTTCGGATGATGTCTTCGGATGATGTCGTCGGATGATATCTTCGGCTTGAAGGGGAGTTCATCTTGTCTTCCCATTAATCAGAACAGAGAAGGTCTTCGGCTTCTGGTGGCTCCTCGATTATAGAGGCCGCCCCATCATTTCCTGGGATGACACCTCGATTCCCACGTTTGACCAGGAGGCGAACCGTTCCGCAATTACTGCCAGTTTTGCCCCTACCTTTAAGGCAGGACCTTTATAAAAGAAACGAAAACTCAAGGGAATCGACGCATCCCCCGATCCCCAATCTCAGGTTCCCTATCGTCCCAAAAATTGAAAGAGAGAAAACTTTCTCCCCTCAAGTCCAATGGCGAGTGCCCCCAGTTCATCTTCACGCCCTCACGGCGCCCTTGCGGGAGAATGGATGAGCTGCGCGGTCTCCAACATGCACCTAATAGAGCTCTAGATGCAGGGATATCTTCCGCCATCGAATGAAGTCTGGCGGCGCGCAGGGCTAGTTTCCGTGGACGGGGTTGGTCAAGCAAAGTCATTCCCCGCGCCAAAGGGTTCTGAACGGGTGTGTTTGGTCCCGTATCTTTTGAGAGGTCTGTCTTTCCCAATCCACCCTTTCCTGCGCGGACTGCTGAGCTTTTATGGCATCCAACTCCATCACCTCACCCATGGTTCAATCCTACACATTGCCGGATTTGTCGCTTTATGCGAGATGTATGTGGGAATCGAGCCACACTTCCAACTATGGAGGAAATACTTCTGTCTTGTCCCTCAGACCAGGGGCGAGATTGTTCACGAGGTCGGAGGGGCCGCCGTATGGCAGATTGCTGGTCAAGGGTATCTGGCAGGGACGCCCAAGGAGGATTTGGAAGTGTGGACCTCCGAATGGTTTTATATTGACGATGTCTCTCTGTTCGACCCAACTCGACAGGGACTTCCGTCATACTCTTCGGAGCCACCGGGGAAACGGTACAACTGGCGTCCGAAGGGTCTCGAAGAGAGCCCCGAGGTGACAACACTTTCCAACCGAATCCGAGCTCTGGTGGAGCAAGGCCTAACAATGGTTTAATTGACAGCCACCTTCCCTGCTCATCGCGTCCAACCGCTGCAACGACGTTATCACCCCCTGTGGGAATTTAACGGATCAAACGACTCCACTCAGGTCATTGTCATGCCCTTTGCTAGCCAGCAAGCTCTAGCTGCTGTACTTGCTGGGCTTTACGACGGAGATGAACAAGCCTTCGCGGCCATGAGGCCAAGGGATGGCTACAGGAGCGACAAGCCCATTCAATTGGTAAGGCTAATCCTTTTTCGGAGAATGATTTCACTTTGCCTGAATACTAATTTTTGTTCGGACAGGGCTAGAAACGCGTCATGGAGAACTTCCGCAGCTCGGCTCCTCAACCCGAGGTGTATAACCGATCAGTCGATCCTTGCTGGAACGCTGATGATGATGTCGGGGTCTTATACAAGGATGGGAAGTTCTTCCAAGACGCCTTGGATGGCAACAAGGTGGAAGTCCGGCCTGATCACCCGAAGGCGCTGCCTGCCCAGGTAAACGATCCCAAGGCTTCTAAAAAGAAGCACTCCACTTCTAAGAAAAATGATGCGCTGACATCTATTCCGAAGGGTCCCGGATCCCTGCGCCATCCTACCAATGGGTCAGCGGCGGCTCCAACGCCTCAGCCCTCCAGGGATTTCCCTCTTCGGGGGCCGAAGCCCCGGCGCATCGTCCGAAGAGGTATGCGTGGATTTTTAGTTTATGCTTAAATATCCCAGAAGATTTATGGTCCAAAAACCATCCGTGCAGGAAACACGTCGAGCCCTCCGTCTCTGCAGACGATGGAGGGGCTTTGGTGAGCCAGGCGGCCGTGCCCGAAGTGAACGCCGATCAGCCTCAACCTGGGCCGTCAGAAATGTTTTCCGCCACCAATTCAGAGGCGGATAGTATGCAACATCATCGGAGCCGGAAAGCCGCGCTACACAGTTTGGTGTTTACCGATGATGAGTCCAACGTCCTCGTCTCACTGGATGCTCACATCAGGGCGGCAAGAGCTGACCTCGAGAGCGCCGCTCGGCTATTTTCAACCAATATAAAGGTAACATGATGTTTCCGAATAGGAGTTAGGTGTAGCTAGTCTGAAGACAATAGCCCCCGAGCCTTAGTTTGGGTGTGAGCACCCGAAGTAAGGATCGCAATAACTCATACTTGCGTCCCGCAGGATATCTGGGAGAAAAACAAAAAACTCACCAGTGACCTAGCCGCTGCGAATAAGCGAGCTGAAGCCGCCAAGGCGCAGACCGAACACGTGAAAGAATTCACGCGAGAGGCGCATGGTAAGTTTGTGTTGTAAAATTATGCCTCCTGCTTAGGAAAACATTTTTTAATTTACGAAGAGACTCATGCTTCAAACAGCGGCGGTAATCAAACAACTCCAAAAAGATTTGGATGCAACTAAGGTTGATGCCGAATACGCGACGTCTCAACAGCAGGCCAGCGAAGGGGTGCTGGCACACCACCTCCAGGAGAAGATCAAGCTCAAGGACAAAACCATCGAGCAGGCCTAGGAGATAGAAAATCTGAAGGCCCAACTAACTGCATCGCAGGAGGAAAACCGAAAGATAAAGGAAACTCTTTTTGGTAAGAGTTTTTGGTTTTACCGAATATAAATAATCCGAAAAGGATATGTACTTATCATCGTCCTTGTCTTTATTTTTCCCAGTTATGCTTACTGGGCGGCCGATCGAAGAATTCGGCGCGTTTGGACGTGATGTGGTGGAGGAAATCCAAATCGTCCATCGCCGAGCTCGGCGGGCTCTCCACCGGATGTGTTCGGTCTTATGGCCTGAAGAGGCGACCGCGAGCTTACTATCCGATCACGTCGAGAAGATGAGGGGTGCGGCGAAGCACTTTGAGGTCTGGAAAAAGTCTGCCTGTCGCAAGGGAGCTCGGGAAGCCTGGGCTATGTTAAAGACCAGGTTTACTTCGATGGATACCGAGCGTCTCTCTCGGGTAGGACCAAAAGGGCCGGATGGCAAGGAGATCCCCACAAGCCTGATGTATGGCGATGTCATGTCTGCTGCTAGAAATTCACAGCGGGATTGTTCTCTCAAAACCATCATAGATGATTTAGACAGAGAGTAAAAAACTTTTATAATGATTGTATGTACCGAAGTACTTATATCATATCTGTGTTCGCCCAAACTTTGAACGCTGTCTTAACCGACCGTCGGTTTCTCCCTCTTCGGCCAAGGGCCGAAGAGTGTTATCTACTGCGTCATCCGAGAATATCGAAGGTGTTTCGAATAACCAGGCAATCAGGCCATGAGGCTGTAACAGACAAAGCGCGCCCAGGGAACTTATGCTATATTACTGTTTAACGTAAGAAGCATCTTCCGAAAAAATAGTTCCTCTAAAGGTTCCTTTCTTCGGGTTCTCATGATGACCATGAGGCATATGCAACGGATTATGTACGCGTGTCTTCCGTCGTGGCCGACCATAGTTGAAAACAATAAGAGCGCTAGCTTTCGGCTTCACCCGTCTGAGGTACGTGTTCGGATAACCCGATCGTAACAATCGCAGAGGTGCTCCCTTTACTCCCTAGCCGAACAATCGGGAACGTAGGGGTAAGCATAGGAGCAAGGCAACCCAGCTTTGCGAAACACTTAAGTCAACATGATGCATATTTTGGCGTAAAACACGAACAAGGAAGGGTGCAATACATTAATAATCGTATGCAAAAGGAAGGCCTTCTTAAAGGAAGCCCCCAAGCAAGCCGGTACTTGTACAATGTAGGGATTTTGGAGCCAGAGAACAACATGACGTAGTTCGGCTTATCCGAACCCCTTTAAGATAAAGAGAACAAAAAGAAAAAATGAAAAAAGGAAAAAAGAAAAAGACGACATTCTAAACTTTGGAGAGAAGACGGCGAAGCTTAACCATAGAAGCGCCGAAGGCGTGTGGCATTCCAGGGGTTCGGCTCTAGGCGATTATCTTTGGGGTCGCTAATACGTCTCCAACGTATCTATAATTTTTGATTGTTCCATGCTATTATATTATCCATCTTGGATGTTTTATATGTATTTATATGCTATTTTATATTATTTTTGGGACTAACCTATTAACCTAGAGCCCAGTGCCAGTTTCAATTTTTTCCTTGTTTTTGAGTTTTAGAAGAAGAAAATTGTGCCAAAGTGTTAGAAGAAGAAGTCAATAAAATGTTTGGCACTAAATCTTTGAATGATGAGCATGATTGCAATGTTGTTAGTATGCTTGCTATAAATATCCATGATGCTAATGATATGCAAAGCTACAAGCTTGGGGATGCTATGTTTGATGAAGATGATATGTTTAGTCCCCCAAGTTTTGATGAGCAAATTTATTATGATGAAAGCATGCCTCCTATTTATGATGATTATTGTGATGACATGTATGATATAAAGAATAATGATAACCGTGAATCTTGTCATCATGATTTTAATTTTCAATTTGGTTATGCCAATCAAGTATCACATGATAGTTATTTTGTTGAGTTTGCTCCCACTAATATGAATGAGAAGAATTATGCTTATGTGGAGAGTAGTAAAATTTCTATGCTTGTACATCATGAAAAGGGTGATGTATGTGATGATTATATTGTTGAATTCATTCATGATGCTACTAAAAATTATCATGAGAGAGGAACTTATGCTTATAGGTATCTCAATAATGTCAAGTTTCCTCTTTATGCATTGAACGTTTTAAAGTTGCACTTGTTTTGCCTTCCTATGATAGTTGATTCTTGTTCCCATAATTTGTTTGCTCACAAAATCCCCAGGCATAGGAAGTGGGTTAGGCATAAATGTGTTTGATATATTTCTCATGATGCTCCCTTTGCATTTCAATTCTTTACTTCTATGTGAGCATCATTCAAAATTATCATGCCTAGCTAAAAGGCTTTAAAGAAAAGCGCTTGTTGGGAGGCAACCCAATATGTATCCTTTCTATTTTAGCGTGTTCACATGATTAAGCTCTGTAGTAATCATGTTTTATATGTTTTATTTTAATAAAGTGCAAAGCAAAGCCTTTGGGATAGTGTGGATACTTGTTGATTTGATTCTGTGCAAAAACAGAAACTTTTTCGTCCAGTATTTGAATTATCAGGTTTTACTGGAGCGTCAAAAAATTCTAAATTGTTTACACAGTATTTATATACAAATTCCCTACGCTGTCCTAATTTTTCAGAAATTTTAAATTTACAGAAGTATACGAAGTTTCCAGATTACTACAGATTGTTCTGTTTTTGACAGGTTCTGTTTTCATTGTGTTGTTTGCTTATTTTGATGAATCTATGAGTAGTATCGGAGGGTATGAACCATGGAGAATTTGTAATACAGTAGATATAACACCAATATAAATTTAGAATTAGTTCACAACAGTACCTAAGTGGTGATTTGCTTTATTATACTAACGGAGCTTACGAGTTTTCTGTTGAGTTTTGTGTTGTGAAGTTTTCAAGTTTTGGGTAAAGTTTTGATGGACTACGGAATAAGGAGTGGAAAGAGCCTAATCTTGGGGATGCCCAAAGCACCCCAAGGTAATATTCAAGTACAACCAAGCATCTATGCTTGGGGATGCCCCGGATGGCATCCCCTCTTTTGTCTTCAATCCATCGGTAAATTTACTTGAGGCTATATTTTTATTCACCACATGATATGTGTTTTGCTTGGAGCGTCATTTTATTTTGTCTAGTTTTGCTTGATGTTATTTAGAATAAGGTTTTGTATCTTTTATTTCAATAAAAAAGTCAAGGATAGCCTTCACCATGCTCAATTTGCAAGTATATGAGTTGCTGTTTCAAAACAGAAAGTTTGTCGCTATTGCAAAAATTCGCTAGAAAAGTCAGAATGTGATAAAAGCTTGAAATTTCGACACAATATGCAATGATAAATTATATACAGTGTGGTAAATTTTTAGAATTTTTTGAGTTAAATAAGTATGGATTCTCCTTAGTGCTTTACAGACTGTTCTTTTAGACAGATTGCTGTTATGATTGCATTGTTTGCATATGTTTGCTTGTTTAATGATTTTATTTGAGGATAGGAGTATTAAATATGCAGAGGCATTTAGTATGCAATGTCAAATTATAATTTTAGTGATTTTATACAGTAAATAATGATAAGGTTATGCGTTGATTTATACTAACTTATCTGACGAGTTCTTGTTGAGTTTTGTGTGGATGAAGTTTTTAAGATTTAGGGAAACCGTGATATAAAAGGAATTAAGGAGACACAAAATCTCAATCTTGGGGATGCCCAAGGCATCCCTAATTAATATTTCAAGAAGTCTCAAGCATCTAAGCTTGGGGATGCCCCGGTTGGCATCCCACCTTTCCTCTTCAACAATGATCGGTCAGTTTTGGTTGAGCCTAAGTTTTTGCTTCTTCACTTGATATGTGCTATCCTTGGAAGGTCATTTTATTTTGTTTTGCTGTTTGAATAAAATACTTAAGATCTGAAATTCTTAGATGAGAGAGTCTTCACATAGTTATTTAATTTTTTACTACTCATTGATCTTCACTTATATCTTTTTGGAGTAGTTTGTCAATATGCTCTAGTGCTTCACTTATATCTTTTTAGAGCCCGGCGATGGCTTTATTTTATAGAAATTGTTGAACTCTCTTGCTTCACTTATATTATTTTGAGAGTCTCCAAACATCATGGTAATTTTCTTAGGTTATGAATTTAGTCCTAATATAATGGGCATCCAAGAGGGATATAATAAAAACTTTCATATAAAGTGCATTGAATACTATGAGAAGTTGGATTCCTTATGATTGTTTTGAGATATAAAGATGGTGATATTAGAGACATGCTAGTAAGTAATTGTGGATTGGTATAAATACTTGTGTTAAAGTTTGTGATTCCCGTAGCATGCACGTATGGTGAACCGTTATGTGATGAAGTCGGAGCATGATTTATTTATTGATTGTCTTCCTTTGTGTGGAGGTCGGGATCGCGCGATGGTTAACTCCTACCAACCCTTCCCCTAGGAGCATGCATGTAGTACTTTGTTTTGATAACTAATAGACTTTTGCAATAAGTATGTGAGTTCTTTATGACTGATGTTGAGTCCATGGATTATACGCACTCTCACCCTTCCACCATTGCTAGCATCTCTAGTACCGCGCAACTTTTGCCGGTGCATTACACCCACCATATATCCTTCCTCAAAACAGCCACCATACCTACCTATTATGGCATTTCCATAGCCATTCCGAGATATATTGCCATGCAACTTCCACCATTCCGTTTATTATGACACGCATCATCATTGTCATATTGCTTTGCATGATCATGTAGTTGACATCGTATTTGTGGCAAGGCCACCGTTCATATTTTTCATACATGTCACTCTTGAGTCATTGCACATCCCGGTACACCGCCGGAGGCATTCATATAGAGTCATATTTTTTCTAGTATCGAGTTGTAATTCTTGAGTTGTAAGTAAATAAAAGTGTGATGATCATCATTATTAGAGCATTGTCCCATGTGAGGAAAGGATGATGGAAGCTATGATTCCCTCACAAGTTGGGATGAGTCTCTGGACTTTATGAAAAATAAAAGAGGCCAAAGAATCCCAAATAAAATAAAATAAAGAGGCCAAAGAAGCCCACCAAAAAGAAAAAAAAGAAAAAAATGAGAGAAAAGAGAGAAGGGGCAATGCTACTATCCTTTTTCCACACTTGTGCTTCAAAGTAGCACCATGATCTTCATGATAGAGAGTCTCCTATGTTGTCACTTTCATATAATAGTGGGAATTTTTCATTATAGAACTTGGCTTTTATATTCCAATGATGGGCTTCCTCAAATTGCCCTAGGTCTTCGTGAGCAAGCGAGTTGGATGCACACCCACTTAGTTTCTTTTTGAGCTTTCATACACTTATAGCTCTAGTGCATCCGTTGCATGGCAATCCCTACTCACTCACATTGATATCTATTGATGGGCATCTCCATAGCCCGTTGATACGCCTAGTTGATGTGAGACTATCTCCTTCTTTTTGTCTTCTCCACAATCTCCATATTCTATTCCACCTATAGTGTTATATCCATGGCTCACGCTCATGTATTGCGTGAAAGTTGAAAAAAGTTTGAGAATACTAAAGTATGAAACAATTGCTTGGCTAAAACCGGGGTTGTGCATGATTTAATACTTTGTGTGATGAAGATGGAGCATAGCCAGACTATATGATTTTGTAGGGATAACTTTCTTTGGCCATGATATTTTGAGAAGACATGATTGCTTTATTAGTATGCTTGAAGTATTATTGTTTTATGTCAATATTAAACTCTTGTTTTGAATCCTATGGATCTGAATATTCTTGCCACAAGAAAGAAAATTTCTTGTATAAATATGTTAGGTAGAATTCCACATCAAAAATTCTGTTTTTTTCATTTACCTACTCGAGGATGAGCAGGATTTAAGCTTGGGGATGCTTGATACGTCTCCAACGTATCTATAATTTTTGATTGTTCCATGCTATTATATTATCCATCTTGGATGTTTTATATGTATTTATATGCTATTTTATATTATTTTTGGGACCATTAACCTAGAGCCCAGTGCCAATTTCTGTTTTTTCCTTGTTTTTGAGTTTTACAGAAAAGGAATATCAAACGGAGTCCAAACGGAATAAAAATTTACGGTGATCATTTATGGACCAGAAGAGACCCACGGAGCACTGGAGCTGTGCCAGGGGGTTATCGAGGAGGCCACAAGCCAGGGGGCGCGCACACCCCCCAGGGCGCGCCCCTAGGGCTTGTGGGCCCCTCGGGTGTCCCCCTGACTTGTTTCGAACGCCAAATACTCTTATATATACCGTAACCTCCAGAAAGAAACCTAGATCAGGAGTTCCGCCGCCGCAAGCCTCTGTAGCCACGAAAAACCAATCGGGAGCCCGTTCCGGCATCCTGCCGGAGGGGGAAACCATCATCGAAGGCCATCTTAATCATCTCGGCGGTCTCCATGACGAGGAGGGAGTAGTTCACTCTCGGGGCTAAGGGTATGTACCAGTAAATATGTGTTTGATCTCTCTCTCTCGTGTTCTTGATTTGGCACAATCTTGATGTACCACGAGCTTTGTTATTATAGTTGGATCTTATGGTGTTCTTCCCTCTCTACCTTCTTGTGATGAATTGAATCTTTTCCTTTGAGGTTTTGTTATGTCGGATTGAATCTTTTGGATGTGAGAGCACTTGCTGTATGTCTTGCGATGGGATATCCGTGGTGACAATGGGATATTCTATTGATTCACTTGATGTATGTTTTGGTTATCAACTTGCGGATTCCCGTGGTGACATTGGGGTAATCTATGCATTGGGGTTGATACGCGTTTTTATATTCCTTTCTTCGATAGAAATCTTGGGGTACTCTTTGAAGTTCTTTGTGTTGGATTGAATATTATGAATCTGAAATTGTGTGATGCATATCGTATAATTGACCCACGGATGCTTGTGGTGACATTGGAGTATCTAGGTGACATTAGGGTTGATTGATGTGTGTCATGTGGTGTTATTTTAGTACGAACTCTAGGGCTGTTTGTGACACTTATAGGAATAGCCCAATAGATTGATCAGAAAGAATAACTTTGAGGTGGTTTCGTACCCTACAAGCAATTTCATCTTATGTTCTCCGCGATAGGAACTTTGGAGTGATTCTTTGTTGCATGTTTAGGGATTGTTATATGATCCAATTATGTTATCATTGTTGAGAGAACTTGCACTAGTGAAAGTATGAACCCAAGGCCTTGTTTCCAAGCATTGCAATACCATTTTTGCTCACTTTTGTTACTTGCTACCTTGCTGTTTTTATATTTTCAGATTACAAAAACCTATATCTACTCCATATTACACTTGTATCACCATCTCTTCGGCGAACTAGTGCACCTATACAATTTACCATTGTATTGGGTGTGTTGGGGACACAAGAGACTCTTTGTTATTTGGTTGCAGGGTTGTTTGAGAGAGACCATCTTCATCCTATGCCTCCCACGGATTGATAAACCTTAGGTCATCCACTTGAGGTAAATTTGCTACTGTCCTACAAAACTCTGCGCTTGGAGGCCCAACACGAGTCTACAAGAAGAAGGTTGCATAGTAGACATCAGTCGCGTATGCGATATGCTCCTCCTGCAAGTACCCGGTCGATTATGTATGGTCCCTCCCACTTTGGGGAGAGTTTATCCTTTTGCTTCTCCGGGAGTCGAAGGACGAGCTCCCCTTTGTTATATGCCTTAGCCCGAACCTCCCTGCTTTGATAGCGTCAAGCTTGTTGCTGATAAATTATAGACCGAGCCCGGGCAACATCCCGTTCTTCTTCCAAGGCGTCCAGAGCGTCCTGCCGATCAAGTTCGGCTTCATTTTCCTCATACATGCGCACGCGAGGCACATCATGTATAATATCACACGGGAGAATGGCTTCGGCGCCATATACCATAAATAATGGAGTGTATCCCGTGGCGCGGTTCGGGGTAGTACGCAAGCCCGAGAGGACGGAATCAAGTTCCTCTACCCAGTGATGATCTGATTCTTTAAGTGACCGAACTAGTATGGGCTTGATACCGCTAAGGATCAGGCCATTAGCCCTTTCCACCTGTGCGTTGGATTGTGGATGATACACCGAAGCATAGTCGAGCTTGATGCCCAGCTTGGTGCACTAATGTTTTACCTCCTGAGCCATGAAGTTAGAACCGTTGTCCGTTATAATGCTGTGTGGTACACCATAATGGTGGACCACACTAGAGATGAATTCGACCACGGGTCCGGATTCGGCTGTCTTGACGGGGCGCGCCTCAATCAGTTTGGTAAACTTATCTGCCCTGAAGAGTAGATACTTCATGTTGTTGGTTCCCCCTTTAAGTGGTCCAACCATGTCTAGCCCACAGACCGCGAACGGCCAGGTTATCGGAATTGTCCGAAGAGCTGTTGGGGGCATGTGGCTTTGATTTGCGAAAAGCTGACATCCGACGCAGTTATGCACCAATGTGTGTGCATCGGCCTTCGCTGTGGGCCAGTAAAACCCGGCGTGGAAAGCTTTGCTGACCAAAGCCCGAGCCCCCGCGTGGTGTCCGGCCATGCCGACGTGGACTTCGGTTAAGAGTTGTCGCCCTTCCTCTTCGGATATACATCGTTGGAGTACTCCCGAGGTGCTCTTTCTGTAGAGTTCCCCCTCGTGGATTTTGTAGGCTTTGCATTGCCGTACAAGGCGTCTTGCCTCTATCTGGTCCTGGGGTAATTCCTTGCGGATAAGGTAAGCAAGGAAGGGCTCGGTCCAAGGTGCTATGACAGCCATTACCTCGTGCGCTGATGACGTTTCTTCAATGGCCGAGCCTCCAATAATCCCGTCGTCGGACTCAGTATTCGGAAGCGAGTTTTGTGTATTAGTGGCGCTGTTAGAGTTCCCGCTGCTTCCCTCCCACGTTACGGGTGGCTTGAACAGCCGCTCCAAAAAAACGTTTTCGGGGACTGGGTCACGCTTAGCGCCCATCCGGGCGAGGACATCGGCTGCTTGGTTGCTATCCCATGCCACATGATGGAATTCTAGACCCTCGAAACGAGCCGAGATGCGTAGGACAGCGTTCCGATAAGACATCATCTTCGGATCTTTAGAGTCGAACTCGCCATTGATCTGAGAAATTGCGAGGTTTGAGTCTCCTCTTACTTCTAAGCGCTTTATTCCCATTGATACCGCCATCCGAAGTCCATGTAATAATGCCTCGTATTCGGCAGCGTTATTGGAATCGGTGTACATAATCTGAAGTACGTACCGAATGGTATCTCCGGTGGGGGAGGTTAATAACACCCCAGCCCCTAGCCCGGCTAGCATTTTGGACCCATCGAAGTACATTGTCCAGTGGGAATATGTACTGTATTCCCGAGGGAGTTCGGCCTCTGTCCATTCGGCCACGAAATCGGCCAGCACCTGCGACTTGATAGATCGGCGCGGTTGATAGGATATTTCAAAGGGCAGAAGCTCGATGGCCCATTTGGCTATTCGTCCCGTGGCGTCCCTGTTGTTGATGATGTCATTCAAGGGGACTTCGGATGCCACGGTCACCGAGCACTCCTGGAAATAGTGTCGCAATTTGCGAGATGCCATGAAGACTGCATATGCTATCTTCTGGTAATGTGGGTATCTAGTTTTACACGATGTAAGAACCTCCGATACGTAATATACAGGACGCTGGACTTGAAGCTTGTGGCCCTCCATTGCGCTTTCGACGACCAACACTGCGCTGACCACCTGATTGGTGGCCGAGATGTATAACAGCATTGGTTCATTGAGGCCGGGGGCTGCCAAGATGGGGTTGCCAGCCAGGAGAACATTAATCTCTTCCAAGGCTGCCGCTGCTTCCTTGGTCCATTTGAAGTCCTTTGTCTTCTTTAGGAGTTTGTACAGTGGCAATGCTTTTTCTCCGAGGCGCGAGATGAATCGACTGAGGGCTGCGACACATCCTGCCGGTCTTTGGACGTCCTGCAGCTCTGTTGGGATTTTGAGTTTTGACAGCGCCTCGATTTTCGCAGGGTTGGCCTCTATTCCTCGCTCCGAGACAATAAAGCCGAGCAGCTTACCGGCTGGGACGCCGAAAACGCACTTCTCCGGATTGAGCCGAATACTGTATTGCCGAAGATTGTCAAATGTTTCTTGGAGGTTGCTCACAAGTTGACTTACGTGTTTGGTTTTGACGACTACGTCGTCCACGTATGCTTCCACTGTTTTACCAATCTATTTTTCTAGGCATGTTTGAATCATGCGCTGGTAAGTAGCCCCGGCATTTTTTAATCCGAACGGCATGGTGTTGAAGCAGAATGGCCCGTAGGGTGTTATAAAGGCCATTGCAGCCTGATCGGACTCGTTCATTTTAATCTGGTGATAACCCGAATAGGCGTCTAGAAAACACAGTGAATCGTGTCCTGCGATAGCGTCGACAATTTGGTCGATACGCGGTAGGGGGAAGGGATCCTTCGGGCATGCTTTGTTGAGGTCTTTAAAATCCACACATAGTCGCCAGGATTTGTCCTTCTTTGGTACCATGACAATGTTTGCTAACCAGTCCGGATATTTAATGTCCCGAATAAAGCCGGCCTCGAGCAGCTTTGCTAGCTCCTCCCCCATGGCTTGACGCTTGGGTTCAGAAAATCGGCGCAATATTTGCTTAACTGGCTTGAAGCCCTTGATTATATTAAGGCTGTGCTCGGCCTTGCCGCGTGGGATGCCTGGCATATCCGAAGGGTGCCACGCAAATATATCCCAATTGTCGCAGAGAAACTTGCGTAGAGCGGCATCTATTTCGAGATCTAGATTGGCTCCTATGGTAGAAGTTTTGTTCGGATCCGTCGGGTGCACCTGGAACTTGGTGGTTTCGTCGGCAGGCTTGAATGATGTGGACTTGGGCCTCTAATCGAGAATGACGTCATCCTTGTTCACTGAGGAGCGTAGCGCAGTTAGCTCTTCTGTTCCCAGTGCTTCAGATAATGCCTCAAGGGCCACCGCCGTTGTTTTATTTTCGGCTCGGAGGGAGATATCCGGATTGCTTGTTATAGTGATAACGCCGTTCGGGCCGGGCATCTTCAACTTCATGTACCCATAATGTGGCATGGAATCGGGCAAAAGCACTACGCCCCAGGAGAGCGTGGTAGCCGCTTTTGAAGGGCACGATGTGAAAGAGCAGCTCTTCGGAACGATAGTTTTTGGGCGTGCCGAACACTACATCCAAAGTTACAGAGCCGCTACAACGCGCCTCTTTTCCGGGAATAATGCCTCTGAAAGTAGTAGAACTAGGCTCGATGCGACTTCTGTCGAACTGCATTTTGTCCAATGTATCCTCGTAGATTAGATTGAGCCCACTGCCGCCATCCATTAATACTTTTCTGAGCCGGAACCCGTCCACTATTGGGTTGAGGACTAGGGCTGTTGAGACTCTGGTAGGACAGGAGTTTGGCTGGTCACCTTCGTTGAAAGTGATCGGGATATTGGACCAGGTGTTTGTGGGTTGCACGTGGTGCACCTGTTCGAGCTCCCGAAGTGCTCGTTTTCTTTGGCTATTCGACACATAAGTCTCGTAGATCATGCAGATCTCGTCGTCACTGGGGGGGTGGCGTGTGCCTCCTTACAGGTGACGGGCACTCGAAGATGTCCTCGCCGCTTTTAGCGACCTGCCGAACTACCCAGCAAGCCCGAAGATTGTGCGTGGGGCTCGTATTGGGTAAGGCCAAATGTATGGGGCATGGCCTATCCATTAAGTCGTTGAACACCGATTTGTGAACTGGTGAGAGTTTCTTTCTCTTTTCGGATGGCTCATGCTTACGGGGCCGTCGAGACAGGGTTCTCTTATCCCGAATTGGCCTGAGCGAGTCGGATGTAGCCGAATGCAGTTGATACTACTGTGCCTGCCAGGCGTCTTCCGTTACGCAATATTTGCCGACCAAGTCGTGCAGCTCATCAAAGGTCTGGACACGTTGGTGCGCGAGGGCATTAAGCAATCCGTCGTCATTGCAATTGTAGCGGAAGGTGGTAATAACCTCGGCGTCGTGGCAGTTCGGTATTTTATCCTTGACGGTTAAGAATCTTATCCAAAATTGCCGAACTGTTTCGCCGGTTAGTTGTTTTACATATGCCAAATCCCAGATGTCTGGTATCCCTGAATTGTCCGGGTGGTACTCGACGTGGGGGGCGGGTGGGATTGAAAATTTTATCCCGAAAGGACATAGGTCTGGTCCATTGCACGCGAAGTCCTGAGCCTCCGCTAGATCGACCGAGCTTGCCTCTAGGATGCATTCGGATTTGATCTGTGGACAAGTGGTGGGAAGCTCCTCGGGGTTCTCCTCGACTTGCGTTTTCGGAGCGTGAAGCTCGGGCGAGGAGGTATACTCTCCTGAGGATTCTTCGACGGACGCGACTAAGAGAGAGTCCAGCGGGGTGTAAATTACCCTTTCATCGGATCTAATCCCAATCTGGTCGTATATCGAGATCGGGCCGTCATTGAGACCCATAGCTTGGATCCGATCCAAGATCGCGTTTAAAGACGCTAGATCGGTTGGATCCATATTTTTAGCGTCTTCGGGGTTAACCCAAAGACGACCCGTTCTCCGGGCGACCGAAGTCGTCCCAGAGTTCGGATGGATGGGTTCGGGCGACGAGATCGGATCTAAACTCTCGATCGGGGCCGCGTCCGAACTTACTTCCTCGATAGGAAGGGTTATTTGACTTGACGTCACTGTTCCGGCGGAAAAGGTCGGCTCCATTGGAGCCGAGATTCTGGTCAGAACGAGATCGCCTCTAGAATCGGTGACGTACTCCAAATTCCCGAAGCGGACCTCGTGGTCCGGCGCGACACCGTCAACCCGGCATAGGCGACCGATGGGATCGGCGTGCAGCACCACACTCCCGAACGCGAAAAGCTGTCCGGGGGTGAAAACATCCGTGCCACACACGTCTTTGCCGAAGATCAGGCGGGCCATGGGCTTAGGTTGATCCACAAAGGAACTCTCAATGAAAGCACCTATGTCAGTGTAAAAACCGGCAGACCTCGGGTAGGGGGTCCCGATCTGTGGATCATAAGCCTATGGTGTAAGGAGGACGAAGGAGACAGTGTTTACCCAGGTTCGGGCCCTCTCGAAGAGGCAAAACCCTACGTCCTGCTCTTATTGTATTGATGATGGTGTATAGGTTACTGAGTTGATCTACCTCGAGATCTATGTCTAAACCCGAAGGTGTAGATGAGTTTGTATATATCCTACTGTGGCTAGGGTCCAGGGTTTATATAGATACCCCAAGCCCTAGGGTTACATAGTCGGTTCGCCCCGGTAGGCTTTTACTTGTCCGGCACGTTCGATCTTCACGAGAGTCCTCCAAGATCCTCAGTGGGCCTTCTATGTCAGGTTCGGTCCAGCCCATACCACACACCGAGGACCCCCTAATCCAGGACTCCCTCAGCCTCCCTCAGAGGGGCGACGACCTACGATAGTCATCCTTGTATCGGGGCGGCGAGCACTAGTCGTGACCACGGTCCCTATACTGATCTCTCCGCGGAGGGAAACCAGTACTCCTCGGAGGAGGCGACCGTCTATTCCTCCCAGGACCACCCGGACTGTGAGCCGAGTGATCGGTGGAAGCTCTGACTGACTTGCTATGAATGCGATCCTGGGACCGTGAAACGGCTGAGTTCTGCTGCATTGCGGTCCTCAGGGGAGTTCTGATCTGTCTCACACCCTCTCCAGCTGCAGACTCAGACGGCTGAATGGACTCAGCTATCCATGTGGCTGCGGCTAGGTTCTGCAACAGAGTGTTCATGACTAGATATCTGGGTGGACGGTCATTCGGAAATAACCTCTTCTTGCTCCGACTGGAACCGGGTACGATCTCCCGGGCTCGCTCGTCGAGTGCCCTTTGCAGGTGCTCCAGTCGATCGCGCTCGGCCAAGTTGGCCACGCGGGCGGCCTCCAAGGCCTGAGCCTCAGAGGACTCCCCCACTATGGGAGTATGCAGAGCTTGCTTGCTCTGACGCCTTCGCTCCAACTTCTGCTCCCGAGTGAGAGCTCGTGGAATGTACGGGTCATTGGCGTGAACGTTGTCGCCGTCGCCGTGTCCAACGTCGTCATCGCCTGGTCCATAGACGGGCGGAGGAGTCCCGTTCCCAGCCATGAGGACCTCGGCGGAGGACTTGATTCTCTCACACTCGGATTCCTCCTCGGACTCCTCATGAAGAGACGCAAATAAATCCAAAACAGGCTCATCCGGCTCAAGGACAGTTACCTGCTCAGAAATGAGCTGACGAGTAGCCGCGTGCTTGATCGAGCGCTGTAGCGACGAACGCCCGGAGTGCTTGCGGCGACGCCTTGCTGAAAGAAGCGACCCCACACTGTACGGGACCGATGGCTGAAGAAGAAGTACTCCCTGTGACAATGCACGGAAATGCGCTGCGCCTCGGATGGGCTGCGACTCCGCATCCAGCGGGGCTTCCTGGAGCTACGCCGAATCGTCGGCGATGAAGCTGAGGGCGCCGAAGCGGATCTCGCGCCCGAACACCAGCTCTCCGTCGGAAACCATGGTGATGACGATGATGGAAAATCCACCTGCGCCGGATAATCGCTAGACGCGCAGCCCCACGGTGGACGCCCACTGTCGTGGTCACGAACCTGATAGTGAGTATAGGGGGTACAAATAGAGGGCTGACCCTAGCTACGGCACAGGTGTAGCACTCGGGAGTTTACGAGTTTGGGCCTTTCGCTGTGGAGATAAAAACCCTACGTCTCGAGCACGGATGCTAATGTATAGATTGAAGATTACAAAGAGTCTGACCCCCCTCCCGCTCTATGGGGAGGCTTATATAGAGTGCGCGATGACCTCGTGTTAATGAGACAGTTACGAGGGGCATTTAATGAGAGGGAGAGTGAAGTCGGGCGTTACTGGTAACGCCCGTGCTTAACTACACTTGATGTCGCACGTTATGCGCTAGCTCCTCCACGACCTCCAACGGTCCTTCTACCTTCTAAGCCGAGTGATGCCTCACTAGCCGAGTGACAGCTCCGCGGCAGCTCCGAGTGGCTTCGGGAGTCCGAGTGACGTGAAGCGTATCCGAGTGGATGACTGCCTGTTGATATTTAAGGGCATTAATGGTCCTTAGGACGCTTTAGTGACGGCGTGGGGTCCTAGGTGGGGCCTAGAAGTGGGGTGCATGACCCTACCCCTAGTGGGTGACCCCATCAACGACCGACGACCAACCACCCATCCTCCGGTGGCCCAGCCGCCCGCGCACGCACCCGACCACCAGGGGTGAACTTGTGCACCCGCCCCGATGACCGCAGAGCCACAGAAGTGAGCACCGGAGCGACCGCCGCCACAGGCGAGGAAGCCCCATCAGATGCTCCTCATCGTCATCCAGATCTAGGGCCCAAAACCTGTTCGGACGCACCGGGGAGATTGGCACACGAAGCGGGAGAGGGAGGGCGGAAGGCGGGGGGAGGCAGGTGCGAGGCCGGAGGGGAGCAGAGGTATTCTCGGGGAGGTGTGGGGAAGCAGAGCTCGCGACCACCGCGGCCAGGGAGGTGGGGCCGGCGGGAGGGGAGGGAGAGGAAGGGGGGAGAGAGGAGCCATTGCTACTTGATCCCCAGCTCAACTCGAATCTTGACCAAAAGGCGGTTCCACTATCATTAAGGTAACATATATCAAGATCATTTAACAAGAAATTGGATATCTCGGGGTAAATAAGTTGGAATTCCACGATACATCAAAAGACAAGCATCAATCATATCATAACAACAAAGTGCTCTCTCTTTAGGGGCCTATTTGACTCAAAGAATATATCTAAATGAATTTTGAAGGATTCTAATTTTTAGTAACCTTTCCTACATGAGTTGTTTGATTTGTAGGATTGCAATCCATTGGATTTCTCCCATATGTTTCCTTCGTACTAGATTTTATACGAAAATTTCCGTCATTATTTTGTGCACAATCAAATGACCATACAAATCATGTACGTAGTATTCAGTATGTCATTACATTCTACTCATGGTTTTTTTTCTTGTTCCTGATTTTTAGAAGTAATGTGAATTTGTGTTATGAAGCTCTACTCGATGAATCCGAATGTATTTAATTTTTTAGTAGCTTGCTTATACTTATTAGGGCATATGCGACCCTCAAACCGCCCGCATACGTCCGGACCGCGCGGTCCGGATATGTTGTGCCATTCAATGCGGTCTTGTATCGGACACAAACGTGGGGGGGCTTTGCGGACATCCGGACAGCGCCCACGCCCGCTTCTGACCACCCTGGCCCACCCAAAACCGTTCTCTCTCGCCCGCGCGAGTTCCCACCCAGTGCCAGCTGCCCGCATTAATGTCGATATAGAGTGGCCGCTCCCCATTGAAGCCGGCTACAGAGCGGACGCGACCTCTCACTTGCGCCGGCATTGAAGCGGCGCGCCGACCGGGGGCGCTGCCCGCGACCCGTCCCCGATGTCCGCACCTGTTCATGCCGGAGACGCTTTTACTGGACGGGGCGACTATCTACCACGCCCGTTCAATGCCCCGTCCATCCATATGCCGCCATTAAGCAGGCTCGCCCGCCGAGAAACCCACTCCGGCGTCGCGCATTGACGCACCCGGACGCCTGACCTCACCGGAATCCAGTATTTAAAGGTGGGCACACTTGGCCAACTCCACACCACAACACCAGCCGCTCCACATCCTCCTCCCTTCCACCGCATCTGCCATGATGGCAGGCGGCAACGCTCTGTGGGAGATCCTATCAACGGAGACGAAGCACAAGCTGGCCACCTGGCAGAGCCGTCGTGCCAGGCGGATCGAGGCCGGCCTGCCGGCCAGCTCGTTCGAGGTCTCCGATGACGAGAACGACCCCACGATGGACACGGGCTCCGACGATGCCCCACCGAAGCCCGCGCCTATGCACGCCGGCTTCACCATGGAGCAGGCGTAGGCGCACTACAATGCCGCCACGGCGGAGGAGCAGCCTGCGTCGGCGTTCCAGCGAGCGCAGGAGGAACAAAGGTACAACCTGTTCCTCCTAGAGCAGCACGGGCTGGCGGAGGGCCAAATCGACGGCGAGCGCGCAGGCGAGGAGGCTGTGGCGGCCATGGCCACGGCGAACCCGAACTTCGTAGTGGAGCAGCGTGTGATCTACGAGGTTGTCCGCACACAAGCCGCCGCTCGCCAGGAAGCGGCCGCCGCGAAGGCGCAACTACAGACGATTGCGGACGAGAACAACGCCAGTTGCGACTCCTACATGCCGCCGACGAACCATTAGGCGGCCCGGTGGGACGACTCCAGCGCGGGCGCCACCATTTCCGTCGTGGACCTCACGTCTACCGGCGACGGACGAGGCGCGGACTCCTCTGAGGATGAGTAGGGCACGGGAGGCGGCAGGGCCTTGTGTCCCATTTGGGCCGGTCCGTTTCCCGTGTTCTACTCTTCCACGCCGGAGACCGCAGCTTCACTTCATCGGTCTTATCGCCGGTGTTCATGGAGACGGCGGTGGAGGCGACAAGGGTGTGGACGATGGACGCCGCTGTAGGGTAGGTTTAGGGTCGGGTTGGAATAGTTGTTTTTTGTTCTAAATGTTTGAAATCTAATGAAAAACCGCCGTGTTAGTATGAACTTCATCCAGTTTGTATGAAAATCCGACCAAGTTTGAACGAATTTCGTTTGGTTGTTCGGATTGTTGTTGAAATGTATGCGGGCAGCGTTGGGTGACAGCCTCCCACATCCATGTCCGCGGACTGATCCCCTGTCCGCGGCCGGATGCGGGAGGAAATTTACGAGCCGCCGTTGAAGATGCCCTTAGTGATTAGAAATGAGCAAACCCTTTGCAATGGCGAACGGTATGTTTGGTTGAGCAAAATCAACCATACGAAAAAAATTTATCATGGACAAAATATTGGTTTGGTGTTTTTTTACATGCGCATGCTCATGGGATAATTCTAATTAATATTCTTGTATATATTTTGCCAAAACATATATCCAACCTAAATACGGGCTAGTCAAAAATCTGTTTTTTTTATAAAAGGAGGATGACCCCCGGCCTCTGCATCTGGAAGATGCATGCAGCCATATTATTGATTATTCACAAGGACCATACAAAGTATTACATCAATATGCCTGAATCCGCCATCTTGGCAACACCTGTCGCTACTCCTATCCATGTGATGAAGGGGTGCAGAAATGCTAGGCCAAATGCCCAGACCTCTCACCTAAGCCTAACATCTAATGCCGTAGGCCCCAACTGAGCCACATACCGGGTGTGGGGCACAAACCGGTCCGACGCACTCTCATGTGTCGTCGCCGCCGTCTTCCACTGGTCCATCTTCAGAGCAGATATTGACGCGTCAACCTTGCCAGGCCTCTCTGCCATCGACGCCACCATGACGCCAGACAGCGTCCCCCTCCTGCGCGAGTCCATCTCCAAGCATCGGATGCCAAGTCTCCACTGCACCACGCTGCCGTGATCAGCCGCCATCAATGTTTAAGATGAACCACCGCTCACCAAAGAAACCGACCACCGCTCCCTCGAGTCCGTGTACACCTCCAAGAATGACGCCCCCAAGGGGGAAACGACACAATAGCGCCGCCGTCATCCGATCTACTGATCTAGGGTTTCCCCCAGAGGTAGCAGATAGCGGTCTTGAACTTCTCCTCGGCGATGCCTTCAAGAAGGGAACGCCGCATAACAGCGCCGTCACCGCCGGCCTTGGCATGTGGCCGAAAGCAGGTTTTCACCCGGATCTGAAGAAAGGACCTCCATCAAGCAACTTGTACACGAACCGCCGCCATCTCTGCCGGGGACTGGACGGAGAATCCAGGCCGCCGCCGCCTGACCGGCCATGGCACCACCACGGTGCCTAGGCCGGCGTCGTCAGGCCCACCATGCCCGCCTGTAGACGCCCTCCAGATCCGCCGGCCCGCCGAAGCCCATCTGGGCACGGCGAGATCCGCGATCTGGGCCGCCGCCACAGGGGCTCCTCTGCCGCGGTATGGCGCCTGGGCTGACGCCGCTGTCACACTCGCCGCCGGGAACCCGCCGCTCCACGCCGCCGGTGCCCCGCAGTTCCATGTGCCGCCGCCGCCAGGGGAAGACGCAGCCACCGCGCGAGGGGGAAAGCCCCGCCGCCGCCATCACTGGCCAGGCTACGGGAGTGGCCTCCGGCGGCGGCAGGGGAGAGAGGACGGGGGAGGAGGCCTTTGGGCCGGCGGCGGCAGATCGCCCCCCGTGTCGCCTAGGTTAGACGACGCGGGGGCCATCAAGCATGTTGGAGTGATCAACGACATGTTTGGCATCAACCTCAGAGTAATCGCCCTATGTTGGTGGAACAAGGCGATGGTGACAAGGATCTGTGATGTAGTGACAATATCACACATTCAGCATGGCATCTTGGGAAGATACTCCGTAAACGTTAGTGCAGCGAATAAAGATACGCTTTTGGATTTCATTTTCCTCTCTTTGCTTCTTTTGATGAAGACCCTGACTAAATCATACTCTATCAAGGCATGTGAAGCAGTTTTGGTGTAAGACTTTTCTCTGCTCATATGTCACTGACCATACATTGGGATAAAGTATTTTCCGAGCTCAAAACTGCTTGTTTTATTTACAGGAGAAAATATTACAATAGTCCCAACATGCTCAGTATAATAGTTGGTCAGGTTAAGGCTGCAGAGCCATTTGGCCCAAGTCTGTGCAACTCAATTGATAAAAGTCTTGTCACTGAAAATAGCAAATAAATACTACAGGATTGAACGAGTCTCCGAACAAGTCGGTCAATGATGGAGGAAATATAATGGAGCACTCAGCGCTGGGCCTCAAGTGGCCGTTGCTGTTTCCCAGTCTTTCCGTCAACGGTGCTCCTCTGTGCATTTTGATGTTGTTGTTTGCGTTACTTGGTTGAACGAAAGGACAAAAGAGAAGGGCGAAGCGCACGCTGGATGGACGGACGGAGGCCATTATCGGTTGTGCTCGCCGCTCAGTGCTCCACCCACCAATGCCAAGCAGCCAAGTGACGCCGTGACAAGCCTCGATTGCGACCTCGTCGCCAAGATTACATTTTTCTCATGGGGAGTGCTTCGGTACAACCCCCCCTAAAACGTATATTGGGCAGGATGGTCATTTCACATTAGGTATAGGAATACCCACCCGACGCCGTACGTCCGCGCGCGTCGTCGTACGTCCGCCCTTGTATTCCGCACCCGTCGCCGTACGCCCGCCCGCGTATGCTGCACCCGTCGCCGTACGTCGCCACCGTACGCCCGCACGTCTCCACGTTGGCGTCGATAGTTGTGGGGAAAAAAAAACGTCACGGGAGCCGGCGACGCCCACCGTCGTAACCCTAAACCCTAAACACATCCACGTAGTCGCCGTCTCCACGTCGCCCGGGTCGCCGCCCAAACAGCCCGCCGCGCGTGCCCCGCCGCCGTTGCTGCTGCCGCCGCGTTCCTTTGCCGTCGCCCGGATGGCCGCCCACCCGTGATCTTCGTCGCCGCCTTCCTCCCCGGACTCCGTCTGCCTCGACCGGCCATCATCCTGACGCCGTCGACGCCTGCCTCGGCCGGCCAGCAACGTCACGCCGTCAGCGCGTTCGTCGTCGGACAAAATGGATCCATCTGACATCCTCGCCGCCGTGCAAGAGGTTGGTTTGACTGTAACCAATGTGCGATGTCGTTGTGCTTGATGAAGTAATTATTTTAGGGATGATGTTACATGGTGTTCGATTGATCTTAGAATTTTCTTATACATGTATAGATAGAGGAGGAGGGCGATTATGATGGCGATGATTACGGCGACGACAACGGATCCTCGTCACTGAATATGGACGAACCTGTTGAGGAGAACTACATGAGTTTGGATGAATCTTATAGTGGCAATGTAAGTGTGATCAATGTTGATAAAAACATAAATACGATCAACCGCACGGACACTTACATGTTTTTTTGCATCATGCAGCGACATGACGATAATGATGATGATATGGATATAGATGATTCATTTGCTGAAAGCGCACTCCAGGTATGTTTTAAAAAAAATTAGGAGAAGAAATGACATAATAACCGCATGAGCGCTTACATGTATTTTTTAAAAATGTGTGCAGATGGACGCGGACGGGGACTTTGTGAGGAATATTGTGGATGATGAAAGTGACAAATCGCACATTGATGCATCTCATGATGACAGCTCCAGCAAAAGTTTTGAAACTTACATTCATTATATATTAAAATAATAACTGACTGACATACATGGTTTTATGCCTTAATTTACAGGGAGATGTAGATGGTCCTAGCGGGATGGATGAGCATGTTGTTGATGATCTGTTTAATTTTGACATCGGATTTGATGAATATCAGCAAGATTCATTGGACAGGCATTGGAAGGTCATGAGGAAGACGTTCAGGTCACTAGGAGAGGCTTACATTTTCTATAACCAGTATGCTAAGGAACGTGGTTTCAGCGTTAGAAAGGACTCGCTGAAATTTTCAAAAGGTCCTGAGGGAGGTATGCGCTTGAGGAAGTATGTGTGTTCGAGAGCTGGGAAGCGACAGGCAAAATTTTGTACAATGGAAGGAAGGACACGCAGGCTCAGAGCGGAGACTCGATGCTTCTGCGATGCACATATAACTTTGAAGCTTGATAAAGAGCGTGACGTTTGGTATGTCAGCAGTTTCAGTGATGATCACAGTCACGTTCTAGCTAGACCGGATGAAGTCCCGTTTCTCCGGTCTCATAATCAGATAAAAGAATTTCAGAAAGCTGAGATCTTAACTATGGCAGGTGCTGGAATCAGGAAACATATGATTTATGATAATTTTGTCAGTAGGTACGGGTCATATGCAAAGGCTGGTTTTGGGAGGAAGAAGCTTTATAACATGTGTTATAGAGAGAAAATGAAGTTGCTTGCACAAGGTGATGCAGACACTGCCATTGGGATCATGATGACCAGAAAAGACAGGGATCCAGATTTCTTCTTTGAGCACACCGTCGATGATGAAGGAAGGCTGAAAAACCTATTCTGGTGTGATTCTCAATCACGGCGAGACTATGTTGACTACGGTGATGTGACCGTCTTCGACAGCACATACATGATGAATAGGTATGGCATGCCATTTATACCTTTCGTCGGTCTGAACAACCACCGTTGCACCACGGTATTCGGTTGTGCTATTGTGTCTGAAGAGACGGAAGATACATATGTCTGGCTGCTTCAGACGTTTTTGAGGGCTCACTGTCAGAAGAGGCCCAGGTCAGTAATTACTGATGAAGATGCAGCTATGATTAAGGCCATCAGAAAGGTACTTTCGGACGTTTGGCATCGTCTTTGCTCGTGGCATATTGAGAAGAACATGCAGAAACACCTTCACCATAAGTCTCTAAAGGAGTTCAGGTCTCTACTTTATTATGCCACTTCAAAAAAAGTATTTGAGGAGAGATGGGCAGCGTTTACCGCCAAATGGCAGTCGGAGAAAACAAAGACATGGTTATGTAGGATGTACAAGAAGAAAAGGCTTTGGGCTGCATCATATATGTCTGGTGGGTTTTTCCTAGGTATGCGAAGTAACCAGCGAAGTGAGAGTCTGAATTCATGCCTTCACATGCATCTAGACTCCGGTATGACTATTGTTGACATGATTGTGCACTATGAGAACTGCATAGTTCGTCTTCGTGAGAACGAGGCGCATGACGATTACACAATCACACAGACAGACCCAGTACCAGTCCTGGACGAGTGTAAAGACATTGAGAAATCAGCTGCCCGTGAGTTCACTGCGGCAAACTTTTATATCTTACAGGAAGATATGAAGAAGGCACGGGAGCTTGAGGTCCTTGAGAGACTGAGAGGAGCAGACACTCACAGATTCATACTGACATGGAAGGAAAATAGGGATATCAGATTCACTGTGGACTACACCCCAGGTAACTCCGAACAAACCGTGAAGTGCAGTTGCAGAAGTATGGACCGCAAAGGACTTCCTTGCAAACATATTCTTCACGTTTTGATTCAGTTACGCTTACGTGAGATACCTAGGTGTTTAGTACTGCGGAGGTTCAGCAAAATTGCAAGGGGTGGACTTCCCGTGAAGCGCACTAGCGATCTGTTTGCGTGGGGATGGGCAGGTACAGGGGAGAGAGCTAGGTACAGCGAGTTGACTATCTTATCTGCCGAAGCATCTCATAAAGCATGCCATAAACCATTTTTGTTCGACAAGTTGAAGGCGGCTCTGAGGGACATAATAGATAATGATTACACTGAGGAGGATGAGCCTGGTGCAGAGCAAAAGTTTGTGAATGACGATGCATTTGAGCCTAATCGAGATCATGTTCTGGTTCGTGATCCCGCAAAAATTAACACCAAAGGCGCACCAAAACAGAATGTTAAAGGCCGCGGTAAGGGTGGTTCTGATGTCACTAAAAATGGGCGACCTAAAGCTTTTGATGAGAAAAGCAAACGTCAATGTGGCCAGTGCGGTCTTCCGGGTCATTATAAGTCCACATGCCCTCAAAATCCTAAGTACGATTTACGTATGTTCATGTCAATCTTGTTGTTCTCTAAATTTATTTGTTTTTAGTGAATTAACACATATCTTACTGTTTTTTATGCAGGAACTTTGCTTGATTTCCGGAGGATGGAAGATTACTTAGCCCTTCGATTGAAGACAGTTTCTTGATGGATTGCTTCTATCTACGAGATCATTTTTAATTTCTAAATGTTAGATTATGTTATACGAGACTTATTTTACTTTGTTGATGTCAGACTATGTGCTACGATACCCACATAACTATTGTTGATGCCAGACTATGTTATGCAAGAAGTATTTTTACTCTGTTTATTTGGATGTGTTGATGATGCACTGTAGACCGTCACTGTATACTGTTGCTGTTCTGCACTGTCGCCGTCGCTTATTCCGCGGTCGTTTTTAGTTTTTTTTTTATAAAAAAAAGCCCGACCAGTGGGCCGGCCAGTCTATCATTACACTGACCGCACCGGCGACACGGTCCCACAGGGCAGCGTCGGACGGCGGTACCAAGCGAGTAAACCAGAGGAGTCTGACTGCCTCTGTGGCGCCGGCTATTTAAGCCGGTCGTCGCGCCCTCCGTCGGGTGAGGTGGGACTAAACAAATCCGCACCGGTTCCCGTCGCCCCGCGGGGTAGTTGGGCCGTCGTGTGTCTTGATTGAAAGCTTTATTGGGCCGGGCCACGCGGTCACGCGCGTCGCTCCCGACACGGCGGCGGCGATGGATCGGGCGGGCACTTTTTTTTTGCCGACGTGCAAAGAATATAAGCCGGTCGGGCGGGCATTTTTTTTAACAAAATATAACTACAGAAAACATGGACTGTTTTATTCGAACAAGTAGACGACGGCATAAGTATGCATATGAGTAATTGAACTTTAAAGACGACGGCACAAAGACAAAATAATAATCCAAATGTCATTCTCAACTTTAATATTCAAACAAGTAGTGCCTTCTTCATCAAAAAATATCAGAGTCAAAATAAATGCAAACATCATTTGAGCCTAAAAAATTTTCTGTTACATAAAATTTGCCGCATTTATTTCTTCTTTGCAAGCCGGGTAACTTTGTCTTTCACACCGTTGAGCGTATTTCTCTCCGAAAAAATAAGCTGCGCAATCATTAGGTCCCTTGATTTATCAATTGACCCCTGTTACAAATTCATATTAGTCCAATGTGAATTGTATTACATAATGAATTAAATTAAATATGCACATTTCAAAAAGAACCACACCTGCGAAAAATGGCTTGTCCATTTTTCATCGTCCCAGTATTGAAAGCAACGAATGACAAATATTCCACATGAGTTGCTGGTTCATACATACAACGATTCATAAGTTTGCATTTCAGGTAAGATATTAAAATAATGTGAAAGTATATACGCACCCATCTTCCTGTTGTGGCATCTTATACGTTTTAATAGGCCATGTAGACACATCCGGATAATTCACAGCACCGCTCGCATTCGCATCACGTATGTCTTCTCCAAGTTGTTTTCTCTGTTCATATGAATGATAGCACGCAAAGGATTTATGTTAGTTCAATTACGAAATGATAGTTTCAATATGCCCATGTAAATTTATAACGTACCAGCTCCTCAACTTTTTCTTTAACTTCACTGTCAAGTTCGCGTCCCATCAAAGAATCAAGAACCTGAAACTCTTCCTTCGGGCGATGCATGACGACCGAAACCCAGTGGGTATTTCCCTTATTAAGAGGAATATAAGTCTGCATCACAATGAATATACGATGTAATCAACACATACTGTTTCATTATTTATATCCCATATATGCATACATTAAGCCAGTCGAACTTACCTTATCTTTTTTAAAATACTCATCGGCGCATCTATTCACGGGTCCATTCTTCTTCGCCACTACTTCGTTCTCATTTTTTCCTAGCTCGGTGTCTGGTCTAAATTCAAGTAACCAATTTACCAGCCAGGTCGGCATTATATGATGATCGTCACCAACTACTCCCGACAGATACGAGGAATAAGCATTGATAACCTGCAAATAATGTAAAGGATGTATAACAGTTCCAATACGCAGTGAACAGTAATATAAAACACAACAATAACTTACATCACCGGTTAGCCATTGATGGTTAAGAATCTTGCAAGCCCTCTCTGCACTAAGACCTTCGCGCATGCCATCATTGAATATGTCCTTCTTTCTATGTTTTTGTGAGTGCTCATAAGCACGGACAAACTTAACAGACGCCTTCACCACATCGTATTCATCACTAGAATTTTGAAAGACTTCTTTCTCGAATAGTTCTGCAGCACATAACTCTAACATGTTACTAAATCAATGATACGTAGTAAGTTCAACGCAAAAACAATTAGAAAAAGCTGAAAATTTATAAAACTCACTTGCTTTTGCAGAACGTTTTGCACGCTTCGTCGGTTTAGTAACCACATAAGGAGACTTCACAAGGTTTGATACCTTGCGCTTCCGTTTCCCAACAACCTCCTCCGGTACCTCATCTTCTCCAATAGAATCAACTGATCCACGTGATGCGATTTCATCTGTTCCTAAAGATGTAACGGATTTCTCATCTGATACCTCAGGAACTTCAATAGGATCATCTTTATCACCCTTGAAACTATCCCAATATTTAGGTGTGCAATAATAAGGTCTCTTTTCTTCAGAATCATTAAGATCATCTTCATCATCCTCTTGCACATTCTTTTTTGCTGGTGTTTTCAAATCGTCCATATCAGGATGATATACCCATTCTTTACGAGGGTCTCCACCATAGTTTCTAGATTCAATGTTATCACTATACTCATTCTCTTCTTCTTTTTCAGTATCACCGGCTTTGTAGAAGACACCGCTTTTGTTAAATTTCTCTATCACCCTCTGTGATTACAAATAAGTTTTATTTAGTTATGGTGACACATCAAAAAACAAAATGAACGGAAAAAAAACAAAACTTGTACCTGTGCGCATAGCTCTGGCATACGAATCATATCCTTACGAATATGCTTCAGCTCAGTCAAAATCCGATCCATAATAGGGTTCTGGCTAGCGGAAGCCTCAGATGTACTAACACCTTTCCTCCTTCCTGTAATGTTAGACTTTTTCGTTCTGCTTTTCTTGTTTTTTTCAGCTTGTTCCACTCTAATTTTGTTTAATCGGTAATCTTCAGTTATGGTGTCATCGATCTACAACATTAAGAATCATACATTCAAACTGTAATTAATAATTCATTGCAGGAATTAAATGGAAAAAATAGATTGCACGTATTACCATCCCAACACCACGGCCATATTGAAAGTCATACTTGTCTCTTTTCTCCGCTGCATCTTCTTTCCAGTTCCTCATCAAGGGGCTCAACAGCGCTAACGGATCATACTGCGGACCGGTGCTTGGCTGCACCTTCTCCCAATATAGATACTGCAAAACAAAAAAACAATCACTTAGCATGTGTTACACTATTATTACATAATACAAATGTTCAATTTACTAAATATATCATACCTGCAGAAGTGCTAGGTTGCCACGTGGCCATTCCCTAACACGGCCGGGCTGCAAGACCATACCAATCTCCGACAAAACCTCAAAGTGAACGCGTTCCAGTTGAACTTTTTTATCGCCCTGACATCTTGCACTAGCGCATAATAATTTTTCGGAATGTACTCATCAGACACTGGTGCAATTATAGTCCCTAACAGGACGAGAAACGACATCTGAACAAATTCATCATCCGCGTTTTTATTCCTCACAATCTTGTCAATGAGATCATCAATCATGATTTTCCCATTCTTTCTGTTAACAAAATTAACTGGAATTTTTTTCATTGCTTTCCCTTGGTCCATACTCAAAAAACTAGAAACATCAACTCCTTCATTCTTCCAACCAAATATAGCATACACATCATCAGGCCTCAGTGAAATCAACCCTTTCCAGCTGTCTCTTGGACCATGAATTTTTTACTACTAGAATTGTAACCTTGAATCATAAACTGAAGCAAAATGTCACGCATCTTAACCGAAGGTATTCGTAACATACCCTCCATCTCTGTTTCATAAAATGAAAAGCGCTGACTTGGTGTTAACTTATTAACAAGACTAACCCACTTTTCTACGGAACATGCAATCGCACCATCGATGTCCATACTGCATATAATATTATCTATGTCGCGTTGCATGCAACTGAGATGTTATATTATGAAGAGTAGACATATATTGAACAAGTGTTGAACAAAATACCTATCCGACGGCGACGCCGGCGGCAGCTGGGAAACAACAGGGCGGTGAAGGCGGCCGGTGACGGCGGGCGTTGACTGCGGGCATTGCCGGCAAGCGGGGAACAAGCGGTGTGGGCGGCGGCGGCGGCGGCCGACGCGGATTCAGGGCGGACGTCCAGAGTAGGGATCAGATCGGGCGCGTCGTCGACACCTGTGGCCAAAAAGCGCATGCACGATGTGATTGGGCCCCGACGTCCGAGGTTGTCGGGAATATTCCCTCAGATAGCGACGGCTCGTGGATATTTTTTTGGCGTCGGGCTCGTGGAGATTTTTTTGGCGTCGGGCCCGCGGAGATTTTTTACTCCCACACCGCTAGACTTCGACGGCTTTGTTTTTTCTACTATTATTTGTTGCAGGGCATGGTGACGATGACGAGCACTTGTGTTTTTGAGATGCCGCACCTCTGTTTTTGTTGACCTTTGATTCATGTATATATGTAAATTCTATGAAAATGTAGCATAGGAAATGTGAATTCATAACTCTATGGTTGATGTAATCTATTGATTTTGATGTGTCTATGTTATGAATATTCTGAGTAATGAAATACCTATTAATATTAAGTGCTACAATAACCATGCGCTGCACGCACGACAAAATTTGTCGCGTTTCGAGGCTGTATGGATTTTCTATGATTTTCCTGGCCGAAAACCCCTAAAATACTGCCCGGACGTGACGCAACGTGCGTTCGTTGTTGGATTTCGTTCATTTTTGGCGTGGGGTACCGCGGTGGGGCCCCACACGCCCTGCCAAAAGTTGGGTAGATTCCGTGAAAGCGCTCGGGTACTTCATGTGGAAGGCGGTGGTTTCGGTATGGAGGGAATGGACACTCGGTCGTGCGTCTCTCCTTCGCATCCGCCAAATGGGCTCATTTTTTTTCCACGTGGTACAATGACCATGCGCACCACGCATGACAAATTTTGTCGCGTTTCGACGCTGTTTGGATTTTCTACGAATTTCCGGGCCGAAAACCCCTAAAATACTGCCCGGACGTGACGCAACGTGTGTTCGTTGTCAGATTTCGTTCATTTTTGGCGTGGGGTACCGCGGTGGGGCCCCACACGCCCTGCCAAAAGTTGGGTAGATTCCGTGAAAGCGCTCGGGTACTTCATGTGGAAGGCGGTGGTTTCGGTATGGAGGGAATGGACACTCGGTCGTGCGTCTCTCCTTCGCATCCGCCAAACGGGCTCATTTTTTTTCCACGTGGTACAATGACCATGCGCACCACGCACGACAAATTTTGTCGCGTTTCGACGCTGTTTGGATTTTCTACGAATTTCCGGGCCGAAAACCCCTAAAATACTACCCGGACGTGACGCAACGTGCGTTCGTTGTCCGATTTCGTTCATTTTTGGCGTGGGGTACCGCGGTGGGGCCCCACACGCCCTGCAAAAAGTTGGGTAGATTCCGTGAAACCGCTCGGGTACTTCATGTGGAAGGCGGTGGTTTCGGTATGGAGGGAATGGACACTCGGTCGTGCGTCTCTCCTTCGCATCCGCCAAACGGGCTCATTTTTTTTCCACGTGCTACAATGACCATGCGCTGCACGCACGACAAAATTTGTCGCGTTTCGAGGCAGTTTGGATTTTCTACGAATTTCCAGGCCGAAAACCCCTAAAATACTGCCCGGACGTGACGCAACGTGCGTTCTTTGTCGGATTTCGTTCATTTTTGGCGTGGGGTACTACGGCGGGGCCCCACACGCCCTGCCAAAAGTTGGGTAGATTCCGTGAAAGCGCTCGGGTACTTCATGTGGAAGGCGGTGGTTTCGGTATGGAGGGAATGGACACTCGGTCGTGCGTCTCTCCTTCGCATCCGCCAAACGGGCTCATTTTTTTTCCACGTGGTACAATGACCATGCGCACCACGCACAACAAATTTTGTCGCGTTTCGATGCTGTTTGAATTTTCTATGAATTTCCGGGCCGAAAACCCCTAAAATACTGCCCGGACGTGACGCAACGTGCGTTCGTTGTCCGATTTCGTTCATTTTTGGCGTGGGGTACCGCAGTGGGGCCCCACACGCCCTGCCAAAAGTTGGGTAGATTCCGTGAAACCGCTCGGGTACTTCATGTGGAAGGCGGTGGTTTCGGTATGGAGGGAATGGACACTCGGTCGTGCGTCTCTCCTTCGCATCCGCCAAACAGTATAATTTTTTTTCCGCGTGCAACAATGACCATGCGCTGCACGCACGACAAAATTTGTCACGTTTCGAGGCTGTATGGATTTTCTATAATTTTCCGGGCCGAAAACCCCTAAAATACTGCCCGGACGTGACGCAACGTGCGTTCGTTGTCCAATTTCATTCATTTTTGGCGTGGGGTACCGCGGTGGGGCCCCACACGCCCTGCCAAAAGTTGGGTAGATTCCGTGAAAGCGCTCGGGTACTTCATGTGGAAGGCGGTGGTTTCGGTATGGAGGGAATGGACACTCGGTCGTGCGTCTCTCCTTCGCATCCGCGAAACGGGCTCATTTTTTTTCCACGTGGTACAATGACCATGCGCACCACGCACGACAAATTTCGTCGCGTTTCGACGCTGTTTGTATTTTCTACGAATTTCCGGGCCGAAAACCCCTAAAATACTGCCCGGACGTGACGCAACGTGCGTTCGTTGTCCGATTTCGTTCATTTTTGGCGTGGGGTACCGCGGTGGGGCCCCACACGCCCTGCCAAAAGTTGGGTAGATTCCGTGAAACCGCTCGGGTACTTCATGTGGAAGGCGGTGGTTTCGGTATGGAGGGAATGGACACTCGGTTGTGCGTCTCTCCTTCGCATCCGCCAAACGGGCTAATTTTTTTTCCACGTGGTACAATGACCATGCGCACCACCCACGACAAATTTTGTCGCGTTTCGACGCTGTTTGGATTTTCTACGAATTTCCGGGCCGAAAACCCCTAAAATACTGCCCGGACGTGACGCAACGTGCGTTCGTTGTCCGATTTCGTTCATTTTTGGCGTGGGGTACCGGGGTGGGGCCCCACACGCCCTGCCAAAAGTTGGGTAGATTCGGTGAAAGCGCTCGGGTACTTCATGTGGAAGGCGGTGGTTTCGGTATGGAGGGAATGGACCCTCGGTCGTGCGTCTCTCCTTCGCATCCGCCAAACGGGCTATTTTTTTTCCACGTGGTACAATGACCATGCGCACCACCCACGACAAAATTTGTCGCGTTTCGATGCTGTTTGGATTTTCTACGAATTTCCGGGCCGAAAACCCCTAAAATACTACCCGGACGTGACGCAGCGTGCGTTCGTTGTCGGATTTCGTTCATTTTTGGCGTGGTGTACCGGGGTGGGGCCCCACACGCGCTGGCAAAAGTTGGGTGCATTCCATGAAACCGCTGGCAAAAGTTGTGTTCGTTGTCGGATTTTGTTTATTTTTCGTGTGGGATCCCCGGGTGAGTCCGCACACGCCCTGCCAAATGTTTTATTGGTGTGTGCCATTCGCATTCTTTCATCGTTGCTAAATATTTCTTCCCGGACCGACGACTTTTTCCTCACTATTCAAAAATATTTTTTCGTAATTTTGAATATGTTCTCATTCTCGGTATTATCATACTAAACCAACAATATCTTGCACTAGTTATCTTTTGTTCAGGGTTCTCTGTGTAAAAGTCTGTGTTCTCCGGCGTCGCGAGATGTTTCGTCTGTGTGTAGACGTGGTCGTCTCTTGTACTAGTTTTTATCTCTAATGGACACGTCTTCGGTACTCAAAAAAAAAATCTTGCACATAACAAATAACAAACATTCAAACAAACTAACTTTTTTCATTCTAATTTCATTGAACATAGATATATTTTACATACTTCATCCAAACATAAACGAGTTCATCCAAACATAAACGAGTTCATACATAGTTCATACTTAAACGAGTTCATACATAGTTCATACTTAAAAAGATAAAAAAAAAACTGCTCCTCGTCCTCGTCGTCGCTACCCAGGAGATCGATGACGTCCGGGCCGTCACCGTTGTCGTCGCCGTCGTCGTCGCTCACCCGGGCTAAGCGGTCCCAGTCGATGTCGTCCTTGTCCGGGGCCTGCGCCGCCAACGGCACCACTGGCGGAATCGCCGCCGCCGCCTGGATCGCTGCCGCCTGCTCGGCGGCCTCCCTCGCAGCAGCCGCCGCCGCCTCTGCCGCCGCTGCCGCCGCAGACGCCCGCAGTGCGACGAGGTAGCCCGGCGTATCTTCGGGATCGCCGTCCTCCCGGAGAACAACCTGCTCCGGCGGCAGTTCCACCTCCTGCGGGGCGGGGGGGTCGGCGGGCGCCGGCGCAGGGGCCCGACGGCCGCGTGCATCTCGACGGGTGCGGGGAGGCGCGGGAGGGGCAAGAAGGCGGCGGCGGTCGCCGGTGAGGTCGGGCGTGACGCCGGACTCCGCCAGCCGTTTCGCGCTGATGACGGCATCGTACTGCTTGCTGTCCCAAAACGCGTGCCGGCCGAGGATGTTGCAGCGGCCGCCGGCGTGCGTCCGCTTCTCCTCCGGGGTCGCACCGGGCCCGCGCGTCGGGTAGCCGTCTTTGTCGATCTTCCAGTCGTGCGGAAGACGGCAACCCGGCGGCACGAGGAGCCCGTACCGGAACCGCTCCTCCGTCTCCGGCGTGCCTAGGTTAGACGGCCACGCGCTCGGGCCGTCGTCGCCGCCGGTGCCGGAGCTGCTGCCGCGGTGGAAAGCCATGTCGCCGGCGGGCTTTTCGGAGGTGGACGTGAGGAGGGGTCGGGGGAAGAAGTGGTGCGAGCGGCGACGGGCGGACATGGTGCTTTTTATGGGCAAAAGGAAGCGGAGCCGGCGGCACGCGTCGCGACGGGGGAGTGGGGGGTGGGTGGACGGCATTAATGCCCACGGGAGGCGACGGGACTGGGCGGCGGGGCGGCAGTCGAGGGGAGGGACGGGGCGGCAGTCGAGGGCGGCAGTCGAGGGCGGCGGGGCGCAGTCCACGCGCCACGACGCGTTTCCACCGGGCGACGCGCCGCGATTGACGAACCGTTTGACCACCACGCGCGTACACGTACGTCTGACCACCGACGCGCGTACACGTACGTCCTCAGCGTAAAAAAAAAACCGCCGTCTACGCCGCGGGAGGACGTACGTCGCCGGGCCGCGCGGGTACGGCGCGGGGGTGGGGCCGGGCCTAGGTGGAGGGGGAATGACCATCCTGCCCTTGTTTAAGTTTTTAGGCGAAGGGGTATAGGACGATCTGAACCGTTGATGTGTCTAGGGGTGTTGTACCGAAGAAGTGTTTTCTCATTTTGGCCCATAGGATTGGCTACTGCAGCTCGGGGACCCAACTGTCAGTGTGAATACCTGATAGTCCGGGCCTCAATTTAGACAGTTTGATAGTAGTAACATTTGTCCAGTGGTAGAAGTATTGCGTAAGTTACTCACTACGCTCACTCGGCGTGTTGAAACAGGGGAGACAAAGCTCAGTTATTCCATCTAGCGCATGATTCCGTGTCTCGCGCTATTGTCTTTGCCCTGTATGTAAACTCACAACAGGTTTCCGCAAAAGAGGTAGTAGTACCATGAGCCGCGACCAGAGCTAAAAGCACACTCCGGCAAAAAGTGTTGAGGTTGCATGACTAGTGGCCTGAGACCCAAAAGCTCACTCCGGGAGCGTCCAAACCTGGCTCCCCAGCGCATAATTGAAGTTTTTTTTTTCTGACATTGGCGACATAATAAAATGGTGTCACCAAAATGTAGGGGGAAAACCCAAGTTTCTCCGGCTGGACACGCGGTAACTGGTAAGGCAGGGATAGGCAATCGCCGACCGGAAACGTGGTCAGACTCTAGCATTTATTTAGTACTCCGGCTACTCTGAAAACTTGATAGCGTATCACTCGTCGGCCGAGAGTCCGTATGTAGTCAGACGACTCACACGGTTCGACACCTGTGTCGTGTGGAAGCAGTCGTCGTCGTTTTTTTTTTTTTGAAACAAGACAAAAGACTTGTCATTTTCATTGATTAAGAAGAAGATTTAGACAAAAGCCGCGTGGCGGCTAAAAAGAAAAATGTCTACTCTCGCGACATTACAATACTAAGCTGCTTGGCTCCCGCCAAAGTCCAAAGATGGGCCTCCTCTTTGATTTTTGCGATAACAATGGAGGTCGGGGCGGAGACATTTTGAAAAATTCTTGCGTTGCGCTCCTTCCAAATTTCCCACGAGACAAGCATCATCAAGGAGGCGATGGCCTTCCTGCAGTCACCTCCACCATTAACCGCCTTGAGCCACCAATCTCTAACAGAGTCTTCATGACGCCAAATCATTGGCGAGGAGTGAAGGATGCCAAGCCAAGTGCAAATTTCGGTCCAAATCCGGACAGTGAACCTACATTGGAATAGGAGGTAAGCAGCAGATTCTTGCACTTGCTTGCAGAGAGGGCACAAATTGCAATTTGGCCAACCTCGCCGCAGTAAACGATCGGCTGTCCAAACACGATTTTGGAAGATCAACCAAGAAAAAATTGCATTTTGGTGGAGCCCACATCTTCCAAATTGTAGCATTCATTGGACAAGAGGAGAGACCGGCAAATTGCGACATGTAAGCCGAGGAGGCGGAGTACTCGCCACTGTTTGTGAACTTCCAAGTTATGGTGTCTTGGCTTCCCTGGTTGAGGGTTACATCAGCAAGCATCTCCCACAGGGTTGCAAATTCCTGAATATGGGCCAGGGTTAGCCCCTGCTGAGTGTCAATCTGGCGAATCCAAAAGTTGTTGTCAAGAGCTTTCCTGACCAAGCACGTTTTCTTTTTTGACAACTCAAAAATCTTTGGCGCAATGTCTTTAGGCCGGAGGCCGTCCAGCCATGGAGATTCCCAGAACTTAGCTTTGTTTCCATCTCCGATGCACACTCGTGTGGCAGCGGCGAAGAGATCTTTGTCGTTGCTAGTACAACGTTCCTGAGCCAGACCAAGTGTCGTGGTATTTTCACGGCAGATGCTCTCGTGAGAGAACTTAGGTGTGAGGCCAAAACGCATCTAAGAGGTAGCTTGAGAGGGGTTCAGCGGGACGCGAGACGCGAGGTTTTACCCAGGTTCGGCCCCTCACGGTGGAGGTAAAAGCCTACATCCTGCTTGATTGATATTGATCATGAAGGTCTCGGTTACAAAGGAGGTGTTACGAAGCCTCTAATCTCGAGAGCCTCTAATCTGTCTGTCTAGACCTAATCTCTCCTTGCTTTTTCCTCTGGGGGTGCCTTGCCCCTCCTTATATAAGTTGGAGGGGAGGCTTACATGAAGAGTCCTAGTCGGACTCGGATCTAATCTCATCTGCCTTCTTATCACGGGCCTTCTACCGCGGGCGACTTACCGCGGCCTTCTCATCTTGGGCTTCTCATCTTGGGCTTATCTTTCCCCGGGCGACTCAAGCCTTCGGGCGGCTTTCAGCATAAGCCTCAGGGCGGCTTTCATCATAAGCCTCAGGGCTGCTTACAGCATAAGCCTCAGAGCTGCTTCAGCATAAGCCTCAGGGCGGCTTTCAGCATAAGCCTCAGGGCGGCTTTCAGGATAAGCCTCAGGGCTGCTTTCAGCATAAGCCTCAGGGCTCATCTTCAGGGACTCCTAATCGTGGGGTATATCCCCGCATTAGCCCCCAGTTTAATTTGGATTTATACATATTAAACTTATCCCTTTTGCTTCTTTCTTTTGGAGAAAATCCAGGTCTCTTCACTATATTCATTTGAGCCGGCTTCCAAACTCTTGGCTTGATAAAAAAGTTAAGACTTAAAATATCCTTCTAGTGCTGATCAGATTTGAATGCTCCGGCTTGATGATCTTTAAAACTTTATCAAATTGTGATCGTCGAAGTTTCCGGGTTAAGATTGATAATGCTGAGTCATGATTGTTGCTGACATCGAGTCATGTAATTGATCCTCCTGGGTTTTTAAAGCTGATTCCTTGCAAGATGTGTCACTCCAATCCGGGTCTTCTTAGCCCGGGAACATTTGAGTTTTTTCTTCCAATTCCAATATATATGTCTACTGTAACCTCCAAGTATTAAGAGGGGAACGTAGTGATAGCTTTAAGACTTGCTTCAATATAATATTGCAACTTTGGAGAAAACCGGATTGTGCATCTGAATCTTCAGTCATGAAAAAATCCTTGTACCTCCCATGTGTAGTCCCCAAGGGCCGGCTGTCTTCTTGAAACAGCCGGGTCTTAGATAGAGCGAAGAACCACTTGTAGTCCCCAAGAGCCGGCTGTCTTCTTGAAACAGCCGGGTCTTAGATAGAGCGAAGAACCACTTGTAGTCCCCAAGAGCCGGTTGTCTTCTTGAAACAGTCGGGTCTTAGATGCTTCCGTCTATTAATATTGTTCTTTCAGAAATATTTCTTTATAGAAAAACTTCGGGTTTGCATTAGCCCCCAAGTGCCATGTGGATTACTTGTAATCTGTGTGGAACTTTATCTGCATAACATACTGATTTCTCTTTCTTTCAGACCCAACTATCTTCACTGCGAACCCAGCTGGCCGACTGTCAAAAGGAGCTTAAATATGAACAAGAGCTGAGAGTCGCCGCTGAAGAAAGAGTGAAGTCTTTGGAGAAAACCGCGTCTGAGGTGGCTGCCAAGTTGGTCACTTTGACCGCTGAACATGAAAAAGAAAGGCAGCTCCTTGTCAAACGTGCTGAAGAAACTAAAGAAACTGAAGCACCGGATCCCATCAGAACTCCGAAGTTAAACGTGCTGAAGGAACTGAAGAAACTGAAGCAACTGAAGCATCGGATCCCATCAAAACTCCGAAGTTAAGCGTGCTGAAGAAACTGAAAGCCGCCTGAAGGCTGTCTCTGACGAGCTCAGCGATCTTAAACTTCACATCCGGCAAATGAACCATGCCATCTTCGGTAAGCCGCCAACTTAACCTGAAACCTTATATATATTGCTTTTATTTGGTAATTCTGACACCTTTTTCCCTTGCAAGCCCCAGAAGCGATAAACTGGTGAAGGAGATGAAGCTTGCAAAATTTCAAGCAGCTTATGGTGAAGACGGAAAGCGTGAAAAGCTCGGCTCTCTACCACCTCTCACGCTTACTCCTGAAGGCCGTAAGAACGAGTTTGCTCCTGATGTTGACTCTTCAAGCCTTATAGGCGCTGAAGAAGTTTTTGAAGCTTTTGCCAATGTTGACTGGAATGCTGATTATGCCCAGATAAATCCTTCAGCAGACGCGGCCTCAGCCGGAGGCAACAAGACCCAGGAGTAAAGCTGGAACCCTGAAAGCCGCCGTCCAACCAACGCTTGTAGTATATGTCTTGAACAATGATTCTGAAATGCACTCTGGTGGCCTTCTGTAATAGGTTTAGAAAACCTTGGTCCCTTGCCTTTAAATGCGTACTGGCTTCCTTGGGAAGTAAGTCTGATACCTTTGCATGAAGCTTCCTTATGAAAATTATTCTGGCTGCTTCTGAAAGAAATTGAATCCCTTGTATGATGCTGGCGGCTCTCGGCCAAACATAAAGATAGTCATAAAACTTGATAAGATGTATGAACTATTTTTAACAAGTATTAAACCAATAACTAAATTAGTCATGGCGGCTTATAGCCAGCAAACTTGCAGATGCGTAAGATAAAACCAGTATAATAAAAACTGGCGGCTCTCGGCCAGACACGAACATTAGAAAGAGTTCGTAAAGAAAAAATCATAAAACTCTCAAAAGCAGTGAATCTCAAGAAAGTTTTATCAAACTTGTAAGAAGATTGCAAAAGCCCCCAGTATGGTGGCGGCTCTTGGATCACCAATAACCCCAACCAAACCAGTTATTTTCTTCCCGTATGGTGGCGACTTCCAGTTTTACCAGCAGTTTGGCCCATAAGGTTTCTCTGATGCCCGTACACGGATGAAGGCTCTGGATTACCAGTAGCGCGACCCGCTTATAAGGTCTTTAACCCAATATGGTGGCGACTTCTGGATTACCAGTAAGTTCGGCCCATAAGGGTTGATGGTTTCAAGATGGTGAAGGCTTCTGGATTACCAGTAAGCATCATCCCATATGAGTCGTTTGTGCCCGTACACGAATGAAGGTTCTGGATTACCAGTAACACGACCCGCTTATTGGGTGCCTGTACACGGATGAAGGTCCTGGATTACCAGTAACACGACCCGCTTATTAGGACTTTAACCCAATATGGCGACTTCTGGATTACCAGTAAGTTCAGCTTCATAAGGGTTGACGGTCCCAAGATGGCGAAGGCTTCTGGATTACCAGTAAGCTCAACCCATATGAGTCTTTTTTGCCCGTACACGGATGAAGGTTCTGGATTACCAGTAACACGACCCGCTTATAGGGTGCCTGTACACGGATGAAGGTTCTGGATTACCAGTAACACGACCCGCTTATAGGGTGCCTGTACACGGATGAAGGTTCTGGATTACCAGTAACACGACCCGCTTATTAGGACTTTTAACCCAATATGGTGGCGACTTCTGGATTACCAGTAAGTTCGGCCCATAAGGGTTGGTGGTCCCAAGATGGTGAAGGCTTCTGGATTACCAGTAAGCACAACCCATATGGGTCTTTTTTTGTTCGACTAAGTGCAGGGTCCCTGTTAGGATTGACTTTACAAAGCTCAGGGTCCTGGAAGCGGGATTAACTTAGCGAATATGGTTGCAGCTGCTAACACAGGTGGATCTGCCAACTATTTCTTCAAAACTTCAAAAGCTTTCGCTGGCGGATTTTCCCTTCTTGAAGTCATCTGTTTTCTTCAGTTTCTGATACAGAGGGATAGCCTTTTCTGAGAACTTGATCCTTGCAAGTGATAGACTCCTCTTGAACCAGATGTTGAACCGGGTATTGGAAACTCAGAATTTTGTGAGAGATAGATTTCTCCTGAACCGGATGTTGAACCGGAAATTTTTCACCAATGTGGTAATAGTCCCTCACTACGAGGATCTTGAATTTGTAATAGCGGCCGATTCTACCGAGTCATACCGGTGTAGCCCCCAAGTCTTAAGTCGACTCGAGGAGTTGGCTTGAGATTTTCCATACTTGGCCATAGCATGAACCAGCATATAGTTGATAACTGTACATTGGAATGTGTTGAAGCTGGAGGTGAGGTGGCGAGTTGCTGAACTTCGCGATACTCATGTATATCTTTGGCGTTTGATAATGCCATGTGAATCCTCCGAAGGTTGAAGCTACTCGTGGCGGGTTGTAAATAATCCCGTATGAGTTGAGTCAGTAACCCGGTTGATGTTTCATCCTGGCTGGTTGTTGAAGTTAACCAAACTGATGTCGGTGACTTGTGTGTGACGGCATTGGAAGATAACAGCGGGCGAGTCAGGCTTCGGCATTGTAAGTCGGCCACGGGCGTTGGTGCAGAAAGATGCCAGCTGCATGACCTCCATATTTGTGGCACGATAATTGCTTCTTTGTATTGAGTAATTCTCCTGATATGTTTTATCAGAAGGTGTCCACCGCGGTGTTGGAAGACAACGGCGGGCGAGTCATGCTTCAGTGGCACATCCGTCGGGCGAAACCTTTCGATGAGCCAGACGAAACTTTCCGATGAGCCAGACGAAACTTTTCCGTGAGCCGGGCAAAACTTTCCGATGAGCCGGACGAAGCTTTTCGGAGGAACCGGGTGGAACTCTCCGATGGCTACTTCTGGAACTTTCCGATGAGCCGGACGAAACTTTCCGATGGCTACTTCTGGAACCTTTCGATGAGCCGGACGAAGCTTTCCGATGGCTACTTCTGGAACTTTCAATGAGCCGGACGAAATTTTCCGATGGCTACTCTTGGAACTTTCAATGAGCCGGACGAAATTTTCCGATGAGCTACTCTTGGAACTTTCAATGAGCCGGACGAAACTTTTCGATGGCTACTCTTGGAACTTTCGATGAGCCGGACGAAACTTTCTGATGGCTACTTCTGGAACTTTCAATGAGCCGGACGAAACTTTCGGATGGCTACTTCTGGAACTTTCAATGAGCCGGACGAAATTTTCCGATGGCAGGGAAAACACCCTCCAAGAACTCAACACCACCATGCGCAGGCCCCACGGTGGGCGCCAACTGTCGTGGTATTTTCACAGCAGATGCTCTCGTGAGAGAACTTAGGTGTGAGGCCAAAACACATCTAAGAGGTAGCTTGAGAGGGGTTCAGCGGGACGCGAGACGCGAGGTTTTACCCAGGTTCGGCCCCTCACGGTGGAGGTAAAAGCCTACATCCTGCTTGATTGATATTGATCATGAAGGTCTCGGTTACAAAGGAGGTGTTACGAAGCCTCTAATCTCAAGAGCCTCTAATCTGTCTGTCTAGACCTAATCTCTCCTTGCTTTTTCCTCTGGGGGTGCCTTGCCCCTCCTTATATAAGTTGGAGGGGAGGCTTACATGAAGAGTCCTAGTCGGACTCGGATCTAATCTCATCTGCCTTCTTATCACGGGCCTTCTACCGCGGGCGACTTACCGCGGCCTTCTCATCTTGGGCTTCTCATCTTGGGCTTATCTTTCCCCGGGCGACTCAAGCCTTCGGGCGGCTTTCAGCATAAGCCTCAGGGCGGCTTTCATCATAAGCCTCAGGGCTGCTTACAGCATAAGCCTCAGGGCTGCTTCAGCATAAGCCTCAGGGCGGCTTTCAGCATAAGCCTCAGGGCGGCTTTCAGGATAAGCCTCAGGGCTGCTTTCAGCATAAGCCTCAGGGCTCATCTTCAGGGACTCCTAATCGTGGGGTATATCCCCGACACCAAGTCTTAGGTGGATCATCCCATTCGTACCAGAGCCAACACAAGCGTAGGGCGGTCGCAAATTTCTGGAGGTTGAGCACTCCTAATCCACCATAAATCCTTGGCTTGCAGACGAGGTCCCAATTAACCTTGCACTTTCCGCCGGTCACCTTATCACAACCCGCCCAAAGGTAGGCACGTCGCAGGCTATCAATCTTCTTCATCACTTCAACCGGAATGTGAAGAGGCGTGAGGTGGTAAATGGCAATGGCAGTGAGCACATCCTTGACCAAAACAATGCGCCCCGGCGTAGCCACATGCATAGCCGACCAAGGTGGAAGCTTTCCCGCCACCTTGTCCTCCAAATACTGGAAGTGGATGCGCTTTAGTCTTGTGACCGACAACGGAAGACCAAGATATTGCATTGGGAAGGTAGTCCGGACCGCCGGAAAGGCCTCCAAAATGTCGTCAAGGTCGATGTTGCCGCAGCGAATGGGCGCCACAAGGCTTTTGGTGCAGTTGGTGACCAGTCCGGTAACCTCCCCAAAGGAGCTCAGAGTCGAAGCCAAGAAGTGAATATCATCCTTGATCGGCGCAAGAAAGATCGTCTTTAGGGCATCTCTAAAGGCAACATGTAAATTTTCTCCCGCATTCGTTTGTGGACAAGCGGATCAGTTCACACATATTGATGTAGAAGGAAGCCATCCAATGCTACCCATATATATTTTAAATATTTTTCAACAAACTGGATGAAATTTATGCAAGTACAGCGGATATCATATAGAACGAACGAAATTCATTACATTTTGGACATATTTGAACTAAAACAGCTAAAATTATGTGCACGTCCGGCCGCGCGGAGCTTCATTCTCACGACACGGATACACTACACTAGTCTACGGCCGGTCGCGACAGATCCCATTGTCTTCCCCCATGTCCGGCAGCCCGCTCGTCGGACTGCCGTGAGCCCCGGAGATATATTCTTCCTCCGTATCTTTCCTATGTCCGGCTACGCCTCTCATCGGAGTGGCAAAGGGGGTGCTTCAGCCAGAGGGAATTGGGGGCTCCGCATCCATGAAGCCGAGGCGGGGGTCGATGATTGTCTGAGATAAACCGGGCAAGACACCGGTTATGTACGCCGGCGTCGCCTCGGCGGTGGCCTTCATGGGACCCAGGCGGTGGCGGCCTCCCGTGTTTTACTTCCCCTCGATGATGACGGCGGGCGCGGACGTGCTGGACACCGCATCACCAACCTCCACCGGCAGGGCGCGGTCACGGACACGTTGACGACGGATGGCGCGGTCGCAGGCACGGGAGAAGTGGTGCGACACGGCGTCGTCCACGATAGCCACGATGCATGTGCCGCCGTGGTCTACCGCATGCCGGCATGAAGAAACACGCCACTCCTCGGCGAGCTGGCTTGGAGCGGTGTGACACTCCCGACTTGATCGTGCACTAATCATACACGCAAGTGTACACGATCAAGATCAGAGACTCACGGGAAGATATCACAACACAACTCTAAACACAAATTAAAATAAAACAAGCTTCATATTACAAGCCAGGGGCCTCGAGGGCTCGAATACAAACGAGTCTGCGGAAGCAACAATATCTGAGTACAGACATAAGTAGACAAGTTTGCCTTAAGAAGGCTAGCACAAACAGGGATACATAGATCGAAAAGGCGCAGGCCTCCTGCCTGGGAGCCTCCTAACTACTCCTGGTCGTCGGTGTCCTCCACGTAGTAGTAGGCTCCGTCAGGGTAGTAGTAGCCGTCAGCGGGATCGTCAAACTCCTAGGCTCCGTCATCTGGTCACAACAATCGGGTATAGGGGGAAAAGGGGAGCAAAGCAGCGGTGAGTACTCATCCGAAGTACTCGCAAGTCTTACATTAGAACTATACTAAATGCATCATTGTCAAAGTGAAAGGCTGTATCTGGGGACTGAACTGCAGAATGCCAGAATAGAGGGAAGGCCTAGCCTATCGAAGACTAGCGTCTTGCAGCATCAGAAGAGAGTAGAGCAGCATGTATAAAGTAACAAGTATAATATATAACTAACACCCAGAAATCCTTCCTCGACTCCCTGCGAGAAAGCGATCCCGGAGCCAACATATCCATCCATTCCAATCATATCCATTTCATCATCTCAAGTATCCAGTTCTAGTTGTAATAGATCGGGATACAACGCTGAGCATCCGTTACCATGGACACGGCTATTCGATTAGATTAACTTCCCTGCAGGGGTGCACCTACTTACCCAACACGCTCAAGCAACCTTGGCCGGACACACTTTTCCAGGTCATGCCCGGCCTTGGATGATCGACTCTTCGTAGTCCTACTAGGCTCATCAGAGAGGCCAGCACGCCAGTCTAACCTAAGCGCGCAGAGGTCTTGGGCCCATCGCCCTTTGCACTCCTGCACGTTGCGTGGGCGGCCTGAAGCAGACTGCCACCCCCTAATACAAGCACACAGGTGGTTCAGTCCAATCAGGCGCGCGTCACTCAGTCGCTGATGTCAGATGAGCTTACGGAGAATCGTACGACGAAGAGTGCCCATACTTATTCCCGCGCGGTGGTTAGTGCGAAAAAGGCCAGTGGCCTACTCAGATCAAATATCCAAACCCTTAGTGAATTGGTAGCGCGCGGCGGCAAGCAGTGATCCACGATCTGTGGTCCCGTCGTCCCGGTCTCGTGGACTTACGGCAAGGGCTAGGAATGCCCGGCCATGCCACGTAATTATCTCGTGGGTACCCTCCAGGTCCAGCCTGACTCCACATCACTCACGGGTACCCTTCAGGGCCAACCCAACATCAATAGGGGACTGTAGTATAAACCAAGGTAACAGTGTGTCCATAACATCGAAGGGGAAATCCGAGGAATCACCCTCGATGGATTTCTACTTGATGTCATCGTCAAGATGAACCTGGAGGAATCACCCTCGACGGGTTCATACTTGAGGGGTTGCACGACAGAGACATTATCGGAGGTGGTGAAAGAGGAATCACCCTCGGTAACCCACAATCGACTAGCTACGCTATAGAGATGTCATCAGAAGTGCTAACGAGGTATCACCCTCGGCACCCGATAGTAATTCTGCAGAGTCGTACAACTAAGGGGGTGTGCGGTGATGTGTCGGTCTCTGACCGTCGATCACGTAGATCGAGGCATCCGAAGATAAGCGGGGCAACAGGGACAAGGTGAAGGGGGCCACTGATGGATCACTAACCAACCTATACTAAGCATATATGATAACAGGTAAAGTACAACAACAGGTTACAAAAGCAGTCTATGCATCAGAATAGGAGCTATCTACAACAGTAGCAAAATCTAATGCAAGCATAAGAGAGAAAGAATGGGTGATATCGGAATGATCAAAAAGGGGGGGGGATGCTTGCCTGAAAGCTCTGAGGCAAGTGGCTGGTCGTCAGGGGTGTAGTAGTAACTGGGAGCAGCGTCGGTCTCGGGGTCTATCGGAAGAAGAGGGGGAAGAAACAATAAATATAAAGCAAACAAATACATCACGATGCAAGACATGACAATATGTTGTGCCGGGTGTGGACTAACGTAGTGCTAGACGTTGTAGACGAAGCGGGAAAACATCTGGAATGTTTTCCCGGTTTCGGACATCTGTCAGACAGATGAACCGGAGGGGACGGTTCCATGTTCAGGTAGATAGAGGCACCTGACCGGTATGTGGATAGCGTATTCGGGTTCGTCTCGTTTTTTGGACCAACTTTCATGTATAAAACTTTTTCATCTGACTTACGGATTAATTTATATGAATTTTCAAAGTTAGCAATATTCTGGAATTATTACAAAATCGAAATTAAATAGCAAAATGGCTATGTACACCCAGTGGGTGTTGGGGATCGTAGCAAGAATTCAAAAAAATTCCTACGCTTAACCAAGATCAATCTATGGAGAGACCAGCAACGAGAGAGAGAGAGAGGGGGGAGTAGATCTTCATACCCTTGAAGATCGCTAAGCGGAAGCGTTACTAGAACGCGGTTGATGGAGTCGTACTCGCGGCGATTCAAATCGCGGAAGATCCGATCCAAGCGCCGAACGGACGGCACCTCTGCGTTCAACACACGTACAGCCCGGGGACGTCTCCTCCTTCTTGATCCAGCAAGGGGGGAGGAGAAGTAGAGGGAGATCTCCGGCAGCACGACGGCGTGGTGGTGGAGCTCGTGGTTCTCCGGCAGGGCTTCGCCAAGCGCTACGGGAGGAGGAGGAGAGAAGGGGGCAGGGCTGCGCCAGGGGTGAAGGGGTACGGCCTCCCTCTCAACCCCCACTATATATAGGCAAGGGGGGAGAGGGGGCCGGCCCCCCTAGATCCAATCTAGGGGGGGCGGCGGCCAAGGGGGGGACTTGCCCCCCAGGTTTGGTGGGGGTGCCCCCCCCCCACCCCTAGGGTTTGGTGCCCTAGGCGCCTTGGGCCCTAGGGGGGAGGCGCACCAGCCCACTAGGGGCTGGTTCCCCCCCATATTCAGCCCACGTGGTCGTCCGGAGCAGGTGGCCCCTCCCGGTGGACCCCCGGAACCCCTTCGGTGGTCCCGGAACAATTCCGATAACTCCCGAACCTTTTCCGGCGGCTGAAATAGGACTTCCCATATATGAATCTTCACCTCCGGACCATTCCGGAACTCCTCGTGACGTCCGGGATCTCATCCGGGACTCCGAACAACCTTCGGTAACCACATATGTTTCCCATTACTACTCTAGCGTCACCGAACCTTAAGTGTGTAGACCCTACGGGTTCGGGAACTATGCAGACATGACTGAGACACCTCTCCGGCCAATAACCAATAGCGGGATCTGGATACCCATATTGGTTTCCACATATTCCACGATGATCATATCGGATGAACCACGATGTCGGGGATTCAATCAATCCCGTATACAATTCCCTTTGTCCGTCGGTATGTTACTTGCCCGAGATTCGATCGTCGGTATCTCCATACCTAGTTCAATCTCGTTACCGACAAGTCTCTTTACTCGTTCCGTAACACATGATCCCGTGACTAACTCCTTAGCCACAATGCTTGCAAGCTCATTACGATGATGTATTACCGAGTGGGCCCAGAGATACCTCTCCGTCATACGGAGTGACAAATCCCAGTCTCGATTCGTGCCAACCCAACAGACACTTTCGGAGATACCTGTAGTGCACCTTTATAATCACCCAATTACGTTGTGACGTTTGATACACCCAAAGTATTCCTACAGTATCCGGGAGTTGCACAATCTCATGGTCTAAGGAAAAGATACTTGACATTAAGAAAAGCCATAGCAGACGAACTAGACGATCTTGTGCTATGCTTAGGGTTGGGTCTTGTCCATCACATCATTCTCCTAATGATGTGATCCTGCTATCAAATAACATCCAATGTGCATGGTCAGGAAACCTTAACCATCTTTTGATCAACGAGCTAGTCAACTAGAGGCTCACTAGGGTCATGGTGTGGTCTATGTATTCACACATGTATTACGGTTTCCGGTTAATACAATTATAGCATGAACAATAGACAATTATCATGAACAAGGAAATATAATAATAACCATTTTATTATTGCCTCTAGGGCATATTTCCAACAGTGGGTACACAGCCAGAGAGGCTGACAGGGGAGGGGGACGGTCAACTGCTGACTCATCAGTAACAGTTGACTGGTCAATAGTCAACAACGCAGGGTGGGACCCGCCTGTCAGTGAGTCATTAACAAAAATCATTTATTTAAACTAAGTTAATTTGTAGCGAGGCCCGCATGTCAGTGACTATTATGTTTTCTGTTAGTGTTAAAAAGATGGTTAGTGCTTAATTAAACAAGGGCCAGGCCCTACTGGTCAGTGGCACAACCGACCAGCGGCTGGGCACGCCGCACACAGGAGGGTTCGGCCATGGCCGCGCGAAGGGAGCGACCGGCGACGGCGGCGGAGCTGGCGATGGCGGGCGGATGCGGGAGCAGGCGGAGCCAGCGCGGCCAAGGGTCGGGCGGAGGCGGCCGCGGCCGGGAGCTGACGGGGCAGAGAGAGCGGCAGGCGGTCGTGGCCTGGGGCTCGCAAGCGCGCGCTTGGGCGGCTCGTGGCGTGGTCGGGCGCGTCCTAGTGAGGCGAGTACGTGCACGGGGGGGGGGGGGGTGGGGGGCGAGGAGAAGGGGCGCGCCTCGGGAAGCGATTGCCCAGGAGACGGCGAGGCCGGGGCCGATGCGCACGCGCGAGGGCGCAACCATATGCACACAGAATGCGCGGGTGCGCGGCCACGGGCACGCGTGGTCGTGGTGAGCACGAGCCCTCAAGGAGCTCGGCCACGATGGGGCGGCGGTCCTACCGCGATGGTGGAGAGAAGGAAAAGGAGGGGGGGTTCGCCGGAGGAGCTCACCTAGTAGGCGCATGGAGGCCTGTTGGAACTTTAGGAGCAGCAGAACGGCGATAACCGTCGATGGCGCGGTGGTGCCCGAAGCGGAGGAAGCGGTCGATCCGCGCGTTGTAGATGCATAGAGCTCGATCCCTTCGGTGTAGTCGACGTAGTCGACGACGGCGAAGAAGATGGACAGGGTCTCAGTCGACGGGGAAGACGGGGAGCGCGCAGGCGGCGGCGACCATGGCGACGGCGGTTCGGCCAAGCACGCGAGGCAGAAGAGGAGGGGCCCGAGGGGGGAAGTGGGGGAGTGGGGCAGGGCGAGTGGTGTGGGGGCCGAGGAGGCGAGGTGGTGGTCGCGACCTTATCCTCACCGGCGTTGCCGGCGAGGAGGTCCGGTGGGGGCACCCCCACTGTTGCGACCGCATCGGTCGAACTGTTAGGGAGGGAGGGGGCGACAGGGGAAGCTGGGCTGGCTCGGGTGGGCCGAGGCCCGGGGGGGCAGGGGGTTTTTTATTTTTATTTTTTTGTTTTAACACTAACTGTTTTCTTTTCTTTTTAAAACAAAACAGTTTTATTAAATTGTAAAACTTGCACCTAAATTAACATGGCACACTAGGCCACTGTAATAGAAAGTTAGGCATTTATTTAAAGTAGTTTTGGAAATGCATTTTAATTTAAGGAGCAATTAAATTAATGTTTTGACCCTATTTCAAATGTTTTAGGCCATTTCAACATTTTTAAAAGTTGGTTGTTGCCTTATAATTATCCAGTGATTATTTGCAATAATATGAACATTTTAGTTTCCAAGTTTGATGAAGATTATTTTTGACTTGAAGATTTAATTTGAAATTGACCTTGATTTTTATCAAGTGGTAAAAATGCATTGTAATGATGATGACATGACCAACATTATGGGGAGGTTACTGTGGCATGATTCTTGGGGTGTTACAAGCGGCGAGTTGTTGAAGGACGCGCTGACTTGGAGCTTTTAGCATCGTTTAAATGGGCGGTGGGGGGCGACCGGAGCAAACCAGTGTTGTGTTTAATGAAGGGCGGCTCGCGAACGGACGCGTGGTCGGAGTAGGTTTCTCGGCACACGAGTGGGTTTTAATGGAGTAAGGCGGGCAGTCTATGACCCTTTGAATGCGGCGAGGAGGCGTGTTCATCCGGGCGAGTAGCAGGCGGCGCCCTCTCGGTCGGCGCGCCGAGAGGTCACGTACGTCTGTGTTGCCCTCCCGTCCGGTCAAATCACAGACATCAATGTCGGCTGCTGCATGCTCTGGGCCGGCATGAATGTGGCGCGGCTAGCGAGGCAGCGTGTGGGATGGATAGCACGGAAGGAGCAGGTGGGAGATATGGGTGGGCTAAGGCTGTCAGACGCATGCGTGGCAACGGTCCGGACGTACGCAAAGCCTCCACGTTTGTCCGGTTTGCGAGAGAAAACACGTCCGGACCACCCTGCAGACCGATACAGATCGCGTTGGATGTCTTTCGTGGTCCGAACAACGCGGTTTGAACATATGCAGACGGTTTGAAGGTCGGCGTTGGTGATACCCTTAGGGCATCTCCAATGGCAACCTGCAAAAAACCTTTCGCATCCGTCCGCAGACAGGAGGGACCAGTCCGCGGACACGGATGCGGGAGGACGCCATCCAACCCTAGCCGCATACATTTCAAACATTTTGACAGCAAATCGGACGAAGTTCATGCAAACACGGCCAGATTTCATAGAAACATGACGGATTTCATGCAAACACGGCCGGATTTCATAAAAACATGACGAATTTCATGCAAACGCGGCGGATGTCTTACATTTCAAGCATTTAGAACAAAAAAAACCACCCGACCCTAAACCTATCCTACCGTGGCGGTGCCCGGCGTCCGAGCCCTTCCCGTCCTCCATCCGCCGTCTTCATGTTCACCGGTGATAAGACCCATGAATTGAAGGTGCGGTCTCCGACGAGCAAGAGTAGAACACGGGAGACGGACTGGCCCACATGGGACACAAGGCCCCGCCGCCTCCTGTGCCCTACTCATCCTCGGAGGAGTCCGCGCCTTGTTCGTCACCGGTGGACGTGAGGTCCGCGATGGAAATGGTGGCGCCGACACTGTCGTCGTCCCACCGGGCGGCATTGCTGGTTCGTCGGCGGCGTGCAGGAGGCGCAGCTGGCGGCATTCTCCTCCGCGATCGCCTGGAGCCGCGCCTCCGCGACTGCCGCTTCCTGGCGAGCGGCGGCTTGAGCGCGGAGGGCTTCGTAGATGGCACGCTACTCCGCGACGAAGTTGGGATTCACCGCGGCCATCGTCACCACGGCCTCCTCGCTCGCGCGTTCGCTGTCGAGTTGGCCCTCCGCCAGCCTGTACTGCTCCAGAGCACGCTACTACCCCATCAATGGCGTCGGCACAGGCTGCACCTCCGCCATTACGGCGTTGTAGTGCGCGTGAGCCTGCTCCATCGTGAGGTCGGCGTGCACAGGAGACGCGGGAGCAGGGGCGGTGTCGTCGGAGCCGGTCTCCATACTGTCCTCGTTGGAGACCTCGGGCGAGCTGGCCTGCATGCCGGCCTCGATCCGCCTGGCCCGACGGCTCAGCCAGGCTGCGGCAAGGCCGGCCACCGTCTGCTTCATGTCCGGTGACAAGCTGTCCCACAAAACTTTCGCGCTGGCGATCATGGCGGAGGGCGGATGTGTACCGAAGGAGGAGGAGGTGGTGCTTCTGTTGCTGTGGAGATAGCCTGGTGTGGCCGCCCTTTTATAGTGGATTCCGGTGGAGGCCAGGCGTCCGGGTGCGTCAATGCGCGGCGCCGGAGTGGGTTTCTCGGCCGACGAGCATACTTAATGGCGGCATACGGACGGCCGGGGGCATTGAAGGGCGTGGTAGATATCCGTCCCGTCCCGTCCACGCGTCTCCGGCATTGAAAAGGCGCAGACACTGGAGACGCGTCGCGGCGGCGCCCACGGCAAGCACGCTGCTTCAATGACAGACGAGACCTCTCACCGCGTCCGCCCTGTAGCCGTATTCAATGTGGGCGACGCGCTCTACAGCGGCATGAATGCGGGCAGCTGGAGCAGGGCGGGAAGCGCGCGGGGGAGGGAGGGGTTTAGATGGGCCAGGGCTGTTAGACGCGGGTGTGGCAGCAGTCTAGACGTCCGCAAAGCCTCCACGTTTGTCCAGTTTTGTGAAACAAAACAGTCCATACCGCTTCTCGGTCCGATACAGGTCCGCGTTGGATAGCTTTCGCGGTCCGGACAACACGGTCCAGACGTATGCGGAAGGTTTGCCGGTCTACGTTGGAGATGCCCTTACAGCCTTCTGGGGTCAACAAAACACACACGGTGGCATGGCGCGAAGGCGAGGGATATGCATAGGAGTGAAGCAACCATACCGTACGTCCACGCGCACGATCAATTCACGCCGCGCCCGCGCCGCGTTGCCGGTTATCTACAACTCCCATGTTTGACTGGTACGTACTGTACGTGGCTACCGTAAATCGGTGGAAGGACAAACCTGTCGGTGTACTAAAGTTTGGGTTTTTTAGTATCCCATACTTGTGCACGGGCAGTTGCAGCCATACCAGCGGCAAGGCTTGCCGGGGGACAACTGGGAGTAAGCACCGGATTATCAAGGAGGCAATCAAACCGATGATTAGAACACAGAAGATTGAAGGATGGAATCCCGGCAAGATGCTTGCCGGGATGGCTGGCAAGGACCCGACAAGATTCGCACCCGGCAAGATCCTGCCACTGTGCCACCGCTCCAGCGCAGTAGCCAGCCTGTCGTTCTGGCCTATTCTCCTGGATGCGTGTCATGGCATTAGCGGTGGACGAGCTTAAGCGATGCTGATGGGACGGCCCCTTTTTCCGTCCCCAAGAAGCTAAGGAACACCTAAACGGAGCATTTAATGCGTTTGTCCTAAGTCATCAGTATTAGGTATGATAATACTGTAGCAACTATAGACCTCTTGTACTTCGCTACTGTTGGAGACCCCTTAAACATATAAAAGGAGGCCCAAGGCGTAGCAAGAGAGGGAAAGGACCTTCTGGCCCATTCGGCATGCGTAGCTGCTGCTTGAACGTACTGTTTATTGCAAGCGCTCCTGGAGCTTGGGCTTAAATACATCTAATACAATCAAAGTAGGAGTAGTGTTTTACGCTTCTCAGCGGCCTGAATCTGGGTAAAAATCCCCGCGCGCTGATCGTTGATTCTGCTCTTTGCGTATACATTTGCCCCTGCCGAACCGTAAAGGGATCTCCGCGATCCCATAGGTGTCGTACGCCGACACAAATACTCACATGCATGCCGTATGGCACGCAACGGTACATGAACGACCACTTTCTTTTTCCGTGTGCTGACTGGGACGAGTTCGGCGCTGTTGCCTGCAATGATCAAGGACGAAATTCCAAGGAGCCGTTCTCCCCCACATGGACATGTACCCCCGGGCCGGCCGGTCACATGGAGCCACCGATTCTATATATGCTCCAAGTCTATATATGCATGCATTTTTCAAATTCCAGGCCTCGGCTAAGTCCTCCTACCTAACCAAACCACATGGGTGTACAGTGAGCGAGCGCTTAGCTACGTTTCGATCTGATAGTTAACTGATTGTCCAGTCCATCGCCTTAAATAGCAAGAGACTTGATCCACACCTGCATCGCAGTAATTGATGAGGGCACGGCACGGCACGCCCGGGTACGGTACGTGCACTTGCTGCCTTAAGGGCGATACAGAACTTGGTCGTCGGATGAATCGCGCATTTGGTTGTTCGACCCGGTCACTACCTGGTCGCTACGCTAAATGCTGCATATGCATGTACCGCCCGGGAACCAACCTGAAACTTTTTTGAACAACCACTATCAATGCGGCGTGACCTTTATCAGATTTGAGTTATACTCCGGCTGTGGGCTGTCACCATATGACGTGTCTCCTGCTTTTTTGTGTTGGTTGGCTAGCATCAGTATCACTCAATTCTCAATTTCACCCTATATCTCTCTGCAATGTAAATGACCCCACCCTCTGGAATCCTAGGTCAACCTCTCCAAATCCTCGGTTTTCTTCAGGTTTTCTTCAGTAAAGGTTGCCCCACTAAAAATGAAGTGGAGAATGGTCTAAATGTTTCTAATGAGTATGCCCACAAGATTTAGGTACGCCATCTAAGAGCATCTACAACCGGACCTCTCAAACCCGTCTCAAACGTCCGGGCAGGCCGTCTGGTCACTGCCCGGTCACGTTTTTTTGACCCAGACAGGCCTCTCAAACGACCCTCAAACGCCCGGGCTGACCGGCACCCCCCATATCCAGGCCAAATATGGGGCGGATATGGGGGTGCCCGGGCACGCCCGCCACGTCGGACCGACGAAGGGGGCCTAGCCAGAAACACCCTCCAACCCGGCGGTCCGAAGGTCGTCTCCTCCGTCGGACCGGTGGCGCCGTGTGTCGCAGCTCCGGCGGGCCGCATATTGCATTGCTCGGCTATTTAAGTCGACTGGCGGCATCGAAACCCTACCATCCATCCACATCTTCCTCCTCTTCCCGTCCGCCGCCGCCGCCACTTTCCACTCCACCCGTCCGCCTAGTAGCCATGCCCCCACGCCGCCGGGTGAGGAGCGAGCCTTTTCTGACGCCGGAGCGCCGGGTCGAGCTCCTTGAACGGATCCTGGCTAGGCGCGAAGTCCGGATCGCCGCGGGGCTACCTCCGGATGTAGTGGATCCGGAGGAGTTGGAGGAGGAGGAGGAGGAGGAGGATGAAGAGTTGGAGGAGGAGGAGGGGGATGAGCTGGGGGAGGAGGACGTGGGGGACGCTGGCGACGGGGATCTGCGGGCGGAGCAGCAGGCCATCCTTGATTCCCTCCAGTCGGAGTCGGATGCAGAGGCAAGACGCCGTCGCCGGCACGAGATGGAGACGCAAGAAGCCGCGGAAGAGGCGGAGATGTTGGCCTACATGGATGAGGTCGAGCAGGAGGAGGATGAGCCGGAGCCCTCCTACCCGCCCATCTAGCCGGCGCCCGGCTCCGTCGTCGTGGACATCTCCGACGACGAAGAGTAGCTAGGGTAGTATGCAGATGTAGTACTTAGGATTTCTTTTGCATGCTTTGTATGGATCTAGGGGATGAAATATGAGAGAGGCGGATGCAGATTGACTAATTTGAGGCGTGCCCGGTCAGTGCCCGCGGAGACGTCCGCGAGGGTTTGAGAGGCCGGATTTGTCAAGTCCGGCTGTAGATGCTCTAATGTGGGCAACAACAAAAATGGAGCTTTCAAATTTTTGTAAGACTGGGTATGGAACAAAGTCAAAGATTGGATGAAAAAAATTCATTCGGTTGGTGGAAAGGAAGTAGTGATCAAATCCATAGCCCAGGCAGTCCCAGTGTACTCCATGTCGTGTTTCGAGCTTCGTCGTAGCTTATGCGAGCATATTGATATGTCTCCAACGCACTTATAGTCTTTGATTGTTTTATGCTATTATATTATCACTTTTGTATGCTTTATATGTCATTTTATATTATTTTTATGGACTAATCTATTGACTTAGTTCCCAGTGTCAGTTCCTATTTTTTGCATGTTTTTTGTTTCGCAGAAAAACCATGCATACCGAATCCAAACACGGTGAAACTTCATGGTAATTTTTTCTGGAACATAAGAGACCCTAGAAGTCGGGGGAGGACCAGAAGACCTACGAGGATCCCACAAGCCAGGGGGCACGCCCATGGGGCGCCGACATGACTCGTGCCCCCCTCGTAGCTCCGTTTGCCCTAATTTTTGGCCTTTAAATTCCCATATATTCTGAAACCCTTGGAGCGAGACCCAAAACAATTCTCCCGCCGCCGCAAGCCTGTATTGTTCCACGATCCCATCTGGAGCCCTTTTCCGGTGCTCTGCCGGAGGGGGAAACCATTGGAGAAGCAACTTCATCAACCTTGATGCCTCCATGACGATGTGTGAGTAGTTCCTTTAGGACGTATGGGTCCATAGTAGTAGTTAGATCGCTTTCTCTCTCTCATTTGATCTTCAATACAAAGTTCTCTTCTGAGATCAATTGGATGTAATCTTCTACGGTGTGTTTGTTGGGATCCGATGAATTGTGGGTTTATGATCAGAATTATCCATTGAATTATCTGAGTCTCTTAAGATTTAATTGTTGCGTAACTTTATAGCTTTTTATTTCTCTTCGATATAACCGTCTTCATTGACCAATTAGATTGATTTATCTTTAGTGGGAGTGGTGCTTTGTAGTAGGTTCAATCTTGCGGTGATCTTGCCATGTGACGGGAGGGGCGAAGGCACGTATTTGTAATGTTGCTACCAAGGATAAAACGACGGGGTTTGGTCATATTGCTTGGTCTTACTCTGTCTACATTATGTCATCTTGCTTAATGCATTACTTTGTTGGTCGTGAACATAATACTTTGAGATGCATGTTGGATAGTGATGTCTACTACGCAACCTTCTTCTTGTAGACTCTGTTGGCCCCCCAAGCGCAGGGTTTTGTAGGACAGTAGCAAATTTTCCCTCTAGTGGATGACCTAAGGTTTATCAATCCGTGGAAGGCGTAGGATGAAGATAGTCTCTCTCAAACAACCCTGCAACCAAATACAAGAAATCTCTTGTGTCCCCAACACACCCAATATAATGGTAAATTGTATAGGTGCACTAGTTCGGCGAAGAGATGGTGATAAAAGTGTAGTATGGAAAGTAGATATGAGTTTTTGTAATCTGAAATTATAAAAACGGCAAGGTAACAAATAGTAAACGGGCAGAAAAACGGTATTGCAATGCTTAGAAACAAGGCCTAGGGTTCATACTTTCACTAGTGCGATCTCCCAACATTGTTGACATAGTTGAACATATGGGAATCCCTTATGTGCGACGAAAAGTTCACTCCCAAGTCACTAATAGCGAAAAACAAACAAAGAAATTGTTGTAGCGTACGAAGCCACCTCAAAGTTATTCTTTCCGATCAATCTTATGAGCTATCCCTATTGATTGTCACAAACAGCCCTAGAGTTCGTACTAGAATAACACCTTAAGATACACATCAACCAAAAACCTAATGTCACCTAGGTACTCCAATGTCACCACGAGCACCCACAGGTTTGATTATAAGATATGCATCACACAGTATCAGATTCATCTACTCAATCCAACACAAAGAATTTCAAAGAGTGCCCCAGAATTTCTACTGGAGAGTCAAGACAAAAACGTGTGCCAACCCTTATGCATAGATCCTCAAGATCACGGAACCCACAAGTTGATCACCAAACATATATCGAGTAACTCAAATGAATATCCCAATGTCACTATAGATACCCGGATGCAAGACATATATCATGTGCTCTCAAATCCATAAAGACTCAATCTGATAACAAAACTTCAATGAGGAAGACTCAATTCATCACAAGAAGATAGGGAGGGGAAAAACTCCATATGATTCATCTATATCAACAAAACCCATGATACATCAAGATCGTGCCATCTCAAGAACATGAGAGAGAGAGAAATCAAACACATAGCTACTGGTACATACCCTCAGCCCCGAGGGAGAACTACTCCCTCCTCATCATTGAGACCTCCGGGATGATGATGGCCTCCGGTGATGATTCCCCCCCCCCCCCCCGACAGGGTGCCAGAACAGGGTCCCGATTGGTTTTTCGTGGATACAAAGGCTTTACGATGGCGGAACTTCTCATCTAGGTTAACTTTCGGGGGTTCATGAATTTATACGAATATTTGGCGTTGGAATCACGCAAAGATGGGCCACAGGGTGCCACGAGGTACCACGCCATGCCCTAGCCCCTGGCCGCGCCGTGGTGCCTCGTGGATACCTTGTGGCTCTTCTGGTCCTCCCACGAAGCTTCGGGGGTGTCTTTTGTTCCAAAAAAATCGTCAAAAAGTTTCAGCTCATTCCGAGAACTTTTATTTGTGCACAAAAACAACACCACGGTAGTTCTACTGAAAACCGCGTCAGTCCGGGTTAGTTCCAAAAATGCTATATAATTGTTGTAATTGTTTATAAAAACATCCAAGACTGGTAATATAAAAGCATGGAACAATCAAAAATTATAGATACGTTGGAGACGTATTAGCATCCCCAAGCTTAATTCCTGCTCGTCCTCGAGTAGGTAAATGATAAAAACAGAATTTTTGATGTGGAATGCTGCCTATCGTATTCATCTTCATCACATATTCTTTTCTTTTATAGCATGGACATTGGATGATTCAAAGCAAGATCATTTATTATAATAGCAATCTTTATTATCATAAAACTTCTTATGAGTAAGTAACAACTCATCACAACAATGAAGTATAAGGCATAAACTTTCTTGGAAACTAACAAACTATTCTAGTCAACAATGCAATTGCAATTCATCATATTTTTCAGGAAGGGTCACATGTAGGAGCTTTTTTGCAAGTCCACATACTCAACCACCATTTAGTCTTCTATGATTGCTAACACTCACGACATATATATGGAGCAAAAGTTTCAGCCAGACACATACAAAGATAGGGGCTTGTGATTTTGCCTCCCAACTTATTCACCTCAAGGGTGATGTCAACAATAATAACTCATGCTCACCCATATCCAAGTGGATATATGTGCCTACATATTTCCCCACCACATGATGCTTGCAAAAGAGAAAAATAAAAGGGAAGTAGAGGAGAACACTATTGACTCTTGTATAAAAGTAAATACATAAAAGTAAAGGATATGCCCTTCGCAGAGGGAAGCAAAGGTTGTCATGCGCTTTTTGTTTGTTGGATGCATAAGCCCTTAATGCAAAGGAACGTCACATTATATTTCCCCTTGTGACATCAACCTTTATTATGCAGTCCATCGCTTTTATTTCTTTACCATCACGAGTTCGTACAATGCTTATTTCCCTTACAATAAAAGATCAATACATATTTAAAGGCAATTTTTTTTGCTTTTTGCACCGTTGACAAGTTACTTAAAGGATCTTATTCAATCCCTAGGTAGATATAGTGGACTCTTATGGCATGAAACTGGGTTTAAGGGTTTTGGATGCACAAGTAGTATCTCTACTTAGTGCGGATTTTTTGGCTAGCAAAGGTATTGGGCAAGCACCACATGTTGGAGGATCTATGACAATATAACTTCTATGTGAATATGAACAAGCATAACTCATTACGTTGTCTTCCTTGTCCAATGTCAACAATTTGACATAAAATACTTAATGGGGGCTCACAATCATAAAAGATGTCCAAGATAGTATATTTGTATGTGAATCTTCTCTTCCCTTATTAACTTTTTCATGAATTGCATCATTGACTAATACTATGCTTGTTAACCTCCAATAAATTTTACCACTTATACCTTTTTTATGTTAATGTCATTACTCTCCATAAGATTAGCATATGATCTCTTTTATCATTTCATTGCAAGGAATCACACTTATCATATCCAATGATCTTTTATTCATCAATTTGGGACCAAGTTCATATCTTATGTAAATTACTATTACTATTATCAACTCTCAAAAAGATATAAGTGAAGCATGAGAGTGAATGGCAAATTACTCCAAATGATATAAGCGAAGATCAATGTGTAGTAAAACAATTAAGTAGCTATGTGAGGACTATCTCTCATTAAAAAGTTTCAGATCTTGATTTTTTTTCAAACAACAGGCAAAACAAAGGCACAACCAAGTAAAGTACACATCATGTGAACAGGTATAACTTGGGTTCAATTGAGACTAACCGATAGTTGATGAAGAAAAGTGATGGGATGCCTACCGGGGCATCCCCAAGCTTGAATGCTTGATACTTCTTAGAATATTATCGTGGGGAGCCTTGGGCATCCCCAAGCTTGAACTCTTGTGTCTTTTAATTCTTCTCATATAATAATTTTCCCTAAGTTTCAAAACTTCATCCACACAAAAACTTGACAAGAACTCATGAGATGTGTTAGTATAAATCCACTCAAAACCTCGACATTCTCTACTGTAGAAAATCACTAAAATTATAATTAAACATTGAATACTAAATTGCTCTGCAAATTTAACACTCCTATCCTCAAATAGAAATATTAAACAAGCCAACATATGCAAACAATGCAAACATAACAGCAATCTGCCTAAACAGGACAGTCTGTAAAGGATACTTATGTAACCCAAAAAATTCTGAACATTTACCACACTGAAAATAATTTATCAAAGTTTACTTTGTCAAAATTTCAAGATTTTATCATATTCTGACATTTCTGGGCAATTTAATCAATAGTAGCAAACTTTCTGTTTTGAAACAACAACTCATTATCTTGCAAAATAAGCATGGTAAAGGCTATACTTGACATTTTTATTGAAATAAAGATGCAAGACATTGTTTTAGATAACATAAACCAATCACAAACAAAATAAAATGATGCTCCAAGCAAAACACATATCATGCGACGAATTAAAATATAGCTCCAAGTAAAATTACCGATGGTTGGTAGAAGAAAGAGGGGATGACTTCCGGGGCATCCCCAAGCTTAGACGCTTGAGTCTTTCTTGAATATTACCATGGGGTGCCTAGGGCATCCCCAATCTTAGGCTCTTGCCACTCCTTATTCCTTCATCCATCGTCACCTCACCCAAAACTTGAAAACTTCAATTACACAAAACATAACGGAACTTCGTGAGAATGATTAGTATGATAAAACATAAACCATCACTTAAGTACTGTCCAAGACAAGATTCATAATGTTCCCACATGATACCTACTGTATTCTATCATTTCCACAATTTATATCACATAATATAAGCTATGGAAACATTAAAACAAGCAAACTATGCATTGAAAACAGAATCTGTCAAAAACAGAAAAGTCTGTAATGATCTGAACAACTACCATACTTATGGAACTCAAAAAATTCTAAAAAATTAGGACAACGTCAACAATTTGTATATCAATCGTGTGTAAATATTTCAGAATTTTTCAACGCTTCAGTAAAATCTTAGAATTCAAACACTAGACTGAAAAGTTTTTGTTTTTGCACAGAATCAAATCAACAAGTATCCACACTATCCCAAAGGCTTTACTTGGCACATTATTGAAAGAAAACATATAAAACATGTTTAATTCAGTAGCTTAATCATGTGAACACACTAAAACAGAAAAGAAAAATATTGGGTTGCCTCCCAATAAGCGCTTTTCTTTAAAGCATTTTAGCTAGGCATGATAATTTGAATGCTGCTCACATTGAAGTACATAATTGGAACGCAAAGGGAGCATCATGAGAAATATATCAAACACATTTAAGCCAAACCCACTTCCTATGAATAGGGATTTTGTGAGCAAACAAATTATGTGAACAAGAATCATCTAGCATAGGAAGGCAAAACAAGTGCAACTTCAAAATTTTGAATGCATAGAGAGGAAACTTGAAATTATTGAGATATGCAAGAGCATATGTTCCTCTCTCTTAATAATTTTCAGTAGCATCATGAATGAATTCAACAATATATCCATCACTCTTTTCATACACAAGCATAGAAGATTTAGTACTCTTTATAGCAAACATGTCATCACAATAATCATCATAGATAGCAACTTTGTTGTCATAGTCAATTGAAACCTCTTCCAAAATAGTGGATGTATCACTAAATAAAGTCACGACCTCTCCAAATCCACTTTCATTAATATTGTGAAAAGATTTAACACCCTCCAAAATAGTGGGATCATTACTACCTAGAGTTGACACTCTTCCAAACCCACTTTCATCATTGTAATCATCATAAAGAGGAGGCATGCTATCATCATAATAAATTTGCTCATCACAACTTGGGGGACTAAAAATATTATCTTCATCAAACATAGCATCCCCAAGCTTAGGGCTTGGCATATCATTAACATCATGGGTATTGAAAGAATTCATACTAATAACATTGCAATAATGCTCATCATTCAAAGATTTTATGCCATACATTTTATTAAATTCTGCTTCTAGCACTTGAGCACAATTATCGAAAACCATGTTTTCACAAAAGACATTATAAAGATGAAGAATGTGAGGCAACCTCAATTCCATTTTTTTGTAATTTTCTTTTATAAGCCAAACTAGTAATAAAATAAGAAACTAAAAGATTCAATTGGAAGATCTAAAGATTTACCTTCAAGCACTCACCTCCCCGGCAACGGCGCCAGAAAATAGCTTGATGTCTACTACGCAACTTTCTTCTTGTAGACTCTGTTGGCCCCCCAAGCGCAGGGTTTTGTAGGATAGTAGCAAATTTTTCCTCAAGTGGATGACCTAAGGTTTATCAATCCGTGGGAGGCGTAGGATGAAGATAGTCTCTCTCAAACAACCCTGCAACCAAATACAAGAAATCTCTTGTGTCCCCAACACACCCAATACAATGGTAAATTGTATAGGCGCACTAGTTCGGCGAAGAGATGGTGATAAAAGTGTAGTATGGATAGTAGATATGGGTTTTTGTAATCTGAAATTATAAAAACAGCAAGGTAACAAATAGTAAACGGGCACAAAAACGGTATTGCAATGCTTAGAAATAAGGCCTAGGGTTCCTACTTTCACTAGTGCGATCTTCCAACATTGTTGACATAGCTGAACCATATGTAAATCCCTCATGTGCGACGAAGATTTCACTCCCAAGTCACTAATAGCGGAGAACAAACGAAGAAATTGTTGTAGGGTACGAAAGCACCTCAAAGTTATTCTTTCTGATCAATCTTATGAGCTATCCCTATTTATTGTCACAAACAGCCCTAGAGTTCGTACTAGAATAACACCTTAAGATACACATCAACCAAAACCCTAATGTCACCTAGGTACTCCAATGTCACCACGAGCACCCACGGGTTAGATTATACGATATGCATCACACAATTTCAGATTCATCTACTCAATCCAACACAGAGAACTTCAAAGAGTGCCCCAAAATTTCTACCGTAGAGTCGAGACAAAAACGTGTGCCAACCCTTATGCATAGATCCCCAAGATCACGGAACCCGCACGTTGATCACCAAACATATATCGAGTAACTCAAATGAATATCCCAATGCCACTACAAATACCCAGATGCAAGACATATATCATGTGCTCTCAAATCCTTAAAGACTCAATCCGATAACAAAACTTCAGGGGAAAACTCAATTCATCACAAGAAGATAGAGGGGGAAAAACTCCATATGATTCATCTATATCAACAAAGCCCGTGATACATCAAGATCGTGCCATCTAAAGAACACGAGAGAGAGAGAGAGAGATCAAACACATAGCTACTGGTACATACCCTCAGCCCCAACGGAGAACTACTCCCTCCTCGTAATGGAGACCTCTGGGATGATGATGATGACCTCTGGTGATGATTCCCCCCGCCAGCAGGGTGCCGGAACAGGGTCCCGATTGGTTTTTTGTGGATACAGAGGCTTTGCGGAGACGGAACTTCTCATCTAGGTTAACTTTCGGGGGTTTCTGAATTTATAGAAATTTTGCGTTGGAATCACACAAAGATGGGCCATAGGGGGCCCACGAGGTACCACGCCACACCCTAGCCCCTGGCCGCACCGTGGTGCCTCGTGGGCATCTCGTGGCTCTTCTGGTCCTCCCACGAAGCTTCGGGGGTCTCTTTTGTTCCAAAAAAATGTCAAAAAGTTTCAACTCATTCCGAGAACTTTTATTTCTGCACAAAAACAACACCACAATAGTTCTGCTGAAAACAGCGTCAGTCCGGGTTAGTTCCCAAAAATGATATATAATTGTTGTAATTGTTTATAAAAACATCCAAGATTGGTAATATAACAACATGGAACAATCAAAAATTATAGATACGTTGGAGACGTATCAGATAGCGGTCTTGGGGTGGAATAATAGTAGTAGATGCAGTTGGATTACAGTTTACTTGTCATGGACATAATGCCTACATGTTGATTATGCCTGATCATCATATTTCATAACTATGTGCAATTCTGTCAATTGCCCAAGAGGAATTTGTTCACCCACAGATGTTATGCTTATGAGAGAGATGCCTCTTGTAAACCAATGCCCCCAGGTCCATTCTCAATTATTAATAAGAATCCTACAATTACCTTGCTATTTGATTTTGCTTTCTTTTATTTTTATTTGTTTGCCTGTCACTATCAGATTTAATTCTTGCAACTAGCTAGAACAAGGGGAGTGACGACCCCCTTGCCTTCGTTGGGTGCAAGCATTTGCTTTGTGTGTGTGTGTGTGTGTAGGTACCGTCATGTTTCTTATGTATCGTCTCCTTCTGGTTCAATAACCTTGGCTCTTAGCTGAGGTAAATACTATCTACTACTATACTACTTCACCCTTCCTCTTTGGGGAAATCCAAAAACTCCATCACGAGTACAAGAAGAATTTCTGGCGCCGCTGTCGGGGAGTCTTCACCACACAAATCAAATGCCTTCGCACAAACTTATCAATTTGCTTGTTTTTATCTTCTTTGTCTTTTACCTTTTTTATTTGCTTTCTTATTTCTTTTGCCCCAAGACCAAAAATACCAAAAATATTTGCATTACTATCTTTGCTTGAATCGCTATCATGTCTACTCCTGAAAATACTAAACTTTGTGATTTTTCGAGTACTAATGACAATGATTTCATTAGTACTCCTATTGCTCCTCCCGCCACTTGTGCGGAGTATTATGATATTAAAATTGGCTTGCTAAATCTTGTTATTAAAGAACAATTTTTCGGATCTCCTAATGAAGACGTTGCATCCCATCTTAGTACTTTTGTTGAATTATGTGATATGTAAAAAAATGGATGATGTGGGTAATGATATTGTTAAACTGGAAATATTTCCTTTCTCTCTTAGAGATCGAGCTAAAGCATGGCTTTCAACTTTACCGAAAATAGTATTGATTCATGGTCTAAGTGTAAAGATGCTTTCATTGCTAAATATTTTCCTCCTGCTAAAATAATATCTTTGTGGAACCAAATTATAAATTTTAAACAACATGACCAAGAACATGTTACACAATCATGGGAAAGAATGAAATTGATGCTTCAAAATTGCCCCACACATGTTGGAAATGTGCCCTAGAGGCAATTATAAATAGTTATTATCATATTTCCTCGTTCATGATAAATGTCTATTATTCATGCTAGAATTGTATTGACCAGAAACCTCAATACATGTGTGAATACATAGGCCACACCGTGTCCCTAGTAAGCCTCTACAAGACTAGCTCGTTGATCAAAGATGGTTATAGTTTCCTAACCATAGACATGAGTTGTCATTTGATAACGGGATCACATCATTAGGAGAATGATGTAATGGAATAGACCCAACCGTAAAGCTTAGCATCAGATCGTTTAGTTATTTGCTGTAGCTTTCTTCATGTCAAGTATCAGTTCCTTAGACCATGAGATTATGCCACTCCCGGATACCGGAAGAATGCCTTGCGTGCTATCAAACGTCACTTCGTAACTGGGTGATCATAAAGGTGCCTTGCAAGTATATCTCCGAAGGTCTCTGTTGGGTTGCATGAATCAAGACTGGGATTTGTCACTCCGTATGATGGAGAGATATCTCTGGGCCCTCTCAGCAGTACAACATCGTAAAGAGCTTGCAAGCAATGTGGCTAATGGGTTAGTCACGGGATCTTGTATTACGTAATGAGTAAAGAGACTTGCCGGTAACTAGATTGAACTAGGTATGAAGATACCGACGATCGAATCTTGGGAAGTAACATATCGTCAGACAAAGGGAATTGCATATGGCATTAACCGAATCCTTGACATCGTGGTTTAACCAATAAAAGATCTTCGTGGAATATGTAGAAATAAATATGGGCATCTAGATCCCGCTATTGGTTATTGACCGGAGAGGTGTCTCGGTCATGACTACATGATTCCCGAACCTGCAGGGTCGCACGCTTAACGTTCGTTGACGCTAGAGTAGTATTGGGATATTTGATGATTGGTAACCGAATGTTTTTCAGAGTCCCGGATGAGATCCCAGATGTCACAAGGAGTCTCGGAATGGTTGAGAGGTAAAGATTTATATATGGGAAGTCATATTTTGGGTTCCGGAAAAAGGTGCAGTTTTTTCGGTATTGTACCGGGAAGCTTCCAAAAGGTTCCGGAAACTTTTGGAGGAGTCCGGAAGTACACAAAGGGTTCCACCATGTCCCAAGGGTCAGCATGGGCTGAGGGGAGGCGCCCTAGCCTTATTGGGCCAGGCGCACAAGTCCCTCAAGGCCCATGTGGATGGGAAAGGTGGAAAGTCCACCTGTGTATGGAAAGGAAGGGAATTGGACTAGGAGTCCAACTCCTCCCCCTTGGTGCGCCCCTAGGGCTTGGAGGTCTGGCCACCATGCCCCTCCACCTATATATAGAGGGGAGGGGGCGCCCCAAGAGGACACACCAGCCCCTGGGCGCCCCTCTCTCTCCTGTTACACCACCGCCTCGTCCCGACGACGCTTAGCGAAGCGCTGTCGGTGCTCCACCACCACCATCACCAGCACGCCGTCGTGTTGGTTGTGATCCCATCTACTTCTCCCCCTTCTCTTGCTGGATCAAGGAGGAAGAGACATCATCGAGCCGCACATGTGCTAAACTCGGAGGTGCCGTCCGTTAGGCACTAGATCGGTTGGATCGTGATCGGATCGCGAAGAGTACGACTACATCAACCGCGTGATAAACGCTTCCGCTTAGCGATCTACAAGGGAATGTAGATGCACTCCCCCTCTCATAGCTATGTATCTCCATGGATAGATCTTGTGTGTGCGTAGAATATTTTTGTTTTCCATGCAACATTCCCTAGCAGCGGCATGATGAGCCAAGTCTATGCGTAGATGTGTGTGCATGAGTAGAACACAAAGAAGTTGTGGGCGTTGATATTCAGATTGCTTACCTCCAAGGTTGTTTCTTGATTCGGTGGTATTGTGGGATGAAGCGGCTCGAACCAACCTTACATGTCCACGCACATGAGACCGGTTCCATCGACTAACATGCAACTTGTTTTGCATAAGGTGGCTAGCGATCGAGTGTCTGTCTCTCCTACTTTAGTTGAATCGGATTCGATGAAGGCGGTCTTTGTTGAAGGTTAAAAGGCAATTAGTATATCACCGTTGTGGTTTTGTGTAGGTAAGAACGGTTCTTGCTAGTTTCCCATAGCAACCACATAAAATTTGCAACAACAAAGTAGAGGACGTCTAACTTGTTTTTGCAGGGTATGTTGTTATGTGGTATGGCCAAAACGTGATGTGATATATGTTGATGTATGAAATGATCATGTTTTGTAATAGGTTCACGGCTTGCATGTCGATGAGTACGGCAACCGGCAGGGGCCATACTGTTGTCTTTAATTTATTGTATGACCTGGTCAATCATTAAACGCCATGTAATTACTTTACTTTATCGCTATGCGTTAGCAATAGTTGTAGAATTAATAGTTGGCGGAGACAACTTCATGACGACACAACAATGGAGATCATGATGATGGAGATCATGGTGTCATGCCGGTGACGATGGAGATCATGCCAGTGCTTTGGAGATGGAGATCAAAGGCACGAGATGATAATGGCCATATCATGTCACATATTGATTGCATGTAATGTTTATCCTCTTTTATGCATCTTATTTTGCTTAGAACGACGGTGGCATTATAAGATGATCACTTCACTTAATTTCAAGAAATTGTGTTCTCCCTAAGTATGCACCATTCCAAAAGTTCGTTGTTTCGAAACACCTTGTGATGATCGGGTGTGATAGACTCTACGTTCGCATACAACGGGCGTAAGCTAGTTTTACACATGCAGAATACTTGGGTTAAACTTGACGAGCCTAGCATGTAGAGACATGGCCTCGGAACACAGGAGACCGAAAGGTCGAACATGAGTCATATAGTAGATATTATCAACATGGAGATGTTCACCATTGATGACTACACCATCTCACGTGATGATCGGACATGGGTTAGTTGATGTGGATCATGAAATCATTTAGAGAACTTGAGGGATGTTGATTTAAGTGGGAATTCACTAGAATTTGATTAACTGAACTAATTATCATGAACATAGTCTAAATGTCTTTGCAAATTTATGTTGTAGATCAATAGCCCACGCTGTAGCTCCCCTGAATTTTTAATACGTTCCTAGAGAAAGAAAAGTTGAAAGTTGATGGAAGCAACTATGTGGACTGGGTCCGTAATCTGAGGATTGTCCTCATTGCTGCACAGAAGGCTTATGTCCTTGATGCACCACTCGGTGCGCTACCCCATATGGCTTTGTCTAAGGATGTTATGAACGTCTGGCAGACGAGAAAAGATGACTACTCGATAGTTCAGTGCGCCATGCTTTACGACTTAGAACCGGGACTCCAAAGACATTTTGAGCACCACAGAGCATATCAGATGTTCCAAGAGCTGAAGTTGGTTTTTTCAAGATCACACCCGGGTCGAGAGGTATGAAACCTCTGACAAGTTCTTTGGCTGTAAGATGGAGGAGAACAGCTCCGTTAGTGAGCACGTACTCAGAATGTCTGGGTACTACAATCACTTGAATCAGTTGGGAGCTAGACTTCTGAATGAAGTGGTGATTGACAGAGTTCCCTAGTCACTTTCACCAAGCTATAAGAGCTTCGTGATGAACTATAACATACAAGGGATGGAGACGATCCCTGAGCTATTCATTGTGCTTCAGGCCGCGGATGTAGGAATCAAGAAGGAGCATCAAGTGTTGATGATTAATAAGACCACTAGTTTCAAGAAGGGTAAGGGAAAGAAGGGAAACTTCAAGAATGGCAAGCCAGTTGCCGCTCCAGTGAAGAAACCCAAGGCTGGACCCAAACCCGAGACTGAGTGCTTCTATTGCAAGGGGAATGGTTACTGAAAGCGGAAATGCCCCAAGTACTTGGAAGATAAGAAGGCTGGCAACGTCAACAAAGGTATATGTGATATACATGTTATTGATGTGTACCTTACTAGTACTTGTAGTAGCACCTGGGTATTTAATGCCAGTTCAGTTGCTATAATTTGCAACTCGAAATAGGAAGCTTCGGAACAAACGGGGACTAGCTAAGAATGAGGTGACGATGTGCATTGGAAGTGTCTCCAAAGGTTGATGTGATCGCCATCGGCACGCTCCCTCTACCTTCGGGATTAGTTCAAACCTAAATAATTTTTATTTGATGCCTGCGTTGAGCATGAACATTATATTTGATCGTGTTTATTGCAAGATGGTTATTCATTTAAATTGGAGAATAATTGTTGTTCTATTTATTGGGATAATATCTTCAATGATCATGCACCCAATGTGAATGGTTTATTGAATCTCGATTGTAGTGATACACATGTTCATAACATAGATGCCAAAAGATGCAAAGTGTATGATGATAGTACCACATACTTGTGGCACTGCTGCTTAGGTCATATTGGTGTAAAGCGCATGAAGAAGCTCCATACTGATGGACTCTTGGAATCACTTGATTTTGAATCATTTGATATGTGCGAACCATGCCTCATGGGGAAGATGACTAAAACCCCGTTTTCTGGTTCGATGGAACGGGCAAGTAACTTGTTGGAAATAATACATACCGATGTATGCGGTCCAATGAGTGCTGACGCGTGCAGTGGATATCGTTATTTTCTCACCTTCACGGTTGACTTAAGTAGATATGGGGTATATTTACTTAATGAAACATAAGTCTGAAACGTTTGAAAAGTTCAAGGAGTTTCAGAGTGAAGTGGAGAATCATCGTAACAAGAAGATAAAATTCTTACGATCTGATCGTGGAGGAGAATATTTGAGTTACGAGTTTGGCACACGCTTAAAAAAATGTGGAATTGTTTCACAATTCACGCCGCCTGGAACACCACTGCGTAATGGTGTGTCCGAACATCGTAATCGTACTCTATTGGATATGGTGCATTCTATGATGTTTCTTACCACTACTAGAAAAAAGCACATTAGTGGCGCACCACATTTGGGTATTAATGGCGCACCATAGGTGCGCCACTATTACCACGCCACTAATAACAAATACTAATGGCGCACCCCTGGTGCGCCATTAGTATTCAATATAACAGTGGCGCACCTTGTAGTGCGCCATTACTATGGCTACTGGTGCGCCACTACTAATGCAGATGAGGGGGCCCTGGTAGCCAACAGGTGCGCCACTGATGTCTCTATAGGTGCGCCACTGATATTTTGCAAGGTGCGCCACTAATGTGCTGGCAGGTGCGCCACTACTATGAATTATAGGATTTTTTTTATTTTTTGCTTTTCTGATATTTGCACAGCACACAATATATTAATTATACAGCACATAATATACAATACAGTACATCACCACAATTAGTCAAGTATAAACAGGACATAATACAATTCATCACATTAGTTTCCGAATTCGAAATAGCGAACAAAGTTCAAATATTAGACAAGTTTAGGTCTCGAGACCTAGTAGCGAGTTTGTCGTCACATTACAAAGTCGATATCATCTAAACTACCATCACATAGAAGAGAGCTGCGGTCACGATGAGCATCATCACGATGAAACTGGTCTTCATCCGGTTCCTCCTCCGCTCCCTCCTCTCTCCCGCTAGATAGCGCGCGTATCTAGCTTCCGCCTCCGCCCTAGTGGTGTACCCTTTGTAACTGTTACCGCTGAAACGGTGAACCTGTTTCCGACACTCCTCCCAGTCGTCGTAGACTCTGGGAACCTCACCCTTGTACACGACATACGACGGCATCTCTATGCACTAGACAAACAAAACGTTAGTAGCAATTCACAGATAATATATAAGCAATATATAAGTATGCAACAAAAGGATCGGAAGAGAAAAGCAATACATTAATAGCACGGTTCATGGTCCTACTAATAAATAGCATCGATTACATATAAGTTGAACGACTGTCCAAACTAAAGAGACATACAAGTTCATTAAAGTTTAATTACAACATGAGCTAATCGATATTTCAGAACTACATAGCATCAATACTTTCGACTCGACTCAGGGACCGGAGCATGGATGAAACCGCCGTCTTTCGTGATGGTCATGAATGTGCGGTCGTTGTCAGCCTGCATTTGTAGCGTTGTTTCTATTTCACTGTTGGACGGTTGATAGTTGAGGTAGAACTGCCCCGAGGTATGAAGGACATCTTGATAGATGATGTCCGCTAACTCCGATTGGATGCGAAAGAATTCTTGTATGATGTCCTCGTCCTGGATTGCCGACAAGCGTGCGGCCCATTCTTTGAGATCATTTGGTAGCATACGCTGATGATGGTTCCGTACGATCGCCCGCATGTGATGGAGGGCGTAGTAGGCATCCTTCTGACTGCCAGGCGGCTGCTTGACGCAGGGGAACGTCGTTACGTGGGTGAACACGTGCTTGCCGTACCTACAAATTGGCCTCCTGAAGGTGCCTCTAGATTTGCCGTAGCCGAGGAGAGCATCATCAAGAACTTTCTTGATATCTGTGTAGTTTTTCTTCGACTGACGGTCCGAGTCGAAATACGTGGCCATGGAATATTTCGGGCTTAAGAGGATGAGTGTGCAATGTGTGTCACTGCACAAAACACGGAATGTTAGAAAAAAAAGAACGATCGAAATCTAAGAAATCATATGTTACGGGGCGGTGAGGGGATGACTTACTCGGAAAAGTAAGGCACGAGGAAGTTATCCTTATCTGGGTTCGCCAGAATAACGCCTTCGAGGTATGAACTCGCGACTTGCCGGTCCCCAGCGCTGCCCAAGATCTTGGCACGCATGTAGAAGGGGTCGACTATCACGATGTCCGGGGTCTTGTCTCTAATGATCCGCATCTCCATACTGAGCGAAAATAGCCGAATGAAGGTGTAGTGCAGCGGATAAAGGTTAAACATAGCGAAGATGTCATCAAACCGCAGGACGATCATACGCCCGATGGGGCTATCGACAAAGCCCTTGCCCTCTGGCACCTTGGCCACGAAAACCGGGTATGCCACATCATTCTCGGAGAGACGCCGCTTCTCCATAGAAAGAACACCGTCATGCAGACTCCGCATAGCACCGGTTGCAGCATTGAGCAGATTAGTCGGTAGCATCGGCCTACCCACCACATGCACCCTCCTCGAGATATCCTTAGGTATTGGTGGCCCGTCCTGAGCACGGATTGTACTCGGTGCCGGCTGGCTCGCACCCTTGGTATTTTTTCTTTTCCGTTCCTTCTGCTTCTTCTGCTGTAATGGGATCGAGTTCTGCTCAGAGACCACCTTCTTGAGTGTGTTGGGGCTGATAATAATTCGCACCTCGGCTGTTTGAGTCTCGGTGAAGGCGGCATCTGGAGGCGTCTCCTGAGAACTGAACAGACGACGCCTGTTGCAATTGGGTTTCTCCGCGGTACCAGCTAGATCGCGATCGTCTTTTGCAGGGTTGGGTTCTTGAGAAGGAGGCCCCAAGAATTCGTCACCGTACCCATGTTCGTTGATGTACTTATCGACGTTGGAAAATGTACCGTCGTCGTCGTCCGGATCCTGTGCCATATGCATGTCCGGATCAGCTGACGGCGGTATCGTTGCGGCGGTCTTGCCATGGCTTGGCGCCGGCACGACTGGCGGTGTTGTCTGTGGGGTGGTGTCCCCCGCCCCCAAACGAATCTGGCTCTTCGGCCAAAGCATGGACCAGTTTAAGCAGGCGCTGAGGGTCATCACATCATCTTCGTCGGCCGCAGGGGGTCGATACGGAGGTAACAAGTCGTCGCAGCCCCGCAGCACCCGAACCAGTTGAACCCTATACACGGTGGGTGGCATCGGATTACCGTGGAACACGCGGTTGTCCGGTTCAACTATTTTGGCCTTGGCGACATCGATCAACTTGCCGTCCACGAAGTGCAGGAGAGTGCATGGAACGTTGGCGGCGCCCTGCGAAAACATGTAGGGCGTCAGGGATGCCCAGTCAAAGGCAAGGAGATGAAGTCATCGGCCGAGGCTTAGTTACCGTGATGGCGTCGAGCTCAGCTAATGTCGAGGCACCGCCAACGGCGGGCGTGCAAGTGACGGAGGGGCCGGTTACTGCCGAGGTGCCGGCGGGCGTATTCTTCCCACACCCGGGTGCATTAAGCTCCAATACCGGCGCCGTCGCCGGAGACACCAATGCCGCCTCCGCCGGAGACACCAATGCCGGCGCGTTGTGCGAGTTGCTGCCCGTGAAGCTGGGAATCGGGGGCGGCCCCTGTTGGCCGCCCGCAATCGACCCCCGCAGCCCCTCAAGCAAGGTAGGCATAATGGCGGTGATCGTCGCTCCCAGTTGGTCTCACACTTGCTCTTGGACTATCTCCGGAATCCGCGCCACTTGTGCCTTGAGTTCTTTAACCTCGCGCTCCTGGCTTTCTGAGCTGGTCTTTCTCTCCTTTCGCCCAGCCTTATAGTATTCCGACCATTTCGTGGACAAGCCTTCGCCGGCCAGATGACCAGCTGACGATGGCTTACTGAACTTATCCTTGTGTTTCATTACGTTCAACGCCCTATTTAAAGTGGTGTCCCAAGGGGCAGACAGGGAGCTCTGAGACCCCGCGCTACTGCTTTCAGTTTCCTGCGGAAGGAACGTGAACCATTTAGAAATTTGGCTTCATTAATTAGAATGCAACCATATGGAGCTAATTACGCGGGGGTGTATTCCTTACCAGAACACGCTCAAGATCCTTCACCTTCGGATCCGTGGTAAGCTCCTTTGTTACCGGGTCCACCTTGTACCGGGCCCTGACATAGTTCCTGGTCTGCTTTTCATGGTATTTATCGAAGAGGGGCGGTAGGCCTTGCGCGGCACGCTCCGCGTCCTCCTTGTCCCATTTAGGTTCCGCCACTCTGTAACCGCCGGGACCGAGTTTGTGGACCCCTAAGTTCAAGTCCCGCATATCTTTCCCCCACTGACTTGATTCCGTGGATGCGTTGCTCTCGCACTTGATCTTGAACTCCAGGTAGTCACCTTCGCTGATCGAAGGATTTTTCTCCTTGATCTTCTCATAACTATCACCTCTTAGAATTATTCTCTTCACCACGGCTCTCCAAGTAGCCAGGGCTGTGCTCATCTTCGTGAGGGCGACACTGTTCACTTTATTCCCTGAGAGGCGTGTGTTTGCGAAGTCACCGGGGAACTTGTATCGTTCGTGCAGCTTCGTGAAGAGGAGGTTGCGCAAATTCCCTCGGTCACGATGCCTTAGGTTGTCGGTGTTGATCGAGACGGTGCTCCGGAGAATGCACCCGAGTTGTCCCGCGTACCCACCGACTAATTCTTTGGGCGCCGTTGGATGCCCACTGGAGGACACTTCGGTAAATTCCTCCTTGACGGTGCCGAGCACGTTCGGGCTCCGGTCCTTCCGTTGCCTCTTCGGTTGGCTGCCATCTGTGCGTTCGCTGCCATCATCAGTGGTGGCATCCCCGGCGGCACCATCAGTGGTGTCATCCCCGACGCCACTAGGGGTTGTGTAGTCAGGATCGGTGTCTTCTGCGGCGTCCTCATAGCGGTGAGGTTCTTCCTCCATCTCCTGGGACAGCTCCCAGAATGGCTTGCCCGAACCGCCGGCCTCATCGTTGTTGGCCATGTTCGCTCAAAATTGTAAAAAATGGCTAATAATTAGTGCCATGGTGATCTTAAGCACATTGCTCCTGCTTTGTTGGGACCTGATAATGCTCGGGTATTTTCTTTCTAAAAAAACATTCTTATTTTAATTTGACTTCACAAAAAAAGAACCTCTTGTTTTACTTTAATTTGTATCTATCCTCGGAACAACATTCCAAGATATCTGAAGTACACTCAAAATAAGTGTCATGACAAGAAAGAATAGTTTCCTAAAACTATTAATAGAGCATGACAGGGGTAATTTCATTGACATAAATTCTAGGAAAAATTCGGCATGACCTTTGCTAAAAAAGGTCATGCCGGAGTGCCAGAAATTTGCCGGACGGAAATTAATCAACGTTCCGGCAAAACATTGGCAACTCAATGTACCTGCACATAAACCCCAAACCAAAAGGATACAGCCCAGCAAGGGAGCCCAATCCAGTGGATATGCACTACACAGCCGTAGGAGCAGGGGTGAAGAACCCAGCGAGCTGTCATCACCACAACAACCAGAACAACAGTATTGGTTCACGGGAGCACATGAACAAGCACCCACGTGTGTGACAGACGAGAGTGCCAACTAATGTCTTCATATACAGACTTGAGCTTTTATGGTTGGTTGGTGTTTTTACCTTGGTGGAATTACTGGCGGAGTGCTTTCTTTCGGACCGATGTTTCTACTCCTTCTCTAGCAAGCACAGCAGCCTCTTGTCCGCTTCGTGCCACTGGAGCAGCCAAGATACCAAGAGAAATGAACAACACACTTGTCAGACCACCAGAACAAGAAATTCAGTTAACTGTTAATGACTAGCAGATATAGGATGCTGTCGTCCTATAAATGCAGTTAAAAACTGTCAAAATTCATTTATGGAGCTGTTCTCAATACTGTACTACTCCATGATACTCCCTGGAGTATTTGTGATCTATAACTTAAATTTAGATTGCACATAGTGTCTACAATCACTGAACTGTTATGGTTTCATCCCATAGGAGTACTGTACTACACTAGTTATGTGCTGCTCTCAGTACTGTACTACAGGTTTCCAGTTTCAGGAGTACAAGACTTTCAGGAAAAAAGACCTGTCAAGTTAGTGCAGAAACTTGTGATTAGTTGATGGCTAAATTAACATCAGCACTCCACACTGTATCAGTACTCCACACATACAGAAATACAGTTAATTACCGTAAGGTATACTCCATTGCCTAAGCTCAACTCAACTCCATCTGCTTAATTGGTTTACGACTTTCTCTAAATTCTAACCCCTCTGAATTATGAGCCTGAATGCAAAGCAAGGAGTAATATTAAAAAGTACAGTAAGGAGTCATCTCAAAATTCTAACAGTTGATACAATGCTTTCATCTTCTCATCTCAGCCAGTCAGTATTTCTCATCTCACATTGCAATCACACCATCCAGTCAATATATTCACACACCAAATGTCTACATAGACTTGCTTCATTACATTTCAATTATTTTACAGCATTGTACATGCAAAAATTACAAAAATTTCTAAGCATTGTACTATACTAGCTTAGACAAAAGATGTTTATGATGAGATCATTTGTTTATATACAAGAGAGCCATTTCTACTGTGACAAAAGACAGTTATTGACTCTTGGACAAAAACTGTCACAGTTAATCTCACTTCTGAACATAACAGTATTATTGTTTCAGCTCTAAATATTTACACGCACCTAGCTATCTGTAAATTAGAATTCTACTCCAGTAGTATATACCAGCTAGCTTTGAGGCAAATACAGTATGCAGATTTGAGGCAACAGTTCATATGCATCTTCATATCAATCTGCCAGCTAACTATAAGATTTGAGGCAAATACCAGTTCATATGCATCCATCCACACTAGCAAAAAAATTATCCAGCAATCCATCCATCCATTCACATACGGCAGAGGATACAGAGAGGGAAAGAGAGGAGACAGAGAGCTCACCGGCGGCCAGGAGGGGCCGTCCGGGGGACGGGCGGGGTCGGGGCGGCGACGGAGCGAGGTCGAGCGGCGAGGTGGCCGCCGTCCTGCGGCGAGGCGGGGCGGGGTCGGGCGGCGTGCGGCGGTGATGCTGCGTCGTCTGGCGGCGCAGCCGGGAGGGGGCGTCCGGGCGGGGTCGACCGGCACGATGTGGGAGGACAAGGGGAGGAAAGGGATCAGGGTGGGAGACGAGGCAGGGGAGAGGGGAAGCTGTGTAGTGGGGGGAGGGTTAGCAATGGCGCACCTCGGAGGGGTGCGCCATAAAAAAGGATAGCAATGGCGCACCTTTTAGGGGTGCGCCATAAAAATTGGTATATCAATGGCGCACCTTTTAGAGGTGCGCCATAAACACTGTCATAGCAATGGCGCACCTTCTCCTGGTGCGCCATTACTAACTTTTTTTTATTTTTTTGAATTTTTAGTTGCATGTAATAATTTAAGATTTGAGATAAAAGAAAAGGAAAATGCAAATGGAGTGATAAAACCATTGTGCAAAGATTTAGAATTAGATGACATGGTTGAAATCAAGTGACATGAAATAATTAACAGTCATCAAAGATTGAGCTTGCCACTGACACACACACGCGGCCGACACGTCGTGATTCGATCTTAGCTATCTTTTCACAATCTTCTTTCCCTTCTTTCTCGCGGTTGAATAATTTAGCCCCGGAACCCCTTGAATTCTTCTCTTGAACGGACGTCCTTTAGGTAGGGTGGTCCTGCTTCTTCTTGTGGTGTATGGTACTTCATCGTCGTCGTCATCTTCCATCTTCGGGTCGCCGTACTTGTCGAAGTCTTGCTCATTGGCGACTCCATCCATTCCGATGATGTTCCTTTTGCCTCTCCTCACGACAACACGACTGGGCTTTGACGGGTCGGTAATGAAGAAGCATTGGTCCACTTGGCAAGCCAGTACCCATGGCTCATTTTTCGCGGTGACGTTTGCGCCCGCGGTCTTGGATTTGGCTTCGGGAATAACCATGGTGGTGAAATACCGGTCTTCTTTTAGGACTCTCTTGGCCCATCTGACATGGAACATCGGGACCTTCTCTCCAGCGTAGCTCAGCTCCCAGATCTCCTCGATCCTTCCGTAGTATCTGTCCTTGTCGTTACCGGTGTAGGATTCCATCGTTACCCCGGAGTTCTGATAATCGCTCTTCATATCCTTTTCCTCGGTGTAGAATGTGTAGCCGTTGATATCGTACGCCTAATAGGTCATCAGGTTGTGCTCGGCGCCCTGTGACAAGGCGAATATGAGTTTTTCTTCCGCGGAAGAATCCTCATGTAAAGGGTACGACAGAAGCTTGTCCTTGAACCAACGCGTGAAACATGAGTTGTGCTCTTTGATTATATCTCCGTCCGTCCTCTGTTGGCCTCGATCATTGTACGTCTTCTCAATAAAGGTTTTGTGCTCTACCACCCAAGGATCGACCACATCTATTCGTTGTAGCGCGACTAGGTTTGCTCTTTCAAAGTCGGCGAGTCGACCCTTGAAGTCGACATGCATTTCGCGGCGACCCTCGCGGTGACCCCATCCAGCGAGCCTGCCGAGGTGCCTGTTGACGGGCAGACCAACGGGGTTCTCGATGCCTAGATAATTCGTGCAGAAGGAGATGCACTCTTCGGTCAGAAAGCCCTTGGCTATGCTTCCATCTGGACGTGCCCTGTTGCGAACGTATCCTTTGATGACACCATTCATCCTTTCGAACGGCATCATGCTGTGCAGGAACATCGGCCCGAGTTGGATGATATCCTCCACGATATGGACCAGCAGATGCACCATAACGTCAAAGAATGCGGGCGGGAAGTACATCTCAAGCTCGCATAGTATCACCACGATCTCTTCCTGTAGCCTTCTGAGTTGCCTCATGCCAACCGACTTCCGAGAGATGACGTCGAAAAAGTTGCATAGGCCAAATAGCGTTTCACGGACGTGCACGTCCATGATCCCACGGATTGCAACTGGAAGTATCTGCGTCATCAGCACGTGACAGTCGTGAGACTTCATCCCGCTGAACTTCTGCTTCACTGAGTCTAGGTATCTGCTTATCTTCCCCGCGTAACCGTAAGGAAGTTTTACTCCTACGAGGCAGGTGAAAAACTGCTTGATCTCCTTCTGACTTAGAGTGAAGCACGCAGGAGGGCAGTCATATTCGATCTTCTTGGCCTTTTTGCCTTTGCGACGACTTTCCGTGTCCTTCGCCTCATCATCATCATCATCATTAGGGCGTTTTGCGTGAAGCTCCTCCCTGATGCCCATTGATTGCAAGTCTGCCCTTGCTTTCGGCCCATCTTTGGTCCTCTCTGGCATGTTGAGCAGGGTACCAAGCAGACTCTCGCACACGTTCTTCGTGATATGCATGACATCAAGGCTGTGAGGCACACGGAGGATCTTCCAGTACGGCAAGTCCCAGAAAACAGACCTCGTTTTCCATACCTTCAGCAGCGGCTCTGGCGCCTTTCGCTTCTTTCCCGGCGGTGGGCACTCTTTCCAATTTTTCAATAGCTCGTCTATTTCCTCGCCGCTCCTCGTACGTGGGGGTCTTCGGGGTTCGGTTTCACCATCGAACAGATCCTTGCGTTTTCTCCATGCGTCATCGTCGCGAAGCCACCTTCGATGTCCCATGAACACGGTTTTCGAAGACCCGGGATCTCTATCTAGCTGGCGATACGTTGTGTCATCCATGCACCTGACGCATGCACAAAATCCGTGGACCACCTGCCCCGCGACATATCCGTAACCGAGATAGTCGTGCACCGTCATGAGCAGTGCGGCTCTCATAGGGAAATATTCTTTCGCTGCGGCGTCCCACGTATTGGCTGGCGTTTTCCACAGCGTGTCTAGCTCCTCTTTCAGCAGCCCCAGATACAGATTGATGTCGTTCCCTGGTTGTTTCGGCCCTTCAATTAGCATACTCATGTGAATGTACTTCCTCTTCATGCACATCCAGGGGGGAAGGTTGTACATCCACTCAAACACAGGCTAGGTGCTATGTGTGCTTCTCTGGCTGCCAAACGGATTGACTCCATCGGTGCTCGCGCCCAGCATGATGTTCCTTGGATCGTCCCCAAATTCTGGGTGTTCGAAGTTCAACGCTTGCCACTAGCTCGCATCCTTAGGGTGACTCAGCATCTTGTCTTTTTTATTTATCTCCGGATCATTTTCGTCATCTTCTCGCTTCTTCTCCTTCCTATCCGTGTGCCAACGCAGGAGCTCTGCTAGCTTAGGGTCCGCGAAATACCGCTGCAGACGAGGAGTGATCAGAAAGTACCACACCACTTTTCGAGGAGCTTTCTTCCTCTTCTTGTATCGAGTGACGCCGCACACCGGACATATGGTAGACTCCGCGTGCTCGTCCCGATAAATGATGCAATTGCTCATGCACACATGGTATTTCACGTGCGGTAAATCCAGAGGACACACAATTTTCTTCGCCTCCTCGAAACTGGTCGGGCACTTGTTCCCCTTGGGAAGACGTTCGTGCCAGAATGACATGTTCTCGTCGAAGCATGCGTCGGTCATTTTGTGTTTTACCTTCATCTCCAGAGCCATGAGCGTTACTTTCAGGCGGGTATCCTCGGGCCTGCATCCTTCATACAATGGAGTAACCGCGTCTATCTCCAGTTGATCCAGCTTGGCTTTCTCTCGGGCGGCAGCTCTTGCGTTACCCGTCTGCTTGAGAAGCAGCTCTTGAATATGAGGGTCCTGCACCCAGCCCATCGATGGTCCATCGTCGTCTGCTCCGGCATCTTCATCTTCATGATCATGCCCTTCGTCTTGATCTTCCTCATCATCATGTCCGGCATCTTCTACATGATGACTGTGTCCTGCATCTACTTCGTGATCATGTCCTGGAGATTCTTCGTCTTCTCGCCGGCCGCCCTCGCCGCTATTGTCTTGCTGCCCTTCCTTATTTCTTGCCCGGCCCCCATGGACGACTTCATAATCATCTTCATCACCTTGCCACCGATAGCCATCCATGAAACCACGCACGAGCAGGTGGTCCCGCACCTGTCTGGAATCCGGGTCCATAAGGCTCTTCAGCTTGCATCTTCGACACGGACATCTTATCTCCGTCTCGTTCTTTTGAAGCATCTCGGCCTTCGCGGAGCTCAAAAACCTATTCACGATGCCTTCGGTCATCGTGCGGACCATGGTCGCCTGCGGGGTAGAGCAAAACGATATTTTAGAACCAAAAAAAAATTTGGCATGACTTTGCCTAAAAATAGGACCAAAAAGAATGCATAGTGCCAAATTCTCGCCGAAACGGAAATGAATCAACATTCCGGCAAAATATTGGCAACTATCGCATTTCAAATACCGGTACATGCAAACACAAACATATGCAACACCACAAACATACGTAGATCTAGCTCAATGAGAAAAGTGTAGATCTAGGCCATAAAAAGTGTGTACGTTGGAGGGAGAAAAAAGTAGATCTAGAACATAAAGAAAGCTTTCCCCTTACTTACCTATCAAAAAAAGGAAATTTAACCACTTAATTTGGGTGAATCTATGGTGCAAATGAGATGAGGAGGAGGAGGCAGCCGAGACCAAGCTTGGTAGAGGTGGAGAGAATGAAGTGGGGAAAGTGAGTGTGGTAGGTGGCTGTCAAAAATATCTAGCTGCTCTCAGGCTAGTAATGGCGCACCTCCTAAGAATGCGCCATTGGTAACCAGGGCTACTAATGGCACACCTGGTGCGGGTGCGCCATTACTAGTTTTGAAAAAAAAATTGAAAAAAAATTTGTTAGTAATGGCGCACCGGGGTGTGGTGCGCCATTACTAGTTAAAACTAGTAATGGCGCACCACACCCCGGTGCGCCATTACTAGTTTTGAAAAAAAAAATTGAAAAAAAAATTGTTAGTAGTGGCGCACCGGGGTGTGGTGCGCCATTACTAGTTTTAACTAGTAATGGCGCACCACACCCCGGTGCGCCACTGGTAAGTCTGGGGAGGGGGGTGTGCCCAGGAGAAACTTAGCAGTGGCGCACCACACACCAGGTGCGCCATTAGTAATATGGACATTAATGGCGCACCCATATCTGGTGCGCCACTGCTATATAGCAGTGGCGCACCACATACATGGTGCGCCATTAATGTCCATATTAGCTATAGCCGTTTTTCTAGTAGTGTACCGATTTGCCACTATCATTTTGGGGTTATGCATTAGAGACAGTTGCATTCACTTTAAATAGGGCACCGTCTAAATCCGTTGAGACGACACCGTATGAATTATGCTTTGGCTAGAAACCTAAGTTGTCGTTTCTTAAAAGTTTGGGGATGCGACGCTTGTGTCAAGAGGCTTCAGCCTGATAAGCTCGAACCCAAAGCGGAAAAGTGTGTCTTCATGGGATACCCTAAATAGCCATTGGGTATACCTTCTACCACAGATCTGAGGGCAAGATCTTTGTTGCCAAGAATGGGTCCTTTCTAGAGAAGGAGTTTCTCTCAAAAGAAGTGAGTGGGAGGAAAGTAGAACTTGATGAGGTAATTGTACCTTCTCTCAAACTAGAGAGTAGCACATCACAGAAAGAAGTTCCCGTGATACCTACACCGACCGGAGTGGAAGTTAATGATGATGATCATGAAACTTCAGATCAAGTTACTACTGAACTTCGTAGGCCAACCAGGACACGTTCCGCACCAGATTGGTATGGCAATCCTGTCTTGGAAGTCATGTTGTTTGACAACGGCGAACCTACGAACTATGAAGAAGCAATGGCGAGCCTGGATTCCGATAAATGGCTGGATGCCATGAAATCCGAGATAGGATCCATGTATGAGAACAAAGTATGGACTTTGGTAGACTTGCCCGATGATCGGCAAGCTATTGAGAATAAATGGATTTTTAAGAAGAAGACATACGTTGATGGTAATGTCACCGTCTATAAATCTTGACTTGTCGCAAAGGATTTTTGACAAGTTCAAGGGGCTGACTATGATGAGACTTTCTCACCCGTAGCGATGATGAAGTCTGTTAGAATTATATTAGCAATTGTCGCATTTTATGATTATGAAATCTGGCAAATGGATGTCAAAACAACGCTCCGTAATGGTTTCCTTAAGGAAGAGTTGTATATGATACAACCGGAAGGTTTTGTCGATCCTAAGGGTGTTGGCAAAGTATGCAAGCTCCAGCGATCCATCTATGGACTGGTGCAAGCATCTCGGAGTTGGAATATTCGCTTTGATGAGGTGATCAAAGCGTTTGGGTTTATACAAACTTTATGGAGAAGCTTGTATTCACAAGAAATTGAGTGGGAGCTCTATGTCATTTCTAATAGTATATGCGGATGACATATTGTTGATTGGAAATGATGTAGAATTTCTGGAAAGCATAAAGAGTTAGTTGAAAGGAGTTTTTTGAATAAAACCTGGGTAAAGTTGTCCACAGATTGGGCATTAAGATCTATAGAGATAGATCAAGACGCCTGATATGACCTTCACAGAACACACACCTTGACGAGATTTAGAAGGAGTTCTAAATGGATCAGTTAAAGAAGGAGTCCTTGCCTGTGTTGCAAGGTGTGAAGTTAAGTAAGACTAAAAGACCCGGGGAAAGGTTGCTTACATATTAGGCATCAAGATCTATAGAGATAGATCAAGACGCCTCATTGGGCTTTCACAAAACACATACCTTGACAAGATTTTTAAGAAATTCAAAATGGATCAGTCAAAGAAAGGTTTCTTGCCTGAGTTGCAAGGTGTGAACTTGAGTAAGACTCAAATCTTGACCATGGCAGAAGAAAGAGTAAGGATGAAGGTCGTCCCCTATGCCTCAGCCATAGGCTCTATAAAGTATGCCATGCTATGTGCCTTGCCATGTGTATGACAAAAGAGTGTCGGAGTGATCCAGGAGCAGATCACTAGACATTGGTCAAAACATCCTTAAGATAAGTAAGGAAATATTTCTCGGTAATGGAGGTGATAAAGAGTTTGTCGTAAAGGGTTACGTCGATGCAAGCTTTGACACCGATCCGGATGACTCTGAGTCTCAAACCGGATACGTATAGTGGAGCAGTTGTTTTGGAGTAACTCCAAGCAGAGTGTGGTAACAACGTTGTGAAGTACACACGGATCTGAATGTTGCAGACCCGGTGACTAAAACCTCTCTCAGAAGCAAAACATGATCAACCCCAGAACTCATTGGGTGTTAAATACATGGAGATGTAAAATAGATTATTGACTCTAGTGCAAGTGGGAGACTGTTGGAAATGTGCCCTAGAGGAAATAATAAATAGTTATTATCATATTTCCTCGTTTATGATAAATGGTTATTATTCATGCTAGAATTGTATTAACCGGAAACCTCAATACATGTGTGAATACATAGACCACACCGTGTCCCTAGTAAGCCTCTACAAGACTAGCTCGTTGATCAAAGATGGTTATAGTTTCCTAACCATAGACATGAGTTGTCATTTGATAACGGGATCACATCGTTAGGAGAATGATGTGATGGACTAGACCCAACCATAAAGCTTAGCATCGGATTGTTTAGTTATTTGATGTAGCTTTCTTCATGTCAAGTATCAGTTCCTTAGACCATGAGATTATGCCACTCCCGGATACTGGAAGAATGCCTTGCGTGCTATCAAACGTCACTTCGTAACTGGGTGATCATAAAGGTGCTTTGCAGGTATCTCCGAAGGTCTCTGTTGGGTTGCATGAATCATGACTGTGATTTGTCACTCCGTATGACGGAGAGATATCTCTGGGCCCTCTCAGTAGTACAACATCATAAAGAGCTTGCAAGCAATGAGACTAATGGGTTAGCCACGGGATCTTGTATTACAGAATGAGTAAAGAGACTTGCTGGTAATGAGATTGAACTAGGTATGAAGATACCGACGATCGAATCTCGGGCATGTAACATATCGCCAGACAAAGGGAATGGCATACGGGATAAACCGAATCATTGACATCGTGGTTCAACCGATAAAAGATCTTCGTGGAATATGTAGAAATCAATATGGGCATCCAGGTCCCGCTATTGGTTATTGACCGGAGATGTGTCTCGGTCATGACTACATGATTCCCGAACCTGCAGGGTCACACGCTTAACGTTCGTTGACGCTAGAGTAGTATTGGGATATTTGATGATTGGTAACCGAATGTTGTTCGGAGTCCCGGATGTGATCCCGGACGTCACAAGGAGTCTCGAAATGGTCAAGAGGTAAAGATTTATATATGGGAAGTCATATTTTGGTTTTCGGAAAAAGGAGCAGTTTTTTCGGTATTATACTGGGAAGCTTCCAGAAGGTTTCAGAAACTTCCGGAGGAGTCCGGAAGTTCACCAAGGGTTCCACCACGTCCCAGGGTCAGCATGGACTGAGGGGAGGCGCCCTGGCCTTATTGGGCCAGGCGCACAAGTCCCTCAAATTATTGGGCCAGGCGCATAAGTCCCTCAAGGCCCATGTGGATGGGAAAGGTGGAAAGTCCACCTGTGTATGGAAAGGAAGGGAATTGGACTAGGAGTCCAACTCCTCCCCCTTGGTGCGCCCCTAGGGCTTGGAGGGCTGGCCACCACGCCCCTCCACCTATATATAGAGGGGAGGGGGCGCCCCAAGAGGACACACCAGCCTCTGGGCGCCCCTCTCTCTCCCGTTACACCAGCGCCTCGTCCCGACGACGCTTAGAGAAGCGCTGTCGGTGCTCCACCATCACCATCACCACCACGCCGTTGTGTTGGTTGTGATCCCATCTACTTCTCCCCCTTCTCTTGCCGGATTAAGGAGGAGGAGACATCATCGATCCGCACGTGTGCTAAACTCGGAGGTCCATCCGTTCGGCACTAGATCGGTTGGATCGTGATCGGATCGCGAAGAGTACGACTATGTCAACCGCGTGATAAACGCTTCCGCTTATCGATGTACAAGGGTATGTAGATGCTCTCCCCCTCTCGTAGCTATGCATATCCATGGATAGATCTTGTGTGTGCGTAGAATTTTTTTGTTTTCCATGCAATGTTCCCCAGCAACACATGGATTGAGCTTATGGATGATTGTTGAAAACTTTTATGCTGGACTAAACTTTGTTTCAAGAAACCTTCTAGATTCAGTTGCAGGTGGAATGTTCATGGAAATTACACTTGGTGAAGCCACAAAACTTCTTTATAATACGACAACAAATTATCCCCAATGGCATACCGAGCGCGCGCCAACTAGTAAGAAGGTAAACTTTGTCGAGGATATTTCCTCTTTAAATGAAAAGGTTGATGATATTATGTCCATGCATGCTACTAAGAGTGATTCCATTGATCCAAATGATGTTCCTTTATCTATTTTGATTGAACAAAATAATGATGCTATTGATGTGAACTTTATCTCAAGGAACAATTTCAAAAATAATGTTTATATAGGGGATTTCAATAATCCTAGACCATATGCCGGTAACCCCACTAATAGTTATGGTAATTCCTATGCTAATCCTAATAATCCTAATAATACTAATAATACTAATACTACTACTACTACTACTACTACTACTACTACTACTACTACTACTACTAATAATAATAATAATAATAATAATAATAATAATAATAATAATAATAATAAAAGCAACAATAATAATAGGATGCCTACTGAACTTGCGAACACCATAACAAAATTTATTAGTTCTCAAAATGTTTTCAATGCTATGGTTGAAGAAAATTTGAGTAAAGTTGATGATATGTCTAGAAAGATGAATATGCTTGTGCATGATGTGGATATTCTAAATTTAAAATTTTGCCAACTAATAAAGATGAAATGCGAGAATCTTTAAAAGTCATCCAAGTCTCCATTGATTACAATAGGAAAATGGTTGATATGCTTAGAGCTAGAAGAGAACGAGCAGAAAGAGAGGTTGAATTGCATTTCCTTGATAATAATTAAAACCATTGGTGTGTCACCTATTGAATCTTTATTTAGAAATATTAAAATTGATAATGAAGGGACTGAAGATGAGTCAACTTTAATTAAAAGGCATCCCTATTTTTCGGAGGGTGATGATCTTGTTGCTAATAATGATAAAAGTGGGTTTGAAGAGGTAAAAACTCTAGACAGTGATACTCCCACTATTTTAAATTACAAGGATTTCAATTGTTGCTCTCTTACTGAATGTATTTCCTTGCTTCAATCCATGATTAATTCACTCTTACGAATGAAACAATTATGAATCTTGTCTTGACAGTACCAAAGTGAATGATATATTCTTTATCATACTGCCCTTATCACGAGTTCCGTTATGTTTACTGTGGCAGAAGTTTTCAAGTTTTGGTGAGATGACGATGGAAGGAGAATAGGGAGCGGCAAGAGTCTAAGATTGGGGGTGCCCAAGGCACCCCAAGGTAATATTCAAGGAATACTCAAGCGTCTAAGCTTGGGATGCCCAGGAAGGCATACCCTCTTTCATCTTCAGACTATCGGTAACTTCACTTGGAGCTATATGTTTATTCATCACATGATTTGTGTTTTGCTTGGAGTGTCTTTTGTTTTTGTTTGGTTTGTTTGCTTGTTTCCACAATCATTGTTTCCTGATTACACCTATTATGAGAGACACACATTCATCTCAAATTTATAGAATGATCATTGATCTTCACTTATATCTTTTGAGTTGAGGCGATTGCTCATGTTCTTCACTTATATTTGTTTGAGCACGGCGTGATGTTTTATAGAAATTATTTGCACTCTCTTTCTTCACTTATATCTTTTTGAAATTTAAATAGGAAGTGGTAATTTGCACGAGTTATATTTTAGTCCAAGAGTGATAGGTATATAAAGGTGGTATAATGAAAAACTTGCATGTAGATCACTGAATATGTTGGTTTGATTCCTTGCAATAGTTTTATGATACTGAGATGGTAATATGTGGTTGTACTAGTGGACGATCTTGGTTTAGTAGGAATATTGGTGTTAAGGTTTTTCATTTCATATTCATGAAAGTGTCCGTTTGGCATAACTAGGAAGTTGGAGCATGATTTATCCTTGATTGATACCCTTTGTGTTGCTTGAATCAGGGGCGTGTGATGGTTAACTCCTCCCAGCCTCCTCGCTAGAGAATGCGAGTTTTGCTTCGCTTCAAGAGCTAACAGGCTTTCACAATAAGTATTTGAGTTCTTTATGACTATTGTGAGTTTTTCGACCATAAGTACTTCCACCTATCCATATTTTGCTAGCTTCTTCGGTACCTTGGATTGCCTGTTCTCACCTCGAGACTTGGTGCAAACTGCACCGGGGCATCCAAATCCTTTGTAATGATATGCTCTTTCACACATAAGCCTTATTATATCATTCCTCCAAACAACCACCAAACCTACTGAAAGTGCAACTAATCCCCGGGTGGTTTTGGTAATTAATAACAACATATATATCATTGAACTAATAATTACTTGAGGAATATTTCAGAGAGTTCAGTGATGTGGACATGGCAAGGACTAAGAAAGTGGACCCCTCAAAATGCTAAGGCAAGCATTGGCAAAAGCTCAAGACTCCATTTTTGGTTTAGTGATCCAAGATCACATTGAGTCCATAGGAAAAGCCAATACTATTAAAAGGGGATGAGGTTTTGATGATGATCTGGTTGCTCAAGTGCTTAGTAGTATATCTCCAAATCCCTCAACAACTCTCACTGTTATAAACCCCAAAAAGTCATCTCGGTCCCACCAAAAACACAAACTCAGACTCACTGAGATGAACCACTCCAAGCCATATCCAAACCCTAGCAAATCGGATTTTCCGACTCTAAAAATCGGTTTCACCGAGATGGTGTTGCCAAGTTTCTGTTGCCTTCTGTCTTCAAATCGGTGTCACCGAGATGACAAAGTCGGTCATACCGAAACTGGTAAACCCTAGTCATTGCACGAGTCGGACAAACCGAAATGCTCCCCTCGGTCCCACCGAGATTCCTAACGTTCATATATTTGAACATATCGGTCTGTCCGAGTTGTCAACTTCGGTCTGTCCGATATTGGTCAAATGTGTGTAACGGTTGGATTTTGTGTGGAGGCTATTTATACCCCCTCTACCCCCCTCTTCATTCGTGGAGAGAGCACTCAGAAAGAACCAACACTTCCACCATACATTTCTGAGAAGAGAACCACCTACCCTTGTGTTGAGATCAAGTTGCTCCACTCACACCATATGAAGCTTGATCTCTAACCTTCCCAAGTTGCTTTCCACTCAATCCTTTCTTCCACCACAGCCAAATCAGTGAGGAGAGTTGAGTGTTGGGGAGATTATCATTTGAAGCACAAGAGAAAGGAGTTCATCATCAACAACAACATCTATTACCTTTTGGAGGGTGGTGCCTCCTAGATTGGTTAGGTGTCGCTTGGGAGCCTCCGTCGAGATGTGGAGTTGAACCAAGAAGTTTGTAAGGGCAAGGAGATCGCCAACTTCGTGAAGATCTACCCCGAGTAAGGCTAGCCCTCCGTGGGTGTAGGCCATGATGGAATAGACAAGGTTGCTTCTTCGTGGACCCTTCATGGGTGGAGCCCTCCGTGGACTCGCGCAGCCGTTACCCTTCGTGGGTTGAAGTCTCCATCAACGTGGATGTACGATAGCACCACCTATCGGAACCACGGGAAAAATCCTCGCGTCTCCAAATTGCGTTTGATCTTCTCCACCTCTCTTTACTACATGTGCAATGTTTTACATTCCGCTGCCTATACTCTAGAATTGCATGTGTAGGGTGATGCTTGACATGCTAGTATTTGCAAAATCTGCCAAAATCTGTAATTGGGAAAAGGCTAGGTTTTTATCTTGTATGTAGTCTAATCACCCCCCTCTAGACATACTTTCGATCCTACAAGTGGTATCAGAGCTTTGGTCTCCATTGTTTTGGTCTCCATTGCATTGGACTCCATAAGCTTGGTTTCACAACCTAGGAGAGTATGGCGTCTAGTGAGGATAATTTTCGTAGAGGTCCTTACTTTGATGGTACAAACTTTGCTAGTTGGAAGCATAAACTGAAAATGCATATTCTTGGTCATAACCCAGCCACATGGGGCATTATTTGTGTTGGAATGCAAGGTGAATTCTTCGAGGAAGGAAAAGTTCCGGATCGTGAAGCTACACCGAAAGAGTTGAGGATGTTGCAAAACAATGCTCAAGCTTGTGACATTCTGTTCAATGCTTTGTGTCCCGAGGAGTTCAACAAAATCAGCCGTCTTGAGAATGCAAAAGAGATTTGGGATACTTTGGTTGAAATGCACGAAGGTACCGAGTCCGTGAAGGAATCAAAGCTAGATGTTCTTCAAGGTCAACTTGACAAGTTCAAGATGAAGGATGGTGAAGGAGTCGCTGAAATGTACTCTAGGCTCGCTCTCATCACAAATGAGATTGCCGGTTTAGGAAGCGAAGAGATGACCGATAAATTCATCATCAAGAAGATTCTTAGAGCTTTGGATGGAAAGTATGACACCGTGTGCACTTTGATCCAAATGATGCCAAACTACAAGACTCTCAAGCCTACCGAAGTCATTGGAAGAATCGTTGCTCATGAGATGACACTTAAGGATAAGGAAGAGCTTCACAACAAGTCAAGTGGTGCTTATAAGGCAACAAGTGATGCTCTTACTACCTCAAGTGACAAGTTGGTTTCCAATGAAGAGATAAGCCTAATGGTCAAGAACTTCAACAAGTTCTACAAGAATAGAGGCAAAGAAAGAAGCTCAAAGTCTTGATCATATGATGAAAAGAGATCTTCTAGTCGTGATCGAAACTGCTACAATTGTGGAAGACCCAGACACTACTCAAATGAGTGTACGGCTCCCCACAAGAGAAGAGAAGAATCTCCAAGAAGAAGAAGCTCAAGGGATGAATCACCTCGGAAAGAGAGAAGGAGTAGAGATGATCGTTATGAACGAAGACCCTCTCGGAGAAGCAAGGATTCGGAGAGGAAAGACAAGTCATCAAGGAGCTACACAAGAAAAAGACATCAAGCTCATGTAGTTGAATGGGTCTCCGGCTCCGACTCTGACAATCAATCCAAAGGAAGCTATCACTCCGACTCCGACTATAGTCAAGATGAAGGTGTTGCCGGTCTTGCTCTCGTATCCTCCAACTCCAACTCCTATGACATATTTGATTCACCAAATGAGGGAATTGGAAGATGCTTCATGGAAAAAGGCCCCAAGGTATCACACCCCGAATTTATTGACTTTGATACTGATGAGGATGATTTACTTGGTAAAGATGAGCTCTTGAATGATAAATCTAGTGAGCTTAGTAACAATGAACATGCTAGTAGTCTTTATAGTCAAGAAGAGTCGAATGACAATGCTATGAAGGAGATTGAGCGTCTAACTAAAGAACTAAACACTCTTAAGTTAGCTCATGAAACAACTCAAGAAGATCATAGAGAGCTCCTAAGATCTCATGAGAAGCTACGCTTCGAGAAGCTTACCCTAGAGCAAGAACATGAGTTTCTAAAAGCTATCAATGACGATCTTCGAAAGAAGAGTTCTTCATATATTGCCAAGCGACTTCTCTTTTCTAATTTCTTGCCACCAATTAAGACTAAGCATGACAAGCATAAGAAAGGTTCTTCTTCTAGTAGTAACAATAACAATGTTAAATCCAATGTTGTTGCTTCTAGTAGTTCTTTTGATTCCACTAACAATGTTTCAAGCCAAGTTACACTTGAGCAAGAAAATAGTTTATTGAAAGGGATTGTAGAGAAAGGTGTCTACAAGAGCCTTGCCGGAAGCAAGAACTTTGAGGAAATTGTTCGCAAGCAAGGAAGGCACCGGAAGAATCAAGGAATTGGTTTTGAACGAAAGTTCAACGCCGAAGGAGTTGAGTGGGAAGAAGGTCAATATCCTACACCAAAGTTCGTTCCTCAAAAGGAGAAGTATGATCCTACTTCTTCCAATGTGGAACAAGCACAAGATGACCTTCCACCACAAGACCACAAGCTAAAAGGCAAGGACAAGCTTCAAGAGGAGATTGATGCATTTGTGGAAGCACCTCAAGCTATGGTCAAGTGGGTCCCCAAAACATCGTCAAGTTCTACTTCGTCAAGCTCAACTTCAACCCCGAGGATTCCCATCAAGATGATGTGGATCCCGAAGAAGAAGAACTAGAGAGTTCTCGAGGGTGACTCCGCCAACATATTTCACTCATATTCATTTTGGGCAAGGACTTGTGCAATCAACTTTCACATCTTGCACTAGTTCATGGAGTCACAAACCCTCTTGTTGGTAAGTCAAGGGACAAGGTAATCATTGCTTTCATGGACATCATCTATTGTGTGCTTCAATCTATGTCCATGGATATTCTTGTTTGTTCCTTGTGGGACTAACCCATGTACGTATTGAAAGTGCCCGAATCCATAGGATAGCTCCCAACTCTTGATGACCCTCATCAACATTGAGCATCCACATCTTCAACATCTACATGAAGTCTTCTACGACAACCCAAGGTTAGTTTGACCCTTTAGGGGGTTCTCACATCTAGGGGGAGCTTTGCTCTAAGACTTGAGCTAAAGCAACTCCAAATGATGTGAACACATCAATGCTTTATGTAAAAGTGGTAACCCCACTTGTGCTTAAACGATGAGTATGACCTATGATCAAATGTTCTCATTTGGCTCCTAAGTCAATATACTCATATAAAGATGACCTAGTCATCGACAAATTGTGTGCTATTTGCTAGTGTTGGTTGTGTATGCTTGACACATATTTCATTTGCTATCTTATTGTGTGAGCATGTTGAATGCATAATTTTATCCATTCAAGGACATCCATTTGTAGTTTTGTTTGGTTTGATTTTTTTTGGCCAAATGGATGGACAAGAATGCCTAAGAACCTCCCCTAGCTATCTATGCTCTCTTGTCTCAAATTCTATTCATGCTTACATCACAAAATTTGAACAAGTCATTTTCGGACCCTCCGGGTGAGGAGCACTCGGAGCCACAGATCTGAAAAGGCGCTGACTTCCAAAACCTTTTGTTTGTTTTCGGTGAGACCAACTCATTCACATTCGGTCCAACCCAAACGAACAAATTGATCTAGGTTTTCAACCTCGGTGTAACCGAGTTGTAAATTTCGGAGTCATCGAAGTGTATAACTGCTCAGCAGTTATCAATCTCGGTGCCACCGAGTTTGACAACTCGGTCACACCGACAGCAAAGGGGTATATATATCTCGAGGGCCACACGCTGATTTCTCCTTCAAACGTCTTCGCCCTCGCGCCCCTTGCTGCCGTCGCCATGGTCTCCGGATCTTCACCGTCGTCTCCTGTGCGTCTTCACCGCAGGACTCCGTCGCCGTCAACGGCATTCTCGCCCGCCGTTGCCGCCGTAGCAAATCGCCACCAAGTTAGGGTACGATCCGTCCCCACTCGTGTTCTTCTTTCCGATTCAAAGCACGGGTGGATCTAGTCTATATCTTGGCACAGTATGAAATGTTCTATCCACGAGAAATCTCCATAGAAGATAGTCGAGGACAAATTTCTAGGTTTAAGTTTCCGCCGAATGCATCTTGGTGCGACCGATTTTTGAGTTTCGGTGCGACCGATTTCGTCTCTGACCATTGCACTTGCACGTTTCGGCTTGTCCGATGTGTGCAGATCGGTGTGACCGAAACAATGTTTCTATGAAACCCTAGTGCCTCGGCAAGACCGAAACCCACTTCGGTCTGACCAAAAGTGGTGTGCCAAGTCTCTGCTTAGCACTTCGGATTCACCGAAATTGAAACTCGGTCATTCCGAAATGTCTTCTGTGAAAACTTGAAACTATGGATTTGAACTCATTTTTTATGAAAACTTCTGCATTTTGTGATGACTCTTCTTCTCTGTCTATACCTTATCTATTCACAGGGTTTCAGCCATGTCAGATGCCAGTGACAGCCAGAACAGGTCAGAAGAGCCAATTGCTGATATTCCAGATGCAGGCACTAGTCCTGAGGTTAGCAGTTCTTCAGATGATGGTGAGAGGAGTACACCCAGTGGAATGCCTCCTGCAGCCACCAGAACCAGGAAGCACAGAAACTCATCGTCTGAAGATGAAGATTATGTTCTTGAGGAGGTGACCTCAAAGCCTAAGAGGAAGGTTGTTGCCAAAGAGCAGCAAGATCAGCAAACTAAGAAGGGCATCAGCAAGGTCAAGCAGTCTGTTGCAGCTAAGAAGCTGAGTTTGGGTGATGAGGCAAGCAAAGTGAAGAAGACTTCCAAGAGGAAGAGAAAAGTGTATGTGCAGGGAGCCAGGGCATATATGTTCATAGATCCTCATGCAGATGCAACAGAAGAGGATGAGGAAGAAGAAGAACTTGAGCCAGCTCCTCAGAAGCAGAAGGTCATGGGTGATGCAATCAGGGCTGGAAACACTTCGAGGCCCAAGAAATCTGCTCCAGCAAAGGCTGCTCCTGCAAAGCCTAAGCCCAAAAGGACTATCAGAAATATCCAGCTTCTGAGAAGAACAAGGGAGATGTGCCACCAGCTGAATCTGATGATGAAGGTGCAGTTTTGCTCAAGCTTAGACCCAGATTGCCATTGCACAATGATGCTCATCCTCAAGCTGAGGATATGAAGCTGAGAAAAGATAGAGGTCTCAGGCTATGGAGGCAAAATGACCCATATGCCGTAAGAAGGACTGCTGTGGACAACAGGTTTCACACCAGAGAGCAGCAGGACTTCTATGAGACTGTGTTGATGGATAAGAAGCCCATAGTTGCTGACACCAGGTATGTTGATTGGGAATACATTGACAGTGAAGAGCACAAGGATTTCTTTCCTCATGTGCATGAAAGTTTCAAGGCATGTGGAGTTGATACATTCATCGGTCAGAAGCTCACCAGTTGGAATGACGAGATGATCATGCAGTTCTATGCCACAGCTCACTTCTATCCAGATGGCAGGATTGTATGGATGACTGAGGGCCAGAAATTTTCTTCAACTGTTGAAGAATGGGCTACTATCTTGAATGCTACAGTGTCCAAAGAAGATGATGTTGATGTGTATGGAGTGCCGAAGCACAATCATGAATCAATGGCCAACATGTACAAGGAAATTCCAGCAGAGGATCTAGAAACATGGAAGCTTGGTTCAGTCTACCATCTCCAGGCAGGTTTGGCCACTTCAAACACTATTCTGAGGCATACTTTGATGCCCAAGTTTGGAGATCACAGGATGATCAGAGGATACTCCATCAATATGCTTCACTTGATTGATGAGAAGGCACCTTTCAAGGTGATGGACTTGATCGTGGAAACTATTAAGAGGACAACTGCTGACCAGAAGAGGTCGTGTGGATTTGCCCCACAGATTCAGATGCTCATCAATGCCAAGTTTGGCACGGGCAAATTCCTGTTGGATAGAGAGCACCTGCCTTTGCGTCCAGATCATGAAGATAATGAGGTGGTGATGGATGAGGATGATCCAAATTCTGTTGCAGGACAGGAGAAGATTGCTGCTGCCAAGGCTGCTTTGGCTGCCAAGAAAGCTGCAGAAGCTTCAGCTGCACCCAAGAGCATTGGTAAGAAAATCCTTGAAGCTACCTAGCGGATTGAGCAATGCCTGGCCAGCATTGTGCAATCTCAGGAGAGCCTTGAGAGAATCTTTGATGAGAAGATCCATGCCTTGGATGTGAAGATCACTGATGTGCAGACCACAGTCAACAAGCTTGAGGCTGATGTTGAGCTAGCCAAGAAGGAGAAGGAAGCTCTTCTGCATGATGATCATGAGCAGGATGACTTGGTCCAGGATACCTCACGACAGTCTGCTCCAGTTCCCAGAGGATCCAGATCAGCTGCTATTCCAGTTCAGGACACCAGGACTTCAGTCTCCGCACCTCCTTCAGCACCAGCAGTTGCTTCAGCTCCTCCTCCAGTGTCCACTCCTCCAGCTCAGACTTCAGCAGAGATATTCGCGGATGCAGTTCTCACCACTCCAGCGTCAACCCAGACAGAAGCCGCCAGCAGAGCCCACAGTGACGTTTAGCTCTATGCATTTTCAAACTTTTTGGTAACTTGTTGCCAAAGGGGGAGAAATTGTATAGATCATAGGCTTCGAGAGAGAGAGTGCTTTTGCTTTTGCGCTTTTGCTCTTTCGTTTTTCTGCGGTTCTTTATCGATACTTTTGGTAGTTGAGATACTTTTGTGTGATACGTGTGTTTGATACCTCGTTTATGCTACCTTAATGAGTGCTTGGTCGTACTATGCTTAATGTGTGCTTATTTCTTATCATGTGCTATTCTTATCTTGTATGACCATTTACTCATGTCTTGGTGTTGGGTGCATGTTTTTCATTCTTATCATTTTGTGCGCTCCACCAAGATGTATGTGACATGAAAGAGTGACCCATGATCCTAATCGATTGTGCATTTGAATTCAAACGCAAATTTTAAATAATGCACAAATTTAGGGGGAGCTCTTGCTTATCACATACTTCTCAAAGCGACGATATTATTCATTGATTATATTCTTTGTCGAAGCTTTGATCTATATGTTGTCATCAATTACCAAAAAGGGGGAGATTGAAAGTGCAACTAATCCCCGGGTGGTTTTGGTAATTAATAACAACATATATATCATTGAACTAATAGTAACTTGAGGAATATTTCAGAGAGTTCAGTGATGTGGACATGGCAAGGACTAAGAAAGTGGACCCCTCAAAATGCTAAGGCAAGCATTGGCAAAAGCTCAAGACTCCATTTTTGGTTTAGTGATCCAAGATCACATTGAGTCCATGGGAAAAGCCAATACTATTAAAAGGGGATGAGGTTTTGATGATGATCTGGTTGCTCAAGTGCTTAGTAGTATATCTCCAAATCCCTCAACAACTCTCACTGTTATAAACCCCAAAAAGTCATCTCGGTCCCACCGAAAACACAAACTCAGACTCACCGAGATGAACCACTCCAAACCATATCCAAACCCTAGCAAATCGGATTTTCCGACTCTGAAAATCGGTTTCACCGAGATGGTGTTGCCAAGTTTCTGTTGCCTTCTGTCGTCAAATCGGTGTCACCGAGATGACAAAGTTGGTCAGACCGAAACTGGTAAACCCTAGTCATTGCACGAGTCGGACAAACCGAAATGCTCCCCTCGGTCCCACCGAGATTCCTAACGTTCATATATTTGAACATATCGGTCTGTCCGAGTTGTCAACTTCGGTCTGTCCGATATTGGTCAAATGTGTGTAACGGTTGGATTTTGTGTGGAGGCTATTTATACCCCTCCACCCCTCTTCATTCGTGGAAAGAGCACTCAGAAAGAACCAACACTTCCACAATACATTTCTGAGAAGAGAACCACCTACCCTTGTGTTGAGATCAAGTTGCTCCACTCCCACCATATGAAGCTTGATCTCTAACCTTCCCAAGTTGCTTTCCACTCAATCCTTTCTTCCACCACAGCCAAATCAGTGAGGAGAGTTGAGTGTTGGGGATATTATCATTTGAAGCACAAGAGAAAGGAGTTCATCATCAACAACAGCATCTATTACCTTTTGGAGGGTGGTGCCTCCTAGATTGGTTAGGTGTCGCTTGGGAGCCTCCGTCGAGATGTGGAGTTGAACCAAGAAGTTTGTAAGGGCACGGAGATCGCCTACTTCGTGAAGATCTACCCCGAGTAAGGCTAGCCCTCCATGGGCGTAGGCCATGATGGAATAGACAAGGTTGCTTCTTCGTGGACCCTTCATGGGTGGAGCCCTCCGTGGACTCGCGCAGCCGTTACCCTTCGTGGGTTGAAGTCTCCATCAACGTGGATGTACGATAGCACCACCTATCGGAACCACGGGAAAAATCCTCGCGTCTCCAAATTGCGTTTGATCTTCTCCACCTCTCTTTACTACATGTGCAATGTTTTACATTCCGCTGCCTATACTCTAGAATTGCATGTGTAGGGTGATGCTTGACATGCTAGTATTTGCAAAATCTGCCAAAATCTGTAATTGGGAAAAGGCTAGGTTTTTATCTTGTCAAGTAGTCTAATCACCCCCCCTCTAGACATACTTTCGATCCTACAAGTGGTATCAGAGCTTTGGTCTCCATTGGTTTGGTCTCCATTGCATTGTAAGCTTGGTTTCACAACCTAGGAGAGTATGGCGTCTAGTGAGGATAATTTTTGTAGAGGTCCTTACTTTGATGGTACAAACTTTGCTAGTTGGAAGCATAAAATGAAAATGCATATTCTTGGTCATAACCCAGCCGCATGGTGCATTATTTGTGTTGGTATGCAAGGTGAATTCTTCGAGGAAGGAAAATTTCCGGATCGTGAAGCTACACCGGAAGAGTTGAGGATGTTGCAAAACAATGCTCATGCTTGTGACATTCTGTTCAATGCTTTGTGTCCCGAGGAGTTCAACAAAATCAGCCGTCTTGAGAATGCAAAAGAGATTTGGGATACTTTGGTTGAAATGCACGAAGGTACCGAGTCCGTGAAGGAATCAAAGCTAGATGTTCTTCACGGTCAACTTGACAAGTTCAAGATGAAGGATGGTGAAGGAGTCGCTGTAATGTACTCTAGGCTTGCTCTCATCACAAATGAGATTGCCGGTTTAGGAAGCGAAGAGATGACCGACAAATTCATCATCAAGAAGATTCTTAGAGCTTTGGATGGAAAGTATGACACCGTGTGCACTTTGATCCAAATGATGCCAAACTACAAGACTATCAAGCCTACCGAAGTCATTGGAAGAATCGTTGCTCATGAGATGACACTTAAGGATAAGGAAGAGCTTCACAACAAGTCAAGTGGTGCTTATAAGGCTACAAGTGATGCTCCTACTACCTCAAGTGACAAGCTGGTTTCCAATGAAGAGATAAGCCTAATGGTCAAGAACTTCAACAAATTCTACAAGAATAGAGGCAAAGAAACAAGCTCAAAGTCTAGATCATATGATGAAAAGAGATCTTCTAGTCATGATCGAAACTGCTACAATTGTGGAAGACCCGGACACTACTCAAATGAGTGTACGGCTCCCCACAAGGGAAGAGAAGAATCTCCAAGAAGAAGAAGCTCAAGGGATGAATCACCTCGGAAAGAGAGAAGGAGTAGAGATGATCGTTATGAACGAAGACCCTCTCGAAGAAGCAAGAATTCGGAGAGGAAAGACAAGTCATCAAGGAGCTACACAAGAAGAAGACATCAAGCTCATGTAGGTGAATGGGTCTCCGGCTCCGACTCCGACAATCAATCCGAAGGAAGCTATCACTCCGACTCCGACTATAGTCAAGATGAAGGTGTTGCCGGTCTTGCTCTCGTATCCTCCAACTCCAACTCCTATGACATATTTGATTCACCAAATGAGGGAATTGGAAGATGCTTCATGGCAAAAGTCCCCAAGGTATCACACCCCGAATTTATTGACTTTGATAGTGATGAGGATGATTTACTTGGTGAAGATGAGCTCTTGAATGATAAATCTAGTGAGCTTAGTAACAATGAACATGCTAGTAGTCTTTATAGTCAAGAAGAGTCGAATGACAATGCTATGAAGGAGATTGAGCGTCTAACTAAAGAACTAAACACTCTTAAATTAGCTCATGAAACAACTCAAGAAGATCATAGAGAGCTCCTAAGATCTCATGAGAAGCTACGCTTCGAGAAGCTCACCCTAGAGCAAGAACATGAATTTCTAAAAGCTATCAATGACGATCTTCGAAAGAAGAGTTCTTCATATATTGCCAAGCAACTTCTCTTGTCTAATTTCTTGCCACCAATTAAGACTAAGCATGACAAGCATAAGAAAGGTTCTTCTTCTAGTAGTAACAATAACAATGTTAAATCCAATGTTGTTGCTTCTAGTAGTTCTCTTGATTCCACTAACAATGTTTCAAGCCAAGTTACACTTGAGCAAGAAAATAGTTTATTGAAAGGGATTATAGAGAAAGGTGTCTACAAGAGCCTTGCCGGAAGCAAGAACTTTGAGGAAATTGTTCGCAAGCAAGGAAGGCACCGGAAGAATCAAGGAATTGGTTTTGAACGAAAGTTCAACGCCGAAGGAGTTGAGTGGGAAGAAGGTCAATATCCTACACCAAAGTTCGTTCCTCAAAAGGAGAAGTATGATCCTACTTCTTCCAATGTGGAACAAGCACAAGATGACCTTCCACCACAAGACCACAAGCTAAAAGGCAAGGACAAGCTTCAAGAGGAGATTGATGCATTTGTGGAAGCACCTCAAGCTATGGTCAAGTGGGTCCCCAAGACATCGTCAAGTTCTACTTCGTCAAGCTCAACTTCAACCCCGAGGATTCCCATCAAGATGATGTGGATCCCGAAGAAGAAGAACTAGAGAGTTCTCGAGGGTGACTCCGCCAACATATTTCACTCATATTCATTTTGGGCAAGGACTTGTGCAATCAACTTTCACATCTTGCACTAGTTCATGGAGTCACAAACCCTCTTGTTGGTAAGTCAAGGGACAAGGTAATCATTGCTTTCATGGACATCATCTATTGTGAGCTTCAATCTATGTCCATGGATATTCTTGTTTGTTCCTTGTGGGACTAACCCATGTACGTATTGAAAGTGCCCGAATCCAAAGGATAGCTCCCAACTCTTGATGACCCTCATCAACATTGAGCATCCACATCTTCAACATCTATATGAAGTCTTCTACGACAACCCAAGGTTAGTTTGACCCTTTAGGGGGTTCTCACATCTAGGGGGAGCTTTGCTCTAAGACTTGAGCTAAAGCAATTCCAAATGATGTGAACACATCAATGCTTTATGTAAAAGTGATACCCTTTGTGTTGCTTGAATCAAGGGCGTGTGATGGTTAACTCCTCCCAACCTCCTCGCTAGAGAATGCGAGTTTTGCTTTGCTTCAAGAGCTAACAGGCTTTCACAATAAGTATTTGAGTTCTTTTTGACTATTGTGAGTTTTTCGACCATAAGTACTTCCACCTATCCATATTTTTGTTGGGGAACGTTGCATGGGAAACAAAAAATTTCCTACGCACACACAAGATCTATACATGGTGATGAGCATCTACGAGAGGGAGAGTGAATCTACATACCCTTGTAGATCGCTAAGCGGAAGCGTTAAGAAACGCGGTTGATGTAGTCGAACGTCTCCGCGATCCAAATCGCAAGTCGTCCCTCGATCCGATCACGAACTAGTGCCGAACGGACGGCACCTCCGCGTTCGACACACGTACGGCTTGATGACGCCTTCACCTCCTCGGTCCAGCGAGCGATGGTGAAGTAGTAGATGAGTTCCGGCAGCACGACGGCGTGGTGATGGTGGTGAGGAACAATCTCTGCAGGGCTTCGCCAAGCACTACGGAGATTATGACGGGAGGAACTAGAGGGTTAGGGTTGCCGACACACGGCTTGGGAAATCTTAATGTGTCCCGTGTGCTACCCCTGCCCCTCTATTTATATGTTGAGCCTTGGGGTCTAAACTTGGAGTAAAATCCTCCTCCAGGTCGGTTTTGCCCGCACAAGGTCGGTTTGGCCCACAGGGAAAGAGTCCAACTCGGATCCCTGCAGTACCGCGCACAAGCGGCAGTACCGCTCACGAGCGGTAGTACCGCTTCACACAAGCGGTAGTACCGCTTACGCGGTAGTACTGCCTTACAACGGTAGTACCGCTTAAGGCAGCAGCAAAACTTCCTTTTGCACTTTCCAATACCTCGTGGGCTTTACCCCTTTGGCCCATATAAAGTGTTGCTGCACCCGAACACTTCGGTAAACATCCGGAACCCCTTCCGGTGAATTCCGGAACCCTTCCGGAGATCAAAACACTATTATCACATATATCAATCTTTACCTCCGGACTCTTCCGGAGATCCTCGTCATGTCCGGGATCTTATCCGGGACTCCGAACAACCTTCGGTCACCAACAAAATAACTCAACTATACTAATCGTCACCAAACGTTAAGTGTGTAGACCCTACGGGTTCGAGAACTATGTAGACATGACCGAGACACCTCTACGATCAATAACCAATAGTGGGACCTGGATGCCCATATTGGCTCCTACATATTCTACGAAGATCTTTATCGGTCGAACCTCTATGTCAAGGATTCAGTTAATCCCGTATACTGTTCCCTTTGTTCTTCGGTATGTTACTTGCCCGAGATTCGATCGTCGGTATCTCTGTACCTAGTTCAATCTCGTTACCGGCAAGTCTCTTTACTCGTTCCATAATACAAGATCTCGTGGCTAACAATTTAGTCACATTGCTTGCAAGGCTCATTGTGATGTTGTATTACTGAGTGGGCCCTGAGATACCTCTCCGTCACACGGAGTAACAAATCCCAGTCTTGATCCATGCCAACCCAACAGACACCCTCGGAGATACCTGTAGAGCACCTTTATAGTCACCCAGTTACGTTGTGACGTTTGATACACACAAGGTACTCCTCCGATGTCAGGGAGTTGCATGATCTCATGGTCATAGGAACAGATACTTGACATGCAGAAAACAATAGCAATAAACTGACACGATCATATGCTACGTTTATAGTTTGGGTCTTGTCCATCACATCATTCTCCTAATGATGTGATCCCGTTTATCAAATGACATCTTATGTCCATGGCTAGGAAATCTTCACCATCTTTTGATCAACAAGCTAGTTAACTAGAGGCTTACTAGGGACACAGTGTTGTCTATGTACCCACACATGTATTTGAGTTTCCAATCAATACAATTATAGCATGGATAATAAACGATTATCATGAACAAGGAAATATAATAATAACCAATTTATTATTGCCTCTAGGGCATATTTCCGACAGTCTCCCACTTGCACTAGAGTCAATAATCTAGTTCACATCACTATGTGATTTACATTGTAATGAATCGAACACCCATACAGTTCTGGTGTTGTTCATGTTTAGCCCTTGGAAGAGGTTTAGTCATCGGATCTGCAACATTCAGATCCGTGTGTACTTTGCAAATATTTATGTCGTCCTCCTTGATGTAATCGCGGATGGAATTGAAACGTCGCTTTATGTGTCTGGTCCTCTTGTGAAATCTTGGTTCCTTGGCTAGAGCAATGGCACCAGTATTATCACAAAACAGAGTCATTGGGTTAAGCGCACTAGGCACTACTCCAAGATCTGTCATGAACTCCTTCATCCAGACACCTTCCTTTGCCGCCTCCGAGGCAGCGATGTACTCCGCTTCGCATGTAGAATCAGCTACCACGCTTTGCTTGGAACTGCACCAGCTAACCGCACCCCCATTAAGAATAAATACGTATCCGGTTTGCGACTTAGAGTCATCCGGATCAGTGTCAAAGCTTGCATCGACGTAACCCTTTACGACGAGCTCTTGATCACCTCCATAAACGAGAAACATGTCCTTAGTCCTTTTCAGGTACTTCAGGATATTCTTGACCGCCGTCCAGTGTTCCATTCCTGGATCACTTTGAAACCTTCCGACCATACTTATGGCAAGGCTGACATCGGGTCTTGTGCACAGCATTGCATACATAATAGAGCCTATGGCTGAAGCATAGGGGATGACACTCATCTTTTCTCTATCTTCTGCAGTCACTGGGCATTGAGTCTTACTCAACTTCACACCTTGCAAAACAGGCAAGAACCCCTTCTTGGACTGATCCATTTTGAACTTCTTCAAAATTTTATCAAGGTATGTGCTTTGTGAAAGTCCTATTAAATGTCTTGATCTATCTCTATAGATCTTGATGCCTAATATGAAAGCAGCTTCTCCTAGGTCCTTCATTGAAAAACTCTTGTTCAAATATTCCTTCACGCTTTCCAACATTTCTATATTGTTTCCAATCAGTAATATGTCATCCACATATAATATTAGAAACGCTATAGAGCTCCCACTCACTTTCTTGTAAATACAAGCTTCTCCGTAAACTTGTATAAACTCGAACGCTTTGATTACTTCATCAAAGCGAAGATTCCAACTCCGAGATGCTTGCACCAGTCCATAAATGGATCGCTGGAGTTTGCAAACTTTGTCAGCATTCTCTGGATCGACAAAACCTTCTGGTTGCATCATATACAACTCTTCCTTAAGGAAACCGTTAAGGAACGCTGTTTTGACATCCATCTGCCAAATTTCCTAATCGAAAAAGGCAGCTATTGCTAACATGATTCTGACGGACTTAAGCATCGCTACGGGTGAGAAGGTCTCATCGTAGTCAACTCCTTGAACTTGTGAAAAACCCTTTGCCACAAGTCGAGCTTTATAGACGGTGACATTACCGTCCGCGTCCGTCTTCCTCTTAAAGATCCATTTGTTCTGAATGGCCTTACGCCCTTCAGGTAATACTTCCAAAGTCCACACTTTGTTTTCATACATGGATCCCATCTCGGATTTCATGGCCTCTAACCACTTCTCGGAATCCGGGCCCATTATCGCTTCTCCATAGCTCGTAGGTTCATCGTTGTCTAACAACATGACTTCTAAGACAGGGTTGCCATACCACTCAGGAGCAGTATGCGTCCTTGTCGACCTACGAGGTTCGATAGCAACTTGATCCAAAGCTTTATGATCATCATCATTAACTTGCTCTTCAGCTGATGTAGGCTCTACAGAAACATCTTTCTGCGCTGCGCTACTCTCAGGTTGAAGTAAAGGTTCAACAACCTCATCAAGTTCTATCTTCCTCCCACTCAATTCTTTCGAGAGAAACTCTTTCTCAAGAAATGTTCCGTTTTTAGCGACAAACACTTTGCCTTCGGATCTGAGGTAGAAGGTATACCCAACTGTCTCTTTTGGGTATCCTATGAAGACGCATTTCTCCGCTTTGGGTTCCAGCTTTTCAGGCTGAAGCTTTTTGACATAAGCATCACATCCCCAAACTTTAAGAAACGACAGCTTTGGCTTCTTGCCAAACCATAGTTCATAAGGCGTCGTCTCAACGGATTTCGATGGTGCCCTATTTAAAGTGAATGCAGCTGTCTCTAATGCATAACCCCAAAACGATAGTGGAAAATCGGGAAGAGACATCATAGATCGCACCATATCCAATAAGGTTCGATTACGACGTTCGGACACACCATTACGCTGTGGTGTTCCAGGCGGTGTTAGTTGTGAAACAATTCCACATTGTCTTAAGTGACTGCCAAACTCATAACTCAGATATTCTCCTCCTCGATCAAATCGTAGGAATTTAATCTTCTTGTTATGATGATTCTCAACTTCACTCTGAAATTGTTTGAACTTTTCAAATGTTTCAGACTTGTGTTTCATTAAGTAAATATACACATATCTACTTAAGTCATCAGTGAAGGTGAGAAAGTAACGATAACCACCGCGCGCCTCAATGCTCATCGGACCGCACACATCAGTATGTATGATTTCCAATAAGTCACTTGCCCGTTCCATTATTCCAGAGAACGGCGTTTTAGTCATCTTGCCCATGAGGCATGACTCACATGTGTCAAGTGATTCAAAATCAAGTGACTCCAAAAGTCCATTAGCATGGAGCTTCTTCATGCGTCTTACGCAAATATGACCTAAACGGCAGTGCCACAAGAAAGTGGTATTATCATTATCAATTCTACATCTTTTGGCATCAATGTTATGAACATGTGTATCATTACTATCGAGATTCAATAAGAATAAACCCCTCACATCGGGTGCATGACCATAAAAGATATTACTCATATAAATAGAACAACCATTATTCTCTGATTTAAATGAGTAACCGTCTCGCAATAAACAAGATCCAGATATAATGTTCATGCTTAACGCAGGCACCAAATAACATTTATTCAGGTTCATCACTAATCCCGATGGTAATCGAAGAGCGAGCGTGCCGACGGCGATCACATCAACCTTGGAACCATTTCCCACGCGCATCGTCACTTCGTCCTTTGCCAGCCTCCGTCTATTCCGCAGTTCCTGTTTTGAGTTGCAAATATGAGCAACCGCACCAGTATCAAATACCCAGGCACTACAACGAGAGTTGGTAAGGTACACATCAATAACATGTATATCATATATACCTTGTTTGTTGTTGGCCGCCTTCTTGTCAGCCAAATACTTGGGGCAGTTCCGCTTCCAGTGTCCAGTTCCCTTGCAATGAAAGCACACAGTTTCTGGTTTGGGTCCAGCCTTGGGTTTCTTCACGAGAGGAGCAACTGCTTTGCCACTCTTCTTGGAGTTACCCTTCTTACCCTTGCCATTTTTCTTGAAACTAGTGGTTTTATTGACCATCAACACTTGATGCTCCTTCCGAATTTCAGACTCAGCGGCTTTCAGCATCGCAAACAGCTCGGCGACTGACTTGTTCATCCCGTGCATGTTATAGTTTAACACGAAGCTCTTGTAGCTAGGTGGCAATGATTGAAGAACTCTGTCAGTGATAGCCTCTGGCGGAAGGGGCATCCCCAATTCAGCCAGACGGGTGGAGTACCCAGACATTCTGAGTACGTGATCACTGATAGACCCGTTCTCCTCCATCTTGCAAGCATAGAACTTATCGGAGATCTCATATCTCTCGATCCGGGCATTCTTCTGAAAGATAAACTTCAACTCCTGGAACATCTCATATGCTCCATGACGTTCAAAACGTCTTTGAAGTCCCGGTTCTAAGCCATACAATATTGCACATTGAACTATTGAGTAATCTTCAGAACGAGCCTGCCAGGCGTTCACAACGTCTAGAGACTCAACTGGAGCGGGTGGATCACCAAGCGGTGCATCAAGGACATAAGCCTTCTGGGAAGCCGTAAGGATAATCCTTAGATTACGGGCCCAGTCCACAAAGTTACTTCCATCATCTTTCAATTTAGCTTTCTCTAGGAACGCATTAAAATTCAGGGGTGCTACTGCGCGAGCCATGATCTACAACATAAATATTGCAAAGATAACTTAGACTATTGTTCAAGATAATAAGTTTAGTTAATCGTATTACTTAAAAACTCCCACTCAAATTGACATCCCTCCGGTCATTCGAGTGTAACATGATCCAAATCCTCCAACTCAAGTCCGATCATCACGTGAGTTGAGGTGGTTTCAATGGTGAACATCTTCATGTTGATCATATCTACTATATGACTCATGTTCGACCTTTCGGTCTCTTGTGTTCCGAGGCCATGTCTGTACATGCTAGGCTTGTCAAGTTTAACCCGAGTGTTCCGCATGTGTAACATGGCTTACACCCGTTGTATGTGAACGTAGAGTCTATCACACCCGATCATCACGGCGTGTCTCGAAACGACGAACTTTCGCAACGGTGCACACTCGGGGAGAACACAATTTATCTTGAAATTTAAGTGAGGGATCACCTTATAATGCTACCGTCGTCCTAAGCAAAATAAGATGCATAAAAGGATTAACATCACATGCAAATCATAAGTGACATGATATGGCCATGAACTTGTGCTTTTGATCTCCATCTCCAAAGCACCGGCATGATCTCCATCGTCACCGGCATGACACCATGATCTCCATCAACGTGTCGCCATGAGGTTGTCGCGCCGACTGTTGCTTCCACGACTATTGCTAACTCATAGCGATAAAGTAAAGCAAAACGGCGAAAATAATTAAAGACAACTCTATGGCTCCTGCCAGTTGCCGTACTCATCGACATGCAAGTCGTGATATTCTATACAACACATGATCATCTCATACATCACATATATCTCATCATGTAATTGGCCATATCACATCACAACATACCCTGCAAAAACAAGTTAGACGTCCTCTAATTGTTGTTGCAAATTTTACGTGGCTGCTACGGGTTTGCAAGAACCGTTCTTACCTACGCAAAACCACAACGTGGTGTAGTGATTGCTTTTTGATCTTCTAAAAGAACCCTCTTCATTGAAGTCGATTCAACTAAAGTGAGAGAGACAGACACCCGCTAGCCATCTTTATGCAACGAAGTTACATGTCAGTTGAAGGAACCGGTCTCTCGTAAGCGTACGAGTAATGTTGGTCCGGGCCGCTTCATCTCACAATACCGCTGAATCAAGTATCAACTAGTAACGGCAAGCAATATGTATACACCCACGCCCACAACTCGTTTGTGTTCTACTCGAGATCTCATCTACGCATAAACCTGGCTCTGATACCACTGTTGGGGAACGTTGCATGGGAAACAAAAAATTTCCTACGCACACACCAGATCTATCCATGGTGATGAGCATCTACGAGAGGGAGAGTGAATCTACATACCCTTGTAGATCGCTAAGCGGAAGCGTTAAGAAACGTGGTTGATGTAGTCGAACGTCTCCGCGATCCAAATCGCAAGTCGTCCCTCGATCCGATCCCGAACTAGTGCCGAACGGACGGCACCTCCGCGTTCGACACACGTACGGCTTGATGACGCCTTCACCTCCTCGATCAAGCGAGCAATGGTGAAGTAGTAGATGAGTTCCGGCAGCACGACGGCGTGGTGATGGTGGTGAGGAACAATCTCTGCAGGGCTTCGCCAAGCACTACGGAGATTATGACGGGAGGAACAAGAGGGTTAGGGTTGCCGGCACACGGCTTGGGAAATCTTAATGTGTCCCGTGTGCTAGCCCTGCCCTTCTATTTATATGTTGAGCCTTGGGGTCTAAACTTGGAGTAAAAGCCTCCTCCAGGTCGATTTTGCCCGCACAAGGTCGGTTTGGCCCGCAGGGAAAGAGTCCAACTCGGATCCCTGCAGTACCGCACACAAGCGGTAGTACCGCTTGAGCGGTAGTACCGCTTCACACAAGCGGTAGTACCGCTTACGCGGTAGTACTGCCTTACAACGGTAGTACCGCTTAAGGCAGTACCAAAACTTCCTTTTGCACTTTCCAATACCTCGTGGGCTTTACCCCTTTGGCCCATATAAAGTGTTGCTGCACCCGAACACTTCGGTAAACATCCGGAACCCCTTCCGGTGAATTCCGGAACCCTTCCGGAGATCAAAACACTATTATCACATATATCAATCTTTACCTCCGGACTCTTCCGGAGATCCTCGTCATGTCCGGAATCTTATCCGGGACTCCGGACAACCTTCGGTCACCAACAAAATAACTCAACTATACTAATCGTCACCAAACGTTAAGTGTGTAGACCCTGCGGGTTCGAGAACTATGTAGACATGACCAAGACACCTCTACGATCAATAACCAATAGCGGGACCTGGATGCCCATATTGGCTCCTACATATTCTACGAAGATCTTTATCGGTTGAACCTCTATGTCAAGGATTCAGTTAATCCCGTATACTGTTCCCTATGTTCTTCGGTATGTTACTTCCCCGAGATTCGATCGTCGGTATCTCTGTACCTAGTTCAATCTCGTTACCGGCAAGTCTCTTTACTCATTCCGTAATACAAGATCTCGTGGCTAACAATTTAGTCACATTCTTTGCAAGGCTCATTGTGTTGTTGTATTACCGAGTGGGCCTTGAGATACCTCTCCGTCACACGGAGTAACAAATCCCAGTCTTGATGCATGCCAACCCAACAGACACCCTCGGAGATACCTGTAGAGCACCTTTATAGTCACCCAGTTACGTTGTGACGTTTGATACACACAAGGTACTCCTCCGATGTCAGGGAGTTGCATGATCTCATGGTCATAGGAACAGATACTTGACATGCAGAAAACAATAGCAATAAACTGACACGATCATATGCTACGTTTATAGTTTGGGTCTTGTCCATCACATCATTCTCCTAATGATGTGATCCCGTTTATCAAATGACATCTTATGTCCATGGCTAGGAAATCTTCACCATCTTTTGATCAACGAGCTAGTTAACTAGAGGCTTACTAGGGACACAGTGTTGTCTATGTACCCACACATGTATTTGAGTTTCCAATCAATACAATTATAGCATGGATAATAAACGATTATCATGAACAAGGATATATAATAATAACCAATTTATTATTGCCTCTAGGGCATATTTCCAACAATTTTGCTAGCTTCTTCGGTACCTTGGATTGCCTGTTCTCACCTCGAGACTTGGTGCAAACTGCACCGGGGCATCCAAATCCTTTGTAATGATATGCTCTTTCACACATAAGCCTTATTATATCCTTCCTCCAAACAACCACCATACCTACTGAAAGTGCAACTAATCCCCGGGTGGTTTTGGTAATTAATAACAACATATATATCATTGTACTAATAATTACTTGAGGAATATTTCAGAGAGTTCAGTGATGTGGACATGGCAAGGACTAAGAAAGTGGTGTTGGAAATATGCCCTAGAGGCAATAATAAAATGGTTATTATTGTATTTCCTTGTTCATGATAATTGTCTATTGTTCATGCTATAATTGTGTTAACCGGAAACCGTAATGCATGTGTGAATACATAGACCACAACGTGTCCCTAGTGAGCCTCTAGTTGACTAGCTCGTTGATCAATAGATGGTCACGGTTTCATGACCATGGACATTGGATGTCGTTGATAACGGGATCACATCATTAGGAGAATGATGTGATGGACAAGACCCAATCCTAAGCATAGCACAAGATCGTGTAGTTCGTCTGCTAAAGCTTTTCCAATGTCAAGTATCGTTTCCTTAGACCATGAGATTGTGCAACTCCCGGATACCGTAGGAATACTTAGGGTGTGCCAAACGTCACAACGTAACTGCGTGGCTATAAAGGTACACTACGGGTATCTCCGAAAGTATCTGTTGGGTTGGCACGAATCGAGACTGGGATTTGTCACTCCGTATGACGGAGAGGTATCTCTGGGCCCACTCGGTAAGACATCGTCATAATGAGCTCAATGTGACTAAGGAGTTAGCCACGGGATGATGTGTTACGGAACGAGTAAAGAGACTTGCCGGTAACGAGATTGAACAAGGTATAGGGATACCGACGATCGAATCTCGGGCAAGTATCATACCGGTAGACAAAGGGAATTGTATACGGGATTGATTGAATCCCCGACATCGTGGTTCATTCGATGAGATCATCGTGGAGCATGTGGGAGCCGACATGGGTATCCAGATCCCGCTGTTGGTTATTGACCGGAGAGGTGTCTCGGTCATGTCTACGTGTCTCCCGAACCCGTAGGGTCTACACACTTAAGGTTCGATGACGCTAGGGTTATAGGGAAATAGTGTACGTGGTTACCGAAGGTTGTTCGGAGTCCCGGATGAGATCCCGGACGTCATGAGGAGCTCCGGAATGGTCCGGAGGTAAAGATTCATATATAGGAAGTGAGGATTTGGCCACCGGAAGTGTTTCGGGAATTACCGGTAACGTACCGGGACCACCGGAAGGGTTCCGAGGGTCCACCATGTGGGGCCACCGGCACCAGAGGGCTGCGTGGGCTGAGAGTGGGAAGGGACCAGCCCCAGAGTGGGCTGGTGTGCCTCCCACCAAGGCCCAAGGCGCAGCCAAGGGTGGAGGGGGGCAAACCCTAGCGCAGATGGGCCCTAAGGCCCACCCTAGGGCGCCTAGGGCTGCCGCCTCCCTCTCCCTTCTTGGCCGCCGGCCAGATCCCATCTAGAGGCTGCCGCAGCACCTAGGGTGGGAACCCTAGGGGTGCGCACCCTCCTCCCTCTCCTCCTATATATAGTGGAGGGTTTGGGGCTGCCAAAGACACGCATCTCTCTCTCTCACGGCGCACCCCTACTCCTCCTTCTCCTCGTCCTCCGTAGTGCTTGGCCAAGCCCTGCCGGAGTACCACGCAGCTCCACCGTCACCACGCCGTCGTGCTGCCGGAGCTCTCCCTCAACCTCTCCTTCCTCCTTGCTGGATCAAGGCGTAGGAGACGTCACCGGGCTACACGTGTGTTAAACGCGGAGGCGCCGTTGTTCGGCGCTAAGATCGGAGTCCACCGCAATCTGAATCGCTACGAGTACGACTCCACCAACCGCGTTCTTGTAATGCTTCCGCTTAGCGATCTTCAAAGGTATGAAGATGCACTCTCCCCTTACTCGTTTCTGGTTTCTCCATAGATAGATCTTGGTGAACACGTAGGAAATTTTTTGATTTACTACTACGTCTCCCAACAGTGGCATCATGAGCTAGGTCTATACGTAGAATCTATGCACGAGTAGAACACAAGTTGTTGTGGGCGTCGATCTTGTTAATTTGCTTGCCGTTACTAGTCTTATCTTGATTCGGCGGTATTGTGGGATGAAGCGGCCCGGACCAACTTTACACGTACGCTTACGTGAGACCGGTTCCACCGCCTGACATGCACTTGTTGCATAAGGTGGCTAGCGGGTGTCTGTCTCTCCCACCTTAGTCGGATTGGATTCGATGAAAAGGGTCCTTATGAAGGGTAAATAGCAATTGGCATATCACGTTGTGGTTTTGGCGTAGGTAAGAAACGTTCTTGCTAGAAACCTATAGCATCCACGTAAAAAACTTGCAACTACAAATTAGAGGACGTCTAACTTGTTTTTGCAGCATATGCCTTGTGATGTGATATGGCCAAAAGGATGTGATGTGATGCATTGTGATGTATGAGATTGATCATGTTCTTGTAATAGGATTCACGACTTGCATGTCGATGAGTATGACAACCGGCAGGAGCCATAGGAGTTGTCTTATTTTATTGTATGACCTGCGTGTCAATCATAAACGCCATGTAATTACTTTACTTTATTGCTAAACGTTAGCCATAGTAGTAGAAGTAATAGTTGGCGAGACGACTTCATGAAGACACAATGATGGAGATCATGATGATGGAGATCATGGTGTCGTGCCGGTGACAGTGATGATCATGGTGCACCGAAGATGGAGATCAAAGGAGCAAGATGATATTGGCCATATCATGTCACTATATTGATTTCATGTGATGTTTATCATGTTTACATCTTATTTGCTTAGAACGACGGTAGTAAATAAGATGATCTCTCAATAAAATTTCAAGAAAGATGTTCACCCTAACTGTGCACCGTTGCTAAGGATCGTTGTTCCGAAGCACCACGTGATGATCGGGTGTGATAGGTTCTAACGTTCGCATACAACAGGTGTAAGCCAGATTTACACACGCGAAACACTTAGGTTGACTTGACGAGCCTAGCATGTACAGACATGGCCTCGGAACACGGAAGACCGAAAGGTCGAACATGAGTCGTATAGAAGATGCGATCAACATAGAGATGTTCACCATGGATGACTAGTCCGTCTCACGTGATGATCGGACACGGGCTAGTTGACATGGATCATGGATCACTTGGATGACTAGAGAGATGTCTATCTAAGTGGGAGTTCAGTAAATAATTTGATTATGTGAACTTAATTATCATGAAACTAGTCTAAAAATGTTTTTACAATCTATATTGTAGATCCAATGGCCAACGCTAATGTCACCCTCAACTTCAACGCGTTCCTAGAGAAAACCAAGCTGAAAGATGATGGAAGCAACTATGCGGACTGGGTCCGTAGCTTGAGGATCATCCTCATAGCTTCCAAGAGATTGTATGTCCTTGACGGACCGCTAGGTGACCCACCCATTTTTCCAGCGGACCAAGACGTTACGAACGCTTGGCAGTCACGCTGTGATGATTACTCCCTGGTTCAGTGCGGCATGCTTTACAGTTTAGAACCGGGGCTCCAAAAGCGTTTTGAGCAACACGGAGCATATGAGATGTTCCAAGAGCTGAAACTGGTTTTCCAAGCTCATGCCCGGGTCGAGAGATATGACGTCTCCGACAAGTTCTTCAGCTGTAAGATGGAGGAGAATAGTTCTGTCAGTGAGCACATACTCAAAATGTCTGGGTTGCACAACCGCTTGACTCGGCTGGGAGTTAATCTCCCGGATGACTCGGTCATTGACAGAATCCTCCAGTCGCTTCCACCTAGCTACAAGAGCTTTGTGATGAACTACAACATGCAGGGTATGGAGAAGTCCATTCCTGAGTTGTACTCGATGCTGAAATCAGCGGAGGTCGAGATCAAAAAGGAGCATCAAGTGTTGATGGTGAATAAGACCACTAGTTTCAAGAAAGGCAAGGGTAAGAAGAACATCAAGAAGGACGGCAAGACTGTTGCCGCGCCTGGTAAGCAAGTTGCCGGGAAGAAGAACAAGAATGGACCCAAGCCTGAGACTGAGTGCTTTTATTGCAAGGGTACCGGTCACTGGAAGCGGAACTGCCCCAAGTACTTAGCGGATAAGAAGGCCGGCAACGTTAAAGGTATATGTGATATACTTGTTATTGATGTGTACCTAACCAGCACTCGTAGTAGCTCCTGGGTATTTGATACCGGTGCAGTTGCTCACATTTGTAACTCCAAGCAGGAGCTGCGGAATAAGCGGAGACTGGCAAAGGACGAGGTGACGATGCGCGTCGGGAATGGTTCCAAGGTCGATGTGATCGCCGTCGGCACGCTACCTCTACATCTACCTTCGGGATTAGTTTTAAACCTCAATAATTGTTATTTAGTACCAGCTTTGAGCATGAACATTGTATCTGGATCTCGTTTGATACGAGATGGCTACTCATTTAAATCTGAGAATAATGGTTGTTCTATTTATATGAGAGAAATGTTTTATGGTCATGCCCCGCTGGTCAATGGTTTATTTTTGATGAATCTCGAACGTGATGTTACACATGTCCATAGTGTGAGTACCAAAAGGTCTAAGGTTGATAACGATAGTCCCACTTACATGTGGCACTGCCGCCTTGGTCATATTGGTGTCAAACGCATGAAGAAGCTTCATGCTGATGGACTTTTGGAGTCTCTTGATTTCGAATCATTTGACACGTGCGAACCATGCCTCATGGGCAAGATGACTAAGACTCCGTTCTCTGGAACAATGGAGCGAGCAACTGACTTGTTGGAGATAATACATACCGATGTATGCGGTCCAATGAGCGTCGAGGCTCGCGGTGGCTACCGTTATGTTCTCACCCTCACTGATGACTTGAGCAGATATGGGTATGTCTACTTAATGAAACACAAGTCTGAAACCTTTGAAAGGTTCAAGGAATTTCAGAGTGAGGTAGAGAATCAACGTGACAGGAAAATAAAGTGCCTACGATCTGATCGTGGCAGAGAATATCTAAGTCACGAGTTTGGCACGCACCTAAGGAAATGTGGAATTGTTTCACAACTCACGCCGCCTGGCACACCTCAGCGAAATGGTGTGTCTGAACGTCGTAATCGCACTCTATTGGATATGGTGCGATCTATGATGTCTATTACCGACTTACCGCTATCATTTTGGGGATATGCATTAGAACTGCCGCATTCACTTTAAATAGGGCACGGTCAAAGTCCGTTGAGACGACACCGTATGAATTATGGTTTGGAAAGAAACCTAAGCTGTCGTTTCTAAAAGTTTGGGGATGCGATGCTGATGTGAAGAAACTTCAACCTGAGAAGCTCGAACCCAAAGCGGAAAAGTGCGTCTTCATAGGATATCCCAAAGATACTATTGGGTATACCTTCTACCTCAAATCCGAAGGCAAGGTCTTTGTTGCCAAGAATGGATCCTTTCTCGAGAAAGAGTTTCTCTCGAAAGAAGTAAGTGGGAGGAAAATAGAACTTGATGAGGTAATCGTACCTCCACTCGAACCGGAGGGTAGCGCAGCACAGGAAGTTGTTTCTATGGAGCCTACACCGGCTGGAGAGGAAGTTAATGATGATGATCATGAAACTTCAGATCAAGTTACTATTGAACGTCGAAGGTCCACGAGGACACGTTCCGCACCAGAGTGGTACGGCAACCCTGTCCTGGAGATCATGTTGTTGGACAACGGTGAACCTTTGAACTATGAAGAAGCGATGGCGGGCCCGGATTCCAACAAATGGCTTGAAGCCATGAAATCCGAGATAGGATCCATGTATGAGAACAAAGTGTGGACTTTGGTGGACTTGCCTGATGATAAGCGAGCCATTGAAAATTAGTGGATCTTTAAGAAGAAGACTGACGCGGATGGTAATGTGACCGTCTATAAGGCTCGGCTTGTCGCTAAGGGTTATCGACAAGTTCAAGGAGTTGACTACGATGAGACTTTCTGACCCGTAGCGATGCTGAAGTCTGTCCGAATCATGTTAGCAATTGCCGCATTTTATGATTATGAGATCTGGCAAATGGACATCAAAACGGCATTCCTTAATGGCTTCCTTAAGGAAGAACTGTATATGATGCAGCCGGAAGGTTTTGTCGATCCTAAAGGTGCTAACAAAGTATGCAAGCTCCAGCGCTCCATCTATGGGCTGGTGCAAGCATCTCGGAGTTGGAACATTCGCTTTAATGAGGTAATTAAAGCGTTTGGGTTTATGCAGGTTTATGGAGAACCCTGTATTTACAAGAAAGTGAGTGGGAGCTCTGTAGCATTTCTCATATTATATGTGGATGACATATTGTTGATGGGAAATGATATAGAACTTTTGGAAAGTGTAAAGGCCTACTTGAATAAATGTTTTTCAATGAAGGACCTTGGAGAAGCTGCTTACATATTAGGTATTAAGATCTATAGAGATAGATCGAAACGCCTCATAGGTCTTTCACAAAGTACATACCTTGAAAAGATATTGAAGAAGTTCAATATGGATCAGTCCAAGAAGGGGTTCTTGCCTGTGTTACAGGGTGTGAGATTGAGTATGACTCAATGCCCGACCACGGCAAAGGATAGAGAAGAGATGAGTGTCATCCCCTATGCTTCAGCCATAGGCTCTATTATGTATGCCATGCTGTGTACCAGACTTGATGTGAACCTTGCCATAAGTTTGGTAGGGAGGTACCAAAGTGATCCCGGAGCGGAACACTGGACAGCGGTCAAGAATATCCTGAAGTACCTGAAAAGGACAAAGGACATGTTTCTCGTATATGGAGGTGCCGAAGAGCTCGTCGTAAAGGGTTACGTCGATGCTAGCTTCGACACAGATCCGGACGACTCCAAGTCACAAACCGGATACGTGTATATTTTGAACGGAGGGGCAGTCAGCTGGTGCAGCAGCAAGCAAAGTGTCGTGGCGGCATCTACATGTGAAGCGGAGTATATAGCTGCTTCGGAAGCAGCAAAGGAAGGAGTCTGGATGAAGGAGTTCATCACCGACCTAGGAGTAATTCCCAATGCGTCGGGCCCGATGACTCTATTCTGTGACAACACTGGAGCTATTGCCCTTGCGAAGGAGCCCAGGTTTCACAAGAAGACAAGACACATCAAGCGCCGCTTCAACTCCATCCGTGATTACATTCAGGAGGGAGATATAGATATTTGTAAAGTACATACGGATCTGAATGTCGCAGATCCGTTGACTAAACCTCTCTCACGAGCAAAACATGATCAACACCAGAATGCTATGGGTGTTCGATTCATCACAATGTAACTAGATTATTGACTCTAGTGCAAGTGGGAGACTGTTGGAAATATGCCCTAGAGGCAATAATAAAATGGTTATTATTGTATTTCCTTGTTCATGATAATTGTCTATTGTTCATGCTATAATTGTGTTAACCGGAAACCGTAATGCATGTGTGAATACATAGACCACAACGTGTCCCTAGTGAGCCTCTAGTTGACTAGCTCGTTGATCAATAGATGGTCACGGTTTCATGACCATGGACATTGGATGTCGTTGATAATGGGATCACATCATTAGGAGAATGATGTGATGGACAAGACCCAATCCTAAGCATAGCACAAGATCGTGTAGTTCGTCTGCTAAAGCTTTTCCAGTGTCAAGTATCGTTTCCTTAGACCATGAGATTGTGCAACTCCCGGATACCGTAGGAATACTTTGGGTGTGCCAAACGTCACAACATAACTGGGTGGTTATAAAGGTACACTACGGGTATCTCCGAAAGTATCTGTTGGGTTGGCACGAATCGAGACTGGGATTTGTCACTCCGTATGACGGAGAGGTATCTCTGGGCCCACTCGGTAAGACATCGTCATAATGAGCTCAATGTGACTAAGGAGTTAGCCACGGGATGATGTGTTACGGAACGAGTAAAGAGACTTGCCGGTAACGAGATTGAACAAGGTATAGGGATACCGACGATCGAATCTCGGGCAAGTATCATACCGGTAGACAAAGGGAATTGTATACGGGATTGATTGAATCCCCGACATCGTGGTTCATCCGATGAGATCATCGTGGAGCATGTGGGAGCCGACATGGGTATCCAGATCCCGCTGTTGGTTATTGACCGGAGAGGTGTCTCGGTCATGTCTACGTGTCTCCCGAACCCGTAGGGTCTACACACTTAAGGTTCGATGACGCTAGGGTTATAGGGAAATAGTGTACGTGGTTACCGAAGGTTGTTCGGAGTCCCGGATGAGATCCCAGACGTCACGAGGAGCTCCGAAATGGTCTGGAGGTAAAGATTCATATATAGGAAGTGAGGATTTGGCCACCGGAAGTGTTTCGGGAATTACCGGTAACGTACCGGGACCACCGGAAGGGTTCCGGGGGTCCACCATGTGAGGCCACCGGCACCAGAGGGCTGCGTGGGCTGAGAGTGGGAAGGGACCAGCCCCAGAGTGGGCTGGTGCGCCTCCCACCAAGGCCCAAGGCGCAGCCAAGGGTGGAGGGGGGCAAACCCTAGCGCAGATGGGCCCTAAGGCCCACCCTAGGGCGCCTAGGGCTGCCGCCTCCCTCTCCCCTCTTGGCCGCCGGCCAGATCCCATCTAGGGGCGGCCGCACCACCTAGGGTGGGAACCCTAGGGGTGCGCACCCTCCTCCCTCTCCTCCTATATATAGTGGAGGGTTTGGGGCTGCCAAAGACACGCATCTCTCTCTCTCACGGCGCAGCCCTACTCCTCCTTCTCCTCGTCCTCCGTAGTGCTTGGCGAAGCCCTGCCGGAGTACCACGCAGCTCCACCGTCACCACGCCGTCGTGCTGCCGGAGCTCTCCCTCAACCTCTCCTTCCTCCTTGCTGGATCAAGGCATAGGAGACATCACCGGGCTGCACGTGTGTTGAACGCGGAGGCGCCGTTGTTCGGCGCTAAGATCGGAGTCCACCGCGATCTGAATCGCTACGAGTACGACTCCACCAACCGCGTTCTTGTAACGCTTCCGCTTAGCGATCTTCAAAGGTACGAAGATGCACTCTCCCCTTACTCGTTGCTGGTTTCTCCATAGATAGATCTTGGTGAACACGTAGGAAAATTTTTGATTTACTACTACGTCTCCCAACAAGTGGACCCCTCAAAATGCTAAGGCAAGCATTGGCAAAAGCTCAAGACTCCATTTTTGGTTTAGTGATCCAAGATCACATTGAGTCCATAGGAAAAGCCAATACTATTAAAAGGGGATGAGGTTTTGATGATGATCTGGTTGCTCAAGTGCTTAGTAGCATATCTCCAAATCCCTCAACAACTCTCACTGTTATAAACCCCAAAAAGTCATCTCGGTCCCACCGAAAACACAAACTCAGACTCATCGAGATGAACCACTCCAAGCCATATCCAAACCCTAGCAAATCGGATTTTCCGACTCTGAAAATCGGTTTCACCGAGATGGTGTTGCCAAGTTTCTGTTACCTTCTGTCGTCAAATCGGTGTCACCGAGATGACAAAGTCGGTCAGACCGAAACTGGTAAACCCTAGTCATTGCACGAGTCGGACAAACCGAAATGTTCCCCTCGGTCCCACCGAGATTCCTAACGTTCATATATTTGAACATATTGGTCTGTCCGAGTTGTCAACTTCGGTCTGTCCGATATTGGTCAAATGTGTGTAACGGTTGGATTTTGTGTGGAGGCTATTTATACCCCTCCACCCCTCTTCATTCGTGGAGAGAGCACTCAGAAAGAACCAACACTTCCACCATACATTTCTGAGAAGAGAACCACCTACCCTTGTGTTGAGATCAAGTTGCTCCACTCCCACCATATGAAGCTTGATCTCTAACTTTCCCAAGTTGCTTTCCACTCAATCCTTTCTTCCACCACAGCCAAATCAGTGAGGAGAGTTGAGTGTTGGGGAGATTATCATTTGAAGCACAAGAGAAAGGAGTTCATCATCAACAACAACATCTATTACCTTTTGGAGGGTGGTGCCTCCTAGATTGGTTAGGTGTCGCTTGGGAGCCTCCGTCGAGATGTGTAGTTGAACCAAGAAGTTTGTAAGGGCAAGGAGATCGCCAACTTTGTGAAGATCTACCCCGAGTAAGGCTAGCCCTCCGTAGGCGTAGGCCATGATGGAATAGACAAGGTTGCTTCTTCGTGGACCCTTCATGGGTGGAGCCCTCCGTGGACTCGCGCAGCCGTTACCCTTCGTGGGTTGAAGTCTCCATCAATGTGGATGTACGATAGCACCACCTATCGGAACCACGGGAAAAATCCTCGCGTCTCCAAATTGCGTTTGATCTTCTCCACCTCTCTTTACTACATGTGCAATGTTTTACATTCCGCTGCCTATACTCTAGAATTGCATGTGTAGGGTGATGCTTGACATGCTAGTATTTGCAAAATCTGCCAAAATCTGTAATTGGGAAAAGGCTAGGTTTTTATCTTGTCAAGTAGTCTAATCACCCCCCTCTAGACATACTTTCGATCCTACACCTACCTATCATGGCTTTTTCATAGCCATTCCGAGATATATTTCCATGCAACTTCCATTGTTACTATTTACATGACTTGAGCAACCATTGTCATATTGTTTAGCATGATCATATTGAGATGGCATGATATTTTGTAGCAAAGCCATCATTCATCATTATTATACATGTTACGCTAGATCATTGCACATCCTGATACACTGTCAGAGGCATTCATATGCAGTCATATTTTTCAGTTTTGAGTTGTAAGTAAATTAAAGTGTGATGATCATCATTATTAGAGTGTTGCCCCTACCAGTGAGGAAATGAATTGGAGGAGACTTATGATTCCTCGAAAAGACCAGATGAGTTCCGTGAGGTCATTCAAAAAAATAAAGAAAAGAAAAAAATAAGAGAAAAAGAGAGAGGGGCCCACTACTATGCTCTTTCCACACTTGTGCTTCAAAGTAGCACCATGTATTTCATATAGAGAGTCTCCATGATTTTTCACTTTCATATACTAGTGGGATTTTTCCATTATTATAATTTGACTTGCATATTTGGATGACGAGCTTACTCAAATGCTCAATGTATTCATGAGCAAGTAAGTTGGATGCACATCCACTTAGTTTCATATATATAGCTTTCATACACTTATAGCTCTTGTGCATTTATTGCATGGCAATCCCTACTCCTCACATTGACATCGATTGTATGGCCTCTCCATTACCTAACGACCAACCTCATTAATGTGAGATTATCTTATACATTTTGTCTTCCTTTATAAACCCCAATCATCATTCTCTTTGCCATCCAAAGTGCTAAGTCCATGGATCACGCCCAGGTATTGCGTGGGAGTTGAAAAATCCAAAGCAAGAAAAAGTATGATTTAATTGCTTGGTTTGGCACTGGGGTGTTCATGATAGATATCTTTGTGTTAGCAAGACCGAGCTATGCCATGCTTACATGATTAATGTTGGAAATATGTCCTAGAGGCTATAATATTGTATTATTATATCTCTATATTCATAATTAAGAGTTTATATTCTACGATGTAACTGCTATGATCCTGGAATATGTGATTTAGTGAAAAACTCATATGCACATGTGGAATGATAAATGATAAAAATAAGATTCCTATTCTCGCTTCTAAGATTTGCTCAAGTGTTGTTAGTGATCATGTTTTTGGATCTTACATTATTGTTAAGTGTAACGATAGTCCTAAAACAATATTGAGAGTACGGCGTTAGAAGAACGACCATATTGAATCGACTCAAACTTGTTTGTTATACTTTAAGATAATATCGTCAGAAGTTAATTTTTATAACATGGAGTGTTAACGTTTGATTTAGTTCCTTATACCATGAGAGTATCGTAGTCACTTCTTACCGTACGATGAGCTTTGGGTTGCTCAAACATCATCTGTAACACGGAGATCATAATGACAACTTACAGGTTCATCGGAAAGTTTGACAAGGGATTATATAGCTCGAGAGTGGAATTTGCTCCTCCGACAATGGAGAGATATTCTTAGGGCCCTCTCGGTGTGACAACATCCATCATCGTCTAGCCAGACACATGTGACTATGTCACAGGATGCCGGAACATGTCAATGAGAAAGAAGAACAAAATCGGCAATGAGGAGACCGGTATAGTGAGCATGTCTATGACTCAAGAGGATACCGATATATCTCACCTCAAGTTTTGTAAAGTATCGCGAAGCAAAGGGAATAGCATATGATAACTAAAGGTTCAGTCGAATGTCATTCGTGTACTCATAGGGATCGATACGGATGTCCACGGTTCCGCTATTGGTCATTGAATGAAAGGAGTTTGGTTCATGTCTACGTTTTACTGAACCTACAGGGTCACAAGCTTAAGGTAATAACAATTTGCTGAGTATTAGTAGGACGGGAATAATGAGAATATATTTTTGAAATAGTTTCTGGTGATGTTAAATTAATAATAAAAGGCTCTAGTAATTGTTAGGAGGCTTTTATATTTAATTTAATATCAACAGGCCTTAAAAGGCCAAGAGGTGGAAGGAGAATTGGGCCACAAGGGCCCAATAGGGGTGGCACCCCCTCTCCCATGTAAAGGAGGGAGGGGAAGCTAAATTGGGGAGGGATTCCCCCTCCCCTTGGCCGGCGCAAGGGGGAGTCGTTTCCCCCATTGTGTGGAGGCCCTTCTCTCCCCTCGAACCTATATATACTAGAGGTATTGGTACCTTTTCAATACACAAGTTTTGGAGCCTCCTCTAGTTCTCTAATCTAGTTCTAGTCGTTCCAATTAGAGCTAGATCTAGTTCCTCCAATCCTCATAATTAGAAGCCCTGTGTGGCTCTAATCTCTTCACTCTAATTCTCCAGCAACGATTAGCTCTTCACGGTGAAGCGCTACCGGATTGTGAAGACCTTACGCTTGCAATCTGTGGAGAGTCCCTGCTTTCGATCTTCCGTTCGAGGGACTATTCGTGGGTGGTTCGCCGGACCATTCATCTACGGTTCGAGGGACTCCAAGTATGATCTTTGTCTACTTCCACTGCAACTCAAAGTCAGTAACAATCTGATCCAAACCGTTATTGCATCTTCATAGCGTTCCTGGGTGATTGTAGGCCGAATTTTTTGTTTTCTACTATGTTTCCTAAACTTGGCATCAGAGCGGTTCTATAAGTAGATGTAGGTTACGATCTAGATCACATGTGAATGTGAGGGTTGATGTTCTTGATATGCTTCCCACGATTGTTGCTTCGGTCCAGTTCATTGACGACAGGATGTAGCTTTTCACAAAGTTCTGACAATCGATCGGCTCTGGCTGTCGACAATCTGCTAACAGTTCTTTGGGCTTCATTATAGTCAAGAATAGTGAACCGTCGCAAACATGAGAGGCAGTAAATATATTTGATCTTCTAGGGGGTCACGTGTATTGATGAAGTTTACTGTGGGGCTAGAGATTTTTAATTAAGTCTCTTCCCTCACACACCCCAAAATTTAATCTAGCAACAAGAATTATCGCCTTGGTGGTGGGCGTAGGTAGCCAGTGTTATCCAGAAACCCTAGAAGCCGCGTAATTAAAATTTTCCAAACTGGTTAGAGGACGTCTAACTTGGTTTTGTAGGTTGCATGTGATGTGGTATAGCCTTCGCCATGACATAAGTTTTATGTATGAGATGGTTATATGATATAACGTTAAATGGCATGTGCGTCACAGTACGACATGATGGCCAGAGCCAAAGGATTGTCACTTATATGACCTGTGTGCCAAAACTCGTTATTTTATTTATCGACAACAGTGACGAACGTGCTACGGCGATCCCGACGCGAGACGGCTTCACCATGCGCTAGAGAACAAAAGTGTTGCCACGGCGGCAGTATTCAAAATTGGCGCAACGGCAACATTTTCAGAGAATTTTCATGAAGATCTCGGAGGACCATGGAGAAGTTCCAGACGCCCAGTGCTATACTATATCACACTATTATGAATTTCCTGAGATGTTTATCCCTTTGTTGTTTGCACCCTTTGATTGCGCAGTAGTCAATTATTAGGGTGATCTCTCACTAAAAATTCAAGAAGTTAGTGCTCTTTCTGGTGTAGCAACTGTCTATAACATATGGACTTTCAGAGTACTACATGCCACCATGAGTACAAAGGAAAAGTGAAGTGTAAAGATATGTGAAGGTTGGACCTCACAGCAGGAACACTCGGTTATCTTGAAGCTCTGGCAGAAAAGTTTTGAGCTCGGGCACGAAGCATCGAAAGATGAACAAGAGTCATATGGAGATATGATCGGCAAGTTTGCCTACCGGTTGAAATTCACATCATCTATGATGCTACCATCCATGGCTATGAATAAAGATCAGGATCTTGAATCACTAACTTTCAATTATAAGAGATATTGATTTGAGTGGGAGTGCACTTTATATCAAAATTTTATACAATAGTGCAAATTAATTATGAACAATGTCTAAAGTGAATCTTGTGTTTATTGTTGTAGATCAATGGCTCTCAATAATTTCACTTTAGCTCCACTGTTTGAGAAAGAAAAGTTAGCTGCAAATGGTGGAAACTATGAGGATTGGATCCACACTCTGAGATGTGTTCTCAGAAGTGCTAAGACAGAATATGTGCTGGTCAACAACTTAGTGATTTCCGGGCACTAGGAGCGTATCAGCATGTCACCAATGTGTTTATATCTTGCATGAATGATTTCAGTGTTTTTATGAGTATTATGTTATCTTACATGGATTCAGTGTTATAGAAAAGTTTTGAATAATCTAGTACCATCGAAATTGTTGAGGCACTCGGAGTTCTGTATCACAAAGAAATAGCTAAAGTTCATGAGATGACTGAAGCAATGGAAGAATGCAAAATAGCTGAAGTTGCTGAGCACGGTGTTAGGCTTGCAGACTATTATGATAGTATCACTACAATGGGAATGGATTTTCCCAAAACACCGGAAAATGATTTGATCCTTAATTTGATTTATGAAACGATGCTCAAAACCAATGAAATTGGGATGCATAATCATCAAAAGTTGCTACCAAACAAAACAGAAAGTTTTAAGAAGAAAAGAAACACCAAGAGGAACAAGGATGGAGCTTCTTGTGAGACTATATGTTTCTACTGGAAAGTGAAAGGACACTGGAAGAGAAATCGCTTCAAATATCTGGCGGATAAGAAGAACACAACTTCTGGTAAAGGTATAAAAGTTATGCAAGTTAATGTTATTGATATTCTACTTGCAAACAATTCATATAAGTCATGGGTATTTGATATCGGATCAGTTGCTCATATCTGCAACACGGTGCAGGGACTACAAAAAGTTCGCAAGCCGAATAAGAATGAAGTGATGATGCGTGTCGGGAATGGTGATGGGATTGCTGCTCAAGCCATAGGTGTCATGTCTTTGAATTTACCTTCAGGATTTATCTTAGAACTGAATAGTTGTTATTTTGTTCTGAAGTTATCTAAGAACATTATCTCTTGATCATGTTTAATAAACGATGATTATTCTTATAAATCTAATAATAATGGTTGTTTAATATATTATAAGGATATATTTTGTGGATTTGCACTTATGATTCGGTGGCTTATTCTTTTTAGATGTTGAACGTGAAAAAGATGTCTATAACATTAATGCTAAACGTCTTAATACCACTTACATGTGGCACTGCCATCTTGGTCACACTGGAAAGAAATGAATTCAGATTTTTTTTGACTATGTACTGCAAGGCAACAGCCTCACAGTGAACTTTATTGAAAATCAAGAAAAGCAGAGGTTAGAATCTTGATAAAGGTGGAGTGTTAAGAACTTTTGATTTTGAATCATTTGATACATGCGAAGCTTGTCCAATGGTAAAATGACTAAAACGCCATTCACAAGTCATCTTGAACAGGCGCATGACTTATTGGAAATAGTACATAGTGATGTATGTGGTCCAATGAGCACATCGATGCATGGTGGATACTTATACTTCACAACCTTCACTGATGATTTGAGTAGATATGGTTATATTTACTTGATGAAACATAATATTGAAACAATTGAAAAGTTCAAAGAATTTCAAAATGAAGTTCAAAATCATTGTGGCAAAACAATAAAATTTCCGCGATCAGATCGTGGTGGAGAATATCCAAGTCATGAGTTTAGCAAACATGTGAGTGATCATGGCATTTCTTCACAACTTACTCCTCCCGGAACTCCACAGTGGAATGGAGTGCGTGAGAGGCGTAGCCGAAACCTTGTTAGACATGGTGAGGACAATGATGTCCCTTACCGATCTGCCTTTATCGTTTTGGGGATACACACTTGAAACAACAATATATACACTAAACAAAGCAACGTAAACGTCTGTTGAGTCGACGTCATATGAGTTATGCATGGGAAGAAACCCAATTTGTCGCATCTCAAAATTTGGGGTTGTCAAGCTTATGTAAAACGTTTACAACCAAATAAACTCGATCCCAAAGGAGAAAAGTGTTACATTGTAGGTTATCCCAAAGAAACATTTGGGTATTCCTTCTACCAAAAGTCTGATGACAAAGTGATTGTTACAAAAGGTGGACACTTTCTCTAGAAGGACTTTCTTGCTAAAGAAGTGGGAGGACAGTACAGCTTGACGAGATTGTAGAATCTCCGACTGACGTAAACAGTACTAAAGAAATGGAATCTATTCTGAAAGTGGTTCGCACAACTGAACCGGAAGTTGCTACACCAGTTGTCGGAACTCCTGTCAAGGCTGTAACTGAACCGCATAGGTCAGGAAGATTTATCGAACCTCTTGAATGGTTTCAAAGTGAAATATTCATCCTGGAAGAAGATGAACCTGTGCACTACAAGGAAGCGATGGTAGCACCCACCTCAAAAGAATGGCTTAAATCCATGCAATCTGAAATGGTGTCCATGTACGAAAATCAAGTCTGGATTTTGGTTGATCCTCCAGAGGGTGTAAAACCCATACAATGTAAATGGATCTTCAAGAGAAAAACGAACGCGGATGGTAATCCTACTATCTATAAAGCAAGGATAGATGCGAAAGGGTTTTCACAGGTTGAGGGAGTTGATTATGATGAAATCTTCTCACTAGTAGCTATGCCGAAGTCTGTTCGGATTAAGATGGCAATTGTTGCATATTTCGACTACGAGATATGGCAGATGGATGTCAAAACCGCATTCCTAAATGGATATATCAAAGAGGATGTATATATGATGCATCCAGAAGGTTTTGTCGATCCTAAAGATGCCGGAAAGGTGTGCAAGCTTCAAAGGTCTATTTATAGTTTGAAGCAAGCATCAAGAAGTTGGAATCAACGTTTTGATAAAGTGGTCAAAGAGTTTGGATTGATTAAAAATGATTAAGAAGCTTGTGTATACAAGAAGTTTAGTGGGAGCTCTGTAGCATTTCTAATCTAATATGTGGATGAGATATTATTGATTGGAAATGATATAATTTTCTTGGCATGATAAAAGACTATTTAAAGAGTGTGTTTTCAATGAAAGACTTAGGCAACACAGCTTATATATTGGGAATAAAGATACATATAGATATATCAAGACGCCTAATTGCGCTAAGCCAAAGCACACACATTGACAAGGTTTTAAAGAGGTTTAAAATGGAGAATGCAAGAAATGTTTTCTTGCAATATCACATGGCACGACACTTAGCAGAAATCAAGGTCCCAAGACACTTGATGAGCGGGTGCAGATGAGTGGAGTCCCATATGCCTCGGCAATTGGATCCATCGTGTATGCTATGCTATGTACAAGATAGAATGTTTCTTATGCGCTAAGTGTTAGTAGCAGGTACTAAAGTGATCCTGGAGTGGCTCATTGGGTAGCTGTTACAAATATTCTTAAGTACCTCAGAAGAACAAAGGACATGCTCCTTGTTTATGGAGTAGATGAAGAGTTCATTGTAAATGGTTACACCGATGCTAGCTTCATGACTGATATAGATGACTATAAATCTCAATCGGGCTATGTTTTCACCCTTAATGGTGGTGCAGTGGTTTGGAAGAGTTTCAAACAGAACACTATGCTGAATTGTATGACAGAAATGGAGTATATTGTGGCCTTAGAAGCTTCGAAGGAGGCGGTCTGGATCAAGAAGTTTCTTGAAGAATTAGGTGTGGCCCCAAGTGCAATGATCCCGATAGCACTCTATTGTGATAATAGTGGTGTTGTTGCTCAAGCAAAGGAACCAAGATCCCACATGAAGACCAGACACATCGAGCGCAAGTATCACATTATCCAACAGTATGTCGACAAAGGTTTTATGAAGGTTCTCAAGGTCTACACGGATTTGAATGTATCAAATCCAATGACGAAGGCTTTACCACGAGAGAAGAATGAGCAACACCGGATAGCCATATGTGTTAGAGAAACTATGTAACTAGATTATTGACTCTAGTGCAACTGGGAGTCTGTTGGAAATATGCCCTAGAGGCAATAATATTGTATTATTATATTTCTATATTCATAATTAAGAGTTTATATTATATCCTATAACTGCTATGATCCTGGAATATGTGATTCAGTGGAAAACACATATGCAAGTGTGGCATGATAAACGGTAAAAATAAGATTCCTAGTCTCGCCTCTAAGACTAGCTCAAGTGTTGTTAGTGATCATGTTTTCCGAGATCTTAGGATATCGTTTAGTGTAATGATAGTCCTAAAACAACATTGAAAGTATGACGTTAGAAGAACGATCATATTGAATCGACCCAACCTTGTTTGTTACACTTTGCGATAATATCATCAGAAGTCAATTGTTATAACACGGAGTATTAACATGTGTTTTAGTTCCTTACACCATGAGATTATCGTAGTCACTTCTTACCTTACGATGAACTTTGGGTTGCTCAAACGTCATCTGTAACATGGTGATCATAACGACAACTTATGGGCTCATCAGAAAGTTTGACAAGGGATTAGATAGCTCGAGAGTTGAATTTCCTCCTCGGACGATGGAGAGATATTCTTAGGGCCCTCTCGGTGTCACGACATCTATCATCATCTGCCTAGACACAGATGACTATTTTACGGGGATGCCGGAACATGTCAACGAGAAAAATTACAAAACCAGTAACGAGGAGACTGCTACTTGTGAATGCGTTGGGATTTCCTCGAAGAGGAAGGGTGAAGTAGTATAGTAGTGAAAAGTATTTCCCTCAGTTTAGAACCAAGGTTTATCGAACGAGTAGGAGAACACACCAAGCAACGGTCAACAACACCTACACACAAAAAGAGCAAATACTTTCACCCAACACGGGCAAGAGGGTTGTCAATCCCCTTGTACTCGTTAATTGCAAGGATTAAATCTCATAGTTGTAGATAGATAAAGTGCAATGTAAAATAAAAGGAAAAAATTGCGGCAAAGAAACTAGGGTTTTAGTAATATGGTTTGGGTGGACCCAGGGTCCATAGCTTTCACTAGAAGCATCTCTCTCAAGAGTGAAACATACGGTGGGTGGACAAATTACTGTTGGGAAATTGATAAAAAGCGCATAGTTATGAACTTATGATGTTATTCGTGGCATGGTCATGTATATAGGCATTATGTCCGTGACAAGTAGACCGACTCCTTCCTGCATCTACTACTACTACTCCACCAATCGACCACTATCCATCATGCATCTGTGGTATTAAGTTCATGAGAAACAGAGTAACGCTTTAAGCAAGGTGACATAATGTAGAGTTGTAGACAAAATAAAACCAAGCAATATGATTAAAACCCGTTGTTTTCCCCTTAGTAGCAACAATTCAAATACATACCTCGCTACCCTTTCTGTCACTGGGTGAGGACACTGCAAGATTGATCCTACTACTATGGACCACTTCCACTGAAGATCTATCATCAACTTGGCCAAAGATAACTCATAGATCGGAAAGCATTACATAGCTAGAAAAATCATACAGAATAAAGTTCAGAAATAACTCAATTAGTTTCAATGAATAATCTGATCAAAAACCCACATCAATCAGATCCTAACAAACACACCACAGAAGAAGATTACATCGAATCGATCGGATAGAACTCCGAGGAGAACACTGTATTGAAGATCAAAGAGAGAGTGAGAGCCATCTAGCTACTGCTATGGACTCATAGGACCTGTGAGGAACTACTCACACATCATCGGAGAGGCAGCAAGGGTGATGAACAGGCTCTCCATGATCGATTCCCCCTCCGACAGAGTGCCGGAATGGCCCTCCAGATGGGATCGCTGGAGAACAGAGACTTACGGTGGTGGAGAACTTGTTTTGTCTGGTTGTCTAGGGGTTTCTAAATATTTGGGAATTTATAGCGTTAGAATTAGGTCAATCGGAGCCATAGGGGGGCCACGAGACAACTGGGCGCACCTAGTTGCCATGCCGCTTCCTCGTCCGGCTTCTGGTCCTCCCCCAAAGCTTCTAGGCTCCCTTCTAGTCCAGAAAAAATCACAAAAATGTTTCGTACCATTTGGACTTCGTTTGATAGGGATTTCCTGAAAAACCAAAACAAGCAGAAAATAGTAACTAGCACTAGGTTAATTGGTTAGTTCCCAAAAATGATAAAAAATTGCATATAAAACATATAAGATTGATAATATAATATCTTGGAAACATCAAAAATTATAGATACATCGGAGACGTATCAACATCATGAAGCTTAATTCCTACTCGTCCTTGAGTATGTAAATGATAAAACAATGTTTTTATGTTGAATGCTACCTAACATGTATTTATCATGTAATCTCTTTACAGTATGAATAATTGAGAAACGATGAAGTAATTGATATCAACATAATAATATCCATGAATGGTAGCAAATAATCATTACTCTTCAAAATAAATGATGCCTAATGAATGTTATCCCTAGTCATTGAATTATATAAGAATGACATGACTCCGCCTTCCTCACATAAGTACAAATCGTTGAACACCTTGGTGCCAAATCAAGCAATTGTATCGTAGTTTTTCACGTGCTTCAGCATTTTTAATTTCACACAATATATGAGCATGAGCCATGGAATTAGCACTACGGGTGGAATAGAATATGTTGGTAGAGGTTTATAAGGGTATAAGCCTCCGTGATGGATCCCCCCTCGCCAGAGTACCGGAAAAGGCCACCAGATGGGATCGTAGAAGAAAAGAGACTTGCGGCGGCAGAAAATTGGTTCTGGATGCTCCCCAGAGGGTTTTGAACATATGTGAATTTATAGGCCAGGAATTAGGTCAATCGAAGCACCAGAGGGGCACAGGGGGCAGGGCGCGCCCTGGTGCCTTGTTGTCAGCTTGTCTGACTTCTAGACCTTCCCCGAAGCTTCCCGGGTCTCCTTTGGTCCAGAAAAATCATCAAAAAGTTTCATCGTGTTTGGACTCCGTTTGGTATGTATTTTCTATAAAACCAAAAACAAGCAGAAAACACCAACTAGCACTTGGCACTGGGTTAATAGGTTAATTCCCAAAAATGATACAAAATGGCATATAAAGCATTCTAGATTGATAATATAATAACATTAAACAATCAAAAATTATAGATACGTTGAAGATGTATTAGCATCCCCAAGCTTAATTCATGCTCGTACTCAAGTAGGAGAATGATAAAATCATATTTTTTGATGTTGAATGCTACCTAACATGTCTTATCATGTAATTCTTTTACGTTATGAATATTGAGAAATGATGATCTATTTGATATCAACATTATAATATCCATGAATACTAGAACATAATCATTACTCTTCAAAATATACGATGCTTAACGAATGTTACCCCAACTCACTGAATTGCGTTGACATGGCATGACTCCGTCTTCCTCACATAAATACAAATCATGAGCACCCCGGTGTCAAACCAGGAAATTACATCGTACCTTTTCTCACTTTAGCATTTTCACTCCACTCAATACCCGAGCATGAGCCATGGACATAGCACTATGGGTGGATTAGAATATGATGATAGGGGGAGGGGAAAAATGGAGAAAGTATCACATCAAATCGGCGGATCACTATGCAATGGAGAGGCCTAACAATCGATATCAATGCAAGGAGTAGGGATCATCGTGTAACAGATGCACTAGAGCTATAAGTGTATGCAAGGTTGCTATATGAAACTATCTGGGTGTGCATCCAACTTGCTTGCTCATGAAGACCTTGGTATGTAAGCATGGCATGACTCCTTCTTCCTCACATAAGTACAAATCGTTGAACACCTTGGTGGCAAACCAAGCAATCGTATCATAATTTTTCACGTGCTTCAGCATTTTAAACTTCACTCAATATATGAGCGTGAGCCATGGAATTAGCACTACGGGTGGAATAGAATATGATGGTAGAGTTTTATAAGGGAAGACAAAAATGAAGAAAGTCTCGCATCAACTCGGTGGATCGTTAGGCAATGGAGAGGACTAGGAATCGATATCGATGTTAGGAGTAGGGATTGCCATGCAACGGGTGCACTAGAGCTATAAGTGTATGAAAGCTCACAACTGAAACTAAGTGGGTGTGCTTCCAACTTGCTTGCTCATGAAGACCTCGGGCATTTGAGGAAGCCCATCATCGAAATATACAAGCCAAGTTCTATAATGTAAAAATCCCCACACACTAGTATATGAAGGTGAAAAATCATGGAGACTCTCTATGTGAAGAACATGGTGCTACTTTGAAGCACAAGTGTGGTAAAAGGATAGTAGCTGTGACGCCCCCAATTTGATTGTACACTAATCATACACACAAGTGTGTACGACCCGATCAGGGACTCACGGGAAGATATCAAAACACAACTCTAAACACAAATTAACATAAAAACAAGCTTCATATTACAAGTCAGGGCCTCGAGGGCTCGAATACATAAGCTCGATAACAAACGAGTCAGCGGAAGCAACAATATCTGAGTACAGACATAAGTAAACAAGTTTTGCCTTAAGAAGGCTAGCACAAACAGGGATACATCGATCAAAAAGGCACAGGCCTCCTGCCTGGGAACCACCTAACTACTCCTGGCCGTCGGCATCCTCCACGTAGTAGTAGGCTCCGTCGGGGTAGTAGTAGCCGTCGGCGGGGGCAGCTGGCTCCTGGGATCCATCATCTGATCGCAGCATTTAAGTAAAGGGGGAAAAGGGGAGCAAAGCAACCGTGAGTACTCATCCGAAGTACTCGCAAGACTTACATCAGATCTATACTAAGTATGCATCGGTATCAAATGAAAGGGGTAGTATCTGTGGACTAAACTGCAGAATGCCGGAATAAGAGGGGGGAGAATCTAGTCCTATCGAAGACTACGCTTATGGCAGCCTCCATCTTGAAGCAGGGGAAGAGAGTAGATGGTAAGTTAACCATGTATCAACGTATAGCATAATCCTACCCGACGATCCTCTCCTCGTCGCCCTGTGGGAGAGTGATCACCATGTTGTATCTGTCACTTGTAAGGGTGTGTTTTATTAAGTATCCGGTTCTGGTTGTCAGAGGTCGGAATACAACTCCAAGTCATCCTTTTACCGAGGGACGCGGCTATTCAAATAGATAAACTTCACTGCAGGGGTGCACCACATTTCCCAACACGCTTGACTTCTCTGGCAGAACTGCCGTCCTCGAGGATCAACACGACCGTAGCCCTACCTAGGCTCAACAGAGAGGTCAGCACGCTGGACTAAACCCTATGCGCGCAGGGGTCTGGGCCCATCTCCCATTGCACTCCTGCACGTTGCGAGCGCGGCCGGTGAACAGACCTGGCAACCTCCAGTACATCGGCAGGTGCTTTACGCGGTCCAACCCGGCGCGCGCCGCTCCATTGCTGACGTCTAATAAAGCTTCGGCTGATACCACGACGTCAAGAGCCCATAACTGTTCCCGCGTAGTTGGTTAGTGCGTATAAGGCCAGTGGCCTACTCAGATCAAATATCCAAACTCGTTAATCATGTTATTTGAAATAACCGCGGACGACGACCAAGGCCAGGCCCACCTCTCCCCTGGGTGGTCTCAACCTGCCATGTCGCTCCGCCACAAAGAGTCACTCAGGGGGCCGTTGGGAACAATTGTCATTTCAGCCCCCACATTTGAATCACTCGCGGGTACTCTACGAGCCGACCCAACTTTAGTCTCAAACTTGTATCATATGTAATAAGTATTTATATACCCATGATCGCCACCCGCAGCGTTCACGGCCCGATAATATACCATAGCAGACGGACAAGAATGTAGGGCCACTGATGAATAAACTAGCATCATATACTAAGCATTTAGGATTGCAGGTAAAAGTATCAACAGTAGTAGCAAAGACAGGCTATGCAACATAATAGGATCTACCGATAACAGTAACAGCTACACTACTCTAATGCAAGTAGTAGAGAGAAAGAATAGGCGGTATCGGGATGATCAAGGGGGTTTTGCTTGCCTGGAAGCTCTCCTGAAAGGGCCTGATCATCGACGAAGTAGTCATACTCGGCAGCGTCATCGGTAGTCTCAGTGTCTATCGGAAAGAAGAGGGGGGAAGAAACAATAAATATAAAGCAGACAAATGCATCACAATGCATGACATGGCAATATGCTGTGCCGGGTGTGATCTAACGTATGGCTACATGATATAGGGGAAGGGGGAATTCAACCGGGAATGTTTTCCCGGTTCCGACGAGCGGCGGCGACGTCGCTACGGGTGCGGCGGCGAGCATGCTCGAGATTGAATCCGAGCCTGGGAAAATGAGGGGAAGAGGCGAGGCTCACTGGGGGTTCGCGTGGGCGCCTCGGGGAGGCCGGAGGAGGACGGCGTCGAGCGAATCGACGGCGGAGGCGTGGCGGCCGTGGCGGTGAAGAAGGTGGCCGTGGCATCGTCTTGGGGCCTCCTGGCGCGTACGAAGTGGCTGGCGAGGATGAGCGCGACGCGGTGGAGCTGCTGGACAACGCGGAACGACGAACTGTGGATGATGGCCATGGGATCGACGGTGGGCGTGGCGACGGTGGTTCGTCCGCGGGTGTGGGGAAGAACGCGGCGCGAGAGGGGGAGAGGAAGGAAATGCGCTAGGGTTAGGGGAGGCCGTGGGCGGCTCGGGGTCCTTATCTCGCGGGGCACCGCCGGATGGCCGGCGCGTGGCCGATCTAGCCATGGACACCGCGGGCGCTGTCCAGCGCACCCAGGTGAGCAGTAGGAAGGGGAAGGCGTGGGGAGATGTGCTGGGCCAGCTGGGCTGGCCGGCTATGCCGAGGCCCAGGAGGGAATGGGGATTTTTCTTCAGTTATACCTTTTGTATTTTTTTTGTTTATAATTTGTCCACTGTTTTACATATAAGTGAGTCACCAATTGAATTTTGATAAATATGAAACTTGTCACATAAATACTAGTCCATTTATTGGGTTAGTACAAAAAGTTACAACTTTATTTTGAAAGGTATAAATATTTATTAAAATTGAAAAGGACCAATTAAATGCTGTTGGCCCAATTTTAAATAGGTTAAGAGCATTTTAATTATTCAAATAATGTTGGTTCCTATATGACAATTAGTTAGTGATTAATTGCAACCAAACAAATATTTTTATTTTACTGTTTGAAGAAAATTATTTTTTTGACTTTGTATTTAAATTTGAATTTGACTTTGATTTTTATCAAGTGGCAACTTTGTTAGCAAAGCATGATGACAAGGCATAATTAACATGGGTTCACTGTAGCTAATCATCGGGGGTGTTGCAAATCTCCTCCACTACAAGAAATCTCGTCCCGAGATTTTATGCGGTGGAGTAAGGGGGGAAATTTTGGTTATGAAATTCTAACGAATCCTCTTATTCTTGTTGCTCTCATCGAAGAGGATGATCCATTACGTTGATGTCTTCATTTCTCTGCTTCAGGTCATCATGATGAAGTCGTCATCCTTTCCTCGGGATCTTCATCGTCCTACTAACGTGATAAGAGGGAAAACTCTGGAAGAACGCATCTCCACAAAGTTGGGCATCTGACGGTGAACTCAGGGAGTAATACATGAATTATTTCTCGAGTTGTATTTCAGGGAATTCATTGAGAGCAATATGCGATGGTAGAAAAGTTTCAAATGGGTAGGCAATCATTCGATGCCTAATCAGAAGCTGAAATGGGGATCTTGAGCAACGAGAATAAATATTGTGTTTGATACCAGGATGAAACATGGTATATAAATTAGCTCGTGAATCACATATGAAGTCAAGTGTAAAGGATACTTTAGAATCAAGGTTGTACAGGAGAGTCAGGTTTCGATCCTGTGGTACTGTGGGTTATGGGCCCACGATGCTTCCACTGCGTAACTCTGATTAGTGTGGGTTAAAAGTAGGAAGGGCAGTGACATCTTGTATGGTCACGATAGGAAGGCATGTCAGAGGATAGCTTGTCAGCTATGTCGACAACAACGTCGGTACCAAGGGCGGGGAACAAAGAGAACCATTTTCCTGCTCGTTGAAATGAGGCGGACCAATAGGCCAAGTTCTTGTCCACCGGCGGTTACCGGAATGTTAACAACATTAATAACAAGGTCTTACTGACAGTGTTGTACACCGAGGGGTTTACCTAAGCAGAGAATTGTTACTGCTTAGATCATATAAACTACAAGAAAGGTCAAATAGACCAATGAAAAGAAAATGTGTTTAACAAATTAAACAGACCAATGGAAAAGAAAATGTGTTTATCCACAAGAATTAGGAGTATATCCTTTCCCATGGACAAGCAGAGCATGATATACAAGACAGAACAACAAGTACCTATCAATTTGGATAAAGGGGCAAGGAAAATTTATGGTGTTACCCATACTACAGTGTTTGGATAACTGATCAAGAAGCATTTAGCATGGTGCTTCCAATGTTCTTGTTGATGATCGGGGTATCATAGTCATTCTTCGAGGTAGCAATGATATGGTGTTTCAAGCAAGGTTCAGACTATCCATCAGGAGCAACATATAAAATAAGTCTTACAATTTCCTCCTGGGAGAATGGCTATCCTTGCAAAAAGAAACTATACTAATAGGTCCTCCAGCCAGGTGTGCTAGGCATGACATCACCTTACCGGGTCATCTAAGGACCAATGTTATAACTCCTGGAAATATGTCCCAACCAGATTTCCACAATTATGTGAACAAGGAGATAAAATTTGTCAGTTCAAATGATATAATGATGTATGCTCGAGGAAAACATACACCATTAATCATTGGTTGAAAGGTGCGTCCGAAATATGGCCTTAGGTAGCATGATCAATGTTAGAATAGCGATTCAATAACCAATAGTCTAAGAACGAACTATCGACCGTTAACTTCAAAGCAATAGGGTTGCTAGAAGTACAGAATCCAAGCAGCATCGTTTGCTTGTTGGTATCCTGGTTAGAATCAACACGGGGACCAAGAAAGAATGGTGATGGTGAGAAGTATCACTATACCAAGAATTTCTAAGAGGTGGAGCAATCCTCACAACATCCTTGACATAAAAGACAGTAATACTTCATGGTAGAACATAATACAAGCTGGGTAGCAAGTTGCATCCACAACATGGACAAGTTCGTGATGAAAGGAAGTCAAGGATGTTGTCGATGATAACAAAAATCATCGAGGGCAAGGAAGGTATTTCTCATCGCGAACTCAGTTGACGTCTCAGAAGAAGTCAAAATGTGGACGATGATCACGACAACTTTTGTCGAGAGTTTTCAAGAGAATGCAATCGAACAGCGACGACGTCGAGCAGGGGAATGACAACGTGGAAGGTTATAGGAACAATAGATAAGATGCAAGCTCAATATCGGAGTTGCTTTTCCGACAACAAAATGATGCTGAAAACTCGACGTAAGCTTTGCTCATGGTCTGAAGAATTCATGCACCAGAGAAGGACGAGGTGGCACAGTCAAAGATAGCAAGATAAGGATGTAGCCGATAGTCTAGGAATGACCAGATTGAGTTTAAAAATTTCCCAATAACATTTACTAGGGTTATTGAATTGCAGTGTGGATTAGATCCACTAATCGGTGTTCTCGGTTGACAACAACCCAGAACCCGTAGAGTGACTAAGACAAGGAAAGGTATTACTTCATTAAATTAATAAGATGTTGTGCAAAAGGCATGATATCCTCGAGATATAAGGGGGTAATACTCGAAGGTAGAACATAATAGAAGCTGAACTGGGTCGTTGACCTGTGACAGCAGATACTTTAACCTTGTAAAAAATTGACGAGGCTGAAATGGATTCCTTTCAGATATATTGGATAAGGACAGCATGGTCGGAACCATAACTGCAAGGGATCAATTTAAGGATACCGAAAGATTTAAACAGATGGATAATTATTTTGCAAGAAGCTTCCGAGACGGTCTACATCGTTTCCATGGGCATGAACACAAAGTTCAAGGTCGACTCCCACTTCATAAATGCATAACATTTCATACACTTCTCGCTCTTGATAAAGTTGTAGTGTTGAAATTTTATCTGGCAAATCACCAGAAGATTATGACTCATGAAAACTTTCGGGTTCACACGGTTTAGGGAAAGCATAGGTTCAACCCAACGGGGCATCTTTGGAACATATACCACAAGCTTCAAGAGTAGATAACACCAGCTCGAAAATAGAGCATGGTTGGTCAATTCAGATAATACAATTTACCAAAGGCATTATTTATCAGGGGAAGAACTCACAAGGTGATTGAATATGAAGGACACTGTCTGATAACAATCCAACAATCGATCTTACGATTCACAATGGAGCTGATGTGAGTATCGGTACTCAATCAGAGGAAGGAAGAATGCAAAAGCATCAGATTATAGAACATCTGAATAATTCGAAGCTTTAATAACAAAGGAAGTCTGATTTCCAAACCGAGGGATCAGAAGCAAATGCTCTGATCAAAAGATGAGTAAGCTAAAAAGAATAAGATGAACAATCAATAAAGGTTTGATTGGCCGAGAACCAATTCATGTTCAGAAAGACGTCTGAGCCGGAAGATAATTTCCAAGGTTCAACTAATGATTCTATGCATTCACACACATTGAATCATTTGGCTTAAAATGACAAGGACAAGGGATGTCAAGGAAGACTACTAGTCATATGGAGTCAACCATAATGCAAGCAGGCAACAATTTCTGAAGCAACAGGCTGCAGAGGAATTTCGGAAGATCAAAAAGCATTTCGAAGGATCTTGTGAAACACATGAACAATTGGGATGAACGGATCCTTGATAAATGTGAGGAATTAACCTTAAGGGCTTTCATGCGGAAAAGAAGGGACAACGGAGAATATTTCGGGGCATCTTGTAATAACAAGAGCACGGAGAAAGATTGTAAGAATGACAAGTGTATGCAGTTATCCATAGGGATATATCGGTGGTAGGGAATTGCAAAGACGATGAGCACAAAGGTCTCGAGAAAGCAACGAAGGGTATCTTCAGGATCTTCTGATGAAGCAGGTGATCTTTTGGAATGAGGGCTCTCCGGGAGAAAGTAGTTACGAGAACCTAGAGTCAGAGTTAGTAAAATCTTTAACCCGAAAAGAAGAGATATCAGAGTCCCAGAGTATAGAAGAGGAATAAAAGATCCTAATACCACCCATTTGTGATGTGGGCCCGTAAGCCACACAACAAGTTAGTAAAACGGTTTTTCAAAGACTAGACTCAACTTCGGCCAGGGAGTTGACAAGGGGGCTACCTATAGGCAGTCGGCTCTGATACCAACTTGTGACGCCCCCGATTTGATCGTACACTAATCATACACATAAGTGTGTATGACCCAATCAGGGACTCACGGGAAGATATCACAACACAACTCTAAACACAAATTAACATAAAAACAAGCTTCATATTACAAGCCAGGGCCTCGAGGGCTGGAATACATAAGCTCGATAACAAATGAGTCAGCGGAAGCAACAATATCTGAGTACAGACATAAGTAAACAAGTTTTGCCTTAAGAAGGCTAGCAAAAACAGGGATACATCGATCGAAAAGGCACAGGCCTCCTGCCTGGGAACCTCCTAACTACTCCTGGCCGTCGGCGTCCTCAACGTAGTAGTAGGCTCCGTCGGGGTAGTAGTAGCTGTCGGTGGGGGCAGCTGGCTCCTGGGATCCATCATCTGATCGCAGCATTTAAGTAAAGGGGGAAAAGGGGAGCAAAGCAACCGTGAGTACTCATCTGAAGTACTCACAAGACTTACATCAGATCTATACTAAGTATGCATCGGTATCAAATGAAAGGGGTAGTATCTATGGACTAAACTACAGAATGCCGGAATAAGAGGGGGGAGAAACTAGTCCTATCGAAGACTACGCTTCTGGCAGCCTCCATCATGAAGCAGGGGAAGAGAGTAGATGGTAAGTTAACCATGTATCAATGTATAGCATAATCCTACCCGACGATCCTCTCCTCGTCCCCCTGTGGGAGAGCGATCACCGGGTTGTATCTGGCACTTGTAAGGGTGTGTTTTATTAAGTATCCAGTTCTAGTTATCAGAGGTCAGAATACAACTCCAAGTCATCCTTTTACCGAGGGAGACGGCTATTCGAATAGATAAACTTCCCTGCTGGGGTGCACCACATTTCCCAACACGCTTGACTTCTCTGGCAGAACTGCCGTCCTCCAAGATCAAGACGACCGTAGCCCTACCTAGGCTCAACAGAGAGGTCAGCACGCCGGAATAAACCCTATGCGCGCAGGGGTCTGGGCCCATCTCCCATTGCACTCCTGCACGTTGCGAGCGCGGCCGGTGAAAGACCTAGCAACCTCCAGTACGTCGGCAGGTGCTTTACGCGGTCCAACCCGGCGTGCGCTGCTCCATTGCTGACGTCTAATAAAGCTTCGACTGATACCACGACGTCGAGAGCCCATAACTGTTCCCGCGTAGTTGGTAAGTGCATATAAGGCCAGTGGCCTACTCAGATCAAATATCCAAACTCGTTAATCGTGTTATTTGAAATAACCACAGACGTCGACCAAGGCCAGGCCCACCTCTCTCCTGGGTGGTCTCAACCTGCCCTGTCGCTCCGCCACAAAGAGTCACTCAGGGGGCCGTCGGGAACAATTGTCCTTTTAGCCCCCACATTTAAATCACTCGCGGGTACTCTACGAGCTGACCCGACTTTAGTCTCAAACTTGTATCATATGTAATAAGTATTTATATACCCGTGATCGCCACCCGCAGCGATCACGGCCCGATAATATAGCATAGCAGACGGACAAGAATGTAGGGCCACTGATGAATAAACTAGCATCCTATACTAAGCATTTAGGATTGCATGTAAAAGTATCAACAGTAGTAGCAACGACAGGCTATGCAACATAATAGGATCTACCGATAACAGTAACAGCTACACTAATCTAATGCAAGCAGTAGAGAGAAAGATTAGGCGGTATCGGGATGATCAAGGGGGTTGCTTGCCTGGAAGCTCTACTGAAGGGGTCTGGTCGTCGACAAAGTAGTCACTACTGGAATTCAGTTCTTTGCCATCTGCCAGCTCTTTGCCGTCTGCCAGCTGATGGCAAAGAGGCTGTTTGCCGTCTGTCTTGCCAAAGCAGACGGCAAAGAACCAGCTGATGGCAAAGAGGGTCTTTGCCATCTGCACTTATTTGCCGTCTGCTGGCAGACGGCAAAGAATTCTTTGCCGTCTGCCAGCAGACGGCAAAGACCAAAGTGGGCCCCACGGGGCACGGCACTGGCTAGGTCAAGATCTTTGCCATCTGCCACTTCTTTGTCGTCTGCTGGCAGACGGCAAAGATTGCTTTGTCGTCTGCCAGCAGACGGCAAAGAGGTGAGGGTGGGGCCCACAATGTCACGGCGGGGGCGGGCTAACGGTTACCGTCTTTGCCGTCTGCTGGCAGACGGCAAAGAGGGGGACTTAATTTTCGCCCCCGCGCCCAAAGCCTCTCTCTCTCACACACATCTCTCTCTCCCTGTCTGTCTCAGCGCCGCCGCCCCGCCCTGCCCTGCCCTGCCCCCGCCGTCGCCCCGCCCTGCCCCGCGCCGCCGCCCCACACCTGCGCTGCCCCGCGCCGCCGCCCCGCAGTCTGCCGCAGCGGCCACGCGCCGCCGCCCCGTCGAGCCCCCCCCCCCCCCCCCCGGCGAGCCCTCCCCGGCGGCACCCCCCGGCGAGCCCCCCCGACGGCACCCCCCCGGCGGCACCCCCTCCGGTGAGCTCCCCCACCTCTGCCCTTTTTTTCTGTTTTTCTGTTTTTTTTCCTTTTTTTTAATATCATGATTATAGATATATATAGATGCTACTGTTAGTAGATAGTAGATGCATCAATTAGGTTAATTAGTTAGATGTTGATAATTAGGTTTTTTGAGTAGGTTAATTAGTTAGATGCTACTGGTTTCGACATCAATTAGGTTAATTAGGTTAGGAGGAGAAGAAGAAGAGGAAAAAGGAAAGGAGGAAGAAGAAGAAGAAGAAGGAAAAAAAGGAAGAAAATGAAGAAAAGGAAGAAGAGGAAGAAGAAGAAAAGAATTGTCCAACGTTATTTATAACCGTGATTCTTTCGAATTGTCCAACGTTATCCATGGACAGCCCGAGTATGTGTAGATTGGGTTCGTTTTCCCATATGCTCTGCTCCGGATCCAATGCAGAATTTCGTCAGTGCCTCCCTGTTGTTCTTCGGGTACACATCCTCTCTGCTTATTGCCGAGACGTGTATCAGGAGAACAGCGGGGAGGTGCTGCCGAAATTTTGCGTCGGATCCGGAGCAGAGCATGGGAAAACAAACCCAATCTACACATACTCGGGTGGGATTAGGACCTATCTTTACCTACTAGCGTCTAGGTTGCATGGACGTAATAAAACTGACAAACTCTATTAACTGATGAATATGGTTTGCTGAATTATGTATATATTTCTTGTGTGTTTAGTAGGTAGGCAAGATGAGTGATCGTGCTTGGATGTACACCGGTCACCCTAGTCAGAAAGAAATGACCATTGAATGGTTAACAAAAACCAAGGGGTTTCTGAGTGCCGCATTTGAAAATGGCCAGGAAATAACCTGGTGCCCCTGTGTCCGGTGCGACAACCATAAAAAGTGGACACGGGATGAAATGGGTAAACACTTGCAGAAGTGGGGTTTTACGACTGATTATACGGTGTGGAGATTTCATGGTGAGTCTGCCCAACGTGCCAGAGCTGAGGTGGTTCGTCGTCGCACCGATAAGCATGGTACCGGGATCGAAGACATGGTGCAAGACTTTGATGATGCTCGGGATTCGGACGATGAGATGGAGGAATCTGCAAAGGCCTTCTATGAAATGTTGGAGTCTTCAAAACGTCCTCTCCACGAGCACACTGAGCTTTGTCAGCTGGATGCCATCGCGCAAGTAATGGCTCTCAAGGCTCAGTTCAACCTGGGCAGAGAATGCTACGACGCGATGATGACGATATTTGGACGCTTTCTACCCAAAGGCCATGTATTGCCAGCAAACCTGTACCAGTCGGACAAAATCCTACGTGCGCTTAAGATGCCCTATGAGAAGATAGATGCCTGTGAGAATGGATGTGCCTTATTTAGGCTTGAGTATGCGGGCTTCAACTATTGTCCCATTTGCAAGTCTTCCAGGTATGTTGTGGTAGACAACGGTATGGGTGAGAAGAGTCAGACCAAAATCCCAGTTAATGTTCTTCGGTATATGCCAATCATACCAAGACTTCAACGTCTTTTCATGGTCGAAGAGATGGCCAGACAGATGACGTGGCATAAATTGGGCAAAAGAACCGAACTAGATGCAGATGGGAATCCGATGTTGGGATACACTTTAGACGCTTTTGCGTGGAAGCACTTCGATGCTTTACATAAGGACAAAGCGGCAGATCCAAGGCATCCTCGAGTCGCCATCAGCACGGATGGGTTCCAAGTGTTTGGTATGACGGCAACCCAATACAGTTGCTGGCCTGTATTTGTCATTCCACTCAATCTCCCCCCCGGAGAGATTATGAAAAGAAAGAACATTTTCTTGACGTTGATAATTCCAGGGCCCAACTATCCGGGGAAGAATATGAATGTGTACATGCAGCCGCTTAAGGATGAATTGCAAGAAGCTTGGGATAATGGGATCAAGACATATGACGCCGCTACAAAACAAAACTTCAAAATGCATGTGTGGTACATGTACTCGACGCATGACTTGCCGGCGTATGCGCTATTCATTGGCTGGTGTGTGCATGGAAGGTTCCCGTGCCCCACATGCAAGGTAGCTCTTTAGTTCTGTTGGTTGCAGGCGGGTCGCAAGTATTCTTGCTTCGACTTGCATAGACAGTTCCTGGATCCTGGCCATAAGTTCAGAAAAGACAAGAAAAATTTCATGAAAGGTAGAGTTGTCAAAAACTCTGCACCACCTGCATTGACAGGCCAATAGGCCCTGGATCAGTTAAACGCTCTCGAGCCTAATCCAGAGCGTCCAGGATATTTCAAAGGGTATAATTCGGAACACGCCTGGACTCACAAGATATGCTTGTGGGATCTGCCTTACTTTAAAGACCTCATTTGCCCACACAACATCGACGTGATGCACACTGAAAAGAATATCGCCGAGGCCCTTTTTGGTACATTGTTCGGCATAGAGGGGAAGTCAAAGGATAACCCTAAGGCTAGAGTCGATCAAGAGGCTCTATGTGATAGACCGTTACAAAACATGCGACAACCGAAAGGAAAGAAGAACTGGAGGAAGCCAAAGGCATGGTTCAATCTTGGAAGGCCAGCTATGAGGGAAATGATCTTGTGGGTGAAAATGCAGTTGATGTTCCCCGATGGGTATGCAGTGAATCTAAAGAGGGGAGCGAGTCTTGACAAATTGAAAATATTTGGTATGAAGAGTCATGATTGGCACATATGGCTTGAGCGGGTAATGCCGGTGATGTTGTGTGGCTTTATCCCTGAGGATGAATGGCTAGTACTGGCAGAGCTGAGCTATTTCTTTCGTGCTCTTTGTGCGAAAGAACTATCGCCTGACGTGCTAGACGAACTGGAAGAGTTGGCGCCGGAGTTGATCTGCAAGTTAGAAAAGATCTTTCCACCGGGATTCTTTAATCCAATGCAGCATTTGATTTTGCATCTCCCGACCGAGGCAAGATTGGGGGGGCCCGTGCAAAATCGTTGGTGCTTCGCAACTGAGAGGATGCAGAAGACGCTTCGAGCAAAATGTAAAAATAAACGTAGAATTGAAGCATCGATGGCCGAGGCATTCATTACTGAGGAGGCCGCAAACTTCGTGACAACACACTACAAAGCCAAGAATCGTCATTTGCATAATCCGAAGCCTCGGTACAATGATGGCGACCGTGAAAAAGGTCGATCCAACCTCAGCCTATTCAAAGGGAAGCTCGCACCAGCCAGTGCTTCGAAAGCAATACCGTTGGATGTCGAAGAATGGCGGACCATTTCGTTGTATATCTTCGACAACCTAACAGAAGTGCGGCCGTACATCGAGTAAGTTCTGGGTACATTGTTTCGCAACTTCTAATTCCTTTGAAATGCTCTTATTCCCGGATATGTGATACAGTCGATACGTCGCCAAATTCTCGGATGGAGCGGTGATCCAAAAGGATTCCATCGAAGAGTATGAGCTTCTGGCAAAGCATGGAGGAGGCTATCCCGGTTTCATCTCTTGGTTCAAACAAACGGTAATTTCCATTAGACCATTTCATTTCTTTGTCTAGTTTGCGGCTAATGCAACAATCCTTTCATATTAAACTTGTAGGCTAATGCAGAGTCTATGGACTCCAAATTGAGACAAGTCGCAAATGGTTTTGACTATAAGGTCCGTTCATTTGACAAATACGACATCAACGGGTATCGCTTTCGTACTTTTGGCAAAGAGCTATCTATGGCCGACCGAAAGTCTACAAATTGTTGTGTCTCCGCTGTCGGCGAAGGAGGGGTCGAGTATTATGGAAGAGTTGAAGCAATTTATGAACTTACATTCTTTGGTGAAAACCCACCAAACGTCGTAGTCTTCAAATGTTATTGGTTCCAGCCAAAGGAGACTAGAAGGACTCATGAACATATAGGGCTAGTCGAAATCAAACAAAGCACCCATTTAGATGTTCCCGATGTCTATATTACGGCTCAACAGGCGACCCAAGTTTTCTATCTACCGTGGGCCTGCCAAACTGATCCAAATCTGAATGGTTGGGATGTCGTTTATGATGTGCCGCCACATTTTAGACCACCTCCCCTCAATGAAGATGATTATGACCCTCACATTAACCCAGACACATATGAAGGAGAATTCTTCCAAGAAACATGTGTTTCCAAAAAACGTTTCAAGAACCGCTCTACTTCACCCCAGAACATTGAGGTAGACAGCGACAGTGAATCCGACTTCACCCCTGAGCCGGAACAAGAAGAGACGGAAGAAGAAGAGGTTACTGCTGCGGATGACCTGTCAATGCTTGACCTATTACATAAAGGAGGCCTTCCACATGTTGATGCATTTATTGATGATGCTGATGAGCACGTCATTACTGATAGTGATGATGATTCTGCATTTATTGATCCCGGAGCATATATAGACGATGAAGATTAATATTAGTAATGTCAGGTATTCAATTATTATTATGTACATATATATTATTAATTAGTTCATGTTATTAGGTATTCAACAAAATGACATTGACTTAGCTTATTTTCCTCGAAAATGACATAATAACCTTACTTAGCTCCAAACTGACATACTTTACCTAGGATAGCTATAAAATGACCTATACTTAGCATTTTTCCTCCTAAATGACTTAATATGCTTAGTTAGCTAAAAAATGGCATAACTACCTAGGATAGGTCCAAAATGACCTATACTTAGCTTCTTTAGTTCATTTATGACATACTTAGCATACTTAGGTAAAAAATGGCATGATAACCTTGGTTTAGCTCCAAAACGACATTGACTTAGCTTATTTTCCTCCAAAATGACAAAATAACCTTACCTACCTCCAAAATGACCGATTTTAACTAGGATAGCTCTAAAATGACCTACACTTGCCATTTTCTTGTATGATTGTATGATTTATATAGTTACTTGTATAATTTTCTTACTTTGTATGATTGTTTCTTATACATAGTGCCATGATCTTGAAATCCGTCCCCGTCGGCCCTCGCCCGCTTTATGATTCGGATGTGGTAAATTCTCTTTTATAACTATTTGTTGCATTTTGCATTTATGACAATTATAGCCATCAAGTTGACATAGAGATATTTTAATCTAGGAGGTATGTGAACCGGAGTTTGCAACCGACCCTCTTGTCGAGAAGTTAAATTTAGTTGAAAAAGAAAATGAGTATTTGAAAGAAAAAATTAAAGAATTGAAAAAGAGAAGATGACATTGGAGTTGTATGTTGCCGATGTCGTCGATGATCACAAGATGAAGATGAATGCAATGCGCTTGAAGATGGATGCAATGCGCTTGAAGATTAAGAAGATTAGAAAATATGCCATTGATAATGAGGCTTGGTATCATTATGCCGTTGGATCAATTGTTACCTTAGTTGCGATCTTCATCGCATTTGTTGTGATCAGGGTACATTTTCTCTATACTTAGCTTATTTTCCTCCTAAATGGCATAATTACCTAAGTTAGATAAAAAAATGAGCTATACTTACGTAAGTTGGCTCAAAAATGGCATCATCCTCGAAAATGACATAATAACCTTACTAAGCTCCAAAATGACCTATTTACCTAGCTTAGCTCTAAAATGACCTACACTTAGCATTTTTCCCTAGCTTAGCTAAAAAATGGCATTTTTACCTACCTTAGTTAGAAGAAGAAGAAGATAAAGAAGAGGAGAGGAGAAAAAGGAAGAGAAGAAAAATTCTTCTTCCTCTTCTTCTTCTTCTTCTAGTCTTCTTCTTCTTCTTCTTCTTCTTCTAGCTAGTCTTCTTCTTCTAGTCTTCTTCTAGCTATGGCAGATGGCAAAGCAGCTAATTCCTGTAGTCTTCTTCTTTTTCTTCTTCTTCTTCTAGTCTTCTTCTTCTTCTAACTTCCTTCTTTCCCATTTTGCAGATTTGATTCACTTCATGGAAGCTTGCGTTCATGGAGTCCTTGTCCTTCCATTTTGTTTTGATTTTGTAGGATCAACAATTGACACTGGCATATGTGTGTATAGATGAATGAAACTTGCATATGTATGGATGAGACTTGCATATGTTTTGATTTGGTATGTGTTGGATGATCATATCCATATGGCTTGCATATTATTTGCATATGTGTTGTTTATTATGTGGTGGATGAGACATTTTATGTGATGGACTAGACATAATGTTTGCCTTATTATGTGATTCTGAATATATATATATATGTGTGTGAATTTCTGTGCAAATGAATTGATATAAGAGAAAACAGTAAAAACAGGGGCTATATAGCCACTTTGCCGTCTGCTAGCAGACGGCAAAGAGGCCACGTGGCAGCAGCCTGTGCAATCTGGGCTGGCCTATTTGGTCTGTTTGCCGTCTGGGAGCAGACGGCAAAGAGCTTTCTTCTTTGTCGTCTGCTGGCAGACGGCAAAGAGCCTGTGCTGGCCCAGCTGACGCCTGACGTCAGCTGACGCCTGACGTCAGCTGACGTCAGCTGCAGCTCTTTGCCGTCTGCTGGCAGACGGCAAAGAGCGCCGTTAGCTCACTAACGGGGCTGGCACCTTTTGTCTGTCGTCCAGGGTCTTTGCCGTCTGCCGGCAGACGGCAAAGAGGTTTGCTTCTTTGCCGTCTGCCGGCAGACGGCAAAGCGGCCTTTACCGGCAGCTGTTCGGCCGGACTGTTGGCCGTCTGCAGGCGGACGGCAAAGGCTTTGCCGTCCGCCAGGCAGGCCTTTGCCGTCTGCTATGGCAGATGGCAAAGACCCTGATTCCAGTAGTGAGTCGTACTCGGCAGCGTCGTCGGCAGTCTCAGTGTCTATCGGAAAGAAGAGGGGGGAAGAAACAATAAATATAAAGCAGACAAATGCATCACAATGCATGACATGGCAATATGCTGTGCCGGGTGTGATCTAACGTATGGCTACACGATATAGGTGAAGGCGGAATTCAACTGGGAATGTTTTCCCGGTTCCGGACCTGTGTCAGACTAATGACTGGAGGAGGAATGTTCCATGTTCAGATAGCTAGAGTAATCTGATAGGCACGTGGTTAGCGTATTCGGGTTCATCTCATTTTTCTGATCAACTTTCATGTATAAAACATTTTCATCTGACTTACGGTTTATTTTATATGAATTTTCAAAGTTTTAACAATTTTCTGGAATTTAATTTAATTCGAAAATAAATAGTAAATTGCTAAATGCACCAGAACTGTACCTAGCTGACCAGCCTAGAGACTGACCAGTGGGCCCAGTTGACTGGGTCAACTGCCCAGTCAGCAGAGGCTGACTGGTGGGCCAGCTGCTCAGTCAGCAGGCTGACTGGGTTAACCTTATCCATTTAAACAGTGCTAGGGCCCACATGTTACTGACTGTTTATTTAATAGGGGGGTTTTATTTAAACAACAGATCAGTTAGTGTTGGAGCCCGCATGTCAGTGCCTCCGGGCGGGATTAGCTTAGCGCTAATGATGTGCTTAAGGCCCGGGCCCACCTGTCATAGAGACAGGGCCGGTTTAAACGGATGGCGCGCGGCTGCGTGGCGCCGGCGAGTACCAGACGCGACGGAGGCGCTCTGGCCGGCCGATTCCGGCGGCCGTTGGATGCGCGGGCGAGTGCGTTGGATAGCTGGCGTCGTCGCGCGTCCGAAGGTGGTCGCAGGGGGGGCGGAGGTGCACCGTACGGGCGTCAGCGGCGAGCTGAGCGGCGGCCGAAGGCATGGCCTGCCCGGCGCGAGCCTGCGGGTCGTTAGCGGGCTGGCAAAGGGGCTCGCTGGCCTCCTAGGAGGGCCAAGAGCGCGATGCCGTGCTCGGCGTTGATGGACGCGGCCCTTGGCCATGGCAGCAGCAAGGTACGGCGGCGACGGTGCTACGGGTGCGGCGGCGAGCGTGCTCAAGCTCGAATCCGAGCCTGGGAAAATGAGGGGAAGAGGCGGGGCTCACTGGGGGTTCGCGTGGGCGCCTCGGGGAGGCCGGAGGAGGACGGCGTCGAGAAAATCGATGGCAGAGGCGTGGCAGCCGTGACGGTGAAGAAGGTGGTCGTGGCGTCGTCTTGGGGCCTCCCGGCGCGTACGAAGTGGCTGGCAAGGACGAGCGCGATGCGGTGGAGCTGTTGGACAACGCGGAACGACGAACTGTGGACGATGGCCACGGGATCGACGGTGGGCATGGCGACGGCGGTTCGGCCGTGGGTGTGGGGAAGAACGTGGCGCGAGGGGGGAGAGGAAGGAGATGCACTAGGGTTAGGGGAGGCCGTGGGCGGCTCGGGCCCCTTATCTCGTGGGGCGCCGCCGGATGGCCGGCGCGTGGCCGATCTGACCATGGACGCCGCGGGCGCTGTCCAGCGCGCCCAGGTGAGCGGTAGGAAGGGGAAGGCGTGGGGAGATGGGCTGGGCCAGCTGGGCTGGCCGGCTGGGCTGAGGCCCAGGAGGGAAGGGGGGGTTCGTCAGTTATACCTTTTGTATTTTTGTGTTTATAATTTGTCCACTGTTTTACATATAAGTGAGTCGCCAATTGAATTTTGATAAATATGAAACTTGTCACATAAATACTAGTCCATTTATTGGGTTAGTACAAAAAGTTACAACTTTATTTTGAAAGGTATAAATATTTATTTAAATTGAAAAGGACCAATTAAATGCTGTTGGCCCAATTTTAAATAGGTTAAGAGCATTTTAATTATTCAAATAATGTTGGTTCCTACATGACAATTAGTTAGTGATTAATTGCAACCAAACAAATATTTTTGTTTTACTGTTTGAAGATTTTTTTACTTTGTATTTAAATTTGAATTTGACTTTGATTTTTATCAAGTGGCAACTTTGTTAGCAAAGCATGATGACAAGGCATAATTAACATGGGTTCACTGTAGCTAATCATCGGGGGTGTTACAGTAGCATTGCCCCTTCTGTTGTTTTCTCTCATTTTTTCTTTTCTTTTTTAGAACAATATCATGAACCTCATCCCCACTTTTTCGAGGGCTCCGTAGTCTCCATGGTTCTTTACCTCACTGGGACAATGCTCTAATAATGATGATCATCACACTTTTATTTACTTACAACTCAATAAACTAAAACAATATGACTCTATATGAATGCCTCTGAAAGTGTACCAGGATGTGCAATGATCTAGCATTACATGTATTACAATGATGAACGGTGCCTCTGCCACAAATATCATGTCAGCTCTATATGATCATGCAAAGCAATATGATGATGAACACACAAGTCATGTGGATCGTAACCGTGGAAGTTGCATGGCAATATGTCTCGGAATGGCTATGGAAATGCCATGATAGGTAGGTATGGTGGTTGTTTCAAGGAAGGATATAATGAGGCTTATATGTGATAGAGCGTATCATATCATGGTGTTGGATGCACCGACGAAGTTTGCACCGACTCTCGATGTGAGAAAGGGCAATGCACGGTACGAGAGAGGCTGGCAATATATGGATAGGTGGAAGTGATTATTAGTCTATGAACTCACATTAGTCATAAAGAAATCATATACTTATTTTGAAAGTGATATAGCCCTCGAAGCAAAGTATTCTCGCATGCCCCTGGGGGGAGGTTGGGAGGAGTTAACCATCGCGCGCCCTCGATTTGACAACACAAAGGATTTCGGTGAGGAATAAATATGCTCCAACTTCCCCGCCATGCCATGACGGACACTTAAATGAGTAATCGTAGCAAGCTTTAATACCATTATTTTTACTAACTAATGATTATGAACTAATACTATTTCATATTACTACATCAATATAATTAACTCACATGTTTTTCATATTCATTGATCTCACATGAAAGTTTTTATTATATCACTCTTATAAACCTATAATTCTTGAAGTCATTATAACCCATGCAAATTACCACTTCCTAATATTATCAAAAAGATTTAAGTGAAGCATGAGAATGCAAAACATTCCTATAAAATATGCCTACCGCCGTGCTCTAAAGATATAAGGGGATCACATGAGTAACTTCCCGACTTAAAAGATATAAGTGAAGCACATAGAGTATTCTAACAAATCATGACGAATGTGAGTGTCTCTTAAAAGGTGTGTTAAAAGAAGAATGATTGTGGATACCAACTAGCAAAACTAAATATAATACACGACGCTCCAAGCAAAACTCATATCATGTGATGAATAAAAATATAGCTTCAAGTAACATACCGATGAATTGTGGGCGAAAGAGGGGATGCCATCCCGGGGCATCCCCAAGCTTAGACACTTGATTCTTCCTATAATATTACCTGGGGGTGCCTTGGACATCCCCAATCTTAGGCTCTTGCCGCTTCTTATTCCTTCATCCATCAAAATGTGACCCAAAACTTGAAAACTTCAGCAAACGAAACTCAACAGAAACTTCGTGAGATCCGTTAGTATAATCGGTAAACCATAAAATTAGGTACTGTTATAAGCAATTCATAATTGTTCTTGCATAATACCTACTGTATTCTAACTTCTAAATGACTTATACCCCCCCCCCCCGATATAATCCATAGTTTCATCAAAATAAGCACACTATGAAATAAAAACAGAATATGTCTAAAACAGAACAGTCCGTAATGATCTGAACGAAAACCATACTTATGGAACTCAAAAATTCTGAAAAATTGGGACAATGTGGAAAATTTGTTTCTTAATACTGTGTAAAAATTTCAGATCAATATCATGTCCCAGTAATTTTCAATAATTCATGAACTGAGCACAAAAAATTTTGTTTTCAAACAACATCAATTCAACTATCATCCAAATCATCCCAAAGACTTTACTTGGCACAAACACTAATTAAAAGATAAAACACAATAATTACATAAACAATAATCATGTTCAAAAATAATAACAAAATGATAACTATTGGGTTGTCTCCCAACAAGCTCTTTCTTTTTTGCCATTAAGATAGGCTTGAGATTTTATTGATGCTCACATGAAAGATAATAATTGAAACACAAAGAGAGCATCATGAAGCATGTGAAAAAACACATTAAGTCTAACATACTTCCTATGCATAGGCATTTTATAAGTAAACAAATTATCAAGACAATCAACTTCTAGCATATGCAAATAGGAAGAATGTGACGCCCCCAATTTGATCGTACACTAATCATACACGCAAGTGTATACGACCCCATCAGGGACTCACGGGAAGATATCACAACACAACTCTAAACACAAATTAACATAAAACAAGCTTCATATTACAAGCCAGGGGCCTCGAGGGCTCGATAACAAACGAGTCAGTGGAAGCAACAATATCTGAGTACAGACATAAGTAAACAAGTTTTGCCTTAAGAAGGCTAGCACAAACTGAGATACATCGATCGAAAAGGCACATGCCTCCTGCCTGGGTGCCACCTAACTACTCCTGGCCGTCGGCATCCTCCACGAAGTAGTAGGCTCCGTCGGGGTAGTAGTGGTCGTCAGCGGGGGCAGCTGGCTCCTGGGATCCATCATCTGATCGCAACATTTAAGTAAAGGGGGAAAATGGGAGCAAAGCAACCGTGAGTACTCATCCGAAGTACTCGGAAGACTTACATCAGATCTATACTACTTATGCATCGGTATCAAATATAAGTGGTAGTATATGTGGACTAGACTGCAAAATGCCGGAATAAGAGGGAGGGAGAAGCTAGTCCTATCGAAGACTACGCTTCTGGCAGCCTCCATCTTGAAGCAGGGGAAGAGAGTAGATGGTAAGTTAACCAAGTAACAACGTATAGCATAATCCTACCCGACGATCCTCTCCTCGTCGCCCTGTGGGAGAGTGATCACCGGGTTGTATCTGGCACTTGAAAGGGTGTGTTTTATTAAGTATCCGGTTCTAGTTGTCAGAGGTCGGAATACAACTCCAAGTCGTCCTTTTATCGAGGGACATGGCTATTCGAATAGATAAACTTCCCTGCAGGGGTGCACCACATTTCCCAACACGCTTGACTTCTCTGGCAGAACTGTCGTCCTCGAAGATCAACACGACCGTAGCCCTACCTAGGCTCAACAGAGAGGTCAGCACGCTGGACTAAACCCTATGCGCGCAGGGGTCTGGGCCCATCGCCCATTGCACTCCTTCACGTTGCGAGCGCGGCCGGTGAACAGACCTGTGCAACCTCCAGTACGTCAGCAGGTGCTTTACGCAGTCCAACCCGGCGCGCGCCACTCAGTCGCTGACATCTAATAAAGCTTCGGCTGATACTACGACGTCGAGAGCCCATAACTGTTCCCGCGTAGTTGGTTAGTGAGTATAAGGCTAGTGGCCTACTCAGATCAAATATCCAAACTCGTTAATCGTGTTATTTGAAATAACCATGGACAATGACCCGGGCCTTTCCCACCTCTCTCCTGGGTGGTCTCAACCTGCCATGTCGCTCCGCCACAAATATTCACTTAGGGGGCCGTCGGGAAGATCAGTCCTTTCAGCCCCCACATGTGAATCATCTGCGGGTACTCTACTCGCCGACCCGACTTTAGTATCAATCTTGTATCATATGTAATAAGTATTTATATACCTGTGATCGCCACCCGCAGTGATCACGGCCCGATAGTATAGCATAGCAGACGGACAAGAATGTAGGGCCACTGATGAATAATCTAGCATCCTATACTAAGCATTTAGGATTGCAGGTAAAAGTATCAACAGTAGGAGCAAAGACAGGCTATGCAGTAGAATAGGATCTACCGATAACAGTAACTGCTACACTACTCTAATGCAAGCAGTAGAGAGAAAGAATAGGCGGTATCAGAATAATCAAGGGGGCTTTGCTTGCCTGGAAGCTCTCCTGAAGGGGTCTGGTCATCGACGAAGTAGTCGTACTCGGCAGCGTCGTGGGCAGTCTCAGTGTCTATCAGAAAGAAGAGGGAGGAAGGAACAATAAATATAAAGCAGACAAGTGCATCACAATGCATGACATGGCAATATGCTATGTCGGGTGTGACCTAATGTATGGTTACACGATACAGAGGAAGGGGGAATTCAACCAGGAATGTTTTCCCGGTTCCGGACCTATGTCAGACAGATGACCGGAGGAGGAATGTTCCATGTTCAGATAGTTAGAGACATCTGACAGGTATGAGGGTAGCGTATTCGGATTTGTCTCGTTCTTCTGATCAACTTTCATGTATAAATTATTTTCATCTGACTTACGGTTTAATTTCTATTATTTTTTAAAGTTTAAACAATATTCTAGATTTATTTTTAAACAGAAAATGAATTATTGCATCAGCATGACGTCAGCGGTCAACAGTCCAGTTGACTGGTCAAACTGACATGTGGGACCCCACTGTCATAGACTCAGTTTTAATCCAGTGTTTAATTTAAACTAAACTAATTAACAGGGGGGTCCCACCAGTCAGTGACTTAACTAATTAACCAATTATCTAATTTAAAAGTTAATTATCTTAACAGGGGGGATTAGGGGGGTGGCCCCACCTGTCAGCATAGTTGACTTGGTCAACTGGTCAACAGGGGTCCCCGGGCCCACTGGTCAGTGACCCAGTGGGGTGGCCCCAGGGTGCCACGTTGGAGGCGGCGCCAGAGAGAGCTCCGATGAGCCCCGAAATGCGGTGGAGGGCGCTGTCCCTCGTCAGGATTTCGCTACAGGGGGTCTCCGGGGCCGTGGCTTGGCCCATTCGAACGAGGGCTCAACGGCGCATCCAATGGTGGGCTCAGCTTCGCCGGGGAGGGACCAAATCATCGCCGGCGACGAGGTTTGGCGGCGGCCGTTTCGGGCATGCGACGAACAGGGGCCTGCGGGGCACGGGGTGGCGAGCTGGCGGTGGCGTTGGGTTCCTATGAGCTCCAGGAACATGGCCCGGAGCTCGGGCGCGAGCTGCGCGTGCGGTGGCTACGGTGGCGATGGTGAGCAGCGGCGACGAGCGTCGGCTCGCATGGCAACGAAGGGTACGGGCGCGGGATCGACCGGAGAAGAGAGGGAAGGGGAGGAGGAGCTCACCGCGGTCCTGCAGGTGTGCTCAAGTGGGCTCGGGGGAGGTTCGAGGCACCGGAATTGAAGCAGATTGCCAGCGGGTCCGAGGTTGAAGAAGGGCGAGAAGCAGGCGATGCAGAGGGTCCCGGCTTGGTCCAGTGGGCAAGGAAGACGAAAGAGGCATCGGTGGTTCTCCCTGGCACCTTCTCGTTGCACGGGGAAGACGGTGGCCGCGGCTATGCCGCATCCATGGCGACGGTGGCGCTCGGGCTTGGTGCGGGACGGCAGATCTGAGGGGGCTGAGGGAGGAGAGAGAGCGCGAGGGGGGCAAGTGGGGGTGAGGGAACCGAGGGGCGCGTCGGTGGCTGCCTTATCCCCTCCTGGTCGACGCTGGCGACGCGGTCCGGCGAGGACGGGCTCTGTAGCGACCGTGCTGGTCGCTACAGGCGCGAGGTGGGAGGTGATGCGAAGGGGTGGCCCGGGCTGCGCGCGCGGCTGGCCGGCTGGGCCAGAAGGCCCAGTTGGGCCAGGGGGTTTTGTGTTTTTCTTTTTATCTTTTTGTTTTGTTTTATTTTCTTTTCTTCACTGTTTATTTTAGTTTTGTAACATAAACAAATGATCCCTAAATTCATATTATCACAAAGCCCACTGCCACAAAAAGTTTAACCCATAACGAAAATAGTTTAACATTTTATTAATTATAAAAGGCATTTACATAATTGTTTTGCTGCTGTTTCAATTGTTTAGCCCATTTAAATAGATTATTTAAAATTGGATTTTTGCATGATTATTATCCAGGGAATATTTGCCACAAGATGAACATTTTAGTTCACATGTTGATGTATTTAAATTATTCAATTATAATTTGAATTTGAATTCTAAGTGGAATTTGAAATGAGATATTAATCCAAAAAATGATTAAGCACTGATTAGCGAAAGGATTAGCTTAATCTCATGGGTCACTGTAGCTCATTACAACCAGGGTGTCACAATTCTCCCCCTCTAAAAGAAATTCTCGTCCCGAGAATCAAGGGGTAGAAGGGAAAAGATCGGGATATTCCGCACGAAGTTTATCCTCGCGCTCCCAAGTGGCTTCATCTTCAGAATGATTCGACCACTGCACTTTGAGGAACTTGTTAACCTTCTGGCGGGTTCGACGTTCAGATTCTTCAAGAATGCGAACCGGATGTTCTTTATAAGAGAGGTCTTGTTGCAATTCAAGCATTTCGTGGTCCACTCCTCGAACAGGGTCCTTGAAGCAGGGGCGGAGCTATGATACGTGGAAGGCATCATGAACCTGTGAAAGGTTCGGCGGAAGCTCCAATTGGTATGCCACTTTTCCATGCCTTTCAAGGATAGTGAAAGGACCAATATAGAGAGGAGCTAGCTTGCCCTTGATACCGAAGCGGTGAGCACCCTTCATTGGTGTAACTCGAAGATAAGCCTTTTCGCCAGGTTGATAGACCATATCTTTACGATGGCGGTCATACTGACTCTTTTGACGTGACTGAGCCATCTTGAGATTCTCGCGAATAATGCAGACTTGTTCTTCGGCATGTTGGATAATATTCGGACCGACGAGTGGACGTTCCCCAGTTTCTGACCAGTTCAGAGGGGTCCAGCACTTTCGTCCATATAACACTTCGAAGGGGGCCATCCTCCGACTAGCCTGATAGCTGTTATTATAAGAGAACTCAGCATACGGGAGAGATTCCTCCCATTTCTTGCCGAAAGAAATGACGCAAGCTCAAAGCATGTCTTCGAGAGCTTGGTTGACTCATTCAACTTGTCCCTGAGACTGAGGGTGAAAAGAAGTGCTAAACGATAGATGAGTTCCCATAGCTTCTTGGAAACTTGCCCAGAACCTTGAAGTAAATAAGCTGCTGATGACCCACAAGTATAGGGGATCAATCGCAGTCCTTTCGATAAGTAAGAGTGTCGAACCCAACGAGGAGCAGAAGGAAATGACAAGTGGTTTTCAACAAGGTAATGTCTGCAAGCACTGAAATAGTCGGTAACAAGTTGTTTGATAGTAAGGTAATTTGTAACGAGCAAGTAACGGTAATAGTGAATAAAGTGCAGCAAGGTAGCCCAATCCTCTTTGAGGCAAAGGACAGACCAAAACGGTCTCTTATAATAAGCAAAGCGTTCTTGAGGGTACACGAGAATTTCATCATATCGCTTTCGTCATGTTGGTTTGATTTGTGTTCGCTACTTTGATAATTTGATATGTGGGTGGATCGGTGCTTAGGTGTTGTTCTTACTTGAACAAACCTCCTACTTATGATTAACCCCCTCGCAAGCATCCGCAACTATGAGAAAAGTATTAAGATAAAATCTAACCATAGCATTAAACTTTTGGATCCAAATCGGTCACTTACGAAGTAGCGCATAAACTAGGGTTTAAGCTTCTGTCACTCTAGCAACCCATCATCTAATAACTACTCCACAATGCATTCCCTTAGGCCCTAATAAGGTGAAGTGCCATGTAGTCAACGTTCACATGACACCACTAAGGGAATCACAACATACATATCATCAAAATATCAAACACATATCAAATTCACATGATTACTTGCAACATGACTTCTCCCGTGACCTCAAGAACAAAAGTAACTACTCACAAATGATAATCATGCTCAAGATCAGAGGGGTATTAAATAGCATAATGGATCTGAACATATAATATTCCACCAAATAAACCATATAGTAATCAACTACAAGATGTAATCAACACTACTAGTCACCCACAAGCACCAATCTAAGGTTCCGGTACAAAGATTGAACACAAGAGATGAACTAGGGTTTGAGAGGAGATGGTGATGTCGAAGATGTAGATGGAGATGACCCTCCCAAAGATGGGAGAGTTGATGGTGATGACGATGACGATGATTTCCCCCTCCGGGAGGGAAGTTCCCCCGGCGGAATCGCTCCGCCGGAGGGTAAAAGTTCTCCTGCCTAAGTTCCGCCTCGAGACGATGGCGCTTCGTCTAGAAAGTCCTCTCCTTATTTTTTTCAGGTCAAAATGACTTATATACCAGAAGAGGGGCACCGGAGGTGGGCCGAGGAGGTCACAACCCACCAGGGCGCGCCTGGGCTCCCTGGCGCCCCCAGGTGGGTTGTGCCCACCTGGTGGGCCCCCTTTGGTAGTTATTTGCTCCAATAATTCTTAAATAATCCATAAAAAATCGCCATGAAGTTTCAGCTTATTTGGAGTTGTGCAGAATAGGTAGCTCTGACATGCTTTTTCTGGTCCAGAATTCCAGCTGCCGGTATTCTCCCTCTTTGTGTAAACCTTGCAAATTATAAGAGAAAAGGCATTAGAATTACTCCCAAAAGCATTATTATGCATAAAAACATTATAAATAACAATAGGAAAACATGATGCAAAATGGACGTATCAACTCCCCCAAGCTTAGACCTCGCTTGTCCTCAAGCGAAAAACCGAAATCGAAAAACATGTCCACATGCTTAGAGAGAGAGGTGTCGATAAAAACAAAATATGGACATAGAAGCATCATGCATCTTATTATAACAGCAAAGAACTTTAACATAGAACTTTTATCACATAACTTCTATCATATAACTTCTCATGAACAAGTAACAATTCATCACAACATTGAAGTATGCAGCATAAACCTTATTGAAAACCAACAAACTATGTTCTCAGTCAACTTTGCAACTATAATTCATCATATTTTCAGGAAGGGTCATGTATCGGAGCCTTTAGGCAAGTCCACATACTCAACCCATTTAATCTTCTATGATTGCTAACACTCACAGCGTACCCATGAACAAAAAGTTTCAACCAAACACATAGAAAGATAGGGGCTTATAGTTTCGCCACCCAACATATTCACCTCAAGGGTGATGTCAACAATAATAACTCATCCCACTCATATCCAACTGGATATATGTGCCTAGATCTTTCCTCACCACATGATGCTTGCCAAAAGATAAAATAAAAAGGAATAGGGAGGAATACTTTGACTCAAAACATAAAAGTAAATGCATAAAACTAAAAGATAGGCACTTCGCAGAGGGAAGCAGAGGTTGTCATGCGCTTATTTGTTTGTATGCTAAATCCCTTAATGCAAAAGAATGTCACGTTATATTGCCCCTTATGATAGCAACCTTTATTATGCAGTCTGTCGCTTTTATTCTTTGCCATCACAAGTTCGTACAACACTCAATTTTCTCTTACACTAAATGATCCAACACATTTAGAAGCAATTTTTATTGCCTTATTGCACCGATGACAACTTACTTGAAGGACCTTACTCAATCCATAGGTAGGTATGGTGGACTCTTGAAATAAGGTTTGGGTTAAGGGTTTTTGGATGCACAAGTAGTATCTCTACTTAGTGCGGAATTTTTGGCTAGAAAAGATATTGGGCAAGCACCACATGTTGAAGAATCTATGACAATATAACTTCTATGTGAATATGAACAAACATAAATCATCACGTTGTCTTCCTTGTCCAGCGTCAACTATTTTGACACAAAATATTTAATGGGGGCTCACAATCATAAAAGATGTCCAAGATAGTGTATTTGCATGTGAATCTTCTCTTCCCTTATTAACTCTTTCATGAGTTGCATCATTGACCAACGCTATGTTTGTCAATCTCCAACAAATTTTAGCACTTATACTTTTCCTTATGTGATGTCATTACCTACCATAAGATTAGCATATGATCTTTTCATTTATTTATTTTCCTTTCTTCTGACTGAAACACTAAAGTAAAGAAAGCAAAACTTGAACTAATCTTTATTATATATCTCGAACACGATTACATAGATAGATCACTAAGCAAACACTCGAAAAGAAAAGATTGAACTAAACTTTTATTCAACTAAATCAAAGAAAAACTAAAGATCAAACTAGAATAGATAAAAGTAAAGATAGTGGTGGTGATACGATACCGGGACACCTCCCCCAAGCTTGGCACAAGCCAAGGGGAGTGTCCATACCATGAACTCAAGTCTTCTTTGGTGATGAAGAAGGAGGTGGTGGTGTAGTTGTAGCGATCTTATCTTCCGGTTTCCATGGCAGAGGCTCACCATCATAAGAAGAAGAGTGAGTCTCGCGAGTCCTGCAACTGGCAGCCAAACTCATACCTTTAAACCTTGCCTCATATTCAAAGACTTGGTTTTGGAGATCATAGATTTGAGTTTGCAGAAAGTTGATTTGCTCGTTGAAGGTGAAGACGATGTCCTTCATGGATTTGCCATCCACCTTGAGATCACGGGTGTAATCCGTGATCATGAGGTGATTGGCATTGAGTCCACGTTCCACCATCCCTTTGCACTTGAACACCTTCTGCTCCATAGCTTCGAGCCTGGCATCGACGGTCCCCTTCCCCTTGGGTCCCTGGACGTCCCGGATGTGGAGCACCCCCTCATGCATCTCAATGGCTTGAGGGTGCTGCATCACCTCCCGCAGATACGGGTTGAAGACATTCTCGAAGAACTTGTCCTTGGAGGAGCTCGAAGCGGCCATAGCAGCCTAGATATGTCAGAAAACAACAAGGAAGAAGAACAGAAGATTTCTCCGTGATACGAAGGTCAGTACGTTCGGGGGGTATATAAAGATTTTTTATCTTGAGAAACAAGCAAACGGGAGAAAAACGGAGTACGTAAGGTAACCGAGCTGGGCACAACCCACCTGGGCGCGCCAGGGGGGCCTGGCGCGCCCTGGTGTCTTGTGCCCACCAGGGTTGCCTTCCTGGTTGTTTCCTATTTTCCTAATTTTTGTTATATTCCAAAACTGAAAAATAAATATTTTTACGGATTTTTCGGAGTCCGTTTACTTACCGTATCACGTACCTCCTCTTTCCAGTTATTCTGGAGTGTTGCGGAAGGTTTCTTTTATGTGTTCCTCAGGTGTCATGGTTTGGATAATATTGTTTTCAACATTAATAGGTGTACCTGAGATATAGTGTTTAATTCTTTGACCATTGACCACCTTTGGGTTGGTACCTTCGGCATTATTTATTTTGATAGCTCCAGAGCGATAAACCTCTTCAATAACATACGGCCTTCCCATTTGGAGAGAAGTTTTCCTGCAAAGAATCTAAAACGAGAGTTGTACAAGAGAACATATTCTCCTACTTTGAATTCCCGCTTTTGGATTCTTTTATCATGCCATCTTTTAACCTTTTCTTTAAATAGTTTGGCATTTTCATAGGCTTGGGTTCTCCATTCATCTAATGAGCTAATATCAAATAACCTCTTTTCACCAGCAAGTTTGAAATCATAATTGAGTTCTTTTATTGCCCAATATGCTTTATGTTCTAACTCAAGAGGCAAATGACAAGCTTTTCCATAAACCATTTTATACGGAGACATACCCATAGGATTTTTATAAGCTGTTCTATAAGCCCAAAGTGCGTCATCCAATTTCTTAGACCAATTCTTTCGGGGCCTATTAACAGTTTTCTGTAATATTAGTTTTATTTCTCTATTGCTAAGTTCAACTTGACCACCAGATTGAGGGTGATAGGGTGATGCAATTCTATGGTTAACATCATATTTAGCAAGCATTTTACGGAAAGCACCATGAATAAAGTGTGAACCACCATCAGTCATTAAGTATCTAGGGACTCCAAACCTCAGAAAAATAACTTCTTTAAGCATTTTAATGGAAGTGTTGTGATCAGCACTTCTAGTTGGAATAGCTTCCACCCACTTTGTAACATAATCAAGAGCAACCAAAATATGAGTATACCCATTAGAGGAAGGAAAATGTCCCATATAATCAAAACCCCAAACATCAAATGGTTCAACAGCAAGTGAATAATTCATAGGTATTTCTTGACGCTTACCGATATTACCAATTCATTGATATTCATCACAAGATAAAACAAACTTACGGGCATCCTTGAAGAGAGTAGGCCAATAAAAACCAGATTGCAATACCTTGTGAGCAGTTCTATCTCCCGCATGATGCCCTCCATAAGCTTCGGAGTGACATTTCTATAGGATTTGTTCCTGTTCATGCTTAGGTACACAACGTCTAATAATACCATCTACTCCTTCTTTATAAAGATGTGGGTCATCCCAGAAGTAATGTCTTAAATCATAGAAGAATTTTTTCTTTTGTTGGTATGTGAAACTAGGTGGTATATATCTAGCAACAAAATAATTAGCATAGTCAGCATACCAAGGAGTATTATGAGAAACATTTATTGCAGCTAGTTGTTCATCAGGAAAGCTATCATTAATAGGTTGTGGGTCATCAAGAGTATTTTCTAACCAAGACAAGTTATCAGCCATGGGGTTCTCAGCTCCTTTCCTATCAGTTATATGTAAGTCAAATTCTTGTAGCAAGAGAACCCACCTAATGAGTCTAGGTTTAGCATCTTTCTTTTCCATAAGATATTTATTAGCAGCATGATCGGTGTGAACAGTAACTTTAGAATCAACTATATATGATCTGAATTTGTCACAGGCAAACACAACTGCTAAAAATTCTTTTTCAGTAGTGGCATAATTTCTTTGGGCACTGTCTAGAGTTTTGCTAGCATAATGGATAACATTTAGTTTCTTATCAACTCTTTGTCCTAGAACAGCACCAACAACATAATCACTAGCATCACACATAATTTCCAAAGGCAAGTTCCAATCAGGTGGTTGAACAATAGGTGCAGAAATTAAGGCTTTCTTAAGTGTTTCAAAGGCCTCTACACAATCATCATCAAAAACAAATGGGACATCCTTTTGTAAAAGATTTGTAAGAGGCCTAGAAATTTTTAGAGAAGTCTTTAATAAACCTCCTATAGAAACCAGCATGACCGAGGAAACTACGAATACCTTTGATATCTCTAGGACATGGCATTTTCTCAATTGCATCAACTTTAGCTTTATCCACCTCAATACCTCGTTCAGAAATTTTATGCCCCAAAACAATACCTTCATTAACCATAAAGTGGCACTTCTCCCAATTTAAGACAAGATTAGTTTGCTCACATCTCTACAAAACTCGATCAACGTTGCTTAAGCAATCATCAAAAGAAGTTCCATAAACAGAAAAATCATCCATGAAAACCTCAACAATCTTTTCACAAAAGTCAGAGAATATAGCAGTCATACATCTTTGAAAGGTAGCAGGTGCATTGCATAAACCAAAAGGCATACGTCTATAAGCATAAGTTCCAAATGGGCAAGTGAAAGTGGTTTTCTCTTGATCAGGTTGTGAAACAGGTATTTGAGAAAAACCAAAATATCCATCTAGGAAGCAAAAGTGTGTGTGCTTTGATAGTCTTTCTAGCATTTGATCAATAAAAGGCAAGGGGTAATGATCTTTTCTAGTTGCTTTATTTAATTTTCTAAAATCAATTACCATCCTCTAGCCAGTAACAATTCTTTGAGGAATAAGTTCATTTTTGTCATTAGGAACAACAGTAATACCTCCTTTCTTAGGGACACAATGAATGGGACTTACCCATCTACTATCAGCTATGGGATAGATTATACCTACTTCCAGAAGCTTTAATATTTCAGTTCTTACCACTTCTTTCATTTTGGGATTCAACCGGCGATGATGATCAAAGCATCAGGTTCCATATTAATCTTATGCTGACAGAGAGTGGGACTAATGCCCTTAAGATCATCAAGAGTATATCCAAAAGCAGCACGGTGCTTCTTCAGAATTTTTAATAATCTTTCTTCTTCATGTTCTGAAAGGTTAGCACTAATAATAACAGGATATATCTTTTTCTCATCAAGATAAGCATATTTCAAAGTGTCAGATAATTGTTTTAATTCAAACACAGGATCTGTTGGGGATCGTAGCAAGAATTCAAAAAAATTCCTACGCAACACCAAGATCAATCTATGGAGAGACTAGCAACGAGAGAGAGGGGAGTGCATCTTCATACCCTTGAAGATCGCTAAGCGGAAGCGTTGCTAGAACGCGGTTGATGGAGTCGTACTCGCGGCGATTCAAATCGCGGAAGATCCGATCCAAGTGCCGAACGGACGGCACCTCCGCGTTCAACACACGTACAGCCCGGGGACGTCTCCTCCTTCTTGATCCAGCAAGGGGGAAGGAGAAGTAGAGGGAGAGCTCCGGCAGCACGACGACGTGGTGTCGATGGAGCTCGTGGTTCTCCGGCAGGGCTTCGCCAAGCACCAAGGGAGGAGGAGGAAAGGTGAGGGGAGCAAGGCTGCGCCAACAATGATGTGTTGCTGCCCTCTCCCCTCCCCTCTTTATATAGGCTAAGAGGAAGGGGGCGCAGCCCCCCTAGATGCAATCTAGGAGGGTGTGGCTGCCCTAGGGGAAACTTACCCCCCAAGTTAGTGGGGGCGCCCCACCCCCTTAGGGTTTCCCACCCTAGGGCGCCTTGGGACCTTGGGGAGGCGCACCATCCCACTAGGGGCTGGTTCCCATCCCTTTTCAGCCCATGAGTCCCTCCGGGGCAGGTGGATCTCCCCGGTGGACCCCCGGAACCCCTTCGGTGGTCCCGGTACATTACCGGTAACCCCCCGAACTTTTCCGGTGGCCGAACAAGGACTTCCCATATATAAATCTTCACCTCCGAAACATTCCGGAACTCCTCATGACGTCCGGGATCTCATCTGGGACTCCGAACAACCTTCGGTAACCACATACATTTTCCCATTACTACTCTAGCGTCACCGAACCTTAAGTGTGTAGACCCTACGGGTTCGGGAATCATGCAGACATGACCGAGACACCTCTCCGGCCAATAACCAATAGCGGGATCTGGATACCCATATTGGCTCCCACATATTCCACGATGATCATATTGGATGAACCACGATGTCGGGGATTCAATCAATCCCGTATACAATTCCCTTTGTCTGTCGGTATGTTACTTGCCCGAGATTCGATCATCGGTATCTCCATACCTAGTTCAATCTTGTTACCGGCAAGTCTCTTTACTCGTTCCGTAACACATGATCCTGTGACTAACTCCTTAGCCACAATGCTTGCAAGCTCATTACGATGATGTATTACCGAGTGGGCCCAGAGATACCTCTCCGTCATATGGAGTGACAAATCCCAGTCTCGATTCGTGCCAACCCAACAGACACTTTCGGATATACCTGTAGTGTACCTTTATAATCACCCAGTTACGTTGTGACGTTTGATACACCAAAGGCATTCCTACGGTATCTGGGAGTTGCACAATCTCATGGTCTAAGGAAAAGATACTTGACATTAGAAAAGCTGTAGCAGACGAACTAGACGATCTGGTGCTATGCTTAGGATTGGGTCTTGTCCATCACATCATTCTCCTAATGATGTGATCCCGTTATCAACGACATCCAATGTCCATGGTCAGGAAACCATAACCATCTAGTGATCAACGAGCTAGTCAACTAGAGGCTCACTAGGGACATGGTGTGGTCTATGCATTCACACATGTATTACGGTTTCCGGTCAATACAATTATAGCATGAACGATAGACAATTATCATGAACAAGGAAATATAATAATAACCATTTTATTATTGCCTCTAGAGCATATTTCCAATAGTCTCCCACTTGCACTAGAGTCAATAATCTAGTTTACATCTCCATGTAATTAACATACAATCAGTTCTAAGGTTGATCATGTTTTGCTTGCGAGAGAGGTTTTTAGTCAACGGGTCTGCAACATTCTGATCCGTGTGTACTTCGCAAATCTCTATGTTATGTGTAGATGTGGTCACCACACTCTGCTTGGAGCTACTCCAAAATGACTGTCCCTCTATACGTATCCAGTCTGAGACTCAGAGTTATCCGGATAGGTGTTAAAGCTTGCATCGACGTAAACCTTTACGACGAACTCTTTATCACCTCCATTATCGAGAAATACTTCCTTAGTCATACTAAGGACATTTTGACCGCTGTCTGGTGACCTACTCCTTGATCACTTTAGTACCTTTTTGCCAGATACATGGCAAGGCACACAGCATGGCATACTTTAGAGAACCTATGGCTGAGGCATAGGGGATGACCTTCATCCTTACTCCTTTTGTGCTATGGTCGAGTGTTGAGTCTCACTCAACTTCATACCTTGTGAAAGTCCTATGAGGCGTCTCGATCTATCTCCATAGATCTTGATGCCTAATATGTGAGCAGCTTTTACCCAGGTCTTCAAGTCTTACTCCACTTCACACTTTGCAACACAGGCAAGAACTCCTTGACTGACTTATTTTGAACTCCTTCAAAATCTCGTCAAGGTGTGTGAAGGTCTTATTAGGCATCTTGATCTATCTCTATAGATCTTGATGCCTAATCCATGGACAACTCTACCCAGGTTTCATTGAAAACTCCTTTCAATTAATTCTTTATGCTTTCTAGAAATTCTACATCATTTCCAATCAACAATATGTCATCCACATATACTTATTAGAAATGCTATAGAGCTCCCACTCACTTTGTTGTAAATACAAGTTTCTCCATAAACTTGCATAAACCCAAAGGCTTTGATCATCTTATCAAAGCGTATACTCCAACTCCGAGATGCTCGCACCAGTCCATAGATGGATCGCTGGAGCTTGCATACCTAGTTAGCAATCATAGGATCGACAAAACTTCCGGTTGTATCACATACAATACTTCCTCAAGGAAACCATTAAGGAACTCCGTTTTGACATCCATTTGCCAGATTTCATAAAACGTGGGAATTGCTAACATAATTATAACAGACTTCAGCATCGCTACGGTGAGAAAGTATCATCGCAGTCAACTCCTTGAACTTGTCGAAAACCCTTTGCGACAAGTCGAGCTTCATAGATGGTCACATTACCATCAGCGTCTGTCTACTTCTTAAAGATCCATTTATTCTCAATGGCTTGCCGATCATCGGGCAAGACCACCAAAGTCCATACTTTGTTCTCATATATGGATCCTATCTCGGATTTCTTGGCTTCAAGCCATTTGTCGGAATCCGGGCCCACCATCGCTTCTTCATAGTTCGTAGGTTCGCCGTTGTCCAACAACATGACTTCCAGGACAAGATTACCGCACCAAGCAGGCGCAGAACGTGTCCTGGTCGACCTACGAAGTTCAGTAGTAACTTGATCCGAAGTTTCATGATCATCATCATTAACTTCCTTTCTGGTCGGCGTAGGTATCACAGGAACTTCTTTCTGTGATGTGCTACTCTTCAGTTCGAGAGGAGGTATAATTACCTCATCAAGCTATACTTTACTCCCACTCACTTCTTTCGAGAAAACTCCTTTTCTGGAAAGGACCCATTCCTGGCAACAAAGATCTTGCCTTCGGATCTGTGGTAGAAGGTATACCCAATGTTTCTTTAGGGTATCCTATGAAGACGCACTTCTCTGCTTTGGGTTCGAGCTTATCAGTCATAAGCGTCGCATCCCCAAACTTTAAGAAACGACAGCTCAGGTTTCTAGCTAAACCATAGTTCACACGGTGTCATCTCAACGGATTTAGATGGTTCCCTATTTAAAGTGAGTGCGCTGTCTCTAATGCATAACCCCGAAACGATAGCGGCAAATCAGTAGAGACATCATAGAATGCACCATATCGAATAGAGTGCGATTACGACGTTCGGACACACCATTACGCTGTGGTGTTCCAGGCGGCGTGAGTTGTGAAACAATTCCACATTTTCTTAAATGTGTGCCAAACTCGTGACTCAAATATTGTCCTCCACGATCAGATCGTAAGAACTTTATTTTCTTGTCACGATGATTCTCGACTTCACTCTGAAACTCCTTGAACTTTTTAAATGTTTCAGACTTATGTTTCATTAAGTAGATATGCCCATATCCACTCAAGTCATCTGTGAAGGTGAGAACATAACGATATCCACCGCGCGCCTCAATGCTCATCGGACCGCACACATCAGTATGTATGATTTCCAACCAGTCACTTGCCCGTTCCATTGTGCCGGAAAACGGGGTTTCAGTCATCTTGCCCATGAGGCATGGTTCGCATGTATCAAATGATTCATAATCAAGATATTCCGAAAGTCCTCGTGACGTCCGGGATCTCATCCGGGACTCCGAACAACCTTCGGTAACCACATACGTTTTCCCATTACTACTCTAGCGTCACTGAACCTTAAGTGTGTAGACCCTACGGGTTCGGGAATCATGCAGACATGACCGAGACACCTCTCCGGCCAATAACCAATAGCGGGATCTGGATACCCATATTGGCTCCCACATATTCCACGATGATCATATCGGATGAACCACGATGTCGGAGATTCAATCAATCCCGTATACAATTCCCTTTGTCTGTCGGTATGTTACTTGCCCGAGATTCGATCATCGGTATCTCCATACCTAGTTCAATCTCGTTACCGGCAAGTCTCTTTACTCGTTCCGTAACACATGATCCCGTGACTAACTCCTTAGCCACAATGCTTGCAAGCTCATTACGATGATGTATTACCGAGTGGGCCCAGAGATACCTCTCCGTCATACGGAGTGACAAATCCCAGTCTCGATTCATGCCAACCCAACAGACACTTTCGGATATACCTGTAGTGCACCTTTATAATCACCCAGTTACATTGTGACGTTTGATACACCCAAAGCATTCCTACGGTATCTGGGAGTTGCACAATCTCATGGTCTAAGGAAAAGATACTTGACATTAGAAAAGTTGTAGCAGACGAACTAGACGATCTGGTGCTATGCTTAGGATTGGGTCTTGTCCATCACATCATTCTCCTAATGATGTGATCCCGTTATCAACGACATCCAATGTCCATGGTCAGGAAACCATAACCATCTTTTGATCAACGAGCTAGTCAACTAGAGGCTCACTAGGGACATGGTGTTTTCTATGCATTCACACATGTATTACGGTTTTCGGTCAATACAATTATAGCATGAACAATAGACAATTATCATGAACAAGGAAATATAATAATAACCATTTTATTATTGCCTCTAGGGCATATTTCCAACAGGATCACCTTTTGGTGGAGGAGGACCTCCTAGAGTTTCAATCGGCAAATTGTGTTTAAGCAGAGGTCGTTGTTCAAAGAAAATTTTATCTATTTCATGTCTTTCATGCATATGCATATCATTTTCATGATCTAGCAAGTATTGTTCTAGTGGATCTGTAGGAGGCACGACAATAGAAGCAAGACCAATTATTTCGTCTTTACTAGGCAATTCTTTCTTATGAGGTTGTCTATTAAACTTGGAAAAATTAAACTCATGAGACTCATCACCAAAACTAACACCGATGGTTTGCTTCTCACAATCTATTTTAGCATTAACGGTGTTCAAGAAAGGTCTACCAGAAATAATGGGACAAAAGTCATCTTGTGGGGAACCAAGAACTAGAAAATCAGTAGGGTATTTTATTTTCCCACACAAGACTTCAACATCTCTAACAATCCCCAGTGGTGTGATGGTATCTCTATTAGCAAGTTTAATAGTAACATCTATGTCTTCCATTTCAGCGGGTGCTATATCATTGATAATTTCTTGATATAAGGTGAAAGTAATAGCACTCACGCTAGCACCTAAGTCACATAAACCATGATAACAATGATCTCCTATTTTAACTGACACAACATGCATGCCAACAACGGGTCTGTGTTTATCTTTTTCATCGGGTTTGGCAATTCTAGCAGCTTCATCAAAGAAGTAAATTACATGCCCATCAATGTTTTCTACCAGGAGATCCTTAACCATAGTAACACTAGGTTCTACTTTAATTTGTTCAGCAGGTTTAGGTGCTCTAATATGGCTTTTGCGAACCACAGTTGAAACCTTAGCATGTTCCTTTATCCTAACAGGGAAAGGTGGTTTTTTCAATATAAGTAGTAGGCACAACTGGATCAACATTGTAGATGATGGTTTCATCTTTAGCTATGTCGGGTTCTTTAATTTCTTCTTTAATAGGTGGGTGATATTTAAACCACTTCTCCTTAGGGAGATCAACATGAGTAGCAAATGATTCACAGAAAGAGGCTAATATCTCAGAGTCAAGTCCATATTTAGTGCTAAACTTCTGAAAAGCATCGGTATTCATAAAAGATTTAACACAATCAAACTCAAGCTTAATACCTGACTCTTTACCTTCGTTGAGTTCCCAATCTTCAGAGTTGTGTTTAATTCTTTCCAAAAGATCCCACCTGAATTCAATAGTATTCTTCATAAAAGAACCAGTACAAGAAGTATCGAGCATGGATTGATCATCATGAGAAAGCCGAGCATAAAAATTCTGAATGATAATTTCTCTTGAGAGCTCATGGTTAGGGAATGAATATAACATTGACTTAAGCCTCCCCCAAGCTAGAGCGATACTTTCTCCTTGACGAGGCCAAAAATTATATATGTAATTCCGATCACGATGAACTAGATGCATAGGATAAATTTTTTGGTGAAATTCCAATTTCAATCGATTCCAGTTCCAAGATCCAATATCATCGCATAGCCTATACCATGCCAATGCTTTTCCCTTCAAAGATAAAGGGAAAACCTTCTTCTTAGCTTCGTCTCCGGATAAACCCGCAAGCTTAAATAATCCACAAATTTCATCCACATATATCAAGTGCATATCAGGATGTTTGGTTCCATCTCCTGCATAAGGATTAGCTAGCAGTTGTTCTATCATACCCGAAGGAATTTCATAACAAATATTTTCAGTAGGTGCAGTAGGTTGAGGGGCTACTAATTGTGGTTCCGGTCGAGGTGAAGATACCCCGAACAAACCCCTCAAGGGATGATTCTCCATAGTAACAAGTGACAATAAATTTCAGCACGTAGTAATAATTTTTCCTTACCAATTTCCACTTACCAAGAGCGCTTCACTCCCCGGCAACAGCGCCAGAAAAGGGGCTTGATGACCCACAAGTATAGGGGATCAATCGTAGTCCTTTCGATAAGTAAGAGTGTCGAACCCAACGAGGAGCAGAAGGAAATGACAAGTGGTTTTCAGCAAGGTGATGTCTGCAAGCACTGAAATAGTCGGTAACAAGTTGTTTGATAGTAAGGTAATTTGTAACGAGCAAGTAACGGTAATAGTAAATAAAGTGCAGCAAGGTAGCCCAATCCTCTTTGAGGCAAAGGACAGGCCAAAACGGTCTCTTATAATAAGCAAAGCGTTCTTGAGGGTACACGGGAATTTCATCATATCGCTTTCGTCATGTTGGTTTGATTTGTGTTCGCTACTTTGATAATTTGATATGTGGGTGGATCGGTGCTTAGGTGTTGTTCTTAGTTGAACAAACCTCCTACTTATGATTAACCCCCTCGCAAGCATCCGCAACTACGAGAAAAGTATTAAGATAAAATCTAACCATAGCATTAAACTTTTGGATCCAAAAATCGGTCCCTTACGAAGTAGCGCATAAACTAGGGTTTAAGCTTCTATCACTCTAGCAACCCATCATCTAATAACTACTCCACAATGCATTTCCTTAGGCCCTAATAAGGTGAAGTGCCATGTAGTCGACGTTCACATGACACCACTAAGGGAATCACAACATACATATCATCAAAATATCAAACACATATCAAATTCACATGATTACTTGCAACATGACTTCTCCCGTGACCTCTAGAACAAAAGTAACTACTCACAAATGATAATCATGCTCAAGATCAGAGGGGTATTAAATAGAAAAATGGATCTAAACATATAATCTTCCACCAAATAAACCATATAGTAATCAACTACAAGATGTAATCAACACTACTAGTCACCCACAAGCACCAATCTAAGGTTCCGGTACAAAGATTGAACACAAGAGATGAACTAGGGTTTGAGAGGAGATGGTGCTGTCGAAGATGTTGATGGAGATGACCCTCCCAAAGATGGGAGAGTTGTTGGTGATGACGATGACGCTGATTTCCCCCTCCGGGAGGGAAGTTCCCCCGGCGGAATCGCTCCGCCGGAGGGCAAAAGTGCTCCTGCCCAAGTTCCGCCTCGAGACGGCGGCGCTTCGTCCCGAAAGTCCTCTCCTTATTTTTTTCCAGGTCAAAATGACTTATATACCAGAAGAGGGGCACCGGAGGTGGGCCGAGGAGGGCACAACCCACCAGGGCGCGCCTCGGCTCCCTGGCGCGCCCAGGTGGGTTGTGCCCACCTGGTGGGCCCCCTCTGGTAGTTATTTGCTCCTATAATTCTTAAATAATCCATAAAAAATCTCCGTGAAGTTTCAACTTATTTGGAGTTGTGCATAATAGATAGCTCTGACATGCTTTTTCTGGTCCAGAATTCCAGCTGCCGGTATTCTCCCTCTTTGTGTAAACCTTGCAAATTATGAGAGAAAAGGCATTAGAATTACTCCCAAAAGCATTATTATGCATAAAAACATTATAAATAACAGTTGGAAAACATGATGCAAAATGGGCGTATCAGCTGCCACGGTCTGAGCTGATTACCAGCGGAATATCATGGAGTGAAACAATCCTGGACATATAGAGATTTGCCAGCTGACTAGCAGTGATCGTTTACTTGACGGCCAGAAAATGTGCAACTTTGGAAAACCCGTCAATGACGACAAGACTAGCATCATTACCTTTCTGCGATTTGGGAAACCCAGTGACAAAGTCCATTTCAACATGATCCCATTTCCATTCAGGAATAGTAATAGGTTGCAGAGTTCTGGCAGGCCTTTGATGTTCTGCTTTGATACGATGACAGACGTCACACTCAGCAACATAGCGAGCAATGTCTTGCTTCATGTTTGACCACCAGAACCTCTGACGAATGTCTTGGTACATCTTGGTGCTACCGGGATGAATAGACAGAGGCGTATCATGAGCTTCTTTCATAACCACTGGTGTCATATTCAGGTTTTTCTCACCACACGGTACCACTAGGCGGTCTTTGAAGTACAAAGCGCCATCATCAGCAATAGTGAAGAACGAGGGCCTTCCTTCTGCGAGATAGCGTTTAATCTTCTCGAATTCCCTGTCATAGTGCTGAATTTCCTTGATGGTGCCTATGAGATCTGGTACGATAGCCAGGGTATTAAGAGAACCCTTTGGAACCACACGGAGGTTCATCTTTCGATATTCCTTTGGCGGGGGAGCGAGGGCACCAGGAGGAACAATATGTATGTTCCACTTTTGGAATTCTTCAACAAGAGAAGGCTGAACCTTGCGAACTTGAAGGTGATTGCAGTAAGACTTGCGGCTCAAGGCATCAGCCATCACATTAGCCTTGCCTGGGGTATATGAAATACCCAAGTCAAAATCTGCAACTGTCTCCATCCATCTTTGCTGATGGAGATTCAGGTCTGGCTGAGTGAACAGATACTTTAGACTTTGGTGGTCAGTGAAGATATCGCAATGATTACCGAGAAGGTAATGTCACCACTGTTTCAGTGCATAGATGACAGCAGCCAGTTCTAAGTCATGAACTGGATAGTTCTCCTCATGAGGACGCAGCAGCCGAGAGGCATAAGCAATCACCTTGCGCTCTTGCATTAGGACACAGCCTAATCCTAGACGAGAAGCGTCGCAATAGATGACGAAGTTCTTCTGAGAGTCTGGCGGAGCAAGCACTGGGGCAGTTGTCAGCTTGTCTTTAAGCGCCTGGAAACTTTCCTGGCATTTGTCTGTCCATTCATACTTAACGCCCTTATGAAGCAGATCAGTTAAAGGTTTGGCAATCTTGGAGAAGTTCTCGACAAATCGACGGCAATAGCTGGCGAGTCCGAGAAAATTTCTGATTTGCTTAACATTCTTCGGGGGAGTCCAGTCCTGAATAGCCTGAAGTCGCTCTGGGTTAACAGCAATACCATCCTTGGAGATGACATGCCCCAGGTAGGTTACTTCGGGCAACCAGAATTCACACTTGGAATACTTAGCATATAATTGGTGCTCTGGAAGCTTTTTCAGTACAAGACGGAGATGTTTAGCATGCTCTTCCTCATTCTTGGAATACACCAGGATATCATCCAGATAAACCACGACGAACTTGTCGAGGTATTCCATGAATATGTAGTTCATCAGGAGAGAGAATGTAGCTGGAGCATTGGTCAAGCCGAAAGACATGACGGTATACTCGTATGATCCATATCGAGTAACGAAGGCAGTCTTTGGGATATCCTCTTCACGAACACGGATCTGGTGATAACCAAACCTCAAGTCGAGTTTAGAGAAGACTGATGATCCAGCCAGTTGATCATACAGATCATTGATCTGAGGAAGGGGATATTTGTTCCGAATAGTTGCTTGGTTGATAGGGCGGTAATCTTGGACCAATCGGTTCGTTCCATCCTTCTTCTTGACAAAGAGAGAAGGTGCTCCCCAATCAGAGGAACTAGGACGGATGAAACCCTAACGAAGTGCAGTGTCAATTTCCTCCTTAAGCTCAAGGAGTCCATGCGGCGGCATTTTGTAGGGTTGCTTGGCTATAGGAGTAGTGCCTGGTTTCAAGTCGATGATGAATTCGACAGCTCTAACAGGGGTATCCCTGGGAGTTCTTCCGGGAAAACATCTTGGAAGTCGCGAATGACTGGAATGTTTTCAATTCCATCAAGAGGTGATGCGTTTAACGCATTTAAGGCATAGAGCCTTGCCTCGGCATTTTGAATCAGACGAGCGTTATAGCTCACTATTTCATCAGAAGGGTGTAGAAGATGGACGGTCTTAGTGGCGCAAACTATGGAAGCAGTATGCGCTTTCAACCAATCCATTCCCATAATAAGATCAATGTTGGAAGACTTTAGGATAATGGGAGAGACATAGAATTCCATCCCTTCGATCTCAATGGGAACGTTATGACCAATCATAGAGGTTTGACATTGGCCAGCAGGGGTTTGTATCACAAGTGAAACGTTCATGGTCTCGCATTTAACGCCGTGTGTGAATGCAAAATCTTCCGATATGAATGAAAGCGATGCTCCTGAATCATATAAAACAGAAGCTGGTACAGAATTAACAAGAAGTGTACCCATCACAGTAGCAGGCTGGTCTTGGGCTTCATTGAGTTCAATGTTGTTTGCTTGATGACGACCATAAGGCCTGGCACTGTTGTTGCGGGGCTGGTTGTTTCCACGGACGTTGCCACGACCAGTTGAAGGCAGAGCCAGCTGGTTCTAATTCAGATTGCAGTTCCTGGAAATGTGACCAGGTTGGCCACACTTGTAGCACAAACCGTTATTGGGGGTGGGAGCAGGAGCTCGAGGTGGTGGTCCTGGAAGCCTTGGCTGCATAGGTGGTGGAGGAGGCAGACGCGGTGCAGCATATGACTGTGTTGGAACAGGTGCAGCCGGACGATAAACGCTGTTGGGAATCCATATCCGACGCTTTGGCGGGGCCGCTCCCGAAGACGAGCCGGTGTCACGGTTGCGTCTAAGAGAACCATGGTGTTCATGCAGACCAGTTTCAACCTGGATAGCCTTGTTCACCAAGGTGGCAAAGTCAGCAAAGTCATGCACCAGTAGCGCTAGCTTGATGTCAGCTTGAAGTCCATCACGGAACTTTTCCTGTCTGCGAGCATCAGTGGCAATGTCTTCTTCAGCGTAATGAGACAAGTCCAGGAATTCCCGCAGATAAGCATCCACAGTCTTGTTGCCCTGCACGAGGTTGCGGAACTCACTCTTCTTCCTGTCCATGATTCCCTGAGGAATGAAGCAGGCACGGAAAGCAGCTTGGATGTCTGGCCAGGTGATGAATGTTCCAGCAGGCTATGAACGCCTGTGACTGTCCCACCATTGAGCAGTTGGACCCTTCAGAAAGTAGGTTGCAAAATTGACATAGTTGGCAGGTGCAACACTGGCAGACTCCAGTTCATAGGTGATGTCGCGGAGCCAGTCATCAGCATCAAGGGGCTGAGTTGAGCTGCGGTAGATAGTGGGGTTGAGCCTCATGAAGTCCTGCAAAGTCACTGCGGCAGACTGCTGGTTCATGTTGGGACGTGGGAACTAGTCTATGAGTCCTTGCATGAATTGGCGATTCAGTTCAAACTGCTGCATCATTCCAGCCATGTAATCAGGCGGTGGTGGATTGTTGGCACCACGGCCACGACCACCTGGTCTAACCATCCTGCTAAAACATAACATGGATAGTTTAGCATTGAGCAATTCCAGCGATATGAAAACATTTACGAGGTAACATGCACAGAGAGAGTAGTGCAAAAGATACATCATAGTAGTCAAGCATAACGTACAGATCCAGACATAAGTCGGTTACAAGCCAGTAGTTTGAATACGAAAGGGAAATAAGCTAGACCAACTAGGCGGCACGCAGGCACGCGGTGGAGGGATACAACAATGGGACATAGCGATATGCTACATCAACATCGGAGAAAACCACAGTAACCAGGTAGCTGCAGGTGACGATGCGTCAGCCTGTTCTCGGTCTCAGGTGGTTGCGCCCCGTGGATACTCTGGTGCCGGAGCCGGTCAGGGGCCGGAAGAAGAGGTCCACGTGCAGGGGTATCACCCCCAAGTGCAGACCACGCAATACCCGAAGGAAACTCTGTCCTACGCGGGTAGAGAATGTACTCAGGATGGATCCTCGCGTAGACTGCTGGCATCAACTGTGTCAAAGCATCGTAAAGACGAGTACGAGTCACGTACAGCTCGATAGCAAGAGCTCGGGCAGTGCGATCCAGAGCCTTAGTGTACCGAACCAAGTACTGTGGGTCGTAGCGACGCGCCACGTACGGGGTACAGACCGCATGGTAGTATTCAGTCTCGTCCCCAGCAGGGACATACGGGATGTATCGGAACCCAGTATTCTCCAAACGGGGGTGCTCTCCGCTGAGACGGGTGATAGCAACAAAGGCAGCATCATGGAATACCATCTCCGCAGTCACACCAAAACCAATAAAGGTGTGTATCTCGTTGGTGGAGCGATCCCGTTGATCGAAGATACGGACCCCAGCGCGGTACAGCTCCTGGTTGAACTCACGGAAAACCTCGTAAACAGTGTACTGAGGGTACCAACGATATCCCAGCACGGTCAAAAGGTCGACCAGAATAGCCGAGAATCCAGTCTCATCAAGCGCCATAGTGTGGCACACGATCTGCGTTGCGGGACGCATCTGAAACAAAGGAGTTCAAAGATGTCAAATGACAGTGATGTGTATTGTTCAATAACTTGAAGGAAATTGTAGATAGTCCAGCTCTCCGGATAGATGTGATTACGAGATCCTAATGTTAGAGTTAGTAAATCATTTAACCCGAAAGGAAGAGAGATCAGAGTTCCCAGAGTATAGAAGAGGAATAAAAGATCCTAATACCACCCATTTGTGATGTGGGCCCGTAAGCCGCACAACGAGTTAGTAAAACGTTTTTTCAAAGACTAGACTCAACTTCGGCCAGGGAGTTGGAAAGGGGGCTACCTACAGGCAGTCGGCTCTAATACCAACTTGTGACGCCCCCGATTTGATCGTACACTAATCATACACGCAAGTGTGTACGACCCGATCAGGGACTCACGGGAAGATATCACAACACAACTCTAAACACAAATTAACATAAAACAAGATCCATATTACAAGCCAGGGGCCTCGAGGGCTCGAATACATAAGCTCGATAACAAACGAGTCAGCGGAAGCAACAATATCTGAGTACAGACATAAGTAAACAAGTTTTGCCTTAAGAAGGCTAGCACAAACTGAGATACATCGATCGAAAAGGCACATGCCTCCTGCCTGGGTGCCACCTAACTACTCCCGGCTGTCGGCGTCCTCCACGAAGTAGTAGGCTCCGTCAGGGTAGTAGTGGCCATCAGCGGGGGCAGCTGGCTCCTGGGATCCATCATCTGATCATAGCATTTAAGTAAAGGGGGAAAATGGGAGCAAAGCAACCGTGAGTACTCATCCGAAGTACTCGCAAGACTTATATCAGATCTATACTACTTATGCATCGGTATCAAATGTAAGGGGGTAGTATATGTGGACTAGACTGCAGAATGCCAGAATAAGAGGGAGGGAGAAGCTAGTCCTATCGAAGACTAGGCTTCTGGCAGCCTCCATCTTGAAGCAGGGGAAGAGAGTAGATGGTAAGTTAACCAAGTAACAACGTATATCATAATCCTACCCGACGATCCTCTCCTCGTCGCCCTGTGGGAGAGCGATCACCGGGTTGTATCTGGCACTTGAAAGGGTGTGTTTTATTAAGTATCCGGTTCTAGTTGTCAGAGGTCGGAATACAACTCCAAGTCGTCCTTTTACCGAGGGACACGGCTATTCGAATAGAAAAACTTCCCTGTAGGGGTGCACCAGATTTCCCAACACGCTTGACTTCTCTGGCAGAACTGCCGTCCTCGAACATCAAGACGACCGTAGCCCTACCTAGGCTCAACAGAGAGGTCAGCACGCCGGACTAAACCCTATGCGCGCAGGGGTCTGGGCCCATCGCCCATTGCACTCCTGCATGTTGCGAGTGCAGCCGGTGAACAGACCTGTGCAACCTCCAGTACGTTAGCAGGTGCTTTAGCGGTCCAACCCGGTGCGCGCCGCTCAGTCGCTGACGTCTAATAAAGCTTCGGCTAATACTACGACGTCGAGAGCCCATAACTGTACCCGCGTAGTTGGTTAGTGCGTATAAGGCCAGTGGCCTACTCAGATCAAATATCCAAACTCGCTAATCGTGTTATTTGAAATAACCACGGACAACATCCAGGGCCAGGCCCACCTCTCTCCTGGGTGGTCTCAACCTGCCCTGTCGCTCCGCCACAAAGAGTCACTTAGGGGGCCGTCGGGAAGATCAGTCCTTTCAGCCCCCACATGTGAATCATCTGCGGGTACTCTATGAGCCGACCCGACTTTAGTATCAATCTTGTATCATATGTAATAAGTATTTATATACCCGTGATCGCCACCCATAGCTATCACGGCCCAATAGTATAGCATAGCAGACGGACAAGAATGTAGGGCCACTGATGAATAATCTAGCATCCTATACTAAGCATTTAGGATTGCAGGTAAAAGTATCAACAGTAGGAGCAAATACAGGCTATGCAGTAGAATAGGATCTACCGATAACAGTAACAGCTACACTACTCTAATGCAAGCAGTAGAGAGAAAGAATAGGCGGTATCGGAATGATCAAGGGGGTTTTGCCTGCCTGGAAGCTCTACTGAAGGGGTCTGGTCGTCGACGAAGTAGTCGTACTCGGCAGCGTCGTCGGCAGTCTCAGTGTCTATCGGAAAGAAGCGGGGGGAAGGAACAATAAATATAAAGCAGACAAGTGCATCACAATGCATGACATGGCAATATGATGTGCCGGGTGTGACCTAACGTATGGTTACACGATATAGAGGAAGGGGGAATTCAACCAGGAATGTTTTCCCGGTTCCGGACCTGTGTCAGACAGATGACCGGAGGAGGAATGTTTCATGTTCAGATAGTTAGAGACATCTGACAGATATGAGGGTAGCGTATTCGGATTCGTCTTGTTCTTCTGATCAACTTTCATGTATAAATTATTTTCATCTAACTTATGGTTTAATTTCTATTAATTTTCAAAGTTTAAACTATATTTTGGATTTATTTTTAAACAGAAAATGAATTATTGCATCAGCATGACGTCAGCAGTCAACAGTCCAGTTGACTGGTCAAACTGACATGTGGGACCCCACTGTCATAGACTCAGTTTTAATCCAGTGTTTACTTTAGACTAAACTAATTAAAAGGGGGGGTCCCACCAGCCAGTGACTTAACTAATTAACCAATTATCTAATTTAAAAGTTAATTAACTTAACAGGGGGATTAGGGGGTGGCCCCACCTGTCAGCACAGTTGACTTGGTCAACTGGTCAACAGGGGCCCCCGGGCCCACTGGTCAGTGACCCAGTGGGGTGGCCCCAGGGTGCCACGATGGCGGCGGCGTCGGAGAGAGCTCCGGTGAGCCCCGAAACGCGGCAGAGGGCGCTGTCCCTCGTCGGGATTTCGCTACAGGGGGTCTCCGGGGCCGTGGCTTGGCTCATTCGAACGAGGGCTCAACGGCGCATCCAATGGTGGGCTCAGCTTCGCCGGGGAGGGACCAAATCATCGCTGGGGATGAGGTTCGGCGGCGGCTGTTTCGGGCGTGCGACGAACAGGGGGCTGCGGGGCACGGGGAGGCGAGCTGGCGGTGGCTTTGGGTTCCTACGAGCTCCAGGAACACGGCCCGGAGCTCGGGCGCGAGCTGCGCATGCGGTGGCTGCGGTGGCGACGGTGAGCAGCGGCGACGAGCGTCGGCTCGCATGGCAACGAAGGCTACGGGTGTGGGATCGACCGGAGAAGAGAGGGAAGGGGAGGAGGAGCTCACCGCGGTCCTGCAGATGTGCTCAAGTGGGCTCGGGGGAGGTTCGAGGCGCCGGAATCGAAGGAGATCGCCGGCGGGTCCGAGGTTGAAGTAGGGCGAGAAGCAGGCGATGCAGAGGGTCCCGGCTTGGTCCAGTGGATGAGGAAGACGAAGGAGGCATCGGCGGTTCTCCCAGGCACCTTCTCGTTGCACGGGGAAGACGGTGGCCGCGGCTACGCCGTAGCCATGGCGACGGTGGCGCTCGGGCTTGGTGCGGGACGGTGGATCTGAGGGGGCTGAGGGAGGAGAGAGAGCGCGAGGGGGCAAGTGAGGGTGAGGGAACCGAAGGGCATGTCGGTGGCGGCCTTATCCCCTCCTGGTCGACGCCGGTGACGCGGTCCGGCGAGGACGGGCTCTATAGCGACCGCGCTGGTCGCTACAGGCGCGAGGTGGGAGGCGACGCGAAGGGGTGGCCTGGGCTGCGCGCGCGGCTGGCCGGCTGGGCCAGTAGGCCCAGTTGGGCCAGGGGGTTTTCTATTTTTTCTTTTTATCTTTTTGTTTTGTTTTATTTTCTTTTCTTTGCTGTTTTATTTTATTTCTCTTTTTATTTTAGTTTTGTAAAATAAACAAATGATCCCTAAATTCATATTATCACTAAGCCCACTGCCACAAAAAGTTTAACCCATAATTAAAATAGTTTAACATTTTATTAATTATAAAAGGCATTTAAATAATTGTTTTGCTGCTGTTTCAATTGTTTAGCCCATTTAAATAGATTATTTAAAATTGGATTTTTGCCTGATTATTATCCAGGGAATATTTGCCACAAGATGAACATTTTAGTTCGCATGTTTGTGGATTTAAATTATTCAATTATAATTTGAATTTGAGTTCTAAGTGGAATTTGAAATGAGATATTAATCCAAAAAATGATTAAGCACTGATTAGCAAAAGGATTAGCTTAATCTCATGGGTCACTGTAGCTCATTACAACCAGGGTGTCACAAAGAATGAAGCATTAATAATTTTAACACAAAGAGAGGTAATTTAGTGACATGAGGATTTTTTATAACCATGTTTGCATCTTTGAAAATAATTACATGTAGTATCATAATCAAACTCAACAATATAACTATCATGTAAAACATTATCTTTATGATCCACATGCATAAAAGTTTTATAATCTTCCAAGATAGTGGGATAATCATCAACTAAAGTCATGACCTCTCCAAACCCACTTTTATCAAAAAATTCATAAGATTGATTGTTCTCTAGAATAGCGGCATTTTTACCTAAAGTTGACACTCTTCCAAACCCACTTTTAATAGTATTGCAAATATTATCAATAATAGATTCATCACGAAGCTCAAATAAATTTTCAAGATCACAAGAAGCATCATAATTATCACCCCAATCATGATCATTAGCACAATTGATATTCATAGCATTTATACTAACGCAATTCCAATCATGCTTTTCATTCAATAGATGTATCCCAATAGCATTTTATTTTAACACTTCTTCATTACTAGCTATTGGTTTATGGCATGCAACAAGTTTGAAAAGATTAGCAAGTGGATGAGGATTCATATGTCCTTATTCTATTTTAGTGAGACAACATGATTATTGCAAGCAAATAAGATGTGTGTGTGTGTGTGTGTGTGTGTGTGCAGGTACCTTCACGTTGTTTGGATGCTCTCCCCGGTAACGGCGCCAGGAATTCTTCTTTCTACTTGTGAATGCGTTGGGATTTCCTCGAAGAGGAAGGGTGAAGTAGTATAGTAGCAAAAAGTATTTCCCTCACTTAAGAACCAAGGTTTATTGAACCAGTAGGAGAACACGCCAAGCAACGACCAACATCACCTACACACAAAAAGAGCAAATACATGCACCCAACACAGGCAAGAGGGTTGTCAATCCCCTTTTACTCATTAATTTAAAGGATTAAATCTGATAGTTGTAGATAGATAAAGTGCAATGTAAAATAAAAGGAAATAAATTACAGCAAAGAAACCAGGGTTTTAGTTATATGGTTTGGATGGACCCGGGGGCCATAGCTTTGACTAGAGGCATCTCTCTCAAGAATGAAACATACGCCAAGTAGACAAATTACTGTTGGGTGATTGATAGAAAAGCACATAGTTATGATGTTATTCATGGCATGATGATGTATATAGGCATTACATCCATGACAAGTTGACCGACTCCTACCTACATCTACTACTATTACTCCACCAATCGACCACTATCTAGCATACATTTATGTTATTAAGTTCATGACAAACAGAGTAACGCTTTAAGCAAGATGACATAATGTAGATAGAATAAAACCAACCAATATGATTAAACCCCGTCGTACTACCCTTAGTAGCAACAATACAAATATGTGTCTCGCTGCCCTTTCTGTCAATGGGCGAGGACACCGCAAGATTGAACCTACTACTATACACCACTTCCACTAAAGATCTACTCATCAACTTGGCCAAAGATAACACATAGATCAGAAAGCATTACATAGCTATAACAATCATACATAATAAAGTTTAGAACTAACTCAATTACTTTCAATGAATAATCTGATCATAAACCCACAATCATCGGATCCCAACAAACACACCGCAAAAGAAGATTACATCGAATCGGTCGGATAAAACTCCGGAGAGAACATTGTATTGAAGATCAAAGAGAGGGAGAGAGACCCATCTAGCTACTGCTATGGACCCATAGGTCCTGTGAGGAACTACTCACACATCATCGAAGAGGCAGCAGGGGTGATGAAGAGGCCCTCCGTGATCGATTCCCCCTTCGGCAGAGTGCCGGAACGGCCCTCCACACGGTATCACGGAAGAACAGAGACTTGCAGTGGCGGAGAACTTGTTTCATCTGGTCGTCTGGGGGTTCTTGAATATTTGGGAATTTATAGTGCTGGAATTAGGTCAATCGGAGCCACGGGGGCCCACAAGACAACTGGGCGTGCCTAGTTGCCTTGCCGCTTCCTTGTCTGGCTTACGGTCCTCCCCTGAAGGTTCTAGGGTTCCTTCTGGTCTAGAAAAACTCGCAAAAAAGTTTCATCGCGTTTGGACTTCGTTTGATAGGGATTTCCTAAAAACCAAAAACAAGCAGAAAACATCAACTTGCACTTGGCACTAGGTTAATAGGTTAGTTCCCAAAAATGATATAAAATTGCATATAAAGCATATAAGATTGATAATATAATAGCATGAAAACATCAAAATTTGTATATACATCGGAGACGTATCAGAGACCAGTATAGTGAGAATGTGTATGACTCAAGAGGATACCGCTTATCTCACCTTGGGTTTTGTAAAGTATCGTGAAGCAAAGGGAATAACACATGATAACCAAAGGTTCACTCAAAATGGCATTCGTTTACTCATAAGGATCGATATGGACGTCCACGGTTCCGCTATCGGTCATTGAACGAAATGAGTTTTGTTCATGTCTATGTTTTACCGAACCTACAGGGTCACAAGCTTAAGGTAATAAAGATATGTTGAGTGTTATTAGGACAGGAATAATGAGAATATATTTATGGAATATTTTCACTAATATTCGGAATACTTTCAAGAGGATCCGGAAGCGTTCCTGGGTCATCAGAAGGGTTTCAGAGTATATCATGCAATACTGAGTATTTTTTATCAATAATATATATAGGTGGAAAATGTTTTTGATGATGTTAAATTAATAATAAAAGGCTCTAATAATTTCTAGGAGGCTTTTATATATTAAATTTAATATCAACAGGCCTTAAAAGGCTAAGAGGTGGAAGGAGAATTGGGCCACAAGGGTCCAATAGGGGTGGCGCCCCCTCATGGAAAGGAGGGAGGAGCGGCCGAACTAGGGAGGGATTCCCCCTCCCCTTGGCCAGCGCAAGGGGGGGTCCTTTACCCCCTTGTGTGGAACCCCTCCTCTCCCCTGCAACCTATATATACTAGAGGTATTGGCACCTTTTCAATACACACATTTTGGAGCCTCTTATAGTTCTCTAATCTAGTTCTAGTTGTGCCAATTAGAGCTAGATCTAGTTCCTCTAATGCTCATAATTAGAAGCACCTTGTGGCTCTAATCTCCTCCCTCTAAATCTCCGGTGGTGATTAGCTCTGAACAGTGAAGCACTGTTGGGTCGTGAAGGTCGTATGGTTGCAATCTGTGGAGAGGTCATGCTTTCGGTCTTCTGTTCGAGGGACCATTCGTGGGCGGTTCGCGGGATCGTTCATCTATGGTTCAAGGGACTCCAAGTACGATCTACACTGACTCGTCTATTTCCACTGCTGCTCGGGATCGTAACGATCTGATCCAAACCGTTATTGCATCTTCATAGTGTTCATGGGTGATCGTAGGGTGATTTTTTTTCTACTACGTTTCCCAACAATTAAGTGGGTAGGGATAACGTTCTTTAGAATTCATATTTTTAAAGGCAATGATGGTTTGCTAGTATGTTTGTGTATTATTGTTTTATATCAAATAATAGACTATTGCCTTAAATCACTCGCTTCCCAATATTCATACCGCAAATGTATTACTTGATCAAGAACATGTTAGGTAGCATTTCATATAAAAATTCTGTTTTTATCATTTACCTACTCAAGGACGAGCAGGAATTAAGCTTGGGGATGTTGATACGTCTCCAACCTATCTATAATTTTTGATTTTTTGATGCTATTATATTATCACTTTTGTATGCTTTATATGCTATTTTATATTATTTTTATGGACTAACCTATTAATTTAATGCATATTGCTAGTTCCTATTTTTGCATATTTTTTGTTTCGCAGAAAACCATACCAACCGATGTCCAAACACGATGAAACTTTACGGTGATTTTTTCTGGAACATAAGAGACCCTAGAAGCTTCGGGGGAGGACCAGAAGACCTACGAGGATCCCACAAGACCAGGGGCGCCCCGATCTGGCTTGTGGGGCCCACAAGCACCCGCTTGCCCTAATTTTTGGCCTATAAATTCCGTGATTTTCTTAAACACTCAGAAGCGAACCCGAAAGATTTTTTTGCCTTCGCAAGCCTTTGTTCCGAAGTGATCCCATCTGGAGTCCTTTTCGGTGCTCCGCCAGAGGGGAAAATCATTGGGAGGCCATCTTCATCAACCTTGCCGCATCCACGATGATGTGTGAGTAGTTCCTTAAGACCTACGGGTCCATAAGAGTAACTAGATGGTTTTCTCTCTCTCTTTTGAACTTCAATACAATGATCTTCTCTAAGATCAATGCGATGTAATCTTTTGCGGTGTGTTTGTTGTGACCCGATGAATTGTGGGTTTATAATCAGATTATTCATGGAATTTATATGCATCTGTTGAGGTTTCTTTGTTGCGTAATTTTACAGCTTTGCATTTCACTCTGATCTATCCGTCCACTTTGGCCAAGTTTGATTGGTCTATCTTCGTTGGGAGAGGTGCTTTGTGGTAGGTTCAATCTTGCGGTGATCTTGCCCAGTGACAAAAGGGGCAAAGGCACGTATTGTATTGTTGCTACTAAGGATAAAACGACAGGGTTTGGTCATATTGATTGATCTCTTCCCGTCAACATTATGTCATCTTGCCTATTGTGTTACTTTGTTTGTCATGAACTTAATACTTTGAGATGCATGTTGGATAGCAGTCTTGGGATGGAGTAATAACAATAGATGCAGTTGGATGACAGACTTGTCATGGACGTAATGCCTATATATTGATTATGCCTTGGATTATTGCTACTTGTAGCTTGCATTGGTATTTCCCCGAAGAGGAAGGGATGATGCAGCAAAATAGAGATAAGTATTTCCCTCAGTTATGAAACCAAGGTTATCGAACCAGTAGGAGAACCAAGCAACACAACGTAAGCAGTACCTGCACACAAACAACAAACCCTTGCACCCAACGTGAATGAGAGGTTGTCAATCTCTCGGCGGTCAATTGCAAGATTAAATTATATTTGGAAGATTGGAAATAAAATGAAGTAGAGCGCAGCAAAGTAACTTAGGATTTTAGCAAATATGGTAAAGTAGACCCTCGGGGCCATAGTTTTCACTAGAGGCTTCTCTCTTGAACATAGCATATGGTGGGTAAACAAATTACTGTTGGGCAATTGATAGAAGAACAAATATAATTTAATCTTGCAATTATCATGTATATAGGCATAACATCCAAGATTAGTAGACCGATACTGTCTGCATCTACTACTATTACTCCACACATCGACCGCTATCCAGCATGCATCTAGTGTATTAAGATCATAAAGAACGAAGTAATGCATTAAGAATGATGACATGATGTAGACAAGATAGATTCACGTATGAATAAACCCCATTGTTTTATCCTTAATAGCAAAATTACATGTGTGTCATGTCCCTTTCTGTCACTGGGATTGAGCACCACAAGATTGAACCCATTACCGAGCACCTCTTCCCATTGCAAGATAAACAAATCTAGTTGGCCAAACCAAACTCATAGATCAGAGAATAAATACAAGGCTATCGCAATCATGCATATAAGAATCAAGATTCAAATAATATTCATAGATAAGCAGTTCATAAACTTGCAATTCATCGGATCCCAACAAACACACCACAAAAGAATTACATCGGATAGAACTCCATGATGATCATGGAGCACATGGTATTGAAGATCAAAGAGAGAGAAGAAACCATCTAGTTACTAGTTATGGACCCGAAGGTCTGAAGTTGACTACTCACGCATCATCGGAAGGACAGCAAGGTTGATGTAGAGCCCCTCCGTGATCGATTCCCCCTCCGGCAGAGTGCCGGAAAAGGCCTCCAGATGGGATCTCTCGGGAACAGAAGCTTGCGGCGGCAGAAAAAGTATTTCGCGGACTCCCCCGAGGGTTTGTGGATGTCAAGTATATACAGGGAGAAAATTAGGTCAAACGGAGCCAGGGGGCCCACATGCCACCACGACGCGCCCCCCTTGAGGCGCGCCCTGGTGTCATGTGGGCTGCTCCCTCGGCTCCCGACTCTCTCCCGAAGCTTCCAATGTTCCTTCTCTGCCAAGAAAGCTATCCCGAAAATTTCACGCAATTTGGACTTCGTTTGATATGGATTTTCTGTAAAACAAAAACAGGGCGGGAAACAGGAACTGGCTCGGGGCACTAGGTTAATAGGTTAGTTGCCAAAAATAATATAAACATGTATAAAAACATCCAAGATTGATAACATAACAACATGGAACAATCAAAAAGTATAGATACGTTGGAGACGTATAAGCATCCCCAAGCTTAATTCCTGCTCGTCCTCGAGTAGGTAAATGATAAAAACAGATTTTTTGATGTTGAATGATGTTTAACATATGTATCCCACAATATTTCTTTCGTAGCATAACATGGACATTGGCATGGAATGATTTTAAAGCCTTTCATAATCAGCACATATTCTTTATAGCATGGATCTTAGACTTAAATGATTCAAAGCATAGTCTATAATTTGGCATGATGACATCAATACTCCAGCATGCTAACAAGCAACCATGTCTTTCAAAATATCAACCCTAAAGAAAGTTATCCCTAGCCCATCATGCTCAATAATTGATCCATTCATGAAACACACCCGAATATTAGCTATACTTAAAGGACAAATATGACCATAGTGCTCCCCGATTGGTGCCTTTATAAGAGAAGATGGAGACTCAAGAAACATAAAAATTGCATAAAAGTAAATAGATAGGCCCTTCGCAGAGGGAAGCATTGATTTCCTTTATGTGCCAGAGCTCATTGTTTGAAACTTGAGAGAAGATTATTTTGAGAGGCATGTTTTTCCTGTCAACGAACACGACCGAGAATTTCCAATTATTTCCCATGCTAAGCACATCATAGGTGGTTCCCAACAGAAAATAAATTTATACTCCCCTTCATTAAGATATTGTTTCTTTCCGACAGAGTTTTGTTATTTCTTTCCACCATTTACTAGCACAAGCCATGGCTGACCAAATTCACGGGTGCCCTCCATACCAACACTTTCCAAGGAATTTATTATATTTTTATTTTTTATTATAACAATTCGGGACGGGCATCCCTATTACCAACCATTCTCTCATGCAATGACAAGTGAATAAACACTCATCGTGAGAATGACACACTTAGCATGGAAAATAACAGCTACCCCCTGCCGCCTCATGAGCAGTACGGGCACACAAAAGAGAAGTATTTTGAAATTTAGAGATGGCACACGCAAATTTACTTAGAACAGTTTAGAAATACCACATATAGGTAGGTATAGTGGACTCATATGGCAAAACTGGGTTTAAGGATTTTGGATGCACAAGCAGTATTCCCCCTTAGTACAAGGGACGGCTAGCAAAAAGATTGAGAATGCAACCAACCAAAAAGCGAAAAGATCATACCCATGACTTAAACATAACTAACACTGAATAATGCATCACAAGGAGGATGTAATTTCATTGCATAACTATAGACTTTTATGTGCATGCATAGTGAATCACAAACCTTAACACCAATATTCTTACTAAACCACAATTACTCATCAACTTGAATCCCATATTACTATCTCCATATCGCAAAACTATTGAAAGGAATCACACTTATCTTATCCAATGATCTTTATGAAGGTTTGTATATCCCTCTTGAACATTTATCACTTTGAGACTAATTTCATTTTTTTCTGGCATCACAATTCCCAAAAACATTTAAGTGAAGAATGAGAATTAATTTCTTCAAAATTTCAACAAGCATAGCAATTCACAAAAAGATATAAGTGAAGCATGAGAATAAATTTCTTCAAAATATCAATCATAGCAATTCTCAAAAGATCTAAGTGAAGCATGAGAATAAATTTCTTGAAAATATTTCCACAAGTCTAGCAATTCTCAAAAAGATTTAAGTGAAGCAAGAGAATTAATTTCTTCAAAATAGTTCCACAAGTATAGAAATTCTTAAAAATATTTAAGTGAAGCAAGAGAATTAATTTCTTCAAAATATTTCCAGCACCGTGCTCAAAAGATTTAAGTGAAGCACAAAGAGCAACTACCTAGCTAAAAAAGTTTAAGTGAAGCACATAGAGCATTCTAACAAATTATGATAACGTGAGGCTCTCTCAAGATAGATGTGTTCAGCAAAGATGATTGTGGCAAACTAAAAAGCAAACAAAGCAAAGACTCATATAATACAAGATGCTCCAAGCAAAACTCATATCATGTGACGAATAAAAATATAGCTCCAAGTAAAATTACCGATGGTCGTTAGAAGAAATATGGGATGCCTAACGGGGGCATCCCCAAGCTTAGACGCTTGAGTCTTTTTGGATATTATCTTGGGGTGCCTCGGGCATCCCCAAGCTTAGGCTTTTGCCACTCCTTATTCCTTCATCCATCGTGATCTCACCCAAAACTTGAAAACTTCAATCACACAAAACTCAACAACATCTCGTGAGCTCCGTTAGTATAACATAAACAAATAGATCACCACTTTAAGTACTGTTGCAAACCCATTACAATTTCATTCTTGCAATATACCTACTGTACTCTAACTTCTCCATGGCTTATACCACACAATATAGTCCATAGATTCATCAAAACAAGCAAGCAATGCATCAAAAACAGAATCTGTTAAAAACAGGACAGTCTATAGCAATCTGTTCAGAAGCTATACTTCTGTAACTCAAAAAATTCTGAAAAATTAGGAAAATTTCTCCAACCATTCTCTCGTGCAATGACAAGTGAATAAACACTCATCGTGGGACGGGCATCCCTATTACCAACCATTCTCTCGTGCAATGACAAGTGAATAAACACTCATCGTGAGAATGACACACTTAGCATGGAAAATAACAGCTACACCCTGCCGCCTCATGAGCAGTACGGGCACACAAAAGAAAAGTATTTTGAAATTTAGAGATGGCACACACAAATTTACTTGGAACAGTTTAGAAATACCGCATATAGGTAGGTATAGTGGACTCATATGGCAAAACTGGGTTTAAGAATTTTGGATGCACAAGCAATATTCCCCCTTAGTACAAGGGACGGCTAGCAAAAAGATTGAGAAGGCAACCAACCAAAAAGCGAAAAGATCATACCCATGCCTTAAACATAACTAACACCGAATAATGCACCACAAGGAGGATGTAATTTCATTGCATAACTATAGACTTTTATGTGCATGCATAGTGAATCACAAACCTTAACACCAATATTCTTACTAAACCATAATTACTCATCAACTTGAATCCCATATTACTATCTCCATATCGCAAAACTATTGCAAGGAATCACACTTATCTTATCCAATGATCTTTATGAAGGTTTTTATATCTCTCTTGAACATTTATCACTTTGAGACTACTTTCATTTTTTTTCTTGCATCACAGTTCCCAAAAAGATTTAAGTGAAGAACGAGAATTAATTTCTTCAAAATTTCAACAAGCATAGCAATTCTCAAAAATATACAAGTGAAGCATGAGAATAAATTTCTTCAAAATATCAATCATAGCACTTCTCAAAAATATCTAAGTGAAGCATGAGAATAAATTTCTTCAAAATATTTCCACAAGTATAGCAATTCTCAAAAAGATTTAAGTGAAGCAATAGAACTAATTTCTTCAAAATAGTTCCACAAGTATAGAAATTCTTAAAAATATTTAAGTGAAGCAAGAGAATTAATTCCTTCAAAATATTTCCAGCACCGTGCTCAAAAGATTTAAGTGAAGCACAAAGAGCAACTACCTAGCTAAAAAAGTTTAAGTGAAGCACATAGAGCATTCTAACAAATTATGATAACGTGAGGCTCTCTCAAGATAGATGTGTTCAGCAAAGATGATTGTGGCAAACTAAAAAGCAAACAAAGCAAAGACTCATATAATACAAGACGCACCAAGCAAAACTCATATCATGTGACGAATAAAAATATTGCTCCAAGTAAAATTACCGATGGTCGTTAGAAGAAAGAGGGGATGCCTAACAGGGGCATCCCCAAGCTTAGATGCTTGAGTCTTTTTGGATATTATCTTGGGGTGCCTCGGGCATCCCCAAGCTTAGGCTTTTGCCACTCCTTATTCCTTCATCCATCGTGATCTCACCCAAAACTTAAAAACTTCAATCACACAAAACTCAACAAAATCTCGTGAGCTCCGTTAGTATAACATAAACAAATAGATCACCACTTTAAGTACTATTTCAAACCCATTACAATTTCATTCTTGCAATATACCTACTGTACTCTAACTTCTCCATGGCTTATGCCACACAATATAGTCCATAGATTCATCAAAACAAGCAAGCAATGCATCAAAAACAGAATCTGTTAAAACAGGACAGTCTGTAGCAATCTGTTCGGAAGCTATACTTCTGTAACTCCAAAAATTCTAAAAAAATAGGAAAATTTCTCCAATTCATATAATAATGCCGTGTAAAAATTTCAGATTTTTTTGACGTTCCAGTCCGAACCATAATTCGGGCACTGGAGACAAAGCTTCTGTTTTTCAAACTGCATCAATAATAATATTTCTTAAACCATCCTAAAGGCTTTACTTAGCACAAATACTAATTAAAAACACAAAAACGCCATAATAACAGTAGCATAATGGTGGTAACACACCAAAACAGAAACAAAAAAACGAAAATTTATTTTATTCATTGGGTTTCCTCCCAACAAGCGCTATTGTTTTATGCCCCTAGCTAGGCATAATGCATAGATTTCAAGTGTTGCCATCTTTCAAGTTGCCTCATAGGTGGCCCTTATAATTAATTCATAAGGTAATTTGATCTTTTTCCTAGGGAGGTGTTCCATGCCCTTTCTTAGCGGAAATTGAAATTTAATATTCCCTTCTTTCATATCAATCACGGCACCAATAGTTCACAAGAAAGGTCTACCAAGTATTATAGGGCAAGAAGCATTGCAATCAATATCAAGAACAATGAAACCAATGGGCACATAATTTATATTTGCAAGCACAAGCACGTCATTTTTCCAAAGGCTTTGTAATAGTTGAATCTGCTAGGTGCAAGTTTAAAGAACACTCATCAAAAGTGGTTAAACCAAGCACATCACATAGAGATGTAGGAATTGTAGACACACTAGCACCTAGATCACACAAAGCATTGCATTCATAATTTTTGGTCTTGACTGAAGAATCCTCAAGGAGGAAAAATGAATAAAGTTGGAAGTAATGCTTGACCATACCAAACTATGTGGATGGCAGCATATGTAATAAAGTACTTTTGAGATTGGAATTTTGAGAAATGGTTAAGGATGTAATAAAAGATTTGATATGAAAAGAGTATGATTTATGGATGAACTAGTGCATTTCATTTTAAGTGTGGTAGTACTCCATAAAGCCACTGGATCAATGAAGAAAGAAATGTGTTGTTCATGACGGTCCATAGAAAGGAGCTGGACCAAATAAGTTGAAGTTTTGTATGATCGTTACCACAAGGGTATGAAGGAATGACGTAATATTGATTTTAAAGGAGGTGTAATGTTGGAATATGGAACAACTGTAACTCCACGGATGAGTTAACACGATAAAGTACTGAAGTGGGCCCATAACCCACAGGCCCAGGATTTGACCAAGGTACAAGCACAATCTTGTTGAAGGAAGAATTCTGGAAGAAGTGGTGACTTCATCAGCAAACGCTTCATAGGATGATACGGAAAACCTGAGAGTTGTGAAGAAACGATAGATGTTTTGTTCAGCTTGCAGAATCAATGGATTTACCCGAACCCAGTTCGAGGACAAGTGAAATTTCTGCAAAGCTTGTGAGGATGCCCGAGTGTTAGAAATACGAGATTCGCTAAACCTTATACAAGGTAATGATCTGGGTGCGGAATGGATTGATCACCATACCGACTTACTCTTATCATTCGCTCTTGCTATTTGGGATGGTAAATCTGAGAGACTTACCCATAGTAAAGTGACGACGCTCGTTGAAGCCTTGCTTAAGCCTTAGAATGGTATGATGAGGAACCCATGTACACGGCAACGGTTACCAAACGTAGGATATACGGTGAGGATGAAGCCAGACCCATTTCCCGCAGGAAAACCATAAAATTGATTGACCACCATGAGATTTTCGATAAGTTGTTTAGAGTTGGCGACAGACCTGTCAGCTAAGAAGATCCAGTCTCGAACGAACTTCATCTTTGACGAAGCGACCGAAGATTTTGGAGGAAAATGTTATGCTTCTAACGGAAGGGCATTAACGAGGGAGCTACCGTAAGATATGTGAAGAGACAGATATTGTCAGGAAGATCAGAGTACTGTTGGAACCGTAACCTTGCTTTTAAGTAAGGTAGCACCCCAGACCTCCGACCGCTGGATTATTAGAAGACCCCCAAACCCTAACCTTTTCTTGCTAGCCTCTCCGAATCTCGAGGACGAGATTCATTTTAAGTGTGGTAGGTTTGTAACATCCCAAAATCTTCGGTCGCTTCGTCAAAGATGAAGTTCGTTCGAGACTGGATCTTCTTAGCTGACAGGTCTGTCGCCAACTCTAAACAACTTATCGAAAATCTCATGGTGGTCAATCAATTTTATGGTTTTCCTGCGGGAAATGGGTCTGGCTTCATCCTCACCGTATATCCTACGTTTGGTAACCGTTGCCGTGTACATGGGTTCCTCATCATACCATTCTAAGGCTTAAGCAAGGCTTCAACGAGCGTCGTCACTTTACTATGGGTAAGTCTCTCAGATTTACCATCCCAAATAGCAAGAGCGAATGATAAGAGTAAGTCGGTATGGTGATCAATCCATTCCGCACCCAGATCATTACCTTGTATAAGGTTTAGCGAATCTCGTATTTCTAACACTCGGGCATCCTCACAAGCTTTGCAGAAATTTCACTTGTCCTCGAACTGGGTTCGGGTAAATCCATTGATTCTGCAAGCTGAACAAAACATCTATCGTTTCTTCACAACTCTCAGGTTTTCCGTATCATCCTATGAAGCATTTGCTGATGAAGTCACCACTTCTTCCAGAATTCTTCCTTCAACAAGATTGTGCTTGTACCTTGGTCAAATCCTAGGCCTGTGGGTTATGGGCCCACTTCAGTACTTTATCATGTTAACTCATCCGTGGAGTTACAGTTGTTCCATATTCCAACATTACACCTCCTTTAAAATCAATATTACGTCATTCCTTCATACCCTTGTGGTAACGATCATACAAAACTCCAACTTATTTGGTCCAGCTCCTTTCTATGGACCGTCATGAACAACACATTTCTTTCTTCATTGATCCTGTGGCTTTACGGAGTACTACCACACTTAAAATGAAATGCACTAGTTCATCCATAAATCATACTCTTTTCATATCAAATCTTTTATTACATCCTTAACCATTTCTCAAAATTCCAATCTCAAAAGTACTTTATTACATATGCTGCCATCCACATAGTTTGGTATGGTCAAGCATTACTTCCAACTTTATTCATTTTTCCTCCGTGAGGATTCTTCAGTCCCACTGGAATTGGGCAATGTGCTCCTTGAAATCATCCATCTTTTGCTTCGTTGTGGTGACCATGAGCTTCATCTCCATCATCTCTGCATGCACCTCTCTCAGGTATTCCTGAGTGTGATGGAGTCTTGCTTCAAGTATTTCTCCAATATGATGTATGGCTTCCATGGCCACTTCACGAACAGAGTCGAAGAAAGTTGCTCGGGGTACTCGAGAAATGTAAAAGTATTGCCCCATAGTCTTTGGGCAAACTCCTTTCACCCGGTGAAGGTGTACCTCCACATACCAAAGTTCCACTCCATTCTCGATGAAGGGATAACCCTTGTAAACTGCATCTCCTTCAAGGTGAATGTGCTTCATCATGTCCTTCAAGACTTTCGGGTAATCATGATCACTAGTCAGGGTCATGATCATTTCTGGGCCCTTGAGAAAAGACTCGTAAAGGGTAGTCATCTGCAGTTTTAAGATATAGAGGGGTTCTCAGAATAATGCATGTATCTCCTTGGCTAAACATTCGTATCATCCAAGCAAAACTACAATTCAATATCCAACATCCAATTTATGCATCAACAACTCATTTTCATCCATGTTCACCCACAATATTCATTTCCAAGATAAAACATAACAACTCCTTAAAGCCTTTCAACGTATGGCATATCAACTTTATTGAGTTATGAATTATTACAATCTCCGAGTAATCTATTACATAACTCAACTCCACATTCTCATGAAAATAAAAGTGTTTTCCTACTACACTTATTATTGTTCTCAACATCTCAACTACTCAGTTCCAGCTTTCTTCTGATCTGAACACTCCCTAGCAAAATGTCCTGCTTCCTTGCAGCGAAAACAAATAACTTCCGACATGTCTCGGGGCTTCTTGGTGATGATGCCTGCTCCTTGAGTTATGTGCTTCCTTTCGGGACAATCATTGGCATAATGCCCGACGTCCTTACATTCAAAACAGGTAATATGACTCTTGTCCCTCTTTGCAGAAATTGGGTTGTTCTGAGGGTGTTTTTGTTTTATCTTCCTGGGTTTCTTCGTTCTGATCAAACCTTCTATTTCCTGTGGATCAAACTCCACTGCTTCTGTCGGGAAGTATCCCTGATACTCTTTTCTTTCCTTGGTGCAATACTATGAAAAATGTCCTTCTTCTCCACATGAATGGCAGGCATTGGAGTAAAATCCATTGAGGCCTTCTCCATCAGGGTCTTCAACACATTCCTTCATCACAGGTTCTTTCATAACTTCTCGGAGGGCTTCTTTCATTCCTTCTTCCTGCTTCTGAATAGTTTGTTGCACCATGGGGTAAATGTGACACTGAGCCGGGTAGTGGTCAGTTCCTTCACATAAGAAACATGTTACCTGCCCAGTCGGGCATTCCTCAGCTGGGTGATTTTTCCTCGCAATGAGGGCATCCATCCTTGTGCTCTTCCTGGGTATGTCCTATTTCTCCGCAAATCTTGCAGGCACAAGGTTTCTTCATCAGCTTACTATCATAAGGTTTCCGGATAAGACGGGACCTTAACAGTGTCCTCTTGAATTCTTCCCAAGTCTTTGCTCCATTACTTCCTTGTATGGCTTGGTGCATTTTCCACCAGGTTGCAGCACTTCCTTCAAAGTATTAAAGAGCGTATGGTACCTCATTCTTCCTTGCAACCAAATGGCTTCTGAAGTGATTCTCCATGTTCTGAATCCAAAGCTCTGCCTCTGGCTGAGTCATCGGCCCGGAGAATACAAGTTCATCTTCCTTCATCATCTATTGGGTCCAAGGGTTTTGAGATGAGATAAGAGAGGGATGGGGAGGTAGATGCACAGAATACAAACAATAGTTTTGAAAATAAGTTTTTATTCGTGACTGTCGGAAAAACATCAAACAATGACAGCTCACAAATCGTCACATCTAACGTGAGTATCTGTCAGGGGTTTTGGTCTTCTAAAGGCTAAATAAACATTGGGATTCCTCGGGGTCTTCGGAGTCTTCATTGCTTCAGGTCTTCAATGCTCAGGAGTTTCCAATCCCTGATGCTTCTCCCATATGAAGGCCTTGTTACTGTTCTATAACTTATATCTCTCAGGGTTGAAATAAATACAAACCTACGAATATCGTATCTTAAGGTATAACCTAATGCAACCACTCAATAAACACCAATGATCAATCATTCAAGCATGTATTTATTCAATCAAAACTATAGTATCGCCACCCACATATGTTGGTATGGTCAGATACTCAAATCGCAAAACGTTCATCTTTATTCGCTCATGGTGGGACCACTACTACTAAGCTAGTGTATCCTTGCCTCCAATGGGCTTCTCCTGGGTAGACTTGATGTTCTCCAGCTCTTCTGCAAGATTATCTCTGTCGACACGAAGTTTCTTGTATCGTCCCTGTAATTCCTGGAGTTGAGTCTTGAGCTTATGAATCTCAACATCTTTGGTATGAGAAAAGGCCCTGACATTCTTCAGCTCCTGACGATTCTTCTGGATCTCAAGGTTCTCCTCTTCCAGCTTGGCTATCTTCGTCTCCTGAGTCTTGCATTCTTCATGCAGGGCTTCCTTGTCAAACAATGCTTCCAAAAGGTCCATCTGCAGGTTCTTGACGTATTGCTCCAACTCCTGATGATACACCAGTAGTGGTGCAACCTCCATCTTCTGCTCATTGTTCAGGGCAATAGTGGCTCCATCAATCTTCTGCCAACCTACTTTTCCAAAGTAGTGATTTGCCAGAGCATTACGATGGCGGTAGCATAAACGAGCAATAGCATCATGGACGGCAGTGTTTATGCCCATATCACAGTCATGACTCAGCGTCCCATAAGTGATGTCTCCTATCTTGGGGTGCTCCTTGCATCCAAACACCTGAGTCTTGATGCTCCATGATCCAGACTTTCTCTTCGTGGCCTTGATCTCGGGTATCGGCAACTTCAGTAGTCTGACTAGCTCCACAAGGAATGAGCCACCAAGAACATTCTCGTAGTGACCTCTTTCGTTCAGGATGTAGCTCTCCATCTATAAGTTGAAATAGGGAAAGTTCAGTAAAAGAACTCAGAGGTTACGAGAGTAGAATAATACGAGAGTAGTATAAAATTTAAAGTTGTTCCTATTCAGGTCTTCCTATTTCTAAGATATTTTCTAGGGTCACGTCCTACAGTCAACATGTGCTCTGATACCATCTCTGTAGCGACCCGACCTCAAACGGTCAAGCCTCTGTGTATCTGTGCCATCCCTGGATCAGTATGCTGGCACACACAGTACATTAATGTATATATCAAAGTGCAATCACATGTATAAATAACGTAAAACTGATATATACCTTAGTAATCTCAGCGAAAACAGTCAAACGGGTGTGGAGTCCCATCAACGCCAACGGCAAGTTGAGTGCGGACCGTAACCCTATATCGTAACTCTTACCCGTCGGTAGAAAACCTGCAACATGATACGTTGCAGCCCTGTAGGTCAGTACATTGAATGTACCGGCAAGATCACAATATGATGCAGACGATAAAGACTATTCTATATGCAAAGGCTTTGTGGCTCTGTGTCTGAGTTTTTGCGTAAAAGCTGATTTTATTTTCCCTACAACAAAAGAATGCCGATGAATTTCTACTACAAAGCAGATACCTATATGTATGACATGGTTCCGCCAACCGATGTCTCATAACCCATAATAATATCAAGTGGCCCTCAATTAAATTATCAATCCGGTGTTGAGAGTTCAGAGATAGATCCAAGTCCAGAGGCTCAGATTGTCCATAACCGGGGACACGGCTAATCGATTAGGTTTTACTCTGCAGAGTTTTGTGCACTTTACCCACAAGAATCGTTCCCTCCTTGTAAGTCCTCGCACTGCCTGGTGTTTGAGAACAGGATGAACGAAACATGGTCTATCAAAGAGTTTCCCTGACCACTGTCCGGTGCCCATCCAACCCTATCGTTCGTCTACATCTGCTAGCACCGTCCCAGCCAGAGTCACAACTAAGGTCAACCAAGCCAGAGCCCATATTGACTTGTGGTTGCACAGGTAAGCTTCCGGGCATGAAGTATTCTTCCGTCTCTTTGAGCCTGGGTGGAGCTTTCCGCATGATATCACGGCGCTTCTCCGGAATCACCGAGTACTGGGTGCACCATGTACCCTTCTTAACCATTCTCCACCCAGAGGTATATTGAATTCTTGTCTCGAGTCTTGAAGTCTTGAGGTCCTTGAAGATGTCATCATGAAGTTGTCGCCATTGACGTAGAGTCTTCATTCTCACACCACTCACACTCATACCAATCCCCGTCTAAGATACGTAGCATCAAAATAGAATAACGTCCCGGGCTCAGTAACAGGGGTGTGGGTTCCTACCTCATGCTTCTACCCGACTACAAGATTCAATATCACTACTGGAGGAAATGATGAAAAGGTGACACTAGATGCAATAAAACATAGGTATGAAAAACATGGTCAAAGTGAACTTGCCTGGTAAGTTGGTGAAGATATAATCGCTCTCAAAAACTTGATAAACTAGTCGTCACTCTCCGGTGAAATCTATATATTCAAACATAGTATTCACATAAGCAAACATTCTAGCACTCAATCATAACAATCAAAATACTCACGATGAAAACAACGACAAAAACCAATGAAAACTCCGAATCACTCAAAGCAAAGTATAACACTAACCTACAACACAATCAACTATACTAACAGCAAGTAAATCACCTAAAACAAATACTTAACAGAGAGTAAAAATAAATATTCACTAAGTAACAGAAAGTATTTTTCCTATAATAAAATTCTAGCAAAACAACAAAATAACACTATTCTATTACTAGCAAACTAATCATGCTACTTACAACACCTAAAACCTCAAGAAAACTAAGTCTAATAAATCCTAAAATTTACCTACTGTTAAAAAACAGAATATATGCTACACTAGCGAAAACTAGCAATAAAAACTAATTAAAACTAATTAGTAATAATTAAACTACAAACAGGACTAAAAACAGAGTAAACAGTACTGTTTATAATAAAAATCTAATTTCAATAAATCAATAACATGCAAAATAAACACTACTACATAGCTAGACTAATAAGCAACCAGTAGCAAAAGGAATCGGTCAAAAATAATATTCCTAGTTCAAAATATCTCAAATCTAGTGATTTGAGAAAATTCAAGCAAACTCAGATTTAAACTACTCAAATATGAATTCCAATTGCACTAACAGAAACTTCATAAAATTTGTGATCCAACGCAGTTGGAATCACTCAAAAATACCTCGTAGATAATTAAATATGGATTTTACAAGATTGAAACTATTCTGTTTTAAAAACAGAACGAAGAAAGAAAAAAAAATTGAACAGAAGGTCGGGGCTCACTGTAGCAGTTCCGGTGATGGGGTTCTGGTGGAGCTCCGGCGACGTCCTTTGGTGGTCCGGGGCGGTGGCTGAGGGGCCGGGCGGGGGAGGCGGAGCGAGGGGAGTCCGGTGGTGGTGGTGGGAGGCGGCGGGGGCGACTGGAGCGGCCGGGGCGGGGCGGCAAAGGCGGCGGTGGTCCGGCGAACTCCGGCAAGGTGGCGCGGCGACGTGGGGCGAGGAGAGGCGGCGCTAGGGGCGGGGATGGATGCGAAGAGGGAGTATTTATAGGGTGGGGAGGTCGGCTTGGAGGAGGGGGCGAGGGATTTCGCGAATCCCGCGATTCCGGCGGTGCTCCGGCGGTGCTACAGTGGATCGGGAATGGGATCCCGTGGTGAGGAAGGAGATGATCCAGTATCGGGCCGGATCTGGCCCGTTTCGGGTCGGATAAAAAAAAACAGAAACTTTCCTTTTTAAAAAGATTCCGTGAAGAAAAATCATTTAGAAAATAAAATTAAAATAAAATATAGGAGTATTATATATCAAAAAATCAGACAAATACGCCCAATTTAATGGGATATTTTTCAGGGGAAAATAAAATACTTTTTGAAAATTCATTTTTTTGAAATTCAAACAAAAATCCAAAAGACTTTCAAAACTCTATGGAAGAATTATTCCAACATTTTTTGGGTGTCATGTTACTCCCTCTCAACACCTTTGTTCAAGTGTTCTTTGTTACAAAAGTTTTTGAATAAAACTCAAATGCCACTTTGAGTTAAAAACAATTCAAATATACATTCAAATGATATTCAAATTCCACACAACTTCACACAATCAATCACACATCAATCCAACAAACAATCATATTTATTTATTTATTATAACATTACAAAATTTAAAATTTTAGGATGTTACACCCACTCATCATGCAATTTTCTACGAATAGAAACTTCAAGTTCTAGCTTTTCTTCTAACGCTTTCATTAATGCTTCTACGATGTGTCTAGTAAAAGCTTTATTTTGTTCATAAGCATTTTGTGAGTTCACCATAGATTGCAACAAAGAGATACACTCAATCAAAGAACAATTATCATAGTGGAAGTCTTTAAAATCCAAAATAGTGGGTACAATGCTACCTAAAGTTTTGACCTCTTCCAACCCACTTTCAACAATTTTCTCATCAAGATTTTCACCCTCCGAACTATGGGGACGCCCACTAGCTAAAGTTGACTCTTCTCCAGTCCCCTTATCATCAAGTTTAACTTTACTAAACAAGGAATCAATAGAAGAAACACCAATCATTTTAACATCCTCATCATTACTACGATAAAATCCAGGAGGAAGAGCTTTTTCCAAAAATTCTCTTTTAGCCCTAAGCATTGTGGTTCTTTTCTTACTTTCATCCATAGAAACATGCAAAGCTTTGATAGATTCATTAATATCAACTCTAGGAGGCAAGACTTTAGATTTCAAATTTTCCACATCATGCACAATTCTGTCAACACTCCTAGACACAAAATCAAGCTTACTCAAATTTTCTTCTACCATAGAATTGAAAGCCTTTTGAGTATTGATAAATTCTTTAATATTGCTTTCAAGATCAGTACTCATCCTATTATTTCCATAAGAATTTCCATAAGAGTTGCCATAATTATTGGATGAATTTCCAGGATAAGGCCTAGGATTGAAATTACCTCTATAAGCATTGTTATTAAAATTGTTGCGAGAGACAAAATTCACATGTACGGGGTCATTATTTTGCTCTATTAAAGTAGACAAAGGCAAATCATTGGGATCAACATGAGTATTCTTGCTAGCAACCAATTTCATAAGCACATCAACTTTTTCACTCAAAGCACCAATTTCTACAATAGAGTTCACTTTTTTACTAGGCGCCCTGTCAGTATGCCATTGAGAATAATTTGCCATAATATTGTCAAGCAATTTAGTACCATCACCCAAAGTAATTTCCATAAATGTTCCACTGGCGGTCGAATCCAAAAGATTTCTAGAAGCAAAATTCAACCCCGCGTAATTTTTTTGGTATAATCATCCAAAGATTTAAACCATGAGTCGGGCAATTTCTTAGCATTAATTCCATCCGTTCCCAAGATTGGGCAACGTGCTCATGATCAAGTTGTTTGAAATTCATGATTTGAGTTCTCAAAGAAATAATTTTTGCAGGAGGCAAAAACTTCATGATAAACACATCTTTACACTTATCCCAAGAATCGATACTATTACGTGGTAAAGATGAAAACCAAACTTTCGCACGATCCCTCAATGAAAAAGGAAACAATTTTAATTTCAGAAAATCATTATCCACATCCCTTTTCTTTTGCACACCACACAATTCTACGAAAGTGTTTAGATGGGATGCGGCATCCTCATTAGGACTACCAAAAAATTGTTCCTTCATAACCAAATTCAGCAAAGCAGCATTAATTTCACTATTCTCCGCACTATTGGCGGGAGGAGCAATCGGAGTACTAATAAAATCATTGTTACTAGTATTGGTAAAATCACACAACTTGTTGTTTTCATCAGCCATTGTGACTACGCAAACAAGACAACAAGCAAGCACACAAGAAAAGGCAAACGGAAAAAGGCAAATAAAAAGGCAAATGAAAATCTTTCTGTATTTTACCAAAACATTTTAGAAGTGGGGGAGAGGAAAATGAGAGGCAAATGGCAAATAAAGTAAATGCAAGGAGATGTGGCTTGTGTGAAGGAACCTGGTATATGTTGATGATATCTCCCCGGCAACGGCGCCAGAAATTCTTCCTGCTACTTGTAGCTTGCGTTGGTATTTCCTCGAAGAGGAAGGGATGATGCAGCACAGTAGAGATAATTTTTTCCCTCAGTTATGAAACCAAGGTTATCGAACCAGTAGGAGAACCAAGCAACACAACGTAAGCAGTAACTACACACAAACAACAAACCCTTGCACCCAACGCGGATGAGAGGTTGTCAATCTTTCGGCGGTCAATTGCAAGATTAAATTGTATGATTGGAAATAAAATGAAGTAGATCGCAGCAAAGTAACTTAAGACTTTAGCGAATATGGTAAAGTAGACCCCGGGGGGCCATAGTTTGCACTAGAGGCTTCTCTCTTGAACATAGCATACGGTGGGTAAACAAATTACTGTTGGGCAATTGATAGAAGAACAAATAATTATGACGATATCCAAGGCAATGATCATGTATATAGGAATCACGTCCAAGATTAGTAGACTGATACTATCTGCATCTACTACTATTACTCCACACATCGACCGCTATCCAGCATGCATCTAGTGTATTAAGATCATAAAGAACGAAGTAATGCATTAAGAACGATGACATGATGTAGACAAGATAGATTCACGTATGAATAAACCCCATTGTTTTATCCTTAATAGCAACAATACATGTGTGTCATGTCCCTTTTTGTCACTAGGATTGAGCACCACAAGATTGAACCCATTACCGAGCACCTCTTCCCATTGCAAGATAAACAAATCTAGTTGGCCAAACCAAACTCATAGATCGGAGAAGAAATACAAGGCTATCACAATCATGCATATAAGAATCAAGATTCAAATAATATTCATAGATAAGTAGATCATAAACTCGCAATTCATCGGATCCCAACAAACACACCACAAAAGAATTACATCGGATAGAACCCCATGAAGATCATGGAGCACATGGTATTGAAGATCACAGAGAGAGATGAAGCCATCAAGTTACTAGCTATGGACCCAAAGGTCTGAAGTTGACTACTCACGCATCATCGGAAGGGCAGCAAGGTTGATGTAGATCCCCTCCGTGATCGATTCCCCCTCCGGCAGAGTGCCGGAAAAGGCCTCCAGATGGGATCTCTCGGGAACAGAAGCTTGCGGCGGTGAAAAAAGTATTTCGCGGACTCCCCCGAGGGTTTCTGGATGTCAAGTATATATAGGGGAAAATTAGGTCAAACAGAGCCAGGGGCCTCATGCCACCACGACGCCCCCCTTGAGGCGTGCCCTAGTGTCATGTGGGCTGCTCCCGCGGCTCCCGGCTCTCTCCCGAAGCTTCCAATGTTCCTTCTCTGCCAAGAAAGCTATCCCGAAAATTTCACGCAATTTGGACTTCGTTTGATATGGATTTTCTGTAAAACAAAAACAGGGCAGAAAACAGGAACTGGCTCGGGGCACTAGGTTAATTGGTTAGTTCCCAAAAATGATATAAACATGTATAAAGACATCCAAGATTGATAACATGACAGCATGGAACAATTAAAAATTATAGATACGTTGGAGACGTATCAATTATCATCATAACTATGCGCAATTATGTCAATTGCCCAACAGTAATTTGTTTACCCACCGATGATATGCTTATGATAAAGAGAGATGCCTCTAGTGAACCTATGGCCCCTGGGTCCATTGTCAATTATTACTAAGAATCCTACAATTACCTTGTAGTAGATGCAGTTGGATTAACAGTCTACTTGTCACGGACGTAATGCCTATGTTAGATTATTCCATGAATGATCACAACTATGCTCAATTATGTCATTTGCCCAATAGTAATATGTCTACCATGCCGTTGCTATGCTTTCAAGAGAACCTATGGCCTCGGGTCTATTATCCATCAATACAAAACTCCTACACTTGCTCTTTACTTACTCTTTTACTTTTGGTCGATTTGCCTGTCACTATCCTCTTTTAATCTTGTAACTAGCAAGAACAAGGGGAGTGAAGAACCCCTTGCCTTTGTTGGGTGCAAGCAATTGATGTGTTTGTGTGCAGGTACTCCTAACATTGTTAGTGTGGTGCCTCCTACTGGTTCGATAAACCTTGGTTCTTAACTGAGGGAAATATTTTCTACTATTGTGTGGTGCTTACAGATCTCGTCGGGATTTCTCTGAAGAGGAAGGGTGATGTAGCACAGTAGTGAAGTATTTCCCTCAGTTATTTCTCCCCAGTAAAGAACCAATGTTTATTGAACCAGTAGATTCTCCACGAGAAAAAGGTAAAAAGGTACCTGCACACACACAAAGCAAATACTCGTACCCAACGATGGCAAGGGGGTTGTCAATCCCCTCGGTTCTCGTCAGTTACAAGGATTAAATCTCATAGTGGTAGATAGATAATATAAAACTAAAATAAAATAAATGGTAAATAAGTTGCAGCAAGGTATTTTTAGGGTTTTAGTGAATATAAAGTGAATTGGACCTGGGGGCCATAGCATCACTAGAGACATCTCTCTCATAAGCATAATAACACGATGGGTGAACAAATTACTATTGGGCAATTGATAGAATCGCGCATAGTTATGATGATATTCGTGGCATGATCAATATATAGGCATCACGTTCGTGATAAGTAGACCGGCATCCATCTGTATCTACTACTATTACTCCACCTATCGATCGCTATCTAGCATGCATCTATGGTATTAAGTTCATAAAGAACAGAGTAATACTTGGAGCATGATAACATAATGTAGAAAAAATAAGACCGGTCAATATAATCGAACCCCATGATTTTACCCTTAGTATCAAAAATACAAATCGTGTCTTCCTACCCCTTCTGTCACGGGGTGAGGACACTGCAAGATTGAACCTACTACTATGCACCACTTCCACTAAAGATCTAATCATCAACTTGGCCAAAGAAAACTCATAGATCACAAAGCATTACATAGCTATAAACAATTACACATAATAAAGTTTAGAAAAAACTCAATTACTTTCAATGAATAATGTGATCATAAAACCACAATTCATTGGATCCCAACAAACACACCACAAAAGAAGTGTACATCGAATAAATCTCCGAAGAGAACATTGTATTGAAGATCAGAGAGAGAGATAGAGAGAGACATCTAGCTACTACTATGGACTCGTAGGTCTTGTGGGAACCACTCACAAGTCATCATGGAGGCAACAAGGTTGATGTAGAAGGCCTTCGTGATGCCCCCCCCCCCCGCCAGAGTACCGGAAAAGGCCTCCAGATGGGATCACAGAAGAAAAGAGACTTGCGGCGGCAGAAAATTGGTTTTGGATGCTCCCCCGAGGGTTTTGAATATATGTGAATTATAGGTCATGAATTAGGTCAATCAGAGCACCACGGGGGCACAGGGGGCAGGGCGCGCCCTGGTGCCTTGTCGTCAGTTCGTCTCGCTTCTGGACCTCCCCCGAAGCTTCCTGGGTCTCTTTTGGTCCAGAAAAAATCGTCAAAAAGTTTCATCGTGTTTGGACTCCGTTTGGTATGTATTTTCTGTAAAACCAAAAACAAGCAGAAAACACCAACTGGCACTTGGCACTGGGTTAATAGGTTAGTTCCCAAAAATGATATAAAATGGCATATAAAGCATTCTAGATTGATAATATAATAGCATGAAATAATCAAAAATTATAGATACGTTGAAGACGTATTAGCATCCCCAAGCTTAATTCATGCTCGTCCTCGAGTAGGAGAATGATAAAAAAAGAATTTTTGATGTTGAATGCTACCTAACATGTCCTATCATGTAATTCTTTAACGGTATGAATATTGAGAAACGATGATCTATTTGATATCAACATAATAATATCCATGAATACTAGAACAAAATCATTCTTTTCAAAATATACGATGTTTAACGAATGTTACCCCTACTCATTGAATTATGTTGACATGGCATGACTCCGTCTTCCTCGCATAAATACAAATCATGAGCACCCCGGTGTCAAACCAGGCAATTGCATCGTACCTTTTCTCGCTTCAGCATTTTCACTCCACTCAATACCTGAGCGTGAGCCATGGACATAACACTATGGGTGGAATAGAATATGATGATAGGGGGAAGGAAAATAATGGAGAAAGTCTCACATCAACTCGGCGGATCACTAGGCAATGGAGAGGCGTAACAATCGATATCAACGCAAGGAGTAGGGATTGCCGTGTAACAGATGCACTAGAGCTATAAGTGTATGAAAGCTCGCGATATGAAACTATCTGGGTGTGCATCCAACTAGCTTTCTCATGAAAACCTTGGTATGTAAGCATGGCATGACTCCGTCTTCCTCACATAAGTACAAATCATTGAACACCTTGGTGCCAACCAAGCAATTGTATCATACTTTTTCACGTGCTTCAGGCATTTTTAACTTCACTCAATATATGAGCGTGAGCCATGGAATTAGCACTACGGGTGGAATAGAATATGATGGTAGAGGTTTATAAGGGAAAGACAAAAATGAAGAAAGTATCTCATCAACTCGGTGGATCGCTAGGCAATGGAGAGGTCTAGCAATCGATATCAATGCCAGTAGTAGGGATTTCCATGCAATGGATGCACTAGAGTTATAAGTGTATGAAAGCTCACAACTGAAACTAAGTGCGTGTGCATCCAACTTGATTGCTCGTGAAGACCTCAGGCATTTGAGAAGCCCATCATCAGAATATACAAGCCAAGTTCTATAATGTAAAAATTCCCACCCACTAGTATATGAAGGTGAAAATCATGGAGACTCTCTATGTGAAGAACATGGTGCTACTTTGAGGCACAAGTGTGGTAAAAGGATAGTAGCATTGCCCCTCCTCTCTTTTTCTATTTTTTCTTTTCTTTTTTTAGAACAATATCATGAACCTCATCCCCACTTTTTTGAGGGCTCCTTAGTCTCCATCATTCTTTACCTCACTGGGACAATGCTATAATACTAATGATCATCACACTTTTATTTACTTACAACTCGATAAACTAAAACAATATGACTCTATATGAATGCCTCTGACAGTTTACCAGGATGTGCAATGATCTAGCGTTACATGTATTACAATTATGAACGGTGGCTCTGCCACAAATATCATGCCAGCTCTATATGATCATGCAAAGCAATATGACGATGAACACACAAGTCATGTGGATAGTAACCATGGAAGTTGCATGGCAATATGTCTCGGAATGGCTATGGAAATGCCATGATAGGTAGGTATGGTGGCTGTTTCAAGGAAGGATATAATGAGGCTTATATGTGATAGAGCGTATCATATCATGGTATCATATCTCATCTTAAAGTTCCCCCGCATTACCCATAACTTACCACCTTATCTCTAGAACTCAAATCGCAAAATGACAATGCTTTCTATAGTCTGTACTAAATTACTTTGTACGAATGCACATCTCGGCCGCCGGGTAGCTGATCACCATTTCAAAGTATATATCCGTGGTTCAAGAAATGGAATTTCTATTCTCTATTCAGACAAGACACTGATTTGTTTACGAAATGCTCTTCATTTTATAGGATCTCCCTCATCAAAAAGGTTGTTCTTTCTTTTTAAAGACCAATCATTTATTTATTTATGAGATAGCGGAATAAATGGCGAGCTATTTAAGGATCTATTTATGAAATGCGAATTATCATTGTTTTGATGACTCTCAATGGAAGATCAGGGTATTTTTGACCAAGTCTTTTGCAAATAAAAAAATTCAGTTCAAGAAAGAAGAAGATCAATTTTGGGTTGAACCAACAACCTGATTGTGTGGTTATTCTGAATGCAGATAGAAAGTCTTCGGTCATACTGGAAGCTGATCGATCACAAATACCTATTCCATCCTTAGTTGATTCTACGATCCCATGGGAATCCTATAAAAGAATACTTATCCCATCCCAACGAATGATCCTATACAGTTCGTATATCTATTTCATCATTCGATCATGAAAATAGTGATTCTTGAATAGAATGCGATTAGTAGAGAAACACAATCTCTCAGAGTCACTTTGAGTACGGGGTATTCTATAGGGATGAGATCCACCTACTACTCAACCTCTTCTTCTTCCCCAATAGACGAAGAAGAAAATAGTGCCAAGGCGCTATTGGAGATGCGCAAAAAATATCCATCGGGAGATGGCGCTGACGCTGACGCTAACGCTCGCAAGGCGGTTTTGCAGGCAATTTCACACAAAAAACGTTGAGCTCATAACCCGGTTTGGGCCGATTGACTCTGAGAGCGATCGAGGGGTCATGGGCTCACACCTTTCTTTTTCGCATAGGATCAAAGAGATCCTAGAATTTAATGGAAAGTGCAGCGGCTCTCTGAAAGACCTCATGGATCTAAAATTGGATTTGGAAGACGCCTCTAAAAGAGAGGAGATTCTACTTCCATATTTTGCCTAAAAAAGAGGCAAAGTCCTAGCATGATACAAAAAGAAATAATGGGAAAGGGCGGGGTGTGATAGGTTCATAGATGTGGAGTAATCAGCTCTTCATTTGAAGAGTTAGTTGGCTGGCCTACCGGCCCGCAGATGTAGAGAGGTTGCCCCCACCATCCTCTTGGACTGCGAAATCAAAGTGATTCCTATTGATGGAAGAAAGGCTAATTTTGTTTGATCCGATCCTCCTATGCTAGTTCGAGTCTGGCGAGTCGCTATCATCTATTGCCCTAACTTTTTCTATTAGCTCATCTTGTCCGTAGTGATATTTTGGAGAAGGAGCAATTACCAGAGTGAGAAAGGTAGAAAGAAGCAATCACGAAAGCTAGTTATAGTTGTGCCTTTTTGTACTAATCTTGTTTGTTCGGTAGCTCGCATCAGCAGCTTTAAAAGGAATACAAAACGAGGTTTTTTCCACCAGACCAGGGTCGGGCATTACGCTCAAGCAGGGGAAGTCAATTTGACTGCTACTTGAGAACATGTTTGAACAAGAAGAAGTAGCATGGCTCCAGCGGGGCAGAGCCAATTGGCTATGACATGGTGACCGAAATACAATTTTTTTCCACCACTTTGCAATTGCAAGAAAAAAGAGGAATATGATCAAGTACTTGATGAGCGATATTGGAGATCGAATAGAAGGTAATGACTTACTCGATGCAGATATTTAGGGCTATTTCTATCATCTGTATAATACACAATTCTCTTTGAGTACTTGAAACCGTAGTGAAGAGGACAGATCAGCCGGAAGGTAGGTTAGGGAGCAGCAGAGTTTATAACGGAGAGAGCTTTGCCTTCAGTGTAGTTGTTTAGTTTAGCAACTCTAGCTATTTTGTTTTCTTGGAGGAAAGCTAATGTTTCAGTTCCTGTTTGTTTAGCTTCAAACAAGGTCGATAAGGAGTGACCGATCACTTGAGGGAACGAACGAGGAGACCGATCAGCTGCATCGATAGCTTTCTATTCTGTTCCTTTTCCTTTGAAATAGTAGGGAAAGCTAGACTTTATCTATCGAATAGGTCTAGTCTTTTCCCTTCTACTCCTTTTGGAAGGGGGTTTGAGGGAAACCTTTTGTCCTTCCCTTGCTTTTTTATTTTTAGTAGGAAAGGCTAAGTAATGTTAGTCGGTTTCCAGTTCCTTACCTGACTGCTCCGCGTTAACACGAAAAGATAGGAAAAGATCCTTGTTGCTAGTGCGGTAACAAAATATAGAGTATTCGACCCTTGGGAGGACTTCCCTTTAATAACAAAGTTATTCTTTTCCTTGCGCTGAATGCAAATGTGTGGTTCTGAATGCATTAGGCGGAGCCAATATTTTCTATTAAAATGCATGAAAAACAAGGACTTTGAGCCTCCATGTGAAGGATCATACGTCAGGTCTCGTAAATCGGCCAAATAGGCTTCCTTTGTTTAGTGAAATAGCATTCTCTCTTTGATCCCTCAAGTGGTCAAATCAAGTTCGTCTACTTGGAATGGAAGTCGTTCACTTTCAGTGAACAATAGTTCATAATGCTGGCCTTAATCAACTTCCCTTTCTGTTTATGCAAAAATCTAATGAGATTTATGCTCCAATCCCATGACTGGATTGTGCAATACTATATACGCGTGTGCGCGGGGGCGATTTCCTCCCTTGCGCGTGCGTGATTCCTATCACATATAATAGGGGGCCATCTGCTAACCTCCTGCCACCCGGAACAGTTATAAAAAGCATTGCCAAATACTTAAAGTAATATGCAAATGGAATGGGAGTGTTCCTAACCGGTCAGTTGATTTGATCGGCATTGGACTAGTAAACACAGTTAGTTGCATTTCCCATCCTTTTACTCACATCGAACAAGAAGAAGAAGAGGGGGCGGCGGAGGAGGAGGACGAGGAGGAGGAGGAGGAGGAGCAGAAGAAGAAGAAGAAGAAGAAGAAGAAGAAGATGGAAAAGTACATCCCTTGACTGCTCGAGGCATCAACCCCGCGTCGTCCTCCCCAGGGCGACTCGGGCGACGGAGAATCTAGCCCGCTCAAGGCATCATCCCCTGTGCTCCCCTTCCCCTCATCGCCGCCCCATGGTCTTCGCCAGGCAAAGCTCGCGCGGATTTGGCGGCGGGCCTCTTGCATTCCTGGGTAGTTGCCGTCGAGTTGGGGGCTTCTCCGCGTAGGTTGTAGGTGCCTGGGGGCGGAGGGAGGACGGTGGTGGTTATGCAGGTGATGCGCGCGTGCCACGGCGCGTGGAGGTGTCGATCCCCCTGATCTGATCTGGATCTAGTTGGGTTGGTGCTCGGCCCATGGTTGTGGTCAGGCGGCGGCGGGCTGGATCGGCGCGACATGGGGGGGCTGCTGCCATGATAATAAAGGTGGCGGTCCTCGTGCTCCTCTCGCATCACGGCAACATCCTGCATGATCTGTCGTCCTCAGTCTGGTCATCGGTGTGTTTCGGAACTGCTGCCCAAGATATCTGTATCGGATAAGATATCGGATAGAATTCGATCGTGCACATCCATTTCAGCCTACGAGGTTCCATGAGGGCGTGACGTGAAGCTCTGTTGTTCGTTGACACCATGGGACATGTCGGCTTCTCGATTTCTATGGTGTAGAAAGTTGTGGATAAGGTCATGGTGGCTGAGATCGGAGGATCAGTTAGACGGATGGGGCTTGCGAGACGATGGAGTCAGCCAGGTGTTTGATAACTCTCAGGAGCAGCAGTGTCAAGTGGGGGCGGCAGCGCTGGAGGAATTCTTTTTTGGTGGTGCTCCTCAGGTGCCGAGCCGCGGCTTTCAGGGTGAAAATCTAAGGTCTGGCCTTCATTGGTTGTGTCTGGCAATTGCCTTGCTGAAGGAACTGTTTTGGAAGCTCGGACTTCTCCAGGGTCAAAACGTAAGATCTTGGATCGGGCAACGACGGCGTTTGTGCATTGTCTCTTTCTTGGAGGCGTTGCTTTTGGAGACCTTTTATGTTTTCCGCGTGCTGTATTTGATGGTGGTTTGTGTGCGGCTGTTGAGAGGAGTCGATCACTGTGACGGGACCACTACAGGAAACAGCTAGTTTGCCGTCAGTGGGCATCTTTGCCGTCAGCGATTCGTCGGGGTAGACGGCAAAGAGAAGGTTTGCCGTCATCAGCAGACGGCAAAGTAAGGCTGACGGCAAATACAGAGTTTGTCGTCTGTGGGTAGAATAGCTGATGGCAAAGATAGACAAAGGATGACGGCAAAGAAATACAGATGGCAAACTGATGCTTTGCCGTCAGTTGTTTTGTTGGCTGACGGCAAAGAATGGACACGTGTCCAGTCTAACGTCGGCTAACGGTGCTCTAGCTTTGCCATCACAATTTTTGGAAAGCTAACGGCAAGATGAGGTGCTTTGCCGTCTTCCCTTAGTCCACCAGACGGCAAAGTGATAGGAAAATAAATAAAAAGAAAATCCCCAACCGGCCGCGTTGAACCCACTGCCCCCGCACCCGCACCCGCACCCGCACGTGCATCTCCTCTCTGCTCTCCCGCGCCCTAGGGTTAGCCGCCGCCGCCACCGCCACCGCCACCGACCTTATTCCGGCGAGCTCCGGCGGCCATGGTCGGCGCGCAGCACGCTACCGAGCTCACCCCGCCCCGCTGCGTCGATTCCTCCGGCCAGATCCGTCCCTCCCCCCCTCGAACGCTCGCGCCCAACCCATCCCTCCGCGGCTAGGGTTTGGTGCGCGGCCTCGTCTCCGCCGCCGGCGTGCCTCCGGCGGTCCTCTACTCCGCCTAGCATGGCTCCTTGCGCGGCTGCGCCTGCTGGACGCCGCTTCTCCACCACAAGGCAGCGGCAGAGGAGGGCCTTATCCACCACCACGCAACGGCAGCCAAGGTCCTCCTCCCCCATCTCGCCTCTCTCCCTCTCTCAACCCCCTGTTTCTTTCGATTTGGGAAGAAAAATTCGTTTTTCCCTTGTGCAATTTCTGATCTGACCGGGTTTGTTTTTAGGGGCATTAATTTGGTGCTTTCCGTGTCCAGAGAAAAGTAGTAGAAGGGGATGAGGAAGGAGGAGAAGGTGTAGAAGGAGGAGAAAGACCAGAAGAAGGGCAAGGGAGGTGGGGCGATCTGCATGTCCATGGAGGTCTGAATGTTCCTTGTTTAATTTTTTTTTATGTTGCATGCTCTTTGATTTCAGAGTAGATTGCTTTACAGCATGTTGAATACCAATGGTGTTCTCCTCTGTTTGATTACTATGGCTGGTTGCTTGTTTGACTTTTGTGTGAGAAATAATGCAGATCAAGTGAGCTGATCTTGTTTCTAAATTTAGATACATGCATGTCTGTGGGGCTCTAGTTCTAAACATAGCAGACCACTACCCTCCTATATGTTGTGTGAACCAGAGAGCTGCTTAATTGATTAACATTTTGGATTGGTTTAATTTTTCTAAAAATGGCTGCTTCTGTTGTCACACATACACATGCTTCTGGACAGTGCTACTAGCTATTATCTTTGCTATTTTTTTGATATCCAGACTAATTTTCGCATGATTTGTTTCGACCATGTACTGCTAGTTGTGGCTGTCAAACAAAAAGAATTGGTTTATGATTCATAATGTCCAGACATTAGCTTGTCTTTTCAAGGAGTCGGTTTTCAAGGAGTCGGCTTGTGATTCGTAATGCTCAGGCATTAATTTTCACTGTCACATGCATGGTTTCAGATTACCTGTGAGGTCGTCCACCGCGACCCTTACTGTGAGGTTGGTTATTTCCCTGCAAACATTGCTCTGTTGTAGCCTAGTTCGTTTCTATGCTGCTGGTTGTGAAACCAAACTAGGTGGGTGGGTGTGTGATGAGGTTTGGTTTAGTGCTTGATGCCACCGGACTGTAGGTTCTTGTGTAGGACTACTTGTTATATAACTCTGGTTCCTGATGAGGTCATGTATATACTAAGCTAGTTGCACTTTGGTTCTATCTATATCAAATCATATTTGGTCCTGTATGTATGTATGTATGTATGATGCATGTGTGCTTCGATTTGGAGCAGCAGTAGGACGACGACAAGAGGACGAGTACCTCGACGGCGACGACAACCAGGAGGATGAACCCACCCACAAGGGCGCCGACGCCGGCCATCAGAACGGTGACTCTTCGTCCTGCACCACCTCACGCTGCGGCGGCTACAGGTATTTTTTTTGGGATTGCCTCTGTTTCAATCCTATGGATCCGCTGCATGCTTGGTACTACCTGCAATCTGCCTTTCAAGTAGATCCAATCAACATCCAAGTTTCTGAAAATTTAGTTTAGAATTCTATGCAATTCCATCAGTAGAGAGAGGGAGAAAGGGGGTCCATGGTCTAAACCTACACATCATCTGCAATGCAATCGAGAGAGAGGGAGAGAGAGGCATCAGCTGAGTGTGGATGAATTTCCTGAACCTAATAAGCAATGCCAACTTGTTTCTTGAGCCACATGCTTCCTGGTAGGTAAACTCAAGAAGGTTCCGTTAGTGTTGGTAGTCTCCACTTGTGTTATTCAAGAGGTTGTATTATTTTGAGAAGGCAAGAGGCTGTATTTACAGTATGTTTCATACATCCTACAATATGTACAGCTTCCCATCTCGATTATTTTCAGGATTGCGATCCTTTTGACATATTTAATTTTCCTTTAATCATTGGGACTGGGCATGGGTTTGAGCTCTCTGTTTTGCGCACTGGTTTTAGCTCATTTACGTTGCCTAAATTCTGCTTTACTTCCAAACGCAACGCACTAATTAGTGCATGTACAGGGTTAGTGAAGGAAAGTTTGCAGTTGCAGCCGTCACTCTAGATGATTATCTTTTGATGCAAAGTACTGAAGTGAAAAGTTGGTGACTTGCTTTCTAAAATATGAAAGCATTAGTTTCTTGTTCTATTCATTTCATCATAGATTTGGTAGCACTTTTAGGTTGATGCCATTGAACAAGCTATTAAGTTTGTCCTATATTGTAAGCTAAAAAAATGTACTCTCTTTTGTACTGCTGTTCTCATGGTCCACAACTGGATGTTTCTGTTGCTTGTTTGCCACGTTATCTTATGAACTGCGATGCGTAGGACTTGAACATCAGGAAGAGTGAACGTGTTAACAAGCATGATCAGTAGTGCATCCTCTCTTTGTGCAATTAGCAGTTCACTAGTTCCTTGATATTCAATGACGTGGCTGTACCAAAGCCGTACAAATCAATGTGAACGAGTTGTGTTATTTGTTACCGGTCTACATATTTGAATACGCTTTTGATGGGCGCACACATGCGCTAATTCTGTTTTTAAATTGCTTACATTACTTGTCTCTGCTCTTTAGTTGCATCTGATTGTTTCATTGCATTTATTAGTAGGTGTTGCATACTCTATTTGGAGGAGTCCGAAGAAAATGGTTGATCTTGGTGCACACCCCATCAGATAAAAGTATAGAAGCAATGAGTGTACCACCCAGAGGTGCTTCTTTCTCTACTCTTATCTATTTATCAATAGAAATCTCTTTGCTTTTCAAGTGTTGTAATCTGCTAGAGGTTGCTCTTTTCGCCTCTGCATCACTAGCATTGCTGCTCGAAACTTGTAAGTGGAGACCATTTGAACCATTTTAAGATCAAACTTATAAGTAGAGACAAGTAGCGACCATTCGAACCATTTCAACCATGATCTTAATTAGCTATATGCATTCTTGAAGCTATTTATTTTCATGATTTAGAGAGCACTCGAAGATATTAGCTATTTATTTTCATGATTTATAGACCATTTGAATATCTCCACGATTTAGAATCTTGTAAGTAGAGACCATTTGAGCCATTTGAAGAACAGACTTATAAGTAGAGACCATTCTTGAAGATCTTCACGATTTAGAGTGTTAAATTGACATGTTCAAAACTTCATGGGCTACTACAAGGTTTCCTCTTCGCTGCACATGCCTAACGTTCCTCCCTTAGTTTAAATTGTCAAACTTAATCTAAACTGTCACAAAGTATAACGCTCACACATCAGGGACCAGAAAGATTACGAAAATGATACCGGGCAATTTGCACCAAAATGCAAGCTACTGAATCAAGGAGCAAAGCACAATGTTCATTCCATTTTTTGAAGAAATGAGAGCTTATGTATTTATATTATCAAGGGGCGGGTAACAATCATTACAATGGGTCTGCATACTCTCCCAGGAAGCCTTGCTTGGAGATACATATCTCCTCGACTCCTTGCACAGCTAGCAACTTCATGGGCTACTTCATTGCTCTCCCTCTGTAAATAACCTGGGGTGGCAGTGTTTAAATTTAGTGATTCTGTCCTTAATGTCCACGAAGGTTCGTGTCAGGCATGATGTGTTTGATGTCTCTGATTTGGCCGCATTCCATATTGTACAACCATCAGTTTCATGCAGCAAATGCCCAGTATAGCGATCAGCGAGTAAGGAAATTCCACTTAGAGCGGGCACACGCTTTGGCTTCTTCAGCCTCCTCACACCACTTCAAGTTAGCACATGCAGAGAATATGACCAAGCCCTATCTTATCCCAAACCTTTTCTCTCATGAATATAGGTTGTAGAAGTCATACGCCTCCCCGAGCGAATCAAAACTTGTCCCAATGGCCGGCACAATGACATTTTCTGTAGGATTCTTTACAAAACCTCTTACTGATTTCTCGAATGCAGCCACGCGCGAGGGGCACGGTGTCCAGCAAGGTGCCGCTGCTCCAATCCTCACCCTGCAACATTTCTGCCATTAGCTCCAGCAGGCACCCATAACAAATGCAGCGGCACACCCTGCATGTTTTGTCTTCACCAGCAAATGAAACCATGCTGCTGTCTACTACCTCTGAACTTTCCTAATTCACCACCCCTCCTGTATTCGCCTCGTACCAAATTAGCCCACAGCTCACTTCTGTACTGCTTACCCAATAGCTACTCTGTTTCTAAATTATTCGATCTCGAAGTGTATTCCTTCCTATATCAGCCCACAGCTCCACCTTATGTACTGCTAGCTTACCCGATAGCTACTCTGGATTTAAATAGATTTCTATTCAGTATCAAGTGTATTCCTTACTTTCTAAATTAGATTGATATTCTGTTTTTAACTTTCTATTACCTCCCCTGATAGCTCATACCCCATAGCTTTTTTGTTCCCAATTATGTCATGTGCCTGTACTTACAAGTTTTGAGCACGTTATTTTGTTGTTGTACCAAAATGTGACAGACACCATTTCATCTTGTAGGTTGCCACGCAGATGCTCTTTGTACTATGATGTGGACATGAAGACATTTGTTGTAGTGCGAAATCTTACGTACTGATGCCATCTTTGTTCTTTGTGTATTATTATTTGCTATGGACCTTTGTTATGGAACTATGCTATGGATATGGATCTTTGTTCATTTTGTGATATATATTGTGATAAAGATCTTTGTTCATTGTGATATGGATATTTATTCATCGTGATATTGTGATATGGATCTTTGTGATATATACTGTGATTTGGTATGGATCAGGGGAATTTTGTTCGTTGTGATATATACTGTGATGTGATTGTCTGTACGTCCGTCATTATTTTCCTCTTTGCCGTCTGTACGTCCCTGACGGCAAACTAGCAGTTTCCTGTAGTGGACCTTTGTTTTTTTTTCCTTTGACTCTGTGCATCCTGGATGTCTTTGCGACATCTTGTACGTGCAGAGGCTGGGTGTAATTGGTATCTTCATGATATTAATATATGGGGTTGGTGTGGGTCAGCGTGGGGCGGATATGACATGGCGTACGCTTCCGGGTGCATCTGCGTATACCCCCCTCCCCCCCCCCCCCCCTAAAAAAGATTTGGGATGGATATGAGAGGTGCTGGTGAGCTCAGACGTATAGGTCCGGTTTCAGAAGCCCGGATGGGTCACGTTTTTGTGACGGGTCAGTGACCGGTCGTTTGCCAAGGCGTATAGGGTGGTTTGAGGAGTCCGGCTGTAGATGTTCTCATCTCATGTGTTGTAAGAGCATCTATAGCCGGACTTGGCAAATCCGACCCCTCAAACGCCCGCGGACGCGCCCGGTCGCGTCCGCGGTCAGTGACCGGTCACCCCTCAAAAAACGCATTCCACATCCGGACATCTCAAATTAGAAACCTCAAATCCATATTATTACATGCAACGTGAACCGATCTTTGAGCGGAGCTCGTCCGGTTCCGCTCCCAGCTCGCCCAGCTCCACCGTGGCCATGTCCGGCGGCCGGCTGCGCTCCTCAGAGTGTTGGTCTGGTCGCCGGCAAAGTATGGTAGGGCATGGGACACGAGCTGGCTCACGGGACTCATGGCCCCGTCGTCTCCCATGCCCTACTCTTCCTCGTCAGAGCCCGAAACCCGAACGGTGCCGGTGGACGTCAGATCGATGATGGATCCGTCCGGGGAGGAGCCCCCGACGTCCACCATGATGCGGTTGCGGCGCCCGGACTGATGCGCCATACGGGGCGCCGGAGAATGCGACTCCGCCTCGCCGACGTCCGCCGCCGCGAGGGCTGCCGCCGCCTCCCGTGCCCGCTGCCTTGCACGACGTGCACGCCGAGCCATGGCTTCGTGGGACGATGGCGCGTCCCCAATATCGGCGCGCCACCGGATGGGTTGCGCGTCCGCCACCGCGTTCGGACGTCAGGCGGAATGGATTCCCGACGGATGGAGTCCGAGCGCAGCCGTCCACGGGCCTCCTCCCGGGCACGGCGAAGCGCAAGCCGGACGGCCATCTCCTCCTCGGCCCCGCGCGGGATGAGCTCGGGGTCGACGGATCTGGAGGTGAAGGACTCGGATCCACTGCCCGCCATGGTGGAGAAGGCCGGAATCCGCCGGAGGTGAGCTCGGGTGGCGGAGGGGCGCTCCCGGACGCCCCCATATCCGCCCCATATTTGGGCTGGATATGGGGGGTGCCGGTCAGCCCGGGCGTTTGAGGGCCGTTTGAGAGGCCCGTCCGGATCAAAAAAACGTGACCGGACAGTGACCGGGCGGCCTGCCCGGACGTTTGAGGCTGGTTTGAGAGGTCCGGTTGTAGATGCTCTAAGTTCAAACCTAGTGAGAAGGGGTGAGCCCAGCCCAACGCACGCCACCAAACGTCATTGCATCCCTGATGCAGCATGGTTTTTGCTTGTATTACTCGGCCAGGTCTAACCGAGTACAGATGCAAAGACCTCGAAAATGATGCAACCTAGCCGTCCCTAGCTCCTCATGTCCCTTGAATGCACAATACAAGCAGGACCTGCCTCAATATCACGGCTCTGTGACCATGAACGATTGGTCCAAAGTCGGAACTATGCCCTGAAACTGAAAGCAACCTACAAGACACGGATTCGCCCAAGATTCCCCGCCCAAACAAAGGGTAAACAGCGAACAACGGTGCATACGTAGCTACGTGCGCCAAGACCAATGCATACGAGACGGCGAGAGCTCCTTAAACTAGTCGAGTACCGGACCCTGCAAGAAGAATATCCAGCTCCGCCACATATATCTAGCTGTTACCAACGATAATAACTACGGTCAGATTGTGTATAAATGGGGCTCCACGGGAGTGGTCGCAAAGTTCGTCCCCGTATGCATGATTGCAGGGAACTAACTGAAGATGGAGAAAGCGGTGCTCTGCCTAGTTTTGATTTTGGTAGCCTCACTTGGTTGCAAGGGTGATCCAGATATTGTCACAGGTTTGATTTCTGAGAAGCATCAATCACGAGAGCTTGTCTCTCTCAAGTACTACTAGTAATTAACAACCCATCTCAAGGACCACTAACACTATCCTTCCTTTTGGAAATTGCAGAAGGTGACTACGTCAGGGTCAAACGTACGCCTTCTAGCTAGTATACATGCATATACTAGTACTAAACAAATAAAGGATTAATTTAATAGTCGATGAATTGATCCAGCCTTAACACCATAGTAGTTCTGCTAAAAACATCGTCAGTCTGGATTAGTTTCATTCAATTCATGCAAATTAGAGTCCAAAATAAGAGCAAACGTGTTTGGAAAAGTAGATACAATGGAGACATATCAACTCCACCAAGCTTAACTCATTGCTTGTCCTCAAGAAATTCAGTTGATAAACTGAAAATGATAAAGAAAAAACTTTTACAAACTCTTTTGTTTTTGTTGCGTATATAAACTTAACTAGGAACCAGGTTTTCAGTAAAGATCATGAACTAACCATATGAATGATAACACTTAGGGCCCCCATTTGCTCATATCAATGGCATAATCAACTAGCGAATAATAACATATCTCAAATCCCAACACTTTGTCAAAATAATCATGATATAATATGCTAACATGGTATCTCGCTAGCCCTTTCTGAGACCGTAAAACATAAAGGCAGAGCACCTCTGATGTTCAAGCGGCGACTAAACATTGTAATTCAGGGCAGAAGAGATCCAATCATGCTCATTTCCAACATTAACTAGACTCAATGCATAAAGATGACAATAGTGCTCTCAGGATTGGTGCTTTTAATTCCCTTAGATTTTCATTAGGATCCCGCTGCCATGGGAGGGTTGGACAAAAGATGTTATGCAAGTTCTCATTACAATCATGTATAACTATTTACGGAATACATGCCTACATATGATTGATGAATTGGAACTAGTTTTATGTCGCTCTAGGTTGTGACTGTTATATTATGGATTTCATCCAAATATCCATCACTACTCCATCCTACACTCTTCTCATATTGTGTTTCCTTAGTTAGTACTGCTGCTACTATTGTTCCAACAACATATAACTGTTATTGCTATTGTTACTGTTACCAATGTTATTGTTGCCGTTGCTATCAAAACTATCAAACTAATGTGCCACTAATACCTTGCTACAGAGAATTAATATTCCAGGTGTGGTTGAATTGATAACTCAACTGCTAAGGATTATAAATATTCTTTGGCTCCCCTTGTGTCGAATCAATAAATTTCGGTAAAATATTTTCCTCTAACACTGTTGCGACCCCCTATACTTGTGGGTCATCACACACCCCAGCCGGAACTCTACGTCTTCGTCACCTCCAGCACTCCAGCAGGGCTCCACTCCGCTTCTCCTCCGTTGTCGTTCAACCCATGTCCTCTGACCGCCCCACCAGGTACCATCCTCTACTGCTATACTCACCATCCCGACAACTGTTCAATGAATCACCGGAGCTAAAAATAGATTTCCCTTCTTCTTTCTAGGAATGGATTCCGATTTGGAGTACATATGCGAGCAGTATGTTGATTTAACATCCCGATGTTCAGAATGTTTAAGATTTTTTTTTTCCAAAAAGTAGGGCCAGAAATTTTCTTAGTTTTATCTGTTATTGAAATCTCAAAGCCAATTTTAATAATTTTGGCGGGTTTAATTTTGACTAATTCCAACCTAAAGTAAAATTTGATACCAATTCTTTTCTTTTGACCGCCTTATTTTATTTTCTTCGGCGTATTAAAATATGTGCCTTTGAATTTTGTTTGGTTTTTCTAAAGTTCGTTTGATCTTTATTCTAGCCTTTATCCATTTTCTGGCCTTCCCTAAAAAGAAAATACATCTTTTCCTTCACTCAAAATCCGGGTCAAATTCCTTAGCACATCTCTTCTCATTCTTTCTAAGGTACAACCCACCTTCTTATGCCTTTTTTTTCTCTTCTTCCAACCGAATGGGCATACGCCATTTTTTTCCTCTTCTACTAATGATCTTCCACCTAGGCCTTGGACTATTTCCCTCCACTTAGCCATCTCATATGGCCAGTCCAAACGCTCCATCTCCACGCACACCTATACGTACAGGAAAACTTGCAGAAAGGAAATGCCACAAGGGAATTTGCTGCTCCTCTTAACTCCCATAAATTTCAAAAGTTTCCAAAACTGAAGCCACCCAATTGTGCACACCAACCTCGTCTATTTTTTCCTCAGCGCTCATGTCTTCTTCGTTTTACTTTTCTTATGCTCTTTCCCTCTTCTCTATAAACCCTATAGGACACTTTGAGAGGAAAGAAGTTGCAACAACCTGCTTGGAGATATATTATCAAAGTGAACCTTATGGAAAACCTCTTTTAAGGGGGCGTAGTGGATGGTAATTCGTGGCGAGATCGAAGATTTGAAGACCTTCATTTACAAAGCAGACAAAGATGTGAAGACCTCCACTGCACCTATCGTAAAGTTCAACCTGAAGGAAGAATCAATGGGTCTAGCCGCACCAAAGCTTGATCTAAAGAAGAAGGGCCAGACCAAATGAGGTTCAACCACTCACATAAGCTATGTGGTTACCATCTCCAAGACCGAAGGACAGCTTCCAAGCCTTGATCAAGCTAGAGATAGTATTGACAATTGAAGTATCTCAAATCAAGGCCCAAAGCCTCCTAACACCAGTTTAGAATGAGTCGTGATTCCACAAGTTTCCGAGAAGAACTGTGTCGAAGATGAAGCTAACCCAAACCCATTCTATCTAAGCAACATGAATCTCGGGGATGAGATTTCTTTTAAGGGGGGGTAGATTTGTAACATCCCGATGTTTGGAATGTTTAAGAAAAGCTTTTTCCAAAAAGTAGGGCCAGAATTTTTGTTTTGTTTTATTTGTTATTGAAATATTAAATTGGGTTTTCATAAGTTTGGAGGATTTAATTTGGACTAATGCCAACCTAAATTAAAATTTGAGTTTAGTTCTTTTCATTGGTGTATTAAAATATGCGCCTTTGAATTTTGTTTGGTTTTTCTAAAGTTCGTTTGATCTTTATTCTACCCTTTATCCATTTTCTGGCCTTCCCTAAAAAGAAAATATATATTTTCATTCACTCAAAATGTGAGTCAAATTCCTTAGCACATATCTTCTCTTTATTTCTAAGGTACAACCCACCTTCTTATGTCTTTTTTTTCTATTCCTTCAACCGAATGGGCATATGCCATTTTCTTTCCTCTTCTGCTAACGATCTTCCACCTGGGCCTTGGACTATTTCCCTCCACTTAGCCATCTCATATGGCCAGTCCATACGCTCCATCTCCACGCACACCTATAGGTACAAGCAAACTTCTAGAAAGGAAACTCCACAAGGGAATAACTGACGCAATGTCGCTTTTTTGGTGGGGTCATGATCACAACTAGAGGAGGATGCATTGGATGGCGTGGTGGAAAATGTGTGTCCCCAAAAACCAAGGTGGAATGGGATATCGTGATATTCATCGTTTTAACTTGGTTTTGCTGGCTAAGCAGGCTTGGCGTCTTCTTGAGAATACAGGTTATTTATGTGCCAGGATTTTGAGAGCTAAATATTTTGCTGATGGAGATTTATTGAATGCAAAGCTTAAAAGGGATCTTCTTTCACATGGCAAAGTATTATGGCAGCCGTTAGTACTTTGAAGAATGGGTATAATTGGCGAGTTGGAAATGGTGAGTTTATTAATATTTGGGATGATGGTTGGATCCCTAATTGTGCTACCAGGAAAGTCATCACTCCAAAGGGGGGTCATTTGTTGTCTAAGGTGTCGGATCTTATTGATCCCACGTCAAACAATTGGGATGAAGACCTTGTTACTCAAACAATTGGGAGAAGTCCTTGCGACCCCTCTCCCAAATATGACATGTTGGATTTTATTGCTTGGAACTTTACTAGGAATAGGATATTTTCTGTTCACTCCGCCTATGTCATTGAGTGGAATCACCAACATGGAAGCAAACTTTGTCGCACCAACGGAATGGGTCGAACAACTTTCAATCCAATTTGGCGTAATATCTGGAACTTATCTTGTCCGGCAAAGGTTAAATATTTTATTTGGAGGACATTGCATGGCACTCTCCCATGTCGTGTTACACTTGCCAATAGACATATGAAAGTTTTGCCAAGTTTTCCTTCTTGTTCTTCTGGCCAAGAAGATACACAACATTTGTTGTTTCAGTGCGAGAAAGTTAAAGAGGTTTGGAGAAGACAAGGTTTGGACGAAATTATTTCTAGAGCTTGTGAAGTTGATCAAGCTGGTGAGGCTGTCCTGGAATTCTTACTACAACTGCCAGATCAAGATTTGGCTATTTTAGGGTCCCATAATACGTGTGAGATGATTGCCATCACGACTTGGTATTTGTGGTGGGAAAGGCGCAAACTTGTGCATAAGGAGAAAATTCAAGATGTTAAATAGATATTTATGGGGATACAAGCTCTTACACCTAATTATGTTATTGCCTCCTCTCCTAATGCTTCCATGAAAAGGGGGGGTTGGAGTCGTCCCCCGGTGGGCTTTGTGAAACTTAATGTTGATGCATCTTTTGATCATGACCTTCTTAAAGGGACAACTGGAGCAGTTCTCAGGGACGATAAAGGAAAATTCATTGCAGGAGTGAAAGGACATGGATGTCACCTAGAGGGGAGTGAATAGGCGCTTTAAAATAATTACAATTTAGGCTTGAAGAAATGCGGAATAAAACTAGCGTTTAATTTGTCAAGCACAAAACGTAAAACAACTAGGCTCACCTATGTGCACCAACAACTTATGCTAAGCAAGGTAAACAACTAAGTGATAACAAGATATATACTCCCTCCATTCCGGATTGTAGTGCGCATAGTTTTCATCAAAGGTACCAATGCGTGTGCTGGCGCTGCATTTTGGACGAGAAAGCCCCCGCTCCTTCGCTGGCCTGGATGACAAGAGTACTACTACTAGTACACCCCATCTCCTCAAATCTCCATTTCTGCACTTAGCAAGCTCCGCACTTCGAGCGTGTGCTCAAGTAGAAGAAGTGTAGCGTGCCGTCACGGCTTGGTCTTGCCGGTGGTGTGCCCTCGCGACTTGCTGTCGCTGGCCATGGACGCGATGGAGCCAGAGATGCCGGCTCATGGACGTTCTGGTGCCGGAGACGCCGGGCATGAATGCGGCCATGGACGTGGAGAAGCCGATCGTGGACGCGATGCATAGCTGTGGCCGCGCGATGGCAGTGTGCTTGGGATGGCCACGCGCTCGCTGCTCACAGACGAGAGGCACGACTGCTGGGTGAGTTGGCGCAGCTGGACAAGCTCCACGCGCGCGCCGAGCTCCCGCGGCTGGTGGCCCTGCTCCCTGGCGTCCGCGCGCTCGTTCTAGAGCTTATTCTCCGGCTTGCCGACCGACGACCGTGGATGCGGAGACACCGACTGGAATATCTGTACAGAGGAAACCGGCACTACTCTTGTTCCCGCACACGAGGCAGACTAATTTCACGGCTTGGTCTTGCCGGCGGTGTGCCCTTGCGATATGGTGTCGCTGGCCGCGGAGATGTCGGCAAGTACGCGGCAGAGGCGGAGGCGGAAGCCGGCCATGGACGCGGAGGCGCCGGATGCGGACGCAACGACGCCGGAGATGTCGGATACGGAAGCGACGACGCCGGAGACGCCAGCCATGGACACGACGACACCGGAGGCGGACGCGGAGATGCCGGCCTCCAACTCCTCAAATTTCCTCCGCCGCTTGCGTTGGTTCTCGAGGAAGGGGATAAAGACGAGCGTTGCGTGCAGGAGTGCTGCTGCGGGGCTAGTTTCGTCCTAAAGCGTGCAATGTAGATAATACGCACTAGATATCGGAATATAGCCAAAAAAATTATACGCACTATAAAGAGGAACGGAGGGAGTATAACATGAAACAATATGGATATCACAAAGTAAAGTGCATAAATAAAGGGTAAGAGATAACTGAGGCACGCGGAGACGATGATGTATCCCGAAGTTCACACCCTTGCGGATGCTAATCTCCATTTGGAGCGGTGTGGAGGCACAATGCTCCCCAAGATGCCACTAAGGCCACAATAATATCCTCACGCCCTCACACAATGCAAGATGTCGTGATTCCACTAAGGGACCCTTGAGGGTGGTCACCAAACCCATACAAATGGCAACCCTTGGGGGCGGTCACCGAACCCGTACACTTTGGCAATCCTTGGGGGCAGTCACTAGAACCCGTACAAATTGCTCGGGGCAATCACCACAACCTAATTGGAGACCCCGACGCTTGCCCGGAGCTTTACACCACAATGATTGAGCTTCGAGGCACCACTAACCTTCTAGGGCGCCAAAGCACCCAAGAGGCACAAGCTCTACGGTGCCCAAACACCCAAGAGTAATAAGCTTCTGAAACTTCACTTCCACGTATCACCGTGGAGAACTCAAACCGATGCAACTAATGCAATGGCAAGAACACATGAAGTGGTCAAGTCCCTCACTACCAAATCCCACCATAACAACAAAAGCTATGGAGGAATATGAGAGGAAGAACAAGGAGCTCACAAAGAACTCCAATATCTAGATCCAAGGGGTTCCCCTCACATAGAGGAGAAAGTGAATGGTGGAAATGTAGATCTAGATCTCCTCTCTCTTTTCCCTCAAAAAGGAGCAAGAATCATTGGACGGATTGAGAGTTAGCAAGCTCTAAGAAGGTCAACAATGGGGAAAACTCGAGCTCAAAGGATAAGATCCATTGGGGAAGAAGACCCCCTTTTATAGGAGGGGGAAAATCCAACCGTTACCCCTCATCCCGCACACAAGCGGTACTACCGCTTGGCCGATTGTGCCTGCTGCACAGTGCAATGGCACAATGCCGCGAGCCGGTAGTGCCGCCGGATTGGTACTACCACTAGGGTTGCAGTGCAGAGGCCCTCGGATGCAGGGCAGCGGCAGGAACAGAGGTAGTATCGCTGAAGCGGTACTACCGCTCGCAAAAGTGCTACTACCGCTTAAAAGCGGTAGTGCCTCGTGACGTGGCTTGAGACTCTATCGGTATTTCCCCAAAGAGGCAGGGATGATGTAGCACAGCTACGGTAAGTATTTCCCTCAGTTATGAAACCAAGGTTATCGAACCTAGGAGTAGGACCTTGCAACGCTATGTAAATGGTACCTGCACACAAAGAACAAATACTTGCAACCCGATGCGTAAGAGAGGTTGTCAATCTCTCAACGGTAAAAAGATAGATTAGTTTGCAATAGATAGGATAAATAGATTGCACAAGAACACAAAATAAGAAAAGCAAATAAAAAGTGCAGCAAGGTATTTTTGGGTTTTTGGATTGATAGATCTGAAAACAAAAGCGTAAAAGAATAGATCTGAAAACAATGTATTAAAAGGATAGACCCAGGGGCCGTAGGTTTCACTAGTGGCTTCTCTCATGAGTATAGCACACGGTGGGTAAATAAATTATTGTTGGGCAATTGATAGAAGATCAAATAATCATGACGATATCCAAGGCGATGATCAATATATAGGCATCACGTCCAAGATTAGTAGACCAAAACGATTCTGCATCTACTACTATTACTCCACACATCGACCACTATCCAGCATGCATCTAGTGTCTTAAGTGTTGGAAATATGCCCTAGAGGCAATTAATAAAGTGTTTATTATCATATTTCTCCGTTCATGATAATAGTTTATTATTCATGCTAGAATTGTATTGACCAGAAACTAAATACATGTGTGGATAATAGACAAATACTATGTCCCTAGTATGCCTCTACTAGACTAGCTCGTTGATCAAAAGATGGTCAAGGTTTCCTGACCATGGACATGAGTTGTCATTTGATAACGGGATCACATCATTAGGAGAATGATGTGATGGACATGACCCAACCGTTAGCATAGCAAATGATCGTTCAATTTATTGCTATTGCTTTCACTATGTCAAATACACGTTCCTCTGACCATGAGATCATGCAACTCCCGGATACCGTAGGAATACTTTGGGTGTATCAAACGTCACAACGTTACTGGGTGATTATAAAGGTGCACTACAGGTATCTCCAAAAGTGTTTGTTGAGTTGGCATGGATCGAGATTGGGATTTGTCACTCCGACTATCAGAGAGGTATCTCTGGGCCCTCTCGGTAATACAGCATCACAGAAGCCTTGCAAGCACCGTGACTAAAGAGTTAGTTGCAAGATGATGTATTACGGAACGAGTAAAGAGACTTGCCGGTAACGAGATTGAACTAGGTATTGGATACCGACGATCGAATCTCGGGCAAGTAACATACCGCCAGACAAAGGGAACAACGTATGTTGACATATGAGGTTCACCGATAAAGATCTTCGTGGAATATGTAGGAACCAATATGAGCATCCAGGTTCCGCTGTTGGTTATTGACCGGAGAGTCGTCTCGGTCATGTCTACATCATTCCCGAACCCGTAGGGTCCGCACACTTAAGGTTCGATGACGATTTAGTATTATATGAGTTATGTGATTGGTGGACGAAGTTTGTTCGGAGTCCCGGATGAGATCACGGACATGACGAGGAGTCTCGAAATGGCCGAGAGGTAAAGATTCATATATTGGAAGGCTATATTCGGACGTCGGAAAGGTTCCGAGTGATTCGGGTATTTTTCGGAGTACCGGGGAGTTACGGGAATTCACCGGGAGAAGTAATGAGCCTTATTGGGCCATACGGGAAAAGGAGAGGCAGGCCACGTGAGGAGGCGCGCGCCCCCCCTTGCCCAAACCGAATTGGACTAGGGGAGGGGGCGCAGCCCCCTCTTTCCTTTCCCTCTCCCTTCCCCCTTTCCTACTCCGTATGGGAGGTGGAATCCTACTAGGACTAAGGAGTCCTAGTAGGACTCCCCACACTTGGCGCACCCCTAGGGGGCCGGCCTCCTCCCTCTTATCCTTTATATACGGGGGCAAGGGGGCACCCCAAAGTACAACAATTGTCCCATAGCCGTGTGCGGTGCCCCGATCTCTGTTTTCCACCTCGGTCATATTTTCGGAGAGCTTAGGCGAAGCCCTGCCGGAATCACTTCACCGTCACCGTCGCCACGCCGTCGTGCTGACGGAACTCATCTACTACCTCGACGTCTTGCTGGATCAAGAAGGCGAGGAACGTCACCGAGCTGCACGTGTGTAGAACTCGGAGGTGCCGTACGTTCGGTACTCGATCGGTGGAGCTTGAAGGATTGTTCGACTACATCAACCGCGTTGTGAGACGCTTCCGCTAACGGTCTACGAGGGTACGTAGACACACTCTCCCCTCTCGTAGTGATGCATCTCCATGGATAGATCTTGCGTGAGCGTAGGAAATTTTTGGAATTCATGCTCCGTTCCCCAACATTAAGTTCATGGAGAAATGGAGTAATGCAATAAGAACAATGACATGATGTACACAAGATCTATTCATGTAGGAATAGACCCCATCTTGTTATCCTTAATAGCAATGATACATGCGTACCTCACTGCCCTTTCTGTCACTTGGAGAGGACACCGCAAGATCGAACCCATCACAAAGCACCTCTTCCCATGGCAAGAAAAATCGATCTAGTTGGCCTAACTAAACCAAAGATTTGAAGAAGAAATACGAGGCTATAAATAATCATGCATATAAGAGATCAAAGAAGACTCAAATAATATTCATGGATAGGAACTGATCATGAACTCAAAATTCATCGGATCCAACAAACACACCTCAAAAAGTCATTACATCAAATAGATCTCCAAGAGACCATTGTATTGAGAATCAAAAGAGAGAGAGAAAGCCATCTAGCTACTGCCTACGGACCCATAGGTCTATGGTGGACTACTCACGCATCATCGGACAGGAACCAATGAGGATGATGAACCCCTCCGTGATGGTGTTAGATTGGATCTCGCAGTTCTGGAACTTGCGGCGGCTGGAATTGTGTTTCGTCGACTCCTCTATGGTTTCTGGAATTTCTGAGAATTTATAGAGCTGAGAGGCGGTGGAAGAGACCCCCATGGGCCCCACAACCCATCAGGGCGCGCCAGGGGCCTCTGGCGTGCCCTGGTGTCTTCTGGGCCCCACAGGCCTCCCCCGAGGTGCTTCCTTGGCTCACAAGTTGTCTTCTGATCCAAAAAAATCTCCAAAAGTTTCGTGGCGATTGGACTCCGTTTGGTACTGATATTCTGCGAAGTAAAAAACAAGCAAAAAATAGCAACTGGCACTTGGCACTATGTCAATAGGTTAGTCCCAAAAAATTATATAAAGTTGCTATAAAATGATTGTAAAACATCCAAGAATGATAATATAGCAGCATGGAACAATCAAAAATTATAGATACGTTGGAGACGTATCACCTCGGCCTACTGTCGCCCTTAAGTCCGCTGAGAGTTCTAATTCTAGAAGGTTAGGCGGCAGTTGAGCGGTAGTGACGGGCGGTACTACCGCTTAAAGGCGGTACTACCGCGCCGTACTACCATCCCAACAACCGCCCAGTCCGACACGAAAAGTCGAGACTTCACAGGCACCAGTACAGCGCGCGGTACTGGGCAATGGTACTACCGCCCGGGGGCGGTACTACCACTTACCCAGAGCGTTATTACCTCTTACACTGTAGGCGGTACTACCGCTGGTGAGCGCGGTACAACCGCTTGTTTCCTTCAGGAACAGAACACACGAAAAATATGAATGCAGGAACACTAGAACTATCATAACTTGTGCAAATTAGCTCCAAATATTAAGATGAGGCAGGGGGGGGTGTGCCTATGATATAGAGGAGTGAAACCTCCATCAGAGAAGCACCGGCATAAACTCCAACATCGAAAACATCATAGAAGATGCATATGAACTCCATTTTTGATGAACTCGACCTTGTCATGAAGATGACCATAAGCTCCAAAACTCTCACAGCGAAAAGACAAACAAGAACCAAGAAAGATGATGATGCCAAGAATGCAATGGTTTGAGCTCTCAACGTATGATACGGTCAAGCTACTCACTCGGGAGCCCTCCTTGATAGTACGGCTATCGATTCTATAACCTGGTTTCCCAACTACCACCATGAGACCGGTAAAATAGGAAACCCTATCAAGGTCAAACATTTGCCTTCCGCATAGTCCACTTGAGCTAGATGATGACGATCTTGTCCTCCTCAAGATGGACCACCTTTCTTGATAGCGCCGGCTCGATGAAGACTAGTAGATTGCTCCCCCATACTCTACTATGGGTGATCCACTCTTTGGCACATCTTCACATGTCCATTATCACCATAATGGAAGGCAAGCTTCAAGCATGTGATCTCTTCGTGATGCTACACTTGAACTTGCACACCGCAACCTTGATGACGATCACCACTTGATGTCATCCTCCATGGGTTGTATGAGATATTCCTTTTGATGCATGCCCATGAAAACATACCTAACCCCACAAAGAACACTCACAAAGACCATGGGTTAGTACACAAAGCGTAATGGACAATAATTACCATACCATGAGATCACTTGATCCCACTTGGTACATCTTCTACGCTTTGTGTTTTGATCAACTTGAGTCGCTCTTTGCCTTAGTCTTGATCAACCTTGTATCTTATCTTCTCTCTTTATAAAGATGATGTCTTGAAGGTAACCATGAATGTTCACACAATCTTCTTCTTCAAGACATGCTTGCAATAAGCTCAACTCTCACATGACCAATCTTTGGATAAATAATTGAATACCACCTTGGTCATCACATAAACTCCTTGAAACCAACAAATGGACTTCAAGAAATGCCTATGGACAAATCCTTGAAGTAAAACTCAAAGCAACCATTAGTCCATAGGGATGTCATCAATTACCAAAACCACACATGGAGAAATGTGCTCCAACAAGGAGGTTGCTGGAGAATTGGCTGGTGTGCGGACATTCTCGCGGCAGAGGCTCTGGTGCTTAGCCTTGGGCTATCCCTGGCGCAACGGGTAGGATGTGATCGACTTGTCATTAATTCTGATAATTTGGAGGTCGTCGATACTATGAATAATGGAGGACGGTCGGCAGGATTGGCGGCAACAATTTTTGATGATTGCTATTTTATTGCTTGTGATTTTTCAATGGCTAAGTTTGAACATTGTAATAGAGAGGCAAATAAAGTTTCTCATGAGCTTGCTAGTTTGGCTAGATTTTCTCATTCTATAGATTGGTTTGAGGAGCCATTGAATGAAATTGTACCTTTCCTCTTAAACAATGTATCGGTTATTTCAATTGAATAAAGTTAGTATGTTCTTTCAAAAAAAGGAATTTACTGCTCCTCTTAACTCCCATAAATTTCAATAGTTTCCTAAACTGAAGGCACCCAATCATCCTTCTCCGTTTTGTCCAGAACCCTCTCCAGAAAAAAGATGCTTCATGGACGTACATGTTTGATCTCGATGAAGCAGGCCGTCCCCGTCCACGCCCTTGCGCCAAAAGATTCTCATCCATACCACCGCTCCATTCAGGGAAGAAGGAACACATTCCGTTGACCACATGCGGACAATTTTGCATGTTCGTCAACACTGTTCGTCGAGTCATCGCTTCGTTTCATCAAGCTCGGTGAGTCTGTATTATATCCCTCTTGCACACCTTCTCAACGTCACTTGTAGTATCTCCTAGACACCACGTTTTGGCCTACCCTTCTAGTTGGTTGCGTCGATGCTGTCATGGGCATGAATCGAACGATTTTCAATAGCATGGCCATATTTACATCGTTTTTGTTCATCGTTTGATCTTGATTCCAATAGATGAGACATTTTAAGTGGTTATGGAAACCTGTTGGTGGTTTTAGATTTTATGTATATATCATAGGGGTATTAATATTTTTTTAATATTATTAGATGTTCGTTTAGTACCAATGGGAATTTCATTAGTGCATGTACACTATTGATTTTTCACGTGTGTGATGTATGCCTAGGAGTCACTCCTAGTTATTTTATAATCCTAGGATTTACATATCATGTATTAGATTTATTTTGTCCAGGTTCAAATTGTAAAAATTGTTGTACGTATTGTTTCGGCTCGATAATTGTATGACTAAATATAGTCTTGTATGATGGCTCTTGTTGATATTTTTCTTTGTGAGTACGTAGTCATACGATATGCCTCTGTACAAGTTTTTGAGAATTATTAGCATGTGTAGGAGTTGATTGGTGTACCGGATTATCAATATTCATACATGCTTGGCGGGTGTTATTATTTAATTAAAGTTGGAGCATCGCTAGTGTAATCTTACTACTATTGTTTTGGTAATGTCCGTATTGTTTATTGTCATATGTTAAGAATTTGTACAGATTTGTGTGACTTGTTTCCATGTTTAGGACCTTGCATGGATTACTCTAAGCTTTGATTGATTTATTAAGTATGGATTACGTCATGTCATTATTGAATTATTGTTTAGCACGAAGATATGTTAGATATATATGTTTTACATACTTATTTTCATCCTTGTAGCAAGTGTGCTTTATATACTTGAAACCATCTCATGCCTATGATAGTTGTTTGTCAATCTATTCTATTGTTGTTTAGTTTATTATTGTATTTGTTATGAATTGGTGGGTTAACTTAAAACAGAGTCTTGCTTGAGGGCATTGCTTGTTGTAGGTATATTATTAGAATTTAGATTATGTGTTACACCATGGTTCAAGGTCACTTTCTTACTTCCCGGAGCTATGTGACATGACATGTTTTGTGTTACATTTTAGTAGCAACTGCTGAGTAGATGTAAACCATTTTTTGTGAATGGTTGTTATGTAATATTACATGGTTGGTATCTTTATATCATGTCACGTTTTAGATTTGAATTGCTACATATAGTTTATGCTTGTAGCATATAACTTACTTGATTACTTCTTGTTAAGTATCCTAAGTGTTTTATTTACCTAGGACGGTAGCTATGCATAGTTGATTGCCATGTCGTGTCACTAGTTACTTATAGTAGAATGCATTTTTTGGTTGTATATCTACCATGTGTTATAGGGTTACTAATTTATATTGTATGTTCATGAATATGGTTAGCCTTTGCATGTTAGGTATACATGATAGTAGTTTGCGCTCTTACATATTTTTAGTAAGTAGAGTTCATTCTTGCTTAGTCAATACTATGTTATGTTGTTATGATTGTATAACTAGATTACATAGTGTGTTCATGTGTCAATACATGTAATAAATCATTCCTAGTTGTGTAGATGACCCACAAGTATAGGGGATCAATCGTAGTCCTTTCGATAAGTAAGAGTGTCGAACCCAACGAGGAGCAGAAGGAAATGACAAGCGGTTTTCAGCAAGGTAATTTCTGCAAGCACTGAAATTGTAGGTAATAGATAGTTTGATAGCAAGATAATTGGTAACAAACAAGTAACGATAACGGTAAATAAAGTGTAGCAAGGATAGGCTAGAACAATCTCTTATAATAGGCAAAGTGATCTTGAGGGTACACAGCAATTTCATCTAGTCACTTTTATCATGTTGGTTTGATTTGTGTTCGCTACTTCGATAATTTGATATGTGGGTGGACCGGTGCTTTGGTGTTGTTCTTACTTGAACAACCTCCCACTTATGATTAACCCCCTCGCAAGCATCCGCAACTACGAGAAAAGTATTAAGATAAAATCTAACCATAGCATTAAACGTTTGGATCCAAATCACCCCCTTACGAAGTAGCGCATAAACTAGGGTTTAAGCTTCTGTCACTCTAGCAACCCATCATCTAATAACTACTACACAATGCATTCCCTTAGGACCAAGGATGGTGAAGTGTCATGTAGTCGACGGTTACATGACACCACTAAGGGAATCATAACATACATATCATCAAAATATCGAACACATATCAAATTCACATGATTACTTGCAACATGAACTTCTCCCGTGACCTCAAGAACAAAGGTAACTACTCACAAATAATACTCATGTTCAATATCAGAGGGGTATTGAATAGCATAATGGATCTGAACATATAATCTCCCACCAAATAAACCATATAGTAATCAACTACAAGATGTAATCAACACTACTAGTCACCCACATGTACCAATCTGAGGTTCCGGTACAAAGATTGAACACAAGAGATGAACTAGGGTTTGAGAGGAGATGGTGTAGTTGAAGATGTTGATGAAGATTGGCCTCCCAAAGATGAGAGGGGTGTTGGTGATGACGATGGCTTCGATTTCCCCCTCCGGGAGGGAAGTTCCCCCGGCGGAATCGCTCCGCCGGAAGGCAAAAGTGCTCCTGCCCAAGTTCCGCCTCGAGACGGTGGTGTTCCGTCCCGAAAGTCCTCTCCTTATTTTTTCTAGGTCAAAAGACCTTATATACCAGAAGATGGGCACCGGAGGTGGGCCGTGCTGGGCACAACCCACCAGGGCGCGCCTGGGGGGCCTGGCGCGCCCTGGTGTCTTGTGCTCACTAGGGTAGCCCCCTCCGGTAGTTATTTACTCCAGTATTTTTAATATAATCCAAAATAATTCTCCGTAAAGTTTCAGCTTATTTGGAGACGTGCAGAATAGGTATCTCTGATGTGCTTTTTCAGGTCGAGAATTCCAGCTACCGGTATTCTCCCTCTTTGTGTAAACCTTGCATATTATGAGAGAAAAGGCATTAGAATCACTCCCTGAAGCATTATTATTCATCAAAACATTGTAAATAACAGTAGGAAATCATGATGCAAAATGGACGTATCAGTGTATCATATGTCTTTGCAACATTAAGTTATACAAGATAGAAATGTATATCAACTTGCTATTCGTTCTGGTACAATGCATGTTCATTGGTTGATGCCATGATCTATTATTAGTTTTTACATGCTTAGTATGCCATGCTTCTATGTGCTTATATGTCATAACAAACATTCTAGTGTTGTCTGCTACTATCATGCTTGATCTTTAGGTTAGTTGTTATAAACCAAGTTATGGTATAGATATGAGTTGCATTGTATCGATAGCAAAGTGGTTTAGCTCATGTGATGATCATCTCCATGCTTAGCATCATATCTAGTTCATTTATTATGACATGCTTAAGCCTATGCATCAAGTCATGCTAGTGATCTTTCTTGTCTTGTTTTATTCCATGTGCAATAGTTGAGTATTTTACCGTTTGTGTTCCTTTTAGTTGTTTGATTTCGTCTTATGTTAGTATCATTAGTGTTTTAATACTTTTTCTAATGACTCATCTTATGCTTAGAACGAGTCATATGACATGTTAGTAGATTTGTGCTTTGATCATACATTTGGTGTGTGTATCGTGCTTTGTTATTTTAGGCATGTACTGATAATTGTCTATTAGTTATTCTTTATTTTTAAGAGCATATCCTAGTTCAGTGTCTTCCCATGAACACATGTATGTTTGATACATACTCACATGCCTTGTAATTTGTGTCTTATTATTTAATTGGTTTTGCCATGGTATTGATTTGTCTTTCGTTCTAGAAATGCATGTTAGTACTTGTTATGATTGACGTTTGATTCAACTTGATATTGACCATTATAAATATTTAAAAGCATATGAATATTTATATGTGGTTAATTGTTACTATTAAATATGTCATGTTCTTGCTTATAATAGGATGAGGTTACACTAGCTTATATTACCATGTCATGTCTAGGACAATTGTTCATCCATTTGTTCCATGTGTTGTATAGTTTCTTATTAATTGTTTGACAAATGAATTGGTTTGATATAATAGAGTTGATCCTATTTTATTTTAATAATGTTTTATGGCTAGACCTAGATCAATTCAATTGATGTTGTTGAATCATGTTTGATTACTTAACTAGTATGGTTTATAATGTTGGTTTGGTTATCTTATGGAGTGCTTGCTTTTTAATTATTAAATAGTTGATGTGTATGTTTGGCTGCTATGGACCATTATAAATATTTAGATTATTTCTAAATATTTATTTGTGATTTAGCTTTATCATGTCATGCTATGATTGTGTAGTTAAAATACATAAGATGGTTCCATCCATGTGTGTTCATGCCATTGTGTTTGTTATGAAGTAGTTTCCTATATAGTTAGCTGAGATGTGTAGTGGGCACTACTAGTGGTAAGTAACATAGTTCCTATTAGAACACAAGTCTTGATCGCGAAGCCTTAATTATCCATCGTCAACCTAACCATGTCACTTCGTAGAATCTTCTCTCTTACCTCCCCATCGTTCTACGCCATTTCAGAATCTCCATCTTGATCCATATCTTGCTAACCATCCACCCTTGATTTTTTTAGGATGTTATTTGGATTTACTATTGCTTTGGTATTTATTTATTTTCTTTTGCTATCATTACCCCGAATAGAGAGTGGTGATGTTTGACATGGAGATACCCAGGTTACTGAAGAAGGACTCAACAACGAAGGCATGCCTCCTTCTTTGATCATACTTATCCTATGTTTTACAAAATTTCATTGAGTTTTACAGTTACTATATGCATGCTTTTTAATCTCGTGGCTAGCATGTCGATTAACACATTACCTTTATCAGCTTGTCGCCTATTCACTTGACACTTGGGTAGAATTATAGTATTCTGGTAGAGTAGCAATGCTTAGCCATGCTTATTACCCTATAGGTGCTTTGTTGAATGACTTTTGAGTCATTGACACTTGAAACTTATCGCTGAGCTAGGCCGGTTGGCCCTTGTTGATCTTCTCTATCCTCTTCATCTTTGGGTGAAACTTACCATCTGAATACTGGCGCGGGCGACGGTTGAATCAATGATCAAAGGAGCGATTGTCTGCCCTTCACAAGTGGAAGGGGGCAATCAGTCATCTGTGCTACATGAGTCCTAGTAAGTCTTGGATTTGAAGATTGTGATAACAGTGCAGCCACATGCTATATAGGCACTAGCTTGGTTGATTAGTTAGTTCATCGTTATTATCGTCATCGCTGTACCGCGGATGGGATAGCTACCTTGCGAGGACTATCCTCGGCACAAAAAGGGGTCCCGAACTGTGAACTGTGGTTACTTGTGTGTTGAAACCTAGTGGGCTTGGCACAGTAAGTGCGGTATAAGAAAGACCTCGTCACAATTTCCCTGCCGGTATACAAAATGGTGTAATACGCTAGCGATGGCTAGTGGCAACAAGCCGGGATTGTGTCGTGTGGGTAAAGTGTACAACCTCTGCAGCATGTAAAACTATTCGAATAGCCGTTTCCACGATCATGGATGACACATGAATCTTTCTTGACATACAAGACATGTCTTGCTTATTCCCTCTTTGCCCCTATTCTTGGAACCTATGAAAGATGTGAGTTGATCGAGGATCCTCACTTTGATGAAAGTTATTATTTAGATAAAACATGTTTTCATCAAAAACTTCTTTTATCCAACTGCTATATTTTTCAAACAAAAATTAGCTTTTATGCAAAGAGCCATACAACCTTCCTTTGAAGCCACATGTAGCTATTAGGTCCTTCTTCAAGGGAGGCAAGTTGAGTACATAATGTACTCATGGCAATAATTTTGTTGACAACAGAGTTCCATGAAAACGAAGGTGATGACAACGAATACTATGGCGATCCATAGGAGTGAGGTCACATGGACTACATCAACTGCATGTTTCTCTATGTATGCCCTGTAGCAAGATTTATTAAACTTATAATGCTTTTACATATTGTGGAATGATACCATTTCGCTGTGTTGTCAACAATGATCCTGGGGCTGACAATTAAACACAGTAGTATTTGGAAGATAATTCCGGGTTCTCACAGTTGAGTCGTCCGACGGCTCATCGGACAAGGAGGAGTACTCAGATGAGACGGTGATGATGCTGTCGGTCCTTGATGATGCGGAGCGTGCGGAGGAGCATGTTCTCAATTTCAAGGGATTGATCAATGGTCATCGAGTGCTCAATTGCAACAGGGCGCATGACCATTTGACACTGATGGTCGACTACTTTGCCCCCGATGCAGTCTTCGCTGACCATTTTCGCCGGCTTTTTGGATGCGCAAGACTGTCTTTGATCGTTTGTAGCATGGTGTCCGGTCCTATGATGAATAATTCATCCTAAAGAAGGACGTCGTGGGAACGATTGCATAACATGGTCATTGAGGATGAGGGTGATGATGCTTCTGCAACTCTAGAATTTGAGAACATGGGTGATCCTATCCAACTTCCTGATCAGAATCCGGCCACATTTGAAGAGTTTATAGTGATGCATCAACAAACTCGGCATCGACCAACTCATGAGAAGCTGAAGGAGGATCTGATTGAGCATCAGTGGACGGTTAAAGGGGAAAACAATGTTGGGATGTAACATTTGAACTACTGATGCGTGCGGCTATTTGAATGTTTGTACCATATGTATGCGGCTATTTTATCGTGGGGACTTAAAAAAGAGGAAGGTCGGATGTATGCGGCTATGGTTGGATGGCGGCCTCCCGCATCCATGTCCATGGACTGGTCCCCCCCTATCCACGGACGGATGAGGGAGGAAATTTGCGGGTTGCCGTTGGAGATACCCTGAGATCATGTATATGCAGTCGCCTAAAATACTAAAAACTGTGACTTTCTCGTTCACCTTTAGCTAAATAGCTCGTCGATAGACCGAGACACTCGAGAACATTTGGACATTAAGTGTAAAACACGGGTAACACATTTAGAACAATAGCGTACTGATATGATTAGATGACTTTTCATCCTCTACTAAACCTTAACCCTTGGTGGCAACAATTGAAACAAACCTTTTCCATTTTCTTCCATTATGGCAGATTACTTGCAAGACTTGAACCCAACTAATGTACATCTCTTTCAATATTGGCCCGGATCCAAACTGGCCAAGAGAAGACGAGTAACCGAAACAAATTATGCATCCCTATATTAAAAAAAACCATAAACTAATATGAACATGTAGAGTTAATCTATCATACGATGTACATCACCACACCAAAGACATATGATAAACCACAATAATGTAGGGGTGCTCATGTGGTTATTGTATTGAGCATCAAAACACATTTGGGATGGAAGAGTACAGCATTGGCTGCTGCCATGAACCCGTAGTCCATGGGGTGAACTACTCAAAACTCATCTCGGAGCACGATGATCGAGGTATATGATGATGGAGATGAATTTCCCCTCCAACAGAGTTTGGGATCAGGTCTAAAGACAAAGGTCGACTCAGAAACATGATGTGGCGATGGTGAAAAATGCTTGATAATTCTAAGATGCGAATGGGGGTATATATAAGCCTGGGGTGGCGCACAACCTGTACATGCTCCTACCGTCGGGCGCTTAGGGTTTGTGAAAGTCACCACGTGTGGGTCCGAATCCCTAGGGGTCCTTCTGGTCTTCAATCTTTGGAAACACATATTTTGGATTTTGGGGCACCTTTTCTGAGTATTTTCTCGAAAATACAAAAACACCAGAAAACAAGAACTGGCACTGGGCACTGGATTAATATGTTAGTATAATAAAAAATTAAATAAAACTATGCCAAAATTGTTTATGATTGATAGCTATATAACATGAATCATACAAAAATTATCTATACCTTTGATACGTATTAGCATCCTCAAGCTTGATCCATGCTCGTCCTCGAGCATGCAGATGATAAAAAGGATAACTTTTGGAGGATGAATGCTACCAAACATGATCATGATTTAAATGGTGTGTTACTTAAGGTGGATCTAAGTCAATAAAAGAAAATTTTGTCAAAGGTTTATATTAACAATCTTAACTGTCTCAATGCATACAAGAGAAGTTCGTACATATTCTTTGATGATCAAATGCGTCAAGTAAAAGTAACCAATGCCAAAGGTTCTGAAAGAATGTCAAATAAATTGGATACATGATAATCATCCATACAAAGCATAATAACATGGCAATCATTTCTATGTTAATACTTAATACAAGAACGAATATAATCACTTTTATGTTCGCTCTATTTCATAGTTTTCACAAACTTGAAAATATGAGCGCTAGTATGAGTCCCCCCCCAAGCAAGGCAAAGAGAAATAATGATGGGTGTTTTAAAGAAGCAAAAAACAAGAATGTCTTGCAACAACGTGGTTGACCATTGGGACAAGAGGAAGACATCATGATCAATATTAATGAAATCTCTCCTAATGAGGGTGCATCCAACTTTCCTACTCACGAAGACCTAGAGCTCATTTGAGGAGGCTTATCATTGGAATATACAAGCCAAGTTCTATGATGTGAAGTTGCCCATTGAAATGTCTCCAATGCATCTATAATTTTTTATTGTTTCATGCTATTATTTTATCAATCTTGTATGCTTTATACAACATTTTATATCATTTTTGGGAACCAACCTATTAACTTAGTGCCGAGTGCCAGTTGCTATTTTCTGCGTGTTTTTGGCTTTTCAGAAAATTTGTAGCAACCGGAGTCCAAACGCGACGAAACTTTTTGATGATTTTTTTGGACGAAAAGAAGACATGGAAGCTTCGAAGGGAGACCAAACGTCGCACGGGGAAGTGATACATCTCCAGCATATCAATAATTTTTGATTGTTCCATGCTATAATATTATCATTCTAGGATACTTTTTGAGTATTTATTTACCAATTTATAATATTTTTGAGCACTAACCTATTAACCTAGTGCCCAGTGCCAGTTGTTGTTTTCTGCATGTTTTTGGCTTTTCAGGTTTATAGTACCAAACGAAGTCCAATTGCCCCGAAACTTTTATATGATTTTTTCTGGACCAAAAGAAGACCTGGAAGCTTCGGGAGGAGACCGGAGGCTGCACGAGGGAGGCATAAGCCAACAGGGCGCATCCATGGGGGTCGGGCTTGTCCCTCCCTGGTGGGTCTCCTGACCCCGTTCTATGGCTTATAAATTCCCATATATTCCAAAAACCCTAAAGAGCATCCTGAAACACTTTTTCCGCCGCCGCAAGTGTCTGTTCCACCGCGATCCCATCTGGAGCCCTGTTCCAGTGCTCTGCCTGGGGGGGGATCGATCACGAAGGGCCTCTAAATCGTCCTTGTTGCTCCCATGGTGATGTGTGAGTAGTTGACCACAGACCTATGAGTCTGTAGTTAGTACCTAGATGGCTATCTCTCTCTCTTGATCTTCAATACAATGATCATCGCATCTTCTCTTTGATCTATCCGATGTAATTCTTTTGTATGGTGTGTTTGTTGGGATTCGATGAATTATGGGTTTATGTTCAGATTATTCATGAAAAAGATTTGAGTCTTCTCTGAAATTTATTATGATTCTTATTTGCACGATTATTATAGCTTCGTAATTCTCTCTGATCTATTGATTTGCTTTGGACAAGTAGATTGATCTTTCTTCAGTGAGAGGGGTGCGTTGTAGTGGGCTCAACCTGACGAGTTTCTATATCCCAGTGACAGAAAGCAACAAGATACGTCTTTGTGTTGCTTCCACTAAGGATAAAATGATGGGGTTCATTCATATTAGTTGAGTTTACTTTGTCTACATCATGTCATTGTTCTCCAAGCATTACTCTGTTTTACTTAATACTCCAGATGCATGCTGGATAGCGGTCGATGGCTGGAGTAATAGTAATAGGTGCAGGCAGGAGTGGGCCTATTTGCTTATGGACGTGATGCCTATATATACATGATTATTTCCGTGAATATGAACATAACTATGTGATTTTCTATCAATTGCCCAACAGTAATTTGTTTACCCACCGTATGCTTCCTACATGAGAGATGCCATTAGGGAAAACTATGGCCCCTGGGTATATTCACTTATATATTTACAAACGCTATCCATACCTTGCTGCCATTTATTTATATTTTATTTTATTTTGAAATTTACAATTATCTACTATCATCTACACACTTCATTTGCTTGCAAATAACGAGTCCAAGGGGATTGACAACCCTCTTGCCCGCGTTGGGTGCAAGTGTTTGCTCTTTTGTGTGCAGTCTCTGAAGACGGTGGTTGACCGTTACTCCTATTGGTTCGATAAACCTTGGTTATTAACTGAGGGAAATACTTATCCGTATTGTGCTGCAATAACCCGTTCCTCTTCATGGAAAACCCAATGTAGATCACAAGTATCAGGAAGGATTTCTGGCGCCGTTGCCGGGGAGTATCATCAACGAACCATCAAGTAACTTCACACAAATTATCATTCACTTGTTCTTCTTTTTATTTGTTGTTATATTTAGCTTTCTTCATAAAAATAAAAAATACAAAAATATTTATCTTTGCTAGTTGCTAGTTTGCTTGTTACTATGACTAGTTCTTCCTCCGTTTTGCTCACTCCCGATGATGAGGTACTCAATTTCAAACAAAGGGGAGGAGAAAGTTTGAAAGATGTTTGGTATCGGATTTGCAATGCTCAAAATAAATCAACTCATAAGCAATCCCCTAACATCTTGCTTCTTAATTTCTATGTTGGTATTACTACTTGGTATAGGTTCATACTTGATACTATTACCGGTGGTAATTTCTTAATGAGTCACACTTCGGATGATTTTAAAGCCATGGAAAATTTAGTTGGGTCACCACCTATTACCATTAATGAAACTATTGTGACCATGGAACATGTTATGCAAAGGCTTGATGCTATTGAAAAGAAAATGACTACTAATGAACAAATTGAGGAGTTAGATAAAAAGCTTCATAATCATATCACTCAATTTGGGTCATGGGTTGGAATGACTTTGAAAACTCTAAAGGAGAAGGGTACATATATTGATGAGAGGGTAGAACAAAGCTTGAATAGGATTGATAAAATGGAGGAAGTCATTGATAAAGTAGGCTTGATACGTCTCCAACGTATCTATAATTTTTGCTTGTTCCATGCTGTTATATTATCATTCTTGGATGTTTTACAATCATTTTACTACAACTTTATATTATTTTTGGGACTAACCTATTAACCTAGAGCCCAGGGCCAGTTCCTGTTTTTTTTCGTGTTTTTGAGTTTTACAGAAAAGGAATATCAAACGGAGTCCAAACGGAATAAAAATTTACGGTGATTTTTTTATGGACCAGAAGAGACCCACGGAGCATCGGAGTTGGGCCAGAAGATCCACGAGGCAGTCACAAGCCACAGGGGTGCCCCCCCCCTAGGGCGCGCCCCCCTGGCTTGTGACTCCCTCGTGGCCCCCCTGGACTTGTTTCCACCGCCATAAATTCCTATAAATACAGAAACCTCCGGAAAAAACCTAGATCGGGAGTTCCGCCACCGCAAGCCTCCAGAGTCACGAAAAACCAATCGGGAGCCTTTTCCGACACCCTGTCGGAGGGGGAAACCATCACCGGAGGCCATCTTCATCATCCCGACGCTCTCCATGACGAGGAGGGAGTAGTTCACCCTCGGGGCTGAGGGTATGTACCAGTAGCTATGTGTTTGATCTCTCTCTCTCTCGTGTTCTTGAGATGGCACGATCTTGATGTACCGCGAGCTTTATTAATATAGATGAATCATATGGAGTGTTTCCCCTCTCTATCTAGTTGTGATGAATTGAGTTTTCCCTTTTGAAGTTTACTTATCGGATTGAGTCTTTAAGGATTTGAGAACACTTGATGTATGTCTTGCGATGGGATATCTGTGGTGACAATGGGATGTTCTATTGATCTACTTGATGTATGTTTTGGTGATCAACTTGCGGGTTCCGTGACCTTGGGAATCTATGCATAGGGGTTGGCACACGTTCTTGTCTTGACTCTCCGGTAGAAACTTTGGGGCACTCTTTGAAGTTATTTGTGTTGGATTGAATATGATGAATCTGAAATTATGTGATGCATATCGTATGATCAAGCCCATGGGTACTTGTGGTGACATTGGAGTATCTAGGTGACATTAGGGTTTTGGTTGATATGTATCTTAAGGTGTTATTTTAGTACGAACTCTAGGGCTGTTTGTGACACTTATAGGAATAGCTCATATGATTGATCGGAAAGGATAATTTTGAGGTGGTTTCGTAGCCTACAATAATTTCTTCGTTTGTTCTCCGCTATTTGTGACTTTGGAGTGAACTCTTTGTCTCACGTGAGGGATTTATATATGATTCAACTATGTTAGTATTGTTGAGAGAACTTGCACTAGTGAAAGTATGAACCCTAGGCCTTGTTTCTAAGCATTGCAATACCGTTTTTGCTCACTTTTGTTACTTGCTACCTTGCTGTTTTTATATTTTCAGATTACAAAAACCTATATCTACCATCCATATTGCACTTGTATCACCATCTCTTCGCCGAACTAGTGCACCTATACAATCTACCATTGTATTGGGTGTGTTGGGGACACAAGAGACTCTTTGTTATTTGATTGTAGGGTTGCTCGAGAGAGACCATCTTCATCCTACACCTCCCACGGATTGATAAACCTTAGGTCATCCACTTGAGGGAAATTTGCTATTGTCCTACAAAACTCTGCGCTTGGAGGCCCAACACGAGTCTACAAGAAGAAGGTTGCGTAGTAGACATCAAGGCTCCGCTTTGACACCCTCAAAAGCTAATGCTAGTACTTCTCGAAATAAAATTTCTGAGTTCATATATGTTCCCAAGAGCATTAGTACCCCTCCTTCCAAAAGAAACGAAGATCTCAAAATGATTAGTGTGCATCCCAATTTTATAAACTTGATAAAGGACCCTATTTTCAAACGTCCTGTTATTCCAAATAATCATTGTTGTTTTATTGAGGAGCTTGATGTCAAAGATGACAACACTTAGCGCAAGTTGGGAGGCAACCCAATAGTTATTGCTAGGGGCATAAAACAATTGCGCAAGTTGGGAGGCAACCCAATAGTTATTGCTATTTTTGCTTTTTTACTTTCTGTTTGTTTTTGTTAACATGATTATTGTCTCTGTAATGATTGTGTTTTTATGTTTAAATTAGTGTTTGTGCCAAGTAAATCTTTTGGATGACCCACAAGATAAGTAGAATTGATACGGTGCAAAAACAGAAACTTTGGCGTCCAGTGAGGAATTTCTATGATTTCACTTGAAATTATTTTTGATCAGAATTTTTTACACAGTATTTCTGTACAAGTTCTTCAGGTTTTCCTAGTTTTTAAGAATTTGTTGGGTTACATAAGTATAGGTTCTCTACTGATCTTTACAGATTGTTCTGTTTTAAACAGATTATGCTTTTGCTTGCATAGTTTGCTTGTTTTGATGATGCTATGGATTGTATCGCGGGGTATAAGCCATGAAGAAGTTAGAATACAGTACCTATTATTAAATAATAAAATATTAATCAATTGATAACAGTACCTAAAGTATTTTATATGTTGCTTATACTAACGGATCTCATGAAGTTTTGTTGAGTTTTATGTGATTGAAGTTTTCAAGTTTTGGATGCTATCACGATGGACAAAGTATAAGGAGCGGCAAGAGCCTAAGCTTGGGGATGCCCAAGGCACCCCAAGGTAATATTCTATGAAGATTCAAGCATCTAAGCTTGGGGATGCCCCGGAAGGCATCCCCTCTTTCGTCTCAATCTATCGGTATGTCACTTGGAGCTATATTTTTATTCGTCACATGATATGAGTTTTGATTGGAGCGTCATTTGCTTTTGTTTGCTTTTGTTTTTAGTTTTCCACAATCATCGTTTTCTAGACACACCTATTTGAGAGAGACACACCTTCATCATAATTTATTAAAATACTCTATGTGCTTCACTTATATCTTTTGAACTTAGCAGTTGCTCTAGTGCTTCACTTATATCTTTTTGAGCACAGTGGCGTATAGATTTTATAGAAATAATCGCACTCTCGTTCTTCACTTATGTTTGTTTGAGAGTTAATAAATAGTGAAGCTAACTTGCATGGGTTATAAGACTAGTCCAAAAATACTAGGTTTCAATGAGTGATAATCAAAACCATCATGTAGCACATTAAAGAGATTTTTTGGGCTAATGATATTGATGTGGTAATGTGAAAGGGTGTGAGTGCATGGTTTTCGGTTCGTACAAGTATCGGTATTAAGAGGTGTTAATTTCCCGTTTATCTAAATATTGGAAAAAGGCATGGTGGGGATGTGTGAGCATTTCTATTCCTCGTCGAAATCCTAGTGTTGTTCCGGGTCAAAGGCGCGCGATGGTTAACTCCTCCCAACCTACTCCCTCGGGGCATGCGAGTAGTACTTTGAGTTGTGATAAAACTAATAAAACTTTGCAATAAGTATATGAGTTCTTTATGACTAATGTGAATCCGTGGACATACGCAATCTCACCACCTCATATTTTGCTAGCCTCTTCGGTATTGTGCATTGCCCATTCTCACCTCGAGGATCGATGCAAACTTCCCCGGTGCATCCAAACCCCATGACATAATATGCTCTATCACACATAAACCTCCTTATATCTTCCTCAAAACAGCTACCATACCTACCTATTATAGCATTTCCATAGCCATTCCGAGATATATTGCCATGCAACTTCCACTGTTACATCATATGACTAGTTCATTCATCGTCATATTGCTTTGTGTGATCATATAAAGCTGACATAGTATTTGTGGCAAAACCACCATTCATCATTTTTTGATACATGTCATGCTAGATCATTGCACATCGTGGTACATTGCCAGAGGCATTCATATTCAGTCATATTGTTCGTAGTTCTTCATATTGAGTTTCCATATTGAGTTGTAAGTAAATAAAAGTGTGATGATCATCATTATTAGAGCATTGTCCCAGTGAGGAAATAAAAATGGGGGATGCCAAATGATACCACCATATATAGAAAATGAGATAAAAAGATAGAAGGGACTTTGCTACTATCCTTTACCACACTTGTGCCTCAAAGTGGCACCTTGTTCTTCATATAGAGAGTCTCATGTTATATCATTTTCATATGCTAGTGGGAATTATTTTTCTTTATTTAAAACTTGGCTTGTATATTCCAATGACGGGTGTCCTCAAATGCCTGAGGTCTTCATGAGCAAGCAAGTTGGATGCACACCCACTTAGCTTCAGTTGAGCTTTCATACACTTATAGCTCCAGTGCATCAGTTGCATGGCAATCCCTACTCCTCGCATTGATATCTATTGATGGGCATCTCCATACCCCGTTGATACGCCTAGTTGATGCAAGATTTTCTTCTCCACTTTTTGCCTCTTTGATATCTACCACCATATTCTATTCCACCCTTATGCTATGTCCATGGTTCACGCTCATGTATTGCATGAAGAATAAAAAGTTGATGCGCATTGAAAAAGTATGGTCCAATTGCCTGACTTGGACACCATGGTGCTTGAATTTGTATTAATGTGGTGAACATAGATGCGTGCCTTACTAATATGATAAAATGAATGGGGGGTAAACATTCTTTGAGGATCGTATATTTCAAAAAAAAGATGATTGTGTTACTTGTGCTTATAAATATTACTATGTTAATGTTTGTTGATTCATCGTTTCTCAATGAGCATACATGCAAAACATTACATATTGGGTAGCATGTCACATCAAAAAATTCTGTTTTTATCATTTACCTACTCGGGGACGAGCAAGAATTAAGCTTGGGGATGTTGATACGTCTCCAACGTATCTATAATTTTTTATTGTTCCATGCTATATATTATAATTCTAGGATACTTTTTGAGTATTTTTTTACCAGTTTATATTATTTTTTAGCACTAACCTATTGACCCAGTGCCCAGTGCCAGTTGTTGTTTTCTGTATGTTTTTGGATTTTCAGGTTTACAGTGCCGAACGAAATCCAATTGCCCCGAAACTTTTATATGATTTTTTCTGGACCAAAACAAGACCTGGAAGCTTCAGGAGGAGACCGGAGGCCGCACGAGGGAGGCGCCCAGGGGGGACGGCACGCCCTGATGGCTTGTCCCTCCCTGGTGGGTCTCCTGACCCCGTTCTCTGGCCTATAAATTCCCATATATTCCAAAAACCCTAAAGAGCATCCTGAAACACTTTTTCCACCGCTGCAAGTCTCTGTTCCGCCGCGATCCCATCTGGAGCCCTGGTCTGGTGCTCTGCTGGAGGGGGGATCGATCACGGAGGGCTTATACATCATCCTTGCCGCTCCCATGGTGATGTGTGAGTAGTTCACCACAGACCTACGGGTCCGTAGTTAGTACCTAGATGGCTATCTCTCTCTCTCTCTCTTGATGTTCAATACAATGATCATCACATCTTTGCTTTGATCTATCCGATGTAATTATTTTGTATGGTGTGTTTGTTGAGATCCGAAGAATTGTGGGTTTATGTTCAGATTATTCATGAAAAAGATTTGAGTCTTCTCTGAAATGTATTATGATTCTTATTTGTGTGATTATTATAGCTTCATAACTCTCTCCGATCTATTGATTTGCTTTGGCCAAGTAGATTGATATTTCTTCAGTGAGAGGGTGCGTTGTAGTGGGTTCAACCTGACGAGTTTCTATATCCCAGTGACAGAAAGGGACAAGATACGTCTTTGTGTTGCTGCCACTAAGGATAAAACGATGGGTTTCATTCGTATTAATTGAGTTTACTTTGTCTGCATCATGTCATTGTTAGCATTACTTTGTTTTACTTAATACTCTAGATGCATGCTGGATAGCGGTCGATGGGTGGAGTAATAGTAATAGGTGCAGGCAGGAGTCGGCCTATTTTCTTATGGACGTGATACCTATATATACATGATCACTGCCGTGAATATGAACATAACTATGCACTTTTCTATCAATTGCCCAACAGTAATTTGTTTACCCACCGTATGCTTCCTACATGAGAGATGACATTAGGGAAAACTATGGCCCCTGGGTCTATTCACTTATATATTTACAAACGCTATCAATACCTTTTTGCCATTTATTTATATTTTATTTTATTTTGCAATTTACAATAATATACTATCATCTACACACTTCATTTGCTTGCAAATAACGAGTCCAAGGGGATTGACAACCCTCTTGCCCGCGTTGGGTGCAAGTGTTTGCTCTTTTGTGTGCAGTCGCTGAAGACGGTGGTTGACCGTTACTCCTATTGGTTCGATAAACCTTGGTTCTTAACTGAGGGAAATACTTATTCGTATTATTGTGCTGCAATAACCCATTCCTCTTCATGAAAAACCCAACGCAGATCACAAGTATCAGGAAGCGGCAAGGGAAGGGGCGCGCTCTGGGGGTACGGTGTGGCCTCCCCCCTTGTGACTCCCTCGTGGGTCCAAACTACCGCCTCTCTGGCTAATAAATTCTCATATATTTCAAAAATCCTAGTGGAGCATCTGAAACAATTTTTCCACCACCGCAAGTGTGTGTTCCTCCGCGATCCCATCTAGAAGCCTTTTCCGGTACTCTACCATAAGGGGAATCCATCATGGAGGTCGTCTTTATCAACCTTGCTATCTCTCCAATGATGTGTGAGTAGTTCCACCAAGACCTGCGGGTCTATAGCGGTAGCTAGATGGATTTCTCTCTCTCTCGCTCACTCTCATTTGATCTTCAATACAATGATCTCTTCGGAGACCTATTCGATGTAATCTTGGCGGTATGTTTGTTGGGATCCGATGAATTGTGAGTTTATGTTCAGATTATTCATTGAAAGTAATTCAACCAATCTGAGATTTATTATGTGTGATTTCATATAGCTATGTATGCTTTCCAATCTATAATTTTTCTTTGGCCAAGTAGATGAGTAGATCTTCTAAGGAAGTTGTTCATAGTAGTAGGTTCAATCTTGCGGTATCCTCACTCTATGATAGGAGGAGTAACAAGGCACATATTTGTATTATTGATGCTAAGGATAAAATGACGAGGTCTAAACATATTATTTGGTCTTGCTTTGTCTACATTATGTCATCTTTGCTCAAAGCATTACTCTGTTTGTTATGAACTTAATACCATAGATGCATGCTGGATCACGGTTGATTGGTGAAGTAATAGTAGTAGGCATCTGTAAGTATAATGGTCTACTTATCACGGACGTAATGCCTATGTATTGATCATGCCATGAATAATGATATAATTATTTGCTTTTATATCAATTTCTTAACAATAATTTATGCACCCACCGCTACTATGCTCATGAGAGAGATGCCATTAGTGAATCCTATGGCCCCCGGGTCCATTCGCTTATTATATATTCCAAAAACATATAAGAATAGTTGCTCCATTTTATTATACTTTTATTTATATTTATCTATCCTATACCATCAGATTTAATCCATGCAACTAACGAGTACAAGGGGCTTCACAACCCTCTTGCCCGTGCTGGGTGCAAGTATTTGCTCTTGTGCATGCAAGTACTATTGATTGTTTGTTTATGTGGTTTCCTATTGGTTCTATAAACCTTGGTTCTTAACCGAGTGAAATACTTTTCACTACATAATTACATCACCCTTCCTCTTTGGAAAAAGTCCCAACGCCATTACAAGTAGCCGAAGAATTTCTGGCGCCGTTGTCAGGGAAGCTATCAAACAAACTGAAGGCCCCTTCACATACAATATCATTTACTTGTTCTGCTTTTTTACTTGCTTTTATTTTTAGTTATATAGAATCAATACCAAAAATATCTTGTGTGCTATCTTTCTTGAATCGCCATTATGTCTACTCAAGAAAATACAAAGTTGTGTGATTAATCTAATCCTAATAATAATGATTTATTACTACACCAATACCTTCCACCACTAGTGTGTAGTCATATGATATAAATGTGGCATTATTAAATCCTGTTATGAAAGAACAATTCTCTAGAAATACTAATGAAGATGGTGCATCCCATCTTAATACCTCCGTTAAATTATGTGATATGCAAAAGAAAAAAGATGTGGATAATGATATTGTGAAACTGAAATTATTTCCTTTCTCACTAAGAGATAGAGCTAAAACTTGGTTCTCGTCCTTACCTCGCAATAGTATTGATTCATGGGATACATGTAAGGATGCTTTTATTGCCAAGTATTTCCCACCTACTAAGATAATATCTCTTAGAGATAAAATTATGAATTTTAAACAACATGAGCAAGAACATGTTGCACAATCATGGGAGAGGATAAAATTAATGATTAGAAATTGTCCTACTCATGGCCTGAACTTATGGATGATAATACAAAACTTCTATGCTGGATTAAGCTTTGTCTCGAGAAACCTTCTAGATTCAGCTGCAGGTGGCACATTTATGGGAGTCGAATTGGAGAAGCCACGAAGCTTCTCGAGAACATGACCGCAAACTAGTCCGAGTGGCACACCAAGCGAGCACCAACTGGTAAGAAGAAGAAGAAGAATAAGATACCTTCTGAACTAGAGAACAATATATCAAAGAATTTATTAGTTCTCAAAAGATTTGTGATTTGCACGAGCTATATGTTTAATCGAAAAATGATAGGTATACAAAGGGGATATAAAGAAGTCTGAATAGTAAGTGGTAATTTGCACGAGCTATATGTTTAATCGAAAAATGATATATAGGTATACAAGGGGGATATAAAAAAACTTTCATGTAGATCACTAAATGCAAAACGTATGATCAACGATATTGAGGTTATAATATGGGCGCTTACTAGTTGGTAAAAGTTGATTAGTAAGAATAATGATATTAAGGTTTGTGATCCACTATTCATCAAAATGTCGGTCGTGGAATAGCTAGGAAGTTGGAATGTTGAGTATCCTTGATTGAAAGCCTTGTGTGTTGTGTGGCCGGGGGCGCGCGGTGGTTAACTCCTCCCAGCCTCCTCCCTAGGGACATGCGAGTAGTACTTCGCTTTGAGAGAGCTAATAGAAGACGCAATAAGTACCTGAGTTCCTTGTGTTTAATGTGAGCACAGACAGAACATGAGCCAACAGAGCAGAGGGCCAGGCACCGGGTGGTCCAGAACCTCGGGCACCCGGGGTATACACAGGGTCGCGGGAGACCCGAGCACCTAGACCATGGGGGCCCCGGGCACCTAGACCATGGGGGCCCCAGGAACCTGCACCAGGCCGAGGCCGGCAGCCTCCTCTCTGGTGCCTCCGGACAGCAGAGCTCAAAGTGATCCAGGCACCCGGACTTCTAGAGGTGGGTACATGTAAAAACTTTCTTTCGATGATATCTGGAAAATGATTTGGCAAAGTGTATGTGGAGAGTTTGAGTTCCCCAACTCCCTAATCATAGCAACCCCTCTTGATAGTATGGATGTTCCTATGACTCAAAAAGAAACCAAAAAACTTTCCAAGCCACCGAAGAACTCCGTCTTTATCCCTTTTTGTATCGATGGGGTTACCGACCTCCGTAGGAAAAATGGAGAAGTCTATCTCCTGAGATATACTTGACAACCGACATTAGTTCTTGCAAATTTTATTATGATCAACACCGAAATCGTAATTGAGTGATAATTGCACTTTCAATCTCCCCCTTTTTTGGTGAATTGATGACAATACGATTTGCACATGGCAAACAAACAAATAGAGTTAAAAATTATGCCATGCAACACTATTAATCTAGGAAGCTCCCCCTTGACATGCATATTTGAAAATGTGCTATGAACCCATATCACATCAACAAGACGACTCCCCTCTAAATTAATATCCAAGTGCAACAACATAAATATGAATGGTATGAGCATGTTGCACAAGCTAATTTGTGATAAAAAAGAATATAGATACAACGGTGCCCTATGTCACAAAGTAGAGGTGTTGTGAGGACAATATATATGTGTGAGATGCAATTACAAGCATAAGGAAATAGGGATTTCTATTTTCATGCCTCTCCTTCCTTAGTTCTAATCAGTCCCCCCCCCCCCCCCCCCGCTCTTTGGCAGTTCTCACCTTTTCCCTCCATCATGCGACCCACTCTCACAAAATCCCAAACTAGGATTGGCCATTCGGTCAAAGTCTTTGGCCGTTACTTGGCGCGGTTACTGACGCGCGTGGGACACCCCTGTCAGCGGCTGCGCGGTCATGGATGGTGGGCGCATATACTGACTTGTGGGACTCCTCCGACGGTGCCATCTGTTGGCGGCTGCGTAGGACACTTGGTCATAGGTGGTGGACCCGGTTATTGATGTGTGGGACCCCAACGGCGGGCCAATCTGTCAGCGGGTGCGCGATGGTATGTGGACGCTCTCGCTAACACGTAGAACACCCATTTCAACAGCAGGTTGGTTCGTAGGTGGTGGGCGCAGTTACTGACGCGTGGGACCCTAACGGCGGGCCAATCAGCGGTTGCGCGGTGGTATGTGGGCGCTCTCACTGACGCGTAGGACACCCATGTTAGCGGTAGCTTGGTCGTAGGTGGTGGGCGCAGTTACTAACACGTGGGACCCCAAAGGTAGGCCTATATGTCAACGAGTGCACGGTGGTATGTGCCATCTCTCATTGACGCATGGGGCGCACCTATCAGCGGGCACATCTTTTAGTGCCCGCACAATCATAGGTTCGCGGAATGGGCGAGAGAAAAGAGGTGGCTTATTACTCCAGGAAGTTAACTCGAACTCAAGACCACCCACTCAAAGAGCGGCACAAGCCCCAACTGACCAAGTATGTTTTATGTGTCTTATGAAACACTCCTCGCTCTTCCTTTTTCTGTTTTCCAATATTTGTTGCAACATTTAAATTTAATTTCTGGTTCAAACTGACACCAAATATTCTATTTTTTCTGTTTTTCTTTCTTAAACCTTTCCATCCAAAGAGTACCTTATGTTCTTTCACTCCAATGTTTGCAACGGTCACCACTAATCTCAAACAAAGGAACACGTATTTGTAAGCAATAGACAACCACATTAATATAAAATGCAAGTTTATGAAAAGAAAATATTCGGACAAATAAAAGGGAATGCAATTGCATGAATAGAACATTAATATATTCCCTTAATATATTGGGAACATACACATTACATAGATATAGATGGGACACTAGATACTTGATATTAGGGCTTATAGTAGCACCCTTATACTAATTAACTTAGCCCGACATACTGGGCAACACCGCAAACGACCTGGCCCCCACACCACCAAGTGTACTCCGGGCGCCCCTTCACTCCTTAGGGGAGAGTGTGCATGCCGTTGACGGTGGGGAATATGCCATCGAAGTTGGTGAAGATGTTGTAGGTGGTGAAGGCCACTGAGACTGATATGTAAGTACTGGAATTGGAGCTGCATACGCAGCCTTGAACCTTGCTACTAAATAAAATTCATGAAAATATTGCAGATATTCAATTTGGCTCTAGGGAGCACATGCTCATGCATGCTAAAAATGAATTTTAAAAATTTCAAAAAAATGGAAAAAATAGATGTGTTCAGCGTCACACCCAAAGGGTACATGCAAATTTGCAGGTGAAAAACTTAAGCATTTTGACTTGTGCAAAAAAAATCGAACGCCAAATGTTACACTTAATTTTGTCTTTTTCGCCGACGAAGCACTACTATCCCATATGCTATGAAAATTGTCAAGCACACTTGCCACAATAATATGAACATCTACGAAAAAATCAGAATTTTTAAAATTTATTTACTATTTATTTTGATTTTACTGTTCATTAGGGAGCATATGCTCCCCAGAGCCAAAAATCCACGTCCAAAATATTGGTGCATGTTTATATTTGATTGGGAGGCCAAGAAAAGCATTTCATGCTCACATGGTTTCCCCGTGTGTTGCCACTCGAGGCAAGTGCAGTCATGCATTTTAGTGTTAACAACATGCCGCCTTCCATTCTTGATATCTCTAACTTCAACACCCCACATTGTAGATTTTTTAACAGACAAATGTGTAACATTTCTGCTCCTATTGACCACCTGTTGCACCACCATAGGAAGCTTATCCCCTTGCAGACAATCACCAATCCTTTTTCTCAATTCCCACAAACGCATGATCATGATCCTTATTTGGTCAACCATGTCATGCACAAGCAAGTTTATAAACTGCTTCGCCTTCTTGTTAAAACACTCTGCAAAGTTGTTGTTGATATAATCACACTTAATAGTGGTGTTAAATCCTGATGTGTACCATAGTAGAGAATGATAGGTGTTCATCCATGGACCAAACTCAGTGCATGCTGCCATAATTTACCCAGATGATAAGAATGTGTCTGATTAGTGTAAGATCTTGCTGCTGGCCACATGTGCCCAAATTCTTGTCCACTGGATTTTTTGATCAAATTCATCCATATATGGCCGAAGCACTCCCTCTGCTCAGCATAGGGAAAAACAATATTGACTTCATTTTCTAGCTCTTTACATGCATATGTGTGGAATGCCAAAGGTGACACTGGCCCTATGCATATTTTCAACTGCATCATGAACCATGTCCATGAAACCTCTGTCTCTGACTGAAACAAACCAATAGCAATAGGAAACATCCAATTGTGGCCATCTAAAGCATTGCATGCTGCCAATTGACCATTCCACTTGCCAATCAGAAAAGAAGACCGTATGCTCAAATATGGACGGCACCCTGCTTTGAAGCCATCGATGCAAGGCTTTAAAGCCATGAAGAACTTAGAGAAAACAACTTTGTCATCCTCTGTTACCTCAACAACTATCTCAACAACACTGCCAAGTGACCTCTTCTCCACCTCTGCTTTCAAATTATAAAGCATCCTAAAGGTATTTGCCCAATCACCATATAACTATTTCACTTCCCTTTGTTTTGCCTTCCACATTGTGGTATATTTCAGCTTATTGGGGTACTGATTTTCTAAGTCTACTAAAAGTTTCTTTGCAGTAGTTTTTGGTATCTTGGCTAAAATAGGAGTGATCTTTTGTGTAACCCAAATGTGTGATGTCATAGTTGATACTCTATGTGAACTTGTAATACAAGTATGTTGATGTGGGATTTGATTAACCATGATGGTACTTCCATCAGGTTGACATCTAGCAAATATGTACCACTTGCAAGGCTTGGCGTTTTCATCAAAACCTCTGCACATCGCATAAAACTTCTTTCTATCAGTCCACTTAGACTTGGCATCAAACTCACGTCTGACTGCATAAGTGAAACACATCCTAAACTCATCCATGTTTGGCCACAACTTCCCCACTTCAATAACAGGGTTTTCTGTCATAGAATTTTACCAACTCATCATCATGTGCATCATCAACACCATCTGCACCAGCTTCCATCAACTGTCCATCCACATTTTCAGATGAATCTCTATTAGCATCATCACGCAAACTAGATTCACCCCTCTCCTCCTTATCACTATCATCTACTAGAATGCAAGAAAAAAATTCCATCTCAGCGTCAACCATTGGTTGTAGTGAACAAATCTGTAGGGTCATCTAATTCTATTGAATTCCAATCAACAGAACAAACCTTTGTAGCACCAGCCCCCCTGATTGTCAATGTCGGCTCCATCTCGCTCAGCCCACCTGCGCCCCGCACAATCTAGATTGCAAATCATCCGAAAATAGAGGCAGCGCGGTCACATCTATAACTACACGACGTAGGGTTCTGAATTCACTCACCACATCCGCCACAGCCGAGAATGATAGCTCAGCCATCCGCCGCCAACCTGTTAGGGAACGTTGCATGGGAAACAAAAAAATTCCTACGAACACCCAAGATCTATCTATGGAGATCAACAGCTACGAGATGGAGAGTGGATCTACATACCCTTGTAGATCGCTAAGCGGGAAGCGTTAAGAAATGCTGTTGATGTAGTCGAACGTCTTCGCGATCCAAATCGCAATCCGTCCCGATCTAGCGCCGAACGGACGGCACCTCCGCGTTCAGCACACGTACAGCTCGATGATGTCTACGCCTCCTCGATCCAGTGAGCGAGGTCGGAGTAGTAGATGCGTTCTCCGGCAACACGACGGCGTGGTGGCGGTGGTGGTGGTGCTATCCCGGCAGGGCTACGCCTAGCGCTACCGAAACCGCGAACGGAGGAGAAAACGATCTAGGGAGAGAGAGGGGCGCCAAGGGCTTTGTGTGTGCTCTTGGGGTGCCCCCTCCCCTCTATATATAGGTGGAGGGGCATGGAGATCAGCCCCTCCAAGCCCTAGGGCGCAGCCAAGGGGGAGGAGTTGGACTCCTAGTCCAATTCCCTCCCTTTCCATAAACAGGTGGACTTTCCACCTCTCCCAAGCCACATGGGCCTTGAGGGACTTGTGCGCCTGTCCCAATAAGGCCAGGGCGCCTCCCCTCAGCCCATGCAAACCTTGGGACGTGGTGGAACCCTTGGTGGACTTCCGGACTCCTCTGGAAGTTTCCGGAACCTTCTAGAAGCTTCCCGGTATAATACCGGAAAAACCCGAAACTTTTCCGGTAGCCAAAATATTTTTTTTCGAAACGGAGTAGCCAAAATATGACTTCCCATATATAAATATTTACCTCCGGACCATTCCGGAACTCCTCGTGACGTCCGAGATCTCATCCGGGACTCCGAACAACCTTCAGTCACCAACATACATAACTCAACAATACCAAATCGTCATCGAACATTAAGTGTGCAGACCCTGCGGGTTCGAGAACTATGTAGACATGACCGAGACAACTCTACGGTCAATATCCAATAGCGGGACCTGGATGCCCATATTGGTTCCTACATATTCTACGAAGATCTTTATCAGTCGAACCACGATGTCAAGGATTGAGACAATCCCGTATGCAGTTCCCTTTGTCCATCGGTATGTTACTTGCCCGAGATTCGATCGTCGGTATCTTCATACCTAGTTCAATCTCATTACCAGCAAGTCTCTTTACTCGTTCCGTAACACAAGATCCCGTGACTAACTCCTTAGTCACATTGCTTGCAAGCTTCTTGTGATGATGTGTTACCGAGTGGGCCCATAGACACCTCTCCGTCATACGGAGTGACAAATCCCAGTCTCGATCCATGCCAACTCAACAGACACCCTAGGAGATACCTGTAGAGCACCTTTATAGTCACCCAATTACGTTGTGATGTTTGCTACACACAAGGCATTCCTCCGGTGTCCGGGAGTCGCATGATCTCATGGTCGTAGGAACATATACTTGACATGGATAAAGCAGTAGCAACAAACTGACACGATCAACTGCTATGCTTACAGTTGGGTCTTGTCCATCACATCATTCTCCTAATGATGTGATCCCGTTATTAGATGACAACTCATTGTCTATGGTCAGGAAACCTTGACCATCTCTGATCAACGAGCTAGTCTAGTAGAGGCTTACTAGGGACACAGTGTTGTCTATGTATCCACACATGTATATGAGTTTCCGATCAATACAATTCTAGCATGGATAATAAACGATTACCATGAACAAGGAAATATGATAATAACCATTTTATTATTGCCTCTAGGGCATATTTCCAATAGTCTCCCACTTGCACTAGAGTCAATAATCTAGCTCACATCGCTATGTTATTTACATTGTTATGAATCTAACACCCAATGAGTTCTGGGGTTCGATCATGTTTTGCATGTGAGAGAGGTTTTAGTCAACGGTCTGCAACATTTAGATCCATGTGTTCTTTGCAAATCTATATGTCATACTGTAGATGCTGCTACCACACTCCACTTGGAGCTATTCCAAATGGCTGCTCCACTATACGTATCCGGATTACTTACTAAGAGTCATCCGGATTGCTGTCAAAGCTTGCATTGACGTAACTCTTTACGACGAACTCTTCATCACCTCCATAATCGAGAAACATTTCCTTAGTCCTCTAGTTACTAAGGATAATTTTGACCGTTGTCTAGTGATCCACTCCTGGAGCACTCTTATACCCCTTTGACAGACTCATGGCAAGGCACACACCAGGTGTGGTACACAGCATGGCATACTATACAGAGCCTATGGATAAGGCATAGGAGATGACCTTCGTCCTTTCCCTTTCTTCTGCCGTGGTCAAGCTTTGAGTCTTACTCAACTTCAAACCTTACAAATCAGTCAAGAACTCTTTCTTTGACTGATCCATTTTGAACTCTTTCAAAATCTTGTCAAGGTATGTACTTATTGAAAGTCTTATTAGGCGTCTTGATCTATCTCTATTGATCTTGATGCCCAATATTTAAGTAGCTTTATCCAGGTCTTCCTTTGAAAACTCCTTTCAATCAACCCTTTATGCTTTCCAGAAATTCTACATTATTTCCGATCAACAATATGTCAACCACATATACCTATCAGAAATTCTATAGTGCTCCCACTCACTTTATTGTAAATACAAGTTTCTCATAAACTTTGTATATATCCAAAAACTTTGATCTCCTTATCAAAGCGTATATTCCAACTCCGAGATGCTTGCCCCAGTCCATAGAAGGATCACTGGAGTTTGCACACTTTTTAGCATCCTTAGTATCGACAAAACCTTGTGGTTGTATCACATACAACCTTTCCTCACGGAAACCGTTAAGGAAACTCTGTTTTGACATCCATCTGCTAGATTTCATAATTGAAAAATGCAGCAACTGCTAACATAATTCCAACAGACTTCAGCATCGCTACGGGTGAGAGAGTCTCATCGTAGTCAACTCCTTGAACTTGTCGGAAACTACTTTGTGACAAGTCGAGCCTTATAAATGGTGACAATTACCATCATCGTATGTCTTCTTCTTAAAGGTCCATTTGTACTTAACAACCTGCTGTTCATCGGGCAAGTCTACCAAAGTCCATACTTGGTTTTCATACATGGATCATATCTCGGATTTCACGGCTCATAGCCATTAGTTGGAATCCGGGCCCACCATCGCTTCTTCATAGCTCGCAGGTTCACTGTTGTCCAACAACATGACCTCTAAGACAGGATTCCGTACCACTTAGGGGCGGTACGATTCCTTGTCGACCTACGAGGCTCAGTAGTAACTTGATCTGAAGTTTCATGATCATCGTCATTAGCTTCCTCTTCATTTGGTGTACGCACCGCAGAAACATCTTTCTGCGTTGTGCTACCATCCAACTGAAGTGACGGTTCAGTAACCTCATCAAGTTCTACCTTCCTCCCACTCAATTCTTTCGAGAGAAACTCTTTCTCGAGAAAGGACCCGTTTTTAGTAACAAACACTTTGCCCTTGGATCTGAGATAGAAGGTATACCCAACTGTTTCCTTAGGGTATCCTATGAAGACGCACTTATCCGCTTTGGGTTCGAGCTTATCAGGTTGAAGTCTTTTCACATAAGCATCGTATTCCCAAACTCTAAGAAATGACAGCTTAGGTTTCTGCCAAACCATAATACATACGGTGTCATCTTAACGGATTTAGATGGTGCCCTATTTAAAGTGAATGTAGTTGTCTCTAACGCATAACCCCAAAACGATAGTGGCAAATCGGCAAGAGACATCATAGAACGCACCATATTCGATAGAGTACGGCTACGATATTCGGACACACCATTACACTGTGGTGTTCCAGGTGGCATGTGTTGTGAAACAACTTGCACATTGTCTTAAATATATACCAAAACTCGTAACTCGGATGTTTCCCTCCACGGTCATATCGTAGACATTCAATCTTCTTGTCGCGATGATCTTCAACTTCACTCTGAAATTTCTTGAACTTTTCAAAAGTTTCAGACTTGTGATTCATCAAGTAAACATACCAGTATCTACTCAAATCATCTGTGAAGGTAAGATAATAATGATATCCACCGCGTGCTTCAATACTCATTGGATATCATACATCAATATGTATTATTTCCAATAAGTCACTTGCCCACTCCATCAAACCGGAAAACGGGGTCTTAGTCATCTTGCCCAAGAGGCACGGTTCGCATATCTCAAGCGATTCAAAATCGAGTGAGTCCAAAGATCCATCAGCATGGAGCTTCTTCATGCAATTTACACCAATATGACCTTAGCAGCAGTGCCACAAGTATGTGGTACTATCATTATCAACTTTGCATCTTTCGGCATCAATATTATGAACATGTGTATCACTACGATCGAGATTCAATAAACCATTCACTTTGGATGCATGACCATTGAAGGTATTATTCATGTAAACAGAACAACCATTATTCTCTGACTTAAATGAATAACCGTATTGCAATAAACACAATATAATCATGTTCATGCTCAACGCAAACACCGAATAACATTTATTTAGGTTCAACACTAATCCCGAAGGTAGAGGGAGCGTGCGATGGTGATCATATCAACCTTGGAAACACTTCCAACACACATCGTCACCTCACCCTTAGCTAGTCTCCATTTATTCCGTAGCTTTTACTTCAAGTTACCAATATCAGCAATTGAACCGGTATCTAATACCCAGGTGCTACTAGGAGTACTAGTACGGTACACATCAATAATATGTATATCAAATATACTTTTGTTGATGTTGCCAGCCTTCTTATCTGCCATGTATGTGGGGCAGTTCCGCTTCAGTGACCGTTCCCCTCATAACAGAAGCCCTCGGTCTCGGGTTTTGGTCCAATCTTGGGTTTCTTCATTGGAGCGACAACTGGCTTGCCATTCTCGAAGTTTCCCGTCTTGCCCTTGCCCTTCTTGAAACTAGTGGTCTTACCATCAACACTTGATGCTCTTTCTTGATTTCTACCTTTCGCAGTGTAAAACATTGCGAATAGCTCAGGGATCATCTTCTCCATCCCTGGCATGTTATAGTTCATCATGAAGCTTTAGTAGCTTGGTGGCAGTGACTTGGAGAAGTATGTCAGTCACTATCTTATCTGGAAGATCAACTCCCACTTGATTCAAGCGATTGTAGCACCCAGACAATCTGAGCACGTGCTCACCGATTGAGCTATTCTCCTTCATCTTGCAGGCAAAGAATCTTGTTGGAGGTCTCATACCTCTCAACACGGGCATGAGCCTGAAATCCCAATTTCAGCTCTTGGAACATCTCATATGATCCATGACGTTCAAAACGTCTTTGGAGCTTCAATTCTAAGCCGTAAAGCATGACGCACTGAACTATCAAGTAGTCATCAAAAACGTGTCTGTCTGATGTTCTCAACACCCAGAGACGACGCTTGAGGGGGTGGCGCACCGAGTGGTGCATCAAGGACATAAGCCTTCTGTTCGACAACTGAGGACAATCCTAAGAATACGGACCTAGTCCGCATAATTGCTACTACCATCTTTCAATTTAGTTTTCTCTAGGAACGTATAAAAAACACAGGGGAGCTACATCGCGAGCTATTGATCTACAACATAATTTTGCAAAGTCAACTTTAGACTATGTTCATGATAAAAAGTTCAATTAATCATATTACTTAAAGAAATCCCACTCAAATTGACATCCCTCCGGTCATCCGAGTGCTACATGATCCAAATTCACCAACCCAAGTCCGATCATCACGTGAGATGAGGTGGTTTCAATGGTAAACATCTCCATGTTGATCATATCTACTATATGACTCATGTTCGACCTTTCGGTCTCCTGTGTTCCGAGGCCATGTCTGTACATGCTAGGCTCGTCAAGGTTAACCCGAGTGTTCCGCATGTGCAAAACTGGCTTGCACCCGTTGTATGCGAACGTAGAGTCTATCACACCCGATCATCACGTGGTGCTTCGGAACGACGAACTTTCGCAACGGTGCACACTCGGGGAGAACACAATTTTTATCTTGAAATTTTAGTGAGCGATCACCTTATAATGCTACCGTCGTCCTAAGCAAAATAAGATGCATAAAAGGATTAACATCACATGCAAATCATAAGTGACATGATATGGCCATGAACTTGTGCTTTTGATCTCCATCTCCAAAGCACCGGCATGATCTCCATCGTCACTGGCATGACACCATGATCCCCATCATCGTGTTGCCATCGGGGTTGTCACGCCAACCATGCTTGTACTACTATTGCTACCGCTTAGCGATAAAGTAAAGCATTACATAGCGCTTAATGAGTGACACGCAGGCCACATAATAATTAAAGACAACCCTATGGCTCCTGCCGGTTGCCGTACTCATCGACATGCAAGTCGTGATAATCTATACAAAACATGATCATCTCATACATCACATATATCACATCATGTGTTTGGCCATATCATATCACAACATACCCTGCAAAAACAAGTTAGACGTCCTCTAATTATTGTTGCATGTTTTACGTGGCTGCTATGGGTATCTAGCAAGAACGATTCTTACCTACGCAAAACCACAATGGTGATATTCAAGTTGCTATTTAACCTTCTACAAGAACCGCCTCTGTTGAATACGATTCAACTAAAGTGGGAGAGACAGACACCCGCCAGCCGTCTTTATGCAACAAAGTTACATGTCAGTCGATGGAACCGGTCTCTCGTACGTGGACGAGTAAGGTTGGTCTGGGCCGCTTCATCCCACAATACCGCCGAATCAAGATAAGACTAAGTAAGCAATCTGAACATCAACGCCCACAAACTCTTTTGTGTTCTACGCGTGCATGTTATCTACACATAGACCTAGCTCATGATGCCACTGTTGGGGAATGTTGCATGGGAAACAAAAGATTTCCTACGAACACCCAAGATCTATCTATGGAGATCAACAGCTATGAGAGGGAGAGTGTATCTACATACCCTTGTAGATCGCTAAGCGGGAAGCGTTAAGAAACGCGGTTGATGTAGTCGAACGTCTTCGCGATCCAAATCACAATCCGTCCCGCGATCCAATCATGATCCGTCCCGATCTAGCGCCGAACGGACGACACCTCCGCGTTCAGCACACGTACAGCTCGATGATGTCTCCGCCTCCTCGATCCAGTGAGCGAGGTCGGAGTAGTAGATGGGTTCTCCGGCAACACGACGGCATGGTGGCGGTGGTGGTGGTGGTGCTATCCCGGCAGGGCTACGCCTAGCGCTACCGAAACCGCGAACGGAGGAGAAAACGATCTAGGGAGAGAGAGGGGCGCCAAGGGCTTTGTGTGTGCTCTTGGGGCGCCCCTCCCCTCTATATATAGGTGGAGGGGCATGGAGATCATCCCCTCCAAGCCCTAGGGCGCAGTCAAGGGGGAGGAGTTGGACTCCTAGTCCAATTCCCTCCCTTTCCATAAACAGGTGGACTTTCCACCTCTCCCAAGCCACATGGGCCTTGAGGGACTTGTGCGCCTGGCCCAATAAGGCCAGGGCGCCTCCCCTCAGCCCATGCAAACCTTGGGATGTGGTGGAACCCTTGGTGGACTTCTGGACTCCTCCGGAAGTTTCCGGAACCTTCTAGAAGCTTCCCGGTACAATACCGGAAAAACCCGAAACTTTTCTGGTAGCCAAAATATGACTTCCCATATATGAATCTTTACCTCCGGACCATTCCGGAACTCCTCGTGACATCCGGGATCTCATCCAGGACTCCGAACAACCTTCAGTCACCATCGTACATAACTCAACAATACCAAATCGTCACCGAACGTTAAGTGTGCAGACCCTGCGGGTTCGAGAACTATTTAGACATGACCGAGACAACTCTACGGTCAATAACCAATAGCGGTACCAGGATACCCATATTGGTTCCTACATATTCTACGAAGATCTTTATCGGTCGAACCATGATGTCAAGGATTCAGACAATCCCGTATGCAGTTCCCTTTGTCCATCGGTATGTTACTTGCCCGAGATTCGATCGTCGGTATCTTCATACCTAGTTCAATCTTGTTACCAGCAAGTCTCTTTACTCGTTCCGTAACACAAGATCCCGTGGCTAACTCCTTAGTCACATTGCTTGCAAGCTTCTTGTGATGTTGTGTTACCGAGTGGGCCCAGAGATACCTCTCCGTCATACGGAGTGACAAATCCCAGTCTCGATCCATGCCAACTCAACAGACACTCTCGGAGATACCTGTAGAGCACCTTTATAGTCACCCAGTTACGTTGTGATGTTTGATACACACAAGGCATTCCTCCGGTGTCCGGGAGTCGCATGATCTCATGGTCGTAGGAACATATACTTGACATGGATAAAGCAGTAGCAACAAACTGACACGATCAACTGCTATGCTTATGGTTGGGTCTTGTCCATCACATCATTCTCCTAATGATGTGATCCCGTTATCAGATGACAAATCATTGTCTATGGTCAGGAAACCTTGAACATCTCTGATCAACGAGATAGTCTAGTAGAGGCTTACTAGGCACACAGTGTTGTCTATGTATCCACACATGTACCTGAGTTTCCGATCAATACAATTCTATCATGGATAATAAACGATTATCATGAACAAGGAAATATGATAATAACCATTTTATTATTGCCTCTAGGGCATATTTCCAACACAACCGCCTACCGCCCACCGCCGCCGAGAACGAAGAGGGGAATAGAGCAAGGAGGGTTCAGTCAGGCACGGGGGCACGTTTCACTTGATGCACTTCTAAATTAAGTTGGACCCACCCGAATTAACATAACCTATTTCCACTGACGACCATTTTATCCCTTGGCCGGGCTTGTGTTATTTGTGCCTGAAACGTCTCACGAGAATGTTTTTTATTAGCAATTGCGTCGCTCTCGTTCCATTTCGCGATTAGAACCGTCGTGCATGAGGTACACGTGGCCCCACTAGTCAGGAGGTAACGGTCAAAGGATTTGACCGGACGGCAGTGCTCTGTTTGGCCTTTTGTGAACTGGCGGTAATAGGGGGTAAAAGTGAGCAAAGTTAGTTGGCTTGGGCAAAACTGAGCACAACTAAGAAACCAGGGGCATGAAAATAGAAAAGTCTCACACTAAATAAATGAGTAGCTCACAACCAAGGTGCCAAATATCGGGAAGACAAACAAAAAGTATTACAAGCCCATGGAAGAATCAAAGAAAACATGTGGGCTTGCAATCTCCAAGCACATGATGAATCCTAATAGAACACTTATCTCGTTTGGCATCGAGACACCAAAAGGGGAACATGTGATGTTAACAAGACACCCTAAGCTCGAGGAGGGCCACTTGCAACATAATCATCCTCATCCTCTGAATTGTAGCCAAGGCACGAATTGGAGTAGGATGTGGCAACACTGTTAGTGTCCTATGTTCCATGGGCTCCGCCACACCAGTCTCAAGGTCCCTAGCTGCCTTCGGCTATCTCATTAGCTTCTTCATGTAGTTGTTTTCCACAACCTGATACCTGGCACTGGACTGACACATGTTAAACAGATTTCTCAACCCACGGAAAATCATGTTCTTCTCCTTCTTGGTGAATGAAAGGGAAGAAGCAACAGCACGAGCAAACCTAGTGGGATCCTCGGCAGTGGAACCTCGTGAGGAGGAACCACCAATCTTAGTAGTGTCATCATGATGTCTCCATATTATACACATTTTAGAGCTCATTTTTTGCACATTATCTCCATACATCAAGTTATATCATGTCCCATTGAGCCAATTACATGTCCATATGCATGATTTCGAGTTTTTATCCATGTCACCATGAGCATTTCGTAATCTTTATTCTTTCTTAGTTTTTATTAGTTTTCTTTGCCTTTGTGTGTTTTGTAGGTGATGAGGACTTCCCATGCACTTAGCACGATGAAAGGAGTTCAAACGGTGGACGTCGAGGACCCCAGACTTGGCCATTTCGCAGAGTGAAAAATATTTTTTTTAAAGTTCTCCAAATAAAAATGTAAAACCAAAAATGGATCGGTGTCGTTCATACAAATCCAACGAGCCCAAGAACGTTGAATTCCGAGTTCGTACAAAGAAATGGCAACCGTTTTATGGGGAGGCATCAAAACCAAAGACGACGTTCCATACGACCGTGGGTGGTCGTATGGATGCTCGTATGAAGCCCAGATTCCACAAAAAGATACCTCTCGTGACGGGATTCTTCGTGGATTTCGTCCCCGTTTATACCTACAACTTCCTTGACCTTCAAGGGATGTTTTGCGAAAGGATTGGGCTCACTTAGAGCTCTTGGATCAAAAGAGAGATGCTACATCAAGCGAGGAGGCTATGGGAGAGCTATTATATATACACCATCAACCCTATCTGCCGCCGTCATCTCGTCATTCATCATCTCATCTCCATGTCCAACCATCCTCCACATTAAGAACACCATTGTTGCAACGAAGAGGGAGACCGAAAGGAGCCTTCACCGATGGGGCGTGGCCATGGGCCGCCGTCGCCATGCCACCGTCATCACCATCATCATCCGCGTCGCTGCCATCATCCCCTCCATCATGGTCTTCGTGATGGGTTATAGCAACTCTTGAACCATTTTTATGTGATGTTATTTGAGTAATTATTGGCTATGAGTGGGTCGAGTAGTAAGTGGTTATTTTATATGTGTTGTCTAATTATGTGTGTTGCTTCGTGTTACATATTTACCTCTGTTAATTTAGTGATTGGAGATGTCCTTTCCATTGGCTTAGTTGGAGACATCCAACTCCACAGGCCACACATGAAATTGATAGATGATTGTATAAACCGATAGACCTATGATGTGACAGGTGTAGATATCTTGAGGAGAACAAATTACTCCAAGAGTCACGGTTGTCCATAGAACTTATTGCCTCCGTCCGGTCCTCGTGACCTTAATATCTTTAAGTTAGTCGGTGCATGTACGGGGAAAGAAGTAGGACGATTGATTTATCTTAATACAACGCGTCCTGAGGGATAATGCTATGTGAGGGACCACCCACCAGAAGTAGACCACAATATCCTGTAATGCAGGTACTGACTTAGCCATCACGTGGCATAGTCGTAAAGTTGAACTCCATTCCGTGCTAGAGCCGAACAAGGCCGTACCATGATGCCACCATTCTCATCTAAAACATCACATATGTCTCGTAGTTTATTTTCTCCGTTTAGTTATTTATTTATTTTTCGTTCTCCTTAGTTTTATTCCTCATTTTTACCGTTCCCTAGCAGCCTAGTTAAGTGAACTATTTTGTGAGCGTAGTTGTGTCAAGTGACAATGGCAAACCGCAGGGATTACGGTGCCATCCTATCCGCTTCCTATGGGATCGATAAACCTTACTTATCACGAAATTGACATAGCTTTGTGCACTTGCAGGCCATCACATTATCAACCGCCTTCTTGGGCTTGGACTTCTTGCCCACCAAATGAGGCATATCATCATGCACCCGAGGCTTGTAGTTGATGAGTCTAACATGCAAAGAGATAGGGAACCTACGCAACAGCTTCTCTCGGTCACGAATTTTGGCATCAGTAAGCATCTGAATAAATGGTGCAAACACAACATATTTCTTATAAAACACACATGCTCTCATATCCTCAAACATGAAGTCCAGGATATTCACCTTCTTCTCCTCATGAGCATACACAAGCAACTTAATAGTCATTCCCCATAAACTCATCAGAAGAGCCTGTCTTGGGGCTAAAGAGTTCCTGAAAATCCCACGGAGAGCATCATACTTGGGCAGCAAGGTTGAGGTCAGTCATCCAGATGCAGCGCAGGATTGTCATCATGGAAGTTGTCACACCAATCTGATGCACCTCGCTTAGGAGCCCAGTGTTTGCATCATCAACACACTAGAGTATTGACCTTTGTATGGGTTCTTATGGTGCGTGGTGGCTTGGTTGGACCTGGCAATGGCGGTGTCTACATTCCATTCCCTTCTTGAAGGCTTTGCTTGGAGTTTGCTGGAGCTTGGTTTTCAAGGTGAAAACCCATGATGTGGTCTTTAGCGGTTGGATCCGGCAACGACGACGCGGTGTGTCGTTCCCTTCCTAGGGGCGTTGTCGATGAAGAACCTCTCTCGCGGTTCATGCGTTGCCAAAGATGGTGGTTGGTGTTGTTGCATGTTGTCATTCATTTTAGCTTCCCACCCCCCCCACCCCCACCGTGTCTAGGCATTGTTTCTGTCTTTTATGACTTTGCTTTCTGCCGACTTTTTTTTTTAGTGTGTGTGTGTGTATTTACGGGTGGATTAATGAGCTGCTCGGCTCGTGCTCGTTAAGGCCCGACTAGTTAAGATTAACAAGCAGAAAACCCTACTCGACTCGGTTTGTTTGAAACTCGTTAACCTCGTGAGCGCTCGTTAACAGATTCCGATGTGTTATGGCCTACAGGATGAGTGTCATGTGATTTTTAAGAAGGAAGACGGTGACTACAAAAGGAAATGCACTAGTTTGTTGTCTCCTATATAGATAAGATTGAATATATGGGCAGATAAGATTGAATATATGGGCTGAGGTGCTACGAAAACTTTGTCACGTAAGATGAAAATATGTGTTGTGTTGTTACTAACGAGCTACCCGTGAAATCGTTAGCTCGTTTGTTAAGCTCATTAAGCTTAATGAGCTGAAATCGATGATTGGCTCTGTTCGTTAGGAAGCGAACCACGGGCTTCACAAGCCAAACTATCAAGCGTTCATTAAGATTGTGAGCTATGAGCTTTTGGTCCAACCTTATGTGTATTCATGTTTGCATCTTAGTTATGGAGAGGTCGGGTGTATGCTTATCGTGGTTGTATCCTATGAATAAAAACACTCTTTATAAAAAAAACAATTTAAAAAAATAGGTGGTTGGAAATAAAATTACTAGACAAGCTGCAGGAGCAATGCACGGGCACCAGTCCGCTTGCTTAAATCCGGACAAGCTGCAAGCAGTGGCGGACCCACCATTGGGGCGAGCTGGGGCGGCCGCCCCGGGTCGCCGGCGGCGCAGGGTCGACCCCCACCTACCTGTTTTACCACCGGCGACGAAATCTGCAGAAATCCAGCGGCGGCGGCGGCGTTCTGTTCGTGAGGGAGGCAGTCAACGACGAAGGGACGAAGCGGTAAGCAGTGACTTGGGCCTGTTGGCTGGGCTTTTTCTCTATAGGCCCATCTCAGAAACGCTCGATCCAGACTTTCACAGGGTCGAGAGAAACCAGTGCTCGATCCAGACTGCTGCTCGCCTACTCGCGCCGTCGAAAGTCCAGAGCTAGCGCCTACCGGCTAGGGTTCCCGGGCACAGGGACCGGATTTCCCTCCGACGGCTGGCGGGGGTGCTGCTGCAGGTGGGCCAGCGGTGGGGGGCGGCGTTTGGGGGCGGCGTTTGGGGGCGGTGCTGCACCTGCACTGCTGCTGCTGCAGCCTGCTGGTCGGGCCATCGGCGGGGGCGACAGTGGGCGGCGCCGGGGCCAGCGGCGGGGGGCGGCAGTGGGCGGCGTCGGGGCCAGCGGCAGGGGGCGACAGTGGGGGGGCGCCGCCGCGCCGGGGGGCGGCAGTGCTGGTGAAGTGGTGATGGATTCCAGTGACGGCGAGGATGTGGATTGGGTAGGTCTAGCCGCTGCTGCCGAACTCAAAGAAGCCGAGGCCGAGGCTACTGCTGTCAAAGAAGCTGCGGCTGTGGCAGAGGCAGCAGCTTCAGCGGCCAGATCAATCAAACGGAAGCAACCACATGGAACCGACGACCAACAGCAACAGGTATCCTCTTACTTCTTATAACTTATTCAACATGGTTAGTGCTTCTTACTTCTTAATTCTAACCGCACTTACTCTTTTCTTGTAGGTAAGTGCCTCGTGTAAAAGGAAATATGCATTGTTGCAAAAGCATCATGACAACCTGGTTGTACAGTTAGAGCATGGGGAGATTTTGTCAGGAAAATGACATCATCAAGAGACAAGTTTAGCAAGACCCGGTGATACACGATGGGGGTCACACCACAAGACTCTAATCCGGATCTATCAAATGTGGGATTCCATGGTTGAAGTGCTACATGGTATTTCTCTTGATGGAGCGGGTGCAGATGATAGAGTTTGGCTTCTGGCTTGATGATAAACATGGAATCTTTTGAATTTGTTCTTATCTTGCAATTGATGCTTCGAGTGCTTGGTTTAACCAATGATTTGTCACAAGCATTGCAACAAAAAGATCAGACTATAATCTGTGCTATGAATATGATTGTGTCAGTGAAAAGTCTATTACAAAAGTTGAGAGATGATGGATGGGAGCCTCTCTTGATATCTACTACTAATTTTTGTGCTGCAAGAAATATAATAGTGCCCAATATGGATGATGACATTTCAGTAAGGGGTTACCCAAGAAGATCACGCAAAATGGTTACTTGTCTCCATCATTACAAGGTAACTATATTCAATGAGGTGTTGGATAGAAACATAGCTGAGATGAATAATCATTTTAGTGAAACTTCTACACGCTTGTTGAAGTGCATTGCTTGCCTTGATCCTAGAGACTCATTTAGCAACTTTGATCATGATAAGCTAGTTGAGATTGCAAATATTTACTCTATTGATTTCTCTTCACAAGAGCGCTATCTGTTGACTGATCAACTCAACATATATATTGATGTGATGAAAAGAAGTGCTGAATTCTTGGCTTGTGATAGTTTGAGTTCTATTGCTCTCAAGTTGGTTCAAAGTAGACAACATCTGGTATTTCCTTTGGTTTATCGGCTCATCAGACTTGCATTGACATTACCGGTGGCAATTGCATCAGTTGAGAGGGTTTTCTCAGCCATGAATATTATAAAGACGGATCTTCGAAACAAGATGGGTGATGGTTGGCTTAATGATTTGATGGTTTGCTTTATTGAGCGCGAGATATTTGCTAAAATCAGTGATAAACAGATTATGATCCATTTTCATGCCTTGAAGAGTCGTCGAGGTCATCTACTTGTGCTAATGCATTCATAATTTTGTAGGCCTCGTTTGGAAATTGGAATTATGGGAGCATTTCAAGCGGCAAGAGTCCATGTTAGCAGTTTACTAGTTTTTAAGAGCTTTGTAATTCTATTGTTGTTGAATGCTATGAGTTTTGGTTGAATAGAGTTGCATTTGTACCGGAAAATAATTAGACATTAAAAGTTCACCCCAGCTAACTTTAATTCCTGAGTCCGCCACTGGCTGCAAGAGCAGTGCACGGGCACCAGTCCGCTTGCTTAAATCCGGACAAGACAAGCTGCAGGAGCAGTACACGGTCACCAGTCCGCTTGCTTAAATCTAGTTGCCCCGTTCATCTACGGTTACAGGCTAGCGCCACCAAGCCCGGCGATGACGATGCGGTGGACGCGCTATTTAAAGTGGTCAAGGTGCTTCTCGTCTCGCGATGTGGGACTGAAAAACCCAGCCTCGGCGCGTGGACGCGGGGACCGGCACATCTTAATCGGGCTTCTTGGGCTGGGCTTTTCCCGATGACCGGCAGAGACGCAGTCCATCAAAGACGACGTGCGGGCGTGCGGCCTCATCTATTGCACCCCTGGGTGCGAGACAAAGTGCAAGTCATTGGAGAGCACCGGACATGGGAGTGGCCAAGATCCAAGTTGATGGTGGGCTAGCTAGAAACGGAAGGAGTGGGGCAGCTGCAACGGTGTGTCGTGATCATTCAGGATTTTATTTGGGTTCTTCGGCTATGGTCTTCAGGGACATAGCAGAACCATCGACGTTGGAGGCACTGGCCTGCCGCGAAGCATTGGCATTAGCACTCGACCTATCACTACACCGCATCATTATTGCATGTGATTGCAAAGGAGTTGTAGCAGAGATAAACAATGGATCGGAAGGAAGGCATGGTGCTATTATCAAGGAAATTTGTGCTCGAGCGAGAGACTTTACTAGCTGCAATTTTATTTTTGAAGGACGTAGTATGAACTTTGATTCCCATAATTTAGCTAAGTTTTCTTCTTCTTTAGATGTGGGTCGCCACTTGTGGATGAGATCTCCCCACGACCCGTTTGTAATTCCTGTAAACCGTACTCCAAACATTGAATAAAGTGTGGTTTACCCCTAAAAAAAAATCTATTCTATCAAAATGTCCTAAAAACAATATCTATTCTATCAAAATTCCCTCAAAAAAAATCTATTCTATCAAAAAAAAAAAAAACGTGGTGCACCCCTGTTGATCTCTCACACACCCTAATAGTAGAATGCCCGTGCGTTTGCTATGGGCAAAATACAAAAAAATGAATCAAACTGGTGGCTAAGTGACATGAGTGAAGTCCTTCAAATATAAATCATCTTTTATCCATTTATTTATTTAGTGGATACATGAGAGAAACTATTCACCACTCGCCTGTTTTTTTGGTGGTAAAATTAAGTGATTGTCGTCTTCGTCCACTTCGTCTTCCTCCCTCAGTCCCCACGACCCATCCTCAGACGTCGCGGCCGGTGCCAATGTCATGCGCCACCTTGCCCACCCAAGCCGCCCTTCTCTGTAGTTCCATCATTTCCTGTGAGCATCCCTTTATCCCCTCCCCCTCTTCTAAAATTCCATGCGTGTCGTCGTCTTCTTCCTCCTTCCATCCTCATACCGATGTCGTGTGCCGCCCTAACCAAGCCGCCTTCTCCGGCAATCCAACGTTTCCCCCGACCATACCTCTAACCCCCCCCCCCCCTTCCCCCTTCTACGGCGCCGGTGAACATCCACACCGCATGATTGGTAAGGCTACATTTTTTGTTGTCAAATTTGACATAAAAAATGTCTACTCTTTCATTCACAACTTGCACTATATTTGAATATCAACATGGTATAAGAAAAAACATGGTAAAGACAATAACATATAGTAAACTGCAACGGATGGTCTGTTACTCTATCTTTGGACGTCCTGTTTGTCATAATTTGTTGAATCCTTAGCACAACCTATACAAAACTGAAGAGTATGAAAGATGGTCTCTCCTGTTATAGTATGGCACTACAAATTTCTATCATGGAATCACCGCACAATGCATTGCACTGAGCACCTTCTTTGTGATATGGAGATTGGCAGTTGCAAAGATCAAGGAACTAATTTCCTAAAAGAATAAATAAACTGTACTTCAGTAAGCCTATGGAAGTCCACACAGAAAAAATAAATAAGTTTACTTCAGTAAGCCGATAGGGATCAACACACTTGGAGACATAACTACCACAACAAAGGATTCCATGGATTTTTGTAACAATAGCCTCACAGCTAAATTATACTCCTTAAAATATGTCTCGAAAATTTTGTTCAAGTACCTTGTAGGCAACAACAATGACAATGCTTCTAGTAGGGAATTAAATTCTCTCGGAAACAACCTGACTTGTATATACTGATTGTAAATTCACCTGGCTGTAGGAAAATCCCAACCAATCATTACATAGGTTGTCCAAAGAATTGATAAACCAGAATCGGGACTTTAAGAGCAAACGTGTTTTAACCTGAACTTCCAAGAAATCATCAAAGCAGAAGTGGCTTCCCTCCCATCAATAAAGTTCCAGGTGAACAGGAGAAGCACGACAATAGAGTCATACCTGAATACCTGAATAGAGTCATAACTGTCCTGCCAATAGCACCTCCCTCCCTCTGAATACAAAATTCAAAAAACCTTGATATGATTTTACATAAATAAAATAAAATTCAGGGTCTCTATCGTGGCCTTCTAGTTTATGGAAGGATAACAAACAGAACTCAAATAGACTTGTACACATTGATGATTTAAGTATATGAAGGACAAAAATGATATATCATTTTATTTGAAAATGTGGGCGCCAACAAAAATAATTCCAAAATTGCACGTTATTTGTATGACATAAAACTAAATGAGATACCACTCAAGTCACATGAACTTTTGATAACATTGCAGTTAAGCAATGATTACTTGCAATGTATTAGCAACCCCAAAATGCCAGAATTGAATCTTGAACACTTGTAACAAAATGTTACCGTCCTCAAGAATTTAAAGAGAAAGAAAGGTTTGCACTTACATTCCTCTGTTTCTGTGTGGTGTTGTTCTGTTACTCCACTGCAAATGGAACATATTCGGTGCTTCGACATATTTCCTGGTAATATGGAAGAAAGAAATATATTACAAATACCATCGATATGTCAGTCAAATGTTGAAAAATTACTATTATGTTATACAAAAGTATTAGAATTGATGGAAGATGGTTTTGAAAACACCAACGACATGCACTCGTATTTTTAAGTCTTCATACTATAGAGTTATCTACCTGCAAGTTATGTGCGCATAAATAATCACAACACTTGGATAGCACCTACACATGGGATTATATATTTAATTCACATAATCAGTTCTTCTGCTTCCATAAATTCAGAATTGCATTAAAAATTATGTGTCTATCTAGCATAGATAAGGATTTGAATTGTTGACGCAGGGCCAGTGGAGCCGTCCACTAGCCAAGTGCTTTTCTAGCATGGACGACGTGCACATAGTGCAAAGCTGGTTGAAGGAGTTGATAGATCAGATCCCGGCAAGACTTTCACATACTTAACGTTGGTTGCCCTTGCCTTGATTGATTCACACACTGGCAAGGTTGCACACATAGAGGAAGACTCTATGGATTCTTGCCGGCTATAAACGAACACAAACAAACACGCAGGTGATGCCGATTTCTTTGCAACGGATGGTGTCGCTTGAAGCAGCGGTGGGAAAACAATATGTATATAGTGATTTTACCTCATAGATATTTTGGTAGCTCCACTCCATAGGTATGAAATTCGTGATGTTGGAAACCTGAAACAAAAAGAGAAATATGATCTCCTTCATAATATCAACAAAAGGAGAATGGCTTATTTGGCGACCAATCAAAATCCTTGAAAGTTCAATACATCAGTTTGCAGCAAGTGTGTACCTGCAAAGCATTTTTTTCTCCGAATCGCACGTAAATAGATCATCATATTACAATAGAGAAACATGGTGTATGTGTGGCAGATAGCACTATCAGATTCGTCAGAAGACACTGAACTAAAAAAAAAAAAAAGTCCCTGCAATGGCAGGTAGCACGCACGCAGCTTCCCACCGTTCCCATCCGCAGCATCATCTCTACCTGCACCCTCAACTCATTGAATGGGTTCCCAAATTGCATCCACAGCCAAGAGCGAGTGCAGCAATCACTCTACCATGCAAACACAGGAAACAAACATCATAGATCGACCGAGTAGCATCAAGATCAGATCAGGACGAGGAGGGCCCGTATACGTACCTGTAAGGAACCGAGTACTCGTCGGCGTCCACCACATCCGGATCCGGTATACACCACCCTGTCCACGCCGCTGGTGTGGAAGGCGATGAGGACGCGCCTGGCCCCTCGGCCGCGAGGCCATGGAGCGATAGGAAGGACCCGTCGCCCCGGCGGCCAAGGCGGGGTCCATATTGAAGATGGTCGTGAGGCAATGGATCAGGACGACAGCGACAGGGCGTCGCCGGCGTGCTCGCCGCGAGCCTGAGTGGACAGGTCGCTCGCGATGGGGCAGGCGTCCCTGGCGATCCTAGAGAAGATCGAGGCCGGCCGTGGGAGAGTGGCGGAATGTTTTGTTTTTTTCTTTTGTGATTATTTGTAAAGAGATTTTTTTTTTTGCAACATTTTCCCTAGTGAACGACCTCTCGCGACCGCGTCGCCCCCGCGCGGGCGACAGGCCGCGCCACCCCCCTCCTCCCTCCAGCCCCCCCTCCCTCCTCCCTTCCCGCCGCCGTCGCCGGCGCCCGCGGCCGGCCTGGCCCCGGGGCTGCTGGTGGCGGCGGCCCCCTTGCCCTTACCCTCCTGGTCGCTCTCCGGCGCGGGCGGAGCTGCACCGAGGGGTGCACTTAGGCGGCGGCGGTCTGGCGTGGCGGCGGGGCTCCGCGGCGCGACGCAGGCGAGCTGCTGGGCGGCGCGGCGGCGTGATCTGGCGACGCCCGCTCGGCCCAGATCTGGGCCCTTCGGGCCCCATCTGGGCCTGGGCGGGCCGGCGGCGGGGATGGTCTCCGGCGTGGCTTCCGGGAGGCGGGGGAGACGCGACGAGCGGCTGGGTGCTGGCGGCGCCGGCGCCAGCCTGCTGCAACGTGGCCGGCGGGGCTTAACGGGCCCGCTTCGGGCCTGGCTGGGCCAGGGGTGGCTCGGCATGCCCCGCTGCCGCGTCCGGACGGCGACCGCGTCGGTGCCGGAGGCACAGGCCTCCCGCATGACGGCGGTGGAGGTGGTTCCCTCCCGCTCGGCTTCGGTGTTGCTGCTCCCGTCGTGGTGAGCTTCTCTCCGGTCCTCTTGGCCTCGTGGTGGTGTTCGCAGTGAGGCGGCGTGGGTGGTGGCGCAACCGAGATGGCGCATGGTGGTGGGCGGAGGTTTGGCTGGTCGGCTCCGGTTCGGCTGGGCGGCGGGGTTTGGAGTACGGGAGAAATCCTTGCCGGTCTTCGGCACCGATGCGGTGACGCCTGCGGGTGCCACCATTCCTTCCTGGAGGGTGTCGGTGGTATCCATCCCCAACCTCCCTCCGCGTGCCGGGGGAAACCCTAGGACCCGTCCGGGCAGCAGCGTCGTCGGCGTCGCATTCCTTCTTGGAGGTGCTGCTTGGTACGCGGAGGATCGGAGCCTTGTATGGTGGTTTGTTTCCGGTGGGCGCAGCGGTGGCGGATCATCCGCGCTTTGTCGAGCTGCCGCTGTTGGCATTTGTTTCTTCTTCTTTTTCTTTTGGGCTTGTTGTGCTGCTCGCCCCAGCGATCTATGTATCGGTGTTGGTTGCTTTGTAATACAAAACGGGGGAAACCCTTTTTCGGTAAAGAGATTTTTTTTCAAAGGGAGACTTTATTGAAGGATAGACGAAAAAAACCAGACGATGATGAAAGGATAGACGAAAAAAACAGACAAAGATGAGAGGTGAGACGAAAAAATCGTGAAATGAATACTATTAAGTCCCTCTTTAGTCTCTAGGAGTAGAGATATCCAAACACAAATCCTTCGACGACGGCAACTGCGACGGCGATGGCTCTGATTAGCCGCGCAGCGCCGACGCCGACTCGGGACCACGATTTCGTGTCACAGCCAACTCATGTGGATGTCTTGGTAACCCATCTCGCCCCGCGCGTCGTCTCCAACGTTCGGCGCGCCCGATTCATCCACGATGTCGATGTCTATGGGTCTGACCCAAAGAGCCTGACGAGCTCCTACGATCCAGCCGTTGACGCTTCGACCCAATTGTCCTCAGGCGTGTCATCTATTCTGTCGCGCTGCGCTGCGCGTCCCTGGCGGCACGCGTCCTTCTTTGCGTCCATGGCTGGTTGCGGTTGGAGAGGGCAAAATACTTTTGTGCCTGGACAAGATAACACGATTTGGGGTGGGCCGCTGCTAACGTCGGCTTTGCGGTTGCGTGTGTGTTAGTACAGTCGGTGCCTGGGAGGGGCGTTTTATATGATTCCTTCCTTCGCTCTCTTCATGTGCTCTTCACGGTCTACAATGTTAACAGTTAAGACCTCTTTGATTCACATGATTTTGAAAACCCAGGAATAGAAAAACTATAGGGTTGGAGTGGCATGTCCATTTGAACCCTACAGGATTGACAAGGAGTGTTTGATGTCACAGAAAAAACAAAGGAATTGTAAAAAGAGATTAAAGTGGATGTTAGATTTCTTATGAAATGTAGTGCAAAAGAATCCATAGAAAAAACTAGGCTCATGTAGGGAAAATTCCTAAGGATGTCAATCCTCCAAAAATCCTATATAATTCCTTTAAATCAAAGGATCCCTTAGAATTGGTACGGTGTAGCTAGTTGGGGTGAAGATGGGTTTTCCACTGATCGGCCCCCTTCTTGGGCATTAAGTGGTACATAGCTCCTATGTTCAAGAAAAAGAGTGGTACATAGCTCCTAGCCTCCCTAGGACAATGCCGTCACTGGCCTGAGATCACTGGCCTGAGATACTAAACGAGGAACACCACTGTTAGGGAAAATGCTAGCAGTAGCGCGAGAAATAGGGCTAGCAGTAGCATCGGAGCCAGTGCTACTAGTACGGCGCTACAGCTAACCTATAGCAGTAGCGTTGATTTACCCGCGCTACTGCTATACCTACTTAACAGTAGCGTAGGTCCGGCCAGCGCTACTGCTACTTAGTTGTAGCGTAGGTCTCACAGGCGCTAGTGCTACATAGCTGTAGCGCTGGCACCCTGCGCTACTGTTTCATGCTAAAGAGCGCTACTGCTATATTTATGCATTTTTTCTGCTACGTATTTGCGCTGTATTTGTACAGGTTTTATACAGTATTATAACCATATCAGAAACATGCAATATGCTCATCATATCATACGCATAATAGTCTCATCATATCATCACATCATTCAACACAAATCATATTGTCTCATCATAATCACGATATAGCGATACAAGTTAAGTGACATGTCTCGAATACAAGCAACACTGCATGGTCATCACATACACATATCTCATCATCTATATCTAAACAAAGATATAGAAGAGAAGAGCGATCACTATGAGCAAGAGCGCGATAATGTAGTTTTTGAGGTGCCGGTTCTGATCCCTCTCTCGCGCTAGCGTGCACCACCTCAAGTAACTATCTTCCGCTTCGGCTCTGCTATCGAACCCTCTCTGGCTGCCGCCCGAAAACTGGTGCACTTGGGCCTGACACTTAGTCCACTCGTCGTACACTCCTGGAACCTTCCCTACATACACGGTGTAGCACTTCTTCGCCATCGATGATCTATGTACCTGCATCATCACATGAGTCGATAATATGCAACATAATATATAGTTGAGCAACAGAAAGTGACGGAGTTAGCAAAAATAGAAGCAACATATCATAAGCATAAATAACAAAGTTCATCGTACCCAAACTGCCCTAACTAGAGTGATCTTCGCCAGTTGAGGAGGACGGTTTAATTACATCACAAAGTTTCGTCGTGCATAACTCAAAGTTTCGTCATAGAGAAAGTAGTGACTAACCGGACACATTGTCATATACCGTCAATCACTCCAACATGTCCTGCCATCCTTCCAAATCAGGGAGGAAGGACCCAAGCGAAGTGAAATGCTTCAGATTGAGACGCTGAGCGGCTACGCGTGTTCGGACGTCTTCCCGCGACATTTGCCCTTCTTCGTAGAACATCCCTATTTTTTCGAGGACCTCCTTCATGATGACTTGGGCAAGTTCACGTTGGATGTGATAGAACTCAGCTCGGAGTCGATGATCCGGTACATTTCCTAGTTTCTTTGCCCATTGTAGAATATCGGCATCGCCGGATTTAGATGATATGCGAAGGTTCGGGCAATCCCGTTTGTACTCAAGCATGTGGTGGAGGGCATAGAATCCATCACTGAGAGTACCTCTCGGTTGTTGGATGCAGCAGAAGGCGGTCTTATGGCTGAAGGAGGGCACGCGGTTCCTTGTCTTCTTGACCGTGATCTCTCCACCCCGTTGGTCGTAGTTTAAGATAGCACTGTCGAGAATAGCCTTGATGTGGGTGTAATCCTTTTTCTTCATGTTCTTCGACGTCCAAGTAAAGAGCGTGGGAGAATCGGGGGTAAAGAATGATGAGGACGGCGTGCCCCTGATAACCCACAAGTATAGGGGATCGCAGCAGTTTTCGAGGGTAGAGTATTCAACCCAAATTTAAATATTTGACACAAGGGGAGCCAAAGAATATTTGCGAGTATTAGCAGCTGAGTTGTCAATTCAACCACACCTGGAGATTAAATATCTACAACAGACTGATCAGTAGCACAGTAGTATGATAGTTTTGATAGCAGTAGCAACAATAACAGTAACAATAGCAGTGATAGCAATAGTTTTGTAGCAGTTGGAACAGTAGCAGTAACAATAGTAACTTAGCAAGAACAATATGTGGAAAACTCGTAGGCACTGGATCGGTGGACTCGTTGGATGATATTCATCATATAACAGTCATAACCTAGGGCGACACAGAACTAGCTCCAGTTCATAAATGTAATGTAGGCATGTATTCCGTAAATAGTCATACGTGCTTATGGAAAAGAACTTGCATGACATCTTTTGTCCTACCCTCACGTGGCAGCGGGGTCCATAAGGAAACTAAGGGATATTAAGGCCTCCTTTTAATAGAGAACTGGAACAAAGCATTAACACATAGTGAATACATGAACTCCTCAAACTACGGTCATCACCGGAAAGTATCCCGACTATTGTCACTCCGGGGTTTACGTATCATAACACGTAATAGGTGCGTATGACTAGCAAGATCGGATCAAGAACATAGATATAATGGTGATAACATAAACGGTTTAGATCTGAAATCATGGCACTCGGGCCCTAGTGACAAGCATTAAGCATGGCAAAGTCATAGCAACATCAATCTCAGAACATAGTGGATACTAGGGATCAAGCCCTAACAAAACTAACTCGATTACATGATGAATCTCATCCAACTCCTCACCGACCAGCAAGCCTACGAAGGAATTACTCACTCCTAATGGGGAGCATCATGGAATTGGCGATGGAGAAGGGTTGATGATGACGAAGACCGAAGATTCCCCTCTTCGGAGCCCCAAACGGGCTCCAGATCTGGCCTCCCGATGAAGAACAGGAGGTGGCGGCGGCTTCGTATCGTAAAACGCGATGAAACTTTCTCTTCGATTTTTTTCTCCGAAAATAGGATTTTATAGCGCTGGAATTAGGGTCAGTGGGGCCCCGAGGAGGGCAAAATCCACCAGGGCGCGCCTGGAGGGGGTGGCGCGCCCTGGTGTATCCTGCCCAACCAGGGCACCACCTCCGGTGGTTCTTGGCTCCAGTATTTTTTAGTTATTGTAAAATAAATCTCCAAAAAGTTTCGACCAGTTCCGAGAACTTTTATTTCTGCACAAAAAACAACACCATGGTAGTTCTGCTGAAAACAACGTCAGTCCGGGTTAGTTTCATTCAAATCGTGCAAATTAGAGTCCAAAACAAGAGCAAAAGCGTGAGGAAAAGTAGATACGACGGAGACGTATCAACTCCCCCAAGCTTAACCCATTGCTTGTCCTCAAGCAATTCAGTTGACAAACTGAAAGTGATAAAGAAAAACTTTTACGAACTCTTTTGTTCTTGTTTACATATATATGCTTAAGTAGCACCCAGGTTTTCAGCAAAGATTATGACTAACCATGTCAACAATAAATCTTAAAAATTATATTGACTCATATCAATCACATAAGCAACTAGCGAGCAATAATAAAATATCTCAAGCGCCAACACTTTGTCAAAGCAATCGTGATATAATATGACAATAGTGGTATCTCGCTAGCCCTTTCTGAGACCGCAAAACATAAATGCAGAGCACCTCCAAAGTTCAAGCAGTGACTAAACATTGTAATTCATGGTAGAAAAGATCCAGTCATGCTGCACCCAACATTAACTATACACAATGCATGAGGATGACAATAGTGCTCTCAGGTCTGGCGCTTATTTGAGAAGGTGATGACTCAACATAAAAGTAAATAGATAGTCCCTTCGCAGAGGGAAGCAGGGATTAGCAGAGGTGCCCGAGCTCGAAGCTTAAATCAGAGATAAATATAATTTTGGGAGGTACAACCTTCCTGTCAACGTTAAGACCAAGAGTTATCAATATCTTCCATGCTAAACACATTAGCGGCGGTTCCCAAGCGGAAAAAGTAAAGGTTTACTCCCCCTCCACCAACAATCACACTCCACGGCTAGCCGAATCCACGGGTACCGTCCATACCAACAACTTTCCTGGGGGAGTTTTGTTTAATTATTTGTAATTTTTTTTGATTTCGGGACTGGGAATCCCTATTACCGCCCCTCTCGTGCAAGGACGAGTGAATAAACACTCATCATGAGAATAACTCACTTAACATGGAAGATACTGACCGCCCCCTGTCGCTCCATGAGCGGTCCAGGCACATAAAACAGATGTTCGTTTGAATTTTTAGAGGTGGCACTTGCAAATTTACTTGGAACGGCAGGGTAATACCGCATATAGGTAGATATGGTGGACTCATCTGGGATAACTTTGGTTTAAGGATTTTGATGCACAAGCAGTATTCCCGCTTAGTACAGGTGAAGGCCAGCAAATAGATTGAGAAGCGGCCAGCTAGAGAGCGAAAACAGTCATGAACATGCATTATGAATAATAAACATTGACTACTAGCATGAGTAGGATATGGACACCAGGAACATAAATATCATGAAGGCTATGTTGGTTTTGATTCAACTACATGCGTGAACATGTGCCAAGTCAAGCCACTTGAAACATTCAGAGGAGGATACCATATCATCATACCACATCACAATCATTTTAATGCATGTTGACATCCAAGATAAATCATTATCCACTCCTAGCTACTTAAGCATGGCATGAGCAACTATAATCTCTAATTGTTATTGCAAACATGTTTGATCATAATATGCTAAATCATGGGTACTAGGTTAAACATATTTATAAAAAAACAAGTTGAGTTCATACCCACTTTTCCCTGTCACAGTCACTTCATCAAATATCGTCATTATTGCCTTTCACTTGCACGACCGAATGACATGAAAATAATAATGGTGCAAGAGTGTCGTGGACTAAGCTGGAATCTGTAAACATTTTATTCAAGAGGAGAAGACAAAGTAACATGGGCTCTTTGTTAGATTAACAATAATGCATATGAGAGCCACTCAACATTTTCATCGTGGTCTTCTCCTTGGTACGACTCAAATAAAAGGAAAAGAATTTCAGAGAAACACACTGAAATATTTTTGGAGTTTTTGGTTTTTCTTGAAGAAAGCAAAATAAAGAGGGAAAAACAAAAACGAGAAAAACTATTTACACGGGAAAGCTCCCAACAAGTAAAAGAAGAAGCGATAAATCGTTTTGGGTTTTCTCAAAGTTTTTCAAACACACAAGAAGAAAGCGAGAAAATAAATCTACCATGGATAATACAATGAAAAAGTGTGGACACCGACAACTAGAATGAAGTGTGTAAACATGAATATAATGTCGGTGGATATACGTACTCCCCCAAGCTTAGGCTTTTGGCCTAGCTTGGTAATCACCATCCATAATAACCATCCGGTCATAAGTCAAAGTGCGGTGGAGACGGCACCTGAGCGTCCCACTCATGGGGCTCCTCCTCAGCAGCTGCTAGGTTGTTCCGGTAGGCTGTAATGTCCTCTGGCATGATCCTGTATCCGTTCCTGGCAGTAAAATCAAACAGAGCAGGTGCAGGCAACGGGATAACATCACGGGTTTCGACGCTGAATACTAAGTTGTAGCGAATGTTATAAAAAGAATCAGCTGCATCAATAAATTGGTGATCCTGCAACGCCTTGTGATCTAGATAAACTTGGGACAAGGGATAATCATGTAGGTGAATCTGAACATTAAAGTGTCTCGCTAAGCGAGTAGCATAAATACCACCATGTATCTTTCCCTTAGTCCTGTTAAGGTGTAAGCGACGTGCAATAATAGCCCCCATGCTAAAGGTGTGATCATTGTGCAGTGCTGTGACGCCCCCGATCTCTACCGTACGCTAATCAAACATGCAATGCGTACGACCAAGATTAGGGACTCACTGATTGATATCACAACACAACACTAGACACAAATTAAAGTCATACAACTCCATATTACAAGCCAGGGGCCTCGAGGGCTCGAATACAAAGCTCGACAAAGCACGAGTCAGCGGAAGCAAATAATATCTGAGTACAGACATAACTTAGAAAAGTTTTGCCTTAAGAAGGCTAACACAAACATAAGCAGCGTATCGAAAGAGGCGAGGCCTCCTACCTGGGAACCTCCTAACTACTCCTGAGTGTCGGGGGCAGCCTACACGTAGTAGTAGGCTCCAGCGGTGGTGTAGTAGTCGTCTCCGGCGTACTCCATCTCCTGGGCTCCATCGTCTGAACGCAGAATCGTATCGAGGGGGAAAGAGAAAGCAAAGCAGCGGTGAGTACTCATCCAAAGTACTCGCAAGACTGACATCAGAACTATGCTAAGTATGCATCAGTATCAAGGGATGGGGTTATATCTGGGCTGACTGCAGAAAGCAAGAATAGGGGGGAAGGCCTAGTCCTATCGAAGACTAGCATCTTTAGCATCTTGCAGCATTAGAAGAGAGTAGACTGGTATCTCATATATAGTCATATTATTGTAGCAATTTTATTAAGTAATCACGCCCAGAGATCCTTCCTCGACTCCCTGCGAGGAAGCAATCTCGGAGCCACAATTCATTTCAAAATAAATCACAATTATAGTTGTATAAGGTCAAGGTACAACTCCAAGTCGTCCTGTTACCGTGGACACGGCTATTCGAATAGATTAATCATCCCTGCAGGGGTGCACCGCATCTCCAACACGCCTGATCACCTCCGGCTGGACACACTTTCCTGGGTCATGCCCGGCCTCGGGATAGCAGCACGTCGTCGCCCCACCTAGACTCAACGAAGAGGCCAGCCCGCCGGTCTAAATCCTATGCGCGCAGGGGTCATGGGCCCAATCACCTTTTGCACACCTGCACGATGCGAGGGTGGCCGGAAGCAGACCTAGCACACTCCAGTCCAAGAGCTGTACCGTCCAGTCCAATCCGGCGCGCGCCGCTCCATTGCTGACGTCCGAAGAGCTTCGGCTGATACAACGACGCTGAGTGCCCATAACTTTCCCACGTGATGGTTTGGTGCGCAATAAGGCCAACGACCAACTCAGATCAAATACCCAACCCATTAGCATTTTATTAATGCGGGGCAAACGCGACCCATGAAGTGCGGTCCATCGCCCCGTCTCGAGGATGTGTGGCAAAGGCCTCTCTCGCCAGTCCACGCCTCATCATCATCAAACCGTGGGTACCCCTCAGGGCCAACCCATCACCAACATGTTTCAGTAACCCGGTCATAGTAACTGTGTGTATAAAACATTAAGACGGAACCTGAGGAATCACCCTCAAGGGGCCCCGCTCGATGAAACCGTCAAGGTGGACTTAGAGGAATCACCCTCGAGAGTCCCACACTTGAGGGGTTGCACGACAGGGTCATCGTCGGGAGTGGTGAAGGAGGAATCACCCTCGATAACCACGACCGACTAGCTGCACTACAGAGCTAGCATCATGAGTACTTCACGAGGTGTCACCCTCGGTACTCGATAGTAGCGCTGCAGAGTCGTACAACTAAGGGGGGGGTGCGGTGATGTGAGGGGCCTGGCTTGTCGGTCGATTGACCGAGTCTTCGAGTCGTCGATGAAGAAGCAGGGGCAACTGGGACTAAGGGGGTCACAGGGGATTCACTGATCAACCTATACTAAGCAGTTGGTATGATTGCAGGTAAAGTAACAGTTTATCAAAAACAGGCTATGCATCAGAATAGGAGCTAGCTAATACAGTAGCAAAATCTAATGCAAGAATAGGAGGGAAAGGAATAGGCGATATCAGAATGCTCAAGGGGGGTTTGCTTGCCTTGCTGCTCTGCGGCAAAAGCAGGGTCGTCAACAGTATAGTCGGTCTCTGGAGCTGCGTCGATCTCGGGGTCTATCGAAAGAAGAGGGGGAAGAAACAATAAATAAAAGCAAACAGATGCAACACAGATGCATGATATCAGGACCGGTTTTCCAGGATATTAATTCCAAGTAAATGGCCCTTGTGCTCACCAGCCCCAGGATTACTGTTAGCTGATGAGACACAATCTTGATACAGAAGTTCCAAGCAAAATACAAAAATATGTAGTACAAGACCATTCTGGTCTATGAGTACAACAAAAGGTTTCCAGTGGTTGATGGCGGAAGCGGTTTGCGGATCATCAGCGTCTATGGGACTCCATTTCCCATAGGAACAGCTGACCTGGATAACTCCTATCTTCGCGAGGCTGCTATCATCGTTGCCTAGGTTCCGGGGCTGTCCTCAAAGCGCTCCTCTCCAAGCAATAAATCTGGCCAAGACAATAGCCAGGGACAAGCCAGTGAGTACTTTGAATGTACTCGCAAACATCATGAAAACAGGTATAATATAACAGATGATAATCACGCACTGAAGTAATCCATGATCACTTAGTCAGTCACCAAATAAAATTCATGACGCAAGGCTTATAAGGAAAATAAATAATATGCGTGCCACAATCGGGCGTCTGAGCGACACCACTTAAAGGGCTTATAAAGAAAATAAATAACAAGAATGCCACAGTCGGGCGTCTGAGCGACACCACATAAAGGGCTTATAGAGAAAATAAATAACAAGCATTCCACAGTCGGGCGTTTGAGTGACACCACATAAAGGGCTTATAAAGAAAATAAATAACAAGCATGCCACAGTCGGGCGTCTGAGCGACACCTCATAAAGGGCTTATAAAGAAAATAAATAACAAGCATGCCACAGTCGGGCGTCTCAGCGACACCTCATAAAGGGCTTATAAAGAAAATAAATAACAAGCATGCCACAGTCGGGCGTCTGAGCGACACCTCATAAAGGGCTTATATAAGAATAATCACAGTGAATATCTAGGAGGTAGAACCGTCCCAGGGATACTCACTAATTCAAATAATATAAATGGTTAGTCCACAATAATAATAGTCATAATCATCATATGTCACATGTCATGATCAATGTTCTGGTTTAGAAGTTTTTCCTCCGAAGACCGACACTACGACCGACACTTGACCCATCCCAGACTGTAGTCCTTAACCGCGGACACGGCTATTCGAATAGATATAAACTCTGCAGAGGGTGTACTCTTTACCCACGAGTAACGGATTCCTTTAGCCCACCGGGACTAATTCCGCTTACGGTCTTTTAGTTGAAAACACACCTGACCCGCACACACCAGCTTAACTTACCGATGCCTGGAATCACCCACGACACCTGTCAAGCAAAACTCTAAGTGGGGAGGCTACAACCTCGATTAGCATGGGATCAAATTTATACCGCGCGCTACTAAGGGGTGCCCCCCTCTCGGTCCCAACCGGAAACACCCATGCCCCCGGACCAGGTGGCACGCCTACCGGATGCACCCGGTATCTTCCACCATGGCCTCTTTGTACGGTGTGTGCCAAGAAAGGGGTTGACAACTTACTGAACCGTACCCTGCCTGCGGCAGGGACAAGTGGTAGTACGAAACAAGCATGGGGGTTACTGGAACAAGACTCGATCTATGGTCGACTCAGGAGGCTTATGTGTTTCCTGCATGATTAGCATAACAAATATGTTCCACATCAATAGACAGAATCACCACTCGTTATACCTCACCATGCCCTACTGATCATACTCGCTCCAACGAAATATCAGTACCAAGTTCATGTCTACCCAAGACAGAGGCTTCTCCGGATTCCTTCCGGTAGGCATGAAAGGCATACGAGGGTGGATACTGTCACAAGTATATCAATTCCAACAGCAAGGAATCTTCATCATGCACTCATGAGCATGATCATATCATCACATAAAATAACGAATACTTCGTGTCAAGGTGGTGTTGTAATCGCTTCAAACAACACACACAAATATTATGCCAGGGTTCAGAATGCTTGCCTTAAAGTTGCGGAGAGGTAGGGTGCATCACAAAACTTTCGAAAGTTTTCTTCTCTCTCCAAATTCCTATTTTGAAAATACTTCGGTTTAACACACACTTCAAAACAGTACAAAAAGTTGTCTTAAATATTTTTCAAATAAATATGAAAATAAACTAGATGAAAATTGCGAAGTAACAGAAAAAGAATCAAGTCAAATGGGGTTTTATTTTAAAAGATATGACCAGTCAAACTTGTGGTCAAAGTCTGTTTTTTTAATAAATCAGAAAAGGAAAACGTCTCAGACAGGAATACGTTTTCGGCAGAGAGAAGGCGTACCCGACGCTTTACACCTCCACTTAAGGGCCAGTTCTTTTGCTGGCTTCTAGAATAAGCTGAAATAAGCTGCCCCTTACCCAGCTTATTCCAGAAGCCCAACAAAAAATATTTTTTTAGAAGCCTACTAATTAAGACTTGACTAGTAGGCTTCTAAAAAAATATTTTTAGTTGGGCTTCTAGAATAAGCTGGGTAGGGGGCAGCTTATTCTGGAAGCCCAAAAAAGCTACCAAAAGAACTGGCCCTAAGTCAGCTTGCGGCGGTGCAGGGTCGCTGACAGGAGGGGCCCGCGCTGTCAGGTTCGTCCTCAACCTCACGCGCGCGTCTGGACAGAAGCAGAGGCTGGTTCCGACGACGATTGCCGGCGACATAGGCCACCATTCGATGCGCCCTTGATATGGGGATGATCGGGAGGAAGCACTGCATCCATTTGCGGTGGCTAGGAGCGCGGGGGAGCTAGAGGTTGAGCAGACCCTCATCCATGGCGGAAGGGGCTTCGGGCCTCGAGGAATTTCCTCCTACGGTGGTTGTAGGTGGAAAGAGGGAATGGGAACGGGTCCTCTGTATCTCAGGGACTTGGTTGGAAAGCATCATGCGAGGAGAAAGGCACTAGGGGCTCCGGATTTGACCACGACGGTGGCGGCTGAATCCTGACCGGAGGCGGGGAAGACGGCCTTCCTCCGTCGATTGCTGGCTACGGGGGCTCTAGAGGGATGGCATGAGGTCGCCTGAGGTTCGGGTTGAGCTCGGGGTCTCCTTAAATAGGCGAGCAAAGGTCGGTTCGGAGGCGGTCGCGGATAAGAACGCCGGCCGACCGTTCCTGCGGTTGCAGGGCGACGAGGCGCTAGGCGGCGAGATTGGTCAGCGCGAGCGGATAGGCTCGAGCTGTTCCAAGGGCAGCTGGCGGCCGAGGGGAGGCTGGACGGCGCCGGCCATGGCAGAGACGGGCGGGATGGCAGTGGCGGCTAGCGGTGGCGGCGCTGAGCTACAGCAGGTGCAGGGGCTCTGGACGAGATAGGCGGACGAACCTCTGTGCGCAGGGACGGACCAGGACGCGGGGGAGGCGGCAACTGGTCGCGGCGACTCTGGCGCACGCACGTGCAAAACGCGCGCCCTGCTCGCGCTCTGGACATGCACGTGAGGTGCTCGACGAAATGCCAATGCTGGCCAGGAGGTTTGGGCTGAGTTACCAATTAGCAGGGTGGCTGGTTTGGTAGCTATAGCTCTATTGGACAAGCTGGTTTGGGCAGAAGAGCAAGCCCATAATACAATCTTATAACTATGCCAAATCTGACCAGACCCACAAGGTGTTTGAGAAAATGCCAAGGACACCTAGAATATTCTTCTGGCCACCAAACTTTCCAGATCAGAGTCTCTTTAGATGATAAAGAGGATGGCAAGGTTAGTTTGAGAAAAAAGAGAAACTTGTTAGTGCAATTTTTTGAGAAAACCCAATCTGGACAGAAAATGCAAGCCATTATTGCATGTGTTTAAAATCTACTAATGGTTCTGATCTCCTGGACTTAAGAGTTTGGTAGCAAGTACTAATAGCAGGAAAAAATCCCAAGATTACTAGAGTAAAATAAAATAGGGTGACAGTACAAGTTACCAAACTGGACCAGAATACAAATGTGGATGGTTTGCTCAACTTTTCCAAAGAAGACAAATGAATTTTTGCATAAGAATGAATTATATACTTCTACTAACATCTCCAAATTTTTATGGAATTTTTAAAGAAATATATACATAGGTTGTAGTGCAAACCACAAACTGAACCAGATTTGAAAACTTGAGGTAAGGCTCAAAATCTCCAAAGGACTAAGAGAGGTTTTTGCATAAAAGTGATGTAGGAACATCACATGTCTTCTACAAATTTTTGTAGAATTTTTAAGTGAAGTTACCAAATGGTTGTAGTGCAAAAAGGGGCTCTAAAAATTATGAGAAACCATTTTAAAAGGAATAAAGCTTAGGAGAATAATTGTAGGAATATTTCCACTGATCATATATAATGAAAATGAAATGCTCTTGAGTAGGTACTCAAGTCCAAAAACATTTTAGAAAAGTTTTTACTAGGAGGGAAAACTCCACAACTCAGAAGAAAGGAGTGATCCTGAAATGTGAAGATGATCCAGAAAATAGAAATTTAATTTCCTGGCAAAATTTTAATTAATAAATATGGTCAAATTTTTGGGGTGTTACAACACTACCCCCCTTAAGAAAAATCTCGTCCTCGAGATTTGCTAAGAACGGTCTCAAAAATATTACTCCTACTATCAAACAATAAGAATCTGAAAATCAAAGATCCTGCTCACGCGATATGATGTGGTTACAGTGAGAAGGCAAATAATTGGTGAACTACAGTGTGGAATACTGGCGCTGCGTGAATTTAAATTTATGTCACGGAGAAATGTTTGTTGCAATTGCTCAAGGAAAAAAAAAACACCTCGGGATTTACTGCGAGAGAAAGCAGTTGATCAAAAATCACAGCATTAAAAATTTACTCACATTCAATTAAAACCAAACAATACATTCATAGCACAAACTTAGGATACAACGCGTAAGCTGCAACACATAAATAAATGCTAGGATAACAAACATAGTAGTGGCGTCTACAACGTAAACGGAAAATAGGCGGGGTCCTGACAGAATGTTTCCGGCACTGGGGCACATTCTTCTTCTACCGGAGGAAGCGGATTTACTAGCCGAAGAACGCGCCTTTCCTGGTCTGGCCTCAGTGGTCTGCCAATGGCGATCTGAGGATTCAAATCAGCGAGGCTCTGGAGATAACCCATTACTCGCTGGGTCAAGCGCTCTTGCGCGATGACATACTGAGCAAGGTTGGCCAGTACCGGGTCCCTTTCAATTCGCCCACCGGGAAAAGATGCTACTTCTCCGGGTGCTGCACGACTTGGGAAGTAATAATACCCCCTTTCGCTGGCATAGGGTACCGCGAATCGAAGGCGAGCAAGCACTTCGTACGCAGCAGCTTTTATGGCCATTTGCGGAGTCGGCATAGATTTCCCCACGAAGGAGACTTCCGTTGGGTCTTGGTTCGGGTTTGCGGGAGGGATGTGCACTACTGCCCAATATTTCGAGGCGGTTGGGGTGATCCTCGTTTTGAGCAGCTCGTACTGGGGTGGATGGGTAGAACTCATGGTACTGCAGGTAAAGTCCCACAGTATTTTAACAAAACTACCTGGGGTTGCATCTGGAGTTCTCAGATGAATGCTAGGGCTCGGCATGGCAAAAATGGCTGTGAGAGCTGTGCACAAAGTGAGGGATGCTTGGTAAGGTCGCGGAGTGGCCTCTTATATAGCATCAAGGCTGGGTTACCGATTGCGGTGTGGGGGCAAACTAGTTTGTCGGTTCTGCTCTATGGGGGTCGGGGTCAAAGCCACAGATATACATATTTCACAAAAGTGACATATTACTGTGGGTGTTGTCTGGGGTGGTTTTCGGTAGCTACGCCCGGAATTTAATAAGCAACCGAATGCCTACTCATGCGTGGCTACTATTCAAAACAAAGGCACACAAGCAGTCTACATTCATTCATGGTGATCACAAGGTCACACTATTACATGGTGTAGAACACTAAGACTCGGTACTACTCGAGTGACTTGGTCTACCTCGTTAATATCTAGTCGTGTGTGCCTTGTGGACGTCGAGGCTTCTCCATGGGCCTCACCGTCGGGGTTTGCTGGATGGGGTTGTGGAGCTGCAGGGTCAGGGTAGCGATGATGACCATCGCGGGGGTTGGTGGTCACAATCCCGTTGGAGCGTGTCCCCAAAAGGCGACGAAGTTCCTCCGGGGATACAAATGCATTCCGGTCGGCTGTAGGGGCAGCCCTCAAGTACTCAATCGGCTGTCCGAACAGCACGACTGGGTTGTCGGCGTCGGGCACATCTTCTCCTCTTGCCGGGGCTCGATGGGCAAGTTCTCCACGGGCTGCGATCAGATCAAGAGTGACCTGATCGAACAATGCCTCTAGTGCACTTACATAGCGCACCAGATGCAGCAATGCAGGGTCCGTCTCGTGGTCTCCGTTGGCAACCTGGGGTGGCCTACTATACCCGTCACGGCTGGGGTAGTAGTAGAACGAGCGGCAGTTAACTCTTGGCGACAGGTGCCGGAGTTGAACTATAGCCTCTCGAGCGGCCAGCTGGATGGCTTGTGGCTCAAAGGAAGTTGTCCTTCCGGCGAACCTGTAGGGGCGTTCTGGCGATATACCCCTACCATAGACGTGCACCGTGGCCCAGAATTGGCGGCTCTCACCGCTCATGAGCCCTTGGTACACAACATATTCTGGGGGTTCTTCTAATGCAAAGGCACGACGGGTGAGGTTCGCTAGCACGGTGACAAAACCTCCAAGGTGGGTTGCTGTGGTCTCATTGTGAACAATGGGGCCAGGCATCTTGGCTTGGTTTGGGGCAGAGGCTGTGCTGTGCTGGATTGGGGCTAGCATTCCCTTTTATAGAAAAAGAGGACGGAGTCTTCCTTCGCACGCTTGCGAATGGGACAAATTAAGTGTCGGTCACTGGCGTGTGATTGACAGGCTAGGCTGATAGGTTGGGCACCGACTGCCAAAAGGTGTCGGGGTCACTGTGTGGCTATCGTACACGAGAAGCTTGGCTGGGGTTTAGGTTAAGGTCTGGTGGTTGGGTTAACCTAGGTTTATCGACCTGGCTAAGATAGGATTAGCCAATGGTCAGCCTGGCTCTGATACCAAGGTTGTCAGGACCGGTTTTCCAGGATATTAATTACCAGTAAATGGCCCTTGTGCTCACCAGCCCCAGGATTACTGTTAGCTGATGAGACACAATCTTGATACAGAAGTTCCAAGCAAAATACAAAAATATGTAGTACAAGACCATTCTGGTCTACGAGTACAACAAAAGGTTTCTAGTGGTTGATGGCGGAAGCGGTTTGCGGATCATCAGCGTCTATGGGACTCCATTTCCCACAGGAACAGCTGACCTGGATAACTCCTATCTTCGCGAGGCTGCTATCATCGTTGCCTAGGTTCCGGGGCTGTCCTCAAAGCGCTCCTCTCCAAGCAATAAATCTGGCCAAGACAATAGCCAGGGACAAGCCAGTGAGTACTTTGAATGTACTCGCAAACATCATGAAAACAGGTATAATATAACAGACGATAATCACGCACTGAAGTAATCCATGATCATTTAGTCAGTCACCAAATAAAATTCATGACGCAAGGCTTATAAGGAAAATAAATAATATGCGTGCCACAGTCGGGCGTCTGAGCGACACCACTTAAAGGGCTTATAAAGAAAATAAATAACAAGAATGCCACAGTCGGGCGTCTGAGCGACACCACATAAAGGGCTTATAGAGAAAATAAATAACAAGCATGCCACAGTCGGGCGTCTGAGTGACACCACATAAAGGGCTTATAAAGAAAATAAATAACAAGCATGCCACAGTCGGGCGTCTGAGCGACACCTCATAAAGGGCTTATAAAGAAAATAAATAACAAGCATGCCACAGTCGGGCGTCTGAGCGACACCTCATAAAGGGCTTATAAAGAAAACAAATAACAGGCATGCCACAGTCGGGCGTCTGAGCGACACCTCATAAAGGGCTTATATAAGAATAATCACAGTGAATATCTAGGAGGTAGAACCGTCCCAGGGATACTCACTAATTCAAATAATATAAATGGTTAGTCCACAATAATAATAGTCATAATCATCATATGTCACATGTCATGATCAATGTTCTGGTTTAGAAGTTTTTCCTCCGAAGACCGACACTAAGACCGACACTTGACCCATCCCAGACTGTAGTCCTTAACCGCGGACACGGCTATTCGAATAGATATAAACTCTGCAGAGGGTGTACTCTTTACCCACGAGTAACGGATTCCTTTAGCCCACCGGGACTAATTCCGCTTACGGTCTTTTAGTTGAAAACACACCTGACCCGCACACACCAGCTTAACTTACCGATGCCTGGAATCACCCACGACACCTGTCAAGCAAAACTCTAAGTGGGGAGGCTACAACCTCGATTATCATGCGATCAAATTTATACCGCGCGCTACTAAGGGGTGCCCCCCTCTCGGTTCCAACCGGAAACACCCATGCCCCCGGACCAGGTGGCATGCCTACCGGATGCACCCGGTATCTTCCACCATGGCCTCTCTGTACGGTGTGTGCCAAGAAAGGGGTTGACAACTTACTGAACCGTACCCTGCCTGTGGCAGGGACAAGTGGTAGTACGAAACAAGCATGGGGGTTACTGGAACAAGACTCGATCTATGGTCGACTCAGGAGGCTTATGTGTTTCCTGCATGATTAGCATAACAAATATGTTCCACATCAATAGACAGAATCACCACTCGTTATACCTCACCATGCCCTACTGATCATACTCGCTCCAACGAAATATCAGTACCAAGCTCATGTCTACCCAAGACAGAGGCTTCTCCGGATTCCTTCCGGTAGGCATGAAAGGCATACGAGGGTGGATACTGTCACAAGTATATCAATTCCAACAGCAAGGAATCTTCATCATGCACTCATGAGCATGATCATATCATCACATAAAATAACGAATACTTCGTGTCAAGGTGGTGTTGTAATCGCTTCAAACAACACACACAAATATTATGCCAGGGTTCAGAATGCTTGCCTTAAAGTTGCGGAGAGGTAGGGTGCATCACAAAACTTTCGAAAGTTTTCTTCTCTCTCCAAATTCCTATTTTGAAAATACTTCGGTTTAACACACACTTCAAAACAGTACAAAAAGTTGTCTTAAATATTTTTCAAATAAATATTAAAATAAACTAGATGAAAATTGAGAAGTAACAGAAAAAGAATCAAGTCAAATGGGGTTTTATTTTAAAAGATATGACCAGTCAAACTTGTGGTCAAAGTCTGTTTTTTTAATAAATCAGAAAAGGAAAACGTCTCAGACAGGAATACATTTCCGGCAGAGAGAAGGCGTACCCGACGCTTTACACCTCCACTTAAGTCAGCTTGCGGCGGTGCAGGGTCGCTGACAGGAGGGGCCCGCGCTGTCAGGTTCGTCCTCAACCTCACGCGCGCGTCTGGACAGAAGCAGAGGCTGGTTCCGGCGACGATTGCCGGCGACATAGGCCACCATTCGATGCGCCCTTGATATGGGGATGATCGGGAGGAAGCACTGCATCCATTTGCGGTTGCTAGGAGCGCGGGGGAGCTCGACGTTGAGCAGACCCTCATCCATGGCGGAAGGGGCTTCGGGCCTCGAGGAATTTCCTCCTACGGTGGTTGTAGGTGGAAAGAGGGAATGGGAACGGGTCCTCTGTATCTCAGGGACTTGGTTGGAAAGCATCATGCGAGGAGAAAGGCACTAGGGGCTCCGGATTTGACCACGACGGTGGCGGCTGAATCCTGACCGGAGGCGGGGAAGACGGCCTTCCTCCGTCGATTGCTGGCTACGGGGGCTCTAGAGGGATGGCATGAGGTCGCCTGAGGTTCGGGTTGAGCTCGGGGTCTCCTTAAATAGGCGAGCAAAGGTCGGTTCGGAGGCGGTCGCGGATAAGAACGCCGGCCGACCGTTCCTGCGGTTGCAGGGCGACGAGGCGCTAGGCGGCGAGGTTGGTCAGCGCGAGCGGATAGGCTCGAGCTGTTCCAAGGGCAGCTGGTGGCCGAGGGGAGGCTGGACGGCGCCGGCCATGGCAGAGACGGGCGGGATGGCAGTGGCGGCTAGCGGTGGCGGCGCTGAGCTACATCAGGTGCAGGGGCTCTGGACGAGATAGGCGGACAAACCTCTGTGCGCAGGGACGGACCAGGACGCGGGGGAGGCGGCAACTGGTCGCGGCGACTCTGGCGCACGCACGTGCAAAACGCGCGCCCTGCTCGCGCTCTGGACATGCACGTGAGGTGCTCGACGAAATGCCAATGCTGGCCAGGAGGTTTGGGCTGAGTTACCAATTAGCAGGGTGGCTGGTTTGGTAGCTATAGCTCTATTGGACAAGCTGGTTTGGGCAGAAGAGCAAGCCCATAATACAATCTTATAACTATGCCAAATCTGACCAGACCCACAAGGTGTTTGAGAAAATGCCAAGGACACCTAGAATATTCTTCTGGCCACCAAACTTTCCAGATCAGAGTCTCTTTAGATGATAAAGAGGATGGCAAGGTTAGTTTGAGAAAAAAGAGAAACTTGTTAGTGCAATTTTTTGAGAAAACCCAATCTGGACAGAAAATGCAAGCCATTATTGCATGTGTTTAAAATCTACTAATGGTTCTGATCTCCTGGACTTAAGAGTTTGGTAGCAAGTACTAATAGCAGGAAAAAATCCCAAGATTACTAGAGTAAAATAAAATAGGGTGACAGTACAAGTTACCAAACTGGACCAGAATACAAATGTGGATGGTTTGCTCAACTTTTCCAAAGAAGACAAATGAATTTTTGCATAAGAATGAATTATATACTTCTACTAACATCTCCAAATTTTTATGGAATTTTTAAAGAAATATATACATAGGTTGTAGTGCAAACCACAAACTGAACCAGATTTGATAACTTGAGGTAAGGCTCAAAATCTCCAAATGACTAAGAGAGGTTTTTGCATAAAAGTGATGTAGGAACATCACATGTCTTCTACAAATTTTTGTAGAATTTTTAAGTGAAGTTACCAAATGGTTGTAGTGCAAAAAGGGGCTCTAAAAATTATGAGAAACCATTTAAAAAGGAATAAAGCTTAGGAGAATAATTGTAGGAATATTTCCACTGATCATATATAATGAAAATGAAATGCTCTTGAGTAGGTACTCAAGTCCAAAAACATTTTAGAAAAGTTTTTACTAGGAGGGAAAACTCCACAACTCAGAAGAAAGGAGTGAACCTGAAATCTGAAGATGATCCAGAAAATAGAAATTTAATTCCCTGGCAAAATTTTAGTTAATAAATATGGTCAAATTTTTGGGGTGTTAGACATGACGTGGTGGTATGCAGTGCTGGTGGCGACCTAATGCAATGTTACACGTTGCAGACGGAGCGGGAATTTAACGGGAAAGTTTTCCCGGTTCCGGACGTCTGTCAGACAGATGAACCGGAGGGGACGGTTCCATGTTCAGGTATTTAGGGGCACCTGACAGGCATGTGGTTAGCATATTCGGATTCGTCTCATTTTTCTGATCATTTTTCATATATAAATTATTTTCATCTGACTTATGGTTTAATTTCTATGATTTTCTAAAGTTTTAATTATTTTCTGGAATTATTTTAATTATTTAAATCCCACATTATCCAGAACAGTGTTAGGTGACGTCAGCATGACGTAGGAATGATGTCAGCAGTCAACTGCGGCTGACCAGAGTCAAACCTGACAGGTGGGACCCACCTGTCAGCCACAACGGGTTTGACAGTGTTTAGATTTAAACTAACAGACTAATTAGTGAGTGGACCCCACTAGTCAGTCACTAATTAGTTACTAATTAATTAACTGATTAATTAATCGTTTTATTTATTATTATTTTTAAACGTTTAACAGGGGTGGGGCCCGCCTGTCAGTGGCACAGGGGGTGCCCAGTCAGCACGTTGACTGGTCAAACCAGTCAACGGGGGGCCCTGGGCCCACTGGCAGTGACCCTGGGGGTGGCCCCAGGTCGGCCACGTCGGCGCGCGGCGCCGGAGAAGCCCCGGCGAGCTCCAGGGACGGCGGAGGGGGTCGGAAATGGCGCTCCGGCCACCATTTCGCGTGCCGCGACTACCTACGAGCAGCTGGTGCCTGCGCGCGTCGACCTGGGCCATCAGCGGCACCAGGGGTGGTGGGTAGGGGCGCCGGCGACGAGCTGTGGCGGCGGTTGCATTCGGGCGAGCACGGGCGCGTGCCTACGGCGATCAAAAGGGGCTACACTACCGCGGGACGTGCTCTACGCGTGCGCGGGAGGCGAATGGGCTCGGTCGCAGGACCAAAAGGTCACTGGACGGTCGCCCGCGACGAGCTCTTACGGCGGTGGGTTCAGGCTTCGACGGCGAGTGGTGCTAGGCACGGCAAAATGGAGAGGAGACGAAGGGGATTCGCGGTGAGGCTCACCTAGCGGCACACGACAGGCCGGCGGCAGCTTAGGAGCAGCAGTGCAGCGGATCGACGGCGGCGAACGGCGGCGACCGAGGTTGGGGAAGAGCATTTAAAATGCCTCCTTTGCACTGTTTTAAATTGCTATGGCCCACCTTAGCTTGATGGTATGTTGTTTTCCCTAACAAATAATAGTTAGGGAATTTTTGCTAAATGATGAACATTTTTGCAGAAATATTTGAGCAACTTCAAATTTCACTTGCCAATTGAATTTGATTTCAAAGTGGAGTTTTAAATGATATTTGAATCAAAGGTGATCAAGCACTGTTTAGCAAAAGATTAGCTTAATCACTTGGCCATTACCGTAGTTTAATTACAATCATCACTGTAGCAAAACCCAGGGTGTCACAACTGTCCCCTACTAAAAATAATTCTCATCCCGAGAATTAAGAAGTAGAAGGAAAGAGCCCGGGGTATTCTGCACGAAGATGATCTTTGCGTTCCCAAGTGGCTTCATCCTCAGAATGATTAGCCCACTGCACTTTGAAGAACTTGGTAACCTTCTGACGAGTCCGACGTTCAGTTTCATCAAGAATGCGGACCGGTTGCTCCTTGTAAGAAAGGTCTTGTTGCAGCTCAAGCATATCATGATCCACTGCTCGGATAGGATCCTTGAAGCAGCGACGGAGCTGTGACACATGGAACACATTGTGAACCTGAGAAAGGTTTGGCGGTAGTTCCAATTGATATGCCACTTTACCACGCCTTTCGAGAACAGTGAAAGGACCAATATAACGAGGAGCCAACTTGCCCTTGATTCCAAGTCGGTGTGTACCTCTCATTGGCGTGACTCGAAGATAAGCCTTTTCGCCAGGTTGATAGACCATATCTTTGTGATGACGGTCATACTGACTCTTCTGACGAGACTGAGCAGCCTTTAGATTTGCATGAATAATGCGGACTTGATCTTCGGTATGTTGGATAATATCCGGACCGATAAGTGTACGTTCCCCAGTTTCTGACCAATTCAGAGGAGTTCGACACTTACGTCCATATAATACTTCAAAAGGAGCCATCTTCAGACTAGCTTGATAGCTATTGTTGTAGGAGAACTCAGCATACGGGGGAGATTCCTCCCATTTCTTGCCGAAAGAAATGACACAAGCTCGAAGCATGTCTTTGAGAATCTGATTGACTCTTTCAACTTGTCCCTGGGATTGAGGGTGAAAAGCGGTGCTGAATGACAAATGAGTTCCCATAGCTTCCTGGAAACTTGCCTAGAATCTTGAAGTGAATAAGCTGCCACGGTCTGAACTGATAACCAGTGGAATACCGTGAAGCGAAACAATTCTGGACATGTAGAGAGTTGCCAGCTGACTAGCAGTGATCGTTCTTTAACGGCTAGAAAATGTGCAACTTTGGACAACCGGTCAATGACGACAAGAATAGCATCATTACCTTTCTGCGACCTGGGAAAACCAGTAATGAAGTCCATTTTCAACATGATCCCATTTCCATTCAGGAATAGAAATAGGTTGCAGAGTTCCAGCAGGCTTTTGATGTTCTGCTTTGATACGACGGCAAACATCACACTCAGCAACATAGCGAGCAATGTCTTGCTTCATGTTAGACGACCAGAATCTTGACGAATGTCTTGGTACATCTTGGTACTACCAGGATGAATAGACAGCAGAGTGTCATGTGCTTCCTTCATGACCTCTTGAGTCATATTATGGTTTTTCTCCTTACTCGGTACCACTAGGCGGTCTTTGAAGTACAAAGCGCCATCTTCAGCTATAGTGAAAGGTGAGGGCTTTCCTTCTGCGAGATCGCGTTTAATCCTCTCGACTTCATTGTCACACTTCTGGATCCACTTGATGATGTCCACAAGATCTGGTTTAGCAACTAGGGTATTAAGAGAACCCTAGGAAACAACATGGAGGTTCATTTTGTAGGACCCTTCAGGAGGGGGAGCGAGATATCCCTGTGGAACAATATGGAGGTTCAGCTTGCGAAATTCTTCTTGAAGAAGGGGGTGAACCTTGTGAACCTGAAGGTGATTGCAGTACGACTTGCGGCTCAAAGCATCAGCCATTACATTAGCCTTGCCTGGGGTATAAGAAATACCCACATTGTAATCTGCTATGCGCTCCATCCATCTCTGTTGACGGAGGTTCAGATCTGGCTGAGTAAACAGATACTTCAGACTTTGGTGGTCGGTGTAGATCTCGCAACGGTTCCCAACAAGGTATTGCCGCCACTCTTTCAGTGCATGAATTACTGCAGCAAGTTCAAGGTCATGAACTGGGTAGTTCTCTTCATGAGGACGCAATTGCCGAGATGCATAAGCAACCACTCTGCGTTCTTGCATCAGGACACAACCCAATCCTTGACGTGAAGCATCACAATAGATGACGAAGTCCTTCCGAGTATCCGGAGGAGCAAGCACTGGAGCAGAGGTCAGCTTGTCCTTAAGTGCCTGAAAGCACTCCTGACATTTTTCTGTCCACTCATATTTAACACCTTTGTGAAGCAAATTGGTTAAGGGCTTTGCAATCTTGGAGAAGTTCTCGACGAATCGACGGCAATAGCTGGCGAGTCCGAGAAAACTTCTGACTTGCTTGACATTCTTCGGGGGAGTCCAGTCAAGAATAGCCTGAACTCGTTCAGGGTTGACCGCAATACCATCCTTGGACATCACATGACCAAGGTAGGTTACTTCGTCCATCCAGAACTCACACTTTGAATACTTAGCATAAAGTTGATGTTCTCGAAGCCTCTCCAGTATAAGACGAAGATGTTCAGCATGCTCTTCCTTATTCTTGGAGAATACCAGAATATCATCCAGGTAAACCACGACAAATTTATCGAGGTAGTCCATAAAAATATAATTCATCAAGCAAGAGAAGGTTGCTGGAGCATTGGTTAAGCCGAAGGACATGACAGTGTACTCGTATGAACCATAGCGAGTAACAAATGCCGTCTTGGGAATATCTTCTTCACGAACTCGGATTTGATGGTAACCCAACCTCAAGTCGAGTTTAGAAAATACTGATGAACCAGCAAGTTGATCATACAGATCGTTGATCCGTGGAAGCGGATATTTGTTTTGAATCGTTGCTTGGTTGATGGGACGGTAATCTTGGACCAATCGATTCGTACCATCTTTCTTCTTGACAAAGAGAGAAGGTGCTCCCCAAGCAGAGGAACTTGGACGAATGAAACCCAGACGAAGCGAATTGTCAATTTCTTGCTTAAGTTCTAGGAGTTCATGTGGTGGCATCTTATACGGACGCTTGGCTATAGGAGTGGTACCAGGTACCAAGTCGATGACAAACTCGACAGCTCTAGCAGGGGGAATCCCTGGGAGTTCTTCCGGAAAAACATCTTGGAAATCCCGAACAACTGGAATGTTTTCAATCCCTTCGAGAGGTGACGTATTCAATGCATTCAGACATATAGTCAGGTTTCAGCATCGAACAGCTTGGAATGACAAGATCGAGTACAACTCATAATCAAGGAAGATTACTAAGAGTTGTCGAATCTCAATGCGTACTCAATTCAGGTATCAGTGTCCTTGATTGTCCAACAACTCAGGACACGAGGGAACTGGAATCAGTGAAATATCATAGTTGATGAGGAGCTCATAAGAAGTTTATATAGCTCCATGATATTTATCAAGATACCAGGGATAATACTCGGAGATAGATCAGCATAGAGATTAGACTAGCGTATTGATCTGTGGAAGACAAGCACTTTAACTTGTCTGAGAATAAAATCAAAGTAGAACAACATGGTCGGGACCACGATTGCATAGGACAAGATCAAAGATACAATATCAAATCATACAATGAATGATTATATGAAAGGAGAAGCTTGTATGATAAGATCAACATCGTTTCCATGGGCATGAACACAAGGTTCAAGGTCGACTCCCACTTCATCAATGCATCACCTTCCATTTACACCTCGCCTTTGATAAAGTTGTAGTTTTGAAAGTTCAACTGTCAAAACATCAGTAGAGTATGGCCACAGAAGCTTCCGGGCTCACACAGATTAGGGAGGGCATTGGTTCAACCCATCGGGGCATCTTAGGAACATATACCACAAACTCCAAGGGTAATTGACACATGCTTGGAAACAGAGCATGGCTGACAAAAGCATAGGATACAACTTACCAGAGGGAGAAGACACAATTTACCAATAGCATCATGTATCAGGGGAAAACCATCACAAGAATTTTGAACGTGAAAGGTGCTATCGGTTAATAACCCAACAATGGGTCTGGCGGTCCACAAAGGACCTGATGTGAGTATCGGTACCCAATCAGAGGGAGAAAGAATGCAGGGTATCACATCATAGAACACCCAAATAATTTGATGCTTAAATAACCAAAGGACATTAAGATTTCCAAATTGGTGTATCGGAAATCGATGCTCCGATCAAATAGAAGTAAGATGAAAGGACTTAGATGGCCAATCAATCAAGGTTGATTTGTCAAGAACCAGCTCATGTTTGGAAAGACGTCTGAGCCGGACGGATAATTTATGATAAAAAACTGATGACTGCGTGCATCCACACACAGGTTGAATCAATAAATTCAAATGAAAATCACAGAGGATTTTAACGGATATTGCTTGACAAATGGAATTAACCATAATGCAAGCAGGTGAGAAAGGTCAAGAGCAAAAGGTTACCGAGGATTTCGGGAGATCGAATAGCAACTCGAAGGACTTGCGAAACCCAAGATAATTGAGGACGAACGAATTCTCGATAAGACAATTCGATGTACCTTGTAACAACAAGTACAACTAGATATGAAAGTATGAGCGACAATTGTATGTAATCATCCATAGGGGGTGGCGGAGGAAGGAAATCGCAAAGGCGATGAACACAAGTTCTCGAGAGAACATCGGAGAGTATCTTCGAAGTCTTCTGATGAATCGAGCCATCATCTGTAATAAAAGGCTCTCCGGGAGGAAGTAGTTACGAGATCCTAGAGTTAGAGTTAATAAAATCTTTAACCCGAAAGAGAAGAGAGATCAGAACCGAGAGTATAGACGAGGAGTAAAAGATCCTAATACCACCCGATTAAGATGTGGGCCCGTAAGCCACACAACTATATTAGTAAAAGTTTTTCAAGTACTAGACTCAACTTCGGCCAAGGAGTTGGAAAGGGGGCTACCTACAGGCAGTCGGCTCTGATACCAACTTGTGACGCCCCCGATCTCGACCGTACGCTAAGTTAGACAAGTTTTGCCTTAAGAAGGCTAGCACAAACATAAGCAGCACAACACTAGACACAAATTAAAGTCATACAGCTCCATATTACAAGCCAGGGGCCTCGAGGGCTCGAATACAAAGCTCGACAAAGCACGAGTCAGCGGAAGCAAATAATATCTGAGTACAGACATAAGTTAGACAAGTTTTGCCTTAAGAAGGCTAGCACAAACATAAGCAGCGGATCGAAAGAGGCGAGGCCTCCTGCCTGGGAACCTCCTAACTACTCCTGAGCGTCGGGGGCAGCCTCCACGTAGTAGTAGGCTCCAGCGGTGGTGTAGTAGTCGTCTCCGGCGTACTCCATCTCCTGGGCTCCATCGTCTGAACGCAGAATCATGTCGAGGGGGAAAGAGAAAGCAAAGCAGCGGTGAGTACTCATCCAAAGTACTCGCAAGACTGATATCAGAACTATGCTAAGTATGCATCAGTATCAAGGGATGGGGTTATATCTGGGCTAACTACAGAAAGCAAGAATAGGGGGGAAGGCCTAGTCCTATCGAAGACTAGCATCTTCAGCATCTTGCAGCATCAGAAGAGAGTAGACTGGTATCTCATATATAGTCATATTATTGTAGCAATTTTATTAAGTAATCATGCCCAGAGATTCTTCCTCGACTCCCTGCGAGGAAGCAATCTCGGAGCCACAATTCATTTCAAAATAAATCACAATTATAGTTGTATAAGGTCAAGGTACAACTCCAAGTCGTCCTGTTACCGTGGACACGGCTATTCGAATAGATTAATCATCCCTGCAGGGGTGCACCGCATCTCCAACACGCCTGATCACCTCCGGTCGGACACACTTTCCTGGGTCATGCCCGGCCTCGGGATAGCAGCACGTCGTCGCCCCACCTAGACTCAACGAAGAGGCCAGCCCGCCGGTCTAAATCCTATGCGCGCAGGGGTCATGGGCCCAATCACCTTTTGCACACCTGCACGATGCGAGGGCGGCCGGAAGCAGACCTAGCACACTCCAGTCCAAGAGCTGTACCGTCCAGTCCAATCCGGCGCGCGCCGCTCCATTGCTGACGTCCGAAGAGCTTCGGCTGATACAACGACGCTGAGTGCCCATAACTTTCCCACGTGATGGTTTGGTGCGCAATAAGGCCAACGACCAACTCAGATCAAATACCCAACCCATTAGCATTTTATTAATGCGGGGCAAACGCGACCCATGAAGTGCGGTCCATCGCCCCGTCTCGAGGATGTGTGGCAAAGGCCTCTCTCGCCAGTCCACGCCTCATCATCATCAAACCGTGGGTACCCCTCAGGGCCGACCCATCACCAACATGTTTCAATAACCCGGTCATAGTAACTGTGTGTATAAAACATTAAGACGGAACCTGAGGAATCACCCTCAAGGGGCCCCGCTCGATGAAACCGTCAAGGTGGACTTAGAGGAATCACCCTCGAGAGTCCCACACTTGAGGGGTTGCACGACAGGGTCATCGTCGGGAGTGGTGAAGGAGGAATCACCCTCGATAACCACGACCGACTAGCTGCACTACAGAGCTAGCATCATGAGTACTTCACGAGGTGTCACCCTCGGTACTCGATAGTAGCGCTGCAAAGTTGTACAACTAAGGGGGGGTGCGGTGATGTGAGGGGCCTGGCTTGTCGGTCGGTTGACCGAGTCTTCGAGTCTTCGAGTCGTCGATGAAGAAGCAGGGGCAACTGGGACTAAGGGGGTCACAGGGGATTCACTGATCAACCTATACTAAGCAGTTGGTATGATTGCAGGTAAAGTAACAGTTTATCAAAAACAGGCTATGCATCAGAATAGGAGCTAGCTAATATAGTAGCAAAATCTAATGCAAGAATAGAAGGGAAAGGAATAGGCGATATCGGAATGCTCAAGGGGAGTTTGCTTGCCTTGCTGCTTTGTGGCAAAAGCAGGGTCGTCAATAGTGTAGTCGGTCTCCGGAGCTGCGTCAGTCTCGGGGTCTATCGAAAGAAGAGGGGGATCAAATTTTTGGGGTGTTACACATGACGTGGTGGTATGCAGTGCTGGTGGCGACCTAATGCAATGTTACAAGTTGCAGACGGAGCGGGAATTTAACGGGAAAGTTTTCCCGGTTCCGGACGTCTGTCAGACAGATGAACCGGAGGGGACGGTTCCATGTTCAGGTATTTAGGGGCACCTGACAGGCATGTGGTTAGCATATTCGGATTCGTCTCATTTTTCTGATCATTTTTCATATATAAATTATTTTCATCCGACTTACGGTTTAATTTCTATGATTTTCTAAAGTTTTAATTATTTTCTAGAATTATTTTAATTATTTAAATCCCACATTATCCAGAACAGTGTTAGGTGACGTCAGCATGACGTCGGAATGATGTCAGCAGTCAACTGCGGCTGACCAGAGTCGAACCTGACAGGTGGGACCCACCTGTCAGCCACAGTGGGTTTGACAGTGTTTAGATTTAAACTAACAGACTAATTAGTGAGTGGACCCCACTAGTCAGTCACTAATTAGTTACTAATTAATTAACTGATTAATTAATCGTTTTATTTATTATTATTTTTAAACGTTTAACAGGGGTGGGGCCCGCCTGTCAGTGGCACAGGGGGTGCCCAGTCAGCACGTTGACTGGTCAAACCAGTCAACGGGGGCCCCTGGGCCCACTGGCAGTGACCCTGGGGGTGGCCCCAGGTCGGCCACGTCGGCGCGCGGCGCCGGAGAAGCTCCGGCGAGCTCCAGGGACGGCGGAGGGGGTCGGAAATGGCGCTCCGGCCACCATTTCGCGCGCCGCGACTACCTACGAGCAGCTGGTGCCTGCGCGCGTCGACCTGGGCCATCAGCGGCACCAGGGGTGGTGGGTAGGGGCGCCGGCGACGAGCCGTGGCGGCGGTTGCGTTCGGGCGAGCACGGGCGCGTGCCTACGGCGATCAAAAGGGGCTACACTACCGCGGGACGTGCTCTACGCGTGCGCGGGAGGCGAATGGGCTCGGTCGCAAGACCAAAAGGTCACTGGACGGTCGCCGGCGACGAGCTCTTACGACGGTGGGTTCGGGCTTCGACGGCGAGTGGTGCTAGGCACAGCAAAATGGAGAGGAGACGGAGGGGATTCGCGGTGAGGCTCACCTAGCGGCACACGACAGGCCGGCGGCAGCTTAGGAGCAGCAGTGCAGCGGATCGACGGCGGCGAACGGCGGCGACCGAGGTTGAGGAAGAGCTCGATTCGCCCGCTGTAGTGGTGTAGAGCTCGGGAGGTGGCGCGCAGGCGACGTAACCGAGCGAGGCGGAGACGACGGGCATGGCGGAGACGCGAACGGACGCCGGTGGCCACGGATTTGGCCGGCGTGCGGCGTCGGTTGCGCCCGAATAGAGAGGAAGGAGGGAGCGGGCACGAGCGTGGGAGGAGAGGGCGGCGAATGGAGGAGGCGTCCAGGGGAGAAGGCCCAGGGCGCCCTTATCCCCTCGCCCCACCTGCTCCGGTGCCGTGGCGGCCAACGGCCGGAGCCGCGCGCGTCTAGCCACGCCGGCGACGACAGCGAGGCGGGAGCAGGTGGACGAACCGGTAAGTGGGCTGGGCCGGCTCGGGCTGCGACAGGTAAGTGGCCTTCTGCCCTTTTTCTTTTGTTTCTTTTCTGTTTTCTTTTCTCCAGAGAGCAAAACAATTATTTGAGCCACCATTTCATTTTGCAAAAATGTGGGAATTGGCCCAACAATTATGTTGCAATATATGGCAGTGACAGAAAAAGTCTGGGGCCCAATTGACTTTATTTGAATTTTTCTACAAATGGAAGAGCATTTAAAATGCCTCCTTTGCACTGTTTTAAATTGCTATGGCCCACCTTAGCTTGATGGTATGTTGTTTTCCCTAACAAATGATAGTTAGGGAATTTTTGCTAAATGATGAACATTTTTGCAGAAATATTTGAGCAACTTCAAATTTCACTTGCCAATTGAATTTGATTTCAAAGTGGAGTTTTAAATGATATTTGAATCAAAGGTGATCAAGCACTGTTTAGCAAAAAATTAGCTTAATCACTTGGCCATTACTGTAGCTTAATTACAATAATCACTGTAGCAAAACCCAGGGTGTCACAAGTGCACGGCGTAAAATGGCGAAGTCGGGAGCACTGAGTGCACCAACCTTCTCCCTAGCGGTTAAACACTTCGCGATGAACAAAGCAAAGTAATGCACCCAAGGAAACTGCAAACTGGTAGCAGTGGCATTTGACACGCCTCTTTCATCACCCATTGTTAAAGTGAGGAGAAAGTCCTCAAACCCCCTTGGTCTAGGCTCTCTTAATTCCCCATCAGAAGGGATCAAGCATATGTCACAAAAGTCCGTGAGCGGTATCTTGTGAGTTTCAGCATATAGCTTAAACTGCACGTCAAGAGGATTATTCCTACTCGGAAAATGAAAACTTTGCACAAAGGAATTTGTAAGGATGTGGTGTTGGTCACCCTTAGCTACGAGAAAATCGGCCAGTCTAGCATTTGCAACGAATTGGGCAAACTCTTGATGGAACCCGGCCTCCTCCATGAAGGCATCATGCATCCATTCGCACGGCCGCACCTCCACCGTTCTCGGAGTGTGGAGGTCATTGTCCGATGATTCCCCAATGACTCCTTTAGCATTCTTCTTGGAGGAAAACTTCCTAAAGAAATCCATCTTATTCCTATAATTAAAATTCTGAAAATTTTAGTCTACAAAAATTTTGTCAACAAAACTTCGTAAGATTGATAGCAACTACTCCCAAGAGTGCATAGAGGCCATACTAAGCATTCAAACTACTTAGAACTCTAAGAATTCAACATGCAAGCCCATCTACAACAGCACCAAGAGTAGCTAATTATTCTAAAAATAACCCACTAAATCAAAAACTAATTGGAGCAATGGAGGAGTCACATACCAAGTAGCAATCCCCCAAAACAGTTTCGGAAACGGGGCTTCAAGCAAAGAGATCGAAATTCACGGGTTTGAGAGCAAGAACACGGGAATGAGAGCTATGGTGATTTTTTCTGGAGGTAGGGGATGACATGGGCTAAAGAAGTAAGTGAGGGGACCCATGTGGGGGCCACAACCCACCAGGGCACGCCAGGGGTTGCTGGCGCGTCCTGGTGCCTTGTGGGTACTAGGTGCATCCCGCCTCTAATGTTATATGCACCAGAAATTCAGAAATATTCACACAAAAATCGTATCAAATTTTCAGGACATTCTGAGAACTTTTATTTTTGGGTCATTTTTTTATTGCACGGAGAAAACAGGAAACAGGAAAAACATGGCATTTTATTTTATTTGACTAAGTATAATAGAAAACAAAAGGTGGGAGCAGAAGGGTGTGCCTACTAGATTCATCAACTTCATACCTCTCAAAAATGATCCATTAATAAGGTTGATCAAGTCTTATTAACAACCACTTCCGATTAGCATGAAACCGAAGAACTTTCGTAAAACACTAGGTTACCTCAATGGGGATGTGCATATCCCCAACAATAAGTATGTCATATTTCTTTTTGGTAGTAGGTAGAGGTAATTGAAAACATCCAATAGTGAGTGTCGGAGATTCTTCAATAACATTTATACCATTCACTTGGAATTGTTTCTTCAGAAAGTGCACCGTATGCTCATTACCATTGATATGAAAAATGACTTTGCTTTTATTGCAATCAATAACAGCCCCTGCAGTATTCAAAAAGGGTCTACCAAGGATAATCGACATGTTGTCGTCCTCGGGTATCTCAAGAATAACAAAGTCCGTTAAGATAGTAACCTTTGCAACAACAACAGGCACATCCTCACAAATACCGATAGTTATGGCAGTTGATTTGTCAGCCATTTGCAATGATATTTCAGTAGGTGTGAGTTTATTCAAATCAAGTATTTTATATAAGGAGAAAGGCATAACACTAACACCAGCTCCCAAATCACACAAAGCAGTTTTGACATAGTTTCTTTTAATGCAGCAAGGTATAGTTGGTATTCCAGGGTCTCCAAGTTTTTTAGGTACTCCATCTTTAAAAGAATAATTAGCAAGCATGGTGGAGATTTCAGCTTCAGGTATCTTTCTTTTATTAGTGATGATGTCTTTCATGTATTTTGCATAAGGGGCCAACTTTTGGATATCGGTTAAGCGGGTACGCAAAAAGACTGGCCTAATCATTTCAGCAAAGCGTTCAAATTCTTCATCATCCTTTTTCTTAGATGGTTTAGGTAGAAAGGGCATGGGTTTCTGAACCCATGGCTCTCTTTCTTTACCATGTTTTCTAGCCACAAAGTCTCTTTTATCATATCGTTTATTTTTAGGTTGTGGGTTATCAAGATCAACAGCAGGGTCAATTTCAACATCATTATCTGGTTCTTTATTATTGTTTGGTTGAGTATCTTCATGAACATCGCCATTATCATTTTCATTATCACTAGGTGAATGTTCATTATTAGATTGGGTTTCAGCATTAGAAATAGAGACATCATTATCTTTAGGGAGTTTTTGTATCTCAGGTTCACTAAAGGTATGCAAAGTCCTATCATTTTTCTTTTTCTTTTTCTTTTTAGAAGGACTAGGTGCATCAGCATTAATTCTCTGAGAATCTTGTTTAATTCTTTTAGGATGACCTTCAGGATAAAGAGGTTCTTCGGTCATTCTACCTCCTCTAGTTACTACTCTAGCAGCAAACTCATTCATATTATTATTCATTTCATCGAGCAATTCTTTTTGAGATTTAGCAACTTGTTTTAACTGGGTTTGAACCATAGAGGCATGTTTTCCTACACCTCTAACATCATTACTGATTCTAAATAACAAGTCACTCAAGCGAGCAAACATATCAGAATTATATTTCAATTGTTTTCAGAACATTTGCATTGAAGTGATCTTGTTTTCTAATGTAGTTATCAAACTCATATAAGCACTGACTAGGATGTTTATTGTAAGGGATATCACTTTCATCAAACTTCAATAAAGAATTTACCTCTACCACCTATGGAGGTGGTGGTGTGTCAAGGCCATGTATTTCTTCAATAGGTGGTAAATTCTTAACATCCTCAGCTTTACTACCTTTTTCCTTCATACATTTCTTTGCCTCTTGCATATCTCCAGGACGGAGAAATAAGATACCCCTCTTCTTCGGAGTGGGCTTAAGTGGTGGTTCAGGAAGATTCCAATCATCATAATTCTTCAATATATTATTCAATAGTTCCTCAGCTTGTTCAACAGTTCGTTCCCTGAAAACACAACCAACACAACTATCTAGGAAGTCCCTAGAAGCATCAGTTACTCCATTATAGAAGATATCAAGTATTTCATTTTTCTTAAGAGGGTGATCAGGCAAAGCATTAAGCAATTGGAGAAGCCTCCCCCAAGCTTGTGGGAGACTCTCTTCTTCAATTTGCACAAAGCTAAATATTTCTTGTAAGGCAGCTTGTTTCTTATGAGCGGGAAAATATTTTTCAGAGAAGTAGTAAATCATATCCTGGGGACTACGCACACAACCAGGAGCAAGAGTATTGTACCATATCTTAGCATCACCCTTTAATGAGAACGGAAATAATTTGAGAATATAGTAGTAGCGAATCTTCTCATCATGAGCAAAGAGGGTGGATATATCATTCAGCTTAGTAAGATGTGCCACTACAGTTTCAGTTTCATAGCCATGGAAAGGATCAGATTCAACCAAAGTAATTAACTCTGGGTTGACAGATAATTCATAATCCTTATCGGTAACAAAGATAGGTGAAGTAGCAAACTTAGGATCACATTTCATTCTAGCATTCAAAGTCTTTTCCTTATACTTGCGCAGCAATTTCTTAAGATCATCTCTATCCTTACAAGAAAGGATTTCTCTATCTATCTCTCCATCCAAAACATAACCTTCAGGTATCTTAGGCATTTCAAATCTAGGAGAGCCAGGTCTAATAGATGTTTCATAGTCATCAGTTTCAAAGGCTTCATCAGTTTCAGTAGTTTCATCAGTTTCAATAATTTCATTCTCTTTAGCTCTAGCAATTTGTTCATCAAGAAATTCATCTAGTGGCATATTATCATCAAGCATGGTACTAGCATCATCATAAGCATCATTCATAGCAGAAGTAGCATCATCAATAACTTGCGACATATCAGGATTACTAGCATGTGGTGGTGTTGCAAACTTACTCATAATAGAAGGTGAATCAAGTGCAGAGCTAGATGGCAGTTCCTTACCTCCCCTTGTCTTAGAGGGAAAAAATCTTAGTCTTTGGATCCTTCAGATTCTTCATAGTGATCAATTGATATAAATCCCAAGTGACTCAACAAATATAGCTATGCTCCCCAGCAACGGCGCCAGAAAAAGGTCTTGATAACCCACAAGTATAGGGGATCGCATCAGTTTTCGAGGGTAGAGTATTCAACCCAAATTTATAGATTCGACACAAGGGGAGCCAAAGAATATTTGAGAGTATTAGCGGCTGTTGTCAATTCAACCACACCTGGAGATTAAATATCTACAGCAGAGTGATCAGTAGCACAGTAGTATGATAGTTTTGATAGCAGTAGCAGCAGTAGCAGTAACGGTGACAGTGATAGCAATAGTTTTGTAGCAGTTGGAACAGTAGCAGCAGCAATAGTAACTTAGCAAGAACAATCAGTGGAAAACTCGTAGGCACTGGATTGGTGAACTCGTTGGATGATATTCATCATATAACAGTCATAACCTAGGGCGACACAGAACTAGCTCTAGTTCATAAATGTAATGTAGGCATGTATTCTGTAAATAGTTATACGTGCTTATGGAAAAGAACTTGCGTGACATCTTTTGTCCTACCCTCCCGTGGCAGCGGGGTCCATAAGGAAACTAAGGGATATTAAGGCCCCCTTTTAATAGAGAACCGGAACAAAGCATTAACACATAGTGAATACATGAACTCCTCAAACTACGGTCATCACCAGAAAGTATCCCGACTATTGTCACTCCGGGGTTTACGGATCATAACACGTAATAGGTGCGTATGACTGGCAAGATCGGATCAAGAACATAGATATAATGGTGATAACATAAATGGTTCAGATCTGAAATCATGGCACTCGGGCCCTAGTGACAAGCATTAAGCATGGCAAAGTCATAGCAACATCAATCTCAGAACATAGTGGATACTAGGGATCAAGCCCTAACAAAACTAACGCGATTACATGATGAATCTCATCCAACTCCTCACCGACCAGCAAGCCTACGAAGGAATTACTCACTCCCGGTGGGGAGCATCATGGAATTGGCGATGGAGAAGGGTTGATGATGACGAAGACCGAAGATTCCCCTCTTCGGAGCCCCCAAACGGGCTCCAGATCTGGCCTCCCGATGAAGAACAGGAGGTGGCGGCGGCTCCGTATCGTAAAACGCGATGAAACTTTCTCTTCGATTTTTCTTCTCCGAAAATAGGATTTTATAGCGCTGGAATTAGGGTCGATGGGGCCCCGAGGAGGGCACAACTCACCAGGGTGTGCCTGGAGGGGGTGGCGTGCCCTGGTCTATCGTGCCCAACCAGGGCACCCCCTCTGGTGGTTCTTGGCTCCAGTAATTTTTATTTATTGTAAAATAAATCTCCAAAAAGTTTCATCCAGTTCCGAGAACTTTTATTTCTGCACAGAAAACAACATCCTGGTAGTTCTGCTGAAAACAGCATCAGTCCGGGTTAGTTTCATTCAAATCATGCAAATTAGAGTCCAAAACAAGAGCAAAATCATGAGGAAAAGTAGATACGACGTAGACGTATCAGCCCCTCGCTGCGCAAAATAAGAACACCTCAAATTAGCCTCCACGCGTGCAAATGAATGATTGAAATAGAAGGAAGGATATCCGCGGATGACTTACATGGGTTGATAAGGCAGGAGAATCGTCTCCTTGTCCTTATTGGCGACCATGAAATCGGTGATGTAGTTCCTCACATATTCACGGTGCTTTGGGCAGACTGTCAAGAAGCCCTCGTGCATAAAGTACGGGTCATCTTCAATTATCCACCGAGTATAGCCATCCATGAAACCATACATGAGCAGGTGCGCCTTCAAACTGCCACGGTCAAAGGGGTCCAAGATGATGATTAGTTTGCATCTTCTACACGGACATATAACCCCAGTCCGGTTATTTAAATACATGTCGTCCACCGCAGATTGCAACCATCTTTCCACCACCCTTCCACTGACCTTCATGATTGCCTGCGCGGCATAATAAGCAAAAGAATTTTAACCATGCATGCATATAAATTTCGACATGACCTTCCCTAAAAATAGGGCATACAGAGTTTCCCCGAAATTCCCCGAAACGGAAATAAATCAACATTTCGGCAAAACATAAGCAACTCATGTCAAGCACGATCCGACAAACACACATAGGTGGAAACTCATGCCACACTCACATATTCCCACCATCATAGCGCAAACACACATATTTCCATTAATTCTTGCAAAGCACAACTTTTTGCTCGCCTTTCGTCCCGAGAGAGGGGATCAATCGAGCAAACGTATGGTAGATGGCCGGTGCCGCTATCTAGCTAGCAAGGGATCGAAAGAAGTAAGACAAAGATGCATGGTAGATCTAGTTGGAAGGACATGCTCTACCTAACTAGTGGAGAGGGGGGAAAGCTAGCTAGTGAGACAAAAGGCAAGAGTGGGACCGGAAGAGAGAAGGACGAAGAGACAAATAAATTTAAGTGAGGGAAAATAAGCCATTAATGGGGCTCATTAATGGAGAAGATGGTGGATGGGGCATTAATGGGGAGAGAAGAGAGGTAGGAGAAGGAAGAACTAAGTGAGGGAGGTAGAGGAGGGAGAGGGGAAAGGGGAGGGGGAGGGTGGGAGGGAGAAAAGGTGGCTGCTACGCGTAGCAGTAGTGCTGGAGGAGGAAGAGCGCTACTCCTATGAGCCATAGCAGTAGCGCCTGTCGGTGACCTAGCGTTGCTGCTAATTGGGGCCCACATGCTGGCAACGTACAGACATAGCGGTAGCGGTGGGCCACCGACACGCGCTACTGCTACGGCATTAGTAGTAGCGCTGGTTTTAGACAGCCGCTACCACTACAGGTAGCCACTGGTGGTGGCGATGAGACCACTTAGCAGTAGCGCTGGTTTTGTTTCCCGCGGTACTGCTACTTTTCTACTTGTAGCGTTGGTCGATGCCCCGCGCTACTACTACTTAGCAATAGCGCTTTTCCATTATCCAGCGCTACTGCTAAAATCCTATCTATAGGCTTTCTCCTGGTAGTGCACGATTGGGCCTCTCTTACGTTTGAGCTGGCTTGCGATCGCAGGGGATTTATCGGTGGTTCCTATGCTTGGGTCATAGGATTGGGGGTTGTGGATTTGATGGCGTAGCTTTTATTACAAGTCGTGGCATCTGTATTGAAATTACATGCTTTTGTACATTTTAATCATCATTTTTTATACCAATTGCCAGCTCCGTCATGGTAAGTAGTACTCCTTTCGTTTCTTTTTATTCTACATATAACTTTTGTCTGATGACAAAGTATTTCCACTTTGACTAACTTATAGAAAAAATTATGAACATGTACAATACCAAATCTGTACCATTAGATTCTTTATGAAATGTAGTTTCATACTATATATTTTTGGTATTATAGATGTTGATATTTATTAATATAAACTTGGTCAAACTTTGTAAAATTTGACTTGACACAAATCTTATACGCGGAGTAAAAAGCAATGGAGGAAATACTTATGGACGAGCAGTTGACTAACTGAATGAATGTTTATGCACATTTCCTTACATATACGTGCCATCCAAACATGATTACATGCATCTGAATTTACTGGCCTATACTGCACATATAATGCACGTGAACATTCTACATAAGTGTTTGGTCTCGCTCATGTACTCTGACATTGTGCATAAGTGTTTGGTCTCGTCGGTGTGAAGTTTAAAATTATGAACTCGAACATATCGTATGTTGAAGTGCAGTTGCTTCATGATTTGCTTGGATATTATTTTGCGTTTGTTTTGTTGTCTAGCTGTGTCATGAAGGTATTATGTACTACATGTAGAATCTCGGCAAATAGTTTTGTTTCAAAATGGAAAGAAGAAAATAGTTGCTCGGTTAATTAGAAAACCGAACGAAAATCAAATTGTCCAGTTAATAATGATAAACCAGACAAAAACCCATCATTTTTGCTAAGCGACACACATAAGATACTCCACTAACGTCATCATCATCGCTCTTTCCTTAGAGGTGTCATCGCCATCTCTAAACCCTGAGTAAACGACTCTGACTTTTCCTTAGATGATCGTTAAGTCAACCCATACTACAGAGGCCGCGTGGAGCTATATGAAGATCCGTGCTACGACTCGGTCACCTGCGACCAAACATCGCAACTTCAACTTTCATGAGGGACTACGACTGGCGCCATCCTGCTGCCTGTCATCGTACTCCACCATGCCCGAGTACTACAATTTTGACTTCACAGCAACAAACCAGCTGTGGCAATCTCGTGGACACGTCGGAGAAGACGCGACTATCGCAACCATTTCCGTGACTTCGACAACGCTCCTGCATCATTATTGCCATAGAGGCCATGACGCCAACACCGACATCGAGAGCAACCTTGTCTCCCACACTGTGATGAATATAATTGTATCGACAGAGACAATGGAACAAATGATTCGAACAGTTCTTTATTAATGACGAATGAACAATTATATACAATGAAATAGTCGCCTCCGAGGGACGCAATGGTACATAGAGATGCACTTGCAGGAACCGCGGTTGGTGGTAGTGTGCAACCTCACATATGAGAGGGAGCGGGGACTATCCCATAAGAGCATCTATAGCAGATCCCGCAAGCCGTCGTCCTGAATAAATTGTTTACGGTATCCCCTAAAGGATTTTTGCAGGACATCGGGCGTTCCGCAAGAATAGATCCTACATAGCAATCCTTCAAATTTCAAAAAAGTACTCCGCGCTAAAAACAGCTTGTCGGAGTTCATCACACAAACATAACATAGCATAGAGTTCATCACACACATAAGGGAGTTTTAGTTTAACAAACCATAGTTAAACATAAAACGAAATTTAAAAAGTATAGATCTAGTCGATGCCGTCGCGGGGCGAGGGCTCGTCGTCGTGCAGGGTATGATACATGAGCGTGGAGCAGAGTGTGGCCTGTAGGTTGAACTCCTCTGTAGGATCGCAACTATGTCTAGAGGGGGGTGATTAGACTACTTGACCAATTAAAAGTTCTACCTTTTTCCCAATTTTAGTTGTAGGCACATTTTAGCAATAGCAACAAGTCAAGCACACCCTAAGCATGCATGTCTACGAGTATAGCAGCGGAAAGTAATGAGAAGCACATGTAATGGAGATAAGGGTTAGAAGATCAAACACAATTGTAGACACGAAGATTTTTCCCGTGGTTCCGATAGGTGGTGCTATCGTACATCCATGTTTATGGAGTCTTCAACCCACGGAGGGTAATGGTCACGAGAGTCCACGGAGGGCTCCACCCATAAGGGTCCACGAAGTAGCAACCTTGACTATTCCATAACGGCTTCCGTCCACGAAGGACTAGCCTCACTATGGGTAGATCTTCACGAAGTAGGCGATCTCCTTGCCCATACAAACTTCTTGGTTCAACTCCACAACACGAAGTAGGAGGCTCCCAAGCAACACCTAACCAATCTAGGAGGCACCACCCTCCAAAAGGTAATAGGCTTGATAATGATGATGAACTCCTTGCTCTTGTGCTTCAAGATGATAGACTCCTCAACACTCAATCACTCTCTCACAGATTTGGCTTGGTGGAAGATATTGATTGGGTGGAAAGCAACTTGGGGAGGGTAGAAATCAAGATCCATATGGTTGGAGTGGATGATCTTGATCTCAACACAAGTGTAGGTGGTTCTCTCTCAGAAAACTGGATGGGGCAAGTATGGAATAGTTCCGAGTGCTTCTCTTACGAGTGGGATGTGGTGGAGGGGTATATCTAGGCATCTCCAAAAATCCAACCGTTACACCATTATTGAGCAATTCGGTGAAACCGAAGTGAAAACTCGGTTGTACCGATTTGTTCAAAATGTGGCAACTTTCGGAATCTCGGTGAGACCGATATAGAAAACTCGGTGGTACCGAAGTCAGTGGCCGAGGCAGTTTCCAAAACTCAGTGGGACCGAAACACAAAACTCGGAAATTCCGATTTTATGAAAGCGGCCAACAGAATCGTGGTCACTGATTCTCGGTTGCACCGATGTAAACTCGGTTGCACCGAAGAGTGGTTTGTGGCTAGGGGTTTAGACAGAATCTTTGTGGGAGAGCTTGTGGGTGTTTTTGGTGACTAGCACTTGTGCACGTGGAGCAATTTGTTCACCAACAATACCTTACCCCTTTTAATAGTATTGGCTTTCCTATGGATTCAAAGTGATTTCTCACAAAGTAAAATGTAGAGTCTTCCAGCTTGAAGCTTTGCCAATCCATTCCTTGCATCTTGGGGTATCTCCTCACAATCCTTTCGCCAACCCATCTCATCATTGGACTTTTCCTGAAATATACTTAGTGGAACCATGAGTCCAATGACATATATGTTGTTATTAATTATCAAAACCACCAAGGGAGCAAATGTGCTTTCAATCTCCCCCTTTTTGGTAATTGATGACAACATATAGATCAAAGCTTTGACATATGATATAATCAATGAATAGAGTCATCGCTTTGAGAAGTATGTGATAAGCAAGAGCTCCCCCTAAATTTGTGCACTATTTTGAGTTTACGTTTGAATGCAAATGCACATCGATTAGGTTCATGGGGTTCTCTTCCATGTCACATACAGCTTGGTGGTGTGCGAGAATAATATGATTGAATAACATGGCACAACACATCAAGCAAGAAGTGAATGATCATCTCATAAGCATCTCAAAAGATGGGAAATAGTAGAAACATATAGGAAGTGCATGATCAAACACCAACAAGTTTAACACAAACAAATCAACCAAAAGATTTTGAAGTTTTGGAGAGCGATAAAAAAGCAACACTCTCTCTCTTGAAGCCCTGTTGATCTATACAACTTCTCCCCCTTTGGCAACAAGTTACCAAAAAGTTCAAAGGTATAGGACTAATCGTCTCTCTGGGGCTGATCTCCTCCGATTGTTGATGTCGGAGTCGAGAGAACCGCTTCTGTGAAGACTTCTGCCGATGTCATGGAAGGGGATGGTGTAGACACTGGAGGTGCTGATGGAGCTGAAGGAGCTGATGTAGATGGTCTCATCTCAGAAGCTGGCACTGACATAGATCTGGCTTGTGTCTTGAATTGAGTGCTAGGCCTAAGAGGTTGACTGTCATCATCATCATAATCATCATCCTCTGAGGTGTGGGGAAGGGGTACTGAGTCCACCTCCTTCTTTAGCTCATCAACTGTCTTAGTCAGCCCATCCACCTTGTTGTTCAAAGAATGAAACTTGTCTTCAACAATCCTTTCCAGGCTCTTTTGGTTCTTGAGAGTCTCCGTGATGTCATTCTGCATGCCTTGGATAGAGCTAAGAATAAGATCCATTTGCTCATTCCTTGTCCTTGGCACTAGAGCACTAGTGGCTCTGGCTGCCTCAGCTGCTTCCTGTGCAGTAGCTGAAGTGGGATGGTCTGGGTCCATCACCACAACATTGTCTTCAAACTCAGGCTGGAGAGGCATGTGGGGTCTGTCAAGAGAAAATACATTCTTCTCAAGCTTGGAGTTGATGAGCATCTGAATGTATGGAGCATATCCACACGACCTCTTCTAGTCAGCACCTGTCCTCTTCACGGTCTCAACAATCAAGTCCATGACTCTGAATCTGGTGTGAAGGTCAATGTGATGCATGATACGTCTCCAACGTATCGATAATTTATGAAGTATTCATGCCATATTCACCTATGTTTACAATACTTTTATATGGTTTTGATGCACTTTATATGATTTATTTAGAACTAACCCGGACTGACGCTGTTTTCAACAGAACTACCGTGGTGTTGTTTTTGTGCAGAAAATGAAAGTTCTCGGAATCGCCCGAAACTTTTTGACGATTTTTTTGGAACAAAAGAGGCACTAGACGCTTCGTGGGAGGGCCAGACGAGCCACGAGGTGGGCACAACCCACCAGGGCGCGCTAGGCCCCCCGGCACGCCCTGGTGTATCGTGCCCACCTCGTGGCCCATCTTCGCGTCAAACCGACGCTCAAAAATCCTATAAATATAGAAACCATCAGAAATAACCCTAGACTCTCCGCTCCGCCGCTGCAATTCTCTGTATCAACGAAAAACCAATCTGGAGGCGTTCCAGTACCCTGCCGGAGAGGGGAACCAATCTCCGGTGGCCATCTTCATCATCCCGGCGGAGGCCATGACGAGGAGGGAGTAGTCCACCCTTGGGGCTGAGGGTATGTACCAATAGCTATGTGTTCAATCTCTCTCTCGTGTTCTTGAGATGTCACGATCTTGATGTATCACGGGCTTTGTTAATATAGTCGGATCACATGATGTTATTCCCTTGCTATCACGTTGTGATGAATTGAATCTTTCCCTTTGAGATATCGTTATCTTGGATTGAATATTGAATTTGAGAACACTTTATATATGTCTTGCATGAGGATACCCGTGGTGAAAATGGGGTGTTCTATTGATTCACTTGATATATGTTTTGGTACTCAACTTGCGGATTCCCGCGGTGACATTGGGGTAATCTATGCATAGGGGTTGATACACGTTCTTGTCCTACTTTCTCCAATAGAAATCTTGGGGTACTCTTTGAGGTTCTTTGTGTTGGATTGAGTATTATGAATCTGAAATTGTTTGATGCGTATCGTATAATTAACTCATGGATAATTGTGGTGACATTGGAGTATCTAGGTGACATTAGAGTTGGTTGATGCATATCATATGGTGTTATTCTAATACGAACTCTTAGATAGATTGATCGGAAAGGATAACTTGGTATTATTTTAGTACGAACTCTTGGATAGATCGATCGGAAAGGATAACTTTAAGGTGGTTTCATACCCTACAAACAATTTCTTCTTATGTTCTCCGCTAGATAAGAACTTTGGAGTGATTCTTCGTTGCACATTGAGGGATGGTTATGTGATCCAATTATATTAGCATTGTTGAGAGATTGCACTAGCGAAAGTACGGACCCTAGGCCTTGTTTTCAAGCATTGCAATACCGTTTGTGCTCACTTTTGTTACTTGCTACCTTGCTGTTTTTATATTTTTAGATTACAAAAACCTATATCTACCATCCATATTGCACTTGTACCACCATCTCTTCGCCGAACTAGTGCACCTATACAATTTGCCATTGTATTGGGTGTGTTGGGGACACAAGAGATTTCTTGTATTTGATTGCAGGGTTGTTTGAGAGAGACCATCTTCATCCTCCACCTCCCGCCGATTGATAAACCTTAGGTCATCCACTTGAGGGAAAATTGCTGCTATCCTACAAAACTCTGCGCTTGGAGGCCCAACAAAGTCTACAAGAATAAAGTTGCGTAGTAGACATCAAGCTATTTTCTGGCGCCGTTGCCGGGGAGGTGAGTGCTTGAAGGTATATCTTTAGATCTTGCAATTAAATCTTTTAGTTTCTTGGTTTTCACTAGTTTGGTTTATAAAAGAAAACTACAAAAAATGGAGTTTAGGTTGCATCATTTTTATCGTCTTTATAATGTCTTTCGTGAAAATAAGGATTCAGAAAAATGTGCTCAATTGGTAGAGGAAGAAACTATGAAAATACTTAATGAGAATTCCTTGAATGATGAGCATGATTGCAATGTTTCTAGTATGAATTCTCTTAATATCCATGATGCTAATGATATGCAAAGCCACAAGCTTGGGGATGCTATGTTTGATGAAGATGATATTTTTAGTCCCCCCAAGTTTTGATGAGCAAAACTATTATGATGATGGCATGCCTCCTATCTATGATGATTATGATGATGACATGTATGCTATAAAGAGTGATAGTAACCATGAAACTTGTCATCATGATTTTAATATTAAATGTGGTTATGTCAATCAAGTGTTTCATGATAGTTATTTTGTTGAGTTTGCTCCCACTACCATGAATGAGAAGAAATATGCTTATGTGGATAGTAATAAATTTTCTATGCTTGTAGATCATGAAAATAATGTTTTATTGATAGTTATATTGTGAAATTCCTTCATGATGCTACTGAAATTTATTGTGAGGGAGGAACATATGCTTGTAGGAATTGCAATAATATCAAGTTTCCTCTCTATGTGTTGAAAATCTTGAAGATATGCTTGTTTTGCCTTCCTATGCTAGTTGATTCTTGTTCCCATAAATTGTTTTCTCAAAAAATCCCTATGCATAGGAAGTGGGTTAGACTTAAATGTTCTTGTCATGTGATTCATGATGCTCTCTTGCATGTTCCAATTACTACTTTTTATGTGAGCATCATTGAAATCATCATGCCTAGCTAAAAGGCTTTAAAGAAAAGCGCTTGTTGGGAGACAACCCAACACTTTTCCTTTCTGTTTATGTGTGTTCACATGATTAAGATACTGTAGTAATCATGTTTTGTGTCTTTTATTTCAATAAAGTGCCAAGTAAAGCCTTTGGGATGACTCACAAGATGAGTAGAATTGATGCTGAACCAAAACAGAAAATTTTGACTCCAGTACAGGAATTTTCATTTTTTAATGGAGCATGATAATGATCTGAAATTTTTACACAGCATTCATATACAAATTTTTCAGGTTGTCCTAATTTTTCAAAAACTTTATAGACAGGGAAGTTTGGCTATACTACAGATCTTCACAGACTGTTCTGTTTTTGAGAGATTCTGTTTTGCATGCATAGTTTGCTTGTTTTAGTGTTCCCATAGCTTGTATTCAGTGATATAAATTATGGGAATGATAGAATACAGTAGGTATCATGTGGAAACAATTATGAATCTTGTCTTGACAGTACCTAAGTGAATGATTTATCTTTATTACACTAACCCTTCTCACAAAGTTCAGTTAAGTTTTGTGTGATTGAAGTTTTCAAGTTTTGGGTGAGACACCGATATGAGGAGAATAAGGAGTGACAAGAACCTAATCTTGGGGATGCCCAAGGCACCCCCAAGGTAATATCCAAGGAAGACTCAAGCGGCTAAGCTTGGGGATGCCCCGGAAGGCATCCCCTCTTTCGTCTTCAACATTATCGGTATATCTTACTTAGAGCTATATTTTTATTCGTCACATAATATGTGCTTTGCTTGGATCGTCATTATATTTTGTTATTTTATGTTATGTGTTATTTATAATATTGTTTTTCAATAAAAAGTTCCAAGAATTGCCTTAGGATGCTTGCATTGCATGTTTGATGTGTGCTGTGTAAAAACAGAAACTTTCTTTGTAGTGTTTGAATTTTCATATTTTACTGGAATGTGGAAAGTTTCTGAAATTTTTACACAGTGTTATCATATAAATTATTTAGCCTTTCCTAAAGTTTCATAATTTTTTGAGTTACATAAGCGCACTAGTTTAATAAATTGCTACAGACTGTTCTGTTTGGACAGATTGCTGTCATAGTTTTGGTATCTACTTATCCTATAGTTTCCATAGCCTATATTGGTAGATATAAATTGTGTAAATGATAGTAAACAGTAGATGATGTTTGAAAATTATTTTGCAACTTGTCTTGGCAGTACATGAAGTGTTGATTTATTGTTATGTGTACTAACCTATCTCACAAGTTCTTTTCGAGTTTTGTGTGGATGAAGTTTTTGAGAATAGGTGAAACCATGATATGAGAGGATTGAACGAGATACAAAATCTCAAGCTTGGGGATGCCCAAGGCAACCCAAGTAAATATTTCAAGAAGTCTCAAGCATCTAAACTTGGTCAACTATCGGTTAGCCTATGTTGAGCCTAAATTTTTATTCGTTCACATGACATGTGCTATTCTTGGAGTGCTATTTCTATTTAGTTTGATGTTTGAATAAAATACTCAGATCTGGAAATCTTTATTGAGAGAGAGTCCTCACATAGCTACTTAATTGTTTGACTACTCATTGATCTTCACTTATATCTTTTGAGAGTAGTTTGATGTTTACTCTTGTGCTTCACTTATATCCTAAGAGTAAATTGTGAATGAATTGAATATCATAAATCTGAAATTATTAATGTGCTTTATGCTTAGTAGTAGCTTCACATATGGTTTAGAAAGTAAAATCTATTGAAGTATGACGATCACAATATTGGTCATACAAGCAATTCGTGAATGGTTAGTATAAGGAAGAGAACTTTCATATACAAATATATTATCTTGGACATCTTCTATGATTGTGAATGCCCATTAATTATTTTCAAACTTGAGAAAATTAGTTGAAGTTGGACAAGGAAGACAACGTAATGAGTTATGGTTGTGTATATTTGCATAGAAGTTATATTGTTATGGATCCTCCAACATGTGGTGCTTGTTTAGAACCTTTTGCTAGCCAACACTTCGTACTAAGTAGAGATACTACTTGTGCATTCAAATCCTTGAGCCAAGTTTCTTCCATAAGAGTCCACCATACCTACCTATATATGGTACGTCACTGCCATTCCAAGTAAATTTGCATGTGCCACCTCTAAACATTCAAATAAACATCTGTTTTGTGTGCCTGGACCGCTCATGGAGCGACGGGGGGCGGTCAGTATCTTCCATGTTAAGCGGGTTATTCTCATGATGAGTGTTTATTCACTCGTCCTTGCACGAGAGGGTGGTAATAGGGATTCCCAGTCCCAAAATAAAAAAATGCAAATAATTAAACAAAACTCCCCCAGGAATGTTGTTGGTATGGACGGTACCCGTGGATTCGGCTAGCCGTGGAGTGTGTTTGTTGGTGGAGGGGGAGTAAACCTTTACTTTTACCGCTTGGGAACCACCGCTAATGTGTTTAACATGGAAGATATTGATAACTCTTGGTCGTAACGTTGACAGGAAGGGTGCACCTCCCAAAATTATATTCATATCTGTTTTAAACAATGAACTCTGGCACATATGCAAATCCCTGCTTCCCTCTGCGAAGGAACAATCTATTTACTTTCATGTTACTTACTTTCATGTTGAGTCAACTCCTTATTCCAACCTCAATCTATTAGTTGGCAAGCACCATGTGGTGGAGAAAGATCTAGGCATATATATCCAGTCAAATATATTTGATCATGATTTATTATTGCTGACAATTATCTCTATGATAAATGAGTTGGGTGGCGAAACATTAAGCCCCTATCTTTCTCTGTGTTCGATGGATGCCAGTTGTTCTAAAAATATGCTTTGAGTACTAGCAATCATAGAAGACTATATGATGATTGAGTATGTGGAGCTCTTACTTAGACTTTATTGAGAATAAATTGAATTGCAATTGTTTGGTGACTAAGAACATAGGTTGTTAAGTTTCAAGAGAATTCATTGTTTGAACCATGACATGTGGATTGATTGCTTTATCATGATGCTTTTTATGAGAAAGAGTTGCTGGTTATGATGCTAGAAAATTGACTGAAATTATCAATGATCAAACTTATATATTATGCTAGCATTCACACTTCATAAATTAGTTCTTTTATCATTTACCTACTCGAGGACGAGCAGGAAATAAGCTTGGGGATGTTGATACGTCTCCAACTTATCGATAATTTATGAAGTATTCATGCCATATTCACCTATGTTTATAATACTTTTATATGGTTTTGATGCACTTTATATGATTTATTTAGAACTAACCCGGACTGACGCTGTTTTCAGCAGAACTACCGTGGTGTTGTTTTTGTGCAGAAAATAAAAGTTCTCGGAATCGCCCGAAACTTTTTGACAATTTTTTTTGGAACAAAATAGGCACTAGACGCTTCGTGGGAGGGACAGACGAGCCACGAGGTGGGAACAACCCACCAGGGCGCGCCAGCCCCCCCCCCCCCCCCCGGCGCGCCCTGGTGTATCGTGCCCACCTCGTGGCCCATCTTCACGTGAAACCGACGCTCAAAAATCCTATAAATATAGAAGCCATCAGAAATAACCCTAGACTCTCCGCTCCGCCGCCGCAACTCTCTGTATCGACAAAAAACCAATCTGCAGGCGTTCCAGTACCCTGCCGGAGAGGGGAATCCATCTCTGATGGCCATCTTCATCATCACGACGGAGGCCATGACGAGGAGGGAGTAGTCCACCCTTGGGGCTGAGGGTATGTACCCGTAGCTATGTGTTCAATCTCTCTCTCTCGTGTTCTTGAGATATCACGATCTTGATGTATCACGGGCTTTGTTAATATAGTCGGATCACATGATGTTATTCCCTTGCTATCACGTTGTGATGAATTGAATCTTTCCCTTTGAGATATCGTTATGTTGGATTGAATATTGGATTTGAGAACACTTGATATATGTCTTGCATGAGGATACCCGTGGTGACAACGGGGTGTTCTATTGATTCACTTGATATATGTTTTGGTACTCAACTTGCGGATTCCCGCGGTGACATTGGGGTAATCTATGCATAGGGGTTGATACACGTTCTTGTCCTACTTTCTCCAATAGAAATCTTGGGGTACTCTTTGAGGATATTTGTGTTGGATTGAGTATTATGAATCTGAAATTGTTTGATGTGTATCGTATAATTAACTCATGGATACTTGTGGTGACATTGCAGTATCTAGGTGACATTAAAGTAATTTTTTTTTCTTTTTCCTTTCTGGAATGGGCATCCCTATTACCGCCGCACTCTCGTGCAATGACAAGTGAATAAACACTCATCTTGAGAATAACACATCTAGCATGGAAAAATATTGGACACTCCCCACCGTTTCATGAGCGATACGGGCACACAAAAGAGAAAACTTATTTTGAAAATTTAGAGATGGCACATACAAATTTGCTTGGAACGGCATGGAAATACCGCATATAGGTAGGTATGGTGGACTCATAAGGCAAAACCTGGTTTAAGGATTTTGGATGCACAAGTAGTATTTCTACTTAGTACAAATGAAGGCTAGCACATAGATTGGGAAGCAACCAAACCAAGAAACGAAAAATCACATAAGTGAGCATTGAACATAACTAACACTGAATAATGCACCACAAGTAGGATGTAACTTCATTGCATAACTATTGACTTTCGTGCATGCATAGGGAATCACAAACCTTAACACCAATATTCCTACTAAACATAATTACTCATCAACAGGACTCACATATTACTATCATCATGTTTCAAAACTATTACAAGGAATCATGTTTAATTTGTCCAATGATCTTCATGAAAGTTTTTATTATATCCTCCTTGGATATCTATCACTTTGGGACTAGTTTCATATATTGCCATTGCTTTTTGGCAAGCTCAAACAAATTTAAGTGAAGCACATGAGCATAAAGATGTCATCTCTCAAAAAGGTATAAGTGAAGCATGAGAGGATTTCTTCAAAAATTTACTAACTCTCAAATTAATCTAAGTGAAGCATGAGAGTATTTCTACAATAGTTTCCAAGCACACCGTGCTCAAAAAGATATAAGTGAAGCACTAGAGCAATTCTATAGCTCAAAAAGTTTAAGTAAAGCACATAGAGCAATTCTAACAAATCATAGTGATTTTGGCTTTCTCAAATAGGTGTGTACAGCAAGGATACAAAGGAAAAACTAACAAACAAAGCAAGCAAAGATACAAGACGCTCCAAGCAAAACACATGATATGTGACGAATAAAAATATAGCTCCAAGTAAAATACCGATGGTCGTTAGAAGAAAGAGGGGATGCCACTCGGGGGCATCCCCAAGCTTAATTGCTTGTTAGTCTTTGGATATATCTTGGGGGTGCAGTAGCATCCCCAAGCTTAGGCTTTTCCTACTCCTTATTCCTTCATCCATCGTGATCTCACCCAAATCTTGAAAACTTCAATCACACAAAACTCAACAAAATCTTCGTGAGATCCGTTAGTATAAGAAAGCAAATCACTACTTTAGGTGCTGTTGTAAACCCATTCAAATTTTATAATTGCATTATACCTACTGTATTTTAACTTTACCATGGCTTATACCCTCCAATACAAACCATAGATTCATCAAAACAAGCACACAATGCAACAAAAACAGAATCTGTCTCAAACAGAACAGTCTGTAGTAATCTGTACTATACCCATACTTCTCTAACTATAAAAATTCTGAAAGATTTGGACAACGTAAGGAATTTGTATAGAAACACTGTGTTAAAATTTCAGCTCAGGATCACGTTCCAGCAAAAAACCAAAATTCATATACTGGACGCAAAGTTTCTGTTTCAGATTCAGCATCACTTCTACTCATCCTATGAATCATCCTAACGGTTCTACTTGGCACAAACACTAAATAAACCATAAAAACATAATCATAACAGAGGCATAATTGTGTCAACACTCAAAAACAGAAAGGAAAAAAGCAAAACATTATTTATTCATTGGGTTGCCTCCCAACAAGCGCTATCGTTTTACGCCCCTAGCTAGGCATATTGGATAGATTCAAATATTGTCATCTTTGGTTTTCGATGAGGAACTTTTGTCAAGAGGTTTTGCAAATAAAACTTGAAACACATCATCCATAGCAACCTTAGCACTATCAAGTTGTCCCTCTACGTACCCCCTTTGATTACCGGCTACAATCCAAGAATATTGTTGGTTTACATCATAAAAAACTTGTTGGATCATATCTAAAATGGGGACTTCCTTTTTGAGATTATCATCAAAGATTTGATTATTTCCAAGAAAATATCTCATCATGTAATCACTATTGTAAAGGATTTCTCCTATTACCGGTTTTTCACGGCTCATACCATAAAAGCCAAAGATCTCCCTAGCTTCCCGTACTATATGATCAAATTCATGCATGAGAACAAGGGTAGCCAACTTCTTAGCCTTAGGATTCTTAATGACTGGTAGCTCATAAAACAATCTTTGCAAGGTAGGATGGGTACGAATAAATCTATTTTCAAGTTTTAGAACTAACGCCGAGATAGCTTCCGCATAAGATTTAGTTCTTTTATGAATATAAGTATCATCGAGAGTCAAATTCCCAACGCAATTAAAAAACTCTTGAATAGTTTCTTTTCCTATAACGTTCCCTTGCCCCAAAACAAAAGTTTTAGAATCAAGATTGGCAGAACGTCCAATTTTAGGATTCATGCCGTCATCCGTTTCTGCCATACCAAAATCACTCATGGTGACAAGCAAACAAGAGATCTGGCGAGAAAAAGGGAAAACGAAAAAGAGGGCGAAGAAAACGGCAAATTGGTGAAGTGGGGGGGGGGGAGGAAAACGAGAGGCAAATGGCAAATAATGTAATTGCAAGGAGATGAGATTTGTGATTAGGAACCTCGTAGATGATGGTGGAGTCCCCTCGGCGCCTACGATAGGCACGTAGAAGAGACCACTTCCTCCCCGGCAACGGCGCCAGAAATTCCTTTGACGTGGCTTGGACGGCGTCGGTATTTCCCCAAAGAGGAAGGGATTATGCAGCACAGCGACGGTAAGTATTTCCCTCAGTTATGAAACCAAGGTTATCGAACCGGTAGGAGGATCACCACCACCCAATAAGCAGCACCTGCACACAAACAATAAATACTTGCAACCCGACGCGAAAGAGAGGTTGTCAATCTCTCTACGGCAATAAGATAGATTAGGTAGTGATAGATAGGAGAGATATATCTCTCAAGAACACAAATAAAAAAGAGCAAATAAGCAGCAATATATTTTTGGGTTTTTGTTTTTGTAGATCTGAAAATAAAGATTGCAAAAAACGTAGATCGGAAAGCAATATGATAGAAAAGTAGACCCGGGGGCCGTAGGGTTCACTAGTGGCTTCTCTCATGAGTATAGCGCATGGTGGGTGAACAAATTACTGTTGGGCAATTGATAGAAAATCGAATAGTCATGACGATATCCAAAGTGATGATCATTATATAGGCATCACGTCCAAGATAGATAGACCGACTCCTGCCTGCATCTACCTCTATTACTCCACACATCGAGCGCTATCCAGCATGCATCTAGTGTATTAAGTTTATGGAAAAACGGAGTAATGCAATAAGAACGATGACATGATGTAGACAAGATCTATTCATGTAGGAATAGACCCCATCTTGTTATCCTTAATAGAAATGATACATGCGTGTCTTGCTACCCCTTCTGTCACTGGAAAAGAACACCGCAAGATCGAACCTATCACAAAGCACCTCTTCCCATGGCAAGAAAAATCGATCTAGTTGGCCTAACTAGACCAAAGATTCGAAGAAGAAATACGAGGCTATAAGTAATCATGCATATAAGAGATCAAAGAAGACTCAAATAATATTCATGGATAGAAACTGATCATGAACTCAAAATTCATCGGATCCCAACAAACACACCGCAAAAGTTTACATCAAATAGATCTCCAAGAGACCATTGTATTAAGAATCATAAGAGAGAGAGAGAGAAGAAGCCATCTAGCTTCTGCCTACGGCCCCGTAGGTCTATGGTGGACTACTCACGCATCATCGGAGAGGCACCTATGAAGAAGATGAACCCCTCTGTGATGGTGTTTAGATTGGATCTCGCGGTTCTGGAACTTGCGGCGGCTGGAATTGTGTTTTGGCGACTCTTCTAGGGTTTTTGGATTTCCAGGGAATTTATAGGCACGATAGTCGGCTGAGGGGGTGCCCGAGGTGCCCAGCACCCACCAGGCCGCGCCAGGGGGCCTCTGGCACGCCCTGGTGGGGGCTGGCCACCCTGGGCCCCCTCTTCTGGTGTTCTTTGGCCCATCTGGTTTCTTCTGGTCCGTAAAAAAATCCACAAAAGTCCCCGCAGCGTTTTATCTCCGCCTGGTACTGATTTTCTGCGAAGTAAAAAACAAGCAAAAACAGCAACTGTCACTTTGGCACTATGTCAATAGGTTAGTCCCAAAAAATGATATAAAGTTGTAATAAAATGATTGTAAAACATCCAAGAATGATAATATAACAACATGGAACAAGCAAAAATTATAGATACGTTGGAGACGTATCATTGCGTAGTAGACATCAATGCAACATGTTGATGGAATATCCTGGAATCATCTTGTCATCTCCTGACTTTGGCATCAATGTGTACCTCATGATGGTGTTGGTGGTGGTCACTCCTGCTTGCAGATAGTGCACTGAGCCAAACTTATGTGAATGTACATAGTCCTCAGAAATCTCCTTGTACATATTAGCCATAGAGTTGTGATTTGCTTTGGACTCAGAGTACACATCCAAATCACCATCTTCTACCTGTGGGGCTCCTAAGATGGTAGCCCACTCTTCCACTGAAGATTTATATTTGGTGCCCTCAGTCATCTGTTGGATCCTCATACATAGAAGTTAGTCTTCCAACAACATGTACTATCCTCTTCCTGCTTCTCTTCTTCTCAGCAGGCTTCTTGGGCATAGAGCTTCTGGTTGGATCTATGGACATGGAAGCCCTAGCACTCTCTGGTTCTCTCATAGCCTCTAAGCTAGCATACTCCTTCCTGACAGGTCTTCTAGATGAAGTTGCCTCAGTTGCAGCTTTCTTGGCAGCTCTGTCTGCTTTGTCCTGCCTTTGCTTGGCAAGGACCTCCTCTGGCACAAAATCAGAGTCCTCTTAATCTGAATTTAACTTCCTCCTTGCTCTAGTTGCAACCTTGGGCAAACCATGGGAGCTAGGAGTGCCTGGATCTTCTGAGGAAGATGAGCTTGGGTCAGGACTAGTGCCTGGATCAGCATCAATGCTAGGCTCACTCAAATCATTTTGAATGTCACCTGAAGCTGACATATTGTCCCTGTGAATAGAGTATAGAAAAGTAAAAAAGTTGAGTATCACAAAAACACAGAAGTTTTCAAAAACAAACTCAGAAACTTTGGGTATGAACTTCTGCAAGATAGATTTCGGTAGCACCGGGTTGTAGTTTTCGGAGTCACCGAGACTAACCACTGCCTTAACAGAAACTTGGCAGCCATTTTCGGTGGAACCGAAAATGACTACTCCGTCTCTCCGAAGTGGTTCTCAGTAACCCTAAATACAGAATCGGTGGAACCAATTCTTACAACTCGGTGTCACCGAGATGTATTCTGCGGGAGGTCAGATCCAAAATTTCATTGTTTTCTAATCTACGGATTGTTTTTGTAGGATAGGAAGTTTGCACATGGAGGAACAAGACGAAATCATCTCAATGCATTAGAATCGGAGGGGAACGCGTGGAGAAATTCGGATCCACACCCTAACTTGGCGGTGGTCCGACTACGGCGGCGACGGCGGAGAAGATTCCCGTCGGCGGCGTGCATCCCAACTGCGGAGGCGCTAGGGGAGACAAAGGCGATGACCAGGGGGTCTGGTTTTGGCAGCTTAGGGTTGGGGGCGCGATGTTTGAAGATTGAAATTCAAAGCATCGAGTCCGCCGGTATAAGTACCCTTCACTGTCGGTGTCACCGAGACTAGAATTTCGATGTCACCGAGTTCCTCTACTGTCAATTGACAGGGAAACTCGGTGCAACCGAGATTATGGTATCGGTGGTACCGAGGTGCAAAAACAGATCAACCCTAGGCATTCGGTAGAACCGAGATTTCCTGGTTGGTCACACCGAGTTGCACTTTAGGGAGGTTTTGGAGGTCAGCCTTGATGAAACGGTACTCCGAGTGCTCCTCACACAAAGGGTTCGTCAAGTGCTTGTTCAAGTTTTTGTGATATAGCATGAATAGAACTTGACGTGAGAAAGCATAGATAGCTAGAGAAGGGTCCTAGGCATTCTTGTATATCCAATTGGCAAAAACAAGGTAAAAACCAAATAGCTACAATTGGATATCCTCGAATGAGTAAAGATATGCAAACCAACATGCTCACACAATAAGATATCAAATGGAATCATGGCAAACATGCACAATCATTCTAGCATCTATCAGGCACTTTGGCGATGACATAGTCATCTATATATGAGTATATTGACTTAGGAGCCAAGTAAGAATACTTGATCATAGGTCATACTCATCGTTTAAGCACAAGTGGAGTTACCACTTTTACATAAAGCATTTAATGTTGTCCCATCCTTAAGAGATGCTTTAACTCAAGTCTTAGAGTAAAGCTCCCCCTTGATGTGACATCCCCTCTAAAAGGGATAAACTAACCTTGGCTTTGTCATAGAAGACTTCATGTGGGTGATGTAGTAGTGGATGCTCATAGTTGATGAAGATCATCTTGAGTTGGGAGCAATCCTTTTTGTTTCTTACTCTCCTCACCTACATGAGTTAGTCCCAAACACAAGAGACAAATACAAGGATATCTATGGACATGGAGTGCAAAGCATACATGATGATGTCCATGGATTCATTTATTACCTTGTCCCTTGCTTACCTTTGAGGGAATGTGTGACTCCTTAAACTATTGCATAATGTTGATGTTGTTTGCAATTAGTTTTTGCCAATAATGAATGTGAGTTAATTTCATTGGCGGAGTCACCCCTCAAGAACTTCTCTAGTTCTTCTTCTTGGGGACCCACATCAAGTTGATGGGAATCCTTGGTGTTGAAGTGGCACATGTAGAAGTTGAGCTTGTTGTAGCCTTGGGAACCCACTTGACCAAAGCTTGGGATTCATCTTCATATGAGTCAATCTCCTCTTGAAGCTTGTCCTTGCCCTTGAGCTTGTGATCTTGTGGTGGAAGGTCATCTTGAGCTTTTGTTCCCTTGGGAAGAGTATGTTCATGCTTCTCCCTTTGAGGAACAAACTTGGGCTTGGGGTATTGACCTTCTTCCCATTCAACTCCATTAGCGTTGAAGTAGCCAATGCCATGGTTCTTCCGGTATCCTCCGTGCTTGCGTACAATCTCCTCAAATTGCTTACATCCGGCAAGACTTTTGTAGATACCTTTCTCTATAATCCCTTTCAATAGATCATTTTCTTGCTCAAGTGTAACTTGGCTAAGAGATACGTTAGTGGAATCAATAGAACTACTAGAAGCAATATCATTGGATTTATCATTTTTATTGCTACTAGTTGAAGAACCTTTCTTCCCTTTGTTATTAGATTGCTTAGTCTTAACTTGTGGAATAAATGTAGTCAAGAGTAGTCATTTGGCTATATAAGAAGAAGTCTTCATTCGGAGATCATCATTGATTGCTTTAAGAAACTCATGTTCTTGCTCCAAATTGATCTTCTCGAAGCGTAGCTTCTCATGAGTTTTTACAAGCTCTCTATGATCTTCTAAAGTAGATTCATGAGCTAACTTAAGAGTGTTTAATTCTTTAGTTAGTCGTTCTATTTCCTTCTTATCGTCATCACACAACTTGTCTTGACTAACATGATCATCATCTAGCACATTTTGACTAATATCACTAGTTTTATCACATAGCAAGTCATCATCTCCAAGTAAGTCATCCTCATCACTATCGAAATCAAGATATTCGGGGTGTGATACCTTGGGGGCTTTAGCCATGAAGCAACTTCCACTCCCTTCATTTGGTGAATCAAATATGTCGTAGGAGTTGGAGGAAACGAGTGCATGTCCGGCAACACCTTCATCTTGACTATAGTCGGAGTCGGAGTGATAGCTTTTCTCAAAGTGGTCGTCAGAGTCGGACCCGGAAACCCATTCACCAACTTGAACTTGATGTCTTCTTCTTGAGTAGCTCTTTGTGTACTTGTCCTTCTTCTCCGAATCCCTACTTCTCCTTGAGGGTCTTCGTTCATAACGATCATCTCTGCTCCTTCTCTCTCTTAGAGGTGACTCATCTCTTGAGCCTTTTCTTCTAGGTGACCCTTCTCTTCTTTTGTGGGGGGCCGTGCACTCATTTGAGTAGTGTCTGGGCCTTCCACAATTGTAACAATTCCGGTCACGACTAGATGAACGCTTTTCTTCATATCTTGAGTTGGAGTTCCTCTCTTTGCCTCTACTTTTGTAGAACTTGTTGAATTTCTTGACCATGAGGCTTATCTCTTCATTGGTTACAAGGTTGTCGCTTGAAGTAGTGGGAGCATCACTTGTGGCTTTGTAAGCTCTGCTAGACTTGTTGTGAAGCTCTTCCTTGTCTTTGAGTGACATCTCATGAGCAACAATTCTACCAATGACTTCCGTAGGCTTGAGATCTTTGTAGTTTGGCATCATTTGGATCAATGTGCACACGATGTCATACTTTCCATCCAAAGCTCTAAGTATCTTCTTGATGATGAATTTGTCGGTCATTTCTTCGCTTCCTAAGCCGGCAATCTCATTTGTGATGAGAGCAAGCCTAGAGTACATCTCCGCAACTCCTTCACCATCCTTCATCTTGAACTTGTCAAGTTAACTTTGAAGCACGTCCAACTTAGATTCTCTGACAGAATCGGTACCTTCGTGCATATCAACCAAAGTATCCCAAATTTCCTTTGCATTATCAAGACGGCTGATTTTGTTGAATTCTTCGAGAGATGGGCAGTTGAAAAGAATGTCACATGCTTGAGCATTGTATTGCAACATCTTCAATTCATCCACGGTCGCTTCACGATCCAGTTCCTTTCCATCACCAAAGAATTCACCTTTCAAGCCAACACGAACAACAGCCCATACGGCGGGGTTATGACCAAGAATATGCATTTTCATCTTATGCTTCCAACTAGCAAAATTAGTGCCATCAAAGTACGGACCTCTACGGTGGTAACTTCCCTCACTAGACGCCATACTCTCCTAGGTTGTGAAACCAATGCAATGGAGACCAAAGCTCTCATACCACTTGTAGGATCGCAAGTATGTCTAGAGGGAGGTGATTAGACTACTTGACCAATTAAAAGTTCTACCTTTATCCCAATTTTAGTTGTAGGCAGATTTTAGCAATAGCAACAAGTCAAGCACACCCTACACATGCATGTCTACGAGTATAGCAGCGGAAAGTAATGACAAGCACATGTAATGGAGGTAAGGGTTAGAAGATCAAACGCAATTGTAGACACGGAGATTTTTCCCGTGGTTCCGATATGTGGTGCTATTGTACATCCACGTTTATGGAGTCTTCAATCCACGGAGGGTAACGGTCACGAGAGTCCACGGAGGGCTCCACCCATAAGGGTCCATGAAGTAGCAACCTTGACTATTCCATAACGGCTTCCGTCCACGAAGGACTAGCCTCACTATGGGTAGATCTTCATGAAGTAGGTGATCTCCTTGCCCGTACAAACTTCTTCGTTCAACTCCACAACATGAAGTAGGAGGCTCCCAAGCAACACCTAACCAATCTAGGAGGCACCACCCTCCAAAAGGTAATAGGCTTGATAGTGATGATGAACTCCTTGCTCTTGTGCTTCAAGATGATAGACTCCTCAACACTCAATCACTCTCTCACAGATTTGGCTTGGTGGAAGAGATTGATTGGGTGGAAAGCAACTTGGGGAGGCTAGAAATCAAGATCCATATGGTTGGAGTGGATGATCTTGATCTCAACACAAGGGTAGGTGGTTCTCTCTCAGAAAACTGGATGGGGCAACTATGGAATAGTTCTGAGTGCTTCTCTTACGAGTGGGATGTGGTGGAGGGGTATATATAGGCATCTCCAAAAATCCAACCGTTACACCATTATTGAGAAACTCGGTGAAACCGGAGTGAAAACTCGGTTGTACCGATTTGTTCAAAATGTGGCAACTTTCGGAATCTCGCTGAGACCGATATAGAAAACTCGGTGGTACCAAAGTCAGTGGGCGAGGCAGTTTCCAAAACTCGGTGGGACCGAAACACAAAACTCAGAAATTCCAATTTTATGAAAGCGGCCAACAGATCGTCGTCACTAATTCTCGGTTGCACCGATGTAAACTCGGTTGCACCAAAGAGGGGTTTGTGGCTAGGGTTTTAGACAGAATCTTTGTGGGAGAGCTTGTGGGTGTTTTTGGTGACTAGCACTTGTGCACGTGGAGCAATTTGTTCACCAACAATACCTTACCCCCTTTTAATAGTATTGGCTTTCCTATGGACTCAAAGTGATTTCTCACAAAGTAAAATGTAGAGTCTTCTAGCTTGAAGCTTTGCCAATCCATTCCTTGCATCTTGGGGTATCTCCTCACAATCCTTTCGCCAACCCATCTCATCATTGGACTTTTCCTGAAATATACTTAGTGGAACCATGAGTCCAATGACATATATGTTGTTATTAATTACCAAAACCACCAAGGGAGCAAATGTGCTTTCATCCTCCCGTAGCGCCGGCAAGCGCGCAGCCACACCCACATTGCCAGATGTGGCGGCCTCCCTCGCGTGGAACCACGTGAGCTCCGCGTCCCGTCGATGCTGCAACGCCGGATCGAAGATGGCGCCGAGGCGATGGAAGTTGTCCGACGCCGTGACTTGGAGCCGGCGTTGTGGGACTGTTGGGGAACGAAGCATGGGAAACAAAAATTTTCCTACGCACACACAAGATCTATCCATGGTGATGAGCATCTACGAGAGGGAGAGTGAATCTACATACCCTTGTAGATCGCTAAGCGGAAGCGTTTAAGAAACGCGGTTGATGTAGTCGAACGTCTCCGCGATCCAAATCGCAAGTCGTCCCTCGATCCGATCACGAACTAGCGCCGAACGGACGGCACCTCCGCGTTCAACACACGTACGGCTTGATGACGCCTTCACCTCCTCGATCCAGCGAGCGATGATGAAGTAGTGGTTGGGTTCCAGCAGCACGACGGCGTGGTGATGGTGGTGAGGAACAATCTCTGCAGGGCTTCGCCAAGCGCTACGGAGATTATGACGGAGGAACTAGAGGGTTAGGGTTGCCGCACACGGCTTGGGGAAATCTTGATGTGTCCCGTGTGCTAGCCCTGCCCCTCTATTTATATGTTGAGCCTTGGGGTCTAAACTTGGAGTAAAAGCCTCCTCCAGGTCGGTTTTGCCCGCACAAGGTCGGTTTGGCCCGCAGGGAAAGAGTCCAACTCGGACCCCTGCCGAATCGTGCACAGCCGCACACAAGCGGTAGTACCGCTTCACACAAGCGGTAGTACCGCTTGGGCGGTAGTACCGCTTCACACAAGCGGTAGTACCGCTCGGGCGGTAGTACCGCTTCACACAAGCGGTAGTACCGCTTACGCGGCAGCAAAACTACTTTTTGCACTTTCCAATACCTCGTGGGCTTTATCCCTTTGGCCCATATAAAGTGTTGCTGCACCCGAACACTTCGGTAAACATCCGGAACCCCTTCCGGTGAACTCCAAAACCCTTCCGGAGATCAAAACACTATTATCACATATATCAATCTTTACCTCCGGACTCTTCCGGAGATCCTCGTCATGTCCGGGATCTTATCCGAGACTCCGAACAACTTTCGGTCACCAACATAATAACTCAACTATACTAATCGTCACCAAACGTTAAGTGTGTAGACCCTGCGGGTTCGAGAACTATGTAGACATGACCGAGACACCTCTACGGCCAATAACCAATAGCGGGACCTGGATGCCCATATTGGCTCCTACATATTCTACGAAGATCTTTTATCGGTCGAACCTCTATGTCAAGGATTCAGTTAATCCCGTATGCTGTTCCCTTTGTTCTTCGGTATGTTACTTGCCCGAGATTCGATCGTCGGTATCACTATACCTAGTTCAATCTCGTTACCGGCAAGTCTCTTTACTCGTTCCGTAATACAAGATCTCGTGGCTAACACTTTAGTCACATTGCTTGCAAGGCTCATTGTGATGTTGTATTACCGAGTGGGCCCTGAGATACCTCTCCGTCATACGGAGTAACAAATCCCAGTCTTGATCCATGCCAATCCAACAGACACCCTCGGAGATACCTGTAGAGCACCTTTATAGTCACTTTGAAACCTTCCGACCATACTTATGGCAAGGCTGACATCGGGTCTTGTGCACAGCATTGCATACATAATAGAGCCTATGGCTGAAGCATAGGGGATGACACTCATCTTTTCTCTATCTTCTGTAGTCACTGGGCATTGAGTCTTACTCAACTTCACACCTTGCAAAACAGGCAAGAACCCCTTCTTGGACTGATCCATTTTGAACTTCTTCAAAACTTTGTCAAGGTATGTGCTTTGTGAAAGTCCTATTAAGCGTCTCGATCTATCTCTATAGATCTTGATGCCTAATATGAAAGCAGCTTCTCCTAGGTCCTTCATTGAAAAACTCTTGTTCAAATATTCCTTCACGCTTTCCAGCATTTCTATATTGTTTCCAATCAGTAATATGTCATCCACATATAATATTAGAAACGCTATAGAGCTCCCACTCACTTTCTTGTAAATACAAGCTTCTCCGTAAACTTGTATAAACTCGAACGCTTTGATCACCTCATCAAAACGAAGATTCCAACTCCGAGATGCTTGCACCAGTCCATAAATGGATCGCTGGAGTTTGCAAACTTTGTCAGCATTTTCTGGATCGACAAAACCTTCTGGTTGCATCATATACAACTCTTCCTTAAGGTAACCGTTAAGGAACGCTGTTTTGACATCCATCTGCCAAATTTCATAATCGAAAAAGGCAGCTATTGCTAACATGATTCTGACGGACTTAAGCATCGCTACGGGTGAGAAGGTCTCATCGTAGTCAACTCCTTGAACTTGTGAAAAACCCTTTGCCACAAGTCGAGCTTTATAGACGGTTACATTACCGTCTGCGTCCGTCTTCCTCTTAAAGATCCATTTGTTCTGAATGGCCTTACGCCCTTCAGGTAATACTTCCAAAGTCCATACTTTGTTTTCATACATGGATCCCATCTCGGATTTCATGGCCTCTAACCACTTCTCGGAATCCGGGCCCATCATCGCTTCTCCATAGCTCGTAGGTTCATCGTTGTTTAACAACATGACCTCTAAGACAGGGTTGTCGTACCACTCGGCAGCAGTACGCGTCCTTGTCGACCTACGAGGTTCGATAGCAACTTGATCCAAAGCTTCATGATCATCATCATTAACTTCCTCTTCAGCTAATGTAGGCTCCACAGAAACAACTTTCTGCGCTGCGCTACTCTCAGGTTGAAGTAAAGGTTCAACAACCTCATCAAGTTCTATCTTCCTCCCACTCAATTCTTTCGAGAGAAACTCTTTCTCAAGAAATGTTCCGTTTTTAGCGACAAACACTTTGCCTTCGGATCTGAGGTAGAAGGTATACCCAACTGTCTCTTTTGGGTATCCTATGAAGACGCATTTCTCCGCTTTGGGTTCCAGCTTTTCAGGCTGAAGCTTTTTGACATAAGCATCACATCCCCAAACTTTAAGAAACGACAGCTTTGGCTTCTTGCCAAACCAAAGTTCATATGGCGTCGTCTCAACGGATTTCGATGGTGCCCTATTTAAAGTGAATGCAGCTGTCTCTAATGCATAACCCCAAAACGATAGTGGCAAATCGGCAAGAGACATCATAGATCGCACCATATCCAATAAGGTTCGATTACGACGTTCGGACACACCATTACGCTGTGGTGTTCCAGGCGGTGTCAATTGTGAAACAATTCCACACTGTCTTAAGTGACTGCCAAACTCATAACTCAGATATTCTCCCCCTCGATCAGATCGTAGGAATTTAATCTTCTTGTTACGATGATTCTCAACTTCACTCTGAAATTGTTTGAACTTTTCAAATGTTTCAGACTTGTGTTTCATTAAGTAAATATACCCATATCTACTTAAGTCATCAGTGAAGGTGAGAAAGTAACGATAACCACCGCGTGCCTCAATACTCATCGGACCGCACACATCAGTATGTATGATTTCCAATAAGTCACTTGCCCGTTCCATTGTTCCAGAGAACGGAGTTTTAGTCATCTTGCCCATGAGGCATGGCTCACATGTGTCAAGTGATTCAAAATCAAGTGACTCCAAAAGTCCATCAGCATGGAGCTTCCTCATGCGTTTTACGCCAATATGACCTAAACGGCAGTGCCACAAGAAAGTGGTATTATCATTATCAATTCTACATCTTTTGGCATCAATGTTATGAACATGTGTATCATTACTATCGAGATTCAATAAGAATAAACCCCTCACATTGGGTGCATGACCATAAAAGATATTACTCATATAAATAGAACAACCATTATTCTCTGATTTAAATGAGTAACCGTCTCGCAATAAACAAGATCCACATATAATGTTCATGCTTAACGCAGGCACCAAATAACACTTATTTAGGTTCATCACTAATCCCGACGGTAATCGAAGAGCGAGCGTGCCGACGGCGATCACATCAACCTTGGAACCATTTCCCACGCGCATCGTCACTTCGTCCTTTGCCAGCCTCCGTCTATTCCGCAGTTCCTGTTTTGAGTTGCAAATATGAGCAACCGCACCGGTATCAAATACCCAGGCACTACAACGAGAGTTGGTAAGGTACACATCAATAACATGTATATCATATATACCTTGTTTGTTGTTGGCCGCCTTCTTGTCAGCCAAATACTTGGGCCAATTCCGCTTCCAGTGTCCAGTTCCCTTGCAATGAAAACACACAGTTTCTGGTTTGGGTCCAGCCTTGGGTTTCTTCACGAGAGGAGCAACTGCTTTGCCACTCTTCTTGGAGTTACCCTTCTTACCCTTGCCATTTTTCTTGAAACTAGTGGTTTTATTGACCATCAACACTTGATGCTCCTTCTGAATTTCAGACTCAGCGGCTTTCAGCATCGCAAACAGCTCGGCGACTGACTTGTTCATCCCGTGCATGTTATAGTTCAACACGAAGCTCTTGTAGCTAGGTGGCAATGATTGAAGAACTCTGTCAGTGATAGACTCTGGCGGAAGGGGAATCCCTAACTCAGCCAGACGGGTGGAGTACCCAGACATTCTGAGCACGTGATCACTGATAGACCCGTTCTCCTCCATCTTGCAAGCATAGAACTTATCGGAGATCTCATATCTCTCGATCCGGGCATTCTTCTGAAAGATAAACTTCAACTCCTGGAACATCTCATATGCTCCATGACGTTCAAAACGTCTTTGAAGTCCCGGTTCTAAGCCATACAACATTGCACATTGAACTATTGAGTAATCATCAGAACGAGCCTGCCAGGCGTTCACAACGTCTAGAGACTCAACTGGAGCGGGTGGATCACCAAGCGGTGCATCAAGGACATAAGCCTTCTGGGAAGCCGTAAGGATAATCCTTAGATTACGGGCCCAGTCCACAAAGTTACTTCCATCATCTTTCAACTTAGCTTTCTCTAGGAACGCATTAAAATTCAGGGGTGCTACTGCGCGAGCCATGATCTACAACATAAATATAGCAAAGACAACTTAGACTATTGTTCTTAGATAATGAGTTTAGTTAATCATATTTAAAAAAAACTCCCACTCAAATTGACATCCCTCCGATCATTCGAGTGTAACATGATCCAAATCCATCAACTCAAGTCCGATCATCACGTGAGTTGAGGTGGTTTCAATGGTGAACATCTTCATGTTGATCATATCTACTATATGACTCATGTTCGACCTTTCGGTCTCTTGTGTTCCGAGGCCATGTCTGTACATGCTAGGCTCGTCAAGTTTAACCCGAGTGTTCCGCACGTGTAACATGGCTTACACCCGTTGTATGCGAACGTAGAGTCTATCACACCCGATCATCACGGCGTGTCTCGAAACGACGAACTTTCGCAACGGTGCACACTTGGGGAGAACACAATTTTATCTTGAAATTTAAGTGAGGGATCACCTTATAATGCTACCGTCGTCCTAAGCAAAATAAGATGCATAAAAGGATTAACATCACATGCAAATCATAAGTGACATGATATGGCCATGAACTTGTGCTTTTGATCTCCATCTCCAAAGCACCGGCATGATCTCCATCGTCACCGGCATGACACCATGATCTCCATCATCTTGATCTCCATCAACGTGTCGCCATAAGGTTGTCGCGCCGACTGTTGCTTCCACGACTATTGCTAACGTTTAGCGATAAAGTAAAGCATTACATAGCGCTTAATGATTGACACGCAGGTCATACAATAATTAAAGACAACTCTATGGCTCCAGCCAGTTGCCGTACTCATCGACATGCAAGTCGTGATATTCTATACAAAACATGATCATCTCATACATCACATATATCTCATCATGTAATTGGCCATATCACATCACAACATACCCTGCAAAAACAAGTTAGACGTCCTCTAATTGTTGTTGCAAATTTTACGTGGCTGCTACGGGTTTGCAAGAACCGTTCTTACCTACGCAAAACCACAACGTGGTGTAGTGATTGCTTTTTGATCTTCTAAAAGAACCCTCTTCATTGAAATCGATTCAACTAAAGTGAGAGAGACAGACACCCGCTAGCCATCTTTATGCAACGAAGTTACATGTTAGTTGAAGGAACCTGTCTCGCGTAAGTGTACGCGTAATGTCGGTCCGGGCCGCTTCATCTCACAGTACCGCCGAATCAAATATCAACTAGTAACGGCAAGCAATATGTATACACCCACGCCCACAACTCGTTTGTGTTCTACTCGAGATCTCATCTACGCATAGACCTGGCTCATGATGCCACTGTTGGGGAACGAAGCATGGGAAACAAAAAATTTCCTACGCACACACAAGATCTATCCATGGTGATGAGCATCTACGAGAGGGAGAGTGAATCTACATACCCTTGTAGATCGCTAAGCGGAAGCGTTTAAGAAACGCGGTTGATGTAGTCGAACGTCTCCGCGATCCAAATCGCAAGTCGTCCCTCGATCCGATCACGAACTAGCGCCGAACGGACGGCACCTCCGCGTTCAACACACGTACGGCTTGATGACGCCTTCACCTCCTCGATCCAGCGAGCGATGATGAAGTAGTGGTTGGGTTCCAGCAGCACGACGGCGTGGTGATGGTGCTGAGGAACAATCTCTGCAGGGCTTCGCCAAGCGCTACGGAGATTATGACGGAGGAACTAGAGGGTTAGGGTTGCCGCACACGGCTTGGGGAAATCTTGATGTGTCCCGTGTGCTAGCCCTGCCCCTCTATTTATATGTTGAGCCTTGGGGTCTAAACTTGGAGTAAAAGCCTCCTCCAGGTCGGTTTTGCCCGCACAAGGTCGGTTTGGCCCGCAGGGAAAGAGTCCAACTCGGACCCCTGCCGAATCGTGCACAGCCGCACACAAGCGGTAGTACCGCTTCACACAAGCGGTAGTACCGCTTGGGCGGTAGTACCGCTTCACACAAGCGGTAGTACCGCTCGGGCGGTAGTACCGCTTCACACAAGCGGTAGTACCGCTTACGCGGCAGCAAAACTACTTTTTGCACTTTCCAATACCTCGTGGGCTTTATCCCTTTGGCCCATATAAAGTGTTGCTGCACCCGAACACTTCGGTAAACATCCGGAACCCCTTCCGGTGAACTCCGAAACCCTTCCGGAGATCAAAACACTATTATCACATATATCAATCTTTACCTCCGGACTCTTCCGGAGATCCTCGTCATGTCCGGGATCTTATCCGAGACTCCGAACAACTTTCGGTCACCAACATAATAACTCAACTATACTAATCGTCACCAAACGTTAAGTGTGTAGACCCTGCGGGTTCGAGAACTATGTAGACATGACCGAGACACCTCTACGGCCAATAACCAATAGCGGGACCTGGATGCCCATATTGGCTCCTACATATTCTACGAAGATCTTTTATCGGTCGAACCTCTATGTCAAGGATTCAGTTAATCCCGTATGCTGTTCCCTTTGTTCTTCGGTATGTTACTTGCCCGAGATTCGATCGTCGGTATCACTATACCTAGTTCAATCTCGTTACCGGCAAGTCTCTTTACTCGTTCCGTAATACAAGATCTCGTGGCTAACACTTTAGTCACATTGCTTGCAAGGCTCATTGTGATGTTGTATTACCGAGTGGGCCCTGAGATACCTCTCCGTCATACGGAGTAACAAATCCCAGTCTTGATCCATGCCAATCCAACAGACACCCTCGGAGATACCTGTAGAGCACCTTTATAGTCACCCAGTTACGTTGCGACGTTTGATACACACAAGGTATTCCTCCAGTGTCAGTGAGTTGCATGATCTCATGGTCAAAGGAACAGATACTTGACATGCAGAAAACAATAGCAATAAACTGACACGACCAAATGCTACGTTTACAGTTTGGGTCTTGTCCATCACATTATTCTCCTAATGATGTGATCCCGTTATCAAATGACATCTCATGTCCATGGCTAGGAAACCTTAACCATCTTTGATCAACAAGCTAGTCAACTAGAGGCTTACTAGGGACACAGTGTTGTCTATGTACCCACACATGTATTTGAGTTTCCAATCAATACAATTATAGCATGGATAATAAACGATTATCATGAACAAGGAAATATAATAATAACCAATTTATTATTGCCTCTAGGGCATATTTCCAACAGGGACTTGTCGCCGTGCTTGCGTGCCGCCTCCCTCTGCATCTCTGACACAGGAGGCCGGAGCCGTCTGCCGCGCCGTCGCTGTGACGCTTGAGGCCGGTGCCTCCGCCGCACCCGACGGAACTCCCGCCGCACACGAGCCCGCCGCGTGGACCGAAACCGTCGCCACAGCCACGCCTTGCACCCACGGCCGCCATCACCGGAGAGATCCGGTGGTCGGAGTAGCCGAAAATCACCGCCGGAGGGGAGGTAATTTCTGGCTGAAGGGGAGGAGTTCGCGATGGAGGAGGCTAGGGGATTTGTGGGATGGGAACCCTAAAACGCGCCGGTGCCCGATTATATATCTGAAACGGGGGCGGTTCACGGGCCTCCTTTAAAAGATATACAGACCGGGCCATTTTCACGGATATGATTGAACCCGTTTTTTAACCAGTCTCATAAACGGTCCCGTCTAACGCAGTTTTGCGTGATCTGCTAGAAAATACCGTGATAACCATAAGGGTTATTTATTTTTATTGGACGCGTCTAGCTGGCGGCCGTTAGCTCGCTAGCACTTGCGAGCGGCTGGCCAGGAAAGGAAAGCGCCTGTCCCCCTGGTCCCAAGAAGGAAAGATGCTTCCGGGCCAGCTGTTCCCACGCGCGAACGCGGATAAAACCCTCCACCCGTCGTTGTCACGTGATTCCCATCGCCCGACGCCTCCCACGCACCCCTCGCCCACCCTCTCTTCCCCGCTGGTCCACCAGCTTCTTCCCCATGAAAGAAAGGACAGGGATCCAGGCCACGAACCAGCCCGAGCAGATCCTGTAGAGTTGCCATGGCAAAGCAGTCAAGGTGAAGAAATCTAGTGAAAAACCCAGAAAGAAGAGAAGAGAGGCTTACCAAGCAACACAATCAGCCAGGTAAGAAATCCTTTTGCTCCCAGATCAATCCTTCTTCACTTTCCCTTCCCCTTTCCATCTGGATCTCAAAAATCTCTCCATGATTTGATCACAAGATCTCTGTGTCTAACTGATACACTTTGTATGTGCAACTATACAATGTTTTCAAACCAACTATCCCCTGGATCTGTCCAACAAACTCACCATAGGGGAATTTTAGCAGGAAAAAACTTGTTATGGTCCCTGTGCAACTAAACATGGTGTGAAAGCCAACTTCCACTGGATGTGTGCAACAAGCACATACATGGATGAGTTGCACAAGTAATGGATTCTAGCCAAGTGAACATGCATTCTAGCCCAACTGAACATGTATTCTAGACAACTAAACATACATTCTAGCCAACTTTGTACCTGGTTGTTTGCAAATAAACACACAAAAATTCTGTAGTATCAGTTCATCAAAAAAGCATAATCTTTTGAGCAACTGAACATGCATTCTAACCAACTTGTGCCTGGATGGATGCAAGTAAACACAAATAAAAACATTAGAACCTATGCAACCACACAAATGATTGAAAGCCAATTCTCCAGCATTGTGTGCAACAGGAAAACAACCCAAACTAGTGAAACCAGAAACAATAGTAATCTATACGCATATAATCTTGTCCCACGGAAATTGTAGTCCTAAAGTGCAAAATATGTTCAATATACTAAAAGTAAAAACAGAAAAGGCGATGAAAACTATAACTATATTCTGTCATGCAAATCTTGTTTCTTCTTTGATCTGGATCTGTCCATCCCAATTGTAGCATCAACATATGTGCAGAAAAATCTACATCAGCTCCTTGTCAAACAAACCTGCACATCATCACAACAACAACAAAAATGTGAGAAAAACACTGAAGTAAAAAAGTCCTATTTTCTATCTGTGCAAACTATTTACTGCAAAATGTGCAACAAACATAATAACTCTGTGCAAACAAAAACAGAGTTTGTGCAACTAAACAGTGGCATACTGGTGTGCAACTACTTATGATTGTGTCATTGCATGAAAAAAGAATGTTTCTAGATTGTTTGAAACTGATCATTTCCATTCCATCTCTTTTATGTGCAGGGCGTGAGTAGCGGCAGCAAAAGAAAGATGATTGATCTCAATGAGTTGCCTCCTGATCTCAATGAGCTTCCTCATGATATGGATCATCATCAACCCAGCATACCACCAGGAGGTAATGCTGATTATGGGACAGAAAATGTGCGCTCTACACAGCCAAGTATTGGGCAAAACCCTATGGGCCATGAACATGTGGCAGGGCAGTCATCAGCCCGTGGTGCCCCTGTAGTGGTGTCTTTGCAGTCAGAGAGCCATACTCTAAATGACACGGGCACCGCGGGAAATGTTGCTGGTCCAACTAGGACTGAACTAGGAGCTGGGGTTGTTGACGGTGTTGTACAAGGAGAAGAAGGAGAGGATGAGGCTGGGTCTCAGCCCATGGAACCCTATGTTGGCATGAGGTTTGACAGCCTTCAAGTTGTGTATGAACTTTACAACAGCTATGCCCTACGGTTGGGTTTCACTATCAAGATGAACACCTCGAGGCGGGCACCTTACACAAATGAATTGGTAAAACAACAGTTTTGTTGCAACAAGTATAAGAAACCCAAAGTTGATGATGGAGGAGCGGAGGCCGCTCCTGTCCTGGACCCTATACCAGATCCAAAAGCTGTTGTTGGTGATGAGGAAATGGAAGAAGAACCGCCAATCTTCATTGAAGAGGAGACTGATCCCAAAAAGAGAAAGAAGAAACGAAAACGAGAGACAATAAGGCAGACTGGATGCAAGGCAAAAATGTTGGTGAAGCTGAAAGATGGGCGATGGGAGGTGACACACTTTGTTCGTGACCACAACCATCCCTTGGTGAACAAACCTTCATTGTCCAAATACCTGAGATCTCACCAAGGCATTTCTGCGGATGAAAAGGAATTTTTTCGTATCTTGTATAACTGCAACTTGACTACAGGTGTGTTTCTATATCCCTTTCAGAATTAAGTTTCCCTCTAGGCAATCTAGTGTGCAACTGATATGCTGCTGGTGTGCAACTAAAATGCCTTCAGTGTGCAACTCAAAATGGTCTTGTGTCCAACTACACATGTTGGGCGACAGGTTGTTGTGGTATGACACTTCTGTGCAACTATAAATCCTTCATTGTGCAACTACAAAAATTCCTGAGTGCAACTTCATTACTTGCGCACCAGGTTGCTGCGCAGGTAGATTATTGTGAAACTAATATGGTACATGTGTGCAACTAGAATTCCTTCAATGTGCAACTAAACAATATCCTGTGTCCAACTGCATGTGTTTTTAAGGTGCAGCTAGCTGTCCATTTTCTGCAGTTATCCTCTGTGCCAACACATGTCCTTTTGCTGTGCAAGTGGGTGTGTGCATTCATGCAACTAAAAAAAGACATTGTTTTATTTTTGTATTATGTAGGACGTATGATGCATATAATGGCAGAATTCTATGGATCTGAGTTGATGGTGCCGTTCGGACCAAAAGCAATAACAAATCTGTGTACAAGTTCCCGTAGAGATGGCACAAAGGAGGGTGACATGATTGAGACTATTGCGCACTTCAAGGAGATACAGAAAACCGATCCAGACTTCTTCTATAAGGTAAAATATGATGAAGAGGACAGAGTTGTCAACATATTTTGGGTGGATGGCTTATCTCGAAAAGCTTATGTGGAGGTGTACCATGATTGTATATCATTTGACACCACCTACATGACCAACATGTACAATATGCCATTCGCGCCGTTCATTGGAATCAACCGACATGGCCAATCTTTTATGTTGGGTTGCGCGTTCGTGAGGCAGGAGTTGGCATCAAGCTTTGATTGGGTATTCCAAACATTCCTAGAGGCTATGGATGGCAAACCTCATAATAACTTCATAACCGATCAGGATGGTGCGATGAAGCAGTCAATAGAGAGCATCTTTCCCACGACCGTGCATCGCTGTTGCCGATGGCACATCATGAAAAAGGCTCAAGAAAAGGTTGGTTGGCTGCTATGTAGGAATCCAGGGTTGTCTGATGATTTCATCTACTGTGTTGATTTCAGCTTCACTCCAGAAGAGTTTGAGCAGAATTGGGCTGAGTTAATGATGAAGTACGAGGCAATAACACACACACACACACTTTGAGAGGTTTTATGAATACAGATAACCTTGGGTGTCGTGCTACTTCAAGCATAGGTTCTTCCGCTTCCTGCAGTCTACACAGCGTAGTGAGGGGTTCAACGCCGTCCTAAAAAGATATGTGAACCCACACAACTCAATCCTGAACTTTGTCAAGCAATATGAAAAAATTCAGACCCACATCCTTGCCAAGGAAGGCTGCAATGATTACAGGACAGAACACCTTGAGATTGAGCTATGGTTCAGATTCCCAATAGAGAGGCAAGCTTACGAAACCTACACTAGAGACCTTTATCGTAGGTTCCGAGAAGAGTTCGAGCTGATTGGACGTTATGATGCGTTCCAAGTTGGTGCTGATATTTTTGAGCTCAGATCGAACCAGGAGTTTGTTGCCAAATATGGTTCTCGAAACTATTTGGTGCATGCGAAGGTGGAGGAGGGTTCATATTTGTGTGAGTGCTGCAAGATGGATAAAGATGACATGCTCTGTTGCCACATCCTCAAGGTGTTCAACCATCTTGGAGTTGACGTCATACTAGAAAGGTACATGCTCCGACGGTGGGCACCTACTGATGTCCCTAGTGCACCAGGGACTGGGTATGAGTCACCGCATGAAATGCCTCCTCAATCAAAGAAGTAGATAAGGCAAAGAAACATGACAGTGGATTTTCAAAAAATGGCCAAATTTACAAGTGGCTCTGATGCAGCACAGGCCATTGTATACAAGCATATGCGCGGAGCACGTACTGAAATCAGTCACCTCAACAAGTCCAAGAAAAAGAAAAAACCAGCTACTGCTATGGGGCCATCAGATGATGCTAACCCTCAAGGACCTCCTCCACCACCTAGACCTACACAGCATGCTCTGCCACCTCCTCCCCCACCTGGCCCAACAAGCAGTGCCCCACCTCCTCCTCCCAATGGCCCTACAGGCAATGCTCAAGGACCTCATCATGCAGGTAATTACCTGCCCCGACTCCCCAACTAACTACATGCATAATTGCACACAGAATGGTGCCCAGTTGCACAGAGCAGGCTATTCAGTTGCGCACTCGTGAAAACTATTTTGGCCTACATGCACCACCACAAAAACCAGTTGTGCGCGCTATGTTTCTTCGAGGATGAACGTGAACCACTAAATTATTTTTACTGTTACAGGTATAGGTCATTACTAGCCAACTGCCTCCACGGGCCGTGCTCCTGCAGGTTTTCTTTTCAACTTAACTTGCACACTGCACCCACTTAGTTGCACAGCATGAGCTGTGTCGTTTGCACATAACAGCACTCCTAGTTGCGTAAACACTGACCTTTTTATCATTATTACCTACATGTCATTATACACAACCTCATGGTGGCCCAGCGACCGCGCACACTGGTCCTACTGCCACAATGGAAGCTACATCCCCTACATAAGCCTTTGTTGATTTTGTGCCCAGGGATCCCCCAAGGTCAACTACGAAGGGTAGGGCGAAGAGTAGATGGTACAAATCGGCGCTGGAGCTACACCCGAAGAAGAAAAACAAATGCAGCCACTGCCAATCAACAGAGCACACTGCTGGTGGATGCCCAGAGAGGCTGCTGTGATTGTCTTGCATTGTTTGCATGGAAAAATAATGATGTTTTTTAGCAATGTTGGCTCCAAGGGGACATATTCAGCAACTATGCTTTCTTTTCTCTAAGTTGTTTTCCGTAAAATAGATTAGGATGGAATGTGTAATGGCTACTATTTGTGCCTTTGTTGGCAAAAGAGTTTAAATTTCTGTTGTTGAACAGAATGCCCAGTGGTCCTAATGTGTGCCAACAAAGTGATGACAGAATGTGCAACAGAATTATTTCAACAAAATCTATGCAAAATTGTGCAAACCAACAAAAGCATTGAAAAAAGGGTGGAGGATAAAAAGTCCTGACCTAGTCCTTCTCATATCTCAGCACCTTCTTCCACTGGGCGGAGTTGTGCACACTGGTTACCCAATCATATGCCAGCTTCTTCCTGATGTTGAAGACTTCCTTGGGATCGTAGTTGGACAGTAGGCTACCATCCCAATCAGTAGCATTCAGCACTGCGAACAGCCCACACTCGTTGCTGCAGGAAAAACACAAGTGGCACAGAAATTAAAATTCCAAAAAATGATGCATTTGTTTCCACTGTGCAACTAATTATGTACCACTGTCCAACTAATGATGTCCAATGTGCAACTGCCTAGATTATCCCGTGCAAACTAATTATGTGTCTTGATACAAATAATCATTTAAAAAAGAAAAAATGTACGTCTAGAAAATTTAAAAAACTATAGATTGTTGCGAAAAATTGAAAAAGAATAACATGCTTCTTGTCTTACTTCCCGTGCTGCTTCGGTACATCGATGTCAATGATCTGGAAGTGCTCAATGCTGGACTTTGGGTAATGCTTCCTCCATAGCATCCGTACTGCCCCCGCAATGGTAGAGGCGGTGTTCATCAACTCAATGTCCTCCAGCTTCCTATTAGAATCGAGAACTTCGAATCGTTCATCCCTCAAGTTGACGTTGAAGACCCAATAGTGCCTGCCTCCTTCAGGGTGGTTTGGATCAGAGCACTCAAGCACCAGCAGCATGACTTGCACACATGAACAAAAAATAAAACATTTAGATGCAAGAACGTTGTTGGTAACAGTAAAAAAATGGTGAGGTTAACAGGTTGCCAAAAACTATTTGTGTTTATGCCAACTAATAGATGTATCATGTGCAACTGAACTTGCTATGAGTGACAACTAAGAGAGTGATCATGTGCAGACAGCACTGACCATGTCTTGTTTGTCAAGTCGGTTCTTGTATTCGAATCTTTTGTTTATGTCTGACACATTGTAGATCCCTTGCTGTAACTTCGCCTGCAGAAATGATAAACATGTGGAAACTCCTTATTAGATAAAAAAGAACACAAAATCGGTCAATAAAAGTTCAAGCAAAAAATGATACAAAAAGAAGAGGGTAAAAAAGCTTTGAAAAATCTTACAGATAGCCTCAGTGGCATAATGACTTTCTTTGACCCGTCTGGTAAGTTTTTGATGATGTGTATGCTTGCAATCTCAATAACCATGCTTGACAGCCATTGAAGAGGCTTGATGGAATCGACCAACTCCTTGAGAGAAATGTAGAAACCATCATAGTTTACTATCTCAAGGCTGAAAAAATAAAAGGAAAGTTAAGTTCAAGGGTCAGTGCTTTAGAATATTGTGTATTAAACAAAAAGTTGAGAGTCTGCAACTACAAGCCCTGTTCTGTGCAACCTGCTCTGCTTTGGTGTGCAACTAAGTGGGTGGTATTGTGCAACTAAGTGGGTGCTATTGGTTTACCTGGTGGCAGCATCATTTGCTCCTGGGTGGTTTCTAACCCAATACACGAGGGCAGCGAAGAGCTTGTTGATTGCTTCATTGCTGTTGAACATCTTCTTTCTGTTGTAATCAATGAATGGGGACCATTGACATGCTCCGGGCCTTATTACCCTCCTCTATCTTCGTGCGACAACTGGTCCTGAAGAACTGCTTGTGCCAACTTCTGCTTCTCTGCAAATCGGGGTGTGGTAGCTGTCTCGTGATGCAGCATCTGGAGGGTGAACTAATCCCTTGCCAGCATCAGCAGCAGCACATGCTTTGTTCACTCTTACTGAATCCAAGTCGTCATTTCCTATGACAACCAGATTGGCTTCTCCTGTTTGTGCTGCTGCAACAGGCTCGGTGGTATCATCTAGACCCAAGTCAAAGGTTGGTGCATCGCAATACCCATCGCCATGATAGGTGTATGAGCTTGATCTGCACATAGGTTGATGGCCTAGGGTCCCTGCTTCCGGTTGCGGCACACTCACGGGTGCATCATTAGCTGACTTGGTTCGCAAGAGTGTTGTAGTTAGCGGCCTAGGAGGCTTGCACCTGCTTACAATATTGAACACCTCCTACTGTGTCAATGTGCACTGAAAATCAGCTCTTGGTGATGCAGGCTTGCTTTGCTGTTGTGTGTTAGCTCTTGGAGATGGCAGTTGGGCAGATTGATCACGTCCATCGACATTTTGGGTTGACATTGAACCAGCTTTAGGAGTTGGCACCTTGGGCCCTGCAGTTGCAGTGGTGGCTTCCTGAGCAACACTGGTAGTTTTGACTGTGACCCCGCTGCTAATTGACAATTCAATTGGTACAGTAGTAGCTGCAGTTGGCATCTTTTCAACCTCAGTTGGCAGAAAGCTGGCTGAACTTGGCACTCCTGCAACAATTGCTGTGACGCGCTGTTCTGGCACCTGCCTGAACCCCACAACTTTTGTGGCCTCTTCCCCCTTTGTGCCCTTGGCAAACTTAACAGTCTTATGCTTAACTGGTTTAGGTGGGAGCATTGACAGAGGGGTCTTCCCCTTGAATTGTTGAACTTCTGGAATAGTTGTAGGCTCAACATGCACGGCTGTCCCCTGTTCAGTACTGTTTGGCTCCCTCCTCATAGCAGTTGGCGCCAAGTCAGCAGCGGAGGTAGCTTCCTTCTCCAAATTTATTTCAGCATCTTCCCTCGACACCGGTTGCTTGGTTTCAGGCAACTTCAAAATTTTCTTCGTTGAAAGTGTCTTGCGCTTCTGGATCACAAGAGGGTTTGCCGGGGATGTTGCCTTCCTCTTGCTACATCTTGGTTCAGGAATGCTGCTCAAATATTCCTTGTATTTTGACTTTGAATAACACCAGTCAAGACCCTTTCCTGCTTCCTCCATATCAACTTGGTTCTTTTTAGCCTGACTTAAGAAAAACAGTTGTTGCTTAACGGCGAAATCGGTCTTCTCAAACATCTCTTGAAGATGAAATTCTGGGACAGGAAAAGTGGTTGGCAAAACGGTCTTCAAGTTGCAAACCTTGAACATGTCAATGCTCTCCTGAGACAACGCTTCATCATTTTTTTCTTTGACTTTGGAAAATCATCATCCTTCCAGCAAGTTTTGTCCATCCACATCTGTAGTGTGCTCTTGCTGTTCATTGAGTTGCTGCTGCTACCAGGATTGTCACTGCTGCTAGCCCCCCTAGTTGTGTTGCCGCCTATACCCCCAGAACCAGGGCCCCTGTCATCATCGTCACCACCGCTGTCGCTGTCTCCCCCCTCTTTCCCTTGATCATCACGATCAACATCCTCATCTTCTTCATCATCATCATCTCCTTCACTATCGTTGCCATCAACTCCTGCATCAATGTCTCCGTCAACCTCTCTATCCTCCTCTTCATCCTCCTCCTCTTCTTTCTCCTCTTCTTCATCCTCCTCCTCTTCTTTCTCCTTTTCTTCTTCCTCCTCCTCTTCTTTCTCCTCTTCTTCTTCCTCCTCCTCTTCTTTCTCCTCTTCTTCTTCCTCCTCCTCTTCTTTCTCCTCTTCTTCTTCCTCCTCCTCTGATCCATCATCTTCTTGTTCCTCCTCCTCTGATTCATCCTCATATGTGTCATTATCATCTTCAACATCTTGCGTTGTTTCCATTTCATCATCCTCTTCTACAAACTCTTCTTCTTCTTTGTCTAGATGCAACCCGTCTCTTTCTTTGTGGAGCACGGCGTGACCTGTCAGTTTGCAATGATGACTGCTGTACATAGGGATCGATATCTGGTTCCTCCTCATCGATATTGACAACTGCTTCAATGAAGTTGCCCACTTGTTCAATTACTGACTTGCACAGATCATGAACCACTTTTGCAATCTTTGCCTTTTTCTGCATCATTGCAAAAAAAATGAGGGGGAACACAAAAAGATCAGTACTGCATCAACAAGAAACAACTTAAAAATGTTGAACTGGATGAACTCCTTTATGCAAAAACTTACTTGCAGATTGTAGGTTAGTGGTAACTTGGATGCCACAAATGCTTGAGCTTGCAAAAGACCACCAAACAGTGGTGTCTGCTCTGTGCCTCTATACTCCTCTTTAAGCTGATGTGAAAAAAAGAGGAATCAATAAGGTTATCAAACTGAATTTGCATTGGAAGAAAAAAATGATTATAATCTGTGCAACTACGAGCATTATTGTGGCAACTGGAATCAACATTTGTGCAACTGTGCAAAGCAAAAAAATGGGCAAAAAACATCACACAAAAAGTTTGTGCCAACTTATGTCAACATCTATGCAAAAACCAAACAGGTAAAAACTGTGGAACTCAAACAAATGTTGTGCCCCAAAGTGACATGGAGATGTGTGCAGCTGCCAAACAAAAGCTGAAAACTGTGCAACTACAGTCATTGTTGTGCCAACTGATCAAACCATTTGTGCAACTAACAAAAAAAAGTAAAATTGTAGACCTACCAAGCATAAAGTGCCAAAACTGATATCAAAACCTACCAAAGCATAGAATGCAAAAGCAGAAGGCGTTGTTGAAAAAAAGCAAGAGAACTCACTTCTAATTTGCCGAACACACCAGGAGATACCAAGTCCTTCTTGATCACCTTGGCAATTAAATTGCTATCCTAGGCATTCGCTCGTATGGCGCAACTGCTTACTGGCACATCGTGAACAAGTGCGTCAAGGTATAGGATCTGCCGCACAAACAAAAAAAGAAAAAACTTCAGTTATTAAGATGAAAATTCAAAAACTGCAACTGCAAAAAGAAGAAAAGCACATGGAAGTACTGATTTTCACTCACCACCAAGTGGTATAAGCAGCAGCAAATGGTTTGCTTGTCCTGGTCCATGTTCCGGAAAGCTTCATTAATGTGTTCTGCTACAAAGAGGCAGATGTTTGTCTTCTTGAGCATTTGATGATCTAACACAAGTCCGTAGCACTTTGGGCTGAGCTTCAGGGCCGTTGTTGGTGCTAGAAAGGTGCGGAATGCAAATGCAAGCCAGGCGATAAAGACTGTGTCATCAGTTTTTCCATTCAAATCCTGAATCATCTTGCACCATGTACTGATATTGGGATGAAAATTCCCAGTGATGTTGAAAGTCTCTCTGAATCTCCTAGTTGCATCCTTATCGACTACATATCTGACTTTTTGACCTCTGTTTGGCAGATCGAAAACCCTGTGCACGCTGTCAGCATCGACACAGATCCTTCCCCTGCCTGGGAACACCATTTCAGAGTTTTCTGGCTTGTAGCACAGCACCAGGTATTTCGTGAGATCCGCTGGAAGTGTCTCTGCTATGTTCAAGATACCCCCAAACAACCTTGAACATAACGCAGCCTTCTGCAATGGGGATAGCTTGCTGTTGAACTTAGCAAACCGCCCTGGTGATGCCCTTATCCTGCCCGCTTGTGATGGTCGGTCCGCATCTTCCCCTGCATCCTCCTCAACTCCTTCACCGCTGCCCTGTTGAGGAGAAGAAAAACATTGAAAAAAAATACTAGGAAAAATGACTTGAATGAATATAGCAAAAAGGAGGGGCAACTGCTTGGTTGGAATTATATAAACAGGAAATGGATGATGCCAACTGATGTGATGTTCTTGTGCAACTACGAAAGCTCATGATGACAACTACAGACTACCAGTGTGCAAACTAGAAAGAACCTAAAATAGACTTGACCTGTAAACTACAAAAGCTAGGGATTGTGCAACTACAAGCACGATATTCCAAGGAAAACAGCAACATAAAAAAAGTTTGTAAAATCATACAAAAGCTCGTAAACCCAAAAGATATCCTCATACCTCAGCCTCTGCTGGGGCAGAAGAGGAGGCAGCTGTCGTGGGAACGAGCCTGGCAGTAGAGGTTAAGGGTACGTAAGGAGAGGGCAGAGTCCTAGCTACGGCGAGATTGTACACACGGATGTATGAGTTCAGGCCCCTCTCGTGGAGGTAATAGCCCTACGTCTCAGTGCTCGGGAGCTTCTGTCGTGTGGAATGTGTGAGTTATAGGGGGTGCGAACCCTTGTGCCAGAGGGGAGGGGTGGCTTATATAGAGTGTGCTGCCCCTCATGAATACCCGGCAACCAAGGGTTCGATCGTGGTAATAAAGGTGAACGTTACTGATAACGTATGTAATAAATGCTACTTATGGCGACCAGTCAAACGCCTGTCCGTTGGCCTCCCTGGAGTGGCTTCTGCTCTTCTACGGTCGACTGACTTCTGGTTCTTCCGAGTGAAAGGCGGCTGTCGAATGGAGGGAGAAACCTCCGAGTGGATTCTCTGTCGAGTGACTCATACGCCATGGTGATTTCAGTCGGAGTCTTCCTTGTAATCTTGTAATCTTTAAGTTCTCCAATGTAGTGTCCTTAGGTAGGGTATGTAGGTCAGGCCTAAGACCCTACCCTAGGTACATATCCCCATCATTAGCCCCCGAATGGATCGGGGTTCGAGTGAGAAAGGGATCGATGCAGGTTCTGATAAGACACAAAAATTCCGAATGCATTTTAGGGCTTCACATAAGCCTGCGTCGATTGGAGTCTTTGTCATTCACCCTGATCGATTCTGTCTTGATATGCGTCCGAGTGAACTTGAGCGCGGACTCAGGTCCGAGTGGTCAGCAGGATCTCTTGATGCGACGGGTCGCTTCGTCAGGCCCGGATTTAACGGGATTTGAAAATTTGGAAAGCACGCGCCGCGCGACGATGACGCAACGACTAGGGCAAGTGGGGGCATGACGCCTCGATTTTCGCGCCGCCCTTAACGCCACGTACCGCGCTTCCTCTGCAATCGGGATACATAGAGATCCGGCGGGCCCGCAGGTCAGCGACCCACTCGGGCAATTATAAGACGGGACGGCGCAAGGGTCGATACAGTGCTCCTCCCCCATTCCCCTCTTTTCCTCCGCCTCCTCTGCTCCACGCGCGCCGCTCGCCCCCGCCTCGACGACCGCCTCCGCGATGACGAAGGGGAAGACGGAGAAGCTCGAGCACGCCAAGAAGGGAGCCAAGGCGAAGAAGCCGTCGGGCGCCCGGTCCACGGCGCCGCCGGGGTGGATCCAAGGGGATTTCCTTCGGTCGACCTTCACGGCGGAGGACGTCCAGAACCTCGTCGCCGACGGGCTGATAGCCGACGGGTCGTGGAGGCTGCCGGGGGAAGAGACCGAGCCGAAGCCGCGCGAAAGCGAGCGAGTCCTCCTCCTCACTCACGTCGAGCGAGGTTTTTCTCTGCCTCCCCATCCATTCATCCGTGGGTTCTTGAATTTCTTCGGAGCACAACTTCACCATTTCCCTCCGAATGCCATTGCGTATCTTGCTGCGTTCATAACAATGTGTGAGTGCTTCTTGGGCTGTCCCCCTCACTGGGGCTTGTTCAAACACATCTTCACCATCCGGTCTCAGTCAGTCAAAAAGGCCAACACCAATGATAGTAAGACCCACGTCATCCAGCTATGCGGTGGCCTGGGACTCCAAAAGAGGAACACGAGTGCGTTTCCGTCGATGACCTTTCCTGAATCCATTCGGGGCTGGCAGTCGACTTGGTTTTACTGCAACGATGTTGCATCTCCCAACATGTCGACTGGCCTTCCCCCTTTCACATTGGAGCGACCCACTGCTCCCAGATCATTGTCCGTGACAGAGGGAGAGAAAGACGAGGTAGGAATTTTAGTGGATGCAGTAGTAGAGTTGGTCCGTGGCGGAGTGACTGGTATGGACCTACTGGAGGCGTTTCTCGGTCGGCGAATCCAGCCCCTTCAAGCGAGGGACCACACTATGTGGCACTATTCGGGCGCTGGAGACACCACTCGGACACATCCAGAGGAAGTCTCTGAGAAGACTGTTGCACAGTGGCTCCGAAACATCACCGGAGCCTGTGACAACCCTCTGGGAGCCAAGCGAATCTTGCCCTTCTCTGCCGCGAACCCGCCGCCGAACCTGGTGAGTTATATCTTTGTCGAATGCTTTCATGTTTCGTCGAGTGATTGGGTCTTCAGCCGACTGACTTTACTGTGTGTATCTTGCAGGAGTTTACGAACATGTATTCGTCCATGCCGAACGGGGGGCAGCCTGATGACGGAGAACAGAGCGCAGGCGGCAGCGCAGACGTTGATTACGCTTAAGAACAGTGAAGGCAGTGACGACGACTCGGAGGAGAGCGAGGAAGAGGTTCAGTCTCCTCCACGCACCGAGCGTCTTTCCAAGCAGCGCCAAGACCCAGCGGCTGTCCCAAGCAGAACCATGGCATCAAGCACCAGAAATCTGAAGCGCGACCGGGCTGCAACACCTGAGTCGACTGAAAAGGTCGCGAAACAGCCCAGGTCTGACGCACCAAAACCTCGGAAGGCTTTGCCCCGCATGAAGATCACCGTGCCCATCGCCTCAACATGAGTGTTCATTTTCCTTTTTTTGCTGTTGTGGAACTTCATGTCTTTGCTGATCGAGTGGAATTTGTTTGCTAGAGCTGCTACCTCGGTGACGTCGCCTCCGCGAGATGAAGAGGAGCACATGGAAGTGGACACTGCTGACGCGGCCACCTCTCAACGAGGTATAACAAATCTTCACTCTGCTCTGTTTTTTGAAGACGATTCATCGATTGAATAAGTTAACGTTGTCGATTGGTAGCTGCAGACGTCATCCACGTGGAAGACGATGAGGAGCCATAGCAGGGTGCGGAGGGTGAAGGTGTGACCTTGGGCACCCCACGCGTACGCACTCGGAGGACATCGTCGGGGCAGGCGCCTCGTAGGTCGACTGCTGCATCGTCCCAAGAACTTGGTGACTCTTCCCGAGCCAGAGCTGCACTTGTGGTTCCGCAGTCGAGTGCCCCGCCAGCAACTTCAACTCTTGTGGTCTCAGCGCCAATTGGGCAACCTCAGGCAACTCTTGTGACCCAGCTGCAGCACCGACTCATCCGACACCCGCATTCCCTCTGTACCGCGTTACAGAGGACCAGACTGGAGCTGGCAAAGAGGCCATGATCCAGGCTGAGCAAATGATGCTGCGTACGAAGGAGGCATACGAGGCTAGCAAGTTGGCTTATGATGCCAGCTCAGCGCTTCGTGCCAATGTCCGAGTAAGTGCGATTGTAAGTTCATTTCTGATTGAATTCCCGTCCATCTTGACTCTACACTCCCTGGGAGTTTTCTTTTGGTGCATACTTGCTTGTTTTCCCCTCGAGTAGATCAGGTCTTAGTCGAGTGGTTTCTGGTCCAGTGGGGGCACGCTGAGTGCACCCACTGGGTGTAGTCCCCGAGACCGCTGTCGAATGGCGGTGACATCGGCAGGGGTCTTAGATTTGTTTTGATAGTCGCTTGTCACTCGACAGGCCGAACCTGGTCGAGTGATAGTAGGTCCAGTGGGGGCACGTTGAGTGCACCCACTGGGTGTAGTCCCCGAGACCGCCGTCGAGTGCTTGCATCGGCGGGGGTCTGATAGAGACAATGTTTGCATGTTTGCTCTTTTTTTTTACTCGGACAGGTCGGACCTGGTCGAGTGGTGTCGTATCCAGTGGGGGCACGCTGAGTGCACCCACTGGGTGTAGTCCCCGAGACTACTGTCGATCGTTTACGATTCGCAGTAGTCTTAAGAATTTGGACTCGAGGTCCTTTTTCGTACTTGGAGTACGCTTGTCACTCGGTCCGTCGAGTGAGTTCTTTTTCTTAGTGTCTCCACCTCTGAATGCTTGTCTTAGGGATGGAAATGATGTCCATGAAACCAGCAGGATAGGTCTTGTCAGTTCGGACCTTTCCATCAACCATGATATGACGCTTTGCAGGGGTGTGGGGTGGGGCGGCGGGCCGCCATTCAGTCGACTGAACTTGCTCTTTTCCACTCGGGAGTGGAGAAATATTAGTGTCGACTGAACTACTTCTTTGCTGATTTCAGAAAACCTGTGAGCTTGGGACTCAGTACGTCGACCTGGAGAAGGAGAAAAACCAGCTTCAGCTGGATCTGGAGGTGGCCAAGAGGGACCTAGACCATGCACAGACCGAGCTGAAGACCCTGGAAGGTAATCCTTGTCGACCAATTGCACTATCACTTTTATTTTCTATCCTTTGAACCGAGCGTCCTCACTCGAACAGACATGCGTGGTGATAACCGCCAACTTCAAGCGCGACTCAACAATGTTATTTCTTTAGATACCATGAAGAAGGCGCTTGAAGATAAAGACAAGGCACTCGCTGATGCTCAGAAGGTGGCGAGGGAGAAAACCGAGGCCGCTGAGAAGAAGCTTGCCGCAGCCAGTAAGTTGGAAGAAGAGAACACCAAACTCAAGCAAGAACGGGCCGATTGGATCGAAAAGGTTGAACAGCTGACCAAGAGAAGGAGCGGTCTGGAGAACTACTTGGGAGACTTCGCGAAGAAGATGTTCGGCATGCTTGAAGGTAACTTTCTTCCGTCGAGTGAATTTCCTTAATTTCTACAGAATAGTAGCGTGACCAACCTTTCATTTCCCCTTCGTGTAGAATTCTGCCAAGACTTTGACAAGGAGACTGAGGAGATCGAGCCAAGTCTGGACCCCACCAAGTCACCCGTCGGGGACGTTGTGGCCATGAACATGTTTCGGCTTGACGCTCCTCTTAGAAGTGTTCAAGGGTACATCACTCGACTGAGGGCTGCGCTGGTGAAGATCGACAAAGAATTGTGGCCAGAAGACACCCTCCAGACTGACCTCGAGTCGATGATGACCTGCCTCAACGACATTCCCGGTCGAGTACAGGCATGGAAAAAATCTGCTGCTCGCTGTGGAGCTGACGTGGCGCTTTCACTCGTCTGGGTCCATTGCAAGGAGGCCACGGAGGACAAGCTGAAGGCTCTCCAGGTGGCCAACACGAAGAAACTTCAATTCGAAGACTTCATGGAGACCTTCATCGAAGCAGCCACTCGGATCGCCGATGGGATTGATCTGGACACCTTCGTCGAGCCCGCGAGCCTCACCGGTGATTGACAAAAACTTTGCTTGCAGTTGAAACTTTATTTGCCTCGGTATGCCGAGTGATGGTGTAACCATTTAAAACTTCGTTCAGGCCTTAAGCCTGAGTACTTCCGTTTGCGTGGGCAACTTTTATCCGTGCTAGAGATTCTGGATTTATCTGCATTTTGCTTTCCAATCCTTTGCTTGGTTAAGTTTGTTTGGTTTCCGAGTGAGATGGATGCTCATTACTCGGAAGAATTTTGAACTTAGGCGAAAACTGGTTCGCAACTAAGTTTCCGAGTGAAAGTGTTGCCTGTCACTCGGAACAGCCTTTAACTTAAGCGAGGTCTGACTCGCGGCTAAGTCCTCGAGTGAGAGGAGTGCTCGTCACTTGGGAGAGTTTTTAACTTAGACGAAGACTGGTTCGCAGCTAAGCTTCCGAGTGAATGGGATGCTATGCACTCGGCAGGATTTTTAACTTAGGCGAAAACTTGTTCGTGGCTAAGCCCCCGAGTGAGAGAAGCGCTCATCACTCGGAAGAGTTTTCAACTTAGACGAAGACTGGTTCGCAGCTAAGTTCCCGAGTGAATGGGATACTATTCACTTGGCAGGATTTTTATCTTAGGCGAAAACTGGTTCGCAGCTAAGTTTCCGAGTGAATAGGATGCTATTCACTCGACAGGATTTTTAACTTAGGCAAAAACTTTTTCGCGGCTAAGCCCCCCGAGTGAAAGGGTCGCTCGTCACTCGGAAGAGTTTTCAACTTAGACGAAGACTGGTTTGTAGCTAAGTTTTTGAGTGAATGGGATGCTATTCACTCGGCAGGATTTTTAACTTAGGCAAAAACTGGTTCGCAGCTAAGTTTCCGAGTGAATAGGATGCTATTCACTCGGCAGGATTTTTAACTTAGGCGAAAACTTGTTCGCGGCTAAGCTCCCGAGTGAGAGGGTCGCTCACCACTCGGAGTGTTTTCAACTTAGACGAAGACTGGTTCGCAGCTAAGTTTCCGAGTGAATGGGATGCTATTCACTCGGCGGGATTTTTAACTTAGGCGAAAACTGGTTCGCAGCTAAGTTTCCGAGTGAATAGGATGCTATTCACTTGGCACGATTTTTAACTTAGGCGAAAACTTGTTCGCGGCTAAGCCCCCGAGTGAGAGGGTCGCTCACCACTCGGAGTATTTTTGAATATGAGATTGTGCGATCGGAATCGACAAAGGATTGCTGGAGTCATAACTTTGGTAAACAACATTGTCTAGAGTACTCTTATTACATCAAACAACTCAGTCGTTAGGTATAAAAACGTCGACGTAAATCCGCGTTCCAGGCACGCGGTTCATCGATATTCTTCTTGAGGTTGAAAAGGTGGTAAGCTCCATTGTTCAGTACTTTGGTGACGACGAAAGGACCTTCCCATGCGGGGGCGAGCTTGTGAGGCCGCTGCTGATCCACTCGGAACACAAGATCACCTTCATGGAATGACCGACTCCTGACGTGCCTTGCATGGAAGCGACGTAGATCTTGCTGGTACACAGTCGACCGAATCAGAGCCATTTCACGTTCTTCTTCCAGGAGATCTACACCGTCCTGTCGTGCTCGTTCAGCCTCAGCCTCTGAGTAAAGATCTACACGGGGCGAATTGTGAAGGAGATCACTCGGCAAAACGGCCTCGGCTCCATACACCATGAAGAAGGGAGTGCGCTCAGTCAACCGGTTAGGGGTCGTCCTCAAGCCCCACAGAACAGACGGCAATTCAGTAACCCAAGCTCCTGCTGCATGTTCAAGATCTCGCATGAGTCGAGGCTTCAGCCCTTGAAGGATAAGGCCATTTGCTCGCTCAGCTTGACCATTAGTCTGGGGGTGCGCAACGGATGCGTAATCCACCCGAGTGCCTTGGGTGGAGCAAAAGTATCTGAACTCTTCCGAGTCAAAGTTTGAACCATTGTCTGTGATGATACTGTGGGGAACTCCATACCGGAACATTATCTCTTTCATGAATTTGATAGCAGTGCGCGAATTCAGCTTCTTTATGGGCTTAGCCTCAATCCACTTGGTGAACTTGTCGACTGCTACAAGCAGATGCGTGAATCCACTCTGGCCCGTTCGGAGAGGACCGACCATATCCAAACCCCATACAGCGAACGGCCAGACGAGTGGAATAGTCTTCAAGGCGGACGCGGGTTTATGTGACAAGTTTTTGTAAAACTGGCATCCTTCGCAGTGATGAACAATCTCCTTAGCCATTTGTTGGCGCGCGGCCAGAAGAAACCAGCTCGGTATGCTTTGGCAACAATCGTCCGAGAGGACGCATGATGACCACAGGTCCCCGAGTGAATTTCCTCCAAAATCAATCGACCTTCCTTAGGAGAGATGCACCGCTGAGCTACGCCATTTACGCTTTCTCTGTAAAGCTGTCCATCCATCACAGTAAAGGCCTTGGACCTGCGGACGATCTGTCGAGCTTCAACCTTGTCTTCTGGGAGTTCTTGCCTCAGTATGTATGCAATATATGGCACCGTCCAATCGGGCGTAATCACCAGAATCTCCATGACCAGATCTATGACTGCCGGGACATCAACCTCAGTCGGATTGGAGGCGCTTATTGCTTGCGGGGGCTCTTCAATGAAGGGATCTTCTTGCACCGAAGGAGAATGTAGGTGTTCTAGAAACACATTGCTAGGTACAGGCCTCCGAGTGGACACGATCTTTGCTAAATCATCAGCTGCCTGATTCTTCACTCGGGGAATATGGTGGAGTTCCAAACCTTCAAATTTCTTCTCAAGCTTTCTCACTGCATGGCAATATCCAGTCATGGCAGGGTTCCTGACATCCCACTCCTTCACCACCTGATTAACCACCAAATCCGAATCACCGTATACCATCAGGCGCTGGACGCCGAGTGAGATGGCCATACGCAACCCGTAGAGGAGTGCCTCGTACTCAGCTTCATTATTGGAGGAATCAAAGTGAATCTGGAGGACATAACTGAGCCTGTCACCCTTTGGAGATACCAACACCACACCAGCACCAGACCCATTCAGCATCTTAGAGCCATCAAAGTGTTGGGGAACGTTGCATGGGAAACAAAAATTTTCCTACGCACACACAAGATCTATCCATGGTGATGAGCATCTACGAGAGGGAGAGTGAATCTACATACCCTTGTAGATCGCTAAGCGGAAGCGTTTAAGAAACGCGGTTGATGTAGTCGAACGTCTCCGCGATCCAAATCGCAAGTCGTCCCTCGATCCGATCACGAACTAGCGCCGAACGGACGGCACCTCCGAGTTCAACACACGTACGGCTTGATGACGCCTTCACCTCCTCTATCCAGCGAGCGATGGTGAAGTAGTGGTTGAGTTCCAGCAGCACGATGGCGTGGTGATGGTGGTGAGGAACAATCTCTGCAGGGCTTCGCCAAGCGCCACGGAGATTATGACGGAGGAACTAGAGGGTTAGGGTTGCCGCACACGGCTTGGGGAAATCTTGATGTATCCCGTGTGCTAGCCCTGCCCCTCTATTTATATGTTGAGCCTTGGGGTCTAAACTTGGAGTAAAAGCCTCCTCCAGGTCGGTTTTGCCCACACAAGGTCGGTTTGGCCCGCAGGAAAAGAGTCCAACTCGGATCCCTGCCGAACCGCGCACAGCCGTGCACAAGCGGTAGTACCGCTTCACACAAGCGGTAGTACCGCTTGGGCGGTAGTACCGCTTCACACAAGCGGTAGTACCGCTCGGGCGGTAGTACCGCTTCACACAAGCGGTAGTACCGTTTATGCGGCAGCAAAACTACTTTTGCACTTTCCAATACCTCGTGGGCTTTATCCCTTTGGCCCATATAAAGTGTTGCTGCACCCGAACACTTCAGTAAACATCCGGAACCCATTCCGGTGAACTCCGGAACTCTTTCGGAGATCAAAACACTATTATCACATATATCTATCTTTACCTCCGGACTCTTCCGGAGATCCTCGTCATGTCCGGGATCTTATCCGGGACTCCGAACAACTTTCGGTCACCAACATAATAACTCAATTATACTAATCGTCACCAAACGTTAAGTGTGTAGACCCTGCGGGTTCGAGAACTATGTAGACATGACCGAGACACCTCTACGGCCAATAACCAATAGCGGGACCTGGATGCCCATATTGGCTCCTACATATTCTACGAAGATCTTTATCGGTCGAACCTCTATGTCAAGGATTCAGTTAATCCCGTATGCTGTTCCCTTTGTTCTTCGGTATGTTACTTGCCCGAGATTCGATCGTCGGTATCACTATACCTAGTTCAATCTCGTTACCGGCAAGTCTCTTTACTCGTTCCGTAATACAAGATCTCGTGGCTAACACTTTAGTCACATTGCTTGCAAGGCTCATTGTGATGTTGTATTACCGAGTGGGCCCTGAGATACCTCTCCGTCATACGGAGTAACAAATCCCAGTCTTGATCCATGCCAACCCAACAGACACCCTCGGAGATACCTGTAGAGCACCTTTATAGTCACCCAGTAACGTTGCGACATTTGATACACACAAGGTATTCCTCCGGTGTCAGTGAGTTGCATGATCTCATGGTCAAAGGAACAGATACTTGACATGCAGAAAACAATAGCAATAAACTGACACGATCAAATGCTACGTTTACAGTTTGGGTCTTGTCCATCACATCATTCTCCTAATGATGTGATCCCGTTATCAAATGACATCTCATGTCCATGGCTAGGAAACCTTAACCATCTTTGATCAACAAGCTAGTCAACTAGAGGCTTACTAGGGACACAGTGTTGTCTATGTACCCACACATGTATTTGAGTTTCCAATCAATACAATTATAGCATGGATAATAAACGATTATCATGAACAAGGAAATATAATAATAACCAATTTATTATTGCCTCTAGGGCATATTTCCAACAGTCTCCCACTTGCACTAGAGTCAATAATCTAGTTCACATCACTATGTGATTTACATTGTAATGAATCGAACACCCATGCAGTTCTGGTGTTGTTCATGTTTAGCCCTTGGAAGAGGTTTAGTCATCGGATCTGCAACATTTAGATCCGTGTGTACTTTGCAAATATTTATGTCGTCCTCCTTGATGTAATCGCGGATGGAATTGAAACGTCGCTTTATGTGTCTGGTCCTCTTGTGAAATCTTGGTTCCTTGGCTAGAGCAATGGCACCAGTATTATCACAAAACAGAGTCATTGGGTCAAGTGCACTAGGCACTACTCCAAGATCTGTCATGAACTCCTTCATCCAGACACCTTCTTTCGCCGCCTCCGAGGCAGCGATGTACTCCGCTTTGCGTGTAGAATCAGCTACCACGCTTTGCTTGGAACTGCACCAGCTAACCGCATCCCCATTAAGAATAAATACGTATCCGGTTTGAGACTTAGAGTCATCCGGATCAGTGTCAAAGCTTGCATCAACGTAACCCTTTACGACGAGCTCTTGATCACCTCCATAAACGAGAAACATGTCCTTAGTCCTTTTCAGGTACTTCAGGATATTCTTGACCGCCGTCCAGTGTTCCATTCCTGGATCACTTTGAAACCTTCCGACCATACTTATGGCAAGGCTGACATCGGGTCTTGTGCACAGCATTGCATACATAATAGAGCCTATGGCTGAAGCATAGGGGATGACACTCATCTTTTCTCTATCTTCTGTAGTCACTGGGCATTGAGTCTTACTCAACTTCACACCTTGCAAAACAGGCAAGAACCCCTTCTTGGACTGATCCATTTTGAACTTCTTCAAAACTTTGTCAAGGTATGTGCTTTGTGAAAGTCCTATTAAGCGTCTCGATCTATCTCTATAGATCTTGATGCCTAATATGAAAGCAGCTTCTCCTAGGTCCTTCATTGAAAAACTCTTGTTCAAATATTCCTTCACGCTTTCCAGCATTTCTATATTGTTTCCAATCAGTAATATGTCATCCACATATAATATTAGAAATGCTATAGAGCTCCCACTCACTTTCTTGTAAATACAAGCTTCTCCGTAAACTTGTATAAACTCGAACGCTTTGATCACCTCATCAAAACGAAGATTCCAACTCCGAGATGCTTGCACCAGTCCATAAATGGATCGCTGGAGTTTGCAAACTTTGTCAGCATTTTCTGGATCGACAAAACCTTCTGGTTGCATCATATACAACTCTTCCTTAAGGTAACCGTTTAAGGAACGCTGTTTTGACATCCATCTGCCAAATTTCATAATCGAAAAAGGCAGCTATTGCTAACATGATTCTGACGGACTTAAGCATCGCTACGGGTGAGAAGGTCTCATCGTAGTCAACTCCTTGAACCTGTGAAAAACCCTTTGCCACAAGTCGAGCTTTATAGACGGTTACATTACCGTCCGCGTCCGTCTTCCTCTTAAAGATCCATTTGTTCTGAATGGCCTTCCGCCCTTCAGGTAATACTTCCAAAGTCCATACTTTGTTTTCATACATGGATCCCATCTCGGATTTCATGGCCTCTAACCACTTCTCGGAATCCGGGCCCATCATCGCTTCTCCATAGCTCGTAGGTTCATCGTTGTCTAACAACATGACTTCTAAGACAGGGTTGCCATACCACTCGGGAGCAGTACGCGTCCTTGTCGACCTACGAGGTTCGATAGCAACTTGATCCAAAGCTTCATGATCATCATCATTAACTTCCTCTTCAGCTAATGTAGGCTCCACAGAAACAACTTTCTGCGCTGCGCTACTCTCAGGTTGAAGTAAAGGTTCAACAACCTCATCAAGTTCTATCTTCCTCCCACTCAATTCTTTCGAGAGAAACTCTTTCTCAAGAAATGTTCCGTTTTTAGCGACAAACACTTTGCCTTCGGATCTGAGATAGAAGGTATACCCAACTGTCTCTTTTGGGTATCCTATGAAGACGCATTTCTCCGCTTTGGGTTCCAGCTTTTCAGGCTGAAGCTTTTTGACATAAGCATCACATCCCCAAACTTTAAGAAACGACAGCTTTGGCTTCTTGTCAAACCAAAGTTCATATGGCGTCGTCTCAACGGATTTCGATGGTGCCCTATTTAAAGTGAATGCAGCTGTCTCTAATGCATAACCCCAAAACGATAGTGGCAAATCGGCAAGAGACATCATAGATCGCACCATATCCAATAAGGTTCGATTACGACGTTCGGACACACCATTACGCTGTGGTGTTCCAGGCGGTGTCAATTGTGAAACAATTCCACACTGTCTTAAGTGACTGCCAAACTCATAACTCAGATATTCTCCTCCTCGATCAGATCGTAGGAATTTAATCTTCTTGTTACGATGATTCTCAACTTCACTCTGAAATTGTTTGAACTTTTCAAATGTTTCAGACTTATGTTTCATTAAGTAAATATACCCATATCTACTTAAGTCATCAGTGAAGGTGAGAAAGTAACGATAACCACCGCGCGCCTCAATACTCATCGGACCACACACATCAGTATGTATGATTTCCAATAAGTCACTTGCCCGTTCCATTGTTCCAGAGAACGGCGTTTTAGTCATCTTGCCCATGAGGCATGGCTCACATGTGTCAAGTGATTCAAAATCAAGTGACTCCAAAAGTCCATCAGCATGGAGCTTCCTCATGCGTTTTACGCCAATATGACCTAAACGGCAGTGCCACAAGAAAGTGGTATTATCATTATCAATTCTACATCTTTTGGCATCAATGTTATGAACATGTGTATCATTACTATCGAGATTCAATAAGAATAAACCCCTCACATCGGGTGCATGACCATAAAAGATATTACTCATATAAATAGAACAACCATTATTCTCTGATTTAAATGAGTAACCGTCTCGCAATAAACAAGATCCAGATATAATGTTCATGCTTAACGCAGGCACCAAATAACACTTATTTAGGTTCATCACTAATCCCGATGGTAATCGAAGAGAGAGCGTGCCGACGGCGATCACATCAACCTTAGAACCATTTCCCACGCGCATCGTCACTTCGTCCTTTGCCAGCCTCCGTCTATTCCGCAGTTCCTGTTTTGAGTTGCAAATATGAGCAACCGCACCGGTATCAAATACCCAGGCACTACAACGAGAGTTGGTAAGGTACACATCAATAACATGTATATCATATATACCTTGTTTGTTGGCCGCCTTCTTGTCAGCCAAATACTTGGGGCAGTTCCGCTTCCAGTGTCCAGTTCCCTTGCAATGAAAACACACAGTTTCTGGTTTGGGTCCAGCCTTGGGTTTCTTCACGAGAGGAGCAACTGCTTTGCCACTCTTCTTGGAGTTACCCTTCTTACCCTTGCCATTTTTCTTGAAACTAGTGGTTTTATTGACCATCAACACTTGATGCTCCTTCTGAATTTCAGACTCAGCGGCTTTCAGCATCGCAAACAGCTCGGCGACTGACTTGTTCATCCCGTGCATGTTATAGTTCAACACGAAGCTCTTGTAGCTAGGTGGCAATGATTGAAGAACTCTGTCAGTGATAGCCTCTGGCGGAAGGGGCATCCCTAACTCAGCCAGACGGGTGGAGTACCCAGACATTCTGAGCACGTGATCACTGATAGACCCGTTCTCCTCCATCTTGCAAGCATAGAACTTATCGGATATCTCATATCTCTCGATCCGGGCATTCTTCTGAAAGATAAACTTTAACTCCTGGAACATCTCATATGCTCCATGACGTTCAAAACGTCTTTGAAGTCCTGGTTCTAAGCCATACAACATTGCACATTGAACTATTGAGTAATCATCAGAACGAGCCTGCCAGGCGTTCACAACGTCTAGAGACTCAACTGGAGTGGGTGGATCACCAAGCGGTGCATCAAGGACATAAGCCTTCTGGGAAGCCGTAAGGATAATCCTTAGATTACGGGCCCAGTCCACAAAGTTACTTCCATCATCTTTCAACTTAGCTTTCTCTAGGAACGCATTAAAATTCAGGGGTGCTACTGCGCGAGCCATGATCTACAACATAAATATAGCAAAGACAACTTAGACTATTGTTCTTAGATAATGAGTTTAGTTAATCATATTACTTAAAAACTCCCACTCAAATTGACATCCCTCCGGTCATTCGAGTGTAACATGATCCAAATCCACCAACTCAAGTCCGATCATCACGTGAGTTGAGGTGGTTTCAATGGTGAACATCTTCATGTTGATCATATCTACTATATGACTCATGTTCGACCTTTCGGTCTCTTGTGTTCCGAGGCCATGTCTGTACATGCTAGGCTCGTCAAGTTTAACCCGAGTGTTTCCGCACGTGCAACATGGCTTGCACCCGTTGTATGCGAACGTAGAGTCTATCACACCCGATCATCACGGCGTGTCTCGAAACGACGAACTTTCGCAACGGTGCACACTTGGGGAGAACACAATTTATCTTGAAATTTAAGTGAGGGATCACCTTATAATGCTACCGTCGTCCTAAGCAAAATAAGATGCATAAAAGGATTAACATCACATGCAAATCATAAGTGACATGATATGGCCATGAACTTGTGCTTTTGATCTCCATCTCCAAAGCACCGGCATGATCTCCATCGTCACCGGCATGACACCATGATCTCCATCATCTTGATCTCCATCAACGTGTCGCCATAAGGTTGTCGCGCCGACTGTTGCTTCCACGACTATTGCTAACGTTTAGCGATAAAGTAAAGCATTACATAGCGCTTAATGATTGACACGCAGGTCATACAATAATTAAAGACAACTCTATGGCTCCTGCCAGTTGCCGTACTCATCGACATGCAATTCGTGATATTCTATACAACACATGATCATCTCATACATCACATATATCTCATCATGTAATTGGCCATATCACATCACAACATACCCTGCAAAAACAAGTTAGACGTCCTCTAATTGTTGTTGCAAATTTTACGTGGCTGCTACGGGTTTGCAAGAACCGTTCTTACCTACGCAAAACCACAACGTGGTGTAGTGATTGCTTTTTGATCTTCTAAAAGAACCCTCTTCATTGAAATCGATTCAACTAAAGTGAGAGAGACAGACACCCGCTAGCCATCTTTATGCAACGAAGTTACATGTTAGTTGAAGGAACCTGTCTCGCGTAAGTGTACGCGTAATGTCGGTCCGGGCCGCTTCATCTCACAGTACCGCCGAATCAAATATCAACTAGTAACGGCAAGCAATATGTATACACCCACGCCCACAACTCGTTTGTGTTCTACTCGAGATCTCATCTACGCATAGACCTAGCTCAGATGCCACTGTTGGGGAACGTTGCATGGGAAACAAAAATTTTCCTACGCACACACAAGATCTATCCATGGTGATGAGCATCTACGAGAGGGAGAGTGAATCTACATACCCTTGTAGATCGCTAAGCGGAAGCGTTTAAGAAACGCGGTTGATGTAGTCGAACGTCTCCGCGATCCAAATCGCAAGTCGTCCCTCGATCCGATCACGAACTAGCGCCGAACGGACGGCACCTCCGCGTTCAACACACGTACGGCTTGATGACGCCTTCACCTCCTCGATCCAGCGAGCGATGGTGAAGTAGTGGTTGAGTTCCAGCAGCACGACGGCGTGGTGATGGTGGTGAGGAACAATCTCTGCAGGGCTTCGCCAAGCGCCACGGAGATTATGACGGAGGAACTAGAGGGTTAGGGTTGCCGCACACGGCTTGGGGAAATCTTGATGTATCCCGTGTGCTAGCCCTGCCCCTCTATTTATATGTTGAGCCTTGGGGTCTAAACTTGGAGTAAAAGCTTCCTCCAGGTCGGTTTTGCCCGCACAAGGTCGGTTTGGCCCGCAGGAAAAGAGTCCAACTCGGATCCCTGCCGAACCGCGCACAGCCGCGCACAAGCGGTAGTACCGCTTCACACAAGCGGTAGTACCGCTTGGGCGGTAGTACCGCTTCACACAAGCGGTAGTACCGCTCGGGCGGTAGTACCGCTTCACACAAGCGGTAGTACCGTTTATGCGGCAGCAAAACTACTTTTGCACTTTCCAATACCTCGTGGGCTTTATCCCTTTGGCCCATATAAAGTGTTGCTGCACCCGAACACTTCGGTAAACATCCGGAACCCATTCCGGTGAACTCCGGAACTCTTTCGGAGATCAAAACACTATTATCACATATATCAATCTTTACCTCCGGACTCTTCCGGAGATCCTCGTCATGTCCGGGATCTTATCCGGGACTCCGAACAACTTTCGGTCACCAACATAATAACTCAATTATACTAATCGTCACCAAACGTTAAGTGTGTAGACCCTGCGGGTTCGAGAACTATGTAGACATGACCGAGACACCTCTACGGCCAATAACCAATAGCGGGACCTGAATGCCCATATTGGCTCCTACATATTCTACGAAGATCTTTATCGGTCGAACCTCTATGTCAAGGATTCAGTTAATCCCGTATGCTGTTCCCTTTGTTCTTCGGTATGTTACTTGCCCGAGATTCGATTGTCGGTATCACTATACCTAGTTCAATCTCGTTACCGGCAAGTCTCTTTACTCGTTCCGTAATACAAGATCTCGTGGCTAACACTTTAGTCACATTGCTTGCAAGGCTCATTGTGATGTTGTATTACCGAGTGGGCCCTGAGATACCTCTCCGTCATACGGAGTAACAAATCCTAGTCTTGATCCATGCCAACCCAACAGACACCCTCGGAGATACCTGTAGAGCACCTTTATAGTCACCCAGTAACGTTGCGACGTTTGATACACACAAGGTATTCCTCCGGTGTCAGTGAGTTGCATGATCTCATGGTCAAAGGAACAGATACTTGACATGCAGAAAACAATAGCAATAAACTGACACGATCAAATGCTACGTTTACAGTTTGGGTCTTGTCCATCACATCATTCTCCTAATGATGTGATCCCGTTATCAAATGACATCTCATGTCCATGGCTAGGAAACCTTAACCATCTTTGATCAACAAGCTAGTCAACTAGAGGCTTACTAGGGACACAGTGTTGTCTATGTACCCACACATGTATTTGAGTTTCCAATCAATACAATTATAGCATGGATAATAAACGATTATCATGAACAAGGAAATATAATAATAACCAATTTATTATTGCCTCTAGGGCATATTTCCAACACAAAGAACATGGTCCAGTGCGCCGAGTGGATTTGAGTTGGCTGCTGCTGTTCTATCCACTCGGCCATGAAGTCAGCAAGCGCTTGAGATTTGATTGCCTTCTTTGCTTCAAACTTGATATCAAAGTAGATGAGCTCAATAGCCCATTTGGCCACTCGACCAGTCGCGTCTCGATTGTTGAGGATCTCAGACAATGGAGCATCGCTGACGACTGAGACTGAGTGATCTTGGAAGTAGTGTGCCACATTCTTCGCTGATAGATATATACCATAGACGAGCTTCTGGTAATGAGGGTACCTTTGCTTTGAAGGAGTCAACACTTCAGAGATATAGTAAACTGGACGTTGGACTTTATAAGCCTTGCCCTCTTCTTCTCGCTCGACAGTGAGAACCGTACTGACGACTTGGTTAGTGGCTGTAATGTACAGAAGCAGGGGTTCTTTGCTGTGCAGAGCAGCAAGCACCGGCTGGGTGGAAAGCATGGCTTTGAGCTCGACAAACGCTGCTTCTGCCTCGGGAGTCCACTCGAACGTATCAGATTTCTTCATCAGTCGGTATAAAGGCAATGCCTTCTCTCCGAGACGAGAAATAAACCTACTCAATGCCGCCAGGCAGCCCGTGAGCTTCTGGACATCATGCACACGCTCAGGGCATTTCATTCGGACGATGGCGCCGATCTTCTCGGGATTGATGTCGATCCCCCGCTCGGAAACGAGGAAACCGAGCAACTTGCCACCAGGAACTCCAAAAGTGCACTTCGATGGGTTTAACTTGATATCATATTTCCTTAGGTTGGCGAATGTTTCTGCCAAGTCAGTCAGCAGGTCGGAACCTTTGCGAGACTTGACTACAATATCATCCATATAAGCCTCGACATTCCGACTGATTTGCTCGAGCAGGCATTTCTGAATCATACGCATGAAAGTAGCGCCAGCATTTTTCAGACCAAAAGGCATGGTGATATTACAGAAACACCCGAAAGGGGTGATGAAGGCCGTCTTTATTTCATCTGGACCAAACAGACGGATCTGATGGTAACCAGAGTATGCATCGAGAAAAGATAAACGCTCGCATCCCGCAGTCGAGTTGACAATCTGATCGATGCGGGGGAGCGGAAAATGATGTTTCGGGCAGGCCCGATTGATATGTTTAAAGTCAATACACATGCGGAGTGACTTGTCTTTCTTGGGGACCATGACGACGTTCGCGAGCCACTCGGAGTGGTAAACCTCGCGTTTGAACTTAGCCGCCAAGAGTCGAGCCACCTCCTCGCCGATTGCCTTCCGCTTCTCTGCCGCCGACCGACGCAAGTGCTCTTTGACAAGCTTGGCCTTCGGGTCAACTCTCAGTCGGTGCTTAGCCAGTTCCCTGGGTACACCCGGCATGTCAGAAGGCTTCCATGCAAAGATGTCCCAGTTCTCACGGAGGAACTGGATGAGCGCGGCTTCCTATTTGCTGTCGAGTGTCGTCGAGATGTTGGTCGGGGCAGCATTAGGATCTGTCGGGTGAACGTTCACTTGCTTCACGTCACCTGCCGACTGAAAAGCAGACTCAGAGGCGGGCTTCTTGGCACGCAGCAGATCGGCAGGATCAGTATTCCTCTTGTATTCTTCCAACTCGACCACAGCCATTTGCTGGTCGGCAATCTTGGAGCCCTGCTGAAGGCACTCCTCAGCCCTTTGTCGATTCCCTGTGACTGTGATCACGCCCTTGGGCCCGGGCATCTTCAGCTTGAGGAACACGTAACATGGACGGGCCATGAAACGAACATAAGCCGGTCGACCAAGGATGGCGTGATATGCGCTCTGGAAGTCTACTACTTCAAACGTCAACTTTTCCTTGCGAAAATTCTTGTCGGTGCCGAACACCACATCCAACGCAATCTGACCAAGTGACTTGGCCTTCTTCCCAGGGATGACTCCGTGGAACTGCATGTTGCTCTCACTGAGTCGGGACATCGGAATTCCCATCCCCTTGAGGGTTTCTGCATACAAGATGTTCAATCCACACCCTCCGTCCATGAGAACCTTGCGGATTCGAGTGCCTCCTACAACAGGATCCACCACCAGAGCTTGCCGACTGGGGGTAGCGACATGAGCAGGGTGGTCTGACTGGTCAAAGGTGATAGGAGTCTGAGACCACTTGAGGTACGTGGGGGTGGCAGGAACAACCATGTTGACCTCCCTGTTAATAACTTTCAGTCGACTTTTGCTTTCTACATCGGCAAAAATCATCAAAGTGGCATTGACCTCAGGAAAATCCTCTTTATCTTCATCGTCTTCCTTTTCAGGAGTATTCCCACTCGACTGTCCTTCCTTGAACTGTTGGATCAGTAATTTGCATTGTCGAGTGGTGTGCTTTGGCAATATCAAATTGCCTTCCTCGTCCTTCTTCGTGTGGAGTGCACACGGCATATCTAGGATGTCCGTTCCCGACTGATTCTTTGATTTCTTGGGGATAAATTGCCCTTTGGGTTTCCCTTTATTCTTTCCTTGCGCCGCCAGAGCGGCTGCCTCTGCCTGAGCAGAACCATCGGCTTTGCGCTTTTGATTCCGACTGGAATTGCCGCCGCCAGCATCATTGTCGACTGCCTTTCCCTTGCCGCTGCGGAGGCGGTCCTCCTCTTCACCATTGGCATACCGAGTGGCAATCTCCATCATCTTGCTCAGTGACATATCTCCTGTCCGACCAAACTTCAGATAAAGCTCTCTGTACTTAACACCGACCTTGAAGGTGCAGACGGCTTGGTGCTCGGGAACATTTTCCACCGTGTGATGGAGGGTGGTCCAACGTTGAATGTAATCCCTCAAAGTTTCATTCGGTTTCTGCACACAGTGCTGCAGCTCAGACAAACCAGCGGGACGCTTGCATGTGCCCTCGAAAGTTCTGACGAACACTCAGGCAAGATCCTCCCAGCAGTAGATGCTAGAAGGAGCCAACTGATTTAGCCACGCTCGGGCCGAACCATCCAACATCAAAGACAAATGCTTCATGGCTATATTGTCATTTCCTCCACCGATCTGCACCGCCACTCGGTAATCGTCTACCCATGTTTCCGGCTTCGACTCACCAGTGAACTTTCTTACTCCAGCCGCCAACCTGAAGTTGGGGGGAATCTCAGCGGATCGAATGGCTCTGCTGAAACACTCGGGCCCAGAGACAACGGCACCACTTCCACTCGGATGATCTCTATCATAACCATCCCTGTGAACTCTGCCCGTGTCAATCCGATTCTGTACGAGGACAGACCTCGTGTCGAACCCAGGAATCCGCTCATCGCCGTACGGGCGCCGATCATCATAGTGCCGGGGCACATATGAACCACCCCGCGGAGGAGTAGGCACTCGACGGCGGTCATCACGGTGATAACGAGGAGCAAACTGATCCCGCCCTGATCTCGGTACTGATCTTCACGGTAACCTCCGCCTCTGCGACGCAGAGGTGACCCCGGGCTGTGAGCCGACTGAACTGTGTCTGCCTTGGGCGAATTACTGTGTAACCTATTGCGCGACTGAGAAACAGCCGAATTCTGCTGTTGCGCTGCCCCAAGCAACGCTCGGATCTGCTGCAAACCTCTGCCAGCCTCTGAACGTGATGGTTGAATGGAATCTGCAATCCTAGCAGCGGCTGCAACATTCTGAACTGGAGTACGGAATACCTGGACGTTGTTCTGAGATCCACTCGGAAACAACTGTCGCTGATGTCGACTGGAAACTTGTGGACGCTGGCGGGTATGCTCGTCGAGTGCCCTCTGCATCTCTTCGAGCCGAAGGCGCGTGGCCTCCAAGGCCTGGGCCACGACAGTCGCACCGACGATGGGCGTATGGAGAATCTCCTCATCTCGGCGCTGCTGCTCATTCGACGGTCCTCCAACCTCGTGCCCGCCGCGGCCGTAGCCAGGCGGGCTTTGCTGTGAACCCGCCATAAGAACCTCAGCCGCTGGATTGCAGCTCTCGCACTCGGAAGGAACGTCAGACTGATCCGACGCCGAGTCGAACACGCCGTGAAGTGATTCGGCGGGCTCGATAGCCGCAATCTGCGGAGATGACGCTTGGCGAGCCGCCGCATGCCTCACCCATAGCTGGAGCCGCGAGCGACCAGATCGCTTGCGGCGACGAACAGCGGGGAGAGCAAACGATGCCGGAGTCGACAGGTACGGAGTCGATGGCTGCCGAAGAAGAACGCCGCAGGAGCTTGCACGGAAGTGCGTCGCCCCGCGGATCGGGAGCACCTCAACGTCCAGAGGCGCTTTCTGAAGCCATGCCGAGTCGTCGGCGACGAAGGTGAGCGCACCGAGACGGATCTCGTGGCCGAGGAACAAACCGCCGCCGGAAGACATGACGAAGAAGAAAATTGCAAACTCGCCGGAAGTCGCTTAGATGCCTGCCCCACGGTGGGCGGCAACTGTCGTGGGAATGAGCCTGACAGTAGAGGTTAAGGGTACGTAAGGAGAGGGCAGAGTCTTAGCTACGGCGAGATTGTACACACGGATGTATGAGTTCAGGCCCCTCTCGTGGAGGTAACAGCCCTACGTCTCAGTGCTCGGGAGCTTCTGTCATGTGGAATGTGTGAGTTACAGGGGGTGCGAACCCTTGTGCCAGAGGGGAGGGGTGGCTTATATAGAGTGCGCTGCCCCTCATGAATACCCGGCAACCAAGGGTTCGATCGTGGTAATAAAGGTGAACGTTACTGATAACGTATGTAATAAATGCTACTTATGGCGACCAGTCGAACGCTTGTCCGTTGGCCTCCCTGGAGTGGCTTCTGGTCTTCTGCGGTCGACTGACTTCTGGTTCTTCCGAGTGAAAGGCGGTTGTCGAATGGAGGGAGAAACCTCCGAGTGGATTCTCTGTCGAGTGACTCATACGCCATGGTGATTTCAGTCGGAGTCTTCCTTGTAATCTTGTAATCTTTAAGTTCTCCAATATAGTGTCCTTAGGTAGGGTATGTAGGTCAGGCCTAAGACCCTACCCTAGGTACATATCCCCATCAGCAGCTCCTCCTGCAACTACTGCCTGCACACATGGTGGTAAAAATCACATGTAAAACATGGAGCATACCAACTGATACAAAAATAGTCTGCAATATAAAAGCAGAGCATGCCAACACATGTCAAGTTATTCTGGAAAAACTCTTTTTAGAAAAAGATGACTAATGATGTCAACTACAAAATGGTTATTGTGCAACCACAACAGATGCTCGTGCCAACAGCTGCACAAATCATGTGCAACTAAGTGAGAAAAACTAATAGTCCATGGTTTATTTACCTCAGAAGATGATGCAGCTCCCCCTGGAACTGCTGCGTGTCTACTCCGCTTTACAACCCGAAACTGATCAACACCCTAAGAAATAAAAAATGTGCATGTTGAAAACAAGATTAATTACATGAACCACAAACAAACAAAGATGGTTATGACTTGAGCATGACACTAACCTCAACTCCCTCTCCCTGCTGAACACTACGGGCAGAGCGTGTCTGACGACAAGCAGTACGCTTCAAGTTACGGCGAGAGGGCTGATTTGCAGAACCCTAATTAAGCAAGCATATAAGCATACATGGAGAAGTTGAAAAAACTCAAAGAGACACAAAAAATGAAAAATTACATCTGCTTCTTTGCCATCCGCATCTCCTCCTATTATAACCATTTTAAGTCTGCGGAAAATAGAAGAAAAAAACATAGTAGTTAGAAGATACGCAAGCAGACTACATAAAGGGTAAACAATTGCTTTGATCTGCAAACCTCTACACATAAGCAGGACATCTAGTATGAAACTGTAGAACATATGGACAGCCAGCTACTATAGTGATGCAGCCAACTGGGCAGGCAACTTGTGCAACTGAACAACATATAAGAAAACAAGGGAACTGGTCCAAACTGAGCAACATATGGACAACCACCTAGTATATCAATGCAGCCAACTGAGTACAATATTATGCAACTAATAAAAAATCTCTGCACAAACAAGTTCAAATCAGCCATAAGCACTGCGCACAACATTGCGCACATGTAACAAACAAGGACAAAACAATTTCATGCAATAATGCCAACTGAACATGACAACTTGTGCAACTGGACAGTATATGCACAACCAACTATAACTACCAGGAAAGCAACCTTGCACACAAGTTGGCATATAGACAGACAAAGCATGACAACTAGTGCAACTGCGCAGCATACAGACAGCCAACTGATATAGTGAGGCAGCCAACTGAGAACAAATTTGTGCAACTAATCAAAAATCTTCTAAAAAACAAGTTCAAACTCAGCCATGCAGCATTGGACACAACATTGCACACATCTAACAACAAGTTCATGGAATCATGAACAGATCTCAAAGCCTTGTGCCACAGCAAACAATAACCTAACCTTAACCGACAACAACGATCCTGTCGGGTGCTATGGTCGTGCATCACGTACTACCTACCGTACACCGCCGCGAAACCAAGTCCCCATGCCCTGCCCAAGTTCACCATTGTGCCACGAATCCCCCTCACCGGAGAAATATCAACCACATGGGACAGGACGCTAGATGCGCACTCGAGCATGAGAGGAGAGGAGAATAGAAGGGCGAACCCTAGGAATCCCGGCCGAATCCTTTCCTCACAGACCACCAAATCGACGCGGCGAACAACAACGACGACCTCGTACTCCGCCGATACAGGGAGAAGGAGGGGAAGCAAGGTGGTACCTGCGACGGCGACGAGGGACAACGAATCCCGGCGGAGAAGCACCCACAAAACGGCCGGCGATTCGAGAACTCCGCCGCGATTCCCCTCTAATCCGCCGCGGTCGCTGGAGAGGAACTTGCGAAGGAGGGGAAGAAATGGGGAGAGCACAGACGAGGGCGAGCGATTTGAGGGGCTCGGATTTCGAAACCGCCGCCCATTACACCACCTGTGTGACTTACAAGTGGGCCACACCAGCGCACCCGACCAGGTGGCACCTGGCCCACGGGGGAGGGGATCGCGGCGCGATCGACCGGCTAGGACGCGGCCGCCCGTTAATACCAATTAGTGCGCGTGCACTTTTAAGATTTCGGGTTATTTTTAACACTCCCCCGTCCTGTCCGGTGTGTCTCGTGAACCCACTCTCCACTACCGCAGCCACCACGAGCGCTCGCGAACGTGCACGGATCCGCTCACTGATCAGTGGCCCACGGCTCCGCGAGGCACGGGCCCCACCTGCCAGTCTCAGCACCAGGTTGGCAGGTTCCCAACGGTCACCGCAGCACGCGGCGGGGTAAACCGCGCGGTCGCATTATATATCACCCCACCACGCACGCACTGGCAAAACCTCAATCTAACCAAGTCAAAAAAAAAAAAAAAACCTCAATCTAACCGTTGGGGTTTCCCGGCTTTCTCCCCTCCCCCGCCCAAAACCTCGCCGCCGCACCACCTCGGAGACGCCGCCGCCGGAAGAAGAAGCCATGGCGACCACCCAGCCCATCATCGCCAGCGTGGATGCCTCCTCCCCGGCGGCGCAGGCGAAGCGCCGCGGCCGGCCGCCCAAGGGCCCGGCGGCGGCGGCGGCGGAGGTCGAGGCGCCGAGGACGCCGTCGCCCGTGTCCCCGCTGACGGCCGCGGCGGAAGGCTACGAGCGGGAGCGGGAGGCGAGGATCAGGGAGAACATGGAGCGGATGCAGAAGCTGGGCCTCGTCGACCTCGCCGCCCGCTTCAACCAGTCCGCCACCCCCGCCGGCACCGGCACCGGCACCGGCCGCGGCCGCTGGCGACGGAGGCCTGAGACGCCTGGCTCCCCCGCTGACGCCGTCGCGCCCAGGATCAGGACCGCCTCCTCGACGCCCGCGCGCCGGTCTCTCAGGTTCGTTTGCGGCGGATCTGTCTTCTTGGCATGTAGCTTCGTCTCCTGTTCGGTTTATTGGAGGAATCCACGGACTTCTTGTGCTCATCATTCTCATCCCACTGCAAATGCTCTCCTTCCTGTCCAGCTTGTTGTTCTTGTGCGTCTATCATCAAGTATGAACTTGCTAATTTCGTTCCCCTTTTGCAGTATATGAGTATTGCCCTTTTTCATGTTTGTTGTAGTATAGATTTGGTCGTATAACGTGAAATCCGGTAACTGCGTCCAGTATTTACTTCCATATATTCCCCTTCCTGGCCGTTTGTTTCATTCTGATTACTACTTTTGGCAGTGTTTTAATGCTTACCCTCTAAAATTGGCACCTCGAATCCTTAGTTTCCCGAAATAGGTTGATTTCTCATGGGATATTTACAGTCCAATTCATGCCACAAGTTCAGATTCAGTAGTGTCGCCTTCTTGTGTACATGAAGACAGTTTCAGATTCAACGGTCTAGATTAGGCAATACAGAAGAATTATTGTAGTTATGTTGATTGAGTTTAAGCTAATTGGTTGATAACTTTTGACATTCATTTCCTCCAATCCTCAACATTCAGTCACCGCAGGTGTCCCTTTCGTGGCATTAATGTGAATCTTCCTCTTTTGTGATCATGTTTCAATTTAGGTTGAAGAGCGTGGAGCCGGTTAGATATGTTGAAATTTGCGAGAAGAAGGAGAAGGGTCTTGAAGGTGGAAGGCCTTTCTCGATTGAGGAAGGATGCAAGGAAGAAGTTTACACCGAAGAGCATGAGAAGCTTCTAGGTACATGCGGCACACCCTGGACTCTCTTTGTGGACGGTTGTGGCAAGGATGGTAACCGCATCTATGATCAAGTGAGTGGCCAAACCTGTCATCAGTGCCGGTAAGTTTTCCCCCAAGAACTATCTGGGATTCTTGTAACTTTTCTACACATTCCTTTGCTAGGCCGTTCTCATATGTGCAGTTTGCTGAACTTATAACATAAATAGCAGCATTAAGATGAACCTGTAACACTTATTGTGTGGTAAAAAGGGCCTGACATTCTTAGTGTGAGGAGAATGTAAAAATTTCAACATAACATGCTGTTGTAAGTTATTGCAGTCACAACCTGTGAGTTTCTAGTGATGTATGGAAGCTATTGCCATCACAACTGATGGGTTGTATGTAACAGAAGATTTAGAATTTTTCTTGAGGATGTATGATAGTTACTTTGTTTTTGTTTGTCATCTTTGTTTAACCTTGACACAATGTGATACAGCCAGAAAACTCTGGGTCATCATACAAGATGCTGTAATTGCCAGATTGTCCAAGGGCAGTTCTGTGGAGATTGTTTGTACATGAGGTGAGTTCATTTTCCAACAATTTACGTTAATTTACTGTGCGCTTCTGAATGTATGTCACCTCTGGTAATCTATGATAATGCATACATTAATGTTTTATAATAGGGTTTGTATCTGCATCATAAAGGTTTGTGAATGAACAAAAAATGAAAACATTCAGACTTGCAGTTTGTGAATCAGATCTGATTTATAATGTTCAAGTTATGCCATCTGAACATGCACGCTTCTAGGTGAAATGAAACATACAATTTTGTGTTAATTTACTGTAAGTACACACGTTTCTGTGAAATATTTGTTTACCAATCTGTCTAGCAATCTATGATTATGTATGTGTACACTAGTGTTTCCTGGAAATGCTTCCTTGTCTGCCATCTTTATCGCTAAATGCTTACAAGGGCACTGTCTCTGATAAATGTATCACTTGTAGGGCTGCATCTCTTTATTACAAGTTTGTATCTGCATATTTTAATAAAGATTGACAGTATGCAAATTAAATGAATAAAATATGAAAGCTTTCCGACTTGCAGTTTGTAAATCGAATACTCCCTCCGTACCATAATATATGACGTTTTAGCAGTTCAATTGAACTTGCTAAAACGTCATATATTATGGTACAGAGGGAGTATGATTTATAATGTTCAACTTATGCCATCTGAGTTCCTAGTTCTGACTATTTGGAAAAGCTTATGGGATGAAAACAGGGGAGGTCTGGCGAAAATTTGATACCCCCTAAATTTTCACTGGTTCCAAGTTGATGTGAGATGTCACCTCCATTTTGTTACTGCAATGTTTGTAACAGAAAAAAAGGATTAGCCGATGGCTGTGTATTTTTCGTTGGACTAACATTTTATAACTAATGCAGGTATGGTGAGAATGTGCTGGAAGCTAAGAGCAATCCTAATTGGATATGTCCAGTTTGTCGTGGCATTTGCAACTGCAGCATCTGCAGAACTAAGAGAGGATGGTTCCCTACTGGCAATGCGTACCGGAAGGTAATACTACTACAGCATATATGCTTTCAGAAGTACAAAGTAAAATGTTATTTGAATTATAATAAAGTCAAAGTCACAATCATTTACTGGGGTTCCAATTTTGTTGTTGTTATTGTTCGAACAGTGCTAAGCAAGCAGGTGTTTTTTCTCTATCATGCAGGTTGTCAGGCTTGGGTACAAATCTGTGGCGCACTATCTCATTGCAACAAATCGAGCAGGAGCAAAGTCAGGGGATTCAAGCTCAGCTGACTCCTCAAACGAGTTGCCATCTGCTGACGAGGTCTCTGAGCACGCACCAGTTGCCAAGCAGGATGCTGATCTGAGCAGCAATGCCAGTGAAGTTGTGCAGAAGGAAGGAAACATGAAGAAGAAGGCGGCAGCTGTCAAGGATGAAGCCAAGGCCCCGAGGAAGAAGATTGCCGCTGATGTGGTCTGCAAGGATGATGGCAGGAGCGAGTCCGGGGTGACATTTGATTCTCTGGAATGTCACCAGGATGCTGGTTGTGTCACCCCATCTAAGCCGGAGCCGAAGAAGAAGAGGAAGTGGGTCGAAGCAAGAAGCCCTGATTGCGTTGCGAGCAGGCTGCGCTCCCGGTCTGCTCCCAAGTCATGAGCGCCTGATTGAGAGCCGACGACTCCTTTTGCGCAGGCGATTATCTGTCACTGGCACGGTTCTGGTTGGTGGTGTGTCTTGGTTCGTTGTTCGTCGTTTAGTTGATGTAGGGTAATCGCGGGAAGCAATGATGGATGTGCCTGGTGTGGCGTGGACTTGTATCATTTTGTTGTGACCTTGACGCTCGGCTCTGGTTTATCGTGGTGGCCTATCAACCTAGTGTTTCTGTTCATGCCGTGTTGTGATTAGCTATTTTGTCAAAAATGTTGTGTTCATCGTGCGTCCTGATGTGTATCTCTTAAAATGAAATGCATCTTCTTGCACTTGTTAAATGTCTGGTCTAGCAGTGTTGTGAAATTTTGGGATGGTAGTCAATAGTAGTCCTCCTAATTAGACGTAGTCCTCTGGTTCGCGTTGCTTGTTTTTTGTTCGCCCTCTTCTTCTTCATTTTTTTTGTAAGAGTTCATCCCACTAGTAGAAAACCGGGCCAGAATATTGCATTAGTCCCGGTCGTGTTACGAACCGGGACTAATGGGTGCATCAGTCCCGGTTCGAGCGGCCAGGGCGCCGGCCGGGGTTCGTCAGGAACCAGTCCCGGTTCGTGTGACCCCTTTAGTCCCAGTTCCAGACACGAACCGGGACTAAAGGGCCTCGCTCCTGGCCCAGTCCCTTTAGTCCCGGTTCTAGCCACAAACCGGGACTAAAGATATGCCTATATATATATATGCTCGCCCCTGCCCGCTCACTCCTCTGTTTTTTGGCCGGCCGGCGTGTGCGAGGTGTGTGCTGCTCTGCTCTCACCTCCTATGCACACGAGGTGTTTGATGAAATGCCCGAGCCACGCTTAAGCTTTCTCCTCTCCAAGCTCGACCTCCAAGCTCCATTTTCCTCAAGATTTGTCTAGGTTAGGCGGTCCGTCACGTCCCGTCCCCGTCCTCACCGTCGTCGATCGCCCGCGCCGATCTCGTCGCCGGCACCACCGTGGGGAGCCTCTTGTTCTTATCTTCTTTTTAAAAGAAAAAAAATTCTTGTATGATTTACATAGATACTTGTATAAATTTCTTACTTTTATTATTGTTTGTTATTATAGAGTGCCATGGTCATGGTATCCGCCCACGTCGGCCCTCGTCCGGTCTATGATTCAGATGTGGTATATTATCTTTTATAACTATTTGTTTCATTTAGTCTTTATGACAATTGTGCCGACCAACGTGACATAGATGTGTTTATCTAGGAGGTATGTGAACCGGAAATTCCAACCGACCCTCTTGTCGAGAGGTTAAATTTAGTTGAAAAAGAAAACGAGGATTTGAAAGAAAAATTGAAAAGAATTGAGGAGGAGAAGATGAAATTGGAGTTGCATGTTGCCGATGTCGTCGATGACCACAAGATCAAGATGGATGCAATGCGCTTGAAGATTAGAAAGATAAGAAAATATGCCATTGATAATGAGGCTTGGTATCATTATGCTGTTGGATCAATTGTTACCTTAGTTGCGATTATGATCGCATTTGTTGTTGCATTTAAATGTTTTACATAGTTGTATGTTAGTTTTAATTTATGTTTTAATTAGATGCTCTAGAGAGCTGTATGTTGTTTTATGAGAACTATGTATGAACTTTATGTATTTATTTTTTCAGTAATAACATCTGATCACTTCTCTATTCATGATGTTCTGTAATGGTTTTTGATACATTTAATTATATAATGCACGCAGATGAACCGGCAATGGATGTGGGTGAAATTATGATACCATGCCAACTTTCAACCATTTCAGAGTTCATTTGCAGTGCTTTTCAATTCAGGGTCATTTTAGCTCAAAATAAATCATGAAATGCATGAAAACTAGCAAATGAAGTCAGAAAAGGATTGAAAAGTGATGATGTGGCTTTGAATGGTGCATATTGAATGCAGAAAAAATCTTGAGTTAAAATATGTTTAAAAAATTGAAATCCCTTTGTAATAGACGTGTTTTCGTCCGAAACCCTGATACTTCGAAAGAGATTGTCCAGTTTGTACACGAAGTGCATCCAGTTTTTCCGGTAACCCTCTCAACTTTTTAGCACATGCTATCTGGGTGAAATTATGATACCATGCCAACTTTCAACCATTTCAGAGTTCATTTGCAGTGCGTTTCAATTCAGGGTCATTTTAGCTCAAAATAAATCATAAAATGCATGAAAACTAGCAAATGAAGTCGGAAAATGGTTGAAAAGTGATGATGTGGCTTTGAATGGTGCATATTGAATGCAGAAAAAGTCTTGAGTTAAAACATGTTCAAAAAATTGAAATCCCTTTGTAATAGACGTGTTTTCGTCCGATCAAAGTTATTTAACTTAATATTATATAAAATTTATGCAACTAAAATTATCAAAGTTATTTTTGTTAAAAACTTTAATAGCAAAAAGAATATTCATAAAGTATTTTTTGTTAAGAACTTTTAATATGCACAAAAATAACATAAAAATAGCAAAAGTGAAAATAGATGCGCTTATAGAGAAAATTCAACCTAAATTCAAAGTGCTAGTACATCTATTTAGGTTACTAGCACTTTGAATTTAGGTTGAATTTTCTCTACAAGCACATCTATTTTCACTTTGAATTTAGGATTTGAGAGAAACTTAACAAGGCAGAGAGGGCCGGGCTTATAAACAGGTGCGAGCGCCTCTCGCTTGGCGAGGTGGGACTAAACCCCCACCACAGCCAGGACCAACCCTTTAGTCCCGGTTGGTGGATCCAACCGGAACTAATTCCCCCCTTTAGTCCCGGTTGGAGCCACCAAACGGGACTAAAGGGCCGGGACTAAAGGGCCGGGCTTCCCGCCCTTTCGGGCTGCCGAAAACTACCTTTAGTCCTGGTTGGTGGCTCTAACCGGGACTAAAGGGGGGACTTTAGTCCCGGTTGAAACTACCAACCGGGACTAAAGGTTGCACTATATAAGCGGGACTTGGAAAAGTTTCTAAATCCATCTGCTTTCCCTCTCCCCCGACGGCGCCGAAAACCACCTCGACGCCGCCAGGCTGCGGGATCTCGCCGTCGCCTTCCCGACGCCGTCGCCTCCCCGAGCCCGCTCGCTCCTCGTCGCCGCCCCCGACGCCGTCCCCGTCGCCGCCCCCGACGCCGTCCCCGTCGCCGCCCCCCGACGTCGTCGCCTTCCCGAGTCCGCTCCGGCCTCCTCCTCCTCCTAGGTGAGCCGCCGGCCACACCATCGTTCCCCTCCTCCTCCTAGGTATCCTCCCTCACCCTCGCGGTTACCATCGTCGCCCGCATCCATCGCCGGCCGAAGCAGTGGCGGTCAGCGGCGGATCCAGGGCTAGTTAGAAAATTAAGATGGCATTTTAAGTTAGTTAGGAAATTAAGATGGCATTTTAAGTTGATTTGTTGATCTATGAGGAAGATGCTTCTTTATTTGCTAACTTACACATCACTAGGCTTTGTTATTAAAAATGTTATTGTTGTTAAATAAAATGATATTTGCTATAGCCACAATTTGTTTTCGTCGATGATGCCAATCCCGCATTTCTAAAAAAGCAAAAAATTAAACGATAAGAAAATGTTCTCATAGGAATTTGTTTCGACGTCGACGATGCCTGGCCCGCATCCTCCTCGTCGTCGAGTCGGCGGCGACATCATGCTTGAGAGGCGCAATGTCCGGGACAGGGCTCCGCCGCGCTGGCACTGGGAGGTGCTACCTTCCTGGGCTCGGAGCTTGGTGAGGAATCCTGGTCTTGTCGTCGACCCGGAGCTTCTTTGGTGGCGGTCGCGTGGGCCACTTTCGGTGCAGAGGCAGTGGGCCCCCACGGAGGTGGTACGTCGCCGTGTCAGGGAGGAGGACGAGCACGTCCGTCGCTACATGGCGGCGTTGGACGCCAGGTTCTCCAATACCTGGCAGGTTCTTCAGGGATCTCACCCGAGTTATGATCCGGTGATGGTTCCTTATCTTTGGGTCTCCACCGTCAGCGACTTAGAGATCGCTAGTGAACCGAGTTCACCGTCCTCCACTTTGGATTCTAGGATATTCGATCTGTATTAGTGATCTTATATGATAATATTCGAGATGTATTAGTTAATATTTGATGATGCATTAACTGGATTAGTGATATTATATTCGAGTTCATTATAAATGTATTAGTGATATTATATTTGTTGGAAATATTCCCTAGAGGCAATAATAAAATGGTTATTATTATATTTCCTTGTTCATGATAATTGTCTATTGTTCATGCTATAATTGTATTAACCGGAAACCGTAATACATGTGTGAATACATAGACCACACCATGTCCCTAGTGAGCCTCTAGTTGACTAGCTCGTTGATCAATAGATGGTCATGGTTTCCTGACCATGGACATTGGATGTCGTTGATAACAGGATCACATCATTAGGAGAATGATGTGATGGACAAGACCCAATCCTAAGCATAGCACAAGATCGTGTAGTTCGTCTGCTAGAGCTTTTCTAATGTCAAGTATCATTTCCTTAGACCATGAGATTGTGCAACTCCCGGATACCGTAGGAATGCCTTGGGTGTATCAAACGTCACAACGTAACTGGGTGACTATAAAGGTGCACTACAGGTATCTCCGAAAGTGTCTGTTGGGTTGGCACGAATCGAGACTGGGATTTGTCACTCCGTGTGACGGAAAGGTATCTCTGGGCCCACTCGGTAATACATCATCATAATGAGCTCAATGTGAATAAGGAGTTAGTCACGGGATCATGTGTTACGGAACGAGTAAAGAGACTTGCCGGTAACGAGATTGAACAAGGTATAGGGATACCGACGATCGAATCTCGGGCAAGTAACATACCGATGGACAAAGGGAATTGTATACGGGATTAATTGAATCCCCGACATCGTGGTTCATCCGATGAGATCATCGTGGAACATGTGGGAGCCAATATGGGTATCCATATCCCGCTATTGGTTATTGGCCGGAGAGGTGTCTCGGTCATGTCTGCATGGTTCCCGAACCCGTAGGGTCTACACACTTAAGGTTCGGTGACGCTAGAGTTGTAATGGGAATTGTATGTAGTTACCGAAAGTTGTTCAGAGTCCCGGATGAGATCCCGGACGTCACGAGGAGTTCCGGAATGGTCCGGAGGTGAAGATTTATATATGGGAAGTCCAGTTTCAGTCACCGGAAAAGTTTCGGGGTTTATCGGTATTGTACCGGGACCACCGAAAGGGTTCCGGGGGTCCACCGGGAGGGGCCACCTGCCCCGGAGGACCACGTGGGCTGAATATGGGTGGGAACAAGCCCCCTAGTGAGCTGGTGCGCCCCCCAAGGGGCCAAGGCGCCTAGGGTTGGGAACCCTAGGGGATGGGGGCGCCTCCCACCAACTTGGGGGGCAAGCTCCCCCACTTGGCCGCTGCCCCCCCTCTAGATGGATCTAATGGGGCCGGCCCCCTCTCCCCTTTAGCCTATAAATAGAGGGGGGATGGGAGGGCAGCCACACCCCCTTGCCCCTGGCGCAACCCTCCCCCCTCCTACACCTCCTCCTCCTCCGTAGTGCTTAGTGAAGCTCTGTCGGAGAACCACGAGCTCCACCGCCACCACGCCGTCGTGCTGCCGGAGCTCTCCCTCAACTTCTCCTTCCCCCTTGCTGGATCAAGAAGGAGGAGACGTCCCTGGGATGTACGTGTGTTGAAAGCGGAGGCGCCGTCCGTTCGGCGTTTGGATCGGATCTTCCGCGATTTGAATCGCCGCGAGTACGACTCCATCAACCGCGTTCTTTGCAACGCTTCCGCTTAGCGATCTTCAAGGGTATGAAGATGCACTCCCTCTCTATCGTTTCTAGCATCTCCTAGATTGATCTTGGTGACACGTAGGAATTTTTTTGAATTATTACTACGATCCCCAACAATGGCATCATGAGCTAGGTTTATGCGTAGATTCTATGCACGAGTAGAACACAAGTAGTTGTGGGAGATGATTTGGTCAATTTGCTTGCCGTTACTAGTCCTATCTTGATTCGACGGCATTGTGGGATGAAGCGGCCCGGACCGACTTTACACGTACGCTTACGTGAGACTGGTTCCACCGCCTGACATGCACTTGTTGCATAAGGTGGCTAGCGGGTGTCTGTCTCTCCCACTTTAGTCAGATCGGATTCGATGAAGAGGGTCCTTATGAAGGGTAAATAGCAATTGGCATATCACCGTTGTGTCTTTTGCGTAGGTAAGAAACGTTCTTGCTAGAAACCCATAGCAGCCACGTAAAACTTGCAACAACAATTAGAGGACGTCTAACTTGTTTTTGCAGGGTATGCTATGTGATGTGATATGGCCAAAAGGATGTGATGAAATATATGTGATGTATGAGATTGATCATGTTCTTGTAATAGGAATCACGACTTGCATGTCGATGAGTATGACAACCGGCAGGAGCCATAGGAGTTGTCTTAATTTATTGTATGACCTGCGTGTCAATCAAAAACGTCATGTAATTATTTTACTTTATTGCTAACCGTTAGCCATAGTAGTAGAAGTAATAGTTGGCGAGACAACTTCATGAAGACACGATGATGGAGATCATGATGATGGAGATCATGGTGTCGTGCCGGTGACGATGGTGATCATGCCGCGCCCCGAAGATGGAGATCAAAGGCGCAAGATGGTATTGGCCATATCATGTCACTTTATGATTTGCATGTGATGTTTATCATGTTTTTACATCTTATTTGCTTAGAACGATGGTAGCATAAATAAGATGATCCCTCACTGAAATTTCAAGAAATGTGTTCCACCTAAGTGTGCACCGTTGCGAAGGATCGTTGTTTCGAAGCACCACGTGATGATCGGGTATGATAGATTCTAACGTTCGCATACAACGGGTGTAAGCCAGATTTACACACGCGAAACACTTAGGTTGACTTGACGAGCCTAGCATGTACAGACATGGCCTCGGAACACGAGAGACCGAAAGGTCGAACATGAGTCGTATAGTAGATGCGATCAACATGGAGATGTTCACCATTGATGACTAGTCCGTCTCACGTGATGATCGGACACGGCCTAGTCGATATGGATCATGTATCACTTAGATGACTAGAGGGATGTCTATCTGAGTGGGAGTTCATTAAATAATTTGATTAGATGAACTTAATTATCATGAACTTAGTCTAAAATTGTCTTTACAATCTATCTTGTAGATCCAATGGCCCACGCTAATGTTGCCCTCAACTTCAACGCGTTCCTAGAGAAAACCAAGCTGAAAGACGATGGAAGCAACTATACGGACTGGGTCCGTAACTTGAGGATCATCCTCATAGCTTCCAAGAAAGTGTTGGAAATATGCCCTAGAGGCAATAATAAAATGGTTATTATTATATTTCCTTGTTCATGATAATTGTCTATTGTTCATGCTATAATTGTATTAACCGGAAACCGTAATACATGTGTGAATACATTGACCACACCATGTCCCTAGTGAGCCTCTAGTTGACTAGCTCATTGATCAATAGATGGTCATGGTTTCCCGACCATGGACATTGGATGTCGTTGATAACGGGATCACATCATTAGGAGAATGATGTGATGGACAAGACCCAATCCTAAGCATAGCACAAGATCGTGTAGTTCGTCTGCTAGAGCTTTTCTAATGTTAAGTATCATTTCTTTAGACCATGAGATTGTGCAACTCCCGGATACCGTAGGAATGCTTTGGGTGTATCAAACGTCACAACGTAACTGGGTGACTATAAAGCTGCACTACAGGTATCTCCGAAAGTGTCTGTTGGGTTGGCACGAATCGAGACTGGGATTTGTCACTCCGTGTGACGGAGAGGTATCTCTGGGCCCACTCGGTAATACATCATCATAATGAGCTCAATGTGAATAAGGAGTTAGTCACGGGATCATGTGTTACGGAACGAGTAAAGAGACTTGCCGGTAACGAGATTGAACAAGGTATAGGGATACCGACGATCGAATCTCGGGCAAGTAACATACCGATGGACAAAGGGAATTGTATACGCGATTAATTGAATCCCCGACATCGTGGTTCATCCGATGAGATCATCGTGGAACATGTGGGAGCCAATATGGGTATCCAGATCCCGCTATTGGTTATTGGCCGCAGATGTGTCTCGGTCATGTCTGCATGGTTCCCGAACCCGTAGGGTCTACACACTTAAGGTTCGGTGACGCTAGAGTTGTAATGGGAATTGTATGTGGTTACCGAAAGTTGTTCGGAGTCTCGGATGAGATCCCGGACGTCACGGGGAGTTCCGGAATGGTCCGGAGGTAAAGATTTATATATGTGAAGTCCTATTTTGGCCACCGGAAAATGTTCGGGATTTTTCGGTATTGTACCGGGAAGGTTCTAGAAGGTTCCGGAGTGGGGCCCACCTGCATGGGGGGACCCACATGAACGTGGGTAGTGGAGGCAAGGCCCCACACCCCTGCTCAAGGCGCACCAAGATCCCCCCTTAGAAGGAATAAGATCATATCCCGAAGGGATAAGATCAAGATCCCTAAAAAGGGGGGATAACAATCGGTGGGGAAGGGACAGGATGGGATTTCTTTCCTGCCACCTTTGCCAACGCCCCAATGGACTTGGAGGGCAAGAAACCAGCCCCCTCCACCCCTATATATAGTGGGGAGGCGCATGGGAGCTGCACCCCTTGCCCTTGGCGCAGCCCTCCCCCCTCCTACACCTCCTCCTCCTCCGTAGTGCTTAGCGAAGCTCTACCGGAGAACCACGAGCTCCACCGCCACCACGCCGTCGTGCTGCCGGAGCTCTCCCTCAACTTCTCCTCCCCCCTTGCTGGATCAAGAAGGAGGAGACGTCCCCAGGCTGTACGTGTGTTGAATGCGGAGGCGCCGTCCGTTCGGCCCTTGGATAGGATCTTCCGCGATTTGAATCGCCGCGAGTACGACTCCATCAACCGCGTTCTTTGCAACGCTTCCGCTTAGCGATCTTCAAGGGTATGAAGATGCACTCCCTCTCTCTCGTTGCTAGCATCTCCTAGATTGATCTTGGTGACACGTAGGAAAATTTTAAATTATTACTACGTTCCCCAACAGTGGCATCATGAGCTAGGTCTATGCGTAGATTCTGTGCACGAGTAGAACACAAGTAGTTGTGGGCGATGATTTGGTCAATTTTCTTGCCGTTACTAGTCCTATCTTGATTCGGCGGCATTGTGGGATGAAGCGGCCCGGACCGACTTTACACGTACGCTTACGTGAGACTGGTTCCACCGCCTGACATGCACTTGTTGCATAAGGTGGCTAGCGGGTGTCTGTCTCTCCCACTTTAGTCAGATCGGATTCGATGAAGAGGGTCTTATGAAGGGTAAATAGCAATTGGCATATCACCGTTGTGGCTTTTGCGTAGGTAAGAAACGTTCTTGCTAGAAACCCATAGCAGCCACGTAAAACTTGCAACAACAATTAGAGGACGTCTAACTTGTTTTTGCAGGGTATGCTATGTGATGTGATATGGCCAAAAGGATGTGATGAAATATATGTGATGTATGAGATTGATCATGTTCTTGTAATAGGAATCACGACTTGCATGTCGATGAGTATGACAACCGGCAGGAGCCATAGGAGTTGTCTTAATTTATTGTATGACCCGCGTGTCAATCAAAAACGCCATGTAATTACTTTACTTTATTGCTAACCGTTAGCCATAGTAGTAGAAGTAATAGTTGGCGAGACAACTTCATGAAGACACGATGATGGAGATCATGGTGTCGTGCCGGTGACGATGGTGATCATGCCGCGCCCCGAAGATGGAAATCAAAGGCGCAAGATGATATTGGCCATATCATGTCACTTTATGATTTGCATGTGATGTTTATCATGTTTTTACATCTTATTTGCTTAGAACAACGGTAGCATAAATAAGATGATCCCTCACTAAAATTTCAAGAAATGTGTTCCCCCTAAGTGTGCACCATTGCGAAGGATCGTTGTTTCGAAGCACCACGTGATGATCAGGTGTGATAGATTCTAACGTTCGCATACAACGGGTGTAAGCCAGATTTACACACGCGAAACACTTAGGTTGACTTGACGAGCCTAGCATGTACAGACATGGCCTCGGAACACGAGAGACCGAAAGTTCGAACATGAGTCGTATAGTAGATGCGATCAACATGGAGATGTTCACCATTGATGACTAGTCCGTCTCACGTGATGATCGGACACGGCCTAGTCGATATGGATCATGTATCACTTAGATGACTAGAGGAATGTCTATCTCAGTGGGAGTTCATTAAATAATTTGATTAGATGAACTTAATTATCATGAACTTAGTCTAAAATTGTCTTTACAATCTATCTTGTAGATCCAATGGCCCACGCTAATGTTGCCCTCAACTTCAACGCGTTCCTAGAGAAAACCAAGCTAAAAGACAATGGAAGCAACTATACGGACTGGGTCCATAACTTGAGGATCATCCTCATAGCTTCCAAGAAAGCATATGTCCTTGATGCACCGCTAGGTGACGCACCCATTTTCCCAGCAACTCAAGACGTTATGAACACCTAGCAGTCGCGTAGTGATGATTACTCCCTGGTTCAGTGTGGCATGCTTTACAGCTTAGAACCGGGGCTCCAAAAGCGTTTTGAGCAACACGGAGCATATGAGATGTTCCAAGAGCTGAGAATGGTTTTCCAACCTCATGACCGGGTCGAGAGATATGAAGTCTCCGACAAGTTCTTCAGGTGTAAGATGGAGGAAAATAGTTCTGTCAGCGAGCACATACTCAAAATGTCTGGGTTGCACAACCGCTTGTCTCAGCTGGGAGTTAATCTTTCGGATGACTCGGTTATTGACAGAATCCTCTAGTCGCTTCCACCTAGCTACAAGAGCTTTGTGATGAACTTCAATATGCAAGGGATGGAGAAGTCCATTCCTGAGTTATATTCGATGCTGAAATCAGCGGAGGTGGAGATCAAAAAGGAACATCAAGTGTTGATGGTGAATAAGACCACCAGTTTCAAGAAAGGCAAGGGTAAGAAGAACTTCAAGAAGGACGGCAAAGCAGTTGCCGCGCCCGGTAAATCAGTTGCCGGGAAGAAGCCCAAGAATGGACCCAAGCCTGAGACTGAGTGCTTTTATTGCAAGGGAACCGATCACTGGAAGCGGAACTGCCCCAAGTACTTAGCGGATAAGAAGGCCAGCAACGTCAAAGGTATATATGATATACATGTTATTGATGTGTACCTTACCAGCGCTCGTAGTAGCTCCTGGGTATTTGATACCGGTGCGATTGCTCACATTTGTAACTCAAAACATGAGCTGCGGAATAAGCGGAGACTGGCGAAGGACGAGGTGACGATGCGCGTCGGGAATGGTTCCAAGGTCGATGTGATCGCCGTCGGCACGCTACCTCTACATCTACCTTCGGGATTAGTTTTAAACCTCAATAATTGTTATTTAGTACCAGCTTTGAGCATGAACATTGTATCTGGATCTCGTTTGATGCGAGATGGCTACTCATTTAAATCCGAGAATAATGGTTGTTCTATTTATATGAGAGATATGTTGTATGGTCATGCCCCGCTGGTCAATGGTTTATTTTTATTGAATATCGAACGTCATGTTACACATATTCATAGTGTGAATACCAAACGATGTAAGGTTGATAATGATAGTCCCACATACTTGTGGCACTGCCGCCTTGGTCATATTGGTGTCAAACGCATGAAGAAACTCCATGCAGATGGACTTTTGGAGTCTCTTGATTATGAATCATTTGACACGTGCGAACCATGCCTCATGGGCAAGATGACTAAGACTCCGTTCTCCGGAACAATGGAGCAAGCAACCAACTTGTTGGAAATAATACATACCGATGTATGCGGTCCAATGAGCGTTGAGGCTCGCGGTGGCTATCGTTATGTTCTCACCCTCACTGATGACTTAAGCAGATATGGGTATGTTTACTTAATGAAACACAAGTCTGAGACCTTTGAAAAGTTCAAGGAATTTCAGAGTGAGGTAGAGAATCAACGTGACAAGAAAATAAAGTTCTTACGATCTGATCGTGGAGGAGAATATTTGAGTCACGAGTTTGGCACGCACTTAAGGAAATGTGGAATTGTTTCACAACTCACGCCGCCTGGCACACCTCAGCGTAATGGTGTGTCCGAACGTCGTAATCGCACTCTATTGGATATGGTGCGATCTATGATGTCTCTTACTGATTTACCGCTATCATTTTGGGGATATGCATTAGAGACTGCCGCATTCACTTTAAATAGGGCACCGTCTAAATCCGTTGAGACGACACCATATGAATTATGGTTTGGGAAGAAACCTAAGCTGTCGTTTCTGAAAGTTTGGGGATGCGATGCTTATGTCAAGAAACTTCAACCTGAAAAGCTCGAACCCAAATCGGAAAAGTGCGTCTTCATAGGATACCCTAAGGAAACTATTGGGTATACCTTCTACCTCAGATCCAAAGGCAAGATCTTTGTTGCCAAGAATGGATCCTTTCTAGAGAAAGAGTTTCTCTCGAAAGAAGTAAGTGGGGGGAAAGTAGAACTTGATGAGGTAATTGTACCCCCTCTCGAACCGGAGAGTAGCGTAGCGCAAGAAAATGTTTCTGTGGTGCCTGCACCGACTAGAGAGGAAGTTAATGATGATGATCATGAAACTTCGGATCAAGTTACTACTGAACTTCGTAGGTCCACGAGGACACGTTCCGCACCAGAGTGGTATGGCAACCCTGTCCTGGAAATCATGTTGTTAGACAACGGTGAACCTTCAAACTATGAAGAAGCCATGGCAGGCCCGGATTCCAACAAATGGCTTGAAGCCATGAAATCTGAGATAGGATCCATGTATGAGAACAAAGTATGGACTTTGGTGGACTTGCCCGAAGATCGGCAAGCCATAGAAAATAAATGGATCTTTAAGAAGAAGACTGACGCGGATGGTAATGTGACCGTCTATAAGGCTCGGCTTGTCGCTAAGGGTTATCGACAAGTTCAAGGAGTTGACTACGATGAGACTTTCTCACCCATAGCGATGCTGAAGTCCATCTGAATCATGTTAGCAGTTGCTGTATTTTATGATTATGAGATCTGGCAAATGGACGTCAAAACGGCATTCCTTAACGGTTTCCTTAAGGAAGAATTGTATATGATGCAGCCGGAAGGTTTTGTCGATCCTAAGAATGCTGACAAGGTATGCAAGCTCCAGCACTCCATCTATGGGCTGGTGCAAGCATCTCGGAGTTGGAACATTCGCTTTGATGAGGTGATCAAAGTGTTTGGGTTTATACAAACTTATGGAGAAGCCTGTATTTACAAGAAAGTGAGTGGGAGCTCTGTAGCATTTCTCATTTTATATGTGGATGACATATTGTTGATGGGAAATGATATAGAACTTTTGGGAAGCATAAAGGCCTACTTGAATAAGTGTTTTTCAATGAAGGACCTTGGATAAGCTGCTTACATATTAGGCATCAAGATCTATAGAGATAGATCGAGACGCCTCATTGGTCTTTCACAAAGCACATACCTTGACAAGATATTGAAGAAGTTCAATATGGATCAGTCCAAGAAGGGGTTCTTGCCTGTATTGCAAGGTGTGAGATTGAGCACAGCTCAATGCCCGACCTCGGAAGAAGATAGAGAAAAGATGAGTGTCATCCCCTATGCCTCAGCCATAGGCTCTATTATGTATGCCATGCTGTGTACCAGACCTGATGTGAACCTTGCCATAAGTTTGGTAGGGAGGTACCAAAGTGATCCCGGAAAGGAACACTGGACAGCGGTCAAGAATATCCTTAAGTACCTGAAAAGGACTAAGGATATGTTTCTCGTTTATGGAGGTGCCGAAGAGCTCATCGTAAAGGGTTACGTCGATGCTAGCTTCGACACAGATCCGGATGACTCCAAGTCACAAACCGGATACGTTTATATTTTGAATGGTGGGGCAGTCAGCTGGTGCAGTTGCAAGCAAAGCATCGTGGCAGCATCTACATGTGAAGCGGAGTACATAGCTGCTTCGGAAGCAGCGCAGGAAGGAGTCTGGATGAAGGAGTTCATCACCGACCTAGGAGTGATTCCCAATGCGTCGGGCCCGATGACTCTCTTCTGTGACAACACTGGAGCTATTGCAATTGCCAAGGAGCCCAGGTTTCACAAGAAGACCAAGCACATCAAGCGCCGCTTCAACTCCATTCGTGCACTACTGGAATCAGGCACTTTGCCGTCCCGCTATAGCAGACGGCAAAGGCATACTTGGCGGACGGCAAAGGCTTTGCCGTCAGCCAGCAGACGGCAAACACTCCGGCCGAACGGCTGCCGGCAAAGGCGGCTTTGCCGTCTGCTGGCAGACGGCAAAGGACTTTCCTTCTTTGCCGTCTGCCAGCAGACGGCAAAGAGCGTGAACGGCACAGAAAAGGTCCCATCCCCGTTAGGTGGCTAACGGCGCTCTTTGGCGTCTGCCAGCAGACGGCAAAGAACTTTCCTTCTTTGCCGTCTGCCAGCAGACGGCAAAGAGCTGTAGATGACGTCAGCTGACGTCAGGCTTCAGTTGGGCCCAGGCAGGCTCTTTGCCGTCTGCTGGCAGACGGCAAAGAACTTTCCTTCTTTGCCATCTGCTAGCAGACGGCAAAGAGGCCACATAGGCCAGCACAGGCTGCTGCCACGTGGTTACAATCAGGATGGAGATATAGATATTTGTAAAGTACATACGGATCTGAATGTCGCAGATCCGTTGACTAAACCTCTTCCACGAGCGAAACATGATCAGCACCAGAACTCTATGGGTGTTCGATTCATCACAATGTAACTAGATTATTGACTCTAGTGCAAGTGGGAGACTGTTGGAAATATGCCCTAGAGGCAATAATAAAATGGTTATTATTATATTTCCTTGTTCATGATAATTGTCTATTGTTCATGCTATAATTGTATTAACCGGAAACCGTAATACATGTGTGAATACATAGACCACACCATGTCCCTAGTGAGCCTCTAGTTGACTAGCTCGTTGATCAATAGATGGTCATGGTTTCCTGACCATGGACATTGGATGTCGTTGATAACGGGATCACATCATTAGGAGAATGATGTGATGGACAAGACCCAATCCTAAGCATAGCACAAGATCGTGTAGTTCGTCTGCTAGAGCTTTTCTAATGTCAAGTATCATTTCTTTAGACCATGAGATTGTGCAACTCCCGGATACCGTAGGAATGCTTTGGGTGTATCAAACGTCACAACGTAACTGGGTGACTATAAAGGTGCACTACAGGTATCTCCGAAAGTGTCTGTTGGGTTGGCACGAATCGAGACTGGGATTTGTCACTCCGTGTGACGGAGAGGTATCTCTGGGCCCACTCGGTAATACATCATCATAATGAGCTCAATGTGACTAAGGAGTTAGTCACGGGATCATGTGTTACGGAACGAGTAAAGAGACTTGCCGGTAACGAGATTGAACAAGGTATAGGGATACCGACGATCGAATCTCGGGCAAGTAACATACCGATGGACAAAGGGAATTGTATATGCAGTTAATTGAATCCCCGACATCATGGTTCATCCGATGAGATCATCGTGGAACATGTGGGAACCAATATGGGTATCCAGATCCCGCTATTGGTTATTGGCCGCAGAGGTGTCTCGGTCATGTCTGCATGGTTCCCGAACCCGTAGGGTCTACACACTTAAGGTTCGGTGACACTAGGGTTATAATGGGAATTGTATGTGGTTACCGAAAGTTGTTCGGAGTCCCGGATGAGATCCCGGACGCCACGAGGAGTTCCGGAATGGTCCGGAGGTGAAGATTTATATATGGGAAGTCCAGTTTCAGTCACCGGAAAATGTTCGGGGTTTATCGGTATTGTACCGGGACCACCGAAAGGGTTCCGGGGGGTCCACCGGGAGGGGCCACCTGCCCCGGAGGACCACGTGGGCTGAATATGGGTGGGAACCAGCCCCCTAGTGGGCTGGTGCGCCCCCCCAAGGGGCCAAGGCGCCTAGGGTTGGGAACCCTAGGGGGTGGGGGCGCCTCCCACCAACTTGGGGGGCAAGCTCCCCCGTTGGCCGCCGCCCCCCCCCCCTCTAGATGGATCTAAGGGGGCCGGCCCCCTCTCCCCTTCATCCTATAAATAGAGGGGGGATGGGAGGGCAGCCACACCCCCTTGCCCCTGGCGCAGCCCTCCCCCCTCCTACACCTCCTCCTCCTCCGTAGTGCTTAGCGAAGCTCTGCCGGAGAACCACGAGCTCCACCGCCACCACGCTGTCATGCTGCCGGAGCTCTCCCTCAACTTCTCCTTCCCCCTTGCTGGATCAAGAAGGAGGAGACGTCCCCGGGCTGTACGTGTGTTGAACGCGGAGGCGCCGTCCGTTCGGCGTTTGGATCGGATCTTCCGCGATTTGAATCGCCGCGAGTACGACTCCATCAACCGCGTTCTTTGCAACGCTTCCGTTTAGCGATCTTCAAGGGTATGAAGATGCACTCCCTCTCTCTCGTTGCTAGCATCTCCTAGATTGATCTTGGTGGCATGTAGGAATTTTTTTGAATTATTACTACGATCCCCAACAATATTCGAGTTCATTATAATTGTATTAGTGATATTATATTGTTATAATGCGTGTGTGACTTTCGGTCTGTCGTTGCTCCTTGTGTGACATTCATGTGTGTTCTTGATGGAGGAATCCCGACTATTGTCGTGGGGGGCGCTTCCTCCTCTTCTCTTCTTGCGATATATACCTCGGTATAATGAGCAAGGAGAGAAGAGGGGGTGCGCCCATCACCGACGGTCGAACTATTAGTGTGAGAGAGTGTCCACCAATATATACACCACCATATCAGTGTGAGAGAGTGCGAACCAACACACCATGAGATATGAGGGTTATTTAAGGAAAGCCTCGACAGACCGAAAGTAATAATCAATTTATATGTCATGTGCGTATGTTATTGCAATTAGGTCTATTTGGTCATGTGCATATGTTATTGCAGGGAACACCTCCTAGTGCCTGTATTTTGCAGGAAATGTCGTCGTCTGATGACGACCATAGGTGCCAGACGTGCGAACAGTGCGGCGAAGATAAGGGTCTTTGCGACCGGCCTGGGCTGCGAGACGGCAGGTTCTTCACCATGAAGCTTTACGAGGACTTCGATATTTCTACGGTATGCAACGATGACAAGTGTTTTTTCGTAATTAAGCATGACTTTTGTTTCTTTGCTTCAACGTGTAATTTCTGTTTTATACAATTCGACTAGTTCATCCCCTGTCATGCAAGACGGTATTTCTTGGAGAGGCTCGGTTTCGAAGAGCACGACGGTTTCGAGACGAGGAGAGCCAACCTGAGGACTAAACATGGCCACACATTTCTGGTCAAAGTAATGAATGCAGTTAATAACACATAATTAGGGTGCTCAAATTGGGAAGCTCTTTGCAAGGCATATGGATTTCAGGAGGATATGGAAATAACCTTCGATCTTCATCCTGAAGATCATATTGAAGGTAACATCGACATTTGGGTGGATGTCGATATGCTTCCTGTTTTACCTCCATGTGAGTTTATCAACCATGCATATTTGTCAAGTAATTTGCATTCTATATTTAAAAATAGTTGGTGTTCATCCATACTAAATTTGTTAATTTATAATTTACAGCTTATTTCGTTTCTTCGAGTGAAACACAGAAAATAATTGACACAAGACACTACACTTATGGATCACATCTAACTTGGGAGGAGAAGGATGATCTTATCAACTTTGTTATTGGTGTCCTGGTTGGTAGGGAGATCTTCCCGTATAATTTGGGAACTGGCCCAAATTATACATTGTACAGGACACTAGTGCATAGGTTGAGGGCGGATGACATTCGCCGAAATATCTTGGTAAGAGTTGCTAATTAAGTACACTATACTATTGCGTAAATGGTATTGATTACATTGCTAACTAGGCTACTATTATGTTCTTCAACAGAAACTGCCAAATGAAGTTGTGCCTCCGTTGATGCAACCCGAAGGTAATATGACAATTAAAAGCCCTTCCAGCCCGAGTTCTCTTTTGCATATTCGACTGAGCGCAAACCACCAAGACGGCTCCAAATTGAAGCATGGGGACAAATAAAGAAGGATCGCAAGCCACAAGTTGGAGACCGTTGGATCTCTTTGCTTCATCATGGAGACGTAGGTGTTATTCTGTTTTATGTCATTTTACCTAGGAGGGACGAATAGGTCCTATATGAGAGAGAAGTTTTTCTGGTTTATTTTAACTTGCATGATCGATTAGGATGATTACTATTATGATGTTTTTCTGTTTTATGAGATTTTAACTTGGTATGATTAAGATGATGATGAGTTGTTAGATGAGTAAGATGATGATGAGTTATATGACATATATTTGATTAAGGTGGATGGATGCAAGTGATCATGTGAATTAGAGGAAAATATGATGTTGCGATTGGCCCTTTCCAAAAATGAAAACCCGCGTGAAAATACAATATAAATATCAAAGAAAATGAAAACAAAAAATGAAACACGACCCTTTCCAAAAAAAAAAACCCCAGCGCCTTTTAGTCCCGGTTCGTGTTACGAACCGGGACCAAAGGTCCTCCTGCCTCGGCGCCGCCGTGCGGCCACGTGGAGCACCGTTGGTCCCGGTTCGTAAGCCAACCGGGACTAAAAGCGATCGGCATTAGTCCCGATCGTTTTGTCCCGATTGCAGAACCGGGACTAAAGGCCCTCTGGAACCGGGACAGATGCCCTGTTCTCTACTCGTGTCCTCTTCTCTTGTGTTTTTGCATATTCGGTCTCTCTCCATCAAGAACTGCCTCCACAACCACACAAGATATGGTGTGTGTAGAAACTCTAGGGCTCAAATTTTATTTATTTTTTGAATTGCTCGAAAAAGCTTCTGGCATTCTCTGTGACAAGAGGGTGCCACAAAAGCTAAAAGGCAAGTTTTATAGGACGGCGGTTCGACCCGCAATGTTGTATGGCGTTGAGTGTTGGCCGACTAAAAGGCGACATGTGCAACAGTTATGTGTGGCGGAGATGCGCATGTTGAGATGGATGTGTGGCCACACAAGGAAGGACCGAATCCGAAATGATGATATACGAGATAGAGTTGGGGTAGCGCCAATTGAAGAGAAGCTTGCCCAACATCGTTTGAGATGGCTTGGGCATATTCAGCGCAGGCCTCCAGAAGCCCCAGTGCATAGCGGACGGCTAAAGCATGCTGATAGTGTCAAAAGAGTCTGGGGTAGACCGAACTTGACAGAAGAGTCGGTAAAGAGAGATCTGAAGGATTGGGACATCATCAAAGAACTAGCCATGGACAGGGGTGCGTGGAAGCTTGCTATCCATGTGCCATAACCATGAGTTGGTCACGAGATCTTATGGGTTTCATTCTAGTCTACCCCAACTTGTTTGGGACTAGAGGCTTTATTGTTTTTGTTGTTGCTTGAAAAAGTATTTTCTGGCTGGTGCAATTAGAGCATCTTCAAGGGAATCTCAAACCAACCTTGTATGTCGTGACATAGTCTGGACAAGAAACACCACCCAACAGGCCTCGGCAAACCACCCCTTTGGACTACATCTCAAACCCAACCCATGTGAATCGAAAACCCAACCCATGTCTATCTCGTCGGATCCGATAATCCGACCCCATCCCAAACCATCCGAAATGAGAAGTCCCCCATCCCCCTGCCCGACCTCTCCTCTGCCATCCTAGCCGCACCCTCCACCGTCCACCTGCATGGATCTTGGGTCAGCAATGTCCTACGACCGACGGGAGGTCGTGGTGGTGGCGGGATGCTTGCTAATGATAGCGGACCATTAGCAAGCATCATGTCCTGCAAACAAACACACGACTGACTCCCTTTTGAAAATCACTATGGTGGTATTGGTGCTCAGCGTATCAGTAACACATTTCAATGCATTCCGAAGCACTTGTTTACCAAAACGAATGAAGAGGGAGCAATCCACATAGCACATGCAGTTCAGATTCGTAACAGAAAACGAAGAAAGCCATATGCTAAACAGAAACCACAGTCAAACATGAACACCAACTCCCAGTGATATGCTAAACAGAAATACAGTACCGTTCGCGCCCAACATGAGAACCACAGTCAAACATGGTACGTAGCTTGCACGATTCACACTTAAAACTGCATAACAGATTAGAAACCAACTTGAGATACCGAAATACAATTCTCTAGCCACATTATCATGATGAACTGAACGAGGACAACCACAACTGATCACAACTGGCTTGCACCCTTCATCATGCTTAAAGTCCTCAACAGAAACAAAACACAACCTGATACTGGTAGCTTGGAAGAAGCCAGCGACGGCAGACTAAAGATGATGGGTTTGCCCGTTTCGCGATTCATCACTATTGAGCGGCACATCAGAGATCAGTGGGTCTTCGCTAGCGTCAACAATCTGCCACGATCTGAGAAAAAATACCAAGCAGAAAGCGCGTGATCAACTGTCCATCTCAGAATTTATAATTTGATGTGCGGTTGTATGTATAACTAGTTCCAAACCAAAGGTTACAAGACTAAATTTGACATGTGAGCTTCAGTATGCCAAAGAAGAAGTAACATGATGCATCTTAACGAAAAATCTGAAGCAGGGTGAAGTGATAATGCAATATCAACAAGGTTGAATAAATATTTAGCAATCTCTTTTTTAACCAAGGTTGATTAAAATATTTAGCAATCTCTATTTGAACCTAGCATGCACTTCATACTTCACCAACTATTTGACCAATCAACAGCAGTAGCAAAAAAGAGACATTTTATTCCAGGGGCAATGTTGCAATTGGCCCTGCTTCCCATGGACCGCTCTATATAATACTTCCTCCGTTCCTAAATATAAGTCTTTTAAGAGATTTCACTACGGACTACGTACGGATGTATATAGACATACTTTAGAGCGTAGATTCATCTATATTGCTTCGTATGTAGTCCGTAGTGAAATCTCTTAAAAGACTTATATTTAGGAACGAAGGGAGTAGCACAGAAGAATAACCGGACCTGAGTCCACAATTGAGAAATGGCTACAGAAAGAAGAGGTGACTTATTTTATGACAGGACATCCTGACATCAGTTTCCAAGTTTTTTTTAGTAAAAGTGAAAAACATATGAGTTCCACACCTGTTAGAATCTATTTACAAATGTTAAACGCTTTGTTGTGAAACTAAGTTCCTTGTACCACCAATTGTTTTTCCAAAAAGTCTGGTACTGCTACTTGACATATCTTTTAAAGACTAGATCAGCATTGAAGTCATACTAAAATTTCATGAAAGGGAGACGACATAGATTACACATAATTTCTGTTCCAAGTAGTTGAGCCGAGCATTAGGCAAACAGTAGCTGAAATATGCCTCACATATTAATCTGAAATACAACCTTTTGACATTATGATCAGGACGAATTCGACAAGACAACAACAATTGATTGTAAGGACTTGCACAATTTGTAAGTAAAGTGCTGAACAGAGAATAAACGACTTCATACTTCATAGTAGCAGCTCTGAAAGAAACCAGCAGCACACTTTGATCAGTTAATCCTTACTAACATATCATGGACAAAACTCATAACCAGCTCCAAGTCAGTATTTTACTTTGGTGAGCTATACACTAGTACCAATTCCAATGCTTACAATACTAGGTTTGAGATGTGACCATAGCTATGTCACAAAATAAGAGATGTTTATTTATAAGAAAGTCTGAAGGAAGATAACAGGATGTACGAGATCAACTAGCAATTCGACCAATGCATGGTCATTGTCCTTCACATGTCAAATCTCCTAACATAAACTACATTATGTTTTCCAGTGTCGTATATTAAGTTTTCTCTATCACAGAGAATTGTCCTTGGCAAGATCCATATGTGAATATATATAACAAACATATATTACTTTCATTACGACTAATTATTCACAAACCACAACCAACTAAATAAGCAAAGATACAGAAGCTGTAACGAAAATGCAAGACAATAGACAAGAAGCAAGGTCTAGCTAGCACCAATACCTGGAGTGTAGAAGCTCATGTAGGGTAGGACGCTAAAGTACTCTGCGGGCTCGTCAACCTTCCTGACTCGCCCTGACTTGAGCTCTACAGTGAATAAGCCAGCATCTGTGTTTATGAAGACGACACCCACACCCTCTGCGGAACCAGCCACAAATGGTTGGATCGACAACGGGTATGATTGTCTTGAGCTCGATGATACTGCACTTCACCCATTCTGCAGCTGCTTCTGAATTCACCTTCCTTGACCACAGATAAAGACTAGAACCCTCAGTGCAGGCAAACCCCAGCGAACTGTCCTCCATCACCATGAGAGCAATTGGGCTCCTCCTGTGTGGCGGCGGGTTGATCATGGACAAGCAGTTGTTTGGCAAGTTGTACTTGACGATTTTGTGAGCAGACCGAAGTGTGAAGTAGACTTCATCTCCAATGACGGCTACTCGCCGAGGCATGACATAGGGTAGGTGGTAGAGGTTTTCTGCAATGTCATCTCGCATGTGCTGGGCATAGCATTCGCAACCGTCGTCCAGAGATACCGGCGCACTCCACGCACCTGTCACGGACGAGTAGACGCTCGCCTTGACGAGACAGTCGTCATCGTCGGTGGCCAGGAAGGCCACGCGGAAGGGGCCGCCTTGGCAGTCGAGATGCTGGCAGGCATCAGCGGCGCAGAACACCGCGGCGGTGCAGATGAGCCAGACGATGCCCGGCGCGGGTAGGACGTGCCGGTCGCCCGTGACGGGGTCCGAGACGACGAAAACCAGGCCCTCGTCTTGCACCATGTGGATGAGCACGCGGCCGTGGCGGCAGTCGAGGGGAACGGGGTGCTTGCCCTGGCCATCGGAGCCTGGGTAGGGGAAGTCTGGCATCGACGTGGTGGAGGTGAAGCGGGGCGCGGGCGTTTTCTGGAGGACCTGGAACCTTTGGAGGAGGCCGAGGAGGGGAGGGCTCCGTGGAAGGCGCGGTAGCGGCGGCGGAAGGAGGGGTCGCAGACGACGCGGAGCCACGACTTACAGACGAGGGCGGCGCGGAAGAGGTGCTCGGGCTGGTCAGGGGGAAGGAGGAGGAGGACCTCGCCGATGAGCTCGTCCATCAGCTCTGGCGGTGGCGCCATGGTGCGGTTGGCGGAATGGGTGGGGGGCGCCGCCGGGTCGGGTGGGGAGGAGGCGAAGAAGCGAGTGAGTACTTGGTTCGGCTCGACCAGGGACTGGGCCGCGCGGGACCTCCTATATATAAACCCTATTTGCCGCACGTTGCGCAGGCGACTGGCCGGCCCATTTTCTTTTCTTATATTTCTATTTCTTTTATTTTATTTTATTTTCTTCAAAAAAAAATTGTAATTTTAAAAATTGATTAAATTTCCAAAAAATATCCCTGTTTTCAAATTTTGTTTACAAATGTTCAGAAATCCAAAAAAGTTTATAATTTCAAAAATTGTTCGCTTCTTTTCCAAGAAAGTTCGAAAAAACATAAAAATAGCATTTATAAAAAATGATTGCATTTAAAAAAAATCAAAAATTCAAAAAATGTTACTGTTTTAAAAAAATTCTCAAAAAAACATAAAATGTTCAACAAATTTCAAAAAACAAATTGTGCTTTCAATTGTTCCTGTTTGTTTAAATGATTGATTTTTAAAATTTTTGTGTTTTGAAAAATATTTACTTTAAAAAAGCACATTCAAAATTGCAAAAGATGTTTAAATCTGTCACGGCATGTAGTTCATATACACCATCCTGCCTACCTCGACTCCAAAGCTCAGGAACATGCAATGGCAAGAGATGAGGCTCACCACTTGGAGGTTCTAGGTTCGATCCGAGGTCCAGGGCTTTCCTCGCCCTGATCCAAACCAAACAACCAAATTTCAATCCACGTGTAACAGTCTCGGTAGGATGGCCCATGTGGCTCGGGCCAATCCACATGGATTAGGGGCTTGTTTGGTTCGAGTCCTAGCCACCGTGCGTGGAAAAAGTCAGTGGTACGGATCTGAGAGCACCCGTGTGGTATGTCTGGCTAGGCTAGTCTAAGAGAAGAACGTTTGGTTGATGGCCTGGCCTGGAAGAACATTAGAGAATATTTTATAGGGTTAACAACCTATACAGTTGTGGAGCCCACTGGCCCAACGGAATATTTTAACATTAATCCATAGCCACGCACGCACGAGGCTTGTGAATTAGGTGGCCTCGCCTCAGGCTAATGGTGATCACGGGCTTTTCTAGGCCAGGCATACTGTCAAACGCTCAGGATACTATCCAAACAAGTGTCAGGCAGGTTCCAGGGATGCTTGACGCCAGGCACGAGTTCGCCAGGAAGGCATCCAAACTGACCCTAAGCCTTCGATGCAGAAGGCCCTAGGGAACCTGGACCCGAACCCAAACGCATCAGGCTCGCGTAGAACTGGCCAAACGGGCCAGCACGACACGACACAGCCCGTCCCGGCTCGTGCTAATCATATCTGGCACGACACGACCTCTTCATGCTATAATTGTATTAATCGGAAACTCATATACATGTGTGGATACATGAACAAACGCGGTGTCCCTAATGAGCCTTTACTAAATTAGCTCGTTGATTAAAGATGGTTAAGATTTCCTAACCATGAACATGAGTTGTCATTTAATAACGAGATCATATCATTAGGAGAATGATGTGATGGACAAACCCAATCATAAGCTTAGCATCTGATTGTGTCACTAAGTTTAAATTGCTATAGCCACTGGTGTAGCGACGTCCTATACAAAAGGTTTTACGCCCTTTCCGCAACGGAGTTTTAAACCATCACCTTACGTATGTGTGCGATAGGGGGTTATCCCACACGACACGGAAAAATCGTCTGTGATATGGAGCGAGAATGCAAACGTTTGGAAGAACTAAGAGCATGTGATGTCCGCCTCTATCATAGACGAGAGTTATCAGTCAACCGTTTGCGATGTATCATATTTCCCAAATGTTCCATCTTTGCTACTCGTGTGGGATCGCATTATCATCGAACGCTTTATTCTGTGGTGCAACTTTTACGATGTGTGCCGCATCACAAACATGTCATGATTGTAAAGCGTGTATGATAAGGAGACTATCACATAAATTTAATTATACGGTACTGTCTGTGATAGGATCTAAGAGTGCATACAGTTGTCCCTATAAATCTGTATGCGAAGGTTGAATCTATCCCACACGTTGCGTTGTTGATAAACATTTATGATATATAAAATGTCCCAAACATTTCATCTGTGGTATCTGAGGGAGTTCGGGACTAAGGGGTCCTCGGGCCGTTGGTTCACCTCCGGTGGGCTGCCTTGGTGGGCCGCTCTGTGGCAATTGCAGGAAGGCCGAACTACAGGGCAATCCCATGTTCGAAAGGGAAGGCTCCGAAGACTTGGCGTGACCTCCAAGTCTAAAGAGAGAGAATGGGCGTATCTATGCCCAGATGTACACCTACCATGTGTAACCCTAGGTACCCCTGGTGTCTATATAAACCAGAGGGCTCAGTTCGTAGAAGGACAAGTCAACTCATCTAGGGTTTAGCTCATTTGATCTCGAGGTAGATCAACTATGTAACCTTCATACTCATCAATATAATCAAGCAGGACGTAGGGTTTTACCTCCTCACGAGGGCCCGAACCTGGGTAAATATCGTCTCCTTCGTCCCCTGTTAACCATCGATCTCAAATTCACAATTCGGGACCCCCTACCCGAGATCTGCCGGTTTCGACACCGACATTGGTGCTTTCATTGAGAGTTCCTCTGTGAGATCACCGGAGGATCGATGGCTCGCCAAATCATCAGCGAACAGGTCTGTAACGAGGACATCTTCGTCCCCGGACAGATCTTCGCATTCGGCAACATTGTACTGCATGCTAACTCGACCGGCCATCTAGGCCAGATCGGAAATTTCGCTCACGGTCAGGAGATCAGGTTCGGGAACCTAGAGTTCACCGCCGACTCCCGTGGCGATCTATTTCTTGCTGGGCCCTCGGTTTCGTCCGACGGGCCCGAAAGCCCCGAAGCTTTAACTTCGGGTCCTCTATCCGGCCCAACCCTCAGATCTATCCCCGCCGGAGGACCAGTCTTGAGCTCGGATCCGCTGATAGTACCTGAGTACCAGGGTTGGTCCTTGCCGAACACGCCCATCGCGAAGACGCCCTGGAGTTTAGCTCCAAGGGCCCTCGGGAAACTAATTTGGTCGACCTCTCATGGTTGAACGAGGCTCTAGACCAGAAACAGTCAATGACAATCGAGGATGACCCGACCTCGACCCACGTTCTGGTCGATCTAGAGGCCGGTTACGAGGAATTTTATGGCCCACCCGCTGCCCACTTAGTAGACACTGTCGAAGATTTAACCGACATGTTGGACTACGCCTCCGAGGAGGCAGAAGACATGGATGAAGAGATCGGTGCCCCCGCCCCTATCACTACTGGGCGGTGGACAACCACCTCCACCTACGATGTCTACATGGTGGACACCCCTGACGATAGGGACAACCACACCCCCAACAAGAACGACGACAAATCCGGTGAAGCACCGTCAAAATGCCGTAAACAACACAAACGATCCAAGACGAACAAGGGAAGGGAAGCCATCATAGGCACCGGGGAAATCGACACCCCGGAAGACCTCGACGACCTTGAAGCCCCCGAAGAACCGCTTGAGGACCCGGAGAGGCTCGATGATCAGCGCGACGCCTGATACGTCCATTTTGCATCATGATTTCCTACTGTTATTTACTATGTTTTGTTGAATAATAATGCTTTGGGGAGTGATTCTAATGCCTTTCTCTCATAATATGCAAGGTTTACACAAAGAGGGAGAATACCGGCAACTGGAATTTTGGACCTAAGAAAAGCACATCAGAGATACCTATTCTGCACAACTCCAATGAAGCTGAAACTTTACGGAGATTATTTTTGTATTTAATAAAAATAATGAAGCAGAAAACTACCGGAGGGGGCCAGCCAGGTGAGCACAACCCACCAGGGCGCGCCAGACCCCCCTGGGCGCGCCCTGGTGTATCGTGGCCACCTCGGCCCACCTCCGGAGCCGATCTTCTGGTATATAGTCACAATTGACCTAGAAAAAATCAGAGGAGGACTTTCGGGACGAAGCAACGCCGCCTCGAGGCGGAACTTGGGCAGGAGCACTTTTGCCCCCGGCGGAGCGATTCCGCCAGGGGAACTTCCCTCCCGGAGGGGGAAATCGAAGCTATCGTCCTCACCAACACCCCTCTCGTCTTTGTGAGGCCAATCTTCATCAACATCTTCAATAGCACCATCTCCTCTCAAACCCTAGTTCATCTCTTGTGTTCAATCTTTGTACCGTAACCTCAGATTGGTACCTGTGGGTGACTAGTAGTGTTGATTACCTTGCGTAGTTGATTACTATATGGTTTATTTGGTGGAAGATTATATGTTCAGATCCATTATGCTATTTAATACCCCTCTGATCTTGAGCATGATTATTATTTGTGAGTAGTTACCTTTGTTCTTGAGGTCACGAGAGAAGTCATGTTGCGAGTAATCATGTGAATTTGATATGTGTTCGATATTTTTATGATATGTATGTTGTGATTCCCTTAGTGGTGTCATGTGAACGTCGACTACATGACACTTCACCATTCATGGGCCTAAGGGAATGCATTGTGGAGTAGTTATTAGATGATGGGTTGCTAGAGTGACAGAAGCTTAAACCCTAGTTTATGCGCTACTTCGTAACGGGCTGATTTGGACCCAAACGTTTAATGCTATGGTTAGATTTTATCTTAATACTTTTCTCGTAGTTGCGGATGCTTGCGAGGGGGTTAATCATAAGTGGGAGGTTGTTCTAGTAAGAACGGCACCCAAGCACCGGTCCACCCACATATCAAATTATCAAAGTAGCGAACATGAATCAAACCAACATGATAAAAGTGACTAGACGAAATTCCCGTGTACCCTCAAGAACACTTTGCCTATTACTAGAGATTGTTCTGGCCTGTCCTTTGCCTCAAAAGGATTGGGCTACCTTGCTGCTCCTTATTTACTGTTACCGTTACTTGCTTGTTACCAATTATCTTGTTATCAAACTATCTGTTACCTACAATTTCAGTGCTTGCAGAAATTACCTTGCTGAAAACCGCTTGTCATTTCCTTCTGCTCCTCGTTGGGTTCGACACTCTTACTTATCGAAAGGACTACGATTGATCCCCTATACCTGTGGGTCATCAATACTCTTTTCTGGCGTCGTTGCCGGTGAGTGAAGCGCTCTTGGTAAGTGGAAATCGGTAAGGAAAAACTTATACTACATGCTGAAATTTATTGCTACTTGCTACTATGGAGAACAATCCTCTGAGGGGTTTGTTCGGGGTATCTTCACCTCGACCGGAACCACAATTAGTTGCCCCTCAACCTACAGCACCTACTGAAAATATTACTTATGAAATTCCTTCGGGTATGATAGAACAACTGCTTGCTAAACCTTACGCAGGAGATGGAACTGAACATCCTGATATGCACCTCTTATATGTGACCGAAATCTGTGGATTATTTAAGCTTGCAGGTTTACCCGGAGATGAAGTTAAGAAGAAGGTTTTCCCTTTATCTTTGGAGGGAAAAGCATTTACATGGTATAGGCTATGTGATGATCTTGGATCGTGGAACTGGAATTGTTTGCAATTGGAATTCCATCAAAAATTTATCCCATGCATCTAGTTCATCGTGATCGGAAGTATATATACAATTTTTGGCCTCGTGAAGGAGAAAGCATCGCTCTAGCTTAGGGGAGTCTTAAGTCAATGTTATATTCATGCCCCAATCATGACATTCCGAAAGAAGTTATCATTCAGAATTTTTTTGCTCGGCTTTCTCATAATGATCAATCCATGCTCGATACTTCTTGTGTTGGTTCTTATACGAAGAAGACTATTGAATTCAAGTGGGATCTCTTGGAAAGAATTAAACGCAACTATGAAGATTGGGAACTCGACGAAGGTAATGAGTCAGGTATAAAACTTGAATTTGATTGTGTTAAATCTTTTATGAATACTGATACTTTTCACAAGTTTAGCACCAAATATGGACTTGACTATGAGATAGTAGCCTCTTTCTGTGAAGCATTTGCTACTCACGTTGACCTCCCTAAGGAGAAGTGGTTTAAATATCACCCCCCTATTAAAGAAGAAATTAAAGAGCCAGTCATAGCTAAAGAAGAAACCATCTTTTACAATGTTGATCCAGTTGTGCCTACCGCTTATATTGAAAAACCACCTTTCCCTGTTAGGATAAAGGAACATGCTAAGGTATCAACTCTGGTTCGTAAGAGTAATATAAGAGCACCTAAACCCCCTAAACAAATTAAAGTAGAACCTAGTATTGCTATGGTTAAAGATCTCTTGGTAGAAAATATTGATGGGCATGTTATTTACTTCTGTGATGAAGCCACTAGAATTGCTAAACCCGATGAAAAAGATAAACATAGACCCATAGAAGGCATGCCCGTTGTCTCGGTCAAAATAGGAGATCATTGCTATCATGGTTTATGTGATTTGGGTGCTAGTGTGAGTGCTATCCCTTTTACTCTATACCAAGAAATTATGGATGAAATAGCACCTGCTGAAATGGAAGACATTGATGTTACTATTAAACTTGCTAATAGAGACACTATCACACCACTTGGGATTGTTAGAGATGTTGAAGTCTTGTGTGGGAAAGTAAAATACCCTACTGATTTTCTAGTCCTTGGCTCCCCACAAGATGACTTTTGTCCCATTATCTTTGGTAGACCATCCTTGAGCACCGTCAATGCTAAGATAGATTGTGAAAAACAAAGTGTCGGTGTCAGTTTTGGTAGTGTGTCTCATGAGTTTAATTTTTCCAAGTTTAGTAGACGACCTCGTGATAAAGCGTTATCTAGTAAGGATGAAATAATTGGCCTTGCTTCTATTGTTGTGCCTCCCACTGATCCATTAGAACAATATTTGCTTGACCATGAAAATGATATGCACTTGCGTGAAAGAAATGAAATAGATAAAATTTTCTTTGAACAACAACCTCTCCTGAAACACAATTTGCCTATTGAAACTCTTGGAGGTCCTCCTCCACCTAAAGGTGATCCTGTGTTTGAATTGAAACAATTGCCTGACACTTTAAAGTATGCTTATCTTGATGAGAAAAAGATATATCTTGTTATTATTAGTGCTAACCTTTCAGAACATGAAGAAGAAAGATTATTAAAAGTTCTGAGGAAGCACAGGGCTGCTATTGGATATACTCTTGATGATCTTAAGGGCATTAGTCCTACTCTATGTCAGCACAAGATTAATATGGAACCTGATGCTAAACCCGTTGTTGATCATCAACGGCGATTGAATCCTAAGATGAAGGAAGTGGTAAGAACTGAAATATTAAAACTTCTGGAAGCAGGTATAATCTATCCTATTGCTGATAGTAGATGGGTAAGTCCCGTTCATTGTGTCCCTAAGAAAGGAGGTATTACCGTTGTTCCTAATGATAAGAATGAACTCATTCCACAAAGAATTGTCACTGGCTATAGAATGGTAATTGATTTTAGAAAATTAAATAAAGCTACTAGGAAATATCATTACCCTCTGCCTTTCATTGATCAAATGCTAGAAAGACTATCTAAGCACACACACTTTTGTTTCCTAGATGGATATTCTGGTTTCTCTCAAATACCTGTGTCACAATCCGATCAAGAGAAAACCACCTTTACTTGCCCTTTTGGAACCTATGCTTATAGACGTATGCTTTTTGGTTTATGCAATGCACCTTCTACCTTTCAAAGATGTATGACTGCTATATTCTCTGATTTTTGTGAAAAGATTGTGGAGGTTTTCATGGATGATTTTTCCATTTACGGAACTTCTTTTGATGATTGCTTAAGCAACCTTGATCGAGTTTTGCAGAGATGTGAACAAACTAATCTTGTCTTGAATTGGGAGAAGTGTCACTTTATGGTTAATGAAGGTATTGTCTTGGGGCATAAAATATGTGAGCTAGGTATTGAGGTGGATAAAGCTAAAGTTGATGCAATTGAGAAAATGCCATGTCCTAAAGATATTAAAGGTATTCGAAGTTTCCTTGGTCATGCTGGTTTCTATAGGAGGTTCATTAAAGACTTCTCTAAAATTTCTAGGCCTCTTACTAATCCTTTGCAAAAGGATATCCCTCTTGTTTTTTATGATGATTGTGTGGAAGCCTTTGAAACACTCAAGAAAGCCTTAACCTCTGCACCTATTGTTCAACCACCTGATTGGAACTTGCCTTTTGAAATTATGTGTGATGCTAGTTATTATGCTGTTGGTGCTTTTCTAGGACAAAGAGTTGATAAGAAATTGAATGTTATCCATTATGCTAGCAAAACTCTAGACAGTGCTCAACGAAATTATGCTACTACTGAAAAAGAATTTTTAGCGGTCGTGTTTGCTTGGGATAAATTTAGATCCTATATTGTTGACTCAAAAGTAATTGTTCACACCGACCATGCTGCTATAAAATATCTTATGGAAAAGAAAGATGCTAAACCTAGACTTGTTAGGTGAGTTCTCTTGCTCCAAGAATTTGACTTGCATATTGTTGATAGGAAGGGAGCTGAGAACCCCATAGCTGATAACTTGTCTAGGTTAGAAAATATTCTTGATGACCCACTACCTATTGATGATAGTTTCCCTAACGAACAGTTAGCTACAATAAATGTTTCTCAAAACACTCCTTGGTATGCTGATTATGCTAACTACATTGTCGCTAAATATATACCACCTAGCTTCACATACCAACAAAAGAGAAAAAAATTCTATGACTTGAGACATTACTTTTGGGATGACCCACATCTTTATAAAGAAGGAGTAGACGTTGTGTACCTGAGCATGAACAGGAACAAATCCTACGGAAATGTCATTCTGAAGCTTACGTAGGACATCATGCGGGAGATAGAAATGCTCACAAGGTATTGCAATCTGGGTTTTATTGGCCTACTCTCTTCAAGGATGCCCGTAAGTTTGTCTTGTCTTGTGATGAATGTCAAAGAATTGGTAATATCGGTAAGCGTTAGGAAATGCCTATGAATTATTCACTTGTTGTTGAACCATTTGACGTTTGGGGTTTTGATTATATGGGGCCTTTTCCTTCCTCTAACGGGTACACTCATATTTTGGTTGTTGTTGATTATGTCACTAAGTGGGTAGAAGCTATTCCAACCAGTAGTGCTGATCACCACACCTCCATTAAAATGCTTAAAGAGGTTATCTTCCCAAGGTTTGGAGTCCCTAGATATTTAATGACCGATGGTGGTTCACACTTTATTCATGGTGCCTTCTGTAAGATGCTTGCCAAGTATGATGTTAACCATAGAATTGCATCACCCTATCATCCTCAATCAAGTGGTCAAGTTGAACTTAGCAATAGAGAAATAAAATTAATATTACAAAAAACTGTCAATAGGTCTCGTAAGAATTGGTCTAAGAAATTAGATGATGCACTTTGGGCCTATAGAACAGCTTATAAAAATCCTATGGGTATGTCTCCATACAAAATGGTATATGGGAAAGCTTGTCATTTGCCTCTAGAATTAGAACACAAAGCATTTTGGGCAATTAAAGAACTTAACTATGATTTGAAACTTGCCGGTGAGAAGAGGCTATTTGATATTAGCTCACTAGATGAATGGAGAACCCAAGCCTATGAAAATGCCAAGCTATTCAAAGAAAAAGTAAAAAGATGGCATGACAAAAGAATCCAAAAGCGTGAATTCAAAATAGGAGATTATGTTCTTTTGTTCAACTCTCGTTTAAGATTTTTTGCAGGAAAGCTTCTCTCCAAATGGGAAGGACCTTATATTATCGAAGAGGTTTATCATTCTGGAGCTATCAAGATTAATAACGCCAAAGGTACTAACCCAAAGGTGGTCAATGGACAAAGAATAAAGCACTATATCTCAGGTACGCCTATTAACGTTGAAAGCAATGTTATCCAAACCATGACACCGGAGGAACACATAAAAGAAACCTTCCGGAACACTCCAGAATTCTGAAAAAATAGGAGGTACGTGATACGGTAAGTAAACGGACTCCGAAAAATCCGCAAAAATATTTTTTGTCAGTTTTGGAATATTTTAAAATTTTGGAAATAAAAAAAATAAACCGGAAGGTGATCGAGGTGAGCACGATACACCAGGGCACGCCAGGCACCCCTGGGCGCGCCCTGGTGGGTTGTGCCCACCTCGGATGCCTTCCCGATTCCGTTTTCCTTCCATATTCTTGTTTCCCAAGATTAAAAATTCTCTATATATACCCCTGACTGTTTTGACGACCGCATCGCAGAAAAATCCTCTGTTCTTGTTTCGTGCTGATTCCCTGACAGATCTGATAATATGTCGTCTCAAGATTCAGAGGGGGAGAGCCATGTTGATCCCTATGTCTCAGACCCAAAAATCTTTAGGGAAATTTACCCCTATCTATGGACCTCGGAGGAGGAAGAAGATGCTACCATGAAGGAAACAAAAGATGATAGCTCTGAGGAAGAGGATGATCCATTACCTCAACCCGGATACATGCATGTGGAGTTTAAGAAACCAAGCCTTCCTAGAAGATACAAACCTAAGGTCCAATTTATCCCATCTCGTTTTCTGCAGGAGAGCAAGGCAGCATTGTGCAAAAGGATATTAAAGCTTGAGTTGGAGAATGATGATCTAAGGGAGGAAAACTTTATGCTTAAATATAAGTTGAAGAAGAAGGCTTCTTTAACACCGCCACCTTCTTCGTCACCACCACCAAAGGAGACTTGAGTACACGGGTATGGGCACTCCCCTTGGCTTGAGCCAAGCTTGGGGGAGGTGCCCCGGTATCGTATCACCACCACTTTTATTCACCTTTACCTATTTAGTTCGATCTTTAGTTTCCCTTTGCTTTAGTTGAATAAAAGTTTAGCATGATCTATTTTCGTGTGTTAGTTTCATGGCCTATCTATCTATGTAATCGAGTGAAAGTTATATAATAAAGTTTAGTTTGAGTTTTTGCCTCTCTACTTTCTTGTTGCAATCAAAAGAAAGGAAATGAAAATAAATGAAAAGAGTCATATGCTAATCTTATGGTGAGTAATGACATCACATAAGGAAAAGTATAAGTAGTAAACTTTATTGAAGAGTGACAAACATAGCATTGGTCAATGATGCAATTCATGAAAGAATTAATAAGGGAAGAGAAGATTCACATGCAAATACACTATCTTGGACATCTTTTATGATTGTGAGCCCCCATTAAATAGTATGTGTCAAAATTGTTGACGTTGGACAAGGAAGACAACGTAATGATTTATGTTTGCTCATATCTACATAGAAGTTATATTGTCATAGATCCTTCAACATGTGGTGCTTGCCCAATATCTTTGCTAGCCAAAAATTCCGCACTAAGTAGAGATACTACTTGTGCATCCAAAAACTCAAAACCAAACTCATTCTTTGAGAGTCCACCATACCTACCTATGGATCGAGTAAGATCCTTCAAATAAGTTGTCATCAGTGCAATAAGGCAATAAAAATTGCTTCTAAACGTGTTTTGATAAATTAGTGTAAGAGAAAATTAAGCGCTGTCATAGGGGGCAAAGTAATAAAAGCGACAGACTGCATAATAAAGGTTGCTATAATAGGGGGCAATATAGTGTGACGTTCTTTTACATTAAGGGATTGGGCATACAGACCAATAAGCGCATGACAACCTCTGCTTCCCTCTGTGAAGGGACTATCTTTTACTATTATGTATTTACTTTTATGCAAAGAGTCAAAGTATCTTTCCCTATCCCTTTTTACTTTTTCCTTTTGCAAGCATCATGTGGTGAGGAAAGATCTAGGCACATATATCCAGTTGGATATGGGTGGACATGAGTTATTATTGTTGACATCACCCTTGAGGTGAATACGTTGCGAGGCGAAACTATAAGCCCCTATCTCCCTATGTGTCCGGTTGAAACTTTTTGCTTATGGGTATGCCGTGAGTGTTAGAAATCATAGAAGACTAAATGATGGTTGAGTATGTGGACTTGCCAAAAGGCTCCGACATGAGACCCTTCCTGAAAATATGATGAATTGTAGTTGCAAAGTTGACTGAGAACATAGTTTGTTGGTTTTCAATAAGGTTTATGCTTCATACTTCTATGTTGTGATGAATTGTTACTTGTTCATGAGAAGCTATATGATAAAAATGTATTGAATACGTTTTATGATAGAGTTTGTTGCTGTTATGATAATAAGCATGATGCTGCTATGTCCGTATTTTGTTTTTATCGACACCTCTCTCTCAAATCATGTGGACATGCTTTTCAATATCGGTTTTCGCTTGAGGACAAGCGAGGTCTAAGCTTGGGGGAGTTGATACGTCCATTTTGCATCATGATTTCCTACTGTTATTTACTATGTTTTGTTGAATAATAATGCTTTGGGGAGTGATTCTAATGCCTTTTCTCTCATAATATGCAAGGTTTACACAAAGAGGCAGAATACCGGCAGCTGGAATTTTGGACCTAAGAAAAGCACATCAGAGATACCTATTCAGCACAACTCCAATGAAGCTGAAACTTTACGGAGATTATTTTTGTATTTAATAAAAAATACTGGAGCAGAAAACTACCGGAGGGGCCCAGCCAGGTGGGCACAACCCACCAGGGCGCGCCAGACCCCCTGGGCGCGCCCTGGTGTATCGTGGCCACCTCGGCCCACCTCCGGAGCCCATCTTCTGGTATATAGTCACAACTGACCTAGAAAAAATCAGAGGAGGACTTTCGGGATGAAGCGCCACCGCCTCGAGGCGGAACTTGGGCAGGAGCACTTTTGCCCTCCGGCGGAGCGATTCCGCCGGGGGAACTTCCCTCCCGGAGGGGGAAATCGAAGCTATCGTCATCACCAACACCCCTCTCATCTTTGGGAGGCCAATCTTCATCAACATCTTCAATAGCACCATCTCCTATCAAACCCTAGTTCATCTCTTGTGTTCAATCTTTGTACCGTAACCTCAGATTGGTACCTATGGGTGACTAGTAGTGTTGATTACCTTGCGTAGTTGATTACTATATGGTTTATTTGGTGGAAGATTATATGTTCAGATCCATTATGCTATTTAATACCCCTCTGATCTTGAGCATGATTATTATTTGTGAGTAGTTACCTTTGTTCTTGAGGTCACGGGAGAAGTCATGTTGCGAGTAATCATGTGAATTTGATATGTGTTCGATATTTTGATGATATGTATGTTGTGATTCCCTTAGTGGTGTCATGTGAACGTCGACTACATGACACTTCACCATTCATGGGCCTAAGGGAATGCATTGTGGAGTAGTTATTAGATGATGGGTTGCTAGAGTGACAGAAGCTTAAACCCTAGTTTATGCGCTACTTCGTAAGGGGCTGATTTGGACCCCAAACGTTTAATGCTATGGTTAGATTTTATCTTAATACTTTTCTCGTAGTTGCGGATGCTTGCGAGGGGGTTAATCATAAGTGGGAGGTTGTTCAAGTAAGAACAGCACCCAAGCACCGGTCCACCCACATATCAAATTATCAAAGTAGCGAACATGAATCAAACCAACATGATAAAAGTGACTAGACGAAATTCCCATGTACCCTCAAGAACACTTTGCCTATTACTAGAGATTGTTCTGGCCTGTCCTTTGCCTCAAAAGGATTGGGCTACCTTGCTTCACCTTATTTACTGTTATCGTTAGTTGCTTGTTACCAATTATCTTGTTATCAAACTATATGTTACCTACAATTTCAGTGCTTGCAGAAATTACCTTGCTGAAAACCGCTTGTCATTTCCTTCTGCTCCTCGTTGGGTTCGACACTCTTACTTATCAAAAGGACTACGATTGATCCCCTATACTTGTGGGTCATCAACGCCGAGGACCCCACTGATTCCGAGGACGACAACTACCCCCCCCCCCCCTCCCCCGTCGAGGAGGAGTAAAGCCTCGAAGCGGAAGACTTCACCATCCCCGAAAACCCCGAGGATCAAGAACGGATCAGGCGGCAGCTCATAGCCACCGCCCGGAGCCTAAAGGCAAAGCAACAGCAGTTCAAAGCCGAACAAGATACCATCAATAATAGATGGACGAAAGTGCTTGCAGTCGAAGAAGGGTTCGGCACAGAGCGGCAAGAACAACACGAGAGCTACCCGCGCCGACGCCTACTGCCGCATTCAATGATGAGGCCCTCGAGCCCGAATCTCCCAGGCGCGCTCAATACGATTAGCCGGACCGCCCCCCTCAAGGACGAGACAGGGCGGCTGGAGACACCGAATACTGGCCCACGTCACCTCGCAGGAAAGGAAAGGGGCCAGCACAGCCTGGGGATCGATATGATCTACGACAGGACCTGGACTATAGAGCTGGTTACACTAGATCCATTTACGTATCTAGGGGATACTCTCCCGCTAGATGGGATGGCTACCAACCGTGGCTCAACCGCAACCACAGAAACCGGGAACAATACCGGGCCCAGACAACAGCCGACTTTTGGCGTGACGTAGCCCGGATCAGAGGCGACGCACGCCCACTGTGTTTCACACACGAGGTCATGCAGCACCAGTTCCGTGAAGGTTTTAAACCCGTAAACATAGAAACATATGACGGAACGATGGACCCGTCCGTGTGGATCGAGGACTTCCTTCTCCACATTCACATGACGAGAGGCGATGACCTCCATGCTATTAGGTACCTACCACTCAAACTAAAAGGACCAGCTCGGCAGTGGTTAAACAGTCTCCCCGAAAATTCCATTGGGAGTTGGGAAGAGCTCGAGGACGCCTTCTGATCAAACTTCCAAGGCACCTATGTCCTCCCCCCGGACTCCTCCGACCTGAGCAATGTCGTCCAGAAAGCCGGCGAATCAGCCAGGCAATTCTGGAATCGGTTCTTGACCAAGAAGAATCAGATCCTCGCCTGTCCGGACGCCGAGGCAATAGCCTCGTTCAGACACAATATGCGGGACGAATGGCTAGCTCGCCAGTTCGGCCAGGATAAGCCAAGAACAATGTCTGCCCTCACCTCACTTATGACCCACTTTTGCGCGGGCGAAGACAATTATCTAGCTCGTCGAAGCCACAATCCCGAAGACCCCGGCACCTCTAAAGTTCGGGATTGTAACGGGAATCCAAGGCGCACTAAAAACAAACGCCACCATAGCAACGGCGACTCAGAAGACACGGCCGTAAATGCCGGTTTCCGCAATTCCAAATCCGGACAACGGAAGAAGCCCTCTAAAGGGAACAGGGACGAACCTACCGCTTTGGACAAAATCATGGATAGGCCCTTCCAGATCCACGGCACACAAGACAAGCCGGCCACCCACACCAACAGAAACTGTTAGGTATTCAAACAAGCCGGCAAGCTCGCAGCCGAGGAGCAGAGCAAGGGCCCGCGCAGCGAGGATGATGAAGAGCCTCGCGGCCCGAGCAATGGCGGGCAGAAGCAATTCCCTCCTGAGGTAAAAACTGTGAACATGATATATGTCACACATACCAAAAAAGGAGAGGAAACGCGCCCTTCGAGAGGTCTACGTCATAGAGCCCATAGCCCTGAAGTTTAACCCATGGTCGGCTTGCCCGATCACCTTCGATCGTAGGGATCACCCGACCAGTATCCGTCATCGAGGCTCGGCCGCCCTTGTATTAGATCCCATCATCGATGGGTACCACCTCACTAGAGTCCTTATGGACAGAGGAAGTAGCCTCAACCTGATTTACTTAGACACGGTGAAAAAGATGGGTATCGACCCTTCAAGAATTAAACTCGGCAACACTACCTTCAAGGGAGTCATCCCTGGTGTCGAAGCACGCTGCTCAGGAACCGTGACGCTGGAAGTAGTGTTCGGCTCGCCCGACAACTTTTGCAGCGAGGACTTGATCTTCGATATTGTCCTCTTCCGCATCGGCTACCATGCACTGCTCGGCCGTACAACGTTCGCTCGCTTTAATGCCGTTCGCCACTACGCATACCTGAAGCTCAAGATGCCTGGACCCAAGGGGGTCATCACCGTCAATGGCAATACAGAGCGCTCCCTCCGGACTGAGGAACACACAGCGGCATTAGCAGCCGAATTCCAGTCCGGCATCGAGGCGCCGTGGCCCCAATCAGACGTCAAGCTGCGAGAGGCGAACAAGCGAGCCCGAGCTCGACCCGATCTCCCAGACCAATCCATGGCTCCATGCAAATAGGGATGCACCCCCCCGCAGCACGGCCCCGCTACCCGTAAGGTACGTACCTAGAAGGCACAATTTTGCGCTTAAAATACCATGGGCAGCTGGGGGGAGACACACTGCCAAAACCAAGTCGTCGGTTCGACCGAACTACTAGCGAAATAGGCAGGCACCGTCCAGGACCTAGCAAGCGTCAAGCTCACACATGTTGCGTCGATTCTTCAAGCACCTCTCTCAAAGGTCCATTCGCCGACGGGAACCACCCCTCAAGATCAAAGGAGCGGAGCCGCATCGGGACACGTTGAGGACGTCAAACCGCGCATCGATGACCCCGAGTAAACCTTCCCTTTGTAGAAGTTTGTTTTTAAAAATAAAATATCTGTAACAATTGTTTCCGTAGTATGATTTGTAAAAATTCATCATATATAAAGATCATCTTTTATGGTCTGCTTATGGCATTTTATAAAGTATTTCCCACTCCCCTCCTCCGGGAACAAAACTGTTCGGTATATGTTGGATGCAATCGGCTAATAGACCGGGGGCTTGACTATAAAACTTGCCCCAAGGATCGTTCCGGCATCCTCCTCTTTATGTCCGGCATCTCGGATATTGCGTTATATGAATCGGTTCCGAATCATGTCTTGGGTCAAAGGTTGGGTTGCCCGGCTCCTGTGTTTACCCACTTACGTTTCGCTAGTTCGGCTAAAAGGGTAAAGGGAGAACCACTGTGATTGTATTTCCAGCTCGCCTGGTCAAGTACCTTAGTGGAGAAAGCCGAAAACCGACTGTCATAATAAGCGAGAACCGGTCTGCGATCTGAGTATAAGTGTCAAACTCACAATCGATGGAGGTTATTCCGTGTCATACGAGGGGTTTGTACCTTCACAAACCGCGTGGTAATGGTTTTAAACCTCGGTATATCCGAATATCACAAAACACTGGGGGCTAGTAACCAGCCCCCGCAGTCAAGCTCCTATGACTAAGTGAAAGCACTAAAGACACATAGTCCGATTGCCTTGTTCCCTCCTCTTGCACCATCGCCTCCGGGCTCCGATATTTCGGCTAAGGGTAAAGTTGCGGAGGTCGGAACACCTCTTGTAATATTTACATGGGGGCTAAAGCCGACGACTGGTAACTTTCAGTTCCAAACGGCCATACATGAGTCACAATAATCCAAATCTCAAAAGCATGATAAACTGTGCATACGCATTATAAAACGAAATATTCATTAGGCATACAATAATGTGTTCATTCGTAAATTACATCCTTGGAGCATTGGGTCTCTATCGACCGAGCTCCCTCCATCGCAGCAGTGAAGTAAAGCTCGGGGCGCCTATGCTCCTTCCCAGGAGGCGGGGGTGCAGTGCACATCTCGAACGGCTTCATCCCTGGCCAGTGCATCATGGTCCTCGCAAAGGCCATTCGAGCTCCCTCAATGCATACGGAGCGCTTCAGGACATCAATCCGGGACGCGGCGTCACAAAGCTTCAGTAGCAGGCCAAAATAGGTGCTCGGTAGTGGCTCCGCGGGCCATAGACGAATGCAGAGGTCCTTCAAGGCCGGCTCCGCCATCCTATGCAACTCCATCAACTGCTTCATTTGATAGCTGAGAAGGGGGCGGGGCTCGGGGGTCTGAAATTGCACCCAGAACAATCTCTGTTCCGCATCCCCGTCCCGAGTTGCAAAGTGCTTGGCCGCATCCGCTGCACTCCTCGGAAGGTCCGCAAAGGCGCCCGAGGAACACCACAGCCGTGTGAGACGAGCAAACCTGTTACCACCAAAGGCACATTGCAATAAGTACGGCTTACCATCCGCGATCTTCCTGACTTGGTGAAGTTCTTCTTCAAAGGACTGCCTATCCACACGCTCCGATTTAAGCTCGGAGGACAGCGAGGACAGCTCGGGAGCTTGATCCTTGGTCCTCTGCTCAAGGTCTTCGCACTTAGTGCTCGCATCCTGGAGCTCCTGCTGCACCTCGGCCACTCATGCTTCATGCTTACCGCTGACAACCTTCAGCGAGCTCAACTCGGCAGCCGCTTGTTCGGCCACCATCTTGTGGTCAGCGGCCTCCTGTTTGGCCCTCTTAAGCTCGGCCTTGAGGTTCTCAACCTCGGTGTTCACGGCTGCTGACAGAAACGGGCCGCGAGATATCAAGAATGAAGGCCCGAAAACCTCAATTAATGAGGACGATAAACGTCTTAGCGGTATAATTCAAACTCACTTTGCATTTCATCAAACTATTTGTTCAGATGGTCAAGCTCCTTGTCGGAGCTCTGGAGCTTCCGGTTCAGCTCGGCCAGTTCCATGTCGTTGGCGACCACTGCTGAAGACGAGGCCTGCAAAACAAACTTGCGTGAAACACACTTCCGAGTTGTTGGTCCTAGACCCTCCGCCAAATCATCTCTAGAACCGATCAAGTTTCAAGGTACACGAATTGCTTTGCTCGTGACCTTAGGTTCTTTGACCCCCGGGTAAGTTTTTCAAACTCACCCACGGCTCGGGGGCTACTATACCTATAGAGAATACATAAACCTCATGAATAAACTTCTCCTTGAGAAAAGAATATTACATGGCTTACCTTAAAGCCCGCCAATAGACCGCTGAAGGCCTCTTTCAGTCCGCTATCAACGGACTGAATGCCTTGCAAAACCGCACCCATAAGGGTGCAGTGATCTTCGGCGATGGAGGAGCTATGCAATGCCTCCTCCATCATGGCTGGCCACCCGGTTGCGGTCTGCCCCATCACGGGCGGCACCGGTGGCGGCCCTTCTGCTCCCCCTCCTTGGGGAGGCAGAGTCCACGACATCGGAGGCATGGAGGTCTTCGGGCCGTCTTCGGAGGAAGCTCCGATGAGCCACGGCCTCCCCCTTTTGCCTGCCAGGAGGGGCTCTGCTTCCTGGTCTTCGGTCACCGAGGTATGAACCTCGGCCATGACCTCCTCGCCCCGAGTGTTCGGCTTGGGAGGGGTCTAGCGGGATATCACCTCCGCGGCCTCTTTAGCGGCCTGAGGGCGAGAGGTGCGGGACGCAGTTCTGCTCTCCGCCAGCTCGGTGGGCGGGGGATCTCCCTCTAAGACCTGTTCGGTTGGGATATCGCAGGCCGGGCTACAATGCGGAGGACATTTATCCGGTCAGTGACAACGACTTCGTACAAATACAACATAAAGTATTCGGGTTCGGTACCTCTGGGCCGGGGCTTGACCCTGGGGGTCCTTCGGGGGATCCTCTCGAAGTCCTCGGAATCCGGACTATCATCAGGCAAGAGCACTTTGGCCCTGCAGGATCTCTTCGGGCGGGGGGAGCCGGATCCTCCTCAACGTTGACAGACGCCGCCCTTTTCCTTGTCTGAGGGGAATCGGCCTCACCCCCTTCCTCCAGGTGTTCCTCCTCGTGAGCAGAGGAGACCTGGGTCTCCCCGAACCTAGCGTCTGGAGGACCTCTTGGGCGGAGACCCTCTCGGGCCTCCTTCTTGTCGCTTTTCTTCTTCTCTTTCTTCTCGGGTGCCGAATACGGTGCCACGACCAGCATCGCCATCAATAGGGCCGATCTGGGGTCTTCGGGCAGCGGGACTGGGCCATTAATCTTCAAGGCCTTGTCCAACCATTTCTATGAAGGAGGAGAGGAAGAAGAGGATTAATTCCTTGTTTAAAGATAGAACCCGAGGATAAAAGGATAAACTTTGCTATACCTTGAGAGGAGGGTTTTCGGCGTCCAGGCCGGTGTCTTCCTCCTCGGTCGGCCAGTCCTTCTGGGGCTTGAACAGAGCCTTCCACAACTTCTCCTTGGTAGTGCGGTACATCTTGCGCACGGTGGGAGGATCGTCAAGCTTGTGGGCCCACATCAGGGTAGCCTGGTGCTGACAGGGGAGGAGACGGCGGCGGAGCATGACCTGGACCACGTGGGCCAGCTTGACGTTTGCCTCCAGCATCTGTGTGATGCGTTTCTGCAGCGACTTCACTTCTGTGGCCGACCCCCAGTCAAGGCCTTTCTTGATCCATGAGGTCAGTCTCGTGGGGGGTCCGGATCTGAATTCGGAAGGTGTTGCCCAGTCTGCGGCTCGTGGTTCAGTGATGTAGAACCACTCCTTTTGCCAGACCTTGACGGTGTTGATGAAGGTGCCCTCCGGCCACTGAACCCGCGGAAGCTTGCTGATCACCGCCCCTCCGCAATCCGCATGCTGGTTGTTTACGGTTTTTGGCTTGACGTTGAAGACCTTCAGCCATAAGCCGAAATGCGGCTGGACCCGCAAAAAGGCATCGCAGACGACGATGAAGGCCGATATGTGCGTAATGGAGTTTGGGGGGAGATCGTGGAAGTCTAACCCGTAAAAGAACATCAGGCCCCTTACGAAGGGGTGCAGCGGGAAGCTCATTCCCCGGATTTAATGGGTTATGAACACCACCCACTCTCCGGGCTTTGGCGTGGGTACCACTTGGCCCTCCTCGGGGGCGCGGTAGGCGACATCGACTGGGAGGTAGCCGGCGCGCTTCAGCTCCTGGATGTCGTCCTCGGTGACACACGAGACCTCCCACTTGCCTTGCGAGCCTGAGCCAGCCATGGCCGAGCTTGGGGAAGGGGAAGGGTGCCTTGGAGGGAGCTGGAAGAAGATTAGATATGTGCGCTTGGAGCGAAGGAGGTTGAGAGAGCGAATCTGAGGAGCGTGGGGAGGCTTTGGGGATTTTTCACCCTTTTATGGAAGGCCGTAATACCAAGCGTCCTCTTGCTGCGCCATGAACTGCGTCATTTCCCAAAGCAACCGCGCCGTTATGCACGCGTGGGACAACCCAAATAGTTAATTGTATCCCGTGAAAAATGGGGCACGATCTTCGTGTCGATAAGACGTGCCAATAAAAGGGCGGCCTCGAACCGCGAATTGAGTTTTTGTAACTGGCTGTGTGGCCGCAGCCTGTCTTGGCCTTTCGTCAGAAAAGTTGTCAGTGGAGGCACTATTCAGACTCAGGCGTTTGGCCTTCAAGGTTAAGCGAGGCATGTTCGGAAGAGTCATCGGCGGCCGGACTAGGATTAGCCGAGTATAAAGCGAAGAAAAGAACTCACCCCGCAAGCTGGATACTCTGGACATACGAAACAGTTGGGTGCCATGGAGCCCGGCGTTGGAGGTTAGTTCAGGGGCTACTGAGGGAGTCCGGGACTAAGGGGTCCTCGGGCCGTTGGTTCACCTCCGGTGGGCTGCCTTGGTGGGCCGCTCTGTGGCAAATGCAGGAAGGTCGAACTACAGGACAATCCCATGTTCGGAAGGGAAGGCTCCAAAGACTTGGCGTGACCTCCAAGTCTAGAGAGAGAATGGGCGTATCAATGCCCAGATGGAAACCTACCATGTGTAACCCTAGGTACCCATGGTGTCTATATAAACCAGAGGGCTCAGTTCGTAGAAGGACAAGTCAACTCATCTAGGGTTTAGCTCATTTGATCTCGAGGTAGATCAACTCTGTAACCTTCATACTCATCAATATAATCAAGCAGGACGTAGGGTTTTACCTCCTCACGAGGGCCCGAACCTGGGTAAATACCGTCTCCTTCGTCCCGTGTTAACCATCGATCTCAGATTCACAGTTCGGGACCCCCTACCCGAGATCCGCCAGTTTTGACACCGACAGTATCCGTGTCGAATAAAGACTTATCGCACGCGTTCTTAAATGCCCAAGTTTCAGGCTGCTGCAGGCAAGACAACCCGGCACTTGGGGGCTACACAGTCAAAGATATTATTGCAAAAGCACCAAGTTATCATGAACTGATGAACTCGGAGCTTGGTGGCTACAAGTAATATGGATATATCAAAAAATTGAAGAACACTTTCAAGCTGTCAATTGTGACTGAGACTGGTCTCATTTTTTGATGGAGGTTTGCAAAGATCATTTTCTCCAAGTTATTCATAGAAAGGCGCCAAGAAGACCGGCCCAACATCACAACGGATTTCTTTATTCCCAATAATTTTATCAAGTCAATCGGAGTCCAGTTGTTTGACCTGGCGTCACCAACAATCATGACCCGGCATTATCAAAGATCATGACCCGGCAAAGTCTATATAAGCAACCCGGCTTCACAAGTTGGCAAGTTCTACATCCATAAATCAGCAATATTTTTATCCTAAGTTGACGTCCACTACATCTGATGACCCGGCAAGATCCCCGCGTCCCATGAAGTGGTTCAACAACAGACGAATTTCTATTCCCAATATTTTCATCAAGCCGGAGCAATGGAAGTTGGTTCACTTCATATGGTTTTTCTAATATACAAAATTTTCATCAAGCCAAAGCATTGGAGGCCGACTCAACGGCATATGGGTGTTTTATTCCCAATATTTTATTGCAAAGGACATGTACCTGCAAGATGATTGTGAAGACGGCTCGTTAATACGAAGAAGAAACCCGGATTTTCAAGGAGCCACTTCATTAAATTAAGCCGGCCAGGGGAGCAAGCTGGTCGCTTAACATATTTATTATTCTTATTTCAGGAGCTAACCATGAATAAATTCAAGCTAACCTGGGGGCTATGTCGGGGATATAACCCACTGTTTGACCTGGCCAGGAGAATGACCCGGCCCATCATTTGGCGGCTCATATGGGCGCCGTGTTTTATCGGGTCAACCTGGACGGAAAGGCCCAAGGCCCAGCGTGCACCCCGGTGGAAGGAGGCTCATGGAGAGGCCTAGAGGGCCGGCTCACAGAGAAGGCCCAAGAAGAGGAAGAATTCCCTCACAAGAGAAACAAGACCCGTATTAGGATTCGAGAGACACTAGTCCTAGTCCTACTCCCAGTAGGACTCTACATGTAAACCTACCCCTTCAACTTATATAAGGAGTGGTAAGGAACCCCAAGAGGGACAAGTTCAAGTCATTAGAGATAGACATATTCGAAACCCTCGAGACTAGAGGTAGCGATTCTGCACCCTTGTAATCGAGATCATCCTCATCATTAATACACACAAAGCAGGACATAGGCTTTTACCACCATCGAAGGGGCCGAACCTGGGTAAACTTGTGTCTCTCGATTCCAACCAAACCCCTCTCAAGCCGACACCTAGTGACGATGGCCTCACACCTAAGTTCTCTCACGAGGACATCTTGCCGTGACAAAACCACGACAGTACCAGAAGATGGACACCGGAGGTGGGCCGGGCTGGCCACAACCCATCAGGGCGCGCCTGGGGGGCCTGGCGCGCCCTGGTGTCTTGTGGTCACCAGGTGGCCCCCCTCTGGTAGTTATTTGCTCCAGTATTTTTTATATATTCCAAAATAATTCTCCATGCAGTTTCAGCTTATTTGGAGATGTGCAGAATAGGTGTCTCTGACATGCTTTTTCAGGTCCAGAATTCCAGCTGCCGGCATTCTCCCTCTTTGTGTAAACCTTGCATATTATGAGAGAAAAGGCATTAGAATTACTCCATAAAGCATTATTATGCATAAAAACATTATGAATAACAGTAGGAAATCATGATGCAAAATGGACGTATCAACTCCCCTAATCTTAGACCTCGCTTGTCCTCAAGCGAAAGCCGATATCAAAAAACATGTCCACATGGTTTGAGAGAGAGGTGTCGATAAAACAAAATACGGACATAGTAGCATCATGCTTATTATCATAGTAGCAACAAACTTTGTCATAGGACTTTTTCATATAACTTTTATTATATAACTTCATCATATAACTTCTCATGAACAAGTAACAATTCATCATAACATAGAAGTATAAAGCATAAACCTTATTGAAAACCAACAAACTATGTTCTCGGTCAACTTTGCAACTACAATTCATCATATTTTCAGGAAGGGTCTCGTGTCGGAGCCTTTTGGCAAGTCCACATACTCGACCATCATTTAATCTTCTATGATTGCTAACACTCACAGCATACCCATGAGCAAAAAGTTTCAACCGGACACATAGAAAGATAGGGGCTTATAGTTTCGCCTCCCAACGTATTCACCTCAAGGGTGATGTCAACAATAATAACTCATGCTCACTCATATCCAACTGGATATATGTGCCTAGATCTTTCCTCACCACATGATGCTTGCAAAAAGAAAAAGTAAAAAGGAATAGGGAAGAATACTTTGACTCTTGCATAAAAGTAAAAGATAGGCCCTTCGCAGAGGGAAGCAAAGGTTGTCATGCGCTTTTTGGTTTGTATGCCAAATCCCTTAATGCAAAAGAACGTCATGTTATATTGCCCCTTATGATAGCAACCTTTATTATGCAGTCCGTCGCTTTTATTACTTTGCCATCACAAGTTCATACAATGCTCAATTTTCTCTTACACTAATTGATCAAACACATTTAGAAGCAATTTTTGTTGCCTTAGTGCACCGATGACAACTTACTTGAATGATCTTACTCAATCCATAGGTAGGTATGATGTACTCTCAAAACATGAGTTTGGGTTTAGGGTTTTTGGATGCACAAGTAGTATCTCTGCTTAGTGCGGAATTTTTGGCTAGCAAAGATATTGAGCAAGCACCACATGTTCAAGGATCTATGACAATATAACTTCTGTGTGAATATGAACAAACATAAATCATTACGTTGTCTTCCTTGTCCAACGTCAACAATTTTGGCATATAATATTTAATGGGGGCTCACAATCATAAAAGATGTCCAAGATAGTGTATTTGCATGTCAATCTTCTCTTCCCTTATTAATTCTTTCATGAATTGCATCATTGACCAATGCTATGTTTGTCAATCTCCAATAAATTTTACCACTTATACTTTTCCTTATGTGATGTCATTACTTACCATAAGAATAGCATATGATCCTTTTCATTTATTTCCTTTTATTTTGATTGCAACAAGAAAGTAAAGAAGCAAAAGCTCAAACTAAACTTTATTATATAACTCTCACTTGATTACATAGATAGATAAATCACGAAACTAGCATTCGAAAATAGATCATACTAAACTTTTATTCAACTAGGCCACGAAAGAGCTAAGGATCGAACTAAAATAGGTAAAGGTAAACAAAAGTGATGGTGATACGATACCGGGGCATCTCCCCCAAGCTTGGCACAAGCCAAGGGGAGTGCCCATACCCGTGTACTCAAGTCTCCTTTGGTGGTGAAGATGATGAAGGTGGTGATGAAGTGGTAGCTTTCTTTTTCAACTTACGCTTGAGGATGAAATTCTCCTCCTTCAAGCCATCGATCTCCTGCTCAAGCTCTAATATCTTTTCGCATAATGCCTGCTTGTTTTCCTGCAGAAGATGAAAAGGGATAAACTGGATCTTAGGTTTCTTTGCTTTATTAGGGAGACTTGACTTCTTGAATTCCACGTGCATGTCCCCGGGTTGAGGTAGTGGGACTTCTTCATCATCAGAGCTTGTCTCTTCCTTTCACTTCAAATCATAATCTTCTTCTTCCTCCGTGGTCCAGCCGTGGCGCTCCACATCCCCATATACCTTGGGGTCTGTGATATAGTCAGCGACATAGCTCTCACCATCCGAATCTTGAGACGACATATTTTCAGCCCTGACACGAAAACAGCACGAAACAAGAACAGGGGATTTTCTGCGATGCGGTGGTCAAAACAATCGGGGGTATATATAAAGATTTTTTTATCTTGGGAATCAAGAATATGGAAGGAAAACGGAGTCGGGAAGGTGCCCGAGGGGGGCACATCCCACCAGGGCATGCCAGGGAGGGCAGGCGCGCCCTGGTGTATCGTGCTCACCTCGGTTGCTTTCCTATTTATTTCTTATTTTCCTAAAAAAATTAATATTCCAAAACTAACAGAAATTTTTTTTTGCGGATTTTTCGGAGTCCGTTTGCTTACCGTATCACGTACCTCCTCTTTTTCAGGATTCTGGCGTGTTCCGGAAGGTTTCTTTTATGTGTTCCTCCGGTGTCATGGTTTGCATAATATTGCTTTCAACATTAATAGGCGTACCTGAGATATAGTGTTTAATTCTTTGTCCATTGACCACCTTCGGGTTAGTACCTTCGGCATTATTAATCTTGATAGCTCCAGAACGATAAACCTCTTCGATAATTTATGGTCCTTCCCATTTGGAAAGAAGCTTTCCTGCAATAAAACTAAAACGAGAGTTGCACAAAAGAACATATTCTCCAACTTTGAATTCCCGCTTTTGGATTCTTTTGTCATACCATCTTTTAACTTTTTCTTTGAACAGTTTGGCCTTTCATAAGCTTGGGTTCTCGATTCAACAAGTGAGCTAATATCAAATAACATCTTTTCACCGGCAAGTTTGAAATCATAATTGAGTTCTTTAATTGCCCAAAATGCTTTATGTTCTAACTCTAGAGGCAAATGACAAGCTTTTCCATATACCACTTTGTATGGAGACATACCCATAGGATTTTTATAAGCCGTTCTATAGGCCCAAAGTGCATCATCTAGTTTCTTAGACCAATTCTTTCGGGACCTATTGACAGTTTTTTGTAATATTAATTTTATTTCTCTATTGCTAAGTTCAACTTGACCACTAGATTGAGGATGATAGGGTGATGCAATTATATGGTTAACATCATATTTAGCAAGCATTTTATGGAAAGCACCATGAATAAAGTGTGAACTACCATCAGTCATTAAATATCTGGGGACTCCAAACCTCGGCAAAATAACTTCTTTAAGCATTTTAATGGAGGTGTTATGATCAACACTACTAGTTGGAATAGCTTCTACCCACTTAGTAACCTAATCAACAGCAACCAGAATATGAGTATACCCATTAGAGGAAGGAAAAGGTCCCATATAGTCAAAACCCCAAACATCAAATGGTTCAACAACAAGTGAATAATTCATAGGCATTTCCTGACGCTTACCGATATTACCAATTCTTTGACATTCGTCACAAGACAAGACAAACTTACGGGCATCCTTGAAGAGAGTAGGCCAATAAAAACCAGATTGCAATACCTTGTGAGCAGTTCTATCTCCCGCATGATGTCCTCCATAGGCTTCGGAATGACATTTCCATAGGATTTGTTCCTGTTCATGCTCAGGTACACAACGTCTAATAATACCATCTACCCCTTCTTTATAAAGATGTGGGTCATCCCAAAAGTAATGTCTTAAATCATAGAAGAATTTTTTTCTTTTGTTGGTATGTGAAACTAGGTGGTATATATTTAGCAACAATGTAGTTAGCAAAATCAGCATTCCAAGGAGTGTTTTGAGAAACATTTATTGCAGCTAACTGTTCATCAGGAAAACTATCATCAATAGGTAGTGGGTCATCAAGAATATTTTCTAACCTAGACAAGTTATCAGCTACGGGGTTCTCAGCTCCTTTCCTATCAGTGATATGTAAATCAAATTCTTGAAGCAAGAGAACCCACCTAATGTGTCTAGGTTTAGCATCTTTCTTTTCCATAAGATATTTTATAGCAGCATGATCAGTGTGAACAATAACTTTGGAATCAACAATGTAAGATCTAAATTTATCACAAGCAAACACAACTACTAAAAATTCTTTTTCAGTAGTAGCATAATTTCTTTGGGCACCGTCTAGAGTTTTGCTAGCATAATGGATAACATTTAATTTCTTATCAACTCGTTATCCTAGAACAGCACAAACAACATAATCACTAGCATCACACATAATTTCAAAAGGCAAGTTCCAATCAGGTGGTTGAACAATAGGTGCATAAGTTAAGGCTTTCTTAAGTGTTTCAAAGGCTTCTACACAATCATCGTCAAAAACAAATGGAATATCCTTTTGTAAAAGATTAGTAAGAGGCCTAAAATTTTAGAGAAGTCTTTAATAAACCTCCTATAGAAACCAGCATGACCAAGGAAACCCTGAATACCTTTTATATCTTTAGGACATGGCATTTTCTCAATTGCATCAACTTTAGCTTTATCCACCTCAATACCTCGTTTAGATATTTTATGCCCCAAGACAATACCTTCATTAACCATAAAGTGGCACTTCTCCCAATTCAAGACGATGTTAGTTTGTTCACATCTCTGCAAAACTCGATCAAGGTTGCTTAAGCAATCATCAAAAGAAGTTCCGTAAATGGAAAAATCATCCATGAAAACCTCCACAAATTTTTCACAAAAATCAGAGAATATAGCAGTCATACATCTTTGAAAGGTAGCAGGTGCATTGCATAAACCAAAAGGCATACGTCTATAAGCATAGGTTCCAAAAGGACAAGTAAAGGTGGTTTTCTCTTGATCAGGTTGTGATACAGGTATTTGAGAGAAACCAGAATATCCATCCAGAAAACAAAAGTGTGTGTGCTTAGATAATCTTTCTAGCATTTGATGAATGAAAGGCAGAGGGTAATGATCTTTTCTAGTAGCTTTATTTAATTTTCTAAAATCAATTACCATTCTATAGCGAGTGACAATTCTGTGTGGGATAAGTTCATTTTTATCATTAGGAACAACAGTAATACCTCCCTTGTTAGGGACACAATGAACGGGACTTACTCATCTACTATCAGGTATGGGATAAATTATACCTGCTTCCAGAAGCTTTAATATTTTAGTTCTTACCACTTCTTTCATTTTAGGATTCAATCGTCGTTGGTGATCAACAACGGGTTTAGCATCAGGTTCCATATTGATCTTCTGCTGACATAGAATGGGACTAATGCCCTTAAGATCATCAAGAATATATCCAATAGCAGCCCGGTGCTTCCTCGGAATTTTTAATAATCTTTCTTCTTCATGTTCTGAAAGGTTAGCACTGATAATAACAGGATATATCTTTTTCTCATCAAGATAAGCATACTTCAAAGTGTCAGGCAATTGCTTTAATTCAAACACATGATCACCTTTAGGTGGAGGAGGACCTCCCAGAGTTTCAATAGGCAAATTGTGTTTTAGGATAGGTTGTTGTTCAAAGAATATTTTATCTATTTGATTTCTTTCACGCAAGTGCATATCATTTTCATGGTCAAGCAAATATTGTTCTAGTGGATCGGTAGGAGGTACGGCAATAGAAGCAAGACCAATTATTTCATCCTTACTAGATAATTCTTTATCACATGGTTGTCTACCAAACTTGGAGAAATTAAACTCATGAGACACATCACCAAAACTAACACCGACAGTTTGTTTTTCACAATCTATCTTAGCATTGACGGTGTTCAAGAAAGGTCTTCCAAAGATAATGGGACAAAAGTCATCTTGTGGGGAACCAAGAACTAGAAAGTCAGTAGGATATTTTATTTTCCCACACAAGACTTCAACATCTTTAACAATCCCAAGTGGTGTGATGGTGTCTCGGTTTGCAAGTTTAATAGTAACATCAATGTCTTCTATATTGGCGGGTGCTATATCATCATAATTTCTTGGTATAAGGTAAAAGGAATAGCACTCACACTAGCACCCACATCACATAAACCATGATAGCAATGATCTCCTATTTTAACTGAGACAACAGGCATGCCAACTACGGGTCTATGTTTATCTTTTTCATCGGGTTTGGCAATTCTAGCAGCTTCATCATAGAAGAAAATAGCATGCCCATCAATATTTTCTACCAAGAGATCTTTAACCATAGCAACACTAGGTTCTACTTTAATTTGTTCAGAGGGCTTAGGTGCTTTAATATTACTTTTGCAAACCACAGTTGATACCTTAGCATGTTCCTTTATCCTAACAGGGAAAGGTGGTTTTTCATTATAAGCAGTAGGCACAACTGGATCAACATTGTAAATGATGGTTTCATGTTTAGCTTTTACCGGTTCTTTAATTTCTTATTTAAAGGGGGGATGATATTTAAACCACTTCTCCTTAGGGAGGTCAACATGAGTAGCAAATGATTCACAGAAAGAGGCTACTATCTCAGAGTCAAGTCCATATTTAGTGCTAAACTTGTGAAAAGCATCGGTATTCATAAAAGATTTAACACAATCAAACTTAAGCTTAATACCCGACTCACTATTGACGTGGCTTGAGACTGCGTCGGTATTTCCCCAAAGAGGAAGGGATGATGCAGCACAACGACGGTAAGTATTTCCCTCAGTTATGAAACCAAGGTTATCGAACCAGTAGGAGGATCACCGCCACCCAATAAGCAGCACCTGCACACAAACAACAAATACTTGCAACCTGACGCGAAAGAGAGGTTGCCAATCTCTCTACGGTAATAAGATAGATTAGTTAGTGATAGATAGGAGAGATAGATCTCTCAAGAACACAAATAAAAAGAGTAAATATGCAGCAATATATTTTTGGGTTTTTGGTTTTGTAGATCTGAAAACAAAGATTGCAAAAACGTAGATCGAAAAGCAATATGATGGAAAAGTAGACCCGGGGGCCGTAGGGTTCACTAGTGGTTCTCTCATGAGTATAGCTCACGGTGGGTGAACAAATTACTGTTGGGCAATTGATAGAAAATCGAATAGTCATGACGATATCCAAGGCGATGATCATTATATAGGCATCACGTCCAAGATAGATTGACCGACTCCTGCCTACATCTATCTCTATTACTCCACACATCGACCGCTATCCACCATGCATCTAGTGTATTAAGTTCATGGAAAAATGAAGTAATGCAATAAGAACGATGAAATGATGTAGACAAGATCTATTCATGTAGGAATAGACCCCATCTTGTTATCCTTAATAGCAACGATACATGCGTGTCTTGCTGCCCCTTCTGTCACTGGGAAAGAACACCGCAAGATCGAACCCATCACAAAGCACCTCTTCCCATGGCAAGAAAAATCGATCTAGTTGGCCTAACTAAACCAAATATTCGAAGAAGAAATATGAGGCTATAATTAATCATGCATATAAGAGATCAAAGAAGACTCAAATAATATTCATGGATAGAAACTGATCATGAACTCAAAATTCATCGGATCCCAACAAACACACCACAAAAGTTTACATCAAATAGATCTCCAAGAGACCATTGTATTGAGAATCATAAGAGAGAGAGAAGAAGTCATCTAGCTACTGCCTACGGACCCGTAGGTCTATGGTGGACTACTCACGCATCATCGGAGAGGCACCTATGAGGAAGATGAACCCCTCCGTGATGGTGTTTAGATTGGATCTCGCGGTTTTGGAACTTGCGGCTGCTGGAATTGTGTTTCGTCGACTCCCCTAGGGTTTTTGGAATATTTGGGAATTTATAGGCATCAGAGGCAGTACGGAAGGGGGCCGAGGGGGGCACAACCCATCAGGGCGCGTAGGGGCCCCACTGGCGCGCCCTGGTGGGTTGTGCTCTCCACAGCCCACCTCTCCGACAGTTGTTTGGCCCACTTGGTGTCTTCTGGTCCAGAAAAAATCTCCAAAAAGTTTCATCCCGATTGGACTCCGTTTGGTATTGATTCTCTGCGAAGTAAAAAACAAGCAAAAACAGCAACTGGCACTTTGGCACTATGTCAATAGGTTAGTCCCAAAAAATGATATAAAGTTGTTATAAAATGATTGTAAAACATCCAAGAATGATAATATAACAGCATGAAACAAGCAAAAATTATAGATACGTTGGAGACGTATCAGCATCCCCAAGCTTAATTCCTACTCGTCCTTGAGTAGGTAAATGATAAAAACAGAATTTTTGATGTGGAATGATGCCTAACATGTTCATCACATTCTTTTCTTTTGTATAGCATGGACATTTGGGCTTATAATGATTCAAAGCAATAGTCTAGTTTTAACATAATGACTTCAATACTCAAGCATGTCAACAAGCAACCATGTCTTTCAAAATATCAACACTAAAGAAAGTTATCCCTAGCCCATCATGCTCAATCATTGATCCATTCATGAAACACACTCAAATATTAACTATGCCCAATGCGCAAGTACGATCATAGTGCCCCCTAGTTGGTGCTTATAAGAGAGGATGGAAACTCAAAGCAAAAAATAAAAATTGCATAAAGTAAATAGATAGGCCCTTCGCGGAGGGAAGTAGGGATTTGTAGAGGTGCCAGAGCTCAAGTTTTAAAATTGAGAGAGAAAAAATATTTTGGGTGGCATGCTTTTCCTGTCAAGGAAAACGACAAAGTAGCTCACAATCGTTTCCATGCTAGATATATCATAGGCGGTTCCCAAACAGAAAATAAAGTTTATTCCTTTCCCACCAAACTTTCACTTTCCATGGTAGGCCGTATCCACGGTTGCCTTCCATACCAACACTTTCCAAGGAATTTATTATTTGACAACATAAAGTAATTTTTTTTTCTTTTTGATTTTGGGAATGGGCATCCCTATTACCGCTGCACTCTCGTGCAATGACAAGTGAATAAACACTCATCTTGAGAATAACACGTCTAGCATGGAAAAATATTGGACACTCCCCACCGTTTCATGAGCGGTACGGGCACACAAAAGAGAAAATTTATTTTGAAAATTTAGAGATGGCACATAAAAAATTTCTTGGAACGGCATGGAAATACCGCATATAGGTAGGTGATGTCTACTACGCAACTTTATTCTTGTAGACTTTGTTGGGCCTCCAAGCGCAGAGTTTTGTAGGACAGTAGCAATTTTCCCTCAAGTGGATGACCTAAGGTTTATCAATCCGTGGGAGGCGTAGGATGAAGATGGTCTCTCTCAAACAACCCTGCAACCAAATAACAAAGAGTCTCTTGTGTCCCCAACACACCCAATACAATGGCAAATTGTATAGGTGCACTAGTTCGGCAAAGAGATGGTGATACAAGTGCAATATGGATGGTAGATATAAGTTTTTGTAATCTGAAAATATAAAAACATCAAGGTAGCAAGTAAAAAAAGTGAGCACAAACGGTATTGCAATGCTTGAAAACAAGGCATAGGGTTCATACTTTCACTAGTGCAAGTTCTCTCAACAATACTAACATAGTTGAATCATATGTAAATCCCTCACGTACGACAAAGAGTTCACTCCAAAGTCACAAATAGCGGAGAACAAACGAAGAAATTATTGTAGGGTATGAAACCACCTCAAAGTTATCTTTTCCGATCAATCTTATGAGCTATCCCTATAAGTGTCACGAACAGCCCTAGAGTTCGTACTAAAATAACACCTTAAGATACACATCAACCAAAACCCTAATGTCACCTAGATACTCCAATGTCACCACGAGTACCCATGGGCTTGATTATACGATATGCATCACACAATTTCAGATTCATCATGTTCAATCCAACACAAATAACTTCAAAGAGTGCCCCAAAGTTTCTACCGGAGAGTCAAGACGAAAACATGTGCCAACCCCTATGCATAGATTCCCAAGGTCACGGAACCCGCAAGTTGATCACCAAAACATACATCAAGTGGATCAATAGAACATCCCATTGTCACCACGGATATCCCATCGCAAGACATACATCAAGTGTTCTCAAATCCTTAGAAGACTCAATCCGATAAGAAAACTTCAAAGGGAAAACTCAATTCATCACAAGAAGATAGAGAGGGGGAAACTCCATATGATTCATCTATATTAATAAAGCTCGCGGTACATCAAGATCGTGTCATCTCAAGAACACGAGAGAGAGAGAGATCAAACACATAGCTACTGGTACATACCCTCAGCCCCGAGGGTGAACTACTCCCTCCTCGTCATGGAGACCGCTGGGATGATGAAGATGGCCTCCGGTGATGGTTTCCCCCTCCGGCAGGGTGCCGGAACGGGCTCCCGATTGGTTTTTCGTGGCTACAGAGGCTTGCAGCGGCGGAACTCCCGATCTAGGTTTCTTTCTGGGGGTTTTGGTATTTATAGGAATTTTTGGCGTCAGTCTCACGTCAAGGGGACTCCCGAGGGCCCCACAAGCCAGGGGGCGCGCCCTAGGGGGGGGCGCCCCCTAGGCTTGTGGCCGCCTCGGGACTCCTCTCCGGTATCTTTTTGCTGTAGTATTTTTTATATTTTCCATAAATATTCTCCGTAAATTTTCAGCCCATTCCGAGAACTTTTATTTCTGCACAAAAAACGACACCATGGTAGTTCTGCTGAAAACAGCGTCAGTCCGGGTTAGTTCTAATAAAATCATACCAAAATCATATAGAATTATTGTAAACATGGCATGAATACTTCATAAATTATAGATACGTTGGAGACGAATCAGTAGGTATAGTGGACTCATATGGCAAAACTTGGTTTAAGGATTTTGGATGCACAAGTAGTATTTCTACTTAGTACAAATGGGGGCTAGCAAATAGATTGGGAAGCAACCAAACCAAGAAACGAAAATTCACATAAGTGAGCATTGAACATAACTAACACCGAATAATGCACCACAAGTAGGATGTAACTTCATTGCATAACTATTGACTTTCGTGCATGCATAGGGAATCCCAAACCTTAACACCAATATTCCTACTAAGCATAATTACTCACTAACATGACTCACATATTACTATCATCATGTTTCAAAACTATTACAAGGAATCAAGTTTAATTTGTCCAATGATCTTCATGATAGTTTTTATTATATCCTCCTTGGATATCTATCACTTTGGGACTAGTTTCATATATTGCCATTGCTTTTTGGCAAGCTCAAACAAATTTAAGTGAAGCACATGAGCATAAAGATTTCATCTCTCAAAAAGGTATAAGTGAAGCATGAGAGGATTTCTACAAAATTTACTAACTCTCAAATTGATCTAAGTGAAGCATGAGAGTATTTCTACAAAAAATTCCAAGCACACCGTGCTCAAAAAGATATAAGTGAAGCACTAGAGCAATTCTATAGCTCAAAAGGTTTAAGTGAAGCACATAGAGCAATTCTAACAAATCATAACACGGTTTTCGCTTTCTCAAATAGGTGTGTCCAGAAAGGATAGAAGGGAAAAACTAACAAACAAAGCAAGCAAAGATACAAGACGCTCCAAGCAAAACTCATGATATGTGACGAATAAAAATATAGCTCCAAGTAAAATACCGATGGTCGTTAGAAGAAAGAGGGGATGCCACTCGGGGGCATCCACAAGCTTAGTTGCTTGTTACTCTTTGGATATATCTTGGGGGTGCGGTAGCATCCCCAAGCTTAGGATTTTATCACTCCTCATTCCTTCATCCATCGTGATCTCAACCAAAACTTGAAAACTTCAATCACACAAAACTCAACAAAATCTTCGTGAGATCCGTTAGTATAAGAAAGCAAATCACTACTTTAGGTACTGTTGCAAACCCATTCATATTTTATTATTGCATTATGCCTACTGTATTTTAACTTTACCATGGCTCATACCCTTCAATATAACCCATAGATTCATCAAAACAAGCACACAATGCAACGAAAACAGAGTCTGTCTTAAACAGAACAGTCTCTAGTAATCTATACTCTACCCATACTTCTGTAACTCTAAAAATTCTGAAAAATTAGGACAACGTAAGGAATTTGTATAGCAACATTGTGTCAATATTTCAGCTCAAGATAACGTTCCAGAAAAAAATGAAAATTCATATACTGGACGCAAAGTTTCTGTTTCAGATTCGGCATCACTTCTACTCATCCTATGAATCATCCTAAAGGCTTTACTTGGCACAAACACTAAATAAACCATAAAAACACAATCATAACAGAGGCAACACTCAAAAACTGAAAGGAAAAAGCAAATATTTATTTATTCATTGGGTTGCCTCCCAACAAGCGCTATTGTTTTACGCCCCTAGCTAGGCATAATGGATAGATTCAAGTATTGTCATCCTTGGTTTTGGATGAGGAGCTTTTGTCAAGAGGTTTTGCAAATAGAACTTGAAACACATCATCCATAGCAACCTTAGCACTATCAAGTTGTCCCTCTACATACCCCCTTTGATTACCGGCTACGATCCAAGAATATTGTTGGTTCACGTCATTTAAAACTTGTTGGATCATATCTAAAACGGGGACTTCCTTTTTGAGATTCTCATAAAAAAATTGATAATTTCCAAGAAAATATCTCATCATGTAATCACTATTGTAAAGGATTTCTCCTATTACTGGTTTTTCACGGTTCATACCATAAAAGTCAAAGATCTCCCTAGCTTCCCGTACTATGTGATCAAATTCATTCATAAGAACAAGGGTAGCTAGCTTTTTAGCTTTGGAATTCTTTATGACGGGTAGCTCATAAAACAATCTTTGCAAGGTAGGATGGGTACGAATAAATCTATTTTCAAGTTTTAGAACTAGCGCCGAGATAGCTTCTGCATAAGATTTAGTTCTTTTCGGAATAGGGCTATCATCGAGAGTCAAATTCCCAATGCAATTGAAAAACTCTTGAATAGTTTCTTTTCCTATAACGTTCCCTTGCCCCAAAACAAAAGTTTTAGAATCAAGATTAGCAGAACGTCCAATTTTAGGAGTCCTGCCATCATCCATTTCTGCCATACCAAAATCACTCATGGTGACAAGCAAACAAGAGATCTGACGAGAGAAAGGCAAACAAAGGAGAGGGCGAATAAAATGGCAAATTGGTGAAGTGGGGGAGAGGAAAACGAGAGGCAAATGGCAAATAATGTAATTGCAAGGAGATGAGATTTGTGATTAGGAACCTGGTAGATGATGGTGGAGTCCCCTCGGCGCCTACGATAGGTACGTAGAAGAGACCGCTTCCTCCCCGGCAACGACGCAAGAAATTCCTTTGACGTGGCTTGAGACTGCGTCGGTATTTCCCCAAAGAGGAAGGGATGATGCAGCACAGCGACAGTAAGTATTTCCCTCAGTTATGAAATCAAGGTTATCAAACCAGTAGGAGGATCACCGCCACCCAATAAGCAGCACCTGCACACAAACAACAAATACTTGCAACCCAACGCGAAAGAGAGGTTGTCAATCTCTCTACGGTAATAAGATAGATTAGGTAGTGATAGATAGGAGAGATAGATCTCTCAAGAACACAAATAAAAAGAGTAAATATGCAGCAATATATTTTTGGGTTTTTGGTTTTGTAGATCTAAAAACAAAGATTGCAAAAACGTAGATCGAAAAGCAATATAATGGAAAAGTAGACCCGGGGGCCGTAGGGTTCACTAGTGGCTTCTCTCATGAGTATAGCGCACGGTGGGTGAACAAATTACTGTTGGGCAATTGATAGAAAATCGAATAGTCATGACGATATCCAAGGCGATGATCATTATATAGGCATCACGTCCAAGATAGATAGACCGACTCCTGCCTGCATCTACCTCTATTACTCCACACATCGACCACTATCCAGCATGCATCTAGTGTATTAAGTTCATGGAAAAACGGAGTAATGCAATAAGAATGATGACATGATGTAGACAAGATCTATTCATGTAGGAATAGACCCCATCTTGTTATCCTCCATAGCAACGATACATGCGTGTCTTGCTGCCCCTTCTGTCACTGGGAAAGAACACCGCAAGATCGAACCCATCACAAAGCACCTCTTCCCATGGCAAGAAAAATCGATCTAGTTGGCCTATCTAAACCAAAGATTCGAAGAAGAAATACGAGGCTATAAGTAATCATGCATATAAGAGATCAAAGAAGACTCAAATAATATTCATGGATAGAAACTGATCATGAACTCAAAATTCATCGGATCCCAACAAACACACCAGAAAAGTTTACATCAAATAGATCTCCAAGAGACCATTGTATTGAGAATCATAAGAGAGAGAGAAGAAGCCATCTAGATACTGCCTACGGACTCGTAGGTCTATGGTGGACTACTCACGCATCATCGGAGAGGCACCTATGAGGAAGATGAACCCCTCCGTGATGGTGTTTAGATTGGATCTCGCGGTTCTGGAACTTGCGGCGGCTGGAATTGTGTTTCGTCGACTCCCCTAGGGTTTTTGGAATATTTGGAATTTATAGGCATCAGAGGCGGTGCGGAAGGGGGCCGAGGAGGGCACAACCCATCAGGGCGCGTCGGCCCCCCTGGCGCGCCCTGGTGGGTTGTGCTCTCCACAGCCCACCTCTCCGACAGTTGTTTGGCCCACTGGGTGTCTTCTGATCCAGAAAAAATCTCCAAAAAGTTTCGTCGCGATTGGACTCCGTTTGGTATTGATTTTCTGCGAAGTAAAAAACAACAACTGACACTTTGACACTATGTCAATAGGTTAGTCCCAAAAAATGATATAAAGTAGTTATAAAATGATTGTAAAACATCCAAGAATGATAATATAACAGCATGGAACAAGCAAAAATTATAGATATGTTGGAGACATATCAATTACCTTTGTCGAGTTCCCAATCTTCAGAGTTGCGGTTAATTCTTTCTAAGAGATCCCACTTGAATTCAATAGTCTTCTTCATAAAAGAACTAGTACAAGAAGTATTTAGCATGGATCGATCATTATGAGAGAGCCGAACATAAAACTTCTGAATAATAATTTCTCTCGAGAGCTCATGATTGGGGCATGAATATAACATTGACTTAAGCCTCCACCAAGCTAGAGCGATGCTTTCTCCTTCATGAGGCCAAAAATTATATATATAATTCTGATCATGATGAACTAGATGCATAGGATAAAACTTTTGGTGGAATTCTAATTTCAATCGATTCCAGTTCCATGATCCAATATCATCAGATAGCCTATACCATGTCAATGCTTTTCCCTTCAAAGATAAAGGGAAAACCTTCTTCTTAACTTCATCTCCGGGTAAACCTGCAAGCTTAAATAATCCAAAAATTTCATCCACATGAATTAGATGCATATCATGATGTTCAGTTTCGTCTCCTGCATAAGGATTAGCTAGCAGTTGTTCTATCATACCCGAAGTAATTTCATAACCAATATTTTCAGTAGGTGCAGTAGGTTGAGGGACAACTAATTGTGGTTCCGGTCAAGATGAAGATACCTCAAACAAACCCCTCAAATGATTGTTTTCCATAGTAGCAAGTGACAATAAATTTCAGCACGTAGTATACATTTTTCCTTACCGATTTCCACTTACCAAGAGCGCTTCACTCCCCGGCAACGGCGCCAGAAAAGAGACTTGATGACCCACAAGCATAGGGGGTCAATCGTAGTCCTTTTGATAAGTAAGAGTGTTGAACCCAACGAGGAGCAGAAGGAAATGACAAGCGGTTTTCAGCAAGGTAATTTCTGCAAGCACTGGAATTGTAGGTAACAGGTAGTTTGATAGCAAGATAATTGGTAACGAGCAAGTAACGGTAACGGTAAATAAAATGCAGCAAGATAGCCAAATCCTTTTGTGGCAAATGACAGGCCAAAACGGTCTCTTATAATAAGCAAAGCATTCTTGAGGGTACACGGGAATTTCATCTAGTCACTTTCATCATGTTGGTTTGTGAAAGTGCTAGTTATCGACTAGAGGGGGGCTGAATAGGCGATTTTTATGAAAGGCTTCGAAACAGTGAATGTGTTCGAGAAATGCGGAAGTGAAACAGGATCAGGTAGGGATCTATATCAAGGATCTAAGCAGGGCATGCATTACAATGAAGACATACAATCAAGTTAAGCATTATCATCATACATGCTAAGATGAGTCAAGGCACACTTGGATAGTATGAAGATAAACAACAGAGATGAATGTCTTCGGGGAATGACTTCAGTCAAATGTATTCATGCTATGGGTTCACAGTTCAGTACAGAAAGTAAAGAGTGGAAGATAGAACCAGCAGCTTGATGAAGACACATGATTTCTTGGACCAGTTCCAGTTGCTGTGACAACTGTACGTCTGGTTAGGGAGGCTGAGATTGAACTCAGAAGACCTCGTCTTCACCTTATTCCCCTTGAGCCGAAGTCACTTAGATAATGCTCAATCACTTAGGTAAGTCTTCAGGGGAGACTTCCGAAACCCGTACAAACTTGGTCACCCGGCGATCCACAATGACTCTTGGATTGCTCTAGACCCAGACGCCTAACCGTCTGGAAGATCACAGTCTTCAAGTGTAATAAGTCTTCGGTTCTCTCAGTACAGAACGACTTCGGTGATGCTCAAACACTCTAGCTCTAGGTGTTTAGGTTTATCCTCGCAGGATGTTTCTCTCTCTCAATGTCTTCGAGGTGGGTTGCCCCAAAACGACAACAGCTGTATCTCTCTCTGAGCAGCCACCTTCACATGGTGGAGGGGGTGGGCTATTTATAGCCAGTGGGCAACCCGACCTGATATGACCAAAATGACCCTAGGTCAATGGCTAACCGACACGTGTCACAACGGTCGGATTTCAAACACACGCGGCAGCTTTACTTGGGCTACAAGTAAAACTGACTCAACCAACTCTGGAAGAGATTTGCTCTCATTGTCTTCACTCGAAGACATAGGTTTGGGTTGAGCATCACGTCAGCGTCTGACTTCGATCACGTCGACCCCACTTAACAGTACGGTGGTTCCTATGACTCAGGAAAGAAGAAACAAAACTACCAAAAGACTTCGTCTTCGCGTTTCATTATCTTCGGGCGATTATCTTCGCATACCACCAATGGCTTCGGCCATAGTCAATGTCTTCGGACATTTTTAGGGGTCATCTTCGACGGTTAAACCGAAACTCCAGGGACTTCTATCTGTGTTATCCTGTGAACTCTCACAAACACATTAGTCCCTCAACCACGTTTGTCTTCAATACTCCAAAACCAAACAAGGGTGGCACTAGATGCACTTACAATCTCCCCCTTTTTGGTGATTGATGACAAACTGGTTGAAGTTTTCAACGGGAATAATATATGTGAAGATAAGGACTTGGAGATTATGATTGCAAGATATAGGGAGCTCCCCCTGAAGATGTGCTTATGAAGATTTTGCTTGGAATGCAAAAGCACATGGCAAGTTATAGTTTGTGGAGATCTCCCCCTATATCTTGTAACCCAATCACTATGCATTTAAGGAATATTTTGAAGATAATGAAATGCATAATGAAAAATGGGCGTCTGTTGTATGACTTCGAGCGCATATGATAAAACTTAAAGTAGCGCCAAAGGTACGGTAAACATAAAGTGTGCAGACGTCCATCAGGACTTAAGTTTTACAACCCAAATAGCAAATGTTCCAAACGAGAGTTGTAAACTTAACAAAAGACAGCACCCAACCCATATAGGTAGACCCGTTTGAATACTATCAAACCAATGCTTCTCCCCCTTTGTTATCGAATGACCAAAAAGGACGAAGACATTGGGCACTATGCATCCCCAGCAGGAGTTGAAGACGATGGTGCGGTAGGGTCGACGTTTGTTGGTGCAGGAGAGCTTGGTGCAGTGTCGCGATGCGCAGTAGACGGATAAGAGACGTCGTCGGATTCATCATTTGCAAGACGCGCATTGACGGAGGGGGCTTCAGAGGAGAAGTTATTGTCTTCAAGAGAAGGCGTCCGATGCCATTTCTCAGTGCGAGGTGGCGGAGCATTGAAATGGAAGTGTTGTCTGTAGCCATCTTCACGAAGTTCATCCTCAGGGGCGAGCATGGCCAATGTCCTCCATGCACGGCGACCTGTCTCATGCGCAACAAAGGCATTCTCGGTTGTGAGATTGCGAATCCTATTGATGTCATGAACCATAGAAGCCATTTGTCTTCGAGTCCACTCATGATGACGATCTTGCTTCTGAATGAGAGAGACAAGAAGCTCTCTATCTGTCATAGCACGTTCAGTCCTGGTACGAGCTTGGCGAGGCAGAGTGCTTGCTGTGGCTTCAGTGGCAGTTGCACTTGGTTGAGGTTGACTAATGGAGCCAATGAGCCTCGCACGGGATGCATCAGATGGGATGTGAAGACCTTCCTCATCAGTTGTGCCGCTGGTGCCTTGCATCAGAGAATTCTTGCTCTTAGGAGGGTAGATGTTAGTGTGAATGACTTCGACATCAGGAAGATATATCCCATGATTGCGAGCTGATGGAAATAACCTTGTGTTGGATCTGTACTTGATGAACCGCATGATCCATGGTGCAAATATCTTGGGTTCAAACAAGGTGATGTCATTGGCAGCCAGATTGCGCAGAAAGAGATCTTGAAGATCAAACCTGATGCCATAGACGATGTTGTAGATCAATGTCTTCGGAGCACCTTCAACCTTGCTTGAAGTTGAATGCCCTTTGATTGGCCAAATGGTGTGACGAAGTATGTGATAGATGGTCCTTGGCAGATACTGAAGGTCATTGACGAAGAATGAGTTGGGCAGTTCTGCTTCGGGTGCCAATGGTTCCATCATTGTGAGCATTTCAGTCATGTTTGGCTGGGGCAGTTGAAAGATGTTGGGTATGTCTTCGTCAGAAGACGCAAGTGGTGTTGCTGGAAAGAAATCAGCAGCATCAGTAGTAACATATTCATCGCGAATCATGAGGTGTAACTTCCAAGTCTTCAGATCTCACCCGAAGCCAGAGATTTGGAGAGTGGCATAAAACTGTAGAATGAGCTCCTCATTCCAATCTTCATGATCAGTGACGAATGCCAGGAGTCCAACATCTCAAAGATAGTCAATGGCTTGGTCAAAGCATGGCAATCCCTTCATAGCTTCAAGACTGAGCTTCTTGTGTGGGAAGATTCGGTTCTGACCATAAAGCACACATGTATAGTATTCCCTTTGAGGGATGCTCCAGAACCTATCAGACTGAATCTTCGGACGGACATACGGATTGCGGTATGACATGGCTTGAGACTGTGTCGGTATTTCCCCAAAGAGGAAGGGATGATGCAGCACAGCGACGGTAAGTATTTCCCTCAGTTATGAAACCAAGGTTATCGAACCAGTAGGAGGATCACAACCACCCAATAAGCAGCACCTGCACACAAACAACAAATACTTGCAACCCGACGCGAAAGAGAGGTTGTCAATCTCTCTACGGTAATAAGATAGATTAGGTAGTGATAGATAGGAGAGATAGATCTCGCAAGAACACAAATAAAAAGAGTAAATATGCAGCAAGATATTTTTGGGTTTTTGGTTTTGTAGATCTGAAAACAAAGATTGCAAAAAACGTAGATCGGAAAGCAATATGATGGAAAAGTAGACCCGGGGGCCGTAGGGTTCACTAGTGGCTTCTCTCATGAGTATAGCGCACGGTGGGTGAACAAATTACTGTTGGGCAATTGACAGAAAATCGAATAGTCATGATGATATCCAAGGCGATGATCATTATATAGGAATCACGTCCAAGATAGATTGACCGACTCCTGCGTGCATCTACCTCTATTACTCCACACATCGACCGCTATCCAGCATGCATATAGTGTATTAAGTTCATGGAAAAACAGAGTAATGCAATAAGAACGATGACATGATGTAGACAAGATCTATTCATGTAGGAATAGACCCCATCTTGTTATCCTTAATAGCAACGATACATGCGTGTCTTGCTGCCCCTTCTGTTACTGGGAAAGAACATCGCAAGATCGAACCCATCACAAAGCACCTCTTCCCATGGCAAGAAAAAACGATCTAGTCGGCCTAACTAAACCAAAGATTCGGAGAAGAAATACAAGGCTATAAGTAATCATGCATATAAGATATCAAAGAAGACTCAAATAATATCCATGGATATAAACTGATCATGAACTCAAAATTCATCAGATCCCAACAAACACACCGCAAAAGTTTACATCAAATAGATCTCCAAGAGACCATTGTATTGAGAATCATAAGAGAGAGAGAGAGAAGAATCCATCTAGCTACTGCCTACGGACCCGTAGGTCTATGGTGGACTACTCATGCATCATCAGAGAGGCACCTATGAGGAAGATGAACCCCTTCGTGATGGTGTTTAGATTGGCTCTCGCGGTTCTGGAACTTGCGGCAGCTGGATGTTTCATCGACTCCCCTAGGGTTTTTGGAATATTTGGGAATTTATAGGCATCAGAGGCGGTGCGGAAGGGGGCCGAGGAGGGCACAACCCATCAGGGCGCGCCGGGGCCCTACTGGCGCGCCCTGGTGGGTTGTGCTCTCCACAGCCCACCTCTCTGGCAGTTGTTTGGCCCACTGGGTGTCTTCTGGTCCAGAAAAAATCTCCAAAAAGTTTCGTCGCGATTGGACTCCGTTTGGTATTGATTTTCTGCGAAGTAAAAAACAAGCAAAAATAGCAACTGGCACTTTGGCACTATGTCAATAGGTTAGTCCCAAAAAATGATATAAAGTTGTTATAAAATGATTGTAAAACATCCAAGAATGATAATATAACAGCATGGAACAAGCAAAAATTATATATATACGTTGGAGACGTATCAGCATCCCCAAGCTTAATTCCTACTCGTCCTCGAGTAGGTAAATGATAAAAACAGGATTTTTGATGTGGAATGCTGCCTAACATGTTCATCACATTCTTTTCTTTTGTATAGCATGGACATTTGGACTTATAATGATTCAAAGCAATAGTCTAGTTTTAACATAATGACTTCAATACTCAAGCATGTCAACAAGCAACCATGTCTTTCAAAATATCAACACTAAAGAAAGTTATCCCTAGCCCATCATGCTCAATCATTGATCCATTCATGAAACACACTCAAATATTAGCTATGCCCAATGCTCAAGTACGATCATAGTGCCCCCTAGTTGGTGCTTATAAGAGAAGATGGAGACTCAAAGCAAAAATAAAAAATTGCATAAAGTAAATAGATAGGCCCTTCGCATAGGGAAGTAGGGATTTGTAGAGGTGCCTGAGCTCAAGGTTTAAATTGAGAGAGAGGAAATATTTTGGGCGGCATGCTTTTCCTGTCAACGAAAACGACAAAGTAGCTCACAATACTTTCCATGCTAGATATATCATAGGCGGTTCCCAAACAGAAAATAAAGTTTATTCCTTTTTCCACCAAACTTTCACTTTCCATGGCGGGCCGTATCCACGGTTGCCTTCCATACCAACACTTTCCAAGAAATTTATTATTTGACAACAAAACGTAAATATTTTTTCCTTTTTTATTTCGGGAATGGGCATCCCTATTACCGCTGCACTCTCGTGCAATGACAAGTGAATAAACACTCATCTTGAGAATAACACATCTAGCATGGAAAAATATTGGACACTCCCCACCGTTTCATGAGCGGTACGGGCACACAAAAGAGAAAATTTATTTTGAAAATTTAGAGATGGCACATAAAAATTTCCTGGAACGGCATGGAAATACCGCATATAGGTAGGTATGGTGGACTCATAAGGCAAAACTTGGTTTAAGGATTTTGGATGCACAAGTAGTATTTCTACTTAATACAAATGGAGGCTAGCAAATAGATTGGGAAGCAACCAAACCAAGAAACGAAAATTCACATAAGTGAGCATTGAACATAACTAACACCGAATAATGCACCACAAGTAGGATATAACTTCATTGCATAACTATTGACTTTCGTGCATGCATAGGGAATCACAAACCTTAACATCAATATTCCTACTAAGCATAATTACTCACTAACACGACTCGCATATTACTATCATCATGTTTCAAAACTATTACAAGGAATCAAGTTTAATTTGTCCAATGATCTTCATGAAAGTTTTTATTATATCCTCCTTGGATATCTATCACTTTGGGACTAGTTTCATATATTGCCATTGCTTTTTGGCAAGCTCAAACAAATTTAAGTGAAGCACATGAGCATAAAGATTTCATCTCTGAAAAAGGTATAAGTGAAGCATGAGAGGATTTCTTCAAAATTACTAACTCTCAAATTAATCTAAGTGAAGCATGAGAGTATTTCTACAAAAATTTCCAAGCACACCGTGCTCAAAAAGATATAAATGAAGCACTAGAGCAATTCTATAGCTCAAAAAGTTTAAGTGAAGCACATAGAGCAATTCTAACAAATCATAGCATGGTTTTGGCTTTCTCAAATAGGTGTGTCCAGCAAGGATACAAAGGAAAAACTAACAAACAAAGCAAGCAAAGATACAAGACGCTCCAAGCAAAACTCATGATATGTGACGAATAAAAATATAGCTCCAAGTAAAATACTGATGGACGTTAGAAGAAAGAGGGGATGCCACTTGGGGGCAATCCCAAGCTTAGTTGCTTGTTTCTCTTTGGATATACCTTGGGGGTGCGGTAGCATCCCCAAGCTTAGGCTTTTTTATCACTCCTTATTCCTTCATCCATCGTGATCTCACCCAAAACTTGAAAACTTCAATCACACAAAACTCAACAAAATCTTCGTGAGATCCGTTAGTATAAGAAAGCAAATCACTACTTTATGTACTGTTGCAAACCCATTCATATTTTATTATTGCATTATACCTACTGTATTTTAACTTTACGATGGCTCATACCCTTCAATATAACCCATAGATTCATCAAAACAAGCACACAATGCAACGAAAACAGAATCTGTCTTAAACAGAACAGTATGTAGTAATCTGTACTCTCCCATACTTATGTAACTCTAAAAATTCTGAAAAAATAGGAAAACGTAAGGAATTTGTATATAAACATTGTGTTAAAATTTCAGCTCAAGATCACGTTCCAGTACAAATTGAAAATTCATATACTGGACGCAAAGTTTCTGTTTCAGATTCAGCATCACTTCTACTCATCCTATGAATCATCCTAAAGGATTTACTTGGCACAAACACTAAATAAACCATAAAAACACAATCATAACAGAGGCATAATTGTGTCAACACTCAAAAACAGAAAGGAAAAAGCAAATATTTATTTATTCATTGGGTTGCCTCCCAACAAGCGCTATCGTTTTACACCCCTGGCTAGGCATAACGCTTAGATTCAAGTATTGTCATCCTTGGTTTTGGATCCATGGGATGCCCTCATGATTGATTAATATGGTGGCTTAATTCTTGTTCTAGGGAAGTGTTCCATACCCTTTCTCAAGGGAAATTGAAAACGAATATTGCCTTCTTCATATCAATCACGACACATATAGTGCGTAAAAACGGTCTACCAAGTATAATGGGACAAGGCGGATTGCAATCAATATCAAGCACAATAAAATCAATAGGTACGTAGTTCCTATTTGCAAGAATAAGAACATCATTAATTCTTCCCAAAGGCTTTTTAATAGTAGAATCCGCCAAGTGCAAATTAAGAGAACATTCTTCAATATTGGTAAGACCAAGCACATCACATAGAGATTTCGGAATCTTGGAAACACTAGCACCCAAATCACACAAAGCAAAGCATTCATAATTTTTAATCTTGACCTTAATGGTAGGTTCCCACTCATCATGTAATTTTCTAGGAATAGAAATCTCCAACTCCAACTTTTCTTCAAAAGATTTCATCATGGCATCAATGATATGTTTAGTAAAAGCTTTATTTTGCTCATAAGCATGGGGTGAATTCAACATGGATTGCAACAAAGAAATATACTCAATCAAAGAGAAACTATTATAATTAAAGTCTTTGCAATCCAAGATAGTGGGCACATCACTAGTTAAAGTTTTGACCTCTTCAAACCCACTTTTAGCAAAATTTTCATCAAGATTTTCACCCTCCAAATTATTGGGACGCCTTCTAGCTAAAGTTGACTCTACTTCAGTCCCTTCATTATCAATTTTAACATTACTAAACAAGGAATCAATAGAAGAAACACCAATCACTTTAAGATCTTCATCTTTCTTACGAAGGCAATCACTAGAAAACGATATTTCTAAGATTTCTCTTTTAGCTCTAAGCATAGCGGTTCTTTTCTTACTTTCATCCATAGAGACATATAAAGCTTTAATAGATTCATCAATCTTAGGCACAAAAGCTTTCAACTTGAGATTTTCAACATCATGAGAAATTCTATCAATGCTTCTAGACATATCATCAATCTTATTCAACTTTTCTTCTATCTTAGTATTGAAAGCCTTTTGCGCATTGATAAATTCTTTAATATTACTCTCAAGATCAGAGGTGTTCCTATTATTATTGTAGGAAGAATTGCCATAGGAATTACCATAATTATTAGAGGAATTTCCAGGAAAAGGCCTAGGATTAAAATTACCTCTATAAGCATGTCGGAGAAACAACACCTATGGGATCGCGAGGATCCCTTTACGATTCGGCAGGGAGAAGGGTTTATACAGAGAACGGAACTGATGATCAACACGCGGGGATTTACCCAGGTTCGGGCCGCAAAGATGCGTAAAACCCTACTCGTGCTTGACTGTATTTAGTGTGTTCTAGCTCAAGTCCTGGGAGCGCTACAGTACTCAGCAGCTACACATGTAGAATGAGCTCTAAAAGATCCGACCCCCCTATAGCTACGCCTTGGGCCTCCTTTTATACGTTCAAAGGGGTCACCAACAGTGGCGCACAGTGCATACATGAGGTGTAAAAGTAGCTACAGTGCTATCATACCTAACACTGACGGTTTAGGACAAGAGCATTAAATGCTCCGTTGAGGTGTCCCTTAGCGTCTTGGGGCTGGGAAAAGGGGCCGTCCCATCGCACCGCTTAAGCCCATTCACCGCTAACACCTGACACGTTACCAGGAGGACAACAGCTAAAGGACAAGCTGATGACCGTACTGGAGCGGTGACAGGGCAGCAAGGGCTTGCCGGGAGCGAGCCTTGCCGAGGGCGGGCCTTGCCGGGGACGAGCCTTGCCGAGGCTGCGAGCCATCCCGGCAAGGTCTTGCCGGGGCTCCAGCCACCAGTCTTCAACCTTCTGATTATTGCCTTGTCTTGAATGCCTTCTTGATTTTATGAACTTGCATCTGGTTGTCTTCCGGCAGGCCTTGCCGCAGGTGTGGCTACAACTACCCATGCATAAGTACGGGGTACTAAAGGACCCAATCCTTAGTGCACCGACAGGAGCCCCCGGGCCTGGGCCATACACGGGTGCGAGGCGTCATTGGGCCAGGCCCAAACAGTGCACGGGCACGCGTGGCAGGAGTTATCCACCGTAATCATTCCATTTACAGCGCCGCCCACAGCGCCCATTGAATGCAGGACGTGGGGGACATGCGCAGCGCGGCAGTTACAGCAGCGCGCTCGCGAAGCGTTTCAATGTTATTTTAGTAAAAAGGCGGCCTCGTGTTCTCCCCATAAAAAGGAATCCGCAGAGGCGCTGCTCATTTACCTCTTGCCTTTTCCAATCTGGGAACCGCCGCCGTCTTCTTCCTTGAGTCGAAGCAGAGCTCCCCCCTCTCATCCGCCGCCTCTATGCCTTCTCCGCCCTCAGCCTCCGTCTCCAATCGCTGCCATGCCGCCCAAAGCATGCAGGGGCAAGGAGGTGGATGCCGCCGTCTCGGAGAACAAGATGGCAAAGATGCGGAAGGAGCACGTCGTCTTCCCTCCGGCGCTTGATGCAGCCGCACTGAAGGAGCGGTATCAGTTCATGTGGGCGACAGAGACGACAGCGCATCCGGCCACCGCCGTGAGTCCAGGTTCATCCAGTGGCAGCCCGAGCAAATACCATTTCTTTGCCGATTATTTCTACTGCGGACTCTGCCCCCCTTTCTCTGATTTCTTCAACGACATCATGCTCACCTACGGCTTCCAACTTTTGGATTTCACGCCGAATGCCGTAACTTGCATGTCCGTTTTCGCTCATCTTTGCGAAAACTTTGCCGGAGTAGTTCCCAACACTGCCCTTTTTCGCCATTACTTCATTCCCCGCATCGAGAAAGGCGAGGCCCTTTCTGGTTCTGTCACTTGGATCTCACGGCCAGGAACCAAGGAGGTCTACCCAGACGGGGCCTTCCGCAAGAAGTGGGATGAATGGTGGGCCAGATGGTGCTGGGTTCGGGAGACAGAAAAACCAGAGGTCCAACCTTTCTGCCTGCCGCAGGAAACGAGGATAGTGCGCAGCAACGATTGGAGCGCCCTCGATCCTGACGACAAGAAGCTCACCGTCGCTATCATCAGAATCCATCGCCTCAGAACCGCCGGGCTCTCAGTGGAGATGATAGGCGCCGACTTCCTTCGCCGGTGCATAGCCCCTCTGCAGAACAAGGGGAGGCCAGCTTGGAAGTTCAAGAATGCGGCAGACATCATGAGGCTGCGCCCTGGGCTGAACGGCAATCTGACACTTATGCAGCACGCAGCTCTCTGCCAGAAATTGTTCAGGGGAGACATGGTATGCAAGCTGCCGGCAAGCATAGTCCCTCTGTGCAACAACTCTTCTTTAGGCCCAATCATTGCTATGATGCCGGCGTTTGACGCTCACAGCCTTGACAGTTCTTGGATCGAGCCACCTGAAGAGCAAGTGCAACAGTTCTTTGATAACTTGACGGAGAGGGCTATTCGCGAGGAAGAAGGCCTCGTCCGCGACACCACTGAACAGGAAGTGGCATACATTGCCAGCAGGGTGGAGGAAGCCAATCTTGCTGCGGAAGCCGGCAGCGTTGTCTTCGTGGAAGGGAGAGCCAGCGGAGAAACGCTGCCGGATGAGGATCTTGCCGGGCAAGACGAGACCGCAGAAGAGCAGGGCGGCACATCAGCCGAAGGTCCTTCTGCTGGGGACGCCGCCAAGGAGGAGCTGTAGGAGGAGGGCCCGACTCTTGAGCCAAGGAAAAGGCGCGTCCTTCGGAGCGCCGCTTCCGGGGCCGCAGTCCACCAAGCTTCTTCGGTCAGTGCAGCCCCCGGCAAGGGGGCGGCCGGCAAGGCCACGCAGCGGCAAGGAGCTTCCCGGCAACCTGCGCCTGCCGCAGCCAAGCGACCCAGAAGCACTCCCCCACCTCCTCCCATGGTGGAAGTCGACTTCGACCTCTCTGCCTTTAGCTCGGGAGAAGAGGAAGAAGAGTAAGGATCTTGCCGCACCCTTTACTTTCTGAGTTTTTTTTTTGGTTTTACTTAACTCATTTGTCTTGCTTTGGCCTGTCTCTGCAGGGATACAGAAACTCTGGCGCAGAGGGTGGCGAAGAGGGCCAGGACCTCGACGGACGAGGGACCATCGGCAAGCACACCTGGTGCGCCGGAGACGATCACCATCAGCCCGGAGCCCAGCCCGCGACGCAGCCTGCGACGCAGCCCTCGACTCAGCCCCCGACGCAGCCCCCAGCGTGAGTCTATTACTCACTTTCCGCTGGCAAGTGCCGGGGTGTGCATCTTTACTGCTGACATCGCTAGGCGTGCAGGAGGAGAGCAGCGACAAGGAGAACCGTCAGAGGCCACCCCTGATACGCCGCCTCCGTCAACCACGCCGCCCAGAGATGGATCGCCAGCAAGGACTTCCTCTAGCGTGCTCTATCGCGATGAGGAAGAGTCGGCAAGCATGGGCACCGGCAGCTCTACGCCGGCAACCAATGTTGGCACAGGTACTTGTCACTCTGTTTTCCTTCCTTTTTTGTCTTCTTGAACTTCCATCTCAATCTCATCTTGATTCGTTTTCTTGGCTTTCAGACATTCCTTGGACGGAGCAGATGGACGTCGACACCGTCATCGAGCAGACCGCCAGGGATGCTGCCGCCGAGGCCGGCAGGCTTGCTGCCGAGGAGGCCGCCAGGAACGCCGCCGCCGAAGCCGCCAAGAACGCTGCTGCCGAGGCCGCCAAGGATGTCAGCGCCGAAGCCGCCAAGGCTGCGCAGGAAGAGGCCGCCAAGGAATCCGCTGAGAGGGCCGGCGAGGAGGCTAGTGGCCGTACTGACGGTATCCCTGCCGCAGGAGCGCCAGGCGCTGCGCCAGACACAGAGCCCCTAGCTGCCGGGGAGGCGGCTGTTGAGGAACAGCCACCAACATCCGAAGCTCCCTTGTCAAGCAAGTACCTCAAGATCGGCGACAACTTGTTCGTCAGCATCCCCGGCACGGCAGGCACTAGGGCGCCAACTGAAGGGGAGGTCTTTGATGAAGATGACATCGCTGCTGCTGGGCTCGAGATCGTTGGCGAACCAAGTGCCAGCGGCAGCAAAACTGAAGAGGAGAAACTTCTCCAGGCCATGAGCGACAACTACCAGAAGCTCCAAGCACTCCATCGCGCTCGAAAGGAGAAGCTAGATTCCAGGGCAGCAGTTGCCGACAAGGTGGAGGCAGATTTCCAGAAACGCGTCGAGGAGACGCAAGCCTTGTTTGCCGAAGCCTTCCAGGAGTTGAGGACTGGCCAAGAGCAGCTGAGTGAGAGATGGAACGATCTCCTCCTGAAGCAGTCCGATGTTGAAAAAGCACAGGAGGAGGCAAAACAGCAAGCTGCTGCAGACGAAGCACGCCTGAACGAACTTCGCGTTGAACTTAGGGCTCATGACGAAGAACTTGAGGCTCGAGAAAAAACGATCGCCGACAAGCTCCGCACCAAGGACGAGGAGATCGAGAGGCTTGTCGCACAGCGGACCCAAGATCTGGAGCTGAAACACAAAGAGACACTCGAGGCCCTGACCACAGACCATGCCGGCAAGCTAAAGGAGGCCGTCGACGCTGCCGGAGCTGCGGAGGCCGCCAAGAACTTGCTGGAGGAAAGGGTGAAGAAGCTGGAGGCAGATCTCGAGGACCACGGCAAGAAGATCTCGACACTCGAGACTGAGAGAGACAAGGCTCTCCACAGCCTGATGGAGACGCAAGTTGCCGTATCCGACAAGACCAAGGAGCTCTCCATAGCTAATGAATCCATCGCCGATCTGAAGCTGAAGCTGTCCACGCTGGAAGAGACTCTGAGGACCGCCAAGGCTCGAGAGAAGACCCTGATCAAAAATCTCCGGGACGAGGAGGAACTGGTCAAGAGCGCTGCCGCCACCCAGAACGATTATGTGCAGGGAGTGCAGATCTGGACTGAGAAGCTTGCCGATGTCGCGGAGAAGCTTGCCGCGCAACTGTCCACCATGGGCCTGCAAGATCATAGGCAGCCTCTTGACGACAGGGTGTCCCCGAGCGCCAAGCTGACCATGTTCTTCGACCATGTGCTTGCAGCCCTGGAGCGGCTCCATTCTGACCGAACAGCTCATCTGGCCAGCGAGTCCCGCAAGCTCTGCCAAGCTATCCTTCGCAAGGTGCTCACCAAGGTGGTATACAGGAATCCCGGCATCAACCTCGCCAACGTCTTTGACCGCCTGCCGAAGGATGCAGATCTCAAGGTGGCAGAAGAGCTTGTCGCGCCCATCGTCGACAGGGTAAGCCAAGTGAAGAGAGTCGAAGGCGATCGTCGGGATTAGCTGCTTTTACTCCTTGCCGCCACCATTTCATGTCAAAGACAACATTGCCTTATGTTAGAATCGCGACAGCTATCATTGTAATATAACTTGCTATGCTCTGGATGAACGCTATGTTATTCCCCTTGCTTAATTTCCTTCTGTATGTATTCGCCCTACGCTTGTTTGGAAACTTGCCGGTGTGCACACCCTTGCCGCGAGCGCTAGGTGCGGGACTTTAGCAGCCTGCTGGCGGGGCCGCTTCCGGCAAGAGGCCTTGGTGCTTTCAGCGCAGCCACCTAAACTGTTGAGCGGACTCGAAACAGAGTAAGGGCGCAACCAATCACAACAAGGTTCCTTCGCGTGCAGGTTTTCCATACAAGAATTGAAATCGTTCAAGGAGAATGACAAAACAGCAAAATTGTTCAAAGTTTTTGCGACTTGCAACTTAGCTTTTGGTTGCTGTACTTCTTCCGGCAAGATGTCAACCTTGAACGTCGCCTGTCGGCATCCATACCATCCCATCCTATCCCCCCGGCAAACTTGCATGCGAGGGAACCTTCTGTCCTTTGGGAAAAAGAAAGAAGAGAAAATAGAGATATGGAACCTTGGCGGTTCGTTAGCATTTGCTGGAGGTAAGTGTAATACAATATCTCAGATGAACATGCATATAAATAAACATGCAAATCGACAAGAATTGCGAAATACTTAGGCTTTATTTAACTATGCACAGGGTCTGCGCCTGGCTTTGTACAAAGGATTCATGCTACAGCGGCAAGACTTGTACAAAAGGGGTTGCCGGGAGACCCGGCAACTGCGCCTCATGGGTAGAACTTACGAAGATGCTCGATATTCCAGGAGTTGCTCACCGGAATACCGTCTTCGGTCTCCAGGCGGACTGCGCCAGGCCTGGTGACTCGTACTACCCGATAAGGGCCTTCCCACTTCGGCGTCAACTTGTTGGAATTCTTGGCCGACTGAACGCGCCGAAGAACAAGGTCGCCTTCCTCAAGACTCTGGAGATGAACCTTGCGGCTATGATAGCGGTGCAAAGCTTGCTAGTAGCGTGCAGCTCACACAGCAGCCTGGAGATGATCTTCCTCAAGGAGCACAGCGTCATCTTGTCGTAGCTACTCTTGCTCGAGCTCATCATAAGCGAGCACTCAAGGTGACCCGTATGTGAGTTCTGTGGGGAGAACTGCTTCCGCCCCATATACTAGGGAGAAGGGTGTCTGGCCGGTAGCTCGATTTGGTGTCGTCCTGATTGACCAAAGAACCACCGGCAACTCATCAACCCAGCGCCTTCCGCACTTGCGCAGCCTGTCGAAAGTCCTTGTTCTGAGACCTCGCAACACTTCAGCATTCGCCCTTTCCGCTTGGCCGTTACTCCTTGGGTGAGCAACAGAAGCAAAACAAATCTTGCCGCCAAGGTCTTGGACATACTGCATAAAGGTGTGGCTCGTGAACTGTGTACCGTTGTCGGTGATGATCCTGTTGGGTACTCCAAAACGGCAAACTATTCCCTTGAAGAACTTGACGGCTGACTGTGCTGTCACCTTCCTCACTGCTTCCACTTCTGGCCACTTTGTAAACTTGTCGATTGCTACGTACAAGTATTCAAAGCCCCCGGTAGCACGGGGAAAAGGGCCCAAGATGTCGAACCCCCAGACCGAGAATGGCCAGGAGAGAGGGATTGTCTGAAGAGCTTGAGCTGGTTGATGCAATTTCTTCGAATGAAACTGGCATGCTTCACACTTGGTTACTAGCGCAGTTGCATCCTGGAGAGCAGTGGGCCAAAAGAAACCTTGTTGGAATGCCTTGCCGGCAAGAGCTCTTGATCCTATGTGGGAGCCACATACGCCTCCATGTATCTCTGCCAACAGCTCCAGTCCATCCTCCCGAGGAATGCATTTCAATTTCACTCCGTTTGGCCTTTTTCTATACAGGACATTGTCCACAAACTGGTACATTTTAGACCAACGGGCTACTTTCTCTGCTTCTTCTTGCTCTTCGGGGAGTTCTCCTGTCTGAAGGAAATGAACGACGTGCTGTGCCCATGCTGGAGCCCGAGGCTCGACGGCAAGGACTAAAGGCAAATCTTCTGCCGCGGGAGCAGTTGTCTCGACAGCAAGGGCCTGAGACCCTGCCGGATCTTGCTGTTCCCCCGCAAGCTTGGCGGGAGCGTTTGTCTCGACGGCAAGAGCCTGAGGCCCTGCTGGAGCCTGTCGCTCACTGGCAAGCTTGGCGTTGTTCCCGGCAACTTCCTTGCCGGCGGCTTCTGGGAGCTCTGCCGGGAAGTACTTGCCGGAACTCAACTTTCTTCTTTTCTCTTGCCCCATTGATGGTATCACGGATGGTTGAGTCAGTCGAAGCACAAAAGTTCCTGGTTCCACAGGTAACTTGAGAGCAGCGCATTTGGACTGGCCATCAGCAATGCCGTTCTCTGCACGAGGAACGTGCTCCATTTGTAGGCCGTCAAAATGCTCTTCCAACTTCCTCACTTCATCTACATAAGCTTCCATCAACGGGCTCTGATAATCTTTGTTAACTTGCTTGACGACAAGTTGAGAATCACCTCTGATAATAAGCTTCTGGATTCCAAGGTCTGCCGCGATCCTGAGACCGGCAAGCAAACCTTCATACTCCGCAGTATTGTTCGTAGAGCTCTCTCGGGAAAAATGCATCTGAACCACGTATTTGAGGTGCTCTCCGGTGGGTGCGACAAGCAGCACGCCAGCACCGGCGCCTTGCAGCGAGAAAGCCCCATCAAAATACATGATCCATTCTTGATTTGTTTCCTTGCCGGGGAGAGTTGACTCTGGAACTTCTTCATCTGGTGTTGGGGTCCATTCTGCAATGAACTCCGCCAAAGCTCAGCTCTGGATGGTCGAAGTGCTTTCAAACTTGAGACCAAAGCTTGACAGCTCCAAAGCCCATTCTACAATCCTGCCGGTAGCATCTGGGTTTCGCAAAATCCGCTACAACGGAAAGCGAGTGATGACGGTGATCTCATGTGCTTGAAAGTAATGGCGCGGCTTCCTTGAGGCCATGAGGAGGCCGAAGAGCAACTTCTGCACACCAGAATATCTTGACCTAGCCCCCTGCAAAAGGGAGCTGACAAAATAGACCGGGTGCTGCACCATCTTCTTCTTCTGAATTATTTGACTTGACTGCGCAGATTCAACCTTGTCGGCACCAGATCCTGTCGGGGAAGGCCCCAGTTCGTCATTTGGGGGTCCTGCCGCTGGCGCCGCTTCTTCATCAGCTTCTCTCTCTGCCACTAACGCAGCACTTACCACTTGATTCGTTGCCGCTAGATATAGCAGCAACGGCTCTTGTGGTTTTGGCGCGACTAATACTGGCGGAGAGGAGAGGTACCTCTTCAAATCCTGCAGCGCTGCCTCCGCTTCCGGAGTCCACTTCATTGGACCTGCCTTCTTCAAGATTTTGAAAAAGGGCAGGGCGCACTCAGCAGATTTTGAGATGAACCTACTGAGAGCAGCAACACAGCCGGCAAGACGGCGCACATCTTTGACACGTCTTGGCGCTTCAATTTGCTCGATTGCTTTGATCTTGTCGGGATTTGCTTCAATTCCACGTTGAGATACAAAGAACCCGAGAAGCTTGCCGAATGGGACACCGAACACACACTTCTCAGGGTTGAGCTTCAAGTTGATTTTGCGCAGATTTGCAAATGTTTCTTCTAAATCTGATATGAGCGTTGTCTTATCCTTGGTTTTGACCACTATATCGTCCATGTAAGCTTCCATATTTCTATGTAGCTGGGGCTCAAAACCAATCTGGACCGCTCTTGCAAATGTAGAACCAGCACTTTTCAACCCGAAAGGCATACGCAAAAAGCAATACATACCACATGGGGTGATAAATGCGGTCTTTTCTTCGTCTTCCTTGGCCATGAAAATCTGATGATAACCTGAGTAGGCGTCAAGGAATGACAGCAAGTCGCAGCCGGTAGTGGAGTCCACAATCTGGTCGATGCGCGGCAAGGGAAAAGGATCTTTTGGACAGGCTTTATTGATATCTGTATAGTCAATACATAGCCTCCATTTTCCATTCGTCTTGCCCACTACAACTGGATTGGCCAACCACGTTGGATGAAGTACTCCTCTAACCAAGCCTGCTGCCTCTAACTTCTTAATTTCTTCGGCAATAAACTGTTGCTGCTCCAAAGCATGCTTCCTGACCTTTTGCTTGACGGGCCGCGCGTGTGGACAGACGGCAAGGTGGTGCTCAATCATCTCCCTGGGAACACCGGGGATATCGGATGGTTGCCATGCAAACACATCGACATTCGCCCGTAGGAAGGCAACGAGCACGCTTTCCTATTTGCTGTCAAGGGTGGAACTTATGGTGAAAGTTCCTCCCGTACCATCCTCCTTGGCGGGCACCTTCTTGGTCTCTCGCGGAGCTGCTTTGGACTTCTTGCTCTTGCCGGTGGAGTTCTCAGGCACGTCCTCAACGGGAGCGCAGTACTCCGAGGTGGTGCGCTTGCCGGAGTGTGTGCGAGAGGTCTTGCCGGTCTTCTTCCCCCCGGGAGCTTCAGCGGCAGGAGCAAGTGCCTTGGCGGCAGATGCTGCAACTGCCTCCCGGTAGAGCTGATCGGTGCAGACGAGCGTGTCCTTCTTGTTGGAACCGATAGTGATAACGCTCATCGGCCCAGGCATCTTCAGGACATTGTAGGCGTAGTGTGAGGCCACCATGAACTTGGCCAGCGCTGGGCGGCCAAGGATCCCATTATATGGCAACAGAATCTTGGCGACGTCGAACACAATCTTCTCAGTTCTGAAGTTCAGGTCACTGCCAAATGTCACCGGCAGCGTGATCTTCCCCTTGTGCTGGCTCCTTCCTGGATTGACCCCTTGAAACGAGCCCATCTCCTCGAGATCTCCATCGGGAATTTGCAACCTCTTGATTACTTCGGGTGAGATCAAGTTCAAACCGGCCCCACCGTCAACTAACATCTTCGTTACCTTGAGGTTGCGAATCGTTGGTGAGACCAACAACGGAAAACACCCAACCGCAGTTACACGATCAGGGTGATCCTCAACGTCGAAAATGATAGGCGTGCTGGACCATTTCAAAGGCTTCCGTGCGCCGACAGATGGCTCAGTCGCATTAACCTCACGCGCCCACTGTTTAAGTTGGCGGTGGGAAGAATGCAACGAGGCACCTCCATCAACGCACATTGCGTCTGTAGCTTTCTGGAACTCGTGCTCACTAGATTCATAGTCCTCCTCCATGTCATCATCACCCCCCTCTTGCTTGTCGCGGCCTCGAGCGGGCCGGTCCTTCTGTTGCTTGCCCTTGCCGCGGCGACCTCCTCGGCCACCACGCTTCTTGCCGGACCCCTCCGCGCCATCCTGGGCCTTCTCCTTGTCTCGCCTCTCGTACTCGGCTTTTTGCTTCTCGACAAGCTGCTCAACTTGCCGGCAGTCTTGGAGATCATGGCCCTTGGTGCGGTGGATCTTGCAGTATTGCTTGCCGGAACCATCTGGCTTGTCGGCAGCCGCCAAGGCTTGGCAGGAGGCGCACCCGACAACATCCTTGCCGGGGTCGTCAACCTTGGCCTTCTTGGCGGTACCGGGGTTGCCGGATCCCTCAACGGCAAGCACAGCCTTGCCCTTGCGCTTCCGGTTACGCCGCCGGCCCTTCTTTGCCGGAGCGGCGGTGTCATCATCTCCAGAGTCGACCCCTACACCAGCATCTTCGCCGGGGAGTCTCCTTCCTTCTTCAGCCCGGGCACACCTATCTGCCAGAGCATAAAGCTCGGCAACATCCCTGGCCTTGTTCATCGCCAGCTCTTCCCGCATCCTGCGGTTGCGCACGTTCTGATGGAACGCGCTGATAACAGCGGCAGGATGAACGTCTGGAATGTTGTGATGTATGCGGCTGAACCTCTGGATGTACTTGCGCAAATCTCGCCTTCCTTCTGGGGGATGATATGTAGATCACTTTCCTGGCCAGGAGCTTGGTGGCCTCCAGTGAAGGCACCAACAAACTCGTGGAACAGATCTGCCCAGGAAGAAATGGATCCTTCCGGCAAATGTATCAACCACGACCTAACGTTGGGCTTGAGCACCAACGGGAAGTAGTTGGCGAGTATCTTGTCGTCGCGAGCCCCGGCAGCCTGCACCGCAATGGTGTAGATGCTCAGGAACTCCGACGGATGGGTCTTGCCATCGTATTTCTCCGGGACCTCCGGCTTGAACGTGCGGGAATTGGGCCACTGGACTTGCCGCAGCTCACGGGTAAACGCTGGACAACCCACCTCGTAAGGTAGATCGACAGGATACCCCGGCGCAGGCTTATCTACAGTGGGTCCCGCGCGCTTATCAGATTGATGGCGCGTTTCCCGACGCCGCTCGTTGGTAGTTCGAGCGTCTTCCTTGCATCGCTCCCGAAGAACTTGACGCTGATCGCGGCGAGTTCGCGGATCGGACGACGCCGTGGAATCGTCATCACGGGTGTCGACCCGTCGAGTCAGTGTCCGCTGCTGCCGCTATGGGGGAGAGTACACCGTAGTCATACCGCCCACAGCCTTCTCACCACCGACGCGTGCCGGCTCGATGGACTGCCGCCGTGAGGGTTCCGTCTGCTCCGGCTTATCTTCGTTGGCGAGGCCGACAAGGCTCTGAATGGCAGCTCTCCATTCGTCGAGCTTGTCCGCAGCAGGAGGAAAGTTCAGAAGCAGCTGCGCACGTGCCAGCGCTTCTGCTCGTGTAGGCGGCGGCGACAGGTGCGAGGAACGTGATGTGCTCTGACTACCAACTATGTTGGAAGGAGCTACATCACGGTCCCGCGACCATACACCACTTCCACCAGCTCGTGGACGTGCATGTTGGTCTCGCGCGTCCCGAGGTTAATGCTCAGGAGACTTTCCATGGGGACGCCCGGACCCACCAACATCACGGCGACTTTCATCGCGCGCGCCCCGAGAAGGTCTCGACACTTGCGCCGGTGTGGGTGTCTTGGAAGGCGCCCTTCCATCTCTGGAGTTTGCTGCACCGCCTGCTGGCAGCACAGCTCCATCCTTGGATCCAGCGGCGCGAACGACGCCGCTTGCTTGGCTACGATCACCAGAGCGTCGTGGAAGCTCTGGATCTCTACTTCCTCCTCCACCCGCGTCGACGCCGTCACCCGTACATGTAAGCACAGGCGCGGCGGACGTGGACGGACCAACCGCCGTGAAACCCTTCCTCTTGGGGGCCATGGCGACGAAGATGATGAAGAACTGGCGCGCTAATCACCAGATCAGGTCCGCACAACCTTTATCCCCCTACCTGGCGCGCCAAAGATGTCGGAGAAACGACACCTATGGGATCGCGAGGATCCCTTTACGATTCGGCAGGGAGAAGGGTTTGTACAGAGAGCGGAACTGATGATCAACACGCGGGGATTTACCCAGGTTCGGGCCGCAAAGATGCGTAAAACCCTACTCCTGCTTGACTGTATTTAGTGTGTTCTAGCTCAAGTCCTGGGAGCGCTACAGTACTCAGCAGCTACACATGCAGAATGAGCTCTAAAAGATCCGACCCCCTGTAGCTACGCCTTGGGCCTCCTTTTATACGTTCGAAGGGGTCACCAACAGTGGCGCACAGTGCATACATGAGGTGTAAAAGTAGCTACAGTGCTATCATACCTAACACTGACGGTTTAGGACAAGAGCATTAAATGCTCCGTTGAGGTGTCCCTTAGCGTCTTGGGGCTGGGAAAAGGGGCCGTCCCATCGCACCGCTTAAGCCCATTCACCGCTAACACCTGACACGTTACCAGGAGGACAACAGCTAAAGGACAAGCTGATGACCGTACTGGAGCGGTGATAGGGCAGCGAGGGCTTGCCGGGAGCGAGCCTTGCCGAGGGCGGGCCTTGCCGGGGACGAGGCTTGCCGAGGCTGCGAGCCATCCCGGCAAGGTCTTGCCGGGGCTCCAGCCACCAGTATTCAACCTTCTGATTATTGCCTTGTCTTGAATGCCTTCTTGACTTTATGAACTTGCATCTGGTTGTCTTCCGGCAGGCCTTGCCGCAGGTGTGGCTACAACTACCCGTGCATAAGTACGGGGTACTAAAGGACCCAATCCTTAGTGCACCGACAAAGCATTGTTATTGAAATTGTTTCGCGAGACAAAAATCACATCTACGGAATCACTATTTTGCTCAATCAAAGTAGACAAAGGCACATCATTAAGATCAATAGGAGCATTTTTACTAGCAACCAATTTCATCAAAGCATCAACTTTATCACTCAAAGTGCTAATTTCCTCTACCGAATTAACTTTTTTACTAGTAGGTGCTCTTTCGATATGCCATTGAGAATAATTAGCCATGATATTATCTAGCAATTTAGTAGCTTCACCCAAAGTAATCTCCATAAAAGTACCACCCGCGGCGGAATCTAAAAGATTTCTAGAGACAAAATTTAATCCCACATAAATTTTTTGTATGATCATCCAAAGATTTAAACCATGAGTAGGACAATTTCTTAGCATCAACTTCATTCTTTCCCAAGATTGTGCAACATGTTCATGCTCAAGTTGCTTAAAATTCATGATTTGCGTCCTAAGGGAAATAATTTTCGCGGGCGGAAAATACTTAGTGATAAAAGCATCCTTGCACTTATTCCATGAATCGATACTATTGCGAGGCAAAGAGGAAAATCAAATTTTAGCACGATCCCGCAAAGAGAAAGGAAATAGTTTCAACTTCACAATATCATTGTCCACATCTTTTTTCTTTTGCATATCACACAATTCTACGAACGTGTTTACATGGGACGCGGCATCCTCATTATGATTACCGGCAAATTGATCTTTCATGACAAGATTCAACAAAGCGGCATTAATATCACAAGACTCTGCACTAGTGGAGGGAGGAGCAATAGGCATACTAATAAAATCATTGTTATTAGTATTGGAAAAATCACACAACTTGGTGTTCTCTTGAGTCATCGTGACTACGCAAACAAGATTGCAAGCAAGGAAGAGATCCGGCAAGAAAAAGGGCAAACGAAAAAGAGGGCGAATAAAACGGCAAATTGGTGAAGTGGGGGAGAGGAAAAAGAGAGGCAAATGGCAAATAATGTAATTGCAAGGACATGAGATTTGTGATTAGGAACCTGGTAGATGATGGTGGAGTCCCCTCGGCGCCTACGATAGGCACGTAGAAGAGACCGCTTCCTCCCCGGCAACGGTGCCAGAAATTCCTTTGATGTGGCTTGAGACTGCATCGGTATTTCCCCAAAGAGGAAGGGATGATGCAACACAGCGACGGTAAGTATTTCCCTCAGTTATGAAACCAAGGTTATCGAACTAGTAGGAGGATCACCACCACCCAATAAGCAGCACCTGCACACAAACAACAAATACTTGCAACCCGACGCGAAAGAGAGGTTGTCAATCTCTCTACGGTAATAAGATAGATTAGGTAGTGATAGATAGGAGAGATAGATCTCTCAAGAACACAAATAAAAAGAGTAAATATGCAGCAAGATATTTTTGGGTTTCTGGTTTTGTAGATCTGAAAACAAAGATTGAAAAAACGTAGATCGGAAGGCAATATGATGGAAAAGTAGACCCGGGGGTCGTAGGGTTCACTAGTGGCTTCTCTCATGAGTATAGCGCACGGTGGGTGAACAAATTACTTTCGGGCAATTGATAGAAATCGAATAGTCATGACGATATCCAAGGCGATGATCATTATATAGGCATCACGTCCAAGATAGATAGATCGACTCCTGCATGCATCTACGTCTATTACTCCACACATCGACCGCTATCCAGCATGCATCTAGTGTATTAAGTTCATGGAAAAACGGAGTAATGCAATAAGAACGATGACATGATGTAGACAAGATCTATTCATGTAGGAATAGACCCCATCTTGTTATCCTTAATAGCAACGATACATGCGTGTCTTGCTGCCCCTTCTGTCACTGGGAAAGAACACCGCAAGATCGAACCCATCACAAAGCACCTCTTCCCATGGCAAGAAAAATTGATCTAGTCGGCCTAACTAAACCAAAGATTCGGAGAAGAAATATGAGGCTATCAGTAATCATGCATATAAGAGATCAAAGAAGACTCAAATAATATTTATGGATAGAAACTGATCATGAACTCAAAATTCATCGGATCCCAACAAACACATTGCAAAAGTTTACATCAAATAGATCTCCAAGAGACCATTGTATTGAGAATCACAAGTGAGAGAGAAGAAGCCATCTAGCTACTGCCTACGGACCCGTAGGTCTATGGTGGACTATTCACGCATCATCGGAGAGGCACCTATGAGGAAGATGAACCCCTCTGTGATGATGTTTAGATTGGATCTCGCGGTTCTGGAACTTGCGGCGGCTGGAATTGTGTTTCATCGATTCCCCTAGGGTTTTTGGAATATTTGGGAATTTATAGGCATCAGAGGCGGTGCAGAAGGGGGCCGAGGAGGGCACAACCCATCAGGGCATGCCGGGCCCCCCCTGGCGCGCCCTGGTGGGTTGCGCTCTCCACATCCCACCTCTCCGGAAGTTGTTTGGCCCACTGGGTGTCTTCTGGTCCATAAAAAATCTCCAAAAAGTTTCGTCGCGATTGGACTTCGTTTGGTATTGATTTTCTGCGAAGTAAAAAACAAGCAAAAACAGCAACTGGCACTTTGGCACTATGTCAATAGGTTAGTCCCAAAAAATGATATAAAGTTATTATAAAATGATTGTAAAACATCCAAGAACGATAATATAACAGCATGGAACAAGCAAAAATTATAGATACGTTGGAGACGTATCACGGTCGGAGTCGAAGTATGTGATATTGAGCCGGAATGACTTGACGCTGAAGATATGAGGACGAGCACGTCCTTGTTGGTGAAGCATGGGCAGCCTTGGCATAGGATTCAGAACATTGGGGCGCTTTGAAGATGATATTCATATTGCGGACGCATCCTTGGTGGAGCTACCATCTTGGGCCATTTGGTAGGAACCATTTGCCCTTCTCTGTTGCGCGCCAACACAATGTTGTCAGCATTGTCGTTGGAGGAAGGCGCCACAGGAACTGGAGGACCATCAGGGGATGGGGCATTGGCTTCGCCCACAATGTTTTCAGCTGCATTATCTTCAGAGGCACGAGCTTCATTTTCTGGCCCGTTATGAGCAACATATGTGATTCTGAGAACTCCATCAGTGGGAGACACTCGGACCTCGTTTTCAGGTATGCTTTGCATCAAAGATATATCCAATCTAGGTCCACGACGAAGCCTTTTGAGAGGCGACGCATGCTCCGTGGGTTCAACTTCTGTGGCCACAAATGGAGACTCTGGTGTTCTGGGCACAGGAGTGGAAAATGCAGATGGTGGAGTGCTTGGGATGTTCTCTGGCACAGAGGGCCTCAGAGGAGTGCCGATGTCAACATATTCACTATCATCAGCAGCATCAGTGTTCAGCATGAGCATTTCTCCTTCTACATTGGCTTCGTCAGCATGGGCTTCGGAAGCAATGTCTTCAGTTGGGATGTCATCACCAGCTGGAATGTCATCAGCAGCAAGAGTCTCTGTGGGAGCAGACTCGTGCAGTATCACTTGCCTCTCTTGATTCTCAGAGGCAGGATGAGCCATGGAAATAGGCGTCACTCGCAGGGGCTCCTGTTGCGCAGTCTGGGTGGTTGATGGAACAAGTGGAGGTGGAGGAGCTTGAGCAGACACAGGGGGCAGTATCTTCTTAGTCTTCTGCCGCTTTGGAGCTTGGGCTTCAGAAGCAGCAGCCTTGCACTTCTTGGCTAGAGCTTCGGCTTTCTTTGTCATCTTACTAGAGACAGCTGGGGAAAGCGGAGGTGCCCGAGGGCCGGAGAAGCCAGCTGGAAACTCAATGCCTCGTTGTTCAGACCTTGATGGGGCAGCTTGGCCCAAAGACATTGAAATCTGTCTGGATCTCTCAATGATCCTTGGGTCAAGAGCAGGTTGGCCAAGAGCCTTCCGCTTCAACATCTCATTGTATGCTTGAACCATGGTGTTTGCCTTTTTCTTGAGGCGCACGAGGGCACCTTTGATAGCTTCACATCTCTTCTCAAATACGGCCTTGAGGTCTTTCATCATCAATTGATAACCTTGGATCTGGTCAGCCTTGAGCTTGTGGACATTGGCCTTGAAGAGGGCTTTCTCATGGCGTATTTTCGCCTTGAGTTGAACAGCTTTTTGAGCCACAGTTAGCTCCTCATTCACGAGCCCTTGGAATGTGAAGCTGAGTCCAATGGGCAACTGTAAGGAGTCAATGGTGAGGGATGGGTCGGCAAACCACTCGTCAATAAAGTTCTCGAGTATTGCTGGGTCGAAGAGAGGTAAGTCTTCAAGACTTTTAGCTTCCTCTTCCTTTTGCTGGATCAGTCTTGCCAGCGCTTCATCATCAAACTCATCATCGGAGAGCTCAATCATATTTGCTGCATCCATCAGTGAGACAGATGGCTTCGGTCCTCTGGAAGCGACAGCCTTGCGTTTCATCCGTCTAACAAGGCGGGCCTCCTCTCCTGTGTCTTCAGAGTCAACAGATGGGGACCTTGAGGCCTGTGAAGGCGTCCCAACTGCCTTGGAGACTGTTGAAGCTTTTGGCTTTGAAGCCTTTGACTTCTTCTTAGGCTTCGGAGTAGGAGCTGGAGGATTCTCTTCATGACCATCCTCAGACCTAGCAGGGTCAGGGCAGCCATGGATGCTGGATGGATCTGGGTTTCTGGGCATTGGAGGCCTGACCATGCACTGAAAGAAGCCAATTCTTCTAGCTTCAGCCTCGGTCTTCGGATGAAGATTTTTATAGATTATATCTGTCCACGGTGCCTTCTCAGCATTCTTCTCAGCATACTCATCTGTAACAAACTGATAGTTGAACCATTTCTCCACCCAATATCTTCGAATCCATTGGATTCGAGTCTTGCGTTGTGTATAGGTTTCATCTTCATCAGACTTGTAGCGTTCATACAGTTCTGGGGGAAGATCCTTGGCAGTATTCAGATGTCTCTGTCTACCCCCTTTCTTTGGAGCATCATCCCTGGCCATAGTCTTCAAAGGCTTCGAGGTGGGCAAAGGCTTCGAAGACTGTTTCAAGTGTGAGCTTGCTCCAGGTGAGTGCAAATGAATCTGCAAGTAGTCTGCAAACGAATTGAGACTATGAGATCCAAGTGATTCTGCTGCGGACATGTACCTGTGAAAGAGTTGGAGATGCGAGGGAGTGGAAGAGGTCATATGCATTCTCAGAAGATTTTAAAACTAGATATCGTGGTATGAAGACATTGACCTCTTTCACCGAAGACTTTCACTTTTGTACACAGATAGGGTGGTTTCAGATTTGTGCAAGTTCGAGAATTCGCACAAGTGAGAAATCATCCTAGATTTGCAACATAAGCAAAAGTATTGAGCAAATAGAGGTACAAGTGTGAGATCCATTAAAGTGTGGGTGGAAAAACAGATCTCAAAGATATATGGTAATTTGCAAAGATCAAAAGCGTGGTAAAAATTCAGTTTTTATGTACCACGGTGAAGAACACGATGAACTAGTCGACGAGGCGGAGAAGCCGAGCAGTTCGATCTGCCACACCCTAGCTTGGTGGTGGCAGACACCTACGGCAGCGGCGGACGAAGATGGTCACGGCCGGCGTAAGTACGTCAATGAAGGAGTCACGACAGCGAAGCGCTCCTTCTCCGGTGGCGATGAGATCCAGCGATGGCACTAGGGTTTGGAGCTTGGAGGTGGCGGAGGAAGTGGAAAGTAATAATTGAACTGGGGCACATGTATTTATAAGTGTGGAAACATCCGAACGGTTTGGACCATTATGCCCGGGACTCTTCGGCTCTAGTGGGACACGTGGCGTGCATGCAACACAACTGTCAGCCCACTACACGACCGGAAGCGACGGCGCGGGAGATTTGTTGCGATAAGTGCGGTAACGACAAAAAAATTGGAATTTTAAGAGGGTGGTTAGATTTGTCTTCCACTGACAAGGACACAGAGAAGACAATCAACATGTGTCAAGTAGAATGCATATGAATGGAGTTGAATAGAGTAAGACGAGGTTAGAACAGATAGGAATAGTGGGTCCGATCATATTGGCCTAGGAAAGTTCGAAGAGATAGCTATAGGCACAATGCTGTAGAGGACAAACTCCTAAATATATTCAACTTACGATGTGTGCAAATTCAAATCAGTTCGAAGACAAACACAATTTTCGAAGACATGAAAAAATGACGAAGATAAAGGCAATGTCTTCGAGTTTTGTGGTGTCGTTACACACCGTATAAGAATATTTGACTCAGACACGGCGCACAATTGTCGTGGCGCTCTGAAGTCATATTCTTCGTTAATGTATTCACACTTAGAGCGTAAGTCTTCATGAGATTGAATACATACAGTACTTCGTGTGTTGTGCATCAAAATTCATCAATCATGCATAAGCGTTAGGATGTATTCCCATTCAAAGGACATTTGAGGATTATAAGATATTTAGCTCACACCACAACTTGCAAAATCTCTTCTCATCCAAAGGCTTCGTGAAGATATCCGCCAACTGATCTTCAGTGTCAGCATGCTTGATGTTGATGTCGCCCTTCATCACGTGATCCCGAAGAAAATGATGTCGAATCTGTATGTGCTTCATCTTCGAGTGTTGTACTGGGTTGTAGGAGATCTTGATTGCACTCTCATTTTCGCAGCAGAGAGGTACATGCTTCGGGTTGATGCCGTAGTCCTTGAGAGTCTGCTTCATCCAGAGAAGCTGAGTGCAGCAGGCGCCAGCAGCAATGTATTCGGCTTCGGTAGTGGAGAGTGATACACAGTTCTGCTTCTTCGAAGACCAACATACAAGAGATCGTCCCAGAAAGTGACAAGTGCCTGATGTAGACTTGCGGTCAACTCTGTCGCCAGCGAAGTCAGAATCTGAATAGCCAATGAGCTCAAACTTCGAACCCTTTGGATACCATAGTCCTAGTGTTGGGATGTGAGCCAGATATCTAAGTATTCGCTTCACCGCTAGGTGATGCGACTCCTTTGGTGCCACTTGAAATCGGGCGCACATGCAAACGCTAAGCATAATATCTGGCCTAGATGCACATAGGTACAATAAAGAGCCAATCATGGAGCGATATACCTTCTGATCGAAATCTTTACCATTTTCATCAGTGCAGAGGTGACCATTGGTTGGCATAGGTGTCTTGTAACCTTTGGCTTCATTCATGCCAAATTTCTTGAGGCAATCCTTAAGGTATTTCTCCTGAGATATGAAGATGCCATTTGGTTGTTGTCGAATCTGAAGCCCTAGGAAGAATTTCAGTCATCGACATTTGGTATTTCTCTTGCATCATAAAGGCAAACTCATCACTGTATCGATTGTTAGTACAGCCGAAGATAATATCATCCACATAGATTTGGCATACAAACAGTTCATCATCATAGGATTTGGTAAAGAGAGTGGGATCGAGTGAACCAGGTTTGAAGCCTTTCTTCTTGAGGAACTCCTTGAGCGTGTCATACCAAGCTCTTGGTGCTTGCTTGAGGCCATACAGTGCCTTGTTGAGCTTGTAGACTTTGTCAGGATGCTTTGGGTCTTCAAACCCTGGTGGTTGAGCAACCTATACTTCTTCCTCAATCTTACCATTGAGGAATGCACTTTTGACATCCATTTGATACAAGCATATGTCATGATGGTTAGCATAGGCAAGCAATATGCGAATAGCTTTAAGTCTAGCAACGGGAGCAAATGTTTCACCGAAATCAATACCCTCGACTTGTGTATAACCTTGGGCCACAAGTCGAGCCTTGTTTCGAATGACTTGGCCAGACTCATCTTACTTGTTGCGAAAGATCCACTTCGTGTCGATGATGTTGTGCTTCCTTGGATCAGGGCGCTTCACGAGCTCCCACACATTGTTGAGCTCGAACTGGTGAAGCTCTTCTTGCATGGCTTGAATCCATTCTGATTCCTTGAAAGCTTCATCTACTTTGGTGGGCTCTATGATAGATACAAAAGCAAAATGCCCACAAAAATTAGCCAGTTGAGTTGCTCTTGAGCGAGTGAGTGGACTTGGGTGCATTTATGCTGTCTAGCATTCTCTCAATTTGGACTTCATTAGCCACGCGTGGATGAGCAGGATGAAGACTTTGTTCTTGCTTCTGAGCATTGTCTTCGTCGTCAAAAATATCTTCAGGTTCAGCATTGTCTTCGCGCTGGGTGGATGGAGGAATGATGACCTCTTCAACTTCGGGCTCTTCAGGCATGATTTCCCCAGTTCCCATCAATCTGATAGCTTCGTCAGGAGGTGGTTCATCTAGCACAGGAGGTAGGTGCTCTCTTTGTGAGCCATTAGTTTCATCAAATCGCACATCTACAGTTTCAACAACCTTGTTGTGGAAAGTGTTGAAGACCCTGTAGGTGTGCGAATCCTTTCCATAACCAAGCATGAAACCCTCGTGTGCTTTCGGTGCAAATTTGGAAGTGTGGTGTGGATCCCTTATCCAGCATCTTGCACCAAAGACTTTGAAATAACTTACATTGGGTTTCTTACCAGTGAGAAGTGATGTCTACTACGCAACCTTCTTCTTGTAGACTCGTGTTGGGCCTCCAAGCGCAGAGTTTTGTAGGACAGTAGCAAATTTCCCTCAAGTGGATGACCTAAGGTTTATCAATCCGTGGGAGGCGTAGGATGAAGATGGTCTCTCTCGAACAACCCTGCAACCAAATAACAAAGAGTCTCTTGTGTCCCCAACACACCCAATACAATGGTAAATTGTATAGGTGCACTAGTTCGGCGAAGAGATGGTGATACAAGTGTAATATGGATAGTAGATATAGGTTTTTGTAATCTGAAAATATAAAAACAGCAAGGTAACTAATGATAAAAGTGAGCACAAACGGTATTGCAATGCTTAGAAACAAGGCCTAGGGTTCATACTTTCACTAGTGCAAGTTCTCTCAACAATACTAACATAGTTGAATCATATGTAAATCCCTCACGTGCAACAAAGAGTTCACTCCAAAGTCACAAATAGCGGAGAACAAACGAAGAAATTATTGTAGGGTACGAAACCACCTCAAAGTTATCTTTTCCGATCAATCTTATGAGCTATCCCTATAAGTGTCACGAACAGCCCTAGAGTTCGTACTAAAATAACACCTTAAGATACACGTCAACCAAAACCCTAATGTCACCTAGATACTCCAATGTCACCACAAGTACCCGTGGGCTTGATTATACGATATGCATCACACAATTTCAGATTCATCATGTTCAATCCAACACAAAGAACTTCAAAGAGTGCCCCAAAGTTTCTACCGGAGAGTCAAGACGAAAACGTGTGCCAACCCCTATGCATAGATCCCCAAGGTCACGGAACCCGCAAGTTGATCACCAAAACATACATCAAGTGGATCAATAGAACATCCCATTGTCACCACGGATATCCCATCGCAAGACATACATCAAGTGTTCTCAAATCCTTAAAGACTCAATCCGATAAGTAAACTTCAAAGGGAAAACTCAATTCATCACAAGAAGATAGAGAGGGGAAAACTCCATATGATTCATCTATATTAATAAAGCTCGCAGTACATCAAGATCGTGTCATCTCAAGAACACGAGAGAGAGAGATCAAACACATAGCTACTGGTACATACCCTCAGCCCCGAGGGTGAACTACTCCCTCCTCGTCATGGAGACCGCCGGGATGATGAAGATGGCCTCCGGTGATGGTTTCCCCCTCCGGCAGGGTGCCGGAACGGGCTCCCGATTGGTTTTTCGTGGCTCTGGAGGCTTGCGGTTGCAGAACTCCCGATCTAGGTTTGTTTCTGGGGGTTTCTATATTTATAAGAATTTTTGGCGTCGGAAACAAGTCAAGGTGGGCCACGAGGCGACGACAAGCCAGGGGGGCGCGCCCCCCAGGCTTGTGGTGGCCTCGTGGCTCTTCTGGCCCAACTTCAACACTCCCTGGGCTTCTTCTGGTCCATAAAAAATCACCGTAGATTTTTATTCCGTTTGGACTCCGTTTGATATTCCTTTTCTGTAAAACTCAAAAACATGAAAAAAACAAAAACTGGCACTAGGCTCTAGGTTATTAGGTTAGTCCCAAAAATAGTATAAAATTGTAGTAAAGTGATTGTAAAACATTCAAAAATGATAATATAATAGCATGGAACAAGCAAAAATTATAGATACGTTGGAGACGTATCAAGAAGCTCATATGATGTTTTCTTGAAGAACTTGTGAAGATATACTCTGTTGATGATTTGACATGCAGTATCAATGGCTTCAGGCCATAGCTTCCGTGGTGTCTTGTATTCGTCAAGCATGGTGCGAGCCATCTCAATAAGAGTCATGTTCTTGCGCTCCACGACACCATTCTGCTGTGGAGTATATGGAGCAGAGAACTCATGAGTGATGCCAAGAGTATCAAGATAGGTGTCCAGGCCTGTGTTCTTGAATTCAGTGCCATTGTCACTCCTGATGTGCTTGATCTTGATGTTGTAGTTGTTCATACACCTATTTGCGAAGCGCCTGAAGACATCCTGCACTTCAGTCTTATAGAGTATAATATGCACCCAAGTGAATCGAGAATAGTCATCAACAATTACGAAGCCATATAGATTTGCAGTGGTAGAGAAAGTGGAGTAATGAGTAGGGCCAAATAAGTCCATGTGTAGCAGCTCGAAGGGACGAGTGGTCGTCATGATTGTCTTCGAGGGATGTTTGGCCCTAGTCATCTTCCCGGCTTCACATGCGCCACAGAGGTGGTCCTTCTTGAATGGTAACACCATTCGCATTAGTTTTCTTGCGTCCAAACAAGATCATTTCCGGGTCTCCAGAGATTATCTTCAAGATAGGCTTCATCCCATCTGGAGACCCGATGCTGCATGAAGATATTAGTTCTTCTTAACCACCCACATGCGAAGGGGTGGCTTAGAAGCAATAAGACGTAGAGCAGCATCAGAGAATTTAGGCAAAGATGCCCTAAGGGTTCGTTTCACAGGGGGGGTTAGAGTACTCAAATGAATATGCAGAGTAATTCTTAGTGGGATGAACATAGCGATTCATGCCATAGTGCACATATACGTGAGCCCTTTCAGTTCTTCCCTACGAAACATAGGTGTTAGAGTGATCATATGAAGACTTTGATCCATATGAAGATCTGGAGTTTGTCTTCTTCAGTGGTGTTGTCATAACATTGACTGGAAGCTTCTCAAGAAGACATTTGGGAACCCAGATCTTCTTCATGGGTGAACCATTCCTGCAGTTAGTTCCAATATACCTGGCAAACACTTCACCATTCATAGATTTGAACAACTTATAATTGGAGTCAAATGACTCGTCAATGATGACAGGGTTAGCACAGTTAAAGCCACATAATGTGGATGGATCCACTGAAGGTCCTTTTGCAGTGACCCATGTGGTTTTGGGATACTGTTCAGGAGTCCAGTAGGAACCATCAACATTGATGTTTCTTTCGAAACCCAAACCCTCTTTCCTAGGGTTTTTGTTCAGGATTGTCTTCTTTAGGACATCACAAAGAATCTGATGTCCTTTAAGACTCTTGTACATGCCAGTTTCAAGCAATGTCTTCAACCTGTCATTGTCGTCAGTGATGGCAGTGGTTTCCTCAGATGAGGGGTTAGTTACCACAGATACAGTTGAAGATAATGCATTTTTAGAAGCATTTGAACATTCAGCAGTTGAATCATTAGCTTCACGGGCAATACATTTTAAGCATGGAGCATCAAATTCATCATGAGCGGTAGTGATCTGTTCTGCTAAGAGTGAGTCGTTTTCCTTCCGTAGGTCATCATGAGCTTCTCTCAACTTCTCAAGATCGATCTTTCTCTGAAGATATTCGAGAGAAAGCTTCTCATGATCAGCTAAGAGGGCGTCATGACGACTTTGGAGATCCTCAAACCTTGAACGAAGACTACGCATATCTTCAGCCATAGTTTTGTTCACACTCATCTCTTCGCGTAACAGGTCATCGCTTTTCTATAGAGTAGTTTGCATTTTCTCCATGGCACTTTGTTGTTTGGTGGCAATTTTTACAAGTTTAGCATAGCTAGGCTTCATGTTATCATCAGATTCAGCTTCGGATTCAGAGTCATGACGTGAGGGTTTTGATGATACCTTGGAGGCTTTTGCCATGAAGCAGTAGGCCGGAGTAGCATCATCATCACTGGCTTCGGTGTTGAAGAAAGAACCATTGTCTTCGGGTTCGAAGACAGAGGTGGAGAGATATGTCGAAGCCATTGCTAGTCCAGCTACTTCAGCGTCAGATTCCTCCTCAGATGCTTCCTCAGCTTCAGAACCAGATTCAGACTGTGAATCCATCTCCTTTCCGATGAAAGCATGTGCCTTGCCAGATGAACTCTTCTTGTGTGATGAAGACTTTGCATACTTCTTCTTCTTCTTGTCATCGGAGTCATAGTCCTTGCTCTTCTTCTTGGATTCCTTCTCCCATCGAGGACAATCAGTGATGAAATGGCCAACTTTCTTGCACTTGTGACAGGTTTGCTTCTTGCTATCTCTTGAAGACATTTCACCGGACCTCTTGGAATCACGCTTTGAAGATTTTGCGTAGCGTTTTGACTTGACAAACTTTCGAAACTTCCTGACAAGCAGAGCGGGTTCTTTTCCAAAGTCTTCAGCACCATCAGAACTGCATTCAGAGTTGTCTTCGGACAACGACACAGCCTTGGCCTTCAGGGCACGAGAACGATTGTAACTGGGACCGTAGATATCCCTCTTCTCAGCTTGTTGGAACTCATGTGTGTTCAACCTCTCGAGGATATCGGCGGGGTCCAAGCTCTTGAAGTCAGGGCACTCTTGGATCATAAATGCGAGAGTATCAAAGGAACTGTCGAGTGATCTGAGTAGCTTTTTCTCAACTTCATGTTTGGTGATATCAGTGGCGCCAAGTGCATTCAGCTCATTTGAGATGTCGGTGAGTCGATCAAATGTGAGCTGAACGTTTTCGTTGTCAAGTATCTTGAAGCGGTTGAACAGATTGCGAAGCACATCAACACGGGAGTCTCTTTGAGATGAGACACCTTCATTCACTTTGGACAGCCATTCCCAGATTTGCTTAGCAGTGTTAAGTGCACTCACGCGGCCATACTGTCCTTTGGTCAGATGACCACAAATGATGTTCTTGGCGGTGGAGTCCAGTTGCGCGAACCTCTTCACATCAGCAGCAGTAACACCTTTGCCAACCTCACGAATGCCTGCCATGACGACATACCATAGGTCGTTGTCAATGGCTTCGAGATGCATGCGCATCTTGTTCTTCCAGTAGGGGTAGTCGGTGCCATCGAAGACAGGGCACGCAGCGGAGACCTTGATAATCCCTGCAGTCGACATAGCTAAAACTCCAGGTGGTTAAACCGAAACACAGAACAAGGGAGTACCTTGCTCTGATACCAATTGAAAGTGCTAGTTATTGACTAGAGGGGGTGAATAGGCGATTTTTATGAAAGGCTTCGAAACAGTGAATGTATTCGAGAAATGCGGAAGCGAAACAGGATCAGGTAGGGATCTATATCAAGGATCTAAGCAGGGCATGCGTTACAATGAAGACATACAATCAAGTTAAGCATTATCATCATACATGCTAAGATGAGTCAAGGCACACTTGGATAGTATGAAGATAAACAGCGGATATGAATGTCTTCGGGGAATGTCTTCAGTCAAATGTATTCATGCTATGGGTTCACGGTTCAGTACAGAAAGTAAAGAGTGGAAGATAGAACCAGCAGCTTGATGAAGACACGGGATTTGTTGGACCAGTTCCAGTTGTTGTGACAACTCTACGTCTGGTTAGGGAGGCTGAGATTGAACTCAGAAGACCTCGTCTTCACCTTATTCCCCTTGAGCCGAAGTCACTTAGACAACGCTCAATCACTCAGGTAAGTCTTCAGGGGAGACTTCCGAAACCCGTACAAACTTGGTCACCCGGCGATCCACAATGACTCTTGGATTGCTCTAGACCCAGACGCCTAACCGTCTGGAAGATCACAGTCTTCAAGTGTAATAAGTCTTTGGTTCTCTCAGAACAGAACGACTTCGGTGATGATCAAACACTCTAGCTCTAGGTGTTTAGGTTTATCCTCGCAGGATGTTTCTCTCTCTCTCAATGTCTTCGAGGTGGGTTGCTCCAAAACGACAACAGCCGTATCTCTCTCTGAGCAGCCACCTTCACATGGTGGAGGGGGTGGGCTATTTATAGCCAGCGGGTCACGTGTCACAATGGTCGAATTTCAAACACACGCGGCAGCTTTACTTGGGCTACAAGTAAAACTGACTCAACCAACTTTGGAAGAGATTTGCTCTCATTGTCTTCACTCGAAGACATAGGTTTGGGTTGAGCATCACGTCAGCGTCTGACTTCGATCACGTCGACCCCACTTAACAGTACGGTGGTTCCTATGACTCAGGAAAGAAGAAACAAAACTACCAAAAGACTTCGTCTTCGCGTTTCATTATCTCCGGGCGATTATCTTCGCATACCACCAATGGCTTCGGCCATAGTCAATGTCTTCGGACATTTTTAGGGGTCGTCTTCGACGGTTAAACCGAAACTCCAGGGACTTCTATCTGTGTTATCCTGTGAACTCTCACAAACACATTAGTCCCTCAACCACGTTTGTCTTCAATACTCGAAAACCAAACAAGGGTGGCACTAGATGCACTTACAATTTGATTTGCGTTCGCTACTTTGATAGTTTGATATGTGGGTGGACCGGTGCTTGGGTGTTGTTCTTATTTGAACAAACCTCCCACTTATGATTAACCCCCTCGCAAGCATCCGCAACTACGAGAAGTATTAAGATAAAATCTAAACATAGCATTAAACATTTGGATCCAAATCAGCCCCTTACGAAATAGCGCATAAACTAGGGTTTAAGATTCTGTCACTCTAGCAACCCATCATCTAATAACTACTCCACAATGCATTCCCTTAGGCCCAAAGATGGTGAAGTGCCATGTAGTCGACGTTCACATGATACCACTAAGGGAATCACAACATTCATATCATCAAAATATCGAACACATATCAACTTCACATGATTACTTGCAACATGACTTCTCCCGTGACTTCAATAACAAAGGTAACTACTCACAAATGATATTCATGCTCAAGATCAGAGGGGTATTAAATAGCATAATGGATCTTAACATATAATCTTCCACCAAATAAACCATATAGTAATCAACTACGAGATGTAATCAACACTACTAGTCACCCACATGTACCAATCTGAGGTTCCAGTACAAAGATTGAACACAAGAGATGAACTAGGGTTTGAGAGGAGATGGTGCTGTTGAAGATGTTTATGAAGATTGGCCTCCCAAAGATGAGAGGGTTGTTGATGATGACGATAGCTTCGATTTCCTCCTTCGGGAGGGAAGTTCCCCTGGCGGAATCGCTCCGCCGGAGGGCAAAAGTGCTCGTGCCCAAGTTCCGCCTCGAGACTGCGGCGTTCCGTCCCGAAAGTCCCCCCTTGATTTTTTTCTAGGTCAAAAGACCTTATGTACCAGAAGATGGGCACCGGAGGTGGGCCGGGCTGGCCACAACCCACCAGGGCGCGCCTGGGGGGCCTGGCGCGCCCTGGTGTCTTGTGATCACCAGGTGGCCCCCCTCTGGTAGTTATTTGCTACAGTATTTTTTATATATTCCCAAATAATTCTTCGTGAAGTTTCAGCTTATTTGGAGATGTGTAGAATAAGTGTCTCTGACATGCTTTTTCAGGTCCAGTATTCCAGCTGCCGGCATTCTCCCTCTTTGTGTAAACCTTGCATATTATGAGAGAAAAGGCATTAGAATTACTTCATAAAGCATTATTATGCATAAAAACATTATGAATAACAGTAGGAAATCATGATGCAAAATGGACGTATCAGGGTTCATGGAGGAGGAGATGACCGTCTTCAGCAGCATGACTCAGGCAGTGAAAGAGGTGGCCATCGCCTTCAGGGGGATCAAGACGACGGACGTGCACCCTAAGCTCTACGGCGCCGTCATGGACCAAGTTGGCTTCAGCCCAGAGGCTCTCATGGTGGCTCTCAGCCACCTGCTGGACAACAAAGCCCAAGGTGTTGGGTTTGTTGCCATGGGAGAGGCTCACAGGGTGCTCTGGCTGAGGACCTGACTGAGCAAGCACTACTACTAGTGCTGCTTCTGCTGCTGGCGATGGCATGCATGATCCTCGACGATGACGACATACGCTTTGTGTAGTTAGGGCTTGAAAACAATCTTATGGTCTGTATATTTTGGTGAGATGGTATATACTAACCCCTCGCGGTGATCACAAACTTGCGGTGATAGGATTACACCCTCTTTTGGATGTGATGGTAGGATGACACCAACGTAGTGGTAGGTTGAACTTGCTATGCGGTATGATCATGCATGCTTACTAATGCTCTTATGCTTTTATGCTCCATTGCGTATGTGCTTCATTGTTTGCTTACTAGTGCTCTTATGTTGCATTGCTTGCTAGGGCAAGTGGTATGCCGTGTTCGAAGGGAGGGTTTCAGGGGTTTACATTTCATGGGAAGCTTGTAGCAAACAAGTTTCAGGGTACAACGAAGACATCCACAAAGGGTTTAAGACTAGGCAGGCGGCAGAAGATGCTTACTCCAAGTATGTGCGAGAGAAGGGATGCAACAAGGTTAAGGTTGCCAAGGTGGATCGTCTGTTGGGGCTGAAGAACTTCATAATCTTCATCCAGTTCATCGCCATTGCAGTGTTGTGGTGCTAGTGTGCGAGATGTGATCGTATGTAAGGTGTAGTAGTGGTGGGCAAGCTCATCAAGTAGGGTATAAGGTGAGCACAACTCTATGCTCGTATGCAACCAAACAACATGCACTCGTATGACCACATACAATGTGAGCAACCAAACACGGAGCGAAGGCATTGCTACGATGCAGGAAGAGAGTATGCACGCAACCAATAAACATGTAGATGTTGATTTTTTCTTGCATATGCTCAACCAGGCCCAACTAAAACAAATATGTAAATGGGCAAAAAAACACAGGTAACCAAACGCATCCCAAGGTAATTTCGGTATGTGTCATTTACCAACCGAGTCAATAACCGAATCTTCGAATAGTGGTCTCGAGGATAGTGGCCGAGGGCAGGGCGTGGCAGCAGGCACGGCTGCTTAGAGGAGAACTTGTACCCTGTACGAGATGTTGCTAGGATGGGTGAGGCGCGAGTAGTTCACTTCGAATAGCGTGTGGAGTAGGTTTCTTGTCGGTGTTGTGACGATTTTAACTTTGTAACATCGATGGTGGATTGGGGCTCTTCCCCCTTTTTCTTCTATACTATAAAATATGATACGCACACTCGTGCGTATTCGAGAAAAACCAACCGAGTCAACAACCGAATCTTCAATGCTTGGCTTTTTCGGCTTCGGTCCTGGTTTTTTTGGTTCCGGTCTTCGGTTCTTGGTTTTTATGCCCATGCCTAGTAGTACAATATTGCTAGTGCGCCTCCTCTAGAGCTTCCGAGTTCCTACCCGTGACCCAAACCTCGCCGTAGAGCAGTTTACCCCGCCGGCGGCGATGGCGGCGGAAGCGTCGAGCTCGTCGGCCTTCCCCGAGGGGGATTCGCTCCTGCGGCCCCTCGCCGAGCGCGGGTGGCGCTTCCGTGACGCCGCGGACGAGTCCGTCCAGGCCCTCCTCCACGCCTCCTCCTCCCCGTCGCCGGAGGCCCTGGAGGCCGACCTCCTCGACGCGGACCTGAGGCTCTTCGGCGGGAAGTCCCTCCCCGACCGCGCCGCCGCCACCGCCACGAAGCGGCTCTCCTACCTCCACGGCCCCATCGTCCTGCAGGTACACTGCTGAACCTGAAATCACCATGCCCAACACTTATTCTTAGTTTTCAAGTCAGGGAAATACCTCATTTACTTATGAATTACGTGGCTTGGAAGGAGATAGCTGTGCTGGCTTGTCAAACATTGATCTTTTTACCTTACATTTTGGCCATTCTACTAGTGTTTGAGCATATGCTGTCTGGGATGTGTTTGATCCACTTTCTATGTTAACCTGTTCCTTCGAATTTATGCAGGTAATTTCTGCAAGGATATATATAGCAGCAGGGTCGATGCCTCCTTTAAGAACCCGCAGCAACGGCGCCTTCTGCGGTTTGGCCTCACGGATGGTATTTCTGAAGCAGTGGCCATTGAGTTTTCCCCTATCCCGTTCATCACAGAGGAGATAGCCCCAGGCACCAAGGTTAGTTCACCATGTTCTCTGTCTGAAGGTTCTAGTTGTGCAGCAGCAATTTCTTTTGGCATCGTCTTATACTACCAGAAACAATATGCACAGTCACCGTACGTACCTGGTTTAATAAGCGTGTGTATGTGCCGTCCTAGACTGCTAGTTCAATTGTGCTTATCAATTCAACTTGGATTAAGGACTGGAGACAAGCCTGGAAAATACTCCCTCCGTAAAGAAATATAAGAGCGTTTAGATCACTAATATTTCTTTACGGAGGGAGTACTTACCATTCACAGCAGAATGCCAGTTATGCCACTCATCTAGTATGAATATAACATAACCAATCGTTGGAAAACAAGATACTGCTCTATGCGAGTAGTTTTGAAATAAACTACTCTAGATGACGTGTGGTGGTGCAGCATGAGATTGGGTTGGGATGTAGTATTACTAATTCCCATTGGTTCTCTGTCCAACAGTCTGTTCGAGTTTGCTTTGTTATACATCTTAAGTTTTTACTTTTGGTTAGGAATAGTTGAAGATGATTTTTTTTCCTTTTCTTTGTCCATTTATTTATTTTCTCAAATTTACAACATTTAAAATAACATGCAATATCTGCATTTTTTATGTTTTGGCTATGTGTTAAATATTGACGTTAGTATGCATTTCCTGTTTTTCTTTCCACTCAATAGATTCGTCTTGAGAACAAGATTCCAGTAAATCATGGCATATTGTGCCTGGGTGCAAAAAATGTGAGCATCATCGGAGGAACTGTCCAGTCTTTGTATGAAGAATGGAAAATGAACCAGAAATTCTCGGGCTTATCACGCCCATTATTGAGGTTGTCACAAGATGACGATGGAGTTGGGCCTCCACCATTTGAGAAATTAGATATCGAAGCACGTCCAAACAGGACATTCCAGTTGCAAGCACACCCCGGTAATGATTCATATTTCTTCTCTTTCTGTTTCTTCTTGTATGTTCATTAAAATGATGTCATTAGGTGTTGGCATTTAGCTGTGTACGATCAGGAAAGCTTAGCATCTTAGCATCTTAAGTAAATAGGCGTAAGATTTTAAATTGGAATCAATTTGTGAAATCCACATGCTTGGCAGATTACGATGTTCTGAACTATTTCCTCCATAAAGAGATTTCTCTATGTTAGTAATGAGCATCTTTGTACATTTACATAGTTGCCATTTTCTAAATTTGCAGAACTTTGGTGTGTAACTTACGAACCACCTGACCTATTTCTTATGCCGTAGCAGACCACAAGGCTAGGAACTTGGGAATTGCTCATGACCACGTATCGGTTAATTCCAGTTCAAAACCTACGAATGAGGGTTCAAGTAACATGAGCGGAGAGAATACAGCTAGCAAAGCTGAACCCAAACAGTCTACTGCAGATATCAGACCAAAAGAAGGTTTGCCTCCAAAACCCTAGTTTAATTTCGTCTAAACTTGCTGGGCATGATTTTGGGCACAGTTAGAACTTAAAAGCTTCTTCATTTGCATTCCCAGTAAGCGAAGCTGTCCCTGTTCAGAACCAAGCTGCTGCACAGAAACTACTGCAGAAAATGGCTGTGCCCGAAGATAGGCATGGTCGGGGTCGATTCAAGGGCAGGAGCAAGCAGGAAGAGACTCCGGTCTTCACCCTCGATGAATGGGAGAGGAGAAAAGCAGGTGGTTCATTGTCCACGGCAGAAAGGCATATACAAGACACCAGCCGAGACGAGGAACTGGCAAGACAGCTCCAAGAACAACTAGATCTAGAAGATTCCCACGTTAATTTCGACTCCTGTCTCCTATCGCTTTCCTGTCAAAAAAGCATCCGGTAACACCGGCCCGGAAATATTGTTTTATTAAATGGCTATGCGGATGTTTTTCAGGCGATGCCCGTGACCTCAGAGGCAGAACGCCTGCGGATGAACATGTTCAGCTTCAATGGCCCTGAAGAAATGGGTGGCGGGAGAAGAGATTTCCGAGGGCGTGGGCGGGGAAGGGGCCGAGGGCGAGGTCGGAGCAGGGGAAGATTTTAGCTCAGTTTCAAAACTGTGTTTTTGTAGGGTACTCCAATCTGCAAAGATGGTGGCAGTAATAGTGGTATTGATGATCATCGTCACCTTTTGAAAAGGAGGCGGTAGTGTCATGATGGTCAATCTTAGAAGCTTCTCTCTGTAGTATCTTATGACGATGATGATGATCTTTTAACTCTTTATTAAGCATGTTCGTTTCACTCTGAGTTGAGTTGCCTCACCTGATGCTAGCAAATGTCAGGGTTCAGAAACAAGTCAAGCAACATGTGTATTTTCATGGGAAATTTTGATTTTACTCTTCGATTTGTGGAATCAGCAGATGTTCTGAACTTTCAAGCTGTTAACAATACATCAAACTTTTTGATGACTTGTTTCTTCTTCTGTTTATATTAGAAACTTGTTTTGTTGTTCCTGCTGATAAAAGAATTCTGTAAAAAAAAAACATGGCATTATGTAGCTTTTTTACTCGGAACAATATCAAGGTGGGCCCTGACTAAAAATACGGGCACGGATTACAACTCGGAACAACGTCAGGGTGGTTCCTGAAAAAAGTCCCAAAACATAACGATCTTCTCCGGTGAATTCTTAAACCTGAAGGAATCTCAGGAGCACGAGCGCGAGAGCCAGTGCAGCAAGCCACCGCCGCCTTCGCCTTCGCCCCGCGCGCTGCGGCTCCAAATCGAACCCACGGCCAGCTCGAGAAAGCGATTGTGGACCGGCGGCGGGTTGTGGGATCCCGAGGGCGCAGAGGATCGACGCGATGGATCCGGGCGGCGTCAACGGCGGCGTGTGGATCCGTGCGGCGGTGGCCGTCGCGGCGGGCGGCGCGATCGCGGCGCGCGCGGTCCGGCGCAAGTCCGTAGACTTCACCGCCGTCTTCGCCGGCGTCCCGGCCATGGTGGCCCACACCGTCGCCGGGTACAGGTGAGAGAGGAAGCTGAGAAGCTTGGAGATCTCTCCTTTTTTCCGTAGGCAAGGGGTTGGACTCGTTCGTGACGGGGATCTCCTGTGCAGGTTCGCGGGACTGCTGCTGGTGTTCTTCTTCACGGCGTCGCGGGTGACGAGGGTCGGCGAGGCGAGGAAGCGCGCGCTTGATCCCGAGTTCAAGGAGGGCGGCCAGCGCAACTGGTGAGCCCAGATCGCTCCTTCCTTCCGTCGCTCCCTTTTATTATCATCTTTGCCAGTTTAATACTCTCATCTGATGAGGGGATGGGCAGATCTTGGGAGGCTGGGCTTGGTATTGTTAGGGGATGCTTGATTTCGATTATGTGCTACTCGTAGTGCTTTGATTCAGTAACAACTTCGTTGCTCCACTCCCACATGTGTACGGTGGATAAAACTGGTTTATGATGGCCCATGGGATAGAAACATCAAATGAGTTTGGTTCCAACTGTAGAGCAGCACGATGATATAATCTGTCAAAAGAGAATTCGCTGCTGAGTGCAAAAGTTTGTAATTCAAATGTTGAACAGAAGAATTGCGAGCCTGGGTAGTATTGATGTCAGTGTGAGCCTTATTATAGAGAAGAATGGATTTTATATGATGATTATGTGAAAGACAGAAACATGTGTTATTTTGCATATATTCATTTTACAGAGGAGCTAGTGTGATTCTACTTCTGTAGAGTTTAAACCTGAAGCATGTGGTTCAGTTCGTGTGTGAATAGGAAACTTTGGTTAGAATATAGAGAATGTCGAGAACTTACGAGGTCGTCAATTATGCTGGTTTAAATTGACCATATTATCTTGAGGTGTGGCTATTTTTCGTTCAGCCCAGTAGCTATGTTATTTATTGCTGCGTCAAGTTGAACCTTGCATGAACTTTTGCTAGAAAACCGTCCAAAAATCATGAATATTTGCTACCTTGATGCAATCTGTTACACCTTCCTCAGAGATTTTTCCAAACGTGATATTTCCCTAGATATTTATAAAGAAGGAAGAAAACTCAACATATCTAATGTGATGCAGAAGATACCTATTTTTGTATGTTTTCTGAATTTCATCAATATTGTGACCTCCGTTGTTAAGATAAGACGCCTTTGAGCTACAGAAAATTCCCTTCTGAATCTTTCTAATGCAGGTCCGCACCACTCTTATTGGCAGGAAGCAAGTCTTGTCAAACAGTGGTATCGCAAGTATCTTGGTAGTCCTGATAACCCTAATCACTGGAGGTAAAGACAAATGCTTGGATTCAAAAGAGTCTGGTCTTGTAACTGCCCTTATTGGTGGTGTTATTGGACATTACGCTTGTTGCAATGGTGATACATGGTCTTCCGAGCTTGGCATACTTAGCAAATCTGAACCACGAATTATCACAACGTTCAAGGTATGCATGAAACCTTCTTTTCTAACTGAACAAAACTTCAGGGTATGAATCTAATCTCACCTTTTCTACTGACATGAAACTCCATTAGAGGGTGCGAAAGGGGACCAATGGCGGGGTAACCATAGACGGACTTCTTGCAGCAGCAGCAGCTGGATGCTCGATTGGGCTTGCATTTGTGCTAATAGGATTCTTAACATCTCAGTGTGCTTCTGATGTATTTTGGAAGCAATTGCTAGCTATACCCTTAGCTACAGCTGCTGGCCTGTGTGGAAGTCTGATCGATTCATTTCTGGGCGCGACGGTTCAGTACAGCGGGTACTGCAGTGTTCGCAAAAAGGTGCGACGCTCTAAGCTTTGCAGATTGCTCTATGCTTAAATGCCGTATTCACCTTTGATTCATAATTTGATTATTTTGCGCTGTAGGTGGTTGGAGTTGATGGTCCAACGGTAAAGAGAATTTCTGGAATGAACATACTGGACAACAACGGCGTCAATGTAGTGTCTATCTTCTTGACAACTCTGCTTACTGCCTTGGTTTGCACGTGCATTTTCTGAGGCCTAGTTGGGTAGTGGTGGTAGCACCAGATCACAGAGGATAACTAGGAACACGATTGATAAATTAGAGCATGGAATCTTGAATGCATTGTTCATTTATATACGATCGACAATATTAGCGATTCTTGATTTAGCATTAGTATTTCACACCAAGTATAGACTTTTTGGTATGTAAACTTTCAGTTGTAGTTATCCCAGTCAGATGTAACACCGAATATTTGAATATAGAAGTGTTTGTATCAGAATATTGTTTCGCTGAAACTGTTTATTTGTATAGGCCATCTGATTAGTTTATCTTATGGATTCTATAAAATCACCTCCTCAATTAACCAGAACTCACTTCTTTTAATTGCTTACATTACAAAATAGATAAATCCTGCTTAATCTCAACCAAATTCGTCATCTACGAAATGCTCAAAAAGTATGGAAATTTGCACCTGCTTGCCATACTCCACATAAAGATAGTTGGAGCCCATTTGTTCCATGTAATGTACTCCCTCTGTTCACTATTATAAGATGTTCTAACCTTTTTTTCCTGATTCGGTTGTATATAGACGCGTTGTGGTGTGTTTGTTTATTCATTTCGATCCGTATGTAGTACCTATTGAAATATCCAAAACATCTTATACTTGTGAACGGAGAAGTAATTAACAAAATCACAAGAATGCATTGCGAATAATCATCAGATGTCATTGCAAATATTCCCTTTGTCCCACAATATAAGACGTTTTGGCAAGCTGTTTATACAACTAATTACAGCACCATTAATTTAACCTAAATGCTAGATCGTGCAGCTGCGCCGGATGGACGTCGCGAGCGCACGCAGCTCCTTCGTCCGATCCGCGCCGCGCAGCGCGATGTAACGGCTGGCTCCGACACAGGTGGCGACGCGAGGGGAGCGGTAGTGGTGGGCCCGGCTCATTAATTTCAGGCGAAACCGCCCGCAACCTGGTTCGAATCCCCTTCTCCCCCCCCCTCTACCATTCTCCTCGACCTACCCCGCTCCTCTCCTCTCCCTTTCTCCGCTCTTCCTCGCGTCGACGACGACGAGCGCGGGGTTCCGCCCGTGGGTTCGGCGAGCTTTTGGCGGTGCGGGTGGTCGTTCGCGGCCGCGGCGCGCCGTCGGCGACTGGTGGAGGTAATCCCGCATCTTCTCAGCGTCTCCCTCGTCGGATTTGGTTGCCATGGCGGGCTAGGGTTAGGGTGTCGGAAGGGGATTCTCCGTTTTGTGGAAGGAGGGGCGAGCGCGAGGCTTCCTGTGCACGGCGGGGCTACAGCGGGGCTGGGTTGGGGGCGGGGCCATGGCTGTGCTCGGTTCAGTGAGGTTCGGGCACTCAACTGCCAGGGCGGCGCGTGGAGCCCCGAGGCGCGGCGGAACAAGCGCTGGTCGCAGTGCTCCTTCCCTGTCACCGCGCGCGCCGGCCTGGCGGCGTCCATGGCTGTGCTGGGTTGGGGAATGGTGGGGGGACTGGGGGTTCGGGAGAGGGCGCTGGGGGGGTTCGGGGATGAGGGGTACAGATGAGGGTTTGCTGCGGCGTAGAGTTTGTAGTGTTGTTCTGGATGTATATGGTTATTCCATGGTTATTTTTCTGGAGTTGTTCAATTTATATACATCAGTTGCTATGAAATTGGTCAGGGGTTGCTCATAAGGTGAAGGTGTAGTTGCTCATAATATGAAATTGGTCAGGAGTTGCTCATTATGTGAAGGTGTAGTTGCTCATAATGTGAAGGTGTAGTGTTGTTCTGGATGTATAGGGTTATTTTTTCTGGACTTGCTCAATTTATATTCATCAGTTGCTGTGAAATTGGTCCGGAGTTGCTTATAATGTAAAGGTGTAGTTGATTGGGAGTTGCTCAATTTTTTACGAACAATTGCTTTGATACTTGACAAGCAGTTGTTTATAGTGTTGTTTTTGTGGATATATGAGGTGCTGTTGCTCGGAGTTTGCTCAATGTTTTGTCTACTAGGGCCATGGCGTTATGCTGTGTTGTGATCCATAGAATGAGGACATTACCATCATCATATTGGCCCGACCAGTTATTCGTGATGATATCTCATTTCTATTGATAGTTACAAATAAAAACAGCAACTAGATGGTGAATCCAACCACTGTTTTTAGGAGTTTTTTGATGTCTAGCTATGTGATGAAGATGTTTATGTGCTTTGTTTTTGTGATGAGGAAGTAATATGTGCTTTGTTTTTTGTCATTTTCCTAGTTGCTACAAAATAGTGAGTAGTTGCCTAGTTTTCAGCACCTAGTTGCTTCTGCAAGTACTAGCATTCAGCAGTTGAGTTATATCTGGGTAGGAGTAAATGGAGGTCCTTTTTTATCACCCTCCCAATGACAGTGAAGTCACACTTTTTTTTGTCCACAGGCAGAACTTGTGGTTATAGGGCTTGTATTTTTTTTGATCAGCAATGACATTTTTTGGTGTGTTTGTTTTACAGAATGGCTCGGAAAAGCAAAAGGACCGCGGGGAGAACTGATGGTGAAAATGAGGGAGAAGAGGTGGTGGCTCAAACAGCAAAGAGTAATGTTGGACGCAAGCGTGGGCGGACGGCTGTGGATCCTGTCCGGGGTGGTCTGGCGGGGAAACGGGCCACCAATTCTGCCCGGGGTGGTCGGGTGGGGAAACGGGCACCCGTTTCCGCTCCTCATGATGAAGGAGGGAGGCATCCGAAACGTGCAAAGAAAGTTGGGGATGAGGTATTTTTTTATGAAAAACTTGAAAGAAGGGAGACATCTGATTCTTTCTTTTTTGAAATATGTAATGCTTAATCAGCATGTCATTTGTATACATTTGCTATCGTTGATAAGCAGCAGAATAGCAGTATAGCAGTTGCCTACTTTAGTACTAGCATTTGCAGTTCAATATATTTCTAGTTGCTCAGTTTTTAGCAAACACAACTTTTTTTTTAATTATGGTGTGGGTTGCTTAGTTTAGCATAGTGGGTTGCTTTAGTTTAGCATAGTGGGTTGTTCAGTTTTAATACAGTGGGTTGCTCAGTTTAATATAATTGCATATAATTGTAGCCTCTGCCCTTTTTTTAATATGAATTCTTCTGTACATTTTTCACGCAGATTGGTAGCAGTGGGCCACCACCGAGGAACAGGGCATCACCTTCAAGACTTTTTGTCTTAAACAGTGACCTTGAGGATATACAAAAGGATGCAATCGGTGATATAAGTTTTGCCGGCGTGCTTGATATCGGCACAAGAACAATGAAGGGAGACGTTGTCAAGTTTGTCATGAAGTGTTATGACCCTGAGTTGTCGTAGCTTGTTATCCCATATAGGGGGAAGATCCCAGTTGATGCAGCAAGCGTAGAAAGAATTTGGGGCTTGCCAAGGGGGCAGAAGAAGGTTGCGTATGAAGTGGATCCAGATATAGTTAGGTTGTTCAATGAGATGTTCAACATCCCCTCAGGGCCCGCGCCAAGAGTGACCAAGTGGTGCGAAATGATAAAGGGGCTGGGAGCTGTTGCAGATGACAAGTTCTTAAGTGCCTGGCTTGTCGTTGTTTTCAGTTGTTTTCTTGCACCGACCACCAGCTTGAACGTGTCCCCGCGCGCATACTCAGCTGCGCTCAATCCACGTGAGATTGTGAACTCAAATGTTTGCCAGTTTGTCGTCGACCAACTTAGGCTTGCTTTCATGGGTTTTGGAGACAAGAAGAACACAATATGTTGTTGCCTTTTTCACCTAGTGGTAAAATGATCTAGACCTCCCCCCCCCCACCCCTTTTTCGGTTCATTGTGTTCTTTCTTTCACATAGGTTTTTTGCAACTTACATGTGTTTTTCCCTTTTTTGAAACAGCTCCTTTATCTCGACTCGCTTGATGTGGACTACAGGACAATCGACAAGGATTATGTGGATGAGAGCACGCCAACTGTTTTTCCAAGGGTCAAAGCATGGAATGATGGTCTGATCAAGGCAGTCATTAAGAAGGACAGGATTAGGAAAGGCGTTTATGGAAAGTTGCGAGTAAGTTTTACTTTACTTTCCTCTGCACATAATTTTTTTCAGCCTATTTTTCCTTTTTCATTGTTGTGTTTTCAGCATGCACAGAGATCCCATGTTTATGAAAGTGCGCATGTAGTGTTTTTGTTTTTAAATAACCGTGTGTATCACCCAATGCCCAACCTTTTTTGTTTGTTTTTTTAAGTACACAGTTGCTAATAATAAGGGTTGGATTTGCCTTTTTATCAGTTTTTTTTGTAGTTGCATGAATTATTTTATGCAGTTGCCCACCTATAGGGATGTTGTTGCCTAATTTTAGGGAGCTAGTTGCTCTAGCTAATGTATGAAAGTTTCTGCATCAAAATTTGAATGGTAATCATCCTCATTCTTTTTTCTCCAAGTGGTGATATTTTACATTAGGTTTTTTTGAAGTTACAATTGCCAATATTCGTAGTTGATCATTCATCAGGTTACTGTAGCTGCTGCAGTTTTTGTGATGTCCATAAATGCAGTTGCCCATCAATAGTGCTGGTGTTGCCCTAAGTTAGGGAGGCAGTTGCTCAGCCACCCCTTTTCACCTATATCATGTTTTGCTAACTGTTTTATCATGTCATTTTTTTAACAAAAACAGCTCAAAGCCGAGTTCTCGAGGAGCGCATATGATAGCCTTTTTGGGAGCATGGATCACATCCAGAAGTTTGTTGATGCGAGGCTTCCTCAAACCTACAACCCCAATGTATTTTTGGTTCCCTTTTTTTTGTTAATTCCTACGAAACGCACTGCCTCTTTTTTTTTGTTCATCATTGTGTTATATAGTCTCCTCATTCAGTTCCTTTTTTGTGTTTGTAGAAACAAAGGAAGTTGTCATTGCTGGTGCATGACATGTGCTCTGAAATATCAGTCCAAATGGGGAGGTTTGTTCAAGGCGTGGGAAAGCTGGACGAGGAGGAGGATGAACCGGCAGCCACAAGTGTTTCAAGGGTCGCAAGCGCACGTCATTCAGTGAGCAGGGAAAGGCAGAAAAGGGCAGCGGCAAGTCCAAAACAGCAGAAGATTGCAAAGCTGAAGAAAGTAAGGGGCTGTAGCACTCGGTGCGAGGACACACTTTTGTTGTCCGATGAAGAGGAGGAGGAATCGGACGAGGAAGAATTTGAATCTTCGGAAGAAGAAGAAGAGGAGGAAGGGAAAGATGAGGACAGTCCTGAAGAGGAGAGTTCGGATGAGGAGGGGGTCAGCAATGACGATGACGACGATGACGATGACTATGATGATGATCCTCCCTCATACAGCAGCCCACCAGCAACAATAGAAACTGCTGATGATGAGTCAGAGCACATGGACGTTGACAACTCTCAGCAGTCTGTTGGTGGGGGAGATGGTGGTGAAGAGGAGGAAGAGGACGACGAGGAGGATGATGAAGAGGAAGAGCATCACGAGGAGGAGGATGGTAAAGAGGAAGAGGAGGATGAAGAGAGCAAAGACAAGGAGAGGAATGCGGAATAGGGCAATGAAAAAGAGAATGAAGTAGAAAAGAAAGAGGGGGAAGCAGAGGAGAAAGAGGACGATGGAAAGCATGAAGAGGAGAAAAAAGAGGAGGAGGAAGATAGTGAGGATGAAGGTGATGAGGTGGAGGAAGATGGTGGGGGGAGGGAAGAAGGGGGATGAAGATAAGGATGATGGCGGCACGGGCGGCAACGCTAGCACCGACAAGCCCGGCGGCAGTGGCTGCCATGATGAGGATGGTTCACGAAACCAGGGGTGGCGCGGGGGCAGCATTGATGATGATGAGGTGCCGCTAAGTAAGATCATGGAGAAACTCAAGCGTACTGGCAAGGAACAATAGCAACCAATGCAAATGATGTCTGTTGAGAGCACACAAGGAAGCATCGAAAGTGCCGGCAGTTTTTTTCAAAGCAGCTTTGTTAAGAAGGACATGCGGAAGGAGCCGTTTGAGGTAGACAGCGGGCCTGTTATTTCAGCTGCAGATGTGGTGAGGATTGGAGACACGCAGTACAAGCAGAAGCAGGTCATCCATGAGCTCCGAGATATCCCTCTTTTTCCTGTGCCCGTGATGCCAACTGAGGAAAAACTCCCCGGGATGGATTTATGCCTTGAGGTGACTACAGATGCTGCGCAACCACCAAGTGAGGTTGAAACATGGCTTGCAGGTGGAGCTGAAAGGGGTGTTAGGAAGAACATCAAGAAATTAACACACAAGGCAGTTAAGTCTACCCCTCTGTCCCCGGAAGCAGGCCAGGGTGCGGCGGGTCAAAGTGCTGCAACTACGACAGCCACTCAGCAAGCTTCGACAGTCCTGAGGTCAATAGTTGAAGTGGCAAGTCAGAAAGTGGCAACAGCTCCAAAAACAAAGGTTTACCAGAAACAAGCAGCAAAGAGGCAAAAGAGAGCAACTGATGACAATTTGGAAGCAACTAAACAGAAAATTCAAGCAACTTCAGTGAGCATGCAGGGAGCAACTCCTCCCAAGCAACGTACGGAGTCAGCGGTTGACATTGGAGTTGTCACTAGACAGCACAAGGATATAGGGAAAGGTTCAGCAGGAGAAGCGAGCATTAGGCAGCAGTCAAGACAGACAGGAGCAACTGCTGTGCTGGAGGAAGCAACTGCTGTGCTGGAGGAAGCAACTCCTGAGCTGATCCAGGCAACTTCAGAAGCAAATGCACCGCAATCAAGTGACAAGCCTCCGGCCGTTGCCACAAAGCAAGCATGCCCTGCAAAAGGCAAAGAAATCCCAGTTGATGACATCCGGAGCATCAACGAGCTGCTTGAAAAGTGCATCAGCCTAGGATTGACGCCACCGCTCGCGAGAAGTAAATCTGCTGGAACCATACCAATAATACGGGCATCCCCTGTCATGAATCTGACATCGAACGAAGGAGCGTATGATTTAGGTCAACCACCACCGTCGCTGCAAAGATCAAAGTCTGGAAGTGCTGTTTTGGATGATTACTGTCCAGCTCCAACCTTTGACCTCGGCATAGATGAAATGGAGGAAAATAAAACCAAGGAGGACACTGCAGCAGAATGTAAGGGGGTGGAAAACGCATCGCCGAGTGCAGACATCGAGTGGGGAATTGACTGGGGCAACCTTGATTTCGATGATGTCATCGAGGGGGCAGTCAAAAGTGCTGCAATAGAAGAGAGCGCAGGGCACTTGTCACCTTCCGGTTTCAGTACACCAACTGTTGACGCAAAAAAACCGGTGAGGGGGAATCGAGCAAAGGTGCTGCCAGCAGCTCGGGTGAGCCCATTCCTCTGAAGCGCGAGAGGAGAATACTCAAAGCCCCCCCCCCCATCACAAAGGTCACCATATGTGAATGTAGAAGTGAAAAAAGACTTTAGTTGCTCAGCAGAAGTAAACAGATTGTATGCAATGGTTCTGTTGCTTGGAGGAGGAGGAGGGACAGCAAGGACGTCGAAGGGGGAGGATAAAACGTGTGTGTTTTTTCCAGTAACAACCTTTTTTGCACATTGAAAACCATATGATCTTCTTTTCTTTTTGCAGTTGCTAAATAAGAACCTTTCTTGTTCTACAGGCCACAAATTGTAAACTATCGCGGTTATTATTGCACATTGAACGAGCTTGCTCAATCCATGAAGAAGACCGGGTGGCTGAAAACTCATGTCTTTGAGTTGGGGATTGAGGCAATCATGTTCAACAGGCGGGTGGGGTCCAAGAAAGTCATTATGCCTCTTAGGTTTTCGGTAAGTGCCCACACTTCTTGTTCAATTACTTCTTCTTTTTACAGATTTATTCCTTTCGATTGGTACTGATTTTTTTCTTCTATCACCTGTTTCCTCTTAACAGAATTGGCTACAAAAAATTGATCTCAATGTAAATGAGCTGCAGGACAGGTTCAAGCCATCAAACCGGTTGGATGAGCAAGACAATGTATGTTCCATGTGTTGTCTGTTTTTGTTTTTTAGCATCTAAGTTGCCCATGTTTTCCAGCAGTTTTTATGTCACTTTTTCTTTGTTTTAATATGCTAGTTGCTCATAATCTCCTTTTGTGTTGCCTAAAAACATCTTATGCTTTGATAAGTTGGGATATGGTCCAGCTATTTTTGTATGTTGCTTTCTTTTAGTATCTAAGTTGCCTGAAATGCAACACATAGCTGCCTAGAAACTCTGGGGGCCCTAGTGCCAGATTGAACATGAGGTGGAAAGCAAGTTCGTTCTGTGTGTTTATAGTTTCCCAAATAACTACTTTTGTTTGTTTTTGTCTTTTTCATTTTTCTTACACCAACTCAAGCAAAAGTTGGTCCCAAGAACACATAGGGTTGCCTGAATTTTCATCAGTGTGTGCTTGTTTTTTGTTTGTATAGAACATATCAGATTTTTCGTTGTAGCTGAATTCAGGATTATTCCTTTTTTTTCAGGTCATGATCCCTGTCATTGAAAACCTAGATCCAGGGAATGTGAGTGGTGCTCATCACTATTGGCTATTCAACATCAACCTGAGGGATAGAAGGTTCGAGGTGTTTGACTCGTCAAGGACACTGAAGAAAAGCAAGAGGTTGGATGAAGTAGCAAGGTGCATTGTTGCAGCAGTTCGTATGCTTTGGGACAAGCACTACCCGAAGCAGGCAATCTTGATGGAGAAGTTCCCACTTGAGGACATTGATGCACCCAAGCAAGTTGTATCGTAAGTACTAAAATAACTTACAATGATTGTTGTATTAAGACATAGTTTTTTTCTTTCCAAGTGTTCTCATGACCTCAAGTTTTCTCGTGTTTTTTTGTTTTGCAGAGGTGACTGTGGGATATTCGCATTGATGAATGCACTACTGTGGAATGGGACGTGGCTCCCAAACTACGGACAAGACGACATACCGAACATAAGGAAGCTCTTGACTGTCTCGATGATAAAGTGTGACCTGAACAAGGTTGTCTGGCAGGACATCCTCAAACCAGTCAAGAAGTGAACGAGAACCAGGTACACAAATGATAAGCATCCATCTAGAAGTGTCCACTTTTTTTCATGAATTCAAAGTAATTAAAACACATAAATCAAAACAAGTTCCTCAAAAACATCCCAACCATAATGAAGCTCATGACAGTCTCGACGACAAAAAAGACACTTCAGTTGCTTGAGTTTTCTTTGTCATCTGCTCAAAAACAAGCTTAGAGGTGCTCCCTTTTTTGCTACTCAAGTTGTCCTTTTCTTCACCCATGACAGCAACTTCCCCGGGCACAATGTCTCCATTTTGTGAATCTAAAGCTAGGAAAACACATAAATTAAAAACAAGTTCATGCAGGACACAAAAATCCATAGTTGTTGTTTTGAACTGTAAGTTGCTTGATTTTCCTTCTAGATCTGCTCAAAAACTAGGCCACAGTTGCTTCATCTAGGGGGGACACTTGTTGCTTTTTTTGCTTCAGCTAGTTTGCAAGCCCAGGGGGGGTCATTTTCTTCATGTGGTAACCATCACAGCAGCTTCCCTAGACACGTCGCAGCAGTGTGCTCGATTGATTCACAGATGCTGCATTTGTTCTTTTTCTTGGGGTGAAGCTCTATTGCTGATTGGAAGCGACTGCTGCGGCCGTGCCCTTTTGTGACTGACCGAGGTGGATCCATAGGAGCAGGGGGGCAGGGGGGGGGGGGCAGGAGGTTGGCCTGAACCACTTGGGGCATTACCGTTTGATGCTTCCCTAGCCCGAGCCGCTTCTCGGGCTGCCTTTAGCCTCTTCTTCCTTAGTTTATTCAGATTAGTGACCTCAACATCCGCTGCTTTCATGTGCCTCCTAACTGCAGCAGCTGCCTCATCACTCGTCATTGCCTTCTTGGCTAGCTTTGCAAAATCCATTGTCATAGTCACTTGCCGAACCTGGTTCTCTGACTCAGCGGGCAAGTCCGGTGGAGGGCCCTCGTTAGTTGCCGGCGGCGCACTTGGCACTGCATCCTGCGTCCAGCGGCGCTTGATGTAGTGTGAAGGTATCTCATTAACGCCAAGGTGCATGAAGATTTTCAAGACATGGCAACAAAGTAGGCCGTCCCTATGCCACTTGCAACATTCACAATCATAGATTGCTAACTCTGGGCTCACTATGACTAGATACTTCCTCGAGCCATACCCTGTAACTTCTCCCGTGTTGGGCTCAAGGTGATAGAAGTTGATTCCAGCGGGGCGCACATCGTACTAGCCAATCATTTGAAACTCAGTTCTAAATTTTACATAGATGTCCCTAGTGTATGCCTTGTAGGCACGCCTCTCAATGGGGAAACGCGGCCATCTTTGTGTGTCTAAATGACATGTCCGGTAGTCGTTCCCGCCCTCCCTCACGAGTATGTGTTCCTGAATCTTTTCGTATTGCTTGACGAAGTTGAGAATTGACTTGTGTGGGTTCACATAGCGCTTCAAGACAGCATTGAACCCTTCGCTGCGTTGCGTCGACTGAAGGAAAGGGAAGAACCTGTATTTGAAGTAACACGGCACCCATGTAGCCCGGTATTCATAGAGTTTCTCAAAGTGGCCATGCATAAGGCCTTCATACTTCAACTGAAGCGCAACCCATTTCCTTTCAAATTCAGCCGGGGTGAAACTGAAGTCAATGCATTCATTGAAGTCTTTGACCAAATCCGGGTTCCTAGCCAACACAGGGCCAAGCTTCTCTTGGGCTTTCTTCATTATATGCCAACGGCAACAACGGTGAATCGTTGTCGGGAACTTCCTCTTGATAGCTTGTGCCATAGCAATATCTTGGTCCGTGATGATGTTGTCTGGAGCCAACCCATCCATTGCTTCTAGAAAAGCATCAAACAACCAGTCATAACTTGAGGCTCGTTCCTGCCGCACAAATCCACATCCAAGCATAATTGACTGCCCATGCCTGTTGATGCCAATGAAGGGGGCAAACGGCATACTGTACATGTTTTTTAGATAGGTTGCATCAAATGATACGCAATCATGATAAGCCTCCGCGTAAGCTTTCCGTGCCGCACCATCCACCCAAAACAAGTTTTCTGTCCTGCCTTCCGCATCCGTCTTGCATTTAAAGAAGAATCCTGGGTCGTTTTCCTTCACCTTGCAAAAGTAGTTGAGTGTTTGTTCAATGTCAATGTCCTTAGTTGGGGCATTCAGCTTCGAACAGTGGTTATGGATGGCTTTAGCTGTGTACGGGACAATTAACTCCGAGCCGTAGTATGATGACATTATCACCATCATCTTTCCTGGAAGAAATCAAAAAAACAGAAAACTTGTGTTTCAGGACAAAGTAACCACAATCTAGCGAGCAACTTCTTTTTTAGTAGAGAACATAAAGCAACACTTATGCATAAGTAGAACAATACCAGGTTTTTTTCACAAAGTCTTTTTGCTGGGTCATGCTTTTTTTTATTATGAGAGTTGCATGAAAAATTAACATAGTTGCCTCAGTTTAATGTTCAAGTTGACAGGTTTTTCTGACCAGGGTCGCCCACGAATCCTAAGCAGTTTATACTAGGATAGAATAGAAATCCAAGTACTTGA